>OX438775.1:12336011-14790860 GCA_949316455.1 Acleris holmiana | reverse complement strand
CGTCTTCGGTACTATGCCACAGGGCCCTTTTTAGTTTTAGTATAGTTTTAATTTTAATTTGTAAGTTATATAGATTTTGTCTAGTAGTATTTTAGATGGTTACAATAAATTTTACTTTATATTTGATTTTTTTTTTGTAAAAAATTAACCAGCCTAATAATGAATAGTAAAGTGTAAAGTGGTATGTCTAGATGACAAGAACAAGCCGCTCTGCACGCCGCTGCTCCGCGCCAAGTCCTCCCAGGGGCGGGAGTACGGCGGCGAGCTGGCCAGCATCGAGCGCGACGTGGCGGCGCGGCGCTACGCCAGCCCGGCGGCCTTCGACGCCGACATGAACGCGCTGCTCTCCGCCGTCATCAGGGACCACGGCCGCAACTCGCCGCTCGGCACGCGCGCCCTGACTCTTAGGAAGGTAACTAGATAATCTTTGTTCACATCTAACAAACAATTCACAGATCTACTGCTACATATCGCAAAATATTTATCAGGGGACAATATCACACAAATTGACCTAGTTCCAAACTAAGCTCTAGGCTTGTACTATGGGTACTAGACGACGATAAACATACTTATATAGAGAAATCCATACTTAAATACATAGAAAGCATTAGAATAGTGCCACTCCATGTCCTCCCGTGGATGTCGTCAGCCAGGACCGCTGGCTTCGGAGGCAGCGTCACTCCCAACTAGGCCACCGTGTCAAAATGATAACTATACTTCTTTGTTTAGGTACTTGTTTATCCTTTCGGACGCCTAGTTACGGATCCGGGGCAATATTTTGGATATCTTTTTGTATTATTTTTTCTATACTTTAAATGCCTTAAAACCAAATCTGAAGAGATTAGAACGTGGGTATTTTTTCGTTTGGCTTTCAAAGGATTAAGCGTTAGCAAAAAACACGTGATATATGTCGTCGTCTAATTATATATAACAATACCGTGACTGTGAGGCAACGCTCAGCCGAAACCGCTGGGCCTAGCGAATTGAAATTTGAAGGGAATATTTTTTGGATATCCTAGGGAAGCACTAAGAAGGAATTTTTGGAAATGTATCTATCCCCTAATGAGTTAAAATAGGGCGAGTAGCGGGAAACTAGTTCTACGCGTACGACGTCGCGGGCGTCCTCTAGTCAGGGAATAAAAGCAAAACATTCAGACTTGCCAAAGTTAGACAAATCATTTTTATTGGCTGTTTAACTGTGTTATGTTTTGATTACATTGCAATGACTATGACCGAAACAAAATAAGTAGTCTCCTATTATAGTCAACCAACTCTGTGTAAGACCGTCCGAAGGGTAACAAATTGTGACTAAACCACAGCGATGCAAGAGTACTAAATAGACCACTGTTTGCTTTTTGTTGTTTTTACTGTAAGTAATGTAAATGTTTGTTGCAGGAATACAATATGGTTAAAGCGGAATTCGTCGAGCAGTTAAATAAGATCCTCGGACCCGATGATCCTTTGCCATCCGGTTTCTTACAAAAAGCCAAGCAAGGTACGAATATTTTACTTCGGACATGTGTACATTGGGGCCGAAACCCGTGGCTGAGACATGCCAGGAGAAATGATGACGATAAACTTAATCTTAAATGGTGTTTCTATTAATTATGTATCACAGCATGTCATTAGACTCATTATCTATGTAAACCGGTTATTCTGTGTTGTTCGGCCGTTGCTCCGATTAAGCATGGTGATTAAACAAAGTGTAGTTTTTATCAGTTGCTACTTCTTTGTTTTGCTTTAGTGCTTTCAACTAATGAAGCTTGACTATCGGATCTTGGGATATGTCGCTGTCTTTTGCAAGACGGAAAAATCGGATCCGCTGGCAATCTCTGTTCACTCTCATGTGATGGGAAGTAACGACCTAAAATTCTGACGCTCCACTTTCTTATCCTAAATATTTGTTATTTAGAAATCAAATAGTTAAGCCGCCATTAAAACATATTAATGTCATCTTAAATATCTGAATTCACCTATTATTAAAGGCGTTTAATGACGCGTACATACGTGGGTGCAAATTGAATGTTTCCCTGTTTGTCCGCAGAGGAGGTGATAATGTGCATTTGCGGGCTGCACGTGGAGGAGGGCCTGATGGTGCAGTGCGGCGCGTGCGGCGCCTGGCAGCACGCGCGCTGCATGCGCGTCGCCGACACGCGCGCGCCGCACTACTGCCAGCACTGCGCCTCGCGCCAGGTACCGGCCCGCCACTACCGTAGCCAGCTGAACACGGACTATTAGGGTCAAATCATCTAGGGAGAATTGGGGTGAACTACTCTAGGGAGAATTAGGGTGAACTACTCTAGAGAAAATTGAGGTGAACTACTCTATGGAGAATTGGGGTAAACTACTCTATGGAAAAATGAGGTGAACTTCTCTAGGGGGAATCGGGGTGAACTATTCTTGTTGAGAACTACTCTAGGGAAAATTGGGGTGAATTGCTCTAGGGAGAATTGGGGTGAGCAACTCGAGGGATGATGAACTATTTTAAGGAGAGCGGGGGCGAGCTATTGTGGGAACGAGAACTACTCTAGGCAGAAAGGCATGAATTAGCGAAAGTGAAAGTGAACTAGTTCTAGGAAAAATGTGAACTAACTAGGGACAATGGAGATGATCAATTTAGGCGAACGGGTAAACCATAAATACTTTCGCTAATTTACTTACTGGCAGGGTAAAATGTCACGAGTCATGTTAAAAAACGGATTAACACTGATGATCAGAAATATAAAAACTTTTTGTTTCAACAGGTGGACCGCGAGATCCCCCTCGAAGAATGGACGGAAGAAGGGCATCAGTTCTACGTGTCACTCATGCGCGGTGCGCTCCAAGTGCGACAAGGCGACACAGTGTACGTGTTGCGAGATATACCCGTGGACGCGGCGAGGCCGGCGCGCGGGCCCGAGCCGCCCACGCCCGCTGGCAAAAGGCCCGACAGGAAAATCAAAAATGGAGCCAAGGGCAAGGAAGACGCCGCTGCCAGTAAGGTAGGTCTATCTTACTACCCGCAGTTTGTGAAGATGTTTTGGGTGCTTGTCTTTCAATCTGTTGAACGGATTTGGTAGACAATCCATGTCCTAGAACATAGGTTACATTGATCCCTCATGATCATTCAATGTATATGTATTTATTTTTCGTGGGATTTTCGTGAAACGACTAATTCGCGAACGAATCCCGGGCAGACACCAGAAAAATAAAAAATAAAAGATTACTCACAACTTAAGTCAAATCATTGAATGGCCTGGTGCGTTTCGAACTCTTCAGAAGTTATTTTACGGATAAGCGAGCCGTGAGGCAACTTACAGTCGCTTGTTTACTGTCTCTAAGGAAACTAATAGATGTATATACATATTTAAGGAGTGAGGAAACCGTGTTGTAGTATTTTTTGTATTTCAATAAAGAAGGAGATTCTCAATTATTGGCCGGTTATTACGCGATTATAAATGTTATACTTTTTATACCTAGGTTGATCGGAATGGCCAATATACTTATTTTATTAATAATATAATACAGGAGCCAGTCCGCAAGCACACGTACCAGACGATCGGCTGCACGCCGGTGTCGGAGCTGGACATCTTCCGCGTGGAGCGGCTGTGGAAGCACAAGGACACGCAGGAGCGCTTCGTGTACGGACACCACTACCTGCGCCCGCACGAGACCTTCCACGAGCCCACGCGCAAGTCAGTATACACGTCACACACACATATTAAAGAGTTATCAATTTTTCTTGACTCGATGTCATAATGATAAAAATAGAAGATACCTAAAAAAGAATTGTTTCATGACTTTATTTTACTACTTTATCGGCGTAACTTGTTGACTAGGGATCACTAAAAACCACGTGTTGTAGTTCGCCAGCCAATAGAAGCAGAGGACTGAATGTCAAAGCTCAACAAAACAGTTTTATTGGTTGTTTATCAGAGCCACGTGGTTTCGGTTTAATAACAAATGGACTATAAAAATAAATAAATAAATAAATATCAGGGGACAATCTCACACAAATTGACCTAGTCCCAAACTAAGCTCTAGGCTTGTAATATGGGTACTAGACAACGATAAACATACTTAAATAGAGAAATACTTACTTTAATATATATAGAAAACATCCAAGACTCAGGAACAAATATTCGCGCTCATCACACAATATCTGCCTTTACCGGGATTTGAACCCAGGACCGCTGGCTTCGGAGGCAGAGTCACTCCCAACTAAGCCAACGTGTCGTCGTGTCGTATATATACAGGGTGTTAGGTAATGAATGGATAATCCTTGAACTACGGATAGAGGGCACTTAGGACGTTATGAAAAAGCTAAAATAGGTCTAGTAAAAGTCGCACGGTTTTCGAGATATTTGGACTTTTAATCGGATTTTTTGTAATTTTTCCTTTATGTCCATGTTACGAAAAACCCTTAATTATCCACTCATTACCTAACACCCTGTATATTAAAATTTTTGGCACAAGATACAAATACTATATTATGAAGTGAATGTGCGTAACAGCCTGTTTGTTGTCGCAGGTTCTTCCACAACGAGGTGATGCGCGTGCCGCTATACGAGGCCGTGCCCATTGAGCTCGTCATGTCGCAGTGCTGGGTCATGGACCTCAACACTTACTGCAAGGTAACGCAATGCATTGATGGATCGTTTATTGTAGGGAAAGCTACGAAAGCCTGTCCTATCCCTTAATTGTTAATCCTGACCCTTTATAAAGGATTCTTTCTCCGTAATATAAGAAGTAGGAGAAAATCGTTTGAGTTGCAAATAAAACTGTTCCTGTACGAGCAATATTTGTAATGGTAACAATTAGTCAAAAACGACTAACGATTTCGATGAGATTTGCAATATAGGATCGGCGAGAAACTGGAATTGGCTCGCTGATTTTTTGTTAGTATATTTATTTCATAAAAAATAATATTTAATATTAAGGTTGAAACACCTAAATAATTACAATTTACATACATGCATAACATCACGCCTTCATTCCCAGAGCGGAGTAGGCAGAGCTACAGAAGTACCAACAACTCTAAAAATACATGTTAATAATTCTGTAACCACATTTTGCGCAAGTAGGCTGAGATGTTTACTAGGTAGTATATTAGTGACAATTTAAAAAGCGTTATTTCGCTAAATCGATCTGTGTGCAATGATAATAGTAGTTTATGCAACAGTTGTATAAGAGAGGTCAAAAAAGACGAGTGGTGTGGTTACGATGTGAGCCGCAGGCGAACATCGTAAAGCAAGACGCCACGAGTATTTTTTGACGTAGTTATACACCGTTGCATACAATACTTTTTCTACGACTAGGTTTCAAATAAAATACAAAATTAAATTAACAAAATTTTATTAATATACCTAGGTTCGTATTCTAGAACGAACGAAACACAGAACAACATACGAGCGGGAAACATTCGAAAACGACAAAATATGTGTCTATGGTTAACTTTGTTTTTAAATTGATTTGCACTTGCCAGGTTTTATATTTTTTTAAAAAGTTGCACAATCGATTTAACTTGTGAAATAGGGACTAATAAACACCTAATGATTTGAGAAATGAGTTCTTTTACCTGATTGGTCGATTTGAATATAGCTGCACTATGTTTTTAAAGAGTTAAATTAGTAAAAGAGTTTACATACCAAAAAGAACCTAACGTTCCGATTGGTCAAATTAACCTAGGTGTAAGCTTTGGCAGCTAGGCATGTCGTTTTGGCTCAAAAAAGCACAAGTGCCGTTAAGAGGAATAGACTAGATAGACTTTTCTACGGAATGTTCTGCGGACATATTATCTATATTCTTATATTAGTGTTCGTGACTATATAAATGACAGATAAAAGTACAGGAGTAGGAAAAATGAATAATGTGTTATTGCGTCAGGGGCGGCCCGTGGGCGCGGGCGAGGCGCACGTGTACATCTGCGAGCTGCGCGTGGACCGCTCGGCGCGGCTGTTCACCAAGATCTCGCGGCCCAAGTACCCCATCTGCACCAAGGCGTACGCGTTCGACCACTTCTCGCAGCGGCTCCGGATCACGCGCACATACGCCGTGAGTACATACAACTACACACTACACATCCAGTAAACGATACACCTTTTAAACGACTACCCAAAAAGGAGGTTTTTGTTGTTATTCATTTATTTATTCTGATGAAAAATTCACAGTATTACTAATAGTGATTTCGCCGGTTGTACACTGTTTTACAGAAACTCATTTTATAGAATATATCACTTCGCAAAATTTTAATTTCATAGAAAGCTGATTTCTGCTGTAACCCTTACTGTTTTCAGATTATTTTTGGTGGACACGGGACTAACCTAGCCTACGTAACTCATGCTTAAGATAATCTGAAAACATTAAGGTTACAGCAGAAATGTTCTTTCAATGAAATGAAAATTCTGCAAAGTAATACATTCTATGAAATGAGTTTTTGTAAAACAAGGGGACACCGATTTTGCCGAATTTATAATTTTTGATCACGCTCTCACCGCACCACGCTATGCGGTATTCTTAACGTGACTGCGCCGTATTTGCGATAATATTTGTTGTGAGCGCGAACACCAAACATGCCCATCCGCACTTCGCGCCGGTATGCCGAACATGCCAAATATGTGTGTTGTTTGTGTAATCACGAAGCAGCGATGGATGGAGGCCTGCATCAGAAAGTTATACGATTTCTAGATCTATCGTATAATTGTTTTGTTTGTCCACTCCATTTTAACGCTTGCTTTTATGATATACTTTTTTATTAGTCTACACACAAGCGTTACACATGGTCATACGAATGGCTATGGTATGGCGTTGAGTATGATAGGGCGTAACATGTATAGTTGGAGTTTTTGAAGGTCGCCCGATTTGTGTAAAAGCTTGACTTTGGAACAAGGGCATGATGGGTCTAATGTATCCTCAACTACAAAATATCAGTACATATAAACAAGTATAAAGCCAATAAATAGCTCATTGGAATAACGCCTTTATTTGTCTAGTTTAGAAGGTTCACTGTAATCAAGAATCCAGCCATGAAACCTTTGAAAAAAGAATGCTTGCTAATAACCAACCACATGTTTCGCCGTTAGGTCTCTCGTATTTTAGGAAACTCGTATTTTTTATGTGCCCTACCCAAAAGGTGCTGGCGGGGCCCTATTACTAAGCCTCTGCTGTCCTTCTGTCTGTCTGTCTGTTACTGGGCTGTATCACATGAACCGTAATAGCTAGATCTTTAAAATGTTTACAGTGTAGTGTATATTTCCATTGCCTACAAGAATGGTATGGAATGCTTCGTGTGCGAGTCAGACTCGCACTTGACCGATTTTTAGCTCTTTCACTCGTCACCTTGTATTCTTGATACAATTCTGCCCTTCTAAGAGAAATGGTAATATCTCAGAGAAAAGCCCTGCAGCAAATTCCACCTTATTACTAACGGGAGAGGATTGAATCTGCTTTGGCTATTGAATAGAGAACATGCATGAAACTCAGAATAGAGTTTCATTGATACGATTTGGGAGAAAATGTAAAAAAAAAACATATTAAACGCAATACACTACGTTTTGGCCCGTTTATTAAGATTTTATATTGAATCAAAAGTTGTTAAAATTTTAAAACTTCTTTTTATGGTTAGAATGTTTTTTCGGCATCCTCATTTTGGTGAATTGCAAAAATATTGTACATAGTTGGCCCTAATTGATGTCAATGTTTAATTGAAACAAAATAATTTTCCTTTGTGTAACGAAAATTAGTCATACAATTGTGTGGTTAATCTTCGTTACATAAAGGAAAACTATTTTGTTTCAATTAAACATTGACATCAATTAGGGCCAACTATGTACAATATTTTTGCAATTCGCCCATTTTATTTACGTAATATTTTAATTCAACGATATTGGCTTAAACATAGTAATATATGAAATAAATGCAAATTTCTTTAGAAGGTTCCTATACCTATTTTGAACATGGAACAACAACTGTGACGTCATTCCTGTCATCTATTTTGTATAGAGTGTTTTTGCAGGGGGTTTGAACAGTGACTTTAAAAGTTACATATCTAATGAAAAAAATTACACGACATATATTCGCGTATATAGTTATTCCTCTCTTTCATAGCACTTTCCAGAGAGCGTAAGAAAAAAAATATGCATGTTCCCTATTTGAGATACTGCTTATTGGTTTATGAGTGTTTTATTCTAACGTGGCGTCTGTTGCAGCCGCACGAAGTATCCCCGGAGTACCTGAAGGGGCGCGCGGCGAGGAGCGCCGCGCCGCCCGACAAGACCAAGCCCGCCGTCAAGGAACCCAAGAAGAAACTACCGGCCCTCACCTACCCAGATAACAAGGTGAGGGAGGAATGGTCCTTTCAATACGATACATGCTTTTATTTCATTGTATTTAGTATGCTTCATTAGTTTCTCTACAATTTAATTAAATTAACATTAACATTATTATAAAAAAAAATAACATTGTTCTATATGTTTGTATTTCTTGTGGTCATCTGTTATTGGCTTTATTCATAGTGCCTATTTATAGTTCACCATAAACTGTAATGCTGCTGATGTCCCGAATACAAATAAATAAATCACAGGACAATGTCACACAAATTGACCTAACTAAGCTCTAGGCTTGAACAGTCACCACACGTGATTGTTGAGCCACTTGCTACTGTTCATAATTTAGCCGTGTAAAGCAAATCGGGCAGACTCGTGTGACATCGTCGTGAACGACTGATAACGAATGAGGACATGTCTATATTCGTGTAACAGAAAGAGAAAAATATGTATTTCTATCTTTGTCATTCGGTATTTCTATCAAATCAGCTGTCAAAAATAATCTGACAAAACATTGGTAATTTATTTAATTATTAAACTCGTAAACAACGATCGGGTAATGTCGTGGACTCCGAGTTTTTCCGAGTCGAAATGACCAATCATAATTTATTGCTACGCTAAAACAACTGTTGCTAGGTTACCGTTGCTACACGTGCAATTGGTTGACTTTTTGTGCGAGCAATCGTGTTTTCCGAGTTTTTCCGAGTCGAAATGACCAATCATAATTTATTGCTTCGCTAAAACAATTGTTGCTAGGTTACCGTTGCTACACGTGCAATTGGTTGACTTTTTGTGCGAGCAATCGTGTTTTCCGAGTTTTTCCGAGTCGAAATGACCAATCATAATTTATTGCTTCGCTAAAACAATTGTTGCTAGGTTACCGCTGCTAGACGTGCAATTGGTTGACTTTTTGTGCGAGTATAACCGACTAAACCCGATTTGCATTACACGGCCAAATTACGAACAGTGGCAAGTGGCTCAACAATCCCGTGTGGTGACTGTACTATGGGTACTAGACAACGATAAACTTTCTTATATAGAGAAATATATACTTAAATACATAGAAAACATCCAAGACTCGGGAACAAATATTCGTGCTAATCACACAAATATCCGCCCTTACCGGGATTTGAACCTAGAACCCCTAGCTTCGAAGGCAGGATCACTACCAACTAAGCGAGCGTGTCGTCAAAAATAAATGGTATGGTTCAAACCAGATGTTATGGATTTTTAGATTTGATGTTTAAATACATCGAAAGGTATATTGAACGTCGACTCGCCGAATTTGGACTTGTGCAGAAAAAACTAGAGCCGGAAACAAAAGCCGATTGCTAAAATTAAAATGTTGCTTAACTTATTTCTGTAGTGTGTTGCTGCGTTACCGTACTCACTTCAATGAAATTGGTTTGAATCCCTGAATCGGACAGAGGGTTTAAAGTGTGTCTGTTCTGTAGCATTGTAGCTCGCAAACGGATGAATTCGGTAGCGGGTATTTTAAGAAACAAGAATATTAGTTGAATCAAGATGAATTTTAGTGAGTGAAAGTAGAGGTTGCTTTTTATCGGAGGTTTTTATATATGTATTTAACCTTTTTAACGCTATGTCTAATATTTAACGTTTTTAGAGCTATGTATTATTTAACCTTTTTAATGTTATATTTAATATGTAACCTTTGAGCGGTATATCTATTAATTACCTTTTTAACAGTATATCTAATATTTAACTTTTTAATGGCTATATCTAATATTTAGCCATTGTAACACTAAATTGAATATTTAACTTTAATGCTGTCTAATATTACCTTTTTAACGTTATGTCTATTATGTAGCATTTTTAAAGGCTATATGTAATATTTAATCTTTTTAAGGGCTATAATGTAATATTTAACCTTTTTAACGCTATGTCTACGATGTAACATTTTTAACGCTTTATGTAATATTTAACCTTTTTAAAGGCTATATGTAATATTTAACCTTTTTAACGCTATATCAAATACAAAAGACGTCACTCGCTTAATATGACAGCTTAAAACCAGAGCCAATGTCAGTCTTGGCTCATAGAAACTCAAGATTATTTTGTGTCGGCAATCATGCGGGAAATATCAGGCGTTGGCGTTATTCTATTCAGTTAATAGTAATAGTTTGTTTTTGTTTTCAGAGCGTGGCTGGCGGCAGCAGGTGTGCGGCGCGCGAGCAGCAGAAGGAGCGCGTGAACAGCATCGCGCGGCGGCTGCTGGCGCGCGGCGGCGGGCGCGCGGCGCTGGACGCCTCCTACCTGCTGGCGCGCCGCCGCCCGCGCGCGCCCTGACCGCCCGCCTGCCTGTGCGCGCGCCGCACCTGACCCGAGCCAGCCTGAGCCATGCGAGCGCCGCGCGGCGTGCTGCGACCCGACCCTAATTGTTCCACACAATCAAAATGGCGTCGGACACGATGACAGCCGCGGCTGCGTTTATCATAATTCATCGAATTATTTACAAAAAGGAGAGAAATTTCGCCTCGGTGGTGGAACGGCTCGGCAACTTTATTATATTTGTACGCGCCTCGCCCACAGACAAATTAAAACTAGTCGTTCAGCTTGCGGCACGCTCGGATACACGTCCAAATTACACGAGGCTCGCACACTGAGGCGCTTTTAAGCACGGTCAAAAACGCGCCGCTCGCACTCTGCTCACGCACAGCGCGTGAGCGCGTACAAATTTGAGCAAAATAGGTGAGCCATGCCTCAACCCGAAGCTGCTCCAATTCGTACCCACCTTTAAACTGACTAAGGCCAATTGATAGCGAGATGACGGCGCCGAAGTAGCGGCACATATATTTACTATGGCTGCCTGTCCGCCGCACGCCCGACGCTCGATCCACGTCATCGCGGCCGACGATTTTTGGAGTAAATCGTCGCTACCGCTAGAACTCAGACCGATGTACCGGCAATACAAAACACGTTCAAACTTGTCCACCGCTGCCCTCAACGACGCGACACCGATAACGAGACGACTTAACCACCGATATCGTCGCGGTAAACCAACAATCGCCGTGACGATTTTTTAATATCGGCCATAAAAATATCTGTATCGTTGTCGTGTCGTTGACGGCGGGCGGTGGACAAAATGCCTAACTATCAAATTGACACTCATAATCATAATTCTGGGCATGGTTGGAGGCTCGACATGACCGTCTGGCAGCTTACGTCATTCCTATACACTTATAGTAACAATAGTTATATAGTTCCCGGAATGCATGTCTAGGCATCCAGTTATTGATACGTTTATCACATTTATCCTCGGAGATAAAAGCATCATAGGCCCGTAGCTCACGGTGCGTTGCTTCGACTAAAGCGAAAGTTTGTTGAAACGATCTGCGCGTCTAACGCTATTCGTACGATCTGATTGGTCATTTTAGCACGTCTTCGCTTAAGTGGAAACGAACCAGTACCTAACACAAATACGTTTTATTAAATAGTAAACGTTAATCTGAATCGTGTGATTTAAAATGTATGTCGAGCCTGATAATGGCGAGGTTTTCTGCAGTTTGAGTGATACGCGCTAACGAAAATTCAGTAATGTTTGGTAAAAGGGTCAATCAACTTTTCTTTGTAGCTCGTTGCCATGGTGACGTCTCCTGGGTCACTCTTTAAAACCACGATTTTAAAGTATATAAATCCAGCAAACATCGGCTTTTGTGGCAATTACAAGCCCATTCTTTTATGGGTTTTCTTCCAAGCGTATTAGTAGTGTATATTATAACCATTTTTCTAAGGAACTCTATCACTGTTGTCTCCTGGCTTACGGGACAGAATAACAACAACGAAAAGTTGATCCACCCAAAAATTAACTGGGCTAGACTATAAGAACTACTGTATATTATGAAAAATAAGCATTTTTTGGGACCGAAGGAGTCATTGTTTCGAATTGTGGTTAATATTTAACGATAAGTAAAAGACTTGACAGCTGGACTCGCAAGCCCGATGTAAAGGGATCAGAATGTGGCAGCTTCATTTATTACCATTTTCCCGTGTACAGTTATTTCTTGTAATATTTATGTAATAACTATAGGAACTCGATTATAACTGACTTGTCGCCTTGAAATGAATTTTCAGTAAATTATATCTAGTAGCATATGCAGCTTTACTTGTACCTTATTGTTATAAATATATCTCTAGAGCTACATATATTAAAATATTTAATGTTACTGTGTCTAGGCAACACTTTCTGATCTTTTTAGTAGTTGGTAGATAGTGAAATCTGACTTGGTTGTATTTATAGATAGGCAGAAGTTGTATGATTATGTATTTTTAAGACCTTCCCGTATGTATCTAGTAGTCTCCCATATTAATAAACTTTGTTCTTCCGATGTTGTTCTACATATTTGATAGTAAAACATTGTACAATTGTTAGGGTTGAGGATATGATGTTATTATAAGCGTGATGTCCACAGCTGTTGATATGGCAGGACATATTGCGAGATCAATATTTGTCACATTCCAGAGCAGAGTACGGTCGGAGACAATAAGCCGCGCATGCGCCAGACGCACCAGAATCTCTGATTTATTGTATGTAACGTAGGGATCTCTAAAGATGTCGTCTTCGATAGATAATAGTATTTTTGTAAATTATTATTCGCTAGCTGAGTTAAGTATTTAAATGTTTGTGGTGTGACGTACGAGCTGCGTACGTCTGATTACACTAGGCCCGCGTCTAGTTTACTTGGTTAATAATTTATTTACTTCGCCTAAACTAAGTTTTTTGATTAGATATTGTCGTGTTTACGTATGTAATCTCTTAGACTTTAGTCTCGTAGTAATAAGTTTTATAAATTCGTATGCTTGCCGTACCGAGGGGGATATAGATTACGCCTCTGTTAAATCAAATACAGTAGTCTTCGTTTAAATCAGAGTTATCTTAAGGGATAGTTATATTTTTACATTAGTGAATATTGTTGTAGCGTTTAAGGTAGGGGTAGGTATTGTAGGTAATCAATGACTAGTTAACGACCACTGGTGCGAAATGATGTTGAAAGTTGCAGAGTTTAGATAGCGGTTACGTGCGGGGGAGTTGTTTGGAAGGTTGTTAATTTAGTGTTAGTTATTAATTACTTTATTGTCTTTACTCATCTTCCGTTAGCGTGTACAGGAGATTTAATAAGATAGCTTGTCGATCAGCTGGTCATATTGATAACGTTTCGTGTACATGATGATTGAAATCATTGAAATGAGACCTTGCGTCTTGCACTTTATACTCTCTCTATTTTTTTATTATCCTTTTTGATAAGTTGTACATATTTAGGTTAAGGAGGTTGGTTGTTTTGTGTTAAATGCGAAAAATAATATATTGCTACTTTACGGATCTTGAGTTAGTTGGTGGTTTCTCTGCTCGCTGTGACGACGCGGGCCGCGCTCGCGCTCGCCTTGCTATTGTGATCACGGAGAACAAATTTGTTTTTGTTTCTAATTTATTTGTAAAATACTGTTAGCTCTTTTACACCTTACTTTATTATTTATCTTTCGATGTATGCTACGCTACTTTGGCGGCTGCTTTTTGCGTTCTCGTGCACGTCACGTATCGTTAGATTAAGATTGATCCCCATCTTGAACCGTCACGCAGTATTCCCAAATACACACCCCTTACCATGAGTCTACAAATACGTACTCGATAGCGTCCGTCACTGTAAACTCGTGTTCAAGGTCCAGGAATAAATTGGGCTTTGATCATAAATAAAACGCACGCTCATAAAATACAAAAATATGCACCAAGACAATTGTATTCATAGAAATGTTGTTGTTGAGTTATGTAAATATATTACGATTGTAAATCAGAGATAGATATTTTATGATCACTGATTTGTTTCAAAGCACCTATACTTAGATGTCTGCCTTGTAGCTAAATAATAATAGTTCGAGTAAATGAATTATCCATATCTATCTATACTAAGCACGCTTGCGTTCTGATTGTACTTAATTAATTTTATTACTATTATTAGCACATACACAATCATTTCTGTTGAACACTCCGTGAATATTGACATTAACGATTTTCTTTCAACAATTTTGGGATCAAATTCTATCACTATATTGGCATTCAAAATGAATTGAGCCTTAACACTTGAGTTGATGAAATAACGAGCAGCTTTACTATTTATATAATTTTGTTTTAAGATGCCATGTGTTGTGACTTATGTTTCAATAATAAAGTAAATCTGGATCAGACATTTGTTTTATTAAATTTAAATTATTGTTTTAATGTCAGTTGGTTTTAGTGGTGGTAGGACCTTGTGTAAGGTCCCTCCGGATCGCTACCATCATCTTATCCTTTAACCTACAGCTGAGCGGTAATGCTCGTATGGGGCAACCAGCGAAATTACTAGCATAGAGGCATTTCATCTTAGTCCTCAGGGTTGGCAACGCATTTGCGGTCTTAGGCTTGCAGTAATAAAGTGTAGTCTGCAATTGTCTATGGGTCACAGATCCCACTTACCATCAGGTGGCCCGTGAGCTCGTTCTCATTCTCCGTGCCATAAAAGAAATATTATACTAACTAATTTCACTGACTAAAAATTGGCTGTCACTCAAATACATTTTGACAGCCCTAACTGCCCTTTTATCTGTTGGTGAGCTCTGCACTGAAGACTAGGGCTTCTGTTTTACTGTTAACCTTCTTCCAGGCAGAGGCTCTATATTGACCACATAAGTTTAGTTTACAATTTCAACCTTAGCACCTTAGTTTAGGGTTTAAATCTGATTGAATATACGCGAAAAGTAAATAACGTAATTACATTCTATGTCAACCCTTTTCCAGGCCGCCGCACGAATCTTGATTGTTTAACATAGAATGTACATATAGATATTGGTAATTAATTTCAGAGCTAGTAACATTTCACGTTAATACAAACGTCACGTTCTAGCAAAAGGAGTTGGAAAGAGACTTCCTCCTAAAATTTGTATTTTGTAGCTTTACAAAACAGGGCTCTGGCCCCTATCCCACAAAACTTTACAAGTGTACAAGTTGACAATATTGTCAACTTTTTCTATGGAAAATCTTACAAATTTGTTAAATTGTACACTTGTAAAGTTTTGTGGGATAGGGGGCAGGTCTACCGCTGTTACCTAAATCGTAAGTCAGTGTTCAAGGAAAATTTGTTCTTATTCGAGAGGTTAAGGAGTCTTAAATCGAATCATGACGTGGTGGCTTATAAAGTTGACGCCTCCTTTGGCAAAGACAAGGCAAACGAACGCACAGGCTAGTTGATGGTAAGTGGCATAAACTATATAGAGAAACTAACGAAAATGTAAGTGGGATCTGAGACCCATAGACAATTTATTTCTCAAGACTGTTCTCTAGACCGTAAATGCGTTGCCAACCTTAAATATGGAATACCTCTAAGCTAGGTAATTTGGGTTGTTCCATCTATCCCAACCAGTTGGGATACATGGATATTTTTTCCACTCTTCCCAACTTGTGCAAAACTTGTACACTAATTCATATACATATTATACAGTTATAAGATGTATAATATGTATGAAGTACTCTTCAGCTATGTTAGCTATTTCTCAGCTATGCTAGCTGTATAATATGTATGAATTAGTGTACAAGTTTTGCACAAGTTGGGAAGAGTGGAACAAAAAACCACGTATCCCAACTCGTTGGGATAGCCAGTTAGGATAGATGAAACAACCCGGTAATTTAAAGTTTATCGCTACACCGGTCTCATAAATGCAAACGCAAACGTGTCACACTAGTTTAGTTTTACTTAGACTATTACTATTTGCTCAACACATAATGAGCAAATTGTAAAATGAAATGAAATGAAATACTTTATCCGTTTAAGACATGGTACAGTCAAGTTCAAAAGTATGTATACACTTTAGTACCTTGTCACTTTAATCGCTTGGATAATTTCATATGGCAGTTTAAACATGACGTTAAATAGACAAGGTACTAAAGTGTATACATACTTTTGAACTTGACTGTACATGGTCATAAGATAACATTAAATTTTGTAGAAATCACACGTCTCACCTGATCGGTATGCAAAATCTTAATCATAATCTAAGAGTCACAATAAAGTACATGATAGTCATGTATAATAGAAATTAAATTGTCCATGATAAAAAATCACATTCATAATTTTAAATATGTTAACTTATAATTATTTACAGTACATTATCCCAAATCATTGAAAAAAATATTATAGAGTAATATGTTTTACTATTTAGCTACCGGAATAACTTTCCGTGTGGTTGCCGGGTTACAATAGTGCCACTCCATGTCTTCCCGTGGATGTCGTAAGAGGCGAGGGAATAAGGGCTTGTAGTATTGTTAGACGATGGGCTTGCAACCTGTCACTAATACATTGGTCTGATTAAGCAAAATGTGGTTACAGAACTATCAAGAAGTCTTTTTAGAGTTGTCGACATTTCTGTACCTCTGCCTACTCCACTTTGGGAATGAAGGCGTGATTTTACGTATGTTATGTGTGGAATAACTTTACTTTAAATCTTTTCAATGGCAGTTCTTTGCGGCATTAATGCTGGCATTCTCTACCAGTCAACCGAAATTGCCGGTTGTGCTAGGACGAAGAATTCCGAGTAAACGCGTAGCGTTTCCCATAGCACAACTCGAAACATTACTCGTAGTAAGAACGCGGTTATGTTTCAGATTGGGTCAGCTGGCGGGGCCCGAAGTGGGACAACGGGAAGGATTGCACCGCCGACTGCGACGTTGTCGAGACAAGTAACCAATTTAAATTTTACTGCTCGAGTACTGATGTATACGACCATTTGCTTAATATAGTCTGGCAAACGAAAGCTGTCCGAGAGAAAGAGCGGCAATTTCAAGAAACCTGCAGCTTTTAACACTGACTGTACAGTGAATAAACGGAGTTGATACTTAAACACTGATGTGAAAAGATCAGGAAATCTAATATTATCGACTCCGTTTATTCAGTGTAAACAGCTGCAGGTTTTTTGAAATTGCCGCTGTTTCGCTGGGACAACTTTCGTTTGCCAGACTCTAGGCATCAAGAATTCGAGAACACTGATTTGGAGTTACATACCTATTGCTTAGGGATGATTAGTTAGTTTAACTGAACTAAAGCCGCGTCCGCTGCGCCGTGTTTTTAAATATCTAACACGTTTTTTGAACAGTAAAGGGGCGTGGCCAAAATGTTTTTTGTTTCAAATCACAGATACAATTTTCCGTCGCGGATGGAAAACATTCCTGCGGGGGAAGGGGTCATGTTATGACTTTTGAAAGTTTTGGGTGCGAGTGAAGGACTCTCAAATAGGGGATTAATTATAGAAACTCATTTGGATAGATATCTTCACTAAGTACATAGTATAAAACAAAGTCGCTTTTTCTGTCCCTATATCCCTATGTATGCTTAAATCTTTAAAACTACGCAACGGATTTTGATGCGGTTTTTTTTAATAGATAGAGTGATTGAAGAGGAATTTTATATGTATAATACTTTAATCCGGAGCGAAGCGAGGGCGGGTCGCTAGTTGAATATAAATGAATATAGGTACTACATCCTACAAAACATGACAAATTGTACCTACTGGGATGACAGCTGTCAAAAGAAAAGTAAAATGTTAGACCAATTACAGGACCGTAAAGTTTCGATTAAAATTTCAACGATGAGAAATATAAAACTTTCAAGAATGTATTTTTCTTAGGAAAATATGACTTTGAGTAGATGTAACATAACACGTGCTCATTCTTTTTTCATGTTCTCATACATACATAATAATATACTCAAACCAGCAACATGCTTCAACAAAACTCTCTACAGAAGTTAGAGGGTTTAGTGACTTTTTAGTACCTACTTTAGAGGACAATTTCTACCAATAGGTTGAGTTTGGGCAGCTAAAACAAAATACGTGTCCGTTATTTTAGACTACTCTCTAACATTCATAAAAATCTAATATATCGGAGCCGGACAGTTTACCTTTTCTTGTGTAAGATCCCTCTATGCTCGTAATTTGTCCGGCTGTCTGTAAACGGCAAAACAAAGTTGATTGGTATGATGAAACCAACAATTTACAATGCCGTTATAAATGATATAATGATATAAAGAGGTCATATTTACCTCTGCACTGAAACCTACGTGACCCAGGCAACGTAGAACGTATCCCGCCGACCGTGAGCTATGATACGACGTACTTACAATAAAAGGTTGAGATGCTCTCTGACCCAACAACTAGGTTCCGCTAGTTCGAAGTTTAATTCCGACGTAGTAAGACAAACGGACGCACCTTCGTATTTAATATAATATGTAAAGGTATGTCATGTCAACCATAGCACAGGTCCTTGGAAACAGTCAAACAAAGTATTCAACTTTTAAATCTGATCAACACAATAACAGGTGCGCCTGCGCGGGCAGGTGAATGAACTGAAGAGGCATTTTGTTTACTAGCTAGCCGTATACCACAGCTCACTTTACGCTGACATCGCGACCACGTGAGAACAGACTCCTGGCACGTAAATCCAAGTATTGTGTGCATACGCTCGATGCTTTACTAGCCCCAACTCTGTCTGATGACACTGATTGAAGTGTATTAGTTGCAGAGTGAAAGGGAAAACAGTAGTAGGTACTGATAGTTGTTGTTCGTGGTGAATTTGTTTACTAGCGTCGCTAGTCTAGCGATGACCTTACCTACGCAAATCACTGCACGTGCGGTATTGCGGTTCATTGAATGAGAGTAAAGTGTCTACTCGAACATACCTTAGGCCAGGGCCACACCAGGGGATTCTGCGAATATTCGTGTTAGGATTTTTATTCATAACGCCTGTAGCAAACTGCCACGAAACCGATAGTGATCAGATTCGTGATGCACTGAATAAGGGCCAAATCAAAATCACCCGAAATCGACGTACGCGCATGAAGACCTGGAATGTAGAGGAAGCGAAAGTTGCATGTTTAGACCAGAGCACCTGGCGTTCTATAGTCTCTGCTGCCTCTGTTGCGATATCTCCAGATACCTCTTATTTACTCGACAGTAATGGCGGCTAGTTAAATGCGGTATGATAGCAATACGTGTAGAGACAAAGTAGAATAAGGCCCGAGAGGCGATAATTGAACTGACTTTAATAAAGTATGCGATGACAGCATGAGCTTTAAATTACTTAAAATTTTCATGTCGATGAGTTCACAGCAAAAGCTCGCACTGCGCTCGCACTTTAATGCAAATGTTTATTCGAAAAAGTTCCGTCACCTGCTTTGAAGATTGAGTGTTAGCTCCAGCCCCTTCCTAAAGACCATCGTGGGATCCATTCCATTTTAATCGTCATATGACAGAAAAGCGGAGGATTTCGCATGCGTACGCATCTTCATAAATAACGGTCATTTTCTATAGACAAAATGCGAATCGGTGCTGACAGATGTGATTCCACACTTATGTAGCCTTTGTTTTTTGTTTAAATTTAATGTAAGTAGAACAAGAGGATTGTGAAGCGATGCTTAAATCGCGTAGCTGTCAAAAATAATCCATACAAATTTATCTCCGGGCGATAACGTTTAATCCCCTAAATCTAATCCGATTTTCACTATTTTTGAATATCTTGTTGATATTATGGAAAACAAAGGTCTGTACGTTTCCGCTTTTCCTTTTTTTATTTTATTTTAATTCCAATAAATATTTTCTTGGAAGGAAAACGTACAGAAAAAGTTTTTCATAATAACTACCACGTATTCAACAATCATAAAAATCGGACAACGTTTAAGGGGAGAAAAACGTCATCGCATTTTGTATGGTTTTTTTTTGCTCACAGACTTCTTAAGCACTAATATAGGTAGGTAAGGTAAGTTATTGTACAGTCAAGGACTTTAATTGTTATGCCACTATGGAACCCTGTCATAATGATAGCACATGAGTCGCACCACATGAAAGAAAGCTAAAATTAATGACTAACGCTGTCATTATGACAGGGTTCCATAGTGGCATAACAATTAAAGTCCTTGACTGTACCTACTAACAATATTTTGAACCATTATGTTGTCTGATGTTTGTATGAGTAGTAAAAAACTAAAACAGTAAACAACAAGTATGAACTAATTTTCTATTTAAAGTTATTTGGTGCTATCTAGATTTGACGTACCTAGTTACCCTAAAAAATTGTTTGTCACTATCTTATTTTACCGCTTTCTCGGCGTGACTAAAATTTATAGAGGAAAAGCCCCAAATATGGACCACCATATACATTTTATGAAATAAAACACAGGATTTTCAAGTTAAAGAAATGCTTTAAAAACCAATCAGTCGGGAAATTATCTGGCAATCTTCTAAATATAATAAAAATGTCATAAAGTAACAAACGTTTAACAAAAACTTCGTAATTCTAAATAAACTCAAAATTAACCCTTTCAAAATAGGTAACATTATATGGACCACCATGTTTATAATACGGCCTAGGGGTGCGTAATATGGACTATCATAATTAAGGTATGACAATTATCACATTTTTTTCCTATTTTAAAAAAGGAAACTTGTAATCACTAATCAGCCTTATATGTGAAATAAATATTATTTTAGGAGTCCTTTAAAATAATAAAGTTAAAAATTGATATAAGGCTCGAGTCCATATTACAAGCATGTTCATAATATGGACTACTAGTCCATATTTGAAACTAACTATTGGTCCATAATATAAACAGGTGTCATTTGTCGTTAAACTTTTTCCAAAAAGAAACTAGTAATACGTGTCGTCACACGCTACAACAACAAAGTTCACTAATAATATAACGTTTCTAGGACACCAAGGTACAATAATAAGTGGTTGACATAAAAGAAGCAACAGCCTTAAAAAACTTACCGAAAATTTCCATCAAATGTGCCTAAAAACTTCAATCGACGATAACTGACACATACGTGCACTGAGCTTGGCGGCGAATCACTGACGGGGAGGCGCACCTCAATGGTGTCCAAAGCGGCCTACTTCACTTCGATAGGAACGCCACCTAGCGAGATATTCGTGTGGTCCATATTATGTACCTACTCCATATTTGGGGCTTTTCCTCTATTTATGCCAAATAACAGCTTTCTAGTACAAAGAGTCTCTGAGCTAAGCTGCGGACGGACGGACATGGCGAAACTATAAGAACTCTCCTATTAGACAGACTAAAGAACCCTAAAAAGGAACCTCTAATACAAAGTGTAATTCTTATCAAATTTTAACTAACGATAGTTTTAAGTATGTACCTACTGTTAACGATTTTACGAGTAGGTATAATAAAATATAACAATTACCTACCGTTAATTATCTACCGTTGCACAGCGTTACTAATTTTTATAGTTTTGTCAAGCAGCAATGTAATGCAAAGTTTTATTTGAAACTTCTGAGAAGCAGACTTGGTTTCACTTTAATTTTAATGTTTACTTACCTTATTTACTGATATCAGTTTTGCGTGTACCTTGTTATCGGTAAATTGCGTGTCAAATTAATTTGTATGAAAAAAATATTATAAAAACATATCAAAGTATGTTCATTTATTCTTTCAGCCTTTTAAATATTTGTTCGCATTGAATACACATGTATATCACGTTTTGCTCGTCGTGTGCCATTGCCATGAGCATGACCGAAATAGTAAAAATATGTACGGACTCTAGCGGGACGGATTGTAAATAATGTACCTATCTACAATAAGTTACGCGTTTTTTCACACCTTTCAAGAACACCGTTAACGCTAATATTAGAGCTGAGCAGTGAAGATATGCATTTCTCACACGTCTTTGTTTTTAGCTATAAATAGCACTTTATGTAGAGGTTTAAAAAAAAAACAAAAAGACAAATACTTTAGTGACAATTTATATATTTCATCAGACATGTTACTGTGACATGGCTATGCAGTTTATTTTACGGCGAGCGTAAAGGACAGAGCTATAGCAGTTATATAGCTCTGTCCTATTCTCTCAGCGTAAAGTAAACTGCATATCTATGTCATAATGAACCCCTGGGCTCTATTTTTCTCGGACTAAATTACTTTTGACATATTGTCGTATTTTCAACGTGATAGCATTCATTTACTAAACAGTAGAGGTGGCCGTATCGTTCAAAAACCGGTCAAGTACCGCACAGTAGGTATTATCAGATTCCAATTTGAATTCGATTTAGAATCGAATCTGCGCGAGCCCAATTCACACTTGATCTTTTTTTTGTATTCGTCGTTTTAATATGATAATCTCTCAAGGGTTAGCTGGAAGAGATACCTTAAAGGGATAATTTCGCTTTTGTACATTATTTTCTTGTATCTTCATTGTATTGTTTCTGCTTACTTTTGTACAATAGTGTTAACATACATAGGATACATAAAGAAAAAAATGGTTTATGGTTAGAAAGTGTAAGATGGATTTATTAAGGGAAAAAATAAAATACACAATCTTTCAGGGAACTCGTATTGTTCTCGTTCCTTAGACTGCAGCACGGGATCAGAATACTGCGGCGGCATCCTCTTGTCGTAAGAGTCGTGGGGGTAGATGAGTGTGGACCCGCACCGCTCTTTGCAACGACCCGGCTTGAGTATACTTAGTCACACCTTTGACCTGGAAAGTGCACAAAAAGTGTAGGAAGTTCCGGCGCCGTTCCTGAAACCTGCAAGAAGCCCACACGATGGTCACCGCGTGAGCGTTTTGTAAGTAATAATCCCACATAGCCCTGCTTATTCCGCAAGCAAGAGGTACCTTGCAGAAGATTTTCCTACCTAAAGCAAAAAATGGTGTTACTGTAATAAAATAATGGAGTACCTTACCTTAAAACCGTTGAGTTCTCAATGGATTATCTCGTTTACGACCAAAGGAAGACTAAAAGGCCGTATTAATAAATCAATCTTGACGCGAGCCAAGGCACGTAATTTCTGCCGTCTTAACTCGTGAGACCCGGTGTGCATAGGTGGTACATAATCAAGGCAATTTAGTGTAAACTATATTTTAAACATAGGGTTCATTTCAATGTTTCAAATTAGAAAATGGCATTAAGGAGCAAAGGTATCTGAACTTTGTTTCCTTGGGACCACCAGGACCCAAATTCTCACTTACAAAAATCTCCATGTGGAGATCACGAGGTTAAGACGAGCTTCTCACTCAAGATCAATTTATGAACGACCCTAATGCTGCCAGTGTTTGCTTTAACATTGACCTTAAATATCAATTTGCATGAGATTCTGGGGCTAAGGCCCGCGGGGGTCACGTCGCCGCAATGAGAAGATTGCCCATCCGCCCGCACGCACCCGCGCCCGAATAAACTACCTAATGACGCGCACCATTTCGCGTACTCGCCGCCTTCCGCGAACGCGACTACTACTAAGTAGTTGTATAAACAAATACATTAGATAAGAGATTAAGAGGCCACATGTGATGCCACGCCCACACAAGAATAAAAACCGGGCAAGAGCATGTCGGACCATGCTCAGTTTAGGGTTCCGAATCTTTAAGTACTTAATACAAACATAAAATCAACAAGTAATAACTAATTTTCTATTTAAAGTCAATTGGTGCCGTCTTAGATGATTTTAGTACGTATAACCACTTTAATCGCCTGTATCTCAAGAACCAATGATGTCTACTTAGTCGCGATAGTTTTCCTTTAAAATTTCTTTATATGCTCTTTCATTTGACGGACGGACGGACGGATGGACATGGCGAAACGATAAGGGTTCCTAGTTTGACTACGAAACCCTAATAAAAAGGGATGACTTTATGCGCTTACGCATGTCAAACGAGAGATCAGAGGGCGTCAAATAAAATTTATTTGAAATAGTTGCTGTTTACTTTAAATCCATGACAAATTTTAAGAATCTGGTTTACCAGGATTAAGAAGTTATAAATACTTAACTATTTAATCAAATATAATTCTTAAAGGTCGTAGGGTTTCAAACATTCAACCAAAAACATGCAAAAAAGGTGTTATGTTTGAAAAATAAACCATAGAGGATTTTATTTCTAATCGTGTTTTCACGTTTAACAGTCTCAAGGAAATATGATTAAGTTTGATATATCCAAAGAACGGACACAAAAGCGTTATGTTTGCCGAGATCCAGTTCGCGGAACCCTACCGACTTTATCATTACGTGGCCTCTTAATAGGGTGCCAGTGAAATTGCTCGAAGCGTGGGACACCATGAGCAGTTGTTTTTGACATGTCATCAAATATATACAGGTAAACAGTTAGGTCGCATTCCTGAAGTGTTTTACTATTAGGTGCTGCAAGTCAAACGCTTATACCAATTTATTTGTTTATTTATTTGATTATAAAAATAACATGTAATATTACAGGTCACACCCAAGACATTACAAATTGAAGCAATTCCATCAGAGACAACTGATGAGATTATACCTACCTACTTACATTAACTATATTTTTCAGATGTCAACTATACAGTTTTGTTTATTTTATTACACGCAGATATTATTATTATTCTAGTTTATTTAAACTATTTCACTATGAAATTTAAAAAAAAATGACTTTACTAACATTATAACACTTCTATTACTTAACACTCAATCGCTTGCAAAGCTGTAAGCATTCTCTTTCAACAACTGTCCAACCATCTGCAAATAAACTTTAACAAGTGCCCGCGACTAGGTCAGCGTAGAAGGTCGCTTTCTATCGCCATGACCTCGGGATACAATAAATTTTCTAGGATTAAAAGTACCCTCGGTCCGTCTTCGAGCTATTTATTATTATTATATATGTCATAAGTGTCATAACCAAACAAGGGATGGGATGCCCGGACCTTTGGAAGGCATATGGAGCCGAAGCCAACACGCAGAGGCCCTTTAGACAACTTTAATTTAGTAAAGTGGTGGGACACCACCCGGCGATTGTCCCTGAGTTCACACCATAGAAATATGCTCCCACGGACAACCACCGGTTAGTGTAAGACTATTTAAGAAGGATGGGAGCATTAATAATAGGTTATTATTATTTATTAATTATTTTTCATATTAATACCAAAAAACTATTCTGGTATCATTTCACATCGCTCAGTTCAGGCGTGAAACCGTAAAAGGGAGAAATAAAGGTGTGCCGTAAAAGACACTTAGGAGTGATGTGGCCCCACTCCGATGATGAATACCTAACAGCTTATTATGTATAACCAACTTCTGCCCGCGACGTAGATTTCGAATAGCGTTGTTCCCTCAGGATCTTTTAATTATGTGTTAATAAAAGGTATGAGCTATCTCCATTACAAATCCGACCACCCGATGAAAAATCATAATGTTTCTTTAGTAAATATGCCACAAGAAGCGAGAACGAGAAGTATCAAACATATCGCACGAACTTTCTTATTACCATTTGAAAAGGAGTTATTTTTCGGGTTTTTGTAGGCGGTTTTATGTTTCTGAAAACATTTTAAAATAATCTTCTCTTAATCCAGTTCAGGCTTCGCAAGACCTACAGACGACCATTATTATAAGTAAGTATGTCGTTTGCCCAATAAAATTAAACTGTCAATTAAATACGAGTAAAATATGCAGTAACTGCCCTTTTTAAATTGAACAGTAGGTACTAAACATACTTTAAATGATCTGTGGTCAAACAAATCTATTACCGGCAAAACAATTTCTGGTTTAAAGAGTTTGTGACCGCACGTTGTAACCGACGTTACATACTCACCAACTGGGCTTCTGTAAACTCTCGTTACACAGCACAATGGCCGCGTTGCCTTTGTTTGCGGTAACTACGATGCAATGAAACAACTAAGTAATTATTAATTTATGCAATCATTTCATTCAGTAATGTTTGAAACGGAAGAGCGAGATTGCTTCTTGACAGTCGCCGGGCCGAGGGTCCGCCTCCGCAATAGGTTAACAGCATCCTCATCTGGGAAAGGAAAGCGAGTATTGAAAAGGGCTATTTACCTTTTATTTATATACTCATATTAAGTACTCGTAATTTACTAAATATTTTCATATTGATAGTTTTTCAGACGAAAGAATTCAGGTACCTACCTTTACTTTCCTCGTGTCTTGATGCTCTTAAATCTAACAGACGCATAATACAAGTAGTAGTTGTTTGAGATGACGAGACTTAGATAAGTTTTGTTTGCAATGGTGGCAGGGCACGAGGAAGCCGCATTGTGGTAGATAAGAGATCACGGAGGGCATTGTATAAAGGATTATTACCAGCAACTACGAGATGCTGACAGATGGGCAATCGTAAACATAGTAGTTTGTTTAAATTCCTTTCAGCATCAATCGCAGAACGACACTTTCTATTACTACTATTGTAATATATTAACAGTCAGCGTCCAATATTTTTTTGGGCAGAACGTCACAGTTAGCGTTCCTGAATCCATCCTGAGAATGTATCCAGACCAGTCTCAGCATTTCCTGACTAAAGTGACATCACACATATGAGTGACGCGGGACAATGAACGTAGTTTCATAAAGTGAAGTGCCGCAAGTAGCCGCAGGACTGCGATCCCGAGCCTCGGCTGCGCCGGCGGCGCGCCACTAGTACTCCGTTGCAACTCACGGACGCACGCCCATTCGCCCTCCGAATCAAAAGTGAATTCTTAATAAGTACCGACTTAAATCAAACAATCACGCGCACAGTTTCAAAGTTAGTTCTGGCTTAGTTCCGAGGCATGATAACAAGCAGAAACTGGAGAAACTCGAAAGGAACCTCGTTCCGGTTTCAATCACATTGCCGTGGAACAATTATGCCCTGGTAAGTACTGTAATACCATCTAATGCTCCGGCTTATCAATGTTTTCGTGACGCTTGTTAAGTCAAGCAAATAAAATGTTTCAATGCCTTCACGTGTTCTGTAGGTAGCTACTCTGGCTACTATGTAATATCGCTCGCTTGTGGCTCGACGCTGCGCTGCAACGACTGTTTCAGCAATGGACATTCCGAACCGAGGTCTCATCACGTCCGCTTAGTTTCATCGATTCTTGCTTAAAATACTCTATAAATACATATATTTTAGCAAACATGTGCCAATGATTCGTTCACGATATCGCCTTATGTTATGAGGCAATATTTTTGAGCTGATGTCCTGAAGGCGCGACCTCATGAAAGCATGGCCACTACAGACTCATTTTTTGCGTCATCGTTTTTCTTATGTGTGACTGAGGTATATTAGTTCTAATAAATTTGTATAAAACTCTCTAGATAGTTGAAAAAAAAACAGACAAAACTTGATACAGTTTTCCATCGTACATTAGTATGTAACTTCGTCTATTGGATTTATGCATTCTTTGGTGCGACGTATGACCGATACTAGAGTCATCATTAATGTATATATCCCATAAAAGCTATGCTCTTGTCGGTGGAGCCATTTTTATTGAACTGAATCCCGAGCCTTATCTTTAATGGAGGTCATTGTACTATTAGTATTACTTATTCTGTGGTTAAGGGTACAACACGGAAAAAGATCACGAAGGAAGATGTTTGGGCACGAAAAATACATCATTACTAAAGAATATACGTTTTAAAACCTTGTGGCAACACTCAAGAGTCAGTTACTGACAGTTACTGAAGTCATTCCTCAATGACAATTTTTCATACCTACTCATGTTTCAAAAAGGGACGAATTTATTTTCTCTAAAATATCTCGAGTGGGTACGATTGTTGATAGGACGTTATCACGTTGAGATGAACAGGAATAAGTTAGGATATAAGGATTCTGTACCTAGGTAATTAAACTTGCGATTTCAAATAATTGGTCTTTATGTTTGTTGGTATTACCGTCCGACCGTATGTCATAGTAATTTTACTCAGACGCTACTTTAATAAGAGATTTCAAATACCTAGAGACACTTACGTTATAGGATGTTTTTTTATAAATCTTGATGCTTTGTTCTCGGCATGCAAAGAGGCAACAACGGAATCAAAAATGAGTTATTAAATCGAGTGGTATTATATACATATATTGTTCAACCCACAAACGCATGCCCCGCATTTTAAATTAACGATAACACGGTTGTACGTAAAATTAAGATGAGGCGGAAAACAAGGTTTAGGCTAATCGTTTCACGGCTATGCAACCACGGATTAAGTAAAGCCCCTTATGATTTTTACCCATTTTTATCTTCTGTTAAAACATAGGGATTTGATACGTTTGTTGGTCTGCAATACCTTCGTGGCGAATGAAGTGATAAATGGACTAGTGTAATGGGATTGTGTCTTTACGCCGTTACTCATCTTTTCGTTTGACAGTGTATTTTGTCGAGATGATTTGAACGAAATTGTTCGAGTATTAAATAAAATAAAATAAAATATCAGGGGACAATCTCACACAAATTGAACTAGTCCCAAACTAAGCTCTAGGCTTGTAATATGGGTACTAGACAACGATAAACATACTTAGATAGAGAAATACATACTTAAATATATATAGAAAACATCCAAGACTCAGGAACAAATATTCGCGCTCATCACACAAATATCTGCCCTTACCGGGATTTGAACCCAGGACCGCTGGCTTCGGAGGCAGAGTCACTCCCAACTAGGCCAACGTGTCGTCAAAACGTCAACGTCAACGTGTCGTGTCGTATTGTCCGTTCTGTAAGCGGCTAAAATCACGCACAGGAAATTTAGCTCATGTTTTCTCTTTAACTGACTTCAATTGAAATGATCATTGATTTACAAACGTCCATATATATATTTTTTTACCTTTTTTTAAAACATGACTTTATTATAACCTCGTTAATCCCCGCGTCTTGTACAAGTACAAATTAACGATAGCAGTACAGACCTTACCCACTTAAGCACAAAATATAAAAAAAAAATCGTTTTAATGGCTTGTGAGAACAAATATTGACAAGTACGTCTTTACTTTGGTTTATTTGAGAAGAAAACGAAGGGAAAATCGATCCAGAAATAACATAAGTAAATAGGTAGACATCGAGTGCGGATACAGCCCGCAACAAAAAAAAACAAACAGGTGATGCACGATTTGTGGCGCCATAAATAAATAAATATAGGTCAAAACCATTACCTCTTGGCCAGTGGGGTGATTAAAATTATTTCATATCAACTAATTCTACGAAGGAAACACGGGCATAACCTAACTCTGAATATTTCAGAACTTCAAATATTGCGCGTAAATGGTAAATATGGCGCGTAATAGTGTGTAAATGGATACGAGCAAACGTTAAAACTAGATGTAGCAATTAATTTTTAAAGGCCCCATCGAGCAGCAATGTACTTGAAATCTTGTCATTTGAAACGAAGATGTAAGTGACAGTTGATTGCAGGTAATTGGGCTATTTCTAATTCAATTAATTAGTATGGAAAAAAATAATACAACTTATGTTAACGATACACACGTTTTTATGTTAATTAGGATGCATATTAACTTTCGTTAAAATATTTGCTCGTATTGGATTAATACACTTCATTAATATTAAGCTGGGTACGAATCTGAGCGGCTCAGCCTGAGGCATGCTCGCCCCGCGCGGAAAGCTGCTGTCTGCTGCCTCACCGGCGCTTGTTTATGTACAACAATTTGAGCGCGACCCTCGGTGGTGTAACGGCTCAGCAACTTTATCAAATTTGTACGCGCCTCGCCCACAAGTTAGAACTGATCGTACTGCCCACGGCACGCCCGGGTAAACGTCCACATTACACGAGGCACGCACACCGAAGCGCCTTTGATTACGGTAAAAGGGCCGACTCTCGACCGCTCGCCGCGCGCGCCGCTCGCGCACAGCGCGTGAGCGCGTACGAAATTGAGCAAAATAGGCGAGTCGTGCGTGCCTCAACCCGAGGCTGCTCTAATTCGTACCCACCTTTAGCCACAATGGCACGGACGGCCAACGCGCGGCTACATCGCTGGCCAAGTGTCTTGAATACTCCGTGGGTAGGTACCCTAGGGATGAACTAAGAAAGGAATTATTGACTATCGATACCCAAAGGGGCAGTAGCGGAAAACTAGTTGTACGCGTAAAAAGGCGCGGGGGGAGTCCAATTGGTCGATAATTATTGACGATGACGAGGAAGAGTTAATCAAACCATTAAGAGGGTATACGAAATTTTGCCGGTTTTGCATATTTTCGTGATTTTACAGTTTTAACACTGATTTTCTATAAGTTTTAATGCACATCATGAAATATCATTTCAGTTATGATCGAAGAAATGAGTGCTATTTTTTTTTTATTTTTGGATATTTTTTAAGGTGGATTGATTTTAAACTGAAGTTATTTTCTGTTGTTGAAATTTTATGAACGAGAGTTTTAAGTAGCCGAAATTTAAAACTATTTTGTTGTCCATTTTCTATATGTTTTACAAAATTAATATTTTTTTACACAAAATAAATATATACAGGTGGTAAAAAGTAATTCATTAATTTTTTAGACGACTTTTACAGCAATCAATTGTAATTTTTTCATACCTTTTAGACGTTAGTAAGCCGATTCGTGAATATGAATATGCTATCTAAACCTAAAGCATAATTCACTAAACAGTCGCTGGTTTCAGGTCGATTAAACAAAGTTAAATAATAAAAACAAAAAAGTATTTCATACATTCGTTGAAAATTGAAATTATCATTCGTTTTGTGCATTAAAACTTGTAGAAGTAAAGTATTTCAACAGTAAAATCACGTCTGTAAATAGGCAAAATTTCGTATACAGCCTCTTAATAATTACATGTTATTGTTATATTATTGTGACCGCGAGCCGCCGCCAGTCGATACGAACCGTAACCGTTGTAGGAACTCGCGCGCCACGAATTGATTTAGATTGGATGATTCTTGCTGGTATTTAAATTGCATTGACATTTTTTAATTAAATAATACGAGCCAGTTTGTCAAAAATATTAATATAGGTTTAGGCTTACGAGTATATTCAATACTTAATACTCAATCATTTGTTGGCATTCGGTTGGCAATGTCATACTCATAATGCATGGCACTGTCCGGCTTAAATCTCGTTTATGAACTCGGGTTAAACTAGATTTCACTTTTTCGTGAAAATAGCCTTAAACGTGCGCACCTTCTGCGTAGAAAGCGATCATTGAAACTTCTGCGCTGTTTTTAACTAAACTTTTGCGCTGTAGTTCGTTCCAATGTGACAAGCTATCTTTCCGCTGATTTTAAACTATGTGATTTAGCACGGCAGCACTCACAGCTAGCTATTATCGCTGTACGAGTTGAAAAACAAACACATATTTAGTTTTAGTAGCTACAGTAGGTACATACAAGTAGCTGCTCACTTTAGTTATTTTTAGGGTTCCCTAGTCAAACTAGGCATCCTTACAGTTTCACCATTTCCGTCCATCAGTCCATCCGTTCGTCCGCAGCTTAGCTCACAAACTCTTAGTACCCATGAATTAACATGTAAGTCTTTCTAACTAAGTGATAAAATAAAAATCATGAATTATTTTTTAAAATTTAAATCTTAAGTTTTCTGAGCATGGTCCGACTTGCTTTTGTCCGGTTTTTAATTTTAACGTCATGTTTGAACTGCTGCACTAATCTGTCAAAGGCTTTAAAGCGACTAAACACTAAAGTTTGCAGCTACTTATAAAGCCGACTGTACCATTAAACTGTACCGAACAAAAACTGCAGAAGGCGCCGCGCCGATTTTTATTTCTCTGACTTACTTAGGATTATTTACTATTTACGAGCGACCCGCCCTCGCTTCGCTCCGGATTAAAGTATTATACATATAAACCTTCCTCTTCAATCACTCTATCTATTAAAAAAAGCCGCATCAGAATCCGTTGCGTAGTTTTAAAGATTTAAGCATACCTACATAGGGATATAGGGCCAGAAAAAGCGACTTTGTTTTATACTATGTAGTGATATTTATATGTTAGGAGTTATTGTCTACTTTTTACTATAATTTAAACTGGGAGCCGACTTCAGTTTGCAGCTGATATTTTAGGTGACTCTATAATTACAATCAATATAGGCATAGAGAAGGGAGGACAGGATAAATTAAAGACGCAGGAAATAAAGTAACAGCCGAGACTGGAGGAAGTGCGGAAACGTTTTAACAGTTACATTAACTTAAGCCAGTTTGCCTAGACTAGGTAGAAAGAATTTAAGTACCTATAATTATAACCTATGGAAACTGCACACATTTAATATAATTGGAAATTGTTAAATTGCATTCTATTAATCGTAACGAATGAAGGGGCCTACTAGCTCAAATGTTATTACCAACCGACTCGATTCGATGGAGACTGTACCACTATGAACATACTCGTAGATTGGCCTTGATTTAGCCCAAAATCTGGTTGTTCATTCACATATCTAACAATCGAATTGCCGATTTATGTAGATATGTTTAAACATATATGAAAACAAATTGATAAAGTACTTGTTATATACTCAATAAATGGATCTTTTTCTTTGAAGCTTGATTAACTTGTTCTTGCTTAAAACATCTACATTAAAACTTACATGCACTGATGTATGTTCGTCAAAATAGGAACAATGATGGAAACAAATTAAAAGCAACAGTCATAACATAAAAATAATGAAATTGGACAAATAACAGAAACCTAGAAAACTATACTAATACTAAGTCAAGTAATACAAATCCCACCAAAAACATAAATGTAAAAAAGGAGAGCCAAGTTCAATACAAAAATTATTCTCTGCTGTGGGCTTCGCCGCAAAAAGAATGGAGATCTGAGATCGAGTGCCAAGTTCTATGCAAAATCCAAATATGTAGTCTAAGGACTGACTTGGCTGGTTTTCCCATACGTACTACTTACTAAAAAATACAATTATTATTTATTTAAACTATTGCCTGTACTATACTAAACCTACGTACCTACTTATTATAGGAATTGTAATAATAATAAGTATATACACCTACCTACTTATAACTATAAAATTATTATTTATTTAAACTATTGCCTATACTATACGTACGTACCTACTTATTAAAGAAATTGTAATAATAATATTACTACAAATTATAAGTTTTCCTTAAGAAAACTTAGCAATTTCGCAGCATAAATCACAACCTTATAGGTCAGATATCGAGAGACAACCGGACAGCTCGCTCGGCCACGTTCGCGTCAACGGTTCGATTCGGTTGTCACAGCGCCCCACCCACCCCGCCCGCGCTGCTCCGGCGTCACTCGGCGCGCGCGCGTCGTGTATATACCGAAAATCTAAATGCCTATTATTTTATCATTATTTATGAGTAGGTAATGATTTTACACTATTGATGTGCGCTAAATATAAAAATAATAATTAATCCCAGTTAATAACGTAGGTACCCTAAGTAATATTAGGTATTTATGTTAAGCGTTCATAATAGAATCTAATTATTTAAAAATTGCCAGTTTTTTATTTATTCCTTTGTATTCATCTAATTACCTATCTGCATACCAAATTTTAACTCTCTATCTAGGTCATCTGAAACTGGGTTAGTTTTGGTCTATAGGTCAGTCAATGATAAAAATGAGGAATTTTGGACATTAATATATCTAAATAACCGTTTGAGATAAGCTTATGAAATTTAGAACACATATGTATCTCGCAAGTCTCAATATATGAGCCAAATTTGATACGTTTATGTAAAACAGTTTTTGATTTATGAGGGGGTCAAAAGTGGCTCCAAATGGTTCGTGTAATATTACACACGGTGCGGCTCGCCAGTTCTGTTTCTTGAACTTGGCTTGACACGCTCCCGCGTGTCTAGATACAATGTCAATTTAGAGAGCCCTAGAACTACAGTTTTCTAATAAACAAATATATTGTCTTGAAACCGAAGAGTGGTTTTTTGTTGTACCAATAAATACACGATATGCTAAATGACAAAGATTCTACGGAGTAGCGGGCAACATCTGCTATAAGCTATAATACACTGGCGGCACCAAAAGGTAGGCTCCTAAAACCGATTGTTTAACAGGGGGGTTATTACGACATAACTATGCAGTTCTGTTTACGTTCAGAGCAAAGGACGGAGCTATAACAGTTATATAGCTTTGTCCCTAGCCCCCTAGGAGACCTAAATTAATCTTGGGTTCCTAGACCCGCCACTTTTTCTTATAACGGAGAGAAAAGGCCAAGCGCACAGCCTACCTGATGTTAAGTGGACTGAGGAGAATGCATCTATACAATATACCTACTAATCATTTCACCGGTTATCTTAACCCCGGAACACAACAATGCGAAGAAGAGTGCGCCAAAGTTCATATAAAATTGCAAATTAGATTATTGGAACATCGAAAATGTTTCTCATACCATTTTGTATCATAATGGTCACTCTTCATAATCAATATTAATAATACACCTGTTTATTTTCAGGATTTTAGAAATATCCAACCTAAATAAGGTTAGGTTAGGTTTAGGTTTGTTTTATAAACGTCCTAAAAACAACAGTTTCAGTTAAAATCAGGGATCGTTACCGGTATTCTGACTACCGGTTTTAAATGAGGTATAACCGGTTATAATTGCATTTCGCTATTTATATCTCTGATTAGCGGTATAATGAATACCGGTATTCAAGTATATTATCGATTTAGCCAATTGAGAACAACACCTCTTTTTGATACTTTACCCCTAAAAACCATAACCAGTAAACCTGTCCGTGGTAACATACTTGTTTATTTGTTTCTTTAAATGTTTTCGGTGTTATTACAAAAAAATCAGATACGCCTTAGACAGGTCTGAAATTACAATACATAATAATAACAGTCTAATTGATCTTACGTATGAGGCGCAATGAATAGCGGTATTGAATACAGGTAATTAATACTGTAAATAGTGTATACCTACATAGCGATAAAAAACAAAAGCGGAATGACAATAATACTGCCGTGCAGATCCTAAACCACAGTAAGTGCTACTTTTGCGATTTTTTGTTTTTTTGTGAGGCAGAATAAGTACAACAAGACGCAGATTTGTGTGTACTCGAATTATGATTTCGACGATGGGAACAGTTGAAAACCGAAGCCTCCACTTACAGTAAATGACAAAAAGTCAGTGAATAATTTTAATAACACTAACTAAAGTGCCGTAAAAATGACTATGGCTACGAATTTTGATAATTCACTGACTAAAATACAGTATACATCTAACTTTAAACCTTAATTAGACAGTGAAGAGGTGTCAACTTTTATACCGAAAACAGATTTAAATGCAGTAAAATATAAATGTACTAAAATAATTGTACTGTATTTCCAATGTTATGGTTTTTTGTACCAAACTTACTAAGCTAAAGCACAGTAAAAATATTAAACCCTTATTTTAATTCGTTTAATCCTTATCAACCATTTCCTAAAAACCACGTAAAACACAGTAACAATATTTATACTGTTATTTAAGTGGTAAATTGGTCCCGAATACAATAGCATCATACAATCTAAAGTACAGTACTGCACTAACTAACTGCGGTTTAGACAGTAATTTGACTGTTTTCAAATGTGTTGTGCTGTAGCCGTGGCAGCAGTTACTGTGCATTAGATCGGATTTTGGTCTTCAGACGCGTTCCCGCGTTGTGCGAAGCAGACCGTCTGGCGTCACGGAGCACGTGGACCGTCGAGGTAAGTACCTAAATGTTTGTTATTATAACAATTTACATAACATTTCTTTTGCAATATACTTAAGGTATATTAAAAACCGACTCCAGATACTCATTTTTATCAAATCAGTTCTTTGTTAGTTTGCTTTTATAAATAATTAATTCTTGTCTTTATTTCTTTCTCAATTGGTTTATTAAAGTTAACTTACTAATTCTAATTATATTACCGGTTTCAACATTGTTTTTTAGTTTCCTATAACGTATAGTCCGATTGTTTTAAAGTAGGTATGATATATGAAAATGGGTCAATCAACTATTGTTCTTTGTACACATTTTTTGTCAAGTTTGTAAGGCTTTTAAGTAAAAACAAAAACTAAATGGGTTTTCTTGTGTGTGTGCGTGTTTTTATTACACAGATACCTAAACAGTAAATTCTATAACCCCGTAGATAATATTTATTAAAGAATTAAAACGTCTTCCTTCACTGGTAAAGTAGTGGACCATGTTGTCCCCAGTTTTGTATGAAAATAGTGGTTCGCAAAAATGTTATTCTCATTTGTATAGCTTATTTTCATTTGTACCTACTGACAGTGAATATATTGATAAAAATATAGTTTATACCGGGCTTTGGTTTAACAGTGTTTTATAATTCATACTTAAATGTTCAAAGAATAGTTGATTGTCCCAAATACCTACCACTTTTCGTAATTCGTGTGAAACACTGGCCGGGTCCCTAGTTTGACACAAACGTATTTACCTACCTATGTACCTATTTCTAAGTATTGATGTGAAACAAAAGTTTTTATATAAGTCTGTTATTTTGTTTTCAGAAAAATGAATAGAAGAACAAAAACAAGCCATAGTTAAAAGTTTAGAAAACAACGATGAATTGCCCAGCCAAAGTAACCACAAACAAAACTTTACCACTACTCAAAGTCAAAGGAGTACTAAACTTGTAGTAAATCCAATTCAAAAAAGCAACGACTTGATGAAGAACTTACCGCTGATTGGCCACTTCCGAAACAAAGTGAATACGCCAATTCCTTTGATCTTGTACACCAATATGATTTTACGAAATATATGCAGCCCATAGTTAGCCCAGAAGATTTGCAACTTGACCTTGAAACTTCAACAACACAGTAATGTCTGGACCAGCCAGCGATTCCGCAATTAACAGAACTAACTACTGTACAAATAACCGATTTGCAAAATAGATCATCTGAAATAGAGAGCTGCCAGGTTATTTTTAATGATTTATTGTTAAGTGATGATCTTTTCCCATCCTCGCCACAAGAGTTTACGCCACCACAGGCGGCGTCACGACTTTCCTTAGAACCAATACCAATCAGGAGCACAGGGGCTGTTAATTCTGGGAATCAATTTGCCCCTCCTAAGTACGACGAAATTTCTCCTTATGGTCCACATGCGGCTAGCTCAAATTGAGGCGCCGCAATCACATCCGAACTATCTGGTTCCGAACAATCAGGGTCAAGTGGCCGAGGTTCTGCAGAAGACGGAGAGGATGGTGAGGATGAAGAAATCAGAATGATAAATGAGGGACCACTGCAAAGAGATTCTGGAATTCATAGACAAACAGACGGAGTGGACGACGATAACTTATCTGATGTGTCTGTACATAATACGCAAGAATATTTAGCTCGTTTAGAATTATTCTTGCAAGTGGCCCCTTATATAAACTTTTTTACTAGTATTTTCTAAGTGAGTAGTGTACGCGACGAAAAAGTCTGAATTTTAATACTTTTCTAACGATCTCATTAATATGTGCCATTACCATTAGTATAAAATAAGAGTATGTACTTAGTATTTAACATAAATAATAAGATAAAGTGCCTTACAAAGTCTGATTTTGTGATACATTGTTAATTAAAGTTACTTCTTTAGAATAAGTTATTATGTGTAATGTAATTACACAAAATTTTAACTAGAATTACAGTTTTTTTTATTAACTATCGTGTATTATTTTTAATATACCCGAAGAATCTATAGTGACATATACTAAGTAAATAACAGTAAATTGCCTATGATACTGTGGTTTAGCATGCAATCAGCACCGTCTTAATGAGTGTACGAGTCTTGTATACAGTAACCCGATTTTTTACTGCACTTTATTCTGCTTTTATTACGATTTCATATCTATCAGAGGGCACAGTAAATGTATCAAATTTGGAAAAATCCAAATATTTTATTTCAGGACACGTTGAAAATAATTTTATTTACGTAATCATATGTTGTGTCTTTCATACTTTATTTTTACATTCAAACATTTGTAAACAATCGTAGGTAAAGTGGAAAAAAAAGTAATTTGAAAGGGTTTTTTGCGTTTTTATCGAAACTTACTTTTTGCACTTACTGTTGTTTAAGTTTTGCACGGCAGAATACCTCTAATTCGAATATAGGTATTATTTTTTAAGTGGTCACAATTTGTCAATTTAAATACAGGTATTTAATAAAACCGGTTTTACAATCCCTGGTTAAAATCACTTTAGGAGTTGCGATGATTATGAATAACAAAATATAAACAAAAAAGTATGAGGAAAAAAAATATGAAGAGTGATTATTATGAATAAGTACGAATCGGTAGTAAAACAAAAAATAGGAATAAGAATCTTATGTAAGCCAATATGGACCCGTCACAGACACAGCCGTAATAGGGTGATCGCACGTATTGGAGACTTTAAGCTGACAGGCACCAATAATGGACACTTTACTCTTAATGCAAAGATCATAAGGTTGTAAATCGATTGTTGCAAAACAAATGAATAACCTTTATTGTCTGTAAAATAAGAGTCAAGTGTCCATCATTGGACCTTGTCCATTACTGGTTCGATCACCCTATATTGATGTATACCGTGCTATAGGTATGTAATAATTTCTATGACGTATATTAATATAGATATAGTGTGCCTCTATTTTCTTAATGCGCTTCGGTTAGCTATCGCTTGTCTATTTGTCACTCGTGTTTCTATGAAACATACGAAATGCATACATATACCTGTCTACATTAATGTACGTCATAGAAATAATGACATATAGCGCGGTACATCAACATATACCTCTGTGTCTGACACGTGGCATGATAAAGGTAAGCGAGGGCACATTTAAGTCAGCAAAACAAACACTCGCCTGTAGTACGCTGCATTTGCTATAAACTGAAACGTAAACATAATACTGAGTATTTAGCACCGGTAACACTAAATTGCATTCTGTTGAAAGTTGCCGAATAAGCAGTGTATTTGTGAGGTCGTCGCTTATTCAACCAATGGGACAGTTAACAACTGTGGGGCCCGATCCATGAAAGCTTGTTACTATTACAACGGAAATATCTTTATAAAAAAAACTACTAAAAACCTGACTGCGATAAAAATATCAACTGAACTGAGAAAAACAAGCTCTAACATACCCAATCTATAGGAAATTTTAAGAGCAATGTACTTAAACGTATAACTTGAATATTTAATCCTGTCCTGTTATAATGTATTTGGAATGAGTCAGCTTTCATTTAAAATTTGTTATAATATTAAAAAAAAAACTCTCCATAATTCCATATAGTTTTTTCGCGGTCGTCATTTTGAAAATTTCTGTGCCCTATGTCACTTCGAAAATTAAGAGAAATCGAATGACACCTCATATCGACGGTTCTGTGACTCAACCTCGTATATAGAACATTGTCCAGTATAAACTGATACTCACTAAGTACGCGAGTACATACTTAGTGCGTGTCAGTTTATACTGGACATAAATAAAAATACAAGGTTTACTCACAGATATGTAAATATTCGTCAAGCCGTATAGGCTACAAAGGGAGCCCAGAAATAGAGATACATACATACATACTTTACATTCATACATATACCCTCGAAAAACATATCTATTTTTGGGTTTCAAGCTTTTATGAAACGGGCCCTTGGCCTTCGAATTACAAAACAACATCCTCGACAATCTTATAGTCTTGCTACCTAATACCTACACTTATTTCACAAAAAGTATAACGATGCACTTGTACCGGTTTATAGAATCGTGCTAAAGTTTTCTGTGTTTTTTACATTTAACTAAGGTTTATGTTTGGAAAAAGCTTCTAACTTCGAAGCCTTTGTTTTTTTGAAATCGAATTGATTTATTTTTATTTAATAAAGAAATAACTAGGTACGTAGACATTTATAATTTTTACAACGAAAAAGAGAGCCTTTGCCCAGTGGTAGAAGTCGTGGAACCATAAACGTGTTTATTTCGTTTCAAATTCTGTAAAAAAGAGTTCAACGGGCGCAGTATTCGTCGGAGAGATTTTAACATTGTGGTTTCTTTTGTTTTCAACATTAAATTGGTGGTCTCTTAGTCGAGCAATAAAGCGATCATACTTGTTTTTACATAAAATGTATTACATAGGCCCAAGTGCCTCTGGGCACAATTATCTGTAATTTAGGTTGGAATAGCCAAAACACGAACGTATCATTACTAATCATTACTCAGACTTTTCATTTCGTCGTAAGGTATTTCTCGCCGCATAAGTTTTTTTTTGTAGTCAAAGAAACATCATGATTTTAATAAAAAATAGCGTGCGATAGAACGAAATTCAACGAAATGATGGATTACATCAAAAGTATCAAAACACACAAATGTATAGACACAAATCTTGCAAATAGAGCAAGCTTTCAATCGATAGGAAAGGAATTGATAAATACCAATTAAGGTACGCGCAAGATGATGGCACTAAAATAATCGGATGATGTAGGTACTTAAGTTAGAAAAATCTCATTGGTAATGTTTCGACCCTAAACCTAGGGTCGACCTAAACTAGCACCGACGCTCTTCTTGGCGACTCTAACTAAAGTGGGTCGCTAAAGCTAAAGCGACAGTAGGTCGAGTCGCGTGTCAGGCGCGGCATGCGCAGGACACGCGAGGTACTTCCAAACAATCAACCCAGCCACTGGAAAACACATCTAGTCACTCGGTATTAAGGTACACTGGGCTCTGTAGTGTAACACGATCATTGCCAGTGACACGCGTGTCCTGTTAAAATTACATACAATTTCTATTAGCTGGCACTGAACGGAAGCGATCGCCGAAATCGCGTCACACGCCACAACAGGAACACTTGACAGTGTCGTTATTGATAAATTGCTGCCGCGGCGAATTGCCGCCCGACTGCACCGATACCAGCTTTACGTTCAACACCACGGGCTACAATGCCGAACAAATTTTGTTAGGAAACGCTAAGGCTGGCATCGAGTGAGCTAATCTTACGATGTCACATTGTCACTCTAAAGATAGACCGCCGAAGTTTACTTAAACATTTGCTATGACGCCCCTTTAAGACGATATCCTTGGCTTGGTTGGGAGTTACTGGCGCTACTGCGCATGTGTTTATTTTATTTATTTATTTAAACAATTCCTTGCGGAGTTACAGCGTTAAACAAGCCGCCCAGCGAGATAGATTAAAAGCTAAAAAACGTTAGACTAGGAATAACATTTACAATAAATAGGGACCAAAACTCACATAATCATGGTCTAAAATGAATATTTATCACAACTAGGCACAATAGTGCAAGTTATGTTTTAAGTTTTGGAAGCGGGCTAAGGTCAGGCCACTTGATAATATATGTATATACTTAATTAACTTATTACTTATTATTATTCGTATTGATTTGTTAAACCCCTTATTTATTTATTCAGAAAACCAATGCTAAAAATGTATACTTTACATAAGTAGCACGCTCATGATAAAATTATAAGTTTCTAGGAAAAAATCGAAAGGTCAATCTGTGTTTTGCTCATTATATTTATATATCCAATTTTAATGCTAATTATAAGTGACATTTCCACTTTTCATTCCGGCGGCCGCGTGGTTCGACAACGTTTGTCCGACTGACCAATCTTTCTATTTCAAAATCAAATTTGTCAGAGAAGACGCCGGAGCCTCTATTTCTAGGTTGTTGTGGCCCTCCAGGCCAGCTAAAGGACTAACATAACCTAAACTTACTTCATATTTACGAGACCTACACCGCGATATGCATTAGTTGTTGCGAATAAATTATTACAGACAACAACTTTTAGTTAGACCATGCTAATTAATCAGTTGACTCAACTAAATAATATAATAAATTAAAATAGATAATACATTATTTATGAACTTGTAGTATTTCCGTTCGTATACATGCCCATTAGTGTATTACTTACTACCAATAGCTTAGTTTATCCGGAAGTAGGAATTTCGATGCAAACTTGTTTGACCCGATCAGTAGCAAAAAATATCGGGTTATTCAAAATGGAACTCAAGGTTGCATTTCAATCTTGTTTGTTTTTTAATCAGAGATCTGGTTCTGGCCCCTGTGTCAAAGGAACGCGGCTGACAGGAGGAGGGGGGGAGGAGCTCATTCGTAGAACCTACATACTTTTAACTTTTTGGCGACTAAGGGAATAAAGGCATGTAGTATTGTTAGGCGATGGACTTGCAACCTGTCACTAATACACTAGTAAACATCTCAGCCTACTTGTGCAAAATGTGGTTACAGAATTATTAACATTTCTTTTTAGAGTTGTTGGTATTTCTGTACCTCTGCCTACCCCCCTCTAGGAATGAAGGCGTGATGTTATGTATGTATGTATGTGTTGCAGTGTGTTTTTGTCAAATAAACGTTGTGAGTGAGTTGAATGAGTTAAATTTTATAATATCTCAGCTTATGCTTCGTATTTGTGTTGCTTAAGTATTTGTTTACATAAATATGTAAGAAAATAGAATTAGGACTAAACAATGAAATTAAAACAATCTCAAACATTAACCTGGGGCTCTTTTCTGTTCAGTAAAACCCTATGGCATATCGTATATTTATTAACTCGGCCACAATTACTGTCAAGTGAATGAGAGCTATTGTAACGTTGACAATGCGATAACACCTAAAGCAATATGGTTTTACCAAGTAGAACACAGGGCCTCTATTCTACTGCGTTACAACTATATCGAGTTTGACGTGTTTTAGAATCGTTTATGTCACAGTCGCCAAATTATTGTAAATGACATAAGAGTTATCAAAACATTGACAATACGGAAACACGGTAATAAAGTTTTGTTTTTATATGATAGGTCTAAAGTAGTCCTGACGCCGTTTCTGCGGGAGTCGGCTTAGCCAGAAAATTAGGCCTTAAAAACGTTAACTTTTGGTGTGTCCACAGGAAAGACGATAACCCAAATCTGTGTACGAGGCTATTACAAGTATAAATGTACAGGATGTCCTAAAAGGAGACGTAAATATTAAGGGATAAGAAACTTGAACTTTTTACGTTTCAACTTTTCAATCTGTTAATTAGTTTAGAGGTATTAATATTAATAAGTAAGGGTAAAGAACTCTACCTTGCGGTACACCTTTGCCTCTTTTGGCTAAAAATAGCTACAGTATGTAACTCTAAAACCTCATATCCAATCCTTAATAACGTAGTAATGTAATTACACCATAGTTCTAAAATACTAACGTATCTATATTCAAAATCCATACTTTCTAAATCACTAAAGTCTTTCTCATTTTTAATTGACCAACTTTGACACTTTTTACTGAAATAAAATGCTCTAGACTGAGGTGGCATGTTGTCTCAAAAGTTAGCGCAGTCAATCAAGATTCAGAAATCGTGCAACAAATTCTATTTGATATGGTAAACAAAGTTGTACCGTAAGGTAGCGTTCTTTACCTGTATCATTAAAACCTTAACTCCTAAACTAATTAACATATAGAAAAGTTAAAACTAACTATAAAATATTCTGTACCGGTATAGAAGGGGCTTTTAATGCCTTAACATTCACGTCAAGTTCTAGGACACCCTGTGTATTTAAATATTGCTTTAACGTCCTATATCCTAATATATAGGATGTAGGATAATCTCGAATTCCCAATCGTGAGTTTTGACTGTTTTTCTTTCATAAATACTTGTACTTACCTGTCATAAAGTTTCAAGCTATCATGTGTTTTCTTGTCATTTAAGTCTGTGATTTATGCCCCACTTGGCCCTGAATTGCCGTGTTATTTACTTCGCCAGTTCTCTCACGTACTTTAGTCCCTTTATTCTAAAATAATGGACCTGAACTAATTTTCAAGCAGTAATTAAGAAAACCTTCGATTTTAAACACATTTTAAACATTAGTCCAAGTTAGATAGCCGCGGTGAATATGACAAATAACAAACGTGACAACGAAAATCTATTAACATTTGTTCCTCGTACAATGTTATTGTAACTGAGCTATAGTGAAGTCCGATCGACCTCGGGACTACACGTGTTACTCGTGTCAGCGTACAAAAATTCAAGCTCTCCCAGGTGCTGTGGGTCCATTTTAAAGCTTATCCAGTGACTAAAACTCACCAAAATAACCAATTTTTACTGATTTGTATTAGTTCGCATTTTTTACCCGACTGCCGAATGCGGAGAGTAATGATTTGAGCTATATCACAAAATGGGTACAAGCCTGTACGTTTGTTTGTATGTATGGTTCGTTGTTCCCTTGTAGAGGCTGGATGGACATACATTTTATCACGCCTGTTTCCCAGAGGGGTAGGCAGAGACCACTTCTTTGCACCTGCTACGATCCTGACCAATATCTTTCGCTTCTTCCACATTCACACATCGAGTCATGCGTGTCGGGTACTTAAGATTCGGGCTTTTTCCAGTATTTCACCGATTTTAACGTGTTTTGAGTATTCAATTTTCATATTTCGAAGAAAGGATTGTACATATAGAGCTGAGTGAGTGATTTATGATAGTGAGAGTGCTTAGGGTCACGATACGTTGTTCACTCAACTGATAAACCTGCAAACGAAACAAAAAAATATATTTTAGACCAATTTGTTGCATAAAAACCTTTTGTTTCTATAACCGTTGAAGCTATCACATGACATTACTATTGCTCCGTTCGATAAAACGGATTTAGTGGAGCTCTTATCATTAAATAGTAAACAAATAAAAATTAAAACGCGCTTAGTGATGTACTACCGTTATTTATGATATTTAAATTCGCATGTTATTCGTTTTGTTTTTAATTTCGACGCAATTTCAATTATAAAGTCGTGTTATTTATAGTCGTGAGTTTATAGGTAAACCTAATAAGGTTTACCTATAAACTCTGTCTATGTTACTTGTATTCTTGGGTCATACACAGATTTAGGTTAGCGTCTTTCTTGTGGACACAATGGAAGTTAACATTTTTAAGGCCTAATTTCCTGGCAAAGCTTATTTCCGCATAAACGGCAGCAGGACCGCTTTAAAACCTATCATATATAAACATAACGTATATGCACACAAGCTTCTAACTATTGACCACAGGAAAGACAACATTTGTTTTTAAGAGTGTGTATGACCCTTTTAGCGTTCCTTAACCCTTAAGGATCACTTGTCCCGCCTGTCTCAGCCAATTTGCCTTACATCTACAGAACCGATTCAGTTGATATTTGTTTCACAGAGAACCAACATCGACAGGTAACTTAAATTAATAAATGTTAAACATGGGGGTCACTTATGGGTCAACAATATGTACCGTGTTACATATCAAATGGAAGGGCTTGTACGAAAATCTCTTTCGCGAGTTGAACTCGCATTAGCTTGTAATATAATCTCAACAAAATAGGACTATATACATTCTATTTGACGCGATGGCTGTATAGATATTAATGTATGCCCTTGATTGTAAATAGCTTCTAATATCTAATGTAAACCACGCACGGGGTAACAAACGCTTAACGGTATCACTGTTTTTTTTACTATTATCGTCGTTTACGCTTATACAATGGGAAGCGACTGAAACAACATTTATCTTAGGGCTTACCATCAACAGATCATGTACCTATGGATGTTCATAAATACACGTTTATCTGGCTGGACTTTCACTTTCGAAGAGAGCCTTATACTCAAATACAAATCAAAAACAGGTGGTGGTCACTGGTGGTAGGAGCGTATACAAGGCCTTGATAGCTTCCACCATCTTTTCTTCAGCCTACCGCCAAACAGCAGTTATCGCAGTGTTATGTTCCGGGGCAAAGTCTTTCTTAAAGAGGCATTACATCTTGATCTTCAGGGTTCGGCTACGGATTTGCTGTCTTTATATTGTAGTCTAGAGAATGCCAATGTCTACGGATCACAGAACCCACTTAGCATCAGGTGAACGGCCTGTCTGCCCATTTGCCTTCTCCATGCCATAAAAACACGTCTATTTAGACGTACACACTCAGCACCGCGGAAAGAGAGCCTTACTTTACTTCGTCACAAATCTCTTGTCAAATACTAATGTTTACGTGTTTTTACGTGTTGTTTGCGCTCTGTATCCGTCTGTTGACTGACGCGAGGCGTTTAAATAGGGTGTCTCGTAGCGCCTCCGTCCGCACTCTCTCGAGAGTGTTTCCTCGAGCAAGCTATTAGTGTTAAGTTTTACAAATTTTGTTCATAGCCACCCCGGTGGCAGGAGCACCCCCGACCGAAGACAGCAAAGGAGCCCTATCGGTGAGTTAGTTGATTATCAAGCCTAGTCAAGACTCGAGATGTAAAACGCTAAGTTTGCGATTTTCGTAAATCGACAATATTGACGTAAGCTGATGCGTCGACCGATTATGTCGACTCGATAGAAAACAGAAACGTTAACAGCGTTTGCATCTCGACTAGGCTTACAGGTAGGGTGTTGAGTGAGCCGCTAATTGGTTGCGCCTCGACTCGTCCATTAACACCGGCGACGCTGCTTATGTGGTGCGAGGTGTGCCAATCGCGGCCATTAATAGAATTCGCCAGTTTAGGCACTAGAAATAAGGCAACTGAAGAGTTCCTAGTCGATTTTTGTCGTGATATAGTTACATCATGTAGGCTAGGCTTGGTAAGTAGTGACTTGGTAATAAGTTTTTTTACCACTTATGATTTAAAAAATGACTTGTTGAAGTTTCTGGAGGCGCTTCTTCTCCGCAATGATGGTCTTGTCCGAAGCGCTAATAGATTCACTCCATATAACCGAGACGTGTAAGTTTATTATATAAAAAAAAAACTTAACTGATAATTATTTTCAGTAAATTAAATATGATCCTATTTATCTGCAAACTTTGGCTGTAAATTTTAAGTGATAATGAAATATTTCGTGTCCATCATTAGTTCTACCAGTACTGTTTCGATATGTTCCTTACAAATATAGCAGAAGAGATCTCTTCCATTGATAAGATAACTGTATCATCAATGTATATAACTATAGACTAGGTATACGTTATTGTCTATCTCGCTGCGTATGCTTTATTATACTGCAGTATCATGTTGACGTTCCCAGTAGCCCGATTTACTCTCATTATCTCAGAGTAAATATAATCTACCAACAAACATCATTCCATCTTATGTTCTCAGAGCTAAATCCCTTTGGCCTCACGTTTTCAAACGTATGTGTAAGCGTAAATAGATGACTATCGCAGCTGACATTCAAGTCACATTTGAAGTCTTAGGATCGCAGTCTTGTGAGTGTAGTCTTAAAGTCTGTGTATCTCAGATCCCAATTACTATCTGAGGGGTAATAATGGGGGCGAGCGTAAAGGACAGGGCTATAGCATTTACATAGCTCTGTCCTTTACGCTCACCGTAAAATGAACCTCCCGTGTAGCCTGTGTCACTGTGTGGTCGTTCGCCTTCTCCTTGACTTAAAAAAAACGCAGGCACCACGACGTGTGCGACAATTGGTTCAGAGTCGTTGCTGCGTTGGCTACATCACTACACTACATGGAAAGACCGTATCTCTCTTGAGTTACGCCGTATTAAGAGCTGTTAAAACCTACCAAGGTCCGTCCGAATCGCTACTACCTTATTCTTATACCAACCACCAAGCAGTATTCGCATTGTCCGGTGTAGGGATAACACAACCGGTAAAATAAGTAGTATAGAGGAATTCCATCCTAGCTGGAAAGACCGCTTCTCTCTTGAGTTACGCCGAATAAAGAGCTGTTAAAACCTGTCAAGTTTCAGGCAAATGGACAAAGATATATGATTCCTATAAATAAATAATAATAATTAATTAAAAATAAAAATATCAGAGGACAATCTCACACAAATTGACTTAGTCCCAAACTAAGCTCTAGACTTGTACTATGGGTACTAGACAATGATAAACACTTAAACACTTATAAAGAGAAATATATACTTAAATACATAGAAAAAAAAACAATACTCGAGAACAAATATTCGCGCTCATCACACAAATATCTGCCCATACCGGGATTTGAGCCCAGGACCGCTGGCTTCGGAGGCAGGGCACTCCCAACAAAGCCAACGTATCGTCAATTATCAGGGGACTTAAATACATGCTCGCGCTCATCACTCAAGTATTTGTTCGTATCGGACCGATAGCTTCATAGGCAACCTAACTACTATCGGTACGGCTAAGCAAGTCGTCAATTATAGTATAGGTCTATCCCTTTCACTGACTGGAACTTGGCTGGTTTTACTGTACTCTACATGACATGTGTTCGTTGAACTAACATTGTACTCGGTCATGATTGCGTGACGTCTGCTTCACGCGAGGTGATGGTGATAGTAAGTAGGCTAATATTATTTGATGTTCAAAGTAGGTTCATAAACAAGCCTGCCGTTTTTGTTGACGTTCGCATTACTGTTCAATGACACTTTAGTATGTAGAGTTCGTCAAGTATATAATAATAACAATAAAATCAGGGGACAATTTCACACAGTTTGACCTAGTCCCAAACTAAGCTCTAGGATTGTACTATGGGTACTAGACAACGATTAACATACTTATATAGGGAAATATATACTTAAATACATAGAAAACATCCAATACTCAGAAGTAATACTCGCGCACATGATACTGGGATATATACGCTCTTACTGGGATTCAAACCAAGGATCACCAGCTTCGTAGGCATGAGTGTCACTACTAACTAGGCTAACGTGTCGTCAAAGTTATTTATTTATTAGGAGAAAAAACAGGATACAAATACAGAAAGGATAGGGCAAAATCGTAAAGGACAAATTTGACCCCATGAACTATTCTCACCAAGACACAACGTTACAATAAAATATTGAGATTAGTGAGGACTGAGAATGAACTACACGATAAGCTTTGAACCACAATCAGTCAGCGAACTTAGCATAATATTATTACACAATACATATTTGACTATTTGTGATTAAAAACCAAATTGAGGTGCAAACACCAAGCAGAGATAAGTTCAATAACTTAAAAGTAAATAATGATATAGTAAACCAGTATAACAGGAACAACAATACCCACTTAAAAGAGCAAATAAAGTAACAAAAATACTATCTTTTAGTAACAAACATAAGGTAGTCACACAAAGTTTGCTTTTACCAGGATTCAACCCGCTCCCGATGAAACAGTAGCTAGATAACCACCACTGCTCCACTGAGTCTGTCAAGCACTGTGACCAATCGATTCACCTTAAAACCCACATATTTTCTGACAGAGATCCTGTGTCGCGTTGCACAGAGAAAGTGCTCACTCCGTAGCTTTCTAATATCTAATTAACATCTAGAAATAGTTCCTGAACAACAACACTGACGAAATTCTAGACAAACCTCTTTGTTGGATAACAACTCTCGAAACTCGTTGCTTCAATATAGCGAAGGTTAGGGATCGAGATGTATTATTGTGGGTCTCCCTCCACACGGATGGGAGACCACTTGGTAAGCCTACTTTACCAAAAACTATTTTAATATGCGGTGCGCAGCAAAAAACCTTTTATAAAGATGTCGTTAATAAATCTGGTTCAACCACGACTTGTTACATTATTTAACCAAAACATTTTCTTGTTTGAGGCGATTTTTCCAGTTGCATTTTCCCTACATATGAGTGTAACTAGGTCAAAATACGTAGGTTTAAGCTATGTCAATTTTTTAGTAAGCATCCAGGAATAGGAGCTCTGCGAACGCGGATTCATTTCTGGAATGAGAATAAACGTGACAGGAAACAACGCATGCGAATGGTGCTACTACTAGAATGGATAGTAATACAACTACTATTAAGAAATAACGATTTTAGTAAATTGATCCAACAATTCCACAGTGCCAGTGTTCAATGGTAATTGCAAAAATGGTATCTCGAAAATACATAGTTCGTACACCCGCGAGTGTGTCGCGTCGATATAGGTATGTAGTTGGGCATCAATTCTACTGCGTTAAAACAATATTGCGTTTGACTTATTTTAGGTTTCAGTATTGTTTTTAATTCGACCGCCATTAATTTCAAGTGCATAAGAGTTATCAAAACATTGACAATAGGGAAACACATCAAAGATAATATCGTTTATACCGTGTCGAATCTCAGCCGGTATAATGTTACGAGCGAGTTTGAGTTTTCTATTTTCTCGCACTATCAGCATAAAAAGAGGTTTGTTATATATTGAAGAAGTAAATACCAAAATAATGTCAGCGTCAAATTGTGAATATTATTTACGTTGTGCATATATTTTTACGTCTGATTTTATTGTATTCTCACAATTATCAGAATAATTTTGTGTCAGCCCGTACGACTAAGTGTAATGTGCATAATTTTTAAAAAATATGGCAGTGAGTAATTTTGGTCCGAATGAGATTCTTTTTAACTGTTATAAATATTTTGAACTTAAACTGAAGAAAAATTTAAATTCCCCTTGCACGGCTGCCCAGTTAGTTGAAAAAGCTACAGGTGTTTGTCTCTCTACTGTTTATAACATTGTGTCTGAGAGCAATAGTGAGAAATACCGCCAAACAGCAGTGTTCGCATTGTTGTGTTCCGGTTTGGGGATAAGACAGCCGGTGAAATAACTAGCATAGAGGCATTCCATCTTAGCCCTCAGGGTTGGCAACGCATTTGCAGTCTCAAGATTGCAGTCTTGTGAATGCGAATGTCTATGGGTCACAGTTTCCACTTACCATCAGGTGGCCTGTGTGCTCTTTTGCCTACTTGATGCCATAAAAAAAAAAAAAAACGCATCTACAAAGAAATTCACCTCCCCGAGAAATAAAAAGTTACGTACTTGTCCGTCATCAGCAGTAGACGATATTAATCAGGAAGTCATCCGGAGAACTACTTATATACAATTTTCATCTGCCCCATAAGCAATACCTACAAAATTTATTCTCCTTTTGTTGCAAACGACCACTACAAATGCAATTCCATGTTCTCGATAATTCATCTATACGCGCCATCACGAATCTCGACGCGACGCACCAGAGAAACAAAAGCGTTGCACTACTTACTGATAACTTGTTTATTTATTACAAGATGAAACCGCCATGGTCAGGCTACTCTTGCCTATTGGACGTAATTAAAACAAAATCGTATGAGCATATTAAATCACCATATTTATTAAATTTCCTGATACAACCAGTAGTTTTCAAACATATACTTTTAGTATCATGAGTTCGTGTTTTCTTTGTGGCCAGTGCAGTCATAATGCGTCCTAATGTAAATTAGCTGTTCTTCGAGTCATTTACCGTTAATTTATTCCATATTGGCTTGGCTTCGTCCCTGCCAATATTTCTGTTACCCTGCGGGAGACTCGCGCACAATCTCGACGAGATATAGCGTCCCTATACGCTTTGGTTTTAGGTGCACCTACTGGTAATATTAGACACCTAACAAAAAATACATGTCATACCTAAGTTTAACGTGTGTGTGTTTTTGTGTATGTCTCCGTGTGTTTGTGGCGTCGTAGCTCTCAAAGGGTAAACCAATTTTAATGCATTTTTACCCGACTGCGGCAAACCCAAAAGCAGGGATGTCCGACTCTATGTTGTTGTAGAGGCTGGATGGATAGGTTTCAACAAGCGAGGTGTCGTTAGATTCATCTTAACGTCGCATGTGTCACTGGGTACTGTAATGAAAGAAGGATGTAGCAGTACATACTCCTTTCATTGTTTTCTTTTTTCTATTTTGTTATGTCGAAATGTCTCGAAATCTTTGGAATAAAAAAGATTTCGAAATATGGAATGCCCGCCGGTCGTTTTCAGGGGGACTCTCCAGAGTCTCCAACGGACCGCGTTGGCATTCACATGTGAACTAATGTTTATTTAAACGTTAAAATAAATGAAAGAATATATTAACACTGCAAGACGTATACTTTTATTCTACGTAGCTTAGTTAAAAGTGCGTAAAGTATTACGCTTAAGAATAGGCGCCTACTAGGCTTACAGTACCATTAAAACAAAAACAATACAGCGCAAAAAATATCCAATGTGTGACATCCATAAGAACATAAATTTTAAGTAACGATAACTTTAGATGCTGTGAACGGTTTTATCGAAAAGATATAACAATTACCTTTTCTAATGGAGAGTTATTAATAATTAAAATTTTCTCGAGCAGCAATGTAATGCAAAGAGGCAAACGAGTTAAGTACAAGCAATCAAATGTTAGTTTCAGTTGTTAGCTTAGTTACCGATACATTGCGTGACGAATTAGTTAGTATAAAAAAGGACACATTAAGGATGCATATTAAATGTTGTCATACCTAATATATGTTCGTATGGATGTCACACACTGTATAAAAAGGTAACAAACATGTACAGACGACATTGTCAAATCATGCAGTCGGGTTTTAAAAACTTTGTTTTTGTTAGGCTCGTTTGTTAAAGAAAGCTTGTTGAATCGGGATGGTTCTTAGCTAGAATTTACGAAAATCAGTTGTGTCATCTTAAACATATTAGCTCTGAAAGGGTTCGCCATTACAGGGTTTTTATCAATGGAGTAGCTATTTTTATAACTTATAAAACACCCGGTGCCGTTGCATGAAGATTTATTAAAACAAATTATAAAATCTTGTGTGATATAGGTACCTACATATGTATGATATCACTCGCGATGTATAGTAGACATTTCGCATGCAATTCCTTATTGTGACAACCTCTAGGGATACGTCACCGTTTTTTTTAAATTTTATATCCGTAATCCCTATAGGACTATTAAATAACAAATCGACGGTGAAACTGCATTACCGCGTAACTAATAAATTGAATAAGTTGCAAAATGCTCCTTAACAAGAGTCAGTAAGGCAAATTTTGCAACTTATTGAATTTGTTAGATACACGGTATTGCAGTATCATCGACGATATCAGCCCTAACCGCGCGAGGCGCCTGCAGCCTTCACCTTGGCGGACCGGTTGCGTCCACCGGGATGGTCCAATTTTAAACAAACACTTATTGAAAACGTTTCTTATTTTTCGTGTCAGTTGTATTGGATTTATCAAGTTGTCAAGTGACAGAAACCCTTTTAATCAACTTTAAATGTTATAACATTCTGACATACCTATTTAAAGTTATGTGAGATGGCGTTTTCGTTCGGTGCTCACTTTTTAACGCTCATGAAAATAAAAATAAAAACGATATTATGACTCCAATAATAAGTTGCATTGCACGCAGAGACACTTTGATTAGACAGACTTTAAAGAAAAAACAGACGGTAATAAACCTCCCGCTCGTAACTAAAGATAACTAACGTTAGATCAAAAACTTATTTTCGATGTAGGTATAATTAAAAGGCCTTCGCCTGATAACTGTAGATAAAATTAGCCTTTTTCTTTGTAATTATGAGTGACGAGTCCTAGAAACAGTTCTTATTACAATGATAAAACAAGAAGTACCTAGTACCTATATACATTTGCTCTGGTTAAATAAAAATTCTCACGATAAGCAATTAGGAGTATCTTCCTAGAAGCGGCTTCCGAGCTCGATCACAATGATGATATACATAGTTAATTAGTCGGCCTTGCGTGATCTACTTGTTCACCTTATCACAGAGACACTGTCTCAGCCGAGTTTATTGGTGTGTTGAGGGTCGTGTCCGAACAATGGTCCTGCAGATGACGCGAGTCACGGCAGGGAGGGGCCGCGTGGGAAGCGGCCGCTGATTGCTATAAGATCGGAAAAAAACGGAAGGAAGTGAGTGGAGATGTCGGGAGGGGTCGCCCAAGGCCCACATACAGTGATCTGATCCGCGATGTATTGAATAAGGGCCCAAAAGGTACCCGAAATGTTTGAAATTTATTTATTTATTTAAGGAAAACCAACAGCTAACACAAATACATTAGAAACTTGCATAAATTCTAAAAGCCAATTACAGGTTCTCACCAATAGCAATACAGTAGCAGTAGTTGTTCTACATCGCATGAAGTCATCATTGGTGCACCGACTAAAGATTTGGTATTAATAATAACTAAATACAATTAATTAAGATATAATAACGGAGAAAAGGCACAAAATAAGAGTGGCATGCTCACTCCAAGTAACTATTTGTTAAGGTACGTCTCATAGTTTGGGTATTGATGTTAAACACATCAATGTCAACCTTCCTTGACAGTTCGTTTATATTTCTATATCTCTCAGTACAAAAAGCAAGATATACTTTATTTGTAAAACTAGCCGTTCCTTTGGTTTTTAATCTATACAATTATGGAATTTAAAAGGTATTATTTACGTATGTATGTATGAATGTAAATTCTTCATTGCACATAAACAATTACGAGACATGTTTCGCCAATGTAGATAATTTACATAGGCGAACTTGTTCCCTATGGGATCTCTTCCAGTTCACCCGGTTATTTAAAGCAAGGGCAATGAGAGAATATACAAATTGAAAAAAATACTATAAAAAATACGAGGGCTGTTTGATAAGTTATTTTAGAAACTATTTGTAAAACCTTTTTTATAAATGGCATTAACACTGGCAGGCACAATCTTTCAAATGAAGACTTCAATTCAAGAAATTCAATAAAAAAAATACAGGAAATTCACAAAAATTTTCCACAACTATGGAAAAATGTTAATTTCGTGCCGTTTTATTATAAAACATTTTTTATTTAGGGTTGCAGTGCTGCCACAATAAAAACTGACCTTGATTCTGTTCATAGCACTAACGCACCAACGTTGCAGATTATTTATAACTGGTTAAATGTTTTTAAACGTGGTCGCTCAAGCACATCTGATGCTCCACGCTCTGGTCGCCCAATCGAAGTCACTACTGAGGATGATGTTGAAGAGGTCCATGTACTCGATGACCGCCGAGTGAAGGTGCGTGCAATAGCTGAGAACGTAGGCATCTCCACTGAGCGAGTACAGTCGACGTCATAAATATGTTTACACTTTAGTACCTTGTCACTTTCATTCACTAAGATAATTTCATATATCAATTATATTATGTAATTGTCTCAGTAAATGAAAGTGACACGGTACTAAAGTGTAAACATATTTATGACGTGTCGACTGTACATAAAATACTGCACGAAGATTTGGGTATGACAAAGCTGTCTGCACGGTGGGTCCCACGTTTGTTGACGATCGAACAAAACCGCGAACGAAAGCGAATTTCATAGCTGTGTTTAGATTATAATGAAGCGTAATCTTCGGATTTTTTTGAGTCGATTTGTCACCGTGAATGAAACTTGGGTCCAAAAACACCTTAATTAATTTAGCTTTTTATTTTAAAAAAATCGCTTTGGAATCGGTTCATCCACATACATACACGTGTTACACTTAAAAAACCCTCGGTTTTGATCGGGAGTTGAAATCAGTGTGGTTGCTGTCCTGCGAACCCAAAAAGCCTAGAAAAGCCTTCCGAAGATATCCTCTATGAAAAGAGGGTCGACAAAACTAGGGTAGCATGAACACTGGAGTACAAAGAGATCCAATTTTAGACCTTATTACAATGCAATAAGGTGAAAAAGTGGATAATCGACTGTACAAGTGTACAACCCCATTGCTTTTCGTGTGAGTAGTCAAGAATTGGATAAATATTCGTTTTTTGTTTCTTTCCGAATATGTAAAATAATTACTAGCTCTTTTGCCCGCGACTCCAACTGCGTAAAAGTCGTTTAGTACTATTCCCTCGAGAATTGTCAAATTTTCCGGGATAAAAAGTCTTCTATGTCCTTCCCCGGGACCTCAGATATCTTCATACCAAATCTCACCGAAATCGGTTTAGCGGTTTAGCCGTGAAAGCGTAACAAACAGACAGGTAGACACACGCACATTTTTAATACTAGTTGTTGCCCGCGTCTTCGACCGCATAGAAGTCGTTTATCGCTATTCCCTCAGGAACCATCCAATTTGTCTGGCAAAAAAGAACCTATGTCCTATTCCAGACTATAACCTATCTCTGTGCCAAATTTCATCTAGATCCGTTCAGCCATTCTGGCGTGAAACGTACGTCCATACAAACTTTCGCATTTATAATATGAGTACAAATCACCTAACCTTACCTGTCACTGATACACTAGTAAACTTCTTGGCCTGATTGTGCAACATGTGGTTACAGAATTATCAGCAAGTCTTTTTAGAGTTGTTGGTATTTCTGTAGCTCTGCCTACCCCACTCTGGAAAGGCGTCATGTTATGTTGTGTGTGTGTTGTGGAAAACCCTGGGGAAGGCCTTTGTCCAGCAGTGGACGTCTTGCGGCTGATAATGATGATGTTATGTATGTATGTGTGTAAATCACCGCATTTGGTGTTGTACCGATAACTAGTTGTACAATTAGCACTAGTCAAATTGTACAACAATGTCATAATTTAGCAACTGTTGGTAAGCTAATTATTATAGTCTCTGTTCACCAAGGGGAGTAAAGGCACGGATTACTAATCGAGTGTGCATTTAACCACAAACCACGCTAGTTTAGTAATCTGTACTTACCCTCGAGTGATACTACACTTACAAAGAAAAAACATACAATATTAACAAATAAATTATCTCAAGGAAGAACGAGCCATCAACCAGCAACAAATGTTTTTTTCAATTGTTAATTGTAGCGCGCCGTACCACAGGAGTTTAGGAATCTGTACTTTCCCTCGAGTGACATATACTGCTTTATTTATACTTACAAAGAAATAAAATACAAAAGTGAGAAATAAATAAACTCAAGGAAGAACGAGCGCGCCGTCGTCAACCAGCAACAAAAGTTTTTTTTTATTGTTAATTTTAGCGCGCCAAAAGAAGTTGCAGGTGACGACGCCCCGATTTGCAGGGTCCAACTTGCGTGCGGGTGCGTGGTGATTGACAACGTCAAATAGACTTTAAAAAAAGGGGATGGTAATGGATTTTCATACGATATTACCTACCCTGATTCCGGTAACCTTCGGGGAGGGAAGATGGCCGATTGAAAGATGTCCCGCTTTTGTTTTTGATTTGTTTTACTGTTTTACTCTAATCACTTGACATTGGCGAAATCACTGCGGAATATCGCGGTGGACGGCCATTAACAAAAAAAGACGAAGAAGAACTACTCTGATAATATATTTTTGAGTAATTTTTAATGAACGCCTTTTATTAGGGTAGTAATTTACACTAACTAATAAAGTGTAGTAATAAATAAATGCATAAATTAGTTTAAAAAGCCATTTGGTGGACCATAACTCTTTTGATTTGTCTTTCCAAGTACTCGTCTATTTACGTAGGTTATCAATACGTACGACAATGACGCTGTCGTGTTTTTTGCCGACGTGCGATGTTGACAACCTGTGGCGAACTGAGCAAACACAAGAGACCTTGTCTTGGGGAATTAGAGGTCCAGCGACACACGAATTCAACGTAAAATCGCACGTTACTTCCATTTACCGACGGATTGTGATATTGTAAAGCCCGGTTTTTTCATCGATTTCTTAAGGCTAAGTGCGTTTTATGTCAACACTCCTTTGTACAAACAAAGAATAAGTACAAAAGCGAATTTATGACTTTAAGGGATTCCTTCCAATTGAGCGATATCGAAAAGCCTGGCAAAAGCATGTCAGAACCCCGAAGCCGTTAAGTACTACAAACATAAAAAAACAAGTAATAAATAACTAATTTGCTATTTATGAGTAAAGCCATTTAGTGCCTTCTTTGACGCCTTTTAATCGCCTGTATCTCAAGAACCAATGATGTCTACTTAGTCGTTATAGTTTTACATTAATGTGCGTAATATGCACTTTTATTTAAATATATTTCCTAGGCGACGACACGGTGGCCTAGTTGGTAGTGACCCTGCATACGAAGTTAGTGGTCCCGGGTTCAAATCCCGTTAAGGGTGCAGGTATTTGTGTGATGAGCACGAGTATTTGTTCCTGACCTGAGTCTTGGATGTTTTCTATGTATTTAAGTATTATATTTCTCTATATAAGTAAGTTTATCCTTGTCTAGTAGTACTACTACCCATACCCAAAGTACAAGCCTAGAGTTTATTTTGAGATTACGTCAATTTGTGAGACATTGCCCCGTGACATAATATTTATAGGTATATTTGTTCCATTTAAAACAACAAAAGTACTTAAGCCGGAATTTTACAACTTCTTTTGTTGCTAAATATGAAAGAGAAAGATAACAATAGAACATGTACTGGGTTGGCTCAACCAGTCTTGATCTTGGAAATAAAACAATGTTTTTAACAAACTTTACTGTAATACAATAAATGAGCATTTAAAAAAATGCATAGGCTAATAACATTAAATAAAATAAAATATCGTTGATTACTTACATATTAATATTATACATATACCCTAATACGAACAATACTGTCTTATTCTAATTCGGATGCTGTCTCGGTGTCAATAACGTTTATTACAATTTGCTTTAAGAATCGCACTTTATTCGTTAACAGTCGGATCACAACTGAAAATAAACATACCTAATTACATGTATATACATACAGAACATCACGCCTTCTTTCCCAGAGTGGGGTGAATACAACAATTCTAAAAAGACTTGTTTATAATTCAGGAACCACATTTTGCACAATCAGGCCAAGAAGAATACTAATGTATTATAATTATAGTGACAGGTTGCAAGTCCATCACCTAATAGTACTACAAGCCCTTATTCCCTTAGTCGCCTTTTACGGCAACCACGGGAATTGAGTATCTAATTAAAGTACCTATGCAAAAAAAGATTATTTTTGAAATTCACGTGAAGTGCAAAACCGACCATCAACAGGACAACTACGAAGATTGTTTCTTGGTACACCTGCGTAATTGTTTTACAACCATTCATCGAGATAACAATTAAATAATACTCAGTGATAATAGTTGGTTTCAAGTGCTTTCTCGTCGTCTTAAATAGAACAAACTACTCGTTTAGCACAAAAGACGAAGGCTGCGTGTCCACCGGAGCTGTGTGAGGAAAAAATCCACCAATAGGATGCCTAGCCTCGCTCAGCGCAGGTCTCCTATTGGTTATTTTTTTTCTCGCACAGCTCTGGTGGGAACACAGCCTTAAGAAGGATTGTCGCCATTGTCGGTCCGTTGCCGCCATTTTAAGTCCCGACGTAAAATAAAATGGGTGCGTGTCTGTCTGTGACACCGTAACTCCCAAACGGATAGATGGAATTTAACGCGACTTGTTTTAAAAGATACTTTGATCGTTGTTAGGTAGCTTTAATGAAAAATTAAAACCGGGTGGGCTGTTATAGGTTATATAAAGTTACTAACTGTTTCCCCCGACTCCATCCGCCTAGATGTCTTTTATCGCTATTCCCTCAGGGACCGTCCATTTTTCGGGATAAAAAGTACCCTATATCCTTTTCGGGACTCAAACTATCTCTATACCTAATTTTATCTAAATCGGTTCAGCGGTTTATCCTTGAAAGCGTAACAAACAGACAGACTGACAGACTTACTTTCACGTCCATAATATTAGTATGGAGAGGTTAGAGCGGGAAGGGCAATTTTCACTTCCCCAGCGTGATAAAATGGTTGTTTGCATACTATTTTGACATTATCAGTATCACACTTTAATTTCATTACATTTTAATCACTTGGCTGAGTCTTGGAGTGATTCTAGTTCAAACATAATAAGAAATTCAGCAACCCAAAAGCAATAGGTAACTGTGGTAATTAATTGAATCCCCGCTCGATGTACGTACTCTTAAATAATTGAATGATTTTCCTTATTAAAGACGCAGGTGACTGTGTCAATAACAGGTTTATAATCGATTAGTAAATATAAAGAAGTATATGAGGAGGAAATGGAAATGGCGTACTTACATACATACATACATATTATCACGCCTTCATTCCCAGTGGGGTAGGCAGTGCTGCAGAAATACCAACAACTACAACGAGAGTTGTTGGTAATTCTGTAGTTCTGCCTACCCACTCTGGGAATGAACGCGTGATGTTATGTTATGTGTGTACCTAATATTAAAACTGGGCAAAAGCAAATCGGACCATGCTCAGTGTAGGGTTCCGAAGCCGTTTAGCACTACAGACATAAAAATCAACAAGTAATAAGTAATTTTCTATTTAAAGTGAATCGGTGCCGTCTTAGATGATTTTAGTACGTAGAAACACTATAATCGCCTGTATCTGAAGAAACAATGATGACTACTTAGTCGTCATAGTTTTCCTTTAAAATTCATTATATGCTCTTTCATTTAAGTTTTTTTTCGGGGGCGGGACACTTGAGTCTAACAAAAATTAGCGCTTTAAAGCTTAATATTTCATAAACGGATTACTTAATCGAAAAACTGTTGGCACTAACCCGTAGGTAATATTTTTGAAAGACCTATGCAACGACACCCCACACTATAGGGTAGACAAGAAAAAAAAATACATACCCCCCCTACGTGTAGTCCCCATGTCGTCACGTGTAGGGGAGGAAATTACCCTAAAAAAATAAAAAATAAAACATTTTATTGTACCACTTTGTTGGCGTGACTAATATATTCATGCCAAATTACAGCTTTCTAGTACTAATAGTCTCTGCGCTAGGCTGTGGACGGACCGACGGACATGGCGAAACTATAAGGGTTCCTAGTTTGACCACGAAACCCTAAAAATAATGGTTGCCTTTTTTTAAATATCGTTACGAACTGGACGCGATCGAGTCGAGAAAGGAAAAGAGCAGAATAATGAGTACAATGAAATGGTTCAAATTGCAATTTTTAATTATTGATGAACTGTTAGACAATTGCTTCATCTGGAGTATTATAAATTATAGTCCAGATCAAACGCTGTAATAAACTTATTGCAATAATTATTAGTTAGATAAAAAACCGACCAAGGGCGAGTCGGGTCCTTAACATTCTTGCATGGGTTCTTTTAATAGTTATTTTGTAATAGCGTCAGTGGAAATACACACTGTTAAAATTTAAATACAGAATATTTTTTTCAATCACAATAATATTGTTGTAGATATTATTATACTCGTATCTACAAAGATGGTGTAGCTAAATTATGTATTGTAAATGTTTAATTATTAACCCTGTTGGTCACATCTAAAGTAGGGTTGTCAGCCGAAGGGTCAATAAATAAATATAATTATAAATAATATTAATTTCACACAAATTGACCTAGTCGCAAACTAAGCTGTAGGCTTGTACTATGGGTACTAGACAAAGATAAACATAATTACTTATGTGTATAGATAAATAAATACTTAAATACCTACATAAATAACATCCAAGACTCACAAACAAATACTTGCGCTCATCCATCATACAAATAATTAAATAAAATTAGATACATACAGATAAATATACCTAAATACCAGGGGACAATCTCACAAAAATTGATCTAGTCCCAACCTAAGCTTTTGGCTTTTACTCTGGTAATAGACAACATAAACTTCACTACATAGTATAAAACAAAGTCGTTTTTTCTGTCCCTATATCCCTATGTATGCTTAAATCTTTAAAACTACGCAACGGATTTTGATGCGGTTTTTTTAATAGATAGAGTGATTGAAGAGAAAGGTTTATATGTATAATACTTAAATCCGGAGCGAAGCGAGGGCGGGTCGCTAGTATACAAATAAATACTTACTTAAATACATAAAAAAATATCCAAGACTCAGGAACAAATACTCGCGTTCATCAGCATCACACAAATATCTGCCCTTACCGGGATTTAAACCCGGGTTACCCGGGACCACTAGCTTCGTCGGCAAGGTCACTACGAACTTGACCTAGTTCGTAGTGACGGCGCTTTCTAAACTGCTCAGCAATCGGTAGTTTGTAAGGATAGTTCTTACGACAGTCACTTTCAGTGTTAGAAGCAGGACTGCCAGCATTGTCCCATAATTCATCATCTGAAGTTGAATTATTGTTATCATTCATTTCACTTATCATATTTACATTATAACCTTAGGCTTCACTATTATTCGAAATGTCATCATTATTTAAAATATTACATACATAACATCACGCCTTCATTGGCAGAGCTACAGAAATACCAACAACTCACCAAAGATTTCTTGATAACTCTGTAACAACATTTTGCACAATCAGGCTAAGATGTTTAAGATTAGTGACAAGTTGCAACCCCATCGCCTCTTACGACATCCACGGGATGACAGGGGTGGTAGTATTCTAACCCGGCAACCACCGGCAAATAAAATTAAAGAAATATTTTTATTATTTGACTATCATTAGATTGTGCTTTGCACATATCATGAAAACAATGCTTTTTTATTACACATTAGTTTGCCAATAGTTTGGCAAGTAATAATATCATGTATTTTTAAGTAGATGTGTAAAACAATATTTAATGAAACGACTTATAAATTAGTAAATCGTTACTATTGCCAAACTTTGTTTTCAAAATGAATGTTAGTGAAACGTTTTTTTTTATGAAATTATCGGATAACGTCTGCACCGGGCAAGCTGCTGCCTTCGACAGGCAAGGGAAGTCGACTTGACGACCGCGACCCTGTGTAGTATAATAAATACTACGGTAGGTTTACTAGATATTATTAAAGTCTATTCTTAAAAGGATAATGGCTGTTTATTTATGTTTACCAATTATAATATAAGTAAATAAAATTTTATTTATTGGGTTTAGTTTTAAAATATAGAACCCACTAACTAGTACATCATTTCAGACTAAGGAGGTGTAAACTCAGCCAAGGTTTATTTCCTATATTCAAAACTTGACTTCAAACCAATGTTACAGTATATAAAACTTATACTGTACATTAACTACATTATATTTATATTTTACTATTATTTCAGAGACATTTACAATTATTTTATTGAATTTTATGTTGAAAATCGGTAAAATCTGGCAGTTTAGCCTGTCAAGTTTGAAAACTAATGACAGTTCTTAGCATTATCTGTGGAGGACTACTTCTTCTTCTTTTTTATTAAATGGCGGTCCACACAGTGATTTCGCCAATGTCAAGTGAATAGAGTAAATCAGTAAACAGAATAAATCAAAAGTAAAAGCCGGGCATTTTTCAATCGGCCATCTTCCCTCCCCGAAGGTTACCGGAATCCGTGGAGGACTATATTGAAAAAAGTCGAGTTGACATGACGTGATGGATTCCGGTAACCTTCGGGGAGGGAAGATGGCCGATTGAAAAATGCCCGGCTTTTACTTTTGATTTATTCTGTTTACTGATTTACTCTATTCACTTGACATTGGCGAAATCACTGTGTGGACCGCCATTTAATAAAAAAGAAGAAGAAGAAGAAGAAGACATGACGTGATGACAATCTGTTTTAGGGAGGCGAGTGCCATTAATTGTTTGATGTTGTTTTGTACGGCCTACGGTGTTGAGCTTCTAGTACTCTTGTTAGTTATCCCCTCCTTACTTCCCTTGATGCACAATGTACTATTAAGTCATAAGCTTTGGTAATTATTTATAGATCTGCGTTCATTTGTTTCTTGTCTTAATATTCCACGGCCTCACAAATATTGCTTTTGCCGTGTTAGCGTCTCATCAACGTTACGATAGCTCTTATTTACTCGACAGTAATGGCGGACGAGTCAAAAACAATATCATAACACGTCAAAAAAGCCCAGGTAGATTGTTTTACATTTTTATATTCATTAGTGTCATTACGTAAGAGCCGGATGAGATGATTTTAAAGGAATGAAGGTGGTAAGACAAGCTTATGTTTATGACGTGTAGCTTTTTCCCACGAGTCCACCCGCGTAAAACTCGTCTATCGCTATTCCCTCAGAAAACGTCAAATTTTTCGGCGTAAAAAGTACCTTATGTCCTTCCCCAGGACTCAAACTATCTCCATACCAAATTTCATCTAAATCGGTTCAGCAGTTATCCGTGAAAGTGTAACGGACAGACAGAGTTACTTTCACATTTATAATATTAACTTAGTATAGATTGGGCGTGTAGGAGGCATAATCATCATTTGGTATCCAGTCTTTTTTTTCTGAAACCGTATACTTTTCAGGGTTATTTAAAATATCATTGCATAGATAGAACCCATTAGGTTAGGTTAGGTTTATTTTATAACAATCCTGAAAAGTATACGGTTTCTGAAAATAAAGACTACTTATGCCAAATGATGATTACGCCAAAAAAAGTTATGCCAGACGAATGTAAACCAGATACGATTTATCCCTACGAATTGATAACTCGTTTTTTTGAAGTCGGTTAAAAGTGAAACACTGCGCGGGGACGTGTTTCACGTATTTAAGTAGGTATCTATTTATCTACTTAAGTTTGTATATCATTGTCAAGTACCCACAGTACCTACAAGCCTAAAGCTTAATTGGGTACTGGGTCAATTTATTTATAAACAAACTCGTGTGACCTGCCAAAATTGCGGAAGTAAGACGTTATACGGCGAGCACCGGTCGAGGCACTGGCGCGACAGCATGGCCGAGTCAGTCAGCCGACCCCCAAAACTTGACATTTATCTGATAAGCAGAGGCCGGAATTTACGTAGCACTTTTGACCAAGAACAGTGATTTCTCTTTTATCAACTCGCTATGTCTATCGATAAATTAATAGAACTGGGCCTCTATTCAACTGCGTTATATTAACGAAACGTTATTGACCTGTTTCCGTATTGTCAAAGTTTTGATAACTCTTATGTCATTTACAATAATGGCGACTGTGACATAAACGTGTCAAACACGGTATCGTTTTAACGCACCTGAATAGAGGCCCAGATTGTTTAGATTTTCGTGACACGTAGTTACGTGCTCCCATTTAATCATTTGACTATTATAGACAAGACATGTTGATTTATACAGAAATACTAGCTTATGCCCGCGACCTCGTTTACGTTGACCATACCATCTTACGGAAAAAGAGTTTTTATCAGGATAAAAACAAACCTATGTGGTAGGTTAATAGGGCTAGTTATCTCACACAAAATTTCTTATTTACGTATAATATTAGTGTGATGTTTATCATTAGCAATCCTTTACCCAATTTCCTCAAAATGTATTCAAAACGTTTCAAAACTTAAAAAAGTGCCCGGAACTTATTCATGATATGAAGAACTAGATTTCGTTATATTCGTTGATGATGAAACATGTTTTTTTTTAAATATTTACCTAGGTATAAAACAGGTGCAGAAACAAAAATATCGATATATCGGAAGTCGATAAATGAGAAGTCACTGTCAGTATACAAAACTACCTCAAAAACTCCGGTCTCTGCTGATAAGTTTTATTCTGTGCCCTTCGAAGGCATCAGCTGACAAGGATCATGTTCACCTTCGACGGATTTAAAAAATAATTGAACTGTTATTTATTACCTACTACGTAACAAATTTGGTTATGTTATAACATTAAACCGTGTTACGAAGACTGAACTGACAACGTCGCATGAATTATTTTTTTCAATTATTGATGTGTAATTGGTCGAAATCCTTGCATGTAATCTACTTCTCGCTTTAAGGAAATACGTCAAGATTAGCTTTGCAAAGAATGCTCAAACTAAAACCGCCTCCGCCACGCTTAGGGCACGCGTTTAAGCACGGGAGCGCGCCGCACCACGCCGCCGACGCTTTCAGTGCGTTTACGGCTTTATAGTTTCGGATTTAGAACTTCCCCATATTGCTCTATAAAATAATCGCTTACACGCGACGATTAGTGCACGCGCTTCGGATGGATTAATTCAAATCGGATGACGTGTTAATTACCATACTAGACACCATTTACATACAATCGAAGACACTGTTAACTGTACATTTACAGTCGAACATAAACCTTATCGCAACGTATTAAAGTCTATGGGTGGTCAGTTTACAGTGACTTCGTTTGTACAAACGAGCCGCTTGAAGTCGAAATGTTAACAGCAGTAGCAGGTAACCGCTGCCTTGTCTACTGGGGCCGTAGCCAAGATGCAAACGCTCCTAACGTTTTTCTTTTCTATCGCTCAAAATGTATGGGATGACATTCTCGTGCGTTTCGATAAACCACGTGATCGACTGTCATCGCATACATTTTAAGCGATAGAAAAGAAAAACGTTAGGAGCGTTTGTATCTTGGCTAGGGCCCCAGTTTTAGTTTACTCTATACCTATAAATATTACAAATAGTAACCTGGGCCTCTATTCTACTGCGCTTAACGCATTTGACGCGTTTGAGAATCGTTTATGTCACAGTCGACATTATTGTAAACTAGTTTTCGCCCGCGACTTCGTACGAGTATAAATCAGTTCCCGAGGGAATAGCGATATGAAAGGTACCCTATGTGTTAATCCAAGGTATAAGCTGTTTGCATTCCAAATTTCACCAAAATCTGTTCAGTAGTTTTTACGTGAAAGAGTAACAAACATCCATACTTACAAACTTTCGCGTTTATAATATTAGTAGGATGACATACGAGTTATCAAAACGTTGACAATACGGAAACACGTCAAAGACGATACCGTTATTACCGTGTAGAATCCCAGCCCTGTAAGATAACCGGTCAAGTTCGAGGCAGGCTCAGGCACCGAGTTTTCCGTTTTGCCTCACAAAATTGTACCTTTGGTAAGGACATTTTAACTTGATGAAAAATAAACCGAATGATCCATTTGCTATTTGCTATTGCCATGCTTTTGTTTCAACTCAGCCGCTGTTACTGTAGTAACGTTGACATTAAGGGAAAGCAAATGGTTATTAACCTAATTTAAGTAAGCAAAAGACGGTTAATAACCGGTTTTAACCGGTTATTTGTGGAAATACATTAACATGCCAAAAATAATAGGGCTTTACTGGTCGTATTTTTTCGGATAAGTTCGTATTTATATTGCTTTCATTAGCTCGATGAATACTGAAGCAGATAGAGAAAGCAAGATAAACACGAACTTGGCTGACCAAAAACAATTCCTGTGTATTCACTACATTTATTTACAGAAAATAAACTGAAAAATTAGCAAAAGACACTTTGTCCATGTCAAAAAAGACCGGATGGCTAGTGCTGATACAGTGTTGTGAACACCTCGTCTTTGTTCTTTGCACGCTGATAATAGCCAATGTTTCGCGGAACTATAAAAAGTAACAACCTCAAAATGAGTTAATTAAAAAAACAATAGTGTCCAAGGTGGGGGCAGGCGTCTGCAAAACTTAGGTAAAACTAAACCGCGCGCAGTTTCAGGCCACACTCGCGCCGCCGCCTCCCCGCCGCACGGCTCTATGCTCTATACCGCTCCAAGGCATAAACAAGTCTTCGATTTTTAAATATAAATTTTAAAAGTTCGAAAGTGAAGTTTCCGTTGGCCTTCCGGACTGTTCTAGCCCCCATGCGAGAGTTAAGAACTAAAAGTGAAATGGTGTTCCACAGTGTTAGTTGACAAGGGTCTTGGTTTGTGACAGAACCCTAATACTGAACATGCAAGCTTTTGGAACTTTGTGTTAAACATATGGTTGCTGTTGACTAAAGTTTTATAGTTATTATTTAAATAACGTAATAAGGTAAGATAATATTTTTAGTTCATTTATAAACATTATAAAAATCTTTTCTTTTGTGATAAAAAAAAAACTCTTCTTTAATAATTATAATACTTATTTAAAGCATATGTAGTGGTAGGTATATTTCGCTTCAGTTACGTTAATGTTGTGTAGCAAATTATCTTTTTGTAAACAATTTTATTACGATGCAACGAGTGTGGTTCCAGTGTGTAGCCGCACGCGCACGATATTTAACAGTCTTTCTCGAGTCATGCGTTGATTGGTCACTGACAACCTAACAACTTTTCGACTAATTGTTATTATAATTCTGACTTTTAAAGCAATTAAACACGGGCAAAATAAAATCCTATCTAAATAATTAGATTTACTTCAAATAAAGGAAAAAATTAAGATATTTTTGGAAATTCGGAATTATTTAAATCATATTTTAGCGCTTCCTAAAATAACTGCGATGTTGAGAAGCGAAGCAAAAATCTCGACCACAAATAGCTTTTAACCAAAATTAAATCAAAATCATCTGAAGTTATCAGAGTAGGTATAAATCAAAACGTAAAAAAAAACTTCCCTCTTACTAGCTCTCATATCTCGATTCTAACCGACTTTACCCGAAAGTGATACTATTTTTAAAGCGCTGTACAATCAGCAACACAGTTGACTGACCATTAGTGGATCTTGTCACCTTACAATAAGGCTCACTAATTGGTCCAAGACAGTGATGCGGATAGTACCACCGTACCTCGTGCGACCCGCTCACCTGCTTGCAATGTAATGTTTTCCCTCCGCGCTTGATAAGATGGATGACCGGATCCTGCGCAAGTGGTAATGACAAGGATAAACAATTTTAAATTTGGAACACCGTTGTTTTTTTTGGCGTCTCAAGGGCACTGCGCGTTTGGTTTTAGGGTTCCGTACCCAAAGGGTAAAAACGGGACCCTATTACTAAGACTCCGCTGTCCGTCTGTCAGTCTGTCTGTCACCTGGCTGAATCTCACGAACCGTGATAGCTAGACAGTTGGAATTTTCACAGATAATGTATTTCTGTCGCCGCTATAACGTCAAATACTAAAAACAGAATAAAATAAATATTTAAGTGGGGCTCCCATACAACAAACGTGTTTTTTTGCCGTTTTTTGCACAATATTAATAACGGCAACAGGCATACGCTTGAAATGTTTACAGAATATTTAGTTGTATATTAACTTACAAAATAAATAATTCAATTAAACAAAAAAAGTGTGCTCCCATACAACAAACGTGTTTTTTTGCCGTTTTTACAAGATTTAGTTACAGACAGATACCGGGACAGGCGAAACTAAAAACAGGTTATAATTATTGTCTCTAATGTTGTATAGATAATGGTACGGAACCCTTTGTACTCAAGTCCGACTCGCACTTGGCCAGTTTTTTCGACTTGGGCTAGGATTGTAATTTGAATAAAAGTGTTTTTATTTCTTTATTGAGTTATTTAATTTTCTTTTTGTTAAAAAATACCCTGCAACGTGAGCGACTACAAAAAAAAATTGGCAAATATCTAATCAATACCTTGGATCGTTTTGATAAAGAGATCATAAGGGATGATTCGTCCATTTAAATGGGTCTATTTGAATCTATTATATTAATAAAAAAACTTTCTTTAAAGCATGAATCTGAGGTATTTAAGCTGAGCTTCATCAAATTAAAACAATTGTAACTTGATAACCTTATTCCACTGCTTTTATTTAAAATGAACATCTGTGTCTGTTTTTGCATACAGGCAAGATAACTCCTTCCTTCCACGCATCAATCAAACTCAAGCGCAAGGCGCAACAAGGTGCCTCCGTTACATAATATACATTATAGCATTCGAAGTAATAAGAGCACTTCTGCAATCTAATAGCCGACGCATAATGAACCTTCAAGTATTATAAAAAGGCCACACACGCAAATTATTGTTAAACACGAAAATGGAGCGTGCGCAAACCATAATAGATCTTTAGCTACTGTAAATACGTGCCGTTTTATTGTGGTGCTGGTGTACACTTATAGTTACATGCACTTGTATAGTCAACGTCAATATTGGAAGTGAGTAATGCTCAAAGTGACATGTGTCACTCCACACATGATATGATGTTGCCTTTATCGTAATTTTAACTTGATATTATTTTATTATACAAGCTTAGGTGACTTTGTTTATCCTTGTCACAGACATGTCCCGCGGGGCCGAGTTGTAACTCAAGAACGATCATTTCATTCATACGCTACGATTTCGAATTTCCTTTACTAATTAAAAACCGGACAAGTGCGAGTCGGACCCGCGCACCGAGGGTACCATACCGCCGCACAGTAAGTATTATCAGATTCCATTTTGAATTCGATTTAAATCGAATCAGTGCGAGCCCATCTCACATTTGACCATTTTTTAGTATTTGTGGTTTTTTTTTAGGATTTGTTCTATAATCATACCAAATTTGTCGCTTATATGTTTTACTGTTTTTACGATACAATTAAAATAAAAAAGAGGTGAAAAAAAAACTTGTATAGGGACGCCTTTTTTTTGTAAATACGCCGTAATATAATAACACAGGTGTTCTGGAAATAAAATCAATCCGCGATCTCTTACAGTTCAAAAGATATAGCTCAAGAAGAAGATAAAGCTGAACGCTAGGACGGACCCTAAAACGGTTCTAAAACCTATCCGTAGCACGGACCCCTAAAATCAAACTCACGTTCTCAAATATTATTTTCGGTCACCTCACCTTTACTACGGTACGAAGGTCAAGGTCAATGTCAAATTGAAGTATTCAAAAGGTACCCAATAGTGGGCGCTACGTTAACTTTACTTTACTTTAGAAGCAGGGCGATGTGCTTGAACTCGGACCCAGTGACTTCGAGAGGTCTCATGCGAGATGAACGGTGAACTGAAATCATTTTTTGTCATATTTCGCATGAAAAATCATCTTGAAGTCACGAGAATTGGGTCCCAGGTCAAGCACACCACCTAGTACTATAGTAGAGGCTAAACAGATGAACCAATTACAAATTCGGGTTCAAAAGTATAAAAAAATTGTATTTAATATACAACTACAAGGTTTATAAACCTTTCTTTTACAAGCTTTTATTTAGTTTCACCTGTCCAGGAGTATGTAATGAACTCTTGCGAGGCAGATTTGAACCACCTCCCGGGGACCGATTGAGCTGACATTTGGTATACCTACGTAACCTCGATGACAGTAGGTAAAATAATATGGCACCATCAAGCAGTTGATTAGGTTCAGGATCTCCGCTATACTTAACGAAGACCCACCGAGTTTGGACTCATTAGGTTGATCTGAGGGTAAGGGCAGATATTTGTGTGATGAGCACGAGTATTTGTTCCTGAGTCTTGGAAGTTTTCTATGTATTTAATTCTCTATCTAAGTATGTTTATCGTTGTCTAGTAGGTACCCATAGTACAAGCCTAGAGCTTAGTTTGGGGCTAGGTCAATTTGTGTGGGATTGTCCCGTGATATTTATGTATTTAAATACCTATTTATTTATCTTGATAAGCAGTAAATGACTATGAAAAAAAAAGTACAGTCGGAAACAACTACTTGTCTAACGTAATATTTACGAAAAATAAGAGCTAACGTAATATTTACGAAACTAAAATATTTTCGCAAATTTAGCTAAGTCTAGGAAGTATAACATACATTTTATTTTTTGTTTGTGTCATAAATACTTTCTAAGTGTTGTGGTTAGGTTGGTCAGGGGAAGTAGTTTTTAATTATTTAATAATTTGCTATCGTAACGTCATGTTCGACTGCCGCATGCCGCGTGATTTCATCAAACGAGGAAAAGCGAGGTGTTAAATTTGATTATCGATCATTGTCATGGAATGTTACTTACTTATAAGTATGTATGTATGTATGTATGTAAACTCTTTATTGCACAAAAATATAAATATTACAATTATAATACTAAATTAATGTACAAAGGCGAACTTATCCCTAAATGGGATCTCTTCCAGCTAACCCTGAAGCAAATGAGTAAGGACAATGCATGGGGTTGGACACATACAAGTTTGCACAAAAAGTAAAAAGAAATGATAATACTTATAAATAAATAAATAAATTAAGTATTAGTTTTTTTTTAAGTATTGTGATTGATTAAGTTTAGGTGAAAGGTTCTTTTAATTATGGACACATAACTGCACTGCTGTGATCGTTTTACACATATAGACGTAAATTAATGAAACCAAAATGCAGAAATATTTACGATATTAAGATGAGTCACTTTAATGACTATTCAGAATAATCTTTTAAGATTTCTCAAATATTAACCTTAATGTCGCTGGCGCCGGTAGAATTTATACGTAAAACTGGCCGCGCGGCCTACTTATTGAATAAACGTCTTGTTTTTTTATCTTTATCTCTCGAAATACATGTCATGTCGGTTGGTAAAAGGAGTTTAAACGATTATCGATAACTTTGCGGGATGTCTACGAGTAACATGTCGCCACACACCGCAGCGCCTCGTGCCACGAGTTCGGTCTACGATCGGACCGCCGTCGGAACCGCGTGCGGATAATCTATTGATAATCCATTTGGAATTCCTGAAAACTAGTCTGCAACGCGCTGACGGCATTTCGTACCTAATGAAGTATCCGGTATGCGTTGACACTAATCACTTATTTCTAGTGCTGAACTTATTTTTGCGTACATACATAACATGACGCCTTCATCCAAAGTGGGGTAGGCAGAGCTACAGAAATACCAAGAACTCTAAAAATACTTGTTAGTCATTGTGTAACCACGTTTTGCACAATCAGGCCACAGTGTATTATTAGTAACAGGTTGCAAGCCCTTCACCTAGCAGTACTACAAGCCCTTATTCCCTTAGTTGCCTCTTACGACATCCACGGGAAAACATGGAGTGGCACTATTCTAACCCGAGAACCATACAGGAGATTTTTGCGTGTGAAAGGTATAGTAATAATACCATATGTTCTACTGCTGACAACATTATCAATACCTATTCAGAAACTTCATGCTGGTGTAAAATTTCAGGATTGACTTATTATCTGCCTGCTCTGGGGGATATTATCACATAGCGAAAAGGACAGAGCTATATAACTGCCATAGCTATGTCCTTTACGCTCGCCGTAAAATGACCTGCATAGCCATCATAATTGTTGCGTGAAGTGTGTATAACCTTAATATATAGATACTATATCGATTATGTCCTCGTGTGGTTGCCGAGTTAGAATAGTGCCACTCCATGTCTTCCCGTGGATGTCGTAAGAGGCGACTAAGGGAATACACTAGGGCTTGTAGTACTGTTAGGCGATGGGCTTGCAACCTGTCCCTAATACACTGGTAAACTTCTTGGCCTGATTGTGCAAAATGTAGTTACTGAGTTATAAACAAGTATTTTTAAAGTTGTTGTTATTTCTGTAGCGCTGCCTACCCCACTCTGGGAATGAAGGCATGATGTTATGTATGCGATCATGTAGGTATATGTTAAGTGAGTAAAACCAGGTCACGGTAACATGTTCTGAATGAATTCTATGAGTTTTGGAAACCACTGTTTGACCGCTCTGTCGGACTGCCTCGGGCGCGGTGACAACACTATTGTCTAAATAATAAAAGAATTCGTTAACGGTTAAACAAGGGCTACGTTATTTTAACAATGGTTGTCATTAGTCTTCAAAAACGTTATTTGGACCAAATACACTTGGGAGCAAAGAAATCGAGCCACCATTGCAATTTTTACTTCGATGCTAATTACATAAAGGTCGTAAGTGTTATCATAAAAATTCGAATGCCATATGATAGGTAATTTAGTCTTCTATCGAATGATACAATTTTTTTTTTTTAGTGGTGGGGATGCATGTTTTCAGTTCATTTCAGGACTGAAAACCACAAGGCCCTCAAAATGCATATTGTAGAACCGAAGAATACAAGAGAATAATTAAAAAGTTTTATGAAAATTAAAACAGATTATCGGTTTTTAATAACTTGTATTGCCTCCTCTAGCCAATCGACATGCACGCATGCGATTTTTCATTGAACGTACGAGTTTATGATGAAAGTCTTGAGGTATGCCCGCCCATTCTTCCGCGATCGCTGTCTTGAGCTGGTGCAGGGTGTCAGGAGCGGGATCCCTGGCCCGGATTCGCCTCTTGAGCTCGTCCCAGACGTGCTCTATCGGGTTCAAGTCCGGGCTCCGTGCTGGCCAATCCATAACAGGGATATTGACCTCTCTTTGGTACTCCTGAGTGATCCGAGCAGTATGTGGTCTAGCGTTATCTTGCATCAGCATGAAGTTGTCACCGATGTAGCCAGCAAATGGGACCACATGTTCAGCGAGGACCTCTTCAATATACCGATGAGCATTCAATCCTCTTGAATTTGGCCCGACACCAGGCCCAGTGACGAACACAATGTCTGTCTTCGCTTCCAAAGAAATGCCGGCCCAGACCATGCATGAACCGCCTCCATATGCGACTCGTTCCTCGATGCAGCATTGCGAAAATCGCTCTCCAGGCCTTCGGTAGACCTTCTCCCTGCCGTCATTGCCAAAAAGACAAATCCTGCACTCGTCAGAGAAGATTACTGTCCTCCATTGCTCAAGGCTCTAGTGTTCATGTTCCTGAGCAAAGCGAAGACGTGCTTGACGGTGACTCGGGTTGAGTTTAGGGCCATTCGCAGCCTTGTGTGAAGTTAAATTCTTCTCTGCAAGTCTCCTTCTAACAGTCCATCGGCTGATGGACACATTTCGGGCCTCTCGTAGCTTCTGCTGAAGGTGAACAGCATTCAGTCGTCGATTTCGTAGCGAGTTGACAACAATGAAGCGGTCATCTTGTTCAGAGGTAGACCGTACCCGGCCAGTACCAGGTCTTCTGAAGAAAGCACCAGTCGCTTGGAACCTCTGGAATACTCGTTGGACTGACGATCGCGTCAGGTTCAGTTGTCGGGCCACTTCACGTTGACCCAACCCTGCTTGCAACAGAGCAACTGTTTGGGCGGCTTCAGACGTGGTAGTATCCATGTTTCTTCAAGGTTTTCCAGTAGAATCGAGCAGAGATGTGTTCAGGATGACGTATCATAAACAAATGATGTAAAAACAATTAAACAAAATGGTTTTATACCTAATGATGAGGCACAATCAGTACGTGCACTAACGAGCTAATTAGCGGGGGGGTATTGTTATGGCCCACAATGACGAGAAATACCCATCCCCACCTCTAAAAATTATGTCATTCGATAGAAGACTAAATTACCTATCATAATGGCATTCGAATTTTCATGATAACACTTACGACCTTTATACAATTAGCATCGAAGTAAAAACTGCATGGGAGGCTCGATTTCTTTGCTCCCAAGTGTAGTTGGAGCATAGTTGAGCGCAGTCAACCATACAAACAACAAAGGTGAAAAAAGTTTCGTTGTGCGACGAAAAGTATCCTACAATTTTGTATGGCTAACTTTCGTCACACAACGGAAAAGTTTCATTGAAAATTAAATTGAGTGACCTTACACATTTTTTTATTGTTGTCAATAATTATGGTGGAATACGAGATGTTTTTTCAACCATTATAATAACTTTCAGAAAACTTCTTTTCTTTGTGCTTATTTGGTGTCACTCGCTTCTTCATAATTCGCACCTTCGGTAGAACAAGGGCGCATTGCACAATGTGACTAAAGGGTTAATTGTGCCCTTGTCCTACCGAAGGTGCGTATACATAAATAGTTCGATAGTAATGAAAAAGTACTTTTAGGAACACAACCAGTTATATTTGGCAATTGCCAAGTTACTTGACATTTATTTGTCACGTTTCACGCTAATGTAATAAGAAACTTTGTGGAATTGTTTGTTGTTCAGTATCTTTCACTTAGGTACAAGCGCATCCTGTATTTACATAATAATATGTGCGTGTATTTAGATTACCTCTAATTCCAATTCTTGAATATAGACGCTAAACCATTAACCTAAGACCATTCGGGAGAAATAAAAAAACGGTATTACCGAAATTAATGCCGAAGTATTTAAAAAGATCATCGACGGGAAGACAGAGTGGCACTTTTGTAACCCGGGAACCACACGGGATGCAGTTAAGTTATGCATTTAATCTATAATAGCTCGTAATAAATTCGTTCGTATAGATATTCAGAAAAAATACCAAATTTTAATTCGTTCTATACAGTTACTTATGTCCAGGGCCCGTACTTTTCATGCCGCTGACGCAAAAATGACGTCACGTTACATTGATTCCAAATACATAGTTTTATTGAAATTATTAACCATTAATCGACAATCATTTAATCATGTACAAATGAATTAAGTAAGTTATCTATTGACTCGTAGAAAAATAAATACCTACTTACTTGATACGTAAAACGTAAATGAAACTATTTGTTTCGTATTTTATGTCGATACATACATTTTATTAAATGGTATTTATTGTTACCACATTTCAAGAAGTGAGTACAAAACAGAATTCCTCCTCTCTAACTTAAAGCACACAATCCTTCTTGCTTCAAATATGAAATTTTTCATAAGTCATGTGATATTCATAAAAATACTTTTGGTTTGATATCATAGTTTTGATTGTTCGTACATTTGGTTAATTATTCCAACTTCCCTGTTAAAAAGAAAATTTGAATCGATGGACACATTTTTTCTGATTTTAACTATTTACACAAACAATTTATATAGGTATAATAGTATTTAATTCTCAGAGGCATTTAATAAATAATGATTATGAAGAAATACTATTTGGAATCATACTCTATGTAGCGTGACGTCATTTTTGCGTCAACGGCATGAAAAGTACGGGCCCTGCATGTCAAAGACCAGGGGGGTAGGGAGGTTAACTCATGTGCACTACGTGCACAGTGTTGTCGCTTAGTTAACCCAACATTTTTTTTTAAATACATTTCATCACATGAAGATAAATTGAGGCGGGATTTTAGCCCATCTTAGGGATGACTCAAATCACACAAAATGACAAATATCAGCAGATGTGCCAAACAGTAAATTTGCTAGAATCGCTCCGATTAGCGTGTGCCTGCTAAATATGTAACTAGCGACACCTAACAACCACAATGACAAAACAACGTACCGAAGTATATGTTATTGAATTTATTTCGTTTATGAGAACTGAAGAACTGAGAAGTAGCTTGTATAATTATACATACATACATACATAACATCACGCCTTCATTTCCAGAGTGGGGTAGGCAGAGCTACAGAAACACCAACAACTCTAAAACAGCTTGTTAATAATTCTGTAACCACATTTTGCACAATCAGGCCAAGAAGTTTACTAGTGTATTAGTAACAGTACTACAAGCCCTTATTCCCTTAGTCGCCTCTTACGACATCCACGGGAAGACATGGAGTGGCACTATTCTAACCCGGCAACCACACGGGCTAATTAATAATATAATATGTATAATTATGTATTCTGTAATAAACCTAACTACTAAGTTAGGTTTCTTAGCCCATTTTGGACAAGATGGTCTTCAGGGCCGATATTTTAATCAGTAGTCAACTGGTAATTTTTTTTAACTACTTTTGAAATCTATACGAAATATATTACCATTTATGTTCACAGATCAAAAAATCGGCCTTAAGCGATTTAAATAAATTGCATTGCCTTAAAAAAAAAAATTTTTTTTAGGCTTCCTCTCCTTCTCGTTACGTGGGAATGTATTTTTATTTCTCGTCCACCCCATAGTGTGGGGTGTCGTTAGATAGGTCTTTCAAAAAATCAGAAAAAAAACTTAAATGAAAGCACATATAATGAATTTATACGAAAAACTATCAAGACTAGTAGACATATATCATTGGTTCTTGAGATACAGGCGATTAAAGTGTTTATTCTTACCTACTAAAATCATCTAAGACGGCATCAAACGACTTTAAATAGAAAATTAGTTATCAATTTTTATGTTTGTAGTAAGTACTTTACGGCTTCGGAACCCTACACTTTAGTGGTGGTAGGACCACCATCTTATCCATTAACCACCCGCCGAGCAACAGTGTTCGCATTGTTGTGTTCCGGTGTGGGGATAAGACAACCGGTGAAATTACTAACATAGAGGCATTCCATCTTAGTCCTCAGGGTTGGCAACGCATTTGATGTCTATGGGTCTCAGATTCCACTTACCATCAGGTGGCCTGAGTGCTCGTGTGCCTTCTCCTTAACATAAAAAAAAACAGCATGGTCCGACATGCTCTTGCCCGGTTTTACTTTTTCAACATCGACTCAGGGACTGGGCCTTATTCTACTGGGTAAAACCATATTGCCCTTGACATGTTATCGTATTGTTCTGAGGTCAGCTGTCATTATAATATATGTAGAGTACCCAGTAGGCTAAATGCCTCCAATGTACTCCACAAAGCGTATCATAAACGTCTCAACGTGAAACTCTAAATAACCTTGACCTTTACACATTTTTTAAAAACTATTTTAGGTATAATGTACTGTTAGGTGTACTGTATAAAGTTAAATGTGGTTGCGGATACAGGGCGCGGCGATTTCGCGTGCGACGCGAATCGCGATCAACCTTGGTGAGCTCTCGTTAACACGACAGTACGAAACAAACATGCAAATCCAGACAAATATCAAAACGAAACGTTACTTTGGGCACATTATGTATTTCTCTGTCAACCTTAGTATACTGTATACCTAAGATACTGAACTGACGTTATTTAATAATGGTTGACACTACTTTTGTAATTTCTTTTTTACGGATTATTTTGTAACAAGTTGTATAAGTATATTTTTCGTTGTCTAATACTCATAGTACAAGCCTAGAGCTTAGTTTGGGACTATGCCAATTTGTGTGAGATTGTCCCCTGATATTTATTATTTATTATTTTATTTATTTTACCCTTTATCTACACCGCAATTGGTTCGGGTTTGTACTTCTCTCTCAGTCGCTCTCATACGCTCTTATGCTAGTCCGACCGACTTTACCCGAACCCGTTTTTAGGGTTCCGTAGTCCGTCCGTCCGCAGCTTAGCTCAGACTCTTTGTACTTACTAGAAAGCAGTTATTTGGCATGAATGTAAATATTACATAGTTACGGCGTAAGTAAAAAATAATCTTGAAAAAGAAAGTCCGAAATGCTCTTGCCCGGTTTTTTACATTTGTTTCTTTCCATGGAAAGGATAACACACAGACAGCTTTCATAATATCAACGCATATTTAAAAATCGTAAAAGTCGGAGTAGGTTTAAGGTCAGAGAAACGTTACCGCATTTTGTATGGATTTTTTTCTTAATAATGACAGAGATTTGAAAATGTCAGGTTTCGGTTTCATTGATATCTAACTTATATGTATTTTAATTCGCACATCTATCTGCAATTCAGTTGAAACTGTGTAAAAAAACATTAAGTTAAGTCAAGTAAAGAAAGTCGTTCGCATAAAGCCGGCATGGATATGTGACACAATAACGTTCGTGATTATCACCAGAGAACGTAGCGGTATTTAAACCTTATTAGACGCGGTGTGTTATTTCAACTATATTGTAGCGAGTATAAAATTCATTTTCATTTGTTTAATAATTGAAAATGACTTTGAGGCGCAAAACTAATTGGACTTTATTCCCTTACTGTTAGATTCAAATTGCCTCCAACAAAAGTCTTCACGTTTGCAGTATGGTGGGCCTTACGAGGTTATGAGAATAACACCCCTGGCTGAGATTCTACACGGCAAAAATGATATTGCCTTTGACTTGTTTGTATTGTCAACGTTTTGATAACTCTTATTTACTTGATAGTAATGGCGGCCAAGTTAAAAAAAATATAACATGTCAAGCGCAATATCGTTTTAACCCAATATCCATATCCAATATCCATACAAAATACTATTAGGCGATGGACTTGCAACCTGTACACATCTTAGCCTGTTTGTGAAAAATTTGGTTACAGATTTATCAAAAAGTCTTTTTTACACTTGCACCCGCAACTGACAGTTACTCGTGTACCATAGAAAAACGATTAATTGCAATAACTTTTGAGGAACTAGTAGTCAAAATCAAAATCAAAATCAAAATGTTTATTCAGTAAATAGGCCCCCATGGGGCTCTTTTACACGTCGGTAATATGAAGTGAATTTACTAGCGCTTCAGATAAGACCATCATTGCGGAGAAGAAGCGCCAAGAAACTCCAGCAGAAGGTCATTTTTTCAAACAAAAGTACAGAAATACTTAAAAGTAAGTTACATTACAAGTACTTAATAAAGTAATAAATAATAATGATTAAAGCTTGAACAAATAAAATCAATACAAATGTAAGGCTAATAACATTAAACTAAAAATAATAAGTCTAGGAGAACAACACGACGAGGTCTCTACGTCAAAAGCCATATCTAGAATAATAAACTGAAGAACCAGTCCTTGCAAACGTGAACAGACCGGACCCCACAAACAGCACCCGTTCACGAGTATGACGCGTATCTCAGCCATCGCCTCTCTCAACCATGTGTTCGGGAAAGTGGCGACCCGATCAACGACGCCGCCGTAAGCAAAGACCTTTAAGCGAGCATGACTTGCTCAAGCTGCCGGACAACATAGAAGTAATTTTGCGTGAAACAGCTGTCCGGCGAGAAACATCACAGTGTGTTCTCATAAAAGCGTCACGTACGTACAAGAACTAATAAAGATAAAGGACAAATACATGATAGTAAACATAAAAAGTAGTGTTTGAATACACAGCTTGCTTAAGGGCGTGTTTAAAATACAAATATTATAAATATGCTTAGCTTACGAAATGATCTTACTTTAATAATAGCTTACATGATAGATACTACTTAAATACATCTCGGTCACCAATGAAGTCGTTTACAGTATAATATGCCCTACCCAACAAGCAGCGCTTGATGTGAGATTTAAATTCATTGAACGGCATATTGACGATATCAGATGGTATCTTGTTGTAAAAACGTATACAGTTCCCCGCAAACGAAGTGCCTACCTTACGGAGACGGTGCCCTGGAAGAGCAAGCTTATCCCTATTTCTAGTATTTAAATTGTGAACGTCGCGGTTATGCCTAAACTCATGTATGTGTTTACGTACATACATGATATTCTCAAAGATATACTGAGACGCGACTGTAAGAATATTAATTTCTTTAAATTTATCCCTGAGTGAAATACGAGACCCCAATTGATAAATGGCTCGTACAGCCCGCTTCTGTAACACAAAAATGGTCTTGATATCTGCCGCTCTTCCCCACAGCAAAATTCCGTAACTCATAACACTATGGAAATAACTATAGTATACTAGTCTCGCCGTCTCGACGTTAGTAAGTTGTCGGATTCGCTTTACCGCATAAGCCTGTACTGTAGATACTTAACGTAATACTAGCGAGTATGTCGTTGTCTTGCTCTACCTATAAACAAGCTTCAAGCTAGAAAAGGACTAGGTACCTAATTCAATGTGAGTGAAATTGACCCCAAATATTTTTATTATAATTTAGTCGCCTTTTATGATTTATGAGAGTGGATCTATATAATAAAAAGCGGCCAAGTGCGAGTCGGACTCGCCCATGAAGGGTTCCGTAGCAGCAAGTAACATAATATAAAAGTTCGTTGTAGCTTTGATCATGATGTTTTTATGACGTATTAAAAAAAAACTACTTACTAGATCTCGTTCAAACCAATTTTCGGTGGAAGTTTGCATGGTAATGTACCTACATCATATATTTTTTTTAGTTCTATCATTCTTTTATTTTAGAAGTTATAGGGGGGACACACATTTCAACACTATGGAAGTGTCTCTCGCGCAAACTGTTCAGTTTAGAAAAAAAATGATGTTAGTAACCTCAATATCATTTTTGAAGACCATAGACCCCACACGTATGGGTTTGATGAAAAAAAATTTTTGAGTTTCAGTTCTAAGTATGGGGAACCCCTAAAATTTATGTTTTTTTTTCTATTTTTGTGTGAAAATCTTAATGCGGTTCACAGAATACATCTACTTACCAAGTTTCAACAGTGTAGTTCTTATAGTTTCGGAAAAAAGTGACTGTGACATACGGACGGACAGACAGACAGACATGACGAATCTATAAGGGTTCCGTCTTTGCTATTTGGCTACGGAACCCTAAAAATGAATCGCTGAATGTTTTGCTAAGCGCAAATCTCGAGAGCAGCTGAACCGATTTCGCTAATTCTTTTTTTAATGTGTTTGTTACTGTAAGGAGAACGTTCTTATAAAATAAAAAAAACCTGAAAAATCCACCGGGAAAGTCAGAAATTAGCAGCTGGGCGAAGCCGCTGGCGGGCCGCTAAATTAAAATAAAATGAATTATTGCTAAAATTAAATAGCTGGGGCCCGTTTCTTGAAAGTCAGTAGACTAATAATATTAGTCCACGCGGTACATTTCACTATTATATTAGTCTAGTGAGTTTCGAGAAATGGGTCCCGGGTGGCATTCGTAGTAGTACCTACCTACCGATGTAGTCATAACCATATATTTATATAGCAACATATAAGTACATCGTAAGTAAGTGCGTAATGAACTGGGCTCTACCTGCAGATACTCAGATCTTAATCGCAGTGGCAATGCCAAGGACCATGCACGTAACGATATCCTGTACACTGCGTTACGGCTCATAACTAATGTTAATACACTAATAACTTGCGTTTAACATAGTTTGATAATTACAGGTCACGCACATAACATACCAACCATCTTCATCTCAAGACCGTAATAATTTACTAATCTTGAGTACACTGACTGTTTCAAGATACGTCAAAGTAAATGTCAAGCCGTAGAATACGTCACCTCTGACGCGTCCTGAGCCAAGATGCGTTCGCTAACTAGCGTTTATATTCGTTTTGTATTAAAACCGATCGTCATTCGAAAAGTCAGTTGATATACCAGTGACGCGATTTGTTTAATAACCAAACGAATAGAAGCGCTAGTTAGCGAACGCATCTTGACTAGGGGCTCAGAGCCTATAGCTAAGCGGCATACGTTTCTACAAACGTTAACGCTACGACACCATCCATCGCACTCTTATTTACTAGTTAAGAAAGGGGTGGGTTCTACAAGCGCAAACGCTATCGTCACTTGGCTATAGGTTATGTAGGAAATTCGAAATCGGAAACTTCGATCATCGTTCAATATCTTGAACTGAGGCCCTTTGAAAATCGAAGTTCGAAGTTACCTTATCACCATCCTTTTCTCTCGATTTAGTCTACAAGACAATTTAGTGGTTTGTGTTAACCATCCAGGAATTTTTCCTTCCTTCCTTCGATCGAGTGCGTAATGTTAACGTATCGTCATCGAAAAACTGTTATGGCGGTTGGAACCGCACCACGTCTCCTTATTTAGTACTAAAATTGCTTCAACGTAGACTTTGGTGTTTATCACGTAGTAAAGGCGAAATATCCGCAAAATAATGTATAGAAACGCGAATCTCTTTTAAATTCTTACTACGTATAGATTCCCTAAAAGTATACTACCTAGTCGCAACTCAAGCCTTACCTTATCTACATAATTATGTTTAAGATATCCTGAAAACATCATGGTTAGCAGTAAATAGCGTTCGATGAAATGAGATTCGATAAAATGATGGGTTACATAAAAAGTAATGTAAGCATAATCAAGTACTCGTATTTCCACTGTGTGATTTAGACGAGGTGCGTATATTGGCACAAATATGGTACCTACATCATCTAAATCTTTAAAGGTTGCTCATTAAATTATTTGGTCGATCGAGGGTGAGGACGCCTTAGTTTAGTACCCCATTAAGCAAGCAGTATCAGTTCGACCAACGTTATTTGAATCTCCACTTTCGAGCCATGCTTCAAGTCTAGAGATTTAAAATACTTAGCATTGTTGCCTCGATATCGAACACTGAGCTGGTGGGATGACGCGAGGTGACGGCTACTTCCCGCCCATTGTTATCCGCCATAAACCTCCGCACGCTTACTATCAGTAGCTAGCATAACTATTATTTAATCTGTTCCAACATGTGGACGCGATAGTAAGTTGCTTTGTGCATTCGAAAAATATTAAGAATGATAAAATCTAAAAGGGAATTTTAAATGAAAGAAGATTTTAAAATAAAATGACCTTTAAAACGTTTTATGTCTTTAAGAGAATGATGATAAGGCATGCACACCACTCGGAGACCCGATGACAGCGAGTTGTTTTTAAATTTATCTTGTACCTATGCTCTGTCGTCATCTTGGATAAGAATTGTAAACAGCAAAATGAAAAACAAGGAGCAAAAACAGGCCAAGAGTGTTGTAAACATTATTCTCATCCCTGCAAATTACTTTTGTAACAACTTTAGGTGATTAAAGTGGATATATTTAATTGTAGATTTTGGTCATTTGCCATTATTATTGGATAGGGTTGTTAATGAACTTTACAGTTAAGTACTTAAGGAGTTAAGAGAACGATCGCCGTCTGCCGTACTCAATGCAAGTGTCTCTTTGAGTAGCTGGTTGAAGTTAGAAAAAGTGTAGCGTTGTGTCAGCAACGCAGTGTTCAGTCCTTATGAGGAATTGCTTGGTGTTTTGAAAAATCGGTATTTGAATAAACCCTAGGTTAGACTTTATCCCACGCTTCATAACCAGCGAAACTCTAAAGAAGAATAATAATTTAAATGATACACGTGCGATATGCAAGATACATCAGTTTTTATAGCAAATATTTCGTGTTTAATGCATGCATGGGTGGTAAAAGCCAATTTTATGACGATTTATTTTCAACCCGTTTTAGTACTATGACGTATGTACTGAGAGTTAAATTGTTTTTTAATACTTGCTCATAAAAGACCAGTAGTCTTAAAATAAAGATAAAAGCAACAGACATATCACGAAATATGATCGGTACGTATTATTTTATCGAACGCGCGGTAAAATAATAGGCCACTCTACTGTTACTGTTCTAGTGGGAAGGTGTCCCAACGGAGTGTGCAAACGGAGGTTATTAAATGATACAGAAAAATTGCCGTTGAAACCAGTCTATTAAACCACGTCTCTTGAGACAGTTACTGATTTTAACCTCAGGGCGCTGGGGCGTCGAGATGAGCGAGATAACTATTGTCTTTTAAGCAATGCGTAACGAACGTATCGCTACACAGAATTTTCATTTCATCGAAAGGCATTTCCGCCGCATGAGTAATTTTTTTTTTAGTCAAGTCTCTCTGAACCTAACTAATGCAATTTTTAGGGTTCCGTAGTCAAACTAGGAACCAATCAAGGGATCCGTTTATAAAATATTAAGCTTTAAAGCGCTAATATTTGTTAGAGTCAAGTGTCCTCCCCACTTCAGCCAAAACTACAAATACTAAAAATCTGAAAAGCGCATATAATGAATTTAAAAGGAAAACTATCATGACTAAGTCGACATCATTGGTTCTTGAGATACAGGCGATTAAAGCGGCACCAAATGACTTTGAATAGAAAATTAGTTATTACTTGTTGATTTTTATGTTTGTAGTGCTTAACGCCTTCGGAACCCTACACAGGTGTTTTTATGTTTAAGACATCCTGAAAACATCATGGTTTCACATCCTGAAATCAATTTAGTAACATTCGATAAAAAGATGGGATAAGTACCGGATTTACCACATATTTTTAACATTAATATAGAGTTTATATTTAACCTTTTTAACCTGTTTTGAAAAACAATTATACTGATAAATTTTATTTAATGTCTTGGTCGAATTTTGAGACGCATGAGTCTCTCTAATTTATCGGTAATCATTCGGTTTCGGCTCTCATTTTTTTTTCTTTTCATATTTGCCTTTTTCGTTTTTCCTTTTTCGTGTGTATTATCAAAAGCTCTAGGGTTCTTACTCGCTCTTATTCTCTTCATATTAGAACCGTGAATAGATAATTTTGAGCTCTTCGACTGTTCTACTTTTACTGCTGACTGTACATCCGTATTAACTCATATTCTTTTAGAAAAATTTGTCGATCTTGCGGGTCAAATTATATTTGTCCGGAGAGATTAGAGTCAAAGTAAGCGACGAGGTTTTAAAAAAAAAAAATGTTTGCTAGCGTGTGATAAAACAACAGGAGGCTAGCACATGTCCGTGACTTGTTTGTCGCTTGGATCTTTCTGTCTATCTAGTCTGTAACGATAAAGACGCACTGAGCGACAAGCGAGAAAATACTTGTGCTAGCCGTACTGGTACAGTCACCGTCATAAATAAGTGATGATTTCTGTACCTTGTCGCTTTTAATCGTTTGACAATTTCGTATGACATTTCAAACACGACTTTAAAGTGACGACGTTCATAAATGATAACTTATTTATGTCGGTGACTGTACAGTGAAGGGGAAACGTAATTTGAAGGTGCCAGCAATGCTACATAGCAAAATGATTAACCAGTAGATAACGAATGTGATATATCAATTGCTCTGATATCCGGACAGCCTTCGCTCCTTCCTCGCTCCTTCATTGCCGTTCGCGGCCGCCTTACGGCATAAAACATTCGGTACTAAGAACTCATTCCAATTTGTATAAATATGAGATTGATACTTCGAGCATTAAATACTTACCTGTAGCTGAAAACTAAAAAAATGGGTTTATTTGCGAAATTACAGATTAAATAAATTAAAAACAATTATATTGATATTTTGCAATGTACAAATTGCCATGCGATTCCTGCAAATTATCAAAGATCATCGTGAGACCCGGTGTGCAATAGGAAGAACATAACCAAGATGATTTTCTAATTAATAACCATAAAGTTCATTTATATTTATTTAAAATTTGAAATTGAATGGCGAACTTTATTTCCTTGCAGTTGGATTCAAATTTGCATTTACAAAAATCTCCCTGGGGGGTGATTCTCTCAACACAGCGCTGCGTCGATCTTAAAGGTGAAGTTTTACCGCGTGCCTTCTCAAATAGGCAGCAGGCAGGTGGGTCGAGTTCTGTGTCGTATAAAGCTGCCTAATTAAAGGCACGCGCTAAAATGTGTTTAGTACGCACCGACGGGACTTCTTAAACTTTCCAGATAAAACTTCACCTTTAAGATCGACGCAGCGCTGTGTCGAGAATATCACCCCCTGGTAGTTATTACGAGGATGTGGCATGGGATATTTTTGATCCATGTTTTTTGTTGTTTATGTGTTTTACATGTTTGTGTATTGACGATATTATAAAATTTTGACCCAATCGCTACTTAATGTGATTATTGCCACTTTAAAATACCTATTGAAATTCTATCTATCACTGTTTCAAATTATTTTTGAACTGACAGAACAATGGGCACTTAGATGGTACTCGTCTGTCTAATGTGTATCGCTGATACTCTCTTTGACATCTGTCAGAGTATTTAATATGACAGAGGGAGTGTGTTGCGTGCCGAGTACCTTCGAATATAATTATTTTGATTTTATTGTAATTTTCTACATACGAATTATAAGAGTGCGTCAAACTAGCCGCTAGTCGGGTTCAGGATTTTAGCTTTTAAATTATTGCCAGGCATCACGACACAAAAAAAGGTTAATATAACCTGACTTCGCGTAAAACCTGTTGTTCTCCTACATCAATCTGGTATCGCGGCATACCTTGAATGCTCTTCCAATTTGGCGTAAATGTATCTTTGCCATGATTGGTTAGCTTGTTATTAACTTGACCTTTATTCAAAGTTACGTAATGCAAAAAATATTGCAAATAATGGTAATTGGCATATTGACTAGAGATGACAGCGCAGTATTATTTCTAGTCATCATTTTGATTAAAAAACATAATGTAAACGAACCCATTGTTCTTTCTGACTTATTTAATTTACCTACCTAGTTGTTTCAGGTTCCAGTTAATTAAAATATAGAACAATAACATTATTATAGAATAGTTTATAAATAGTTGATTTGTTCTGGAATGCCAGGCCCCTATTTCACCATCCTGACAATGAAGAAAATTAGGTGACAATTTGATATACATTGCAAATTTAACACGCTGATACATCACTGGGTCTCATATAAGCTACGCCATGTCCACTGAAATTTCACTAGTCACCTGTCATTGTCAATATGGTGAAATACGGGCAGGTGTCAGAATTGACTTCATATTGGCATACTTTAACTGAATAGTTACGTTAAATAAGTAGTTATATGTATAGGCATTCCATCTTATTCCTCAGGATTAACAAAGCATTTGCGGTCTTAGGATTGCAGTCTTTAGATTGCAGTCTTGAGAATGCAAATTTCTATGGGTCACAGATCCCAGAAGCCCCGTATCAATTATATCGTTATGACTATTCGGGGCAGGGCATTTTACAAATCTTGCTAAAATATTACAATAGATCCAGGACGTGATCCAGAGTTTTTTTTGTCATAAAGACCTAAAAACCGAGTGTCCTTTATAAAGTACTCTGCACTTGAGTTCTGAACCTTCCGCCGCTTGATTTAAGAATTGTTACTGTTTTTTCGCTACAACAAAGTTGATTTTAGCGGTAAATATTATGTACTTTATAAAGTACACTCGTTTTATTCGGATGAGTTTATTTGCATAGTGACTATGCTATTTGACTTAAAGTGAGCGTCCATTTAGTTCTTTATAAAGGATGCGAGGATCCAGGAGGTATACTTAATAGTAATTTGCGCTACAATTCCCATGCTACATCAATATAAGGTTTTACATGATCAGTAGCAGCAGTGTTTGCAATTTTGTGTTTTAGTGTGGGGATAAGACCGCCGGTGAATTTACTAGCATATAGGCTTTTTCTACAATCTTAGGTCTTAGGGTAATCAAATCAAGGGTGTCTCGTTTATCGTCTATGAGTCTCAGTGGCCCGTTTCACGAAGCTAGATGTTACAAATTATAAGCGGAACTCTCTTTCTAGCAAAAGGAGTTAGAAAGAGACTTCCGCTTGTAATTTGTACCTTCGTAAAACGGGCCTCAGGTCATCAGGAGTACGTGTTCCGGTGTGCATGCCATTAAAAATTATATCACAAAGATTTAAAGTTTAGTTTTGTGAATTGTAGTTCGTTTAAGGAGATTCGTTATTTGGAGTGCGTTTTGACACTTAGTCTCGGTAAAAACCCGTCTGTGACACTCTGTTAAGTGATATGGAAATCTGCCGTTTGGAGCAGATTTACCTACCCAAATCGATGGACTTAACTGACGTAGCTCAGACACTTATATCTCTGTTTTTCCTTTTTAGCATGATAACTAAATATCGTATGCAAAATTATAGGTTTACCTATGACTCATTAACACATATTTGACAATTATTTTGTCGTATTTCAAATATTTACACAGACACGTTTAATTCTTATTCCGATTTCTACGAACAGATTTAACAGTCGTTCATCATTCCTAAACGTTGCGCCATTATCTGAGGGCTTAGTCAAGTTAACGATTAAGTTAGCGATTATCGAAAAGCTCTTGTCAACTACATACATTTCGAATCGATAGAAAACAAAAATGTTAGCAGCGTTTGCAAGTTCAGTTAGGCCTACTGTTGCACCTTGTAGAGCGTTATCTGTTATTTAGAATAACAATAAGAACTATTTAATATCACCCAAAATCAGAAAGTCAAACGACATTTTTATAATAAAAAAAAACGGCGTGACCAAAGGCACAGACTCAACATGTGCTGCGAGCGCGGACGAGTGCTCGAACCTTCGCAGCGCTGATTTTCAGTCTCCCCCTTTCCGCACACAGTGTATATGCAGTGTATTCTAATAAAACAATTTAGCAGGAAGATCAGACAGCAGACAGTTGACCATATTTAGTTTCGTTGACCATATTTATGAAACTGTTTTTTAAATTAGATTGTGTTTGTTGCAGCCCAGTCGAGAGGCGTTGGAAGCGAGCCGGGAGCCAGTGAGAGATTGACCTGACAGCGCCCCCGCAGACGTACCCCGCCGCCTGCCCGCATAGGATGGTAGAAACTGACCCCGGGCTCAAACCTCACGGTAAGACCTCCAAATCATTCATTCATAGGATAGTAGAAACTCCTCCCGAGCTCTACATTCACGGTGGGACCTGCACAATATCATTCGTTCATTTATGGGTAGTTCGAAACTGACCCTAGGCTCAAACCTCACGGTAAGCCCTCCAAATCATTCATTCATAGACGAGTAGAGACTGACCCCGAGCTTTAACTTTACGGTGAGTCCTGCACAATATCATTCGTCCATTAATGTAATGGTCGAAACTGACCCTGGGTTCAAACCTCACGGTAAGACCTCCAAATCATTCATTCATTTATTCATAGGATAGTAGAGATTTAACCCGAGCTCTAACTTCACGATGAGACCTGCACAATATAATTATTTCATGCATTCATGGGATGTTCGAAACTGATCCTGGGCTCGAACCTCACGGTGGATTTCCCAATAATTCATTCAATCATAGGTTGGTAGAGACTGGCCCCGAGCAGTAACAAATAGCCATTAAAATGCCTCTTAATGCATCTCGTTGTCAATTTAAGCAACAGACCGAAAATACACGCTTCTGATGAGCAAACTAATGAGCGGCATAAACTGAGATGTGATTAACCGTCAGTAAGGGGACAGCTGCCGTACTCTTGATCTTGACACAGAAACTTTGATTGAACACCTTAGTAGGTATACCCTCGTCGGGCGGTCCGGTGGTAATCGGTTCGTGGCGGTGGCAGCCATCTATCGGAGACAATTGTGCAGTGTTGCCAACTTGGCAACTTTGTTATAAATAAATATCAGGGGGACAAGTCACACAAGTTGACCGAGTCCCAAACTTAACTCTAGGTCTGGGAGCTATATACAACAATAAACTTACTTATCTTGAGAAATAAATTATCTCATCAGTCTCATCACACAAATATCTGCCCTTACCGGATTCGAATCCGGGACCACCAGCTTCGCAGACAGGGTCACTACCCACTATTAAATAGGCTAACATGTCTTGAAGTATTTCCCGTTAACTTTTAGCAACTATCATTTTTATTTAAGGATATTTAAAAAATAAAAATAAAAAAATAAAAAAATAAAAAAATTGTTTATTTCGGACCATGACAAATCCATAGTATTGTTAGTAAATACTTAAAAACTATAGGTTAGTATCTAAGCTACATGTACACATTATTTTTAAATAAGAACTTGGGCTACGCCCTTGATTTGTCCTACCCAAAACTTAAGTATAGGACAATCAAACCTGCCAGCAATCGCCATCAGAATGCTGTTGGGGCTTTGTCTCACTCTACTCAACAACGACACTATCTTTTTTCTCAAAATGGCCTGAAAACAATCCGTGTGAGCTTGTGCGAGCATACCCGAGGCACTGCACCTCCTTGGTAGTCCCATCAGCATTCGGAAGGCGTTGTTGTATTGGACACGTAGGGCGCTATAGGTCCGTTTCGTATACTTAACCCACAGGCTGCCCGTGTAGAAGGATTGTGTATAAGCTTTAAAAAGCGCAATTTTCACTTCATTTGAGCAACGAGCAAACCTCCGGGCAAGCATATTACTTCGCACCGCTAACGCCCTACGCTCCCTTTCTATGTCCTGATCATCCTTCAGGTCACTCGTGACAATATGACCAAGGTACTTGACCTTGTCCACAACCTTCAATGGTGTACCGCTCAGCATAATTGGTGGCACATAATACGGCTTAATTTTTCCTGCCTTAAATACCATGACCTCACTTTTCATAGGGTTATACACCAGACCATGAGCCCCCGCATACGCCTCACAGGTAGCCAACATTTGCTCAATCGCGCCAACAGATGGGCCCAGCAGCACCATATCATCGGCATAGCTCACGTTATTTATACAAGTGCTTCCCACGTAGCAACCTGCATGCATGCTGCTAAGTCCATCTATCAGCTGATTGACATACAAATTAAACAACTTTGGTGACGTGATTCCACCCTGTCTAACCCCACATTCAAGCATGTACTCACCGGACAGAGCGTTACCCCACCTAACCTGATTTGTCTGCTTGTTGTACCAGTATTTAAAGATATCCACACACTCTTCCGGGAGACCAGTCTCCCCCAATTTATGCCATAACAAGTCATAGTTAACTCGGTCAAAGGCTTTCGACAAATCGAGAAAACAGGCATAAACTGGCGTTTTTCTGTCCGCATAATATCTGACAGTATGTTTGAGACAAAGTATAGCACTTTCTGTGGAGAGCCCGGGTCTAAATCCAAATTGAGCGTCGTGTAGCCGTAGGTACTTATCAAGTAAAGTGTCCAACATACTGTCAAGTACTTTCGCGGTGGTGGTAGCAAGTGAGATAGGCCGATAGTTTGCTTTGTCAGACAGGTCACCTGTCCTATTCTTAACCACTGGTACAACAACAGTCCTCATAAGTGCTTCAGGAAGGTAAGAATGGCACAAACTAAGATTAAAAAGCATAGATAGTACCCTAGGAAGGTGCACCCCTGCATACCTAAAGTGCTCGATGCTGAGGCCGTCATGACCAGGCGACTTACCTCTGCGCATTTTATTGATTACTAATTTAATCTCTTTAGCATTAAAATAAATATCCGCCTGCCCCCCACTTAACTGAGATTTTATAATAAAAATTCAACTATACATGTCAAAAAAAATTAGGCACGAAGTTTCCTACGATTGAGAGATATTGAATATGGCTCATAATTGGTCTGGATTTTCCATATGTTGATAAGATTTAAGGTTATTTTAGCTTGTGACGAAGTAAAAAAATTCGGAATAAAGGTAATAAACCTGTATTTTTATCTTTACTACCCATTTTAAGCAACATATTATTCTCTAAGCCACTATTTGGTATTCATTCATGAACGACTGGCATGACATGTTTAGGGTTCCGTAGTCTAACTAGGAACCCTTATAGTTTCGCCATGTCCGTCCGTCCGTCCGCAGCCTAGCTCAGAGACTGTTAGTACTAGAAAGCTGTAATTTGGCATGAATATACATAATAGTCACGCTAACAAAGTGGTAAAATAAAAATAATAAAAAATAGTGTACCTCCCCTACACGTAACTTGAAGATGTATTTTTTTTCTCTCCTCTACCCCATATGGCGGGTTGTTGTTGGAAAGTTCTTTTAAAAATTTTGCGGGTTTGGAAAAAACATTTTTTGATTAAGGGATCCGCATATGAAATATTAAGCTTTAAAGTGCTAATTTTTGTTAGAGTCAAATGTCCCGCCTCCATATAGCCAAAACTATAAACACTAAAAATCAGGAAAAAAACAGAAGCGAAAGCGCATATAACGATTTTTTAAGAAAAACTATCACGACTAGGTAGACATCATTGGTTCTTGAGATACAGGCGATTAAAGTGTTTATACCTACTAAAATAATCTAAGACGGCACCAAATGACTTTGAATAGAAAATATTACTTGTTGTTTTTTATGTTTGTAGTACTTAACGGATTTGGAACCCTACACTGAGCATGGTCCGACATGCTCTTGCCCGGTTTTTAATTTAAGAGTTGGCAACACTGCAGGCGTGCGGGTGCGGCTAAATACCCACTATGTCACACTTAGCCGCGTCATTCGCAAATGATACTGCAGTTGGATAACAGTAAACGCTTCCTGATTCAATTCCGTCGATCCAAGGAGAGGAACTCGTCTCTAAGTAGAGTTACTGATTTGTATATGGGGTTCTGTAGCACGGGTATCGTGATGTATTGTTTGAGGAAGGAATGATTCATTTCCGTGGTAGCATACTTTTGATAATATTCCTGAATCGATCCCCTGCCTCACTGGGATGCCATGGCGAGGTCGCCAGCTTCGGTAGCCAAACAAATCATACCGAGATGTATGGCAGCTCACTCACCTGGCGACGGTTTAGCGACGTCAAAATGTAAGGGCGACGTCGCCATGGCGTCCCAGTGAGGCAGAGGACTAATAGTCAGAGTATCTTTGTTTCCTAATTCATGATTTGCAAGTAGGTGTAGTTACTGAGACTGGTTTTAGAAGAAATCATCAAAAAATCGTACAAATCAACACAGCAATGAATGTGTTGGGCTGGTAAGCCAAGTTTATATTTTTGAAACATAGTTGGTAAAATTATGGGCAAATTGACACATACACGTGCACAATTTTAGAAATCTTTGATACATTTTTCCATGGAAAAAATGTTGTCATCTTTGTAGATTCATTTTAGTAGGTACTTGTAAAATTTGGTGGGATATTGTGATATTTTTTATTTTCCCACAGGGTGGATAGGCTTTTAATTCCCAATACCAGTTCATAAAGTGTTTCCTTCCTATTCATAAACGTGCAATTGCTAATTCTAATTCGTATTTCAATTGGATTGTTTTCACTCTTGCCCGTCAAGGTGTATTTCGCTAATTTTTTCAGTAAAACCGTATTTTCTCTAGTGTGGACTAAATAGAAGCGCATAGGGTTTTACCCTCGCGTATGATATCCATGGACTTATTTCCATGGAATTAGGTAAAATAGATTTATAGTGTGCAGGGTCCGTCCGGACCTGCCAAGCAACAGTATTCGCATTGCTGTGTTCCGGTGTCAACCGGTGAAATTACTAGCATAGGGGCATTCCATCTTAGTCCTCAGGGTTGGCAACGCATTTGAGGTCTTAGGAGTCTTGAGAATTCAAATGTCTATGGGTCTCAGATTCCACTTACCATTAGGTGGCCTGAGTGCTCGTGTGCCTTCTCCTTAACATAAAAAAAAATAAGAAATAAATGTTGACAACTATAAGGTTAGTATTTCTTAAAAACTTGTCCACTTCTTCCTTACATAATTAGTTTTTTTTTTATATAAATATCAATCTAATCTTGGTCTCATTGTTGTTCCAGATTGTGATGTAAAAAGGAACCACCAGCTGATCGGACCAGGTTCCAAGACTGCAGAGCTAGGTAAGATGCTCACTAAATTATACCAATCACACAAGCACACTAAACTAGTATTTTTGGATTACAAGTAGATACACTATGTCTTCCCCGGGACTCAAACTATTATCTTCATACCAATTTTACCACATTTATAATATTAGTACACTATAGATAGATTACATTAAAGATATTTTTTCCTTATTTTTTTTTTATTGCAGTGTTTTCTTTCTTTCCTTCTGCACCTAGGTCTCGGTACTGCGAAATGTGCGAATGTAAAGTGATAGTTGAATTAACTAATTTAATCTAAAACAATTAGTCCACATTAGCACCGTTATCACTAGACTCCGCGTGAATGTACTTACCTGGCTTGGCTCAAGGCTGGGGAGTTTTTGGATTAAAACGGCATTTTCGATAGATCATTAATCTAATTACACCTAATAACGCCAGAACTCAGCAGGTATTTTATCATTTATCTACGTTTCGTGTAGAAAAAAAGAAAGAAACATTTTTACTCAAAATCATTTGAGCCGGTCATCGTTCTTATTAAAATATTAAGATTTCTTATTAAATCTTCTGTTTAGAACTATATTATTTAAAGAAAAATCATAAATGTTTTTTAAATTGTGCCATAAAAATCCAGCATGATACGTTTTGAATTTTCATTTCTTTTTTTTGTTGTAAACGTATCTTTCTCGACCCCATAAAGGCCGAATTTAGAAAAGTTCATGTGGGCGATATTTATTGTTTCCGAAAATAAAAATAAACTCTTTGATTAAAATTAACCGGGGTAGGTTGGTAGTTTCCTTACATGTGGCGTTCATATAATTTTAATGTTGTGTTTTATAAATATACATCGACGGTTCTGTGACTCAACCTCGTATATAGAATAATCTCCAGTATAAACTGACACTCACTAAGTACGCGAGAACATACTTAGTGCGCGTCAGTTTATACTGGACAATATTAAATATACGAGGTTGAGTCACAGAACCATTGATATATAGCTATGTCGGTGCCACGCTTGATACTAACTTGTTGTATTCCAGGCGTCGTCCCGTCGCTCAAGTCTCCAGGCAAAGGCGATCCTGAAAAAGGACCCGTCTCCGAAAAAGCTGACTTCGAGAAAGCTATCGAACTAGCCGGTAAATGCCTTTATTAAGTACATAGCGTAAGCCTTCTAAAAGAAAAAGGCAGTATAAAAGAACAGAGTCAATATGCTCATGCTGTCTTTTGATTTTGGACGCCATTAACCGTAGTTATCAAACACGTGAGCCAACGATATTTTATTAAATGGGATGATGAAAAATAAATTTGGTTTGGTAAGACGTACCTAATCAAGCTAAGTTTCGTGACTGGCCAATTAATTAGTTATGTGCTGCAACGTGCTGATGGTGGGTATTTAGGGCCTCGTACAAAAATATAAATCAAAATTACTTATATCAATAAATATCAGGGGCAACCTCACACGGGTTGACCATAATGTCACTAATGGGCCGAGCACGCTGCCACGGGACTTAGTGTCAAATGACGTCAAACGAGAACTACTGTCAAATATTATTATAAAATTATCAAATATGACAGCCACCCGGGGATTACTTTAAATTTTAATAACAATAGGTACTTAAATACTGCATTAATGGATTCGAACTGGTCAAATTATAAGTCGTGTTTTATGATACAGATCGAAAGGGTTATTGATAGTGATAATTTATATCTACAACACATACGCCTTTAAACTAAATAAATACCGTAAAAAAACGAGACCTTTTTACATACATACATAACGTCACGCCTTTATTCCCAGAGTGGGGTAGGCAGAGCTACAGAATACCAACAATTCTAAACGTGTTGATAATTCTGTAACCACATTTTGCATTTTACGAGACCTTTTTGTTTTGTGATATTTGACCAGTTCAAATCCCGGTCAAGGAAGACGAATTTTTCTAAAATCAATCAACGCTGTATTTATTGTTTTCAAAAATAAAAGTGATCTCCTTTGCGTAGAGTTTGCCATTTCCAATTTTAGGGTAGTTGCCGTCCATGTAGCGTTCGTTTTTTCCACCCTGTATTTTTAACTAGGTATAACTAAGTATGTTTATCATTATCTGGTACCTACCAACCAAACTTAACGTTTTAACAACAAAACCCCAACCAAAACCCTAAATTTCGGACTATTTGAATGTGTGTGTGATTGAACCCTGATATGATATTACCTAATTATTCATTTATGAAACGACCAGGGGGCAAATTTTGAAGCTCACCGATGAAAAATGAAAGACTAAAAAAAAATTGTGCAGATATTTTACCTACGAGCGGGCCCACCTTTAGGATTTCATAGGTTCTTTGCCTTTTCGCCGACAAATCTTTGACAAATGCATCGTTTCGCAACCGGATTTTTATAAAACCTTTAGGGTTCTAAACTTTGGTCCTGAAATAATTCCAGAATTATTTACAGTTTCGGAAAAAACGCGGGTTGTCAAATGATATGTTTGTGAAATGAATCATTTGTGAAACGTTGGTTATGAAATGATAGGATCCCGATTTGATTTCATAACGCCTTTATCATATCAAATGGTGGGCCCGCCCGTAGAAAACGCTGCACAAATTGATTTTAAAGTTAGTCATTTTCCGTGTCGGTGAGCTTCAAAAATTGCTGCCCAGGTACTAAAGTAATCTAACTAATAGCGTTGACTGTACCAGAGTAAAGGGTAAAGTAGGATGTTCGGAGTAATCAGTTCAATTGGTCAGTCCCTCCCATTGAGTTTCGAACCCGCACTGATTTATCAAATTATTACAATGGCCGACCAGACAATAGACATGACAGACGCGCAGTTAGATAAATACGGTTGATCTTAGATAAAGCATAGATCTTTAGTTAGCGGTCACCTATAGTTGTCACCTTTAAGAGGATTGTGAAGCGAAGTTACAATCGCGTAACTGACAAAAATATGCCATACAAATTTAGCTCCGGGTTTCTCACGTTTCTCACCCCCTAAATCTAATCGGATTTCAACGATTTTTGAATATGTTGTAGATATTATGATAATCTAGGTCTGTACGTTTCGGCTTTTGTTTTTGTAGTTTTTTTTCTTTGTTATAAATATTTTATTGGAAAGGAAAACGTACAGACCTAATGTTCATAATATCTACAACATATTCCAAAATCGTTAAAATCGGACAACGTTTAAGGGGAGAAAAACGTTATCGCATTTTGTATGGAAATTATTTGCTTCACAGTCCTCTTAAGTGTTATAAAATACAAAAAAAATACTAGCTAGTAGCGTTTTGTTTTCGTAAAAGTACGGTTATTTATGGCAATGGTTAACCGCGGTAACGCAATCGGGACAAACCATATATCAAAAACCAGAAAGATTTTTAAAGTGCGATATTCTTTACAAGTTAATCATCTGCATTTGAGGCCCGTTTTACGAAGCTACAAGTTACAAATTGCAAGCAGAACTCTCTTTCTACCTCCTTTTCCTACAATTTAAAGAGACTTCCGCTTGTAATTTGTAACTTATAGCTTCGTGAAACGGACCACTGGTGTGCATCTTGGTATTGTTTTTGCTTTCGATCTAAAAGACATCAACGGACACAACATTGTACAATATTTACTACTAGGGAACGCCCGGACTTCGTCCGCGTATAGATTAGTTTCCAACTCCTTCCTCTCTTTTAACCCCATAGGGGATGAATAAGTATCCATAAATCCCTTCTTATTTCTCGTGTAAGTCAAAGTCTGAGTCATGCCTTCTCTTTTTATCTACTATCTATAGAAGAACAAATAGATAAATCTGTTTTTGAAATATCCTTAAATATTAAAGCAAAGGATAAAGTCTTTCATAGCATGTAGGGTGAAAAGCAACTTTATTTCATTTTATACGGTGTATATCTGTTGTTACATACATACATACATAAAATCAAGCCTTCATTCCCAGAGTGGGGTAAGCAGAGCTACAGAAATACCAACAACTCCAAAGAGACTTGTATGAATTCTGTCATTCTGTCATTTCTTGTATGTGTTCTGACATTTTGCACAATCAGGCCAAGAAGTTTACTAGTGTAATAGTGACAGGTTGCAAGCCCATCGCCTAACAGTACTACAAGCCTCTAGTCGCCTCTTACGCCATCCACGGGAAGACATGGAGTGGCACTATTCTAACCCGGCAACCACACGGACGACCCATCTGGGCTGGGATTCTACACGGTAATAACGATATCGTATTTGACGTGTTTCCGTATTGTCAACGTTTTGATAACTCTTATGTCATTTACAATAATGGCGACGGTGACATAAACGATTCTTAAACGTGTCAAACACGATATCGTTTTAACGCACCTGAATAGAGGCCCTGTTGTCGTATCTGTTGTTAGTATTGCTAAATTCGTTTGAAAATATCTTTGGATTGTTGAGCCTATTTTACAAGCTATGGGCGTTATGGCACTTATGGCAAACGATTAAAATACGCTCCTATGAACAAAATACCCAATCTGATATAGTTTCAAATTAAAACTTCCTCTTACTGACCCGTTTAGAATTCCTCGCTCACCCTGTAACGTTCCCACGTGCACATCTTCCCACAACTGCGCAGAGGAAATAGGTACCCAAGATTTTATTATTTGTTTATTTAAAACGAGCCACTTGCCTACTGTGCGGCCGTTCTTACTAATAGGAATCCGTTATTAGTCAATTATACTACCTACCTAATAAACATACGACATAAAAATTGCATAATGTTGTTTACACCAAACAAAATCAAGCCTGGTGGGATTCTTCGTCGGAAGCGGACGCTTGCATTCACTAAGAATAACAAAGGTGTAACTTTACTCCGGTTACGGTCCACCATAATTACTTAAAGGCTTCCTCACACCAAGAACGAGCTATTGTTTAATTCGTAAATTCTTGTCTTACTGTGTTTGAGCTAATCGCAACTTAACGAAATCCAATTTATAAAACTCGTATCATTCGTTTATTGTTATCATCCTAATTAGTAGCGCTACGAGTATGACCAGACATAGAAGTTTTTGTGGCAGGAACGTCAATTAACTAGGGACTTCCTTCCGATATTAAAATTATCGATAAGTGTTTCAAATACTTATTTCCATGTGACATTTCATAGTAGATAGGTATCGTCCACCGGATAAAATAGAGAGTAACTTAAATCGCTACCCATCGATGGGTTTCTTACATAAAAACTTCTTTTTAATCGATTTCCATAGAAAATTAACTGAAACCAAACAAAAAAGGCCTATTTAGGTAAATTGTATGACATTGTGTGGCATAATAGTAGGTATACTCTATATATTATAATCCTTACATACTCAGTTTTAGGAAAATGCATGGAATGGTCTCAAACTTAAAAAATAAGATAGGTAGATAATCATTTATTTTTCTCGTTACGTTCATACCACTTTTAAGTTTTGAGTTACGGTGTATGGAAATTTCATGTTCATATTATACGTTATAGTCCGTACAATTTATCGATAAATTAACACCGTTTGGAACTCCCTAGAACAATTTTATTCATGCCACAATAACTTCTATGTCTGGCTATGACACGCGTATCACTCTGTAAATGTTAGCAGTAATGCAAAGCAATCTTTTATTGGAAAAAATTTGTACAGTAATACAATTTGATTCATTTAAGATGCCGAAAAAGGACTTCACGCGGAATTTGACAACTTCTTTTGTTGAAAGTATCGAAGGGAAAGATAACAATAGAGATCTTAAAACTAAACCAGGTAACGCACATGTACTGGGTTGGCTCAACCCGTCTTGATCTTGGAAATAAAATAATATTTTTAACAAACTTTATTGTGATACAATACATAAGCTTTTAGAAAAAAAACATAAGACTTATTCTTAGTGCTAATAACTTTAAATAAAATAAAGTGTCGTATATACAATAATCCCTTATACGAACAATACTTATTCTGATTCCGATGATGTCTCAGTGTCCACAACGTTTATTACTAAAGTTTTATGTTTAACTCGCACTTCACTCGTTAACAGTCGGGTCACAACTGCACATAAACCAACGTACATAATCATCAGTATGCAAAAAAAAACCGCAAATGTGAAATACCGCAGACCACAGGAAAACTACCAAGATTATTTATTATTCACAATGTACTTTTGGACTTTTGCCGCACCTGCGTTTTACATCACTTCTTAAACAATAGATAGTCGTAATGGTTGGTTTCAAGTGCTTTTTCTTCGTCTTAAATAAAATAAACTACTTATAACAGTAGCAGTCGTCGACTACAAAGAGATGTATCCACTTTTTAGGGTTCCGTAGTCACTCCGTCCGTCCCTCCACAGGCTAGCGCAGAGGCTCTTAGTACCTACTAGAATGCTGTAATTTGGCATGAATATACATATTAGTCACGCAAACAAAGTTTTTGTTTAACGTGGGGAAGTTTTTTTTTTCTCGTCTATCGCATTGTTCGGGGTGTCGTTGGATAGGGCTTTCAAAAATATTGTGGGTTTGTAAAACATTTTTTCGATCTAGGGATCCGTTTATGAAATATTAAGCTTTAAAGCGCTAATGTTTGTTAGAGTCAATGCCCGGTTTTTCTATTTACGAGTATACTATGCCTTATTGCATTATAATAGGGGATAGAAGTAGATACATCTCTGTACCCCCTAGCGTCCTAAGTCCGAGGTCGGCCCAATAGGGGCGCCCTTAGGCATGCTAGTGTAAAAACCCACTTATAGCGTGGACTCCCATCAGGAGTCCGCCCTCTCTCCGGCGAAGTAGTCAAAGCCATCAGAGGCTAACTACGTAGGTCGCTAAAAAAAAAAAAAAACAAACATCTTTGTAGTCCACTGTACAAGTTTAGAGAAAGCACAAGTTCTACTTATATGTAAATTTAACCTCGTGAGGCCCACGTGTAATTTTACTAGTTCAAAAAAGAACCTTGTGTAAGTCAACTAAAGTTTAAAGTCACTTTGACAAATGTCCTAAATTTAGGCCGTTGGACCTTACGAGGTTAATATGCTCCATACTCATACATATAAATGTACTCACTTGAGTTCTTTTTAAAAAATAATTCTTAAATTATACTAAAATAAAGTTATAAGAGAAAAAAATATCCAAAACTCAAAAACTGGCGATCATACTCATGACACACATTAATTATTGCCCTTCCCACGGAACTAGGCTTACCGCGTAGTACATTTCAAGATCCTTTTTCTCGTTAGCCTTCGACATGGCACTAAAAATGATCTAGTAAGTACATTACCTACCTCCATAGGAGCTAAAGCATGACGCCGGAACCTCGTTGTATGACGAAGCCTTTACGAGCAAGCTCGCATTGCATTCCGCATCACATGTAAACACTTCCCCGAAGACGTGGCGTGACTCTCGCTTATTTGAAACTGAAACGAAATAAGTCACATAATTTTTTGAATCTAACTTTACACATGCGTCGCAGGATAAAAAATAGAACAGGATTATCGACGAAGCGTAGTTGAATAAAAAGATTATCTTACATGCGGTGTGACTCTCTCAACACAGCGCCGCGTCGATCTCAAAGGTGAAGTTTTATCCGGCAAGTTTAAGAAGTCCCATCGGAGCGTACAAAACATTTTAGCGCGTGCCTTCTAAATTAGGCAGCAAGCAGGTGAGTCGAGTTCAGTGTCGTATAAAGCTGCCTGATTAAGAAGGCACGCGCTAAAAATGTGTTTTGTACGCTCCGATGGGACTTCTTAAACTTGCCGGATAAAACTTCATCTTTGAGATCGACGCAGCGCTGTGTTGAAAGAATCACCCCCAGTGCTCTTTCGAAAATCAATTGTTTTATTGGGTATTGAATCTTTTGTTACTCTGAAATCTATTTTACATTAAAGTAATTTACTTTACTCTATTCTACCGAGTTAAAATGATATTGCATTCGACGTGTTTTGGTATTGTTTTTTACTCGGCCGCCGTTACTCAAGTAAATAAGAGATATCAAAACGTTGACAATACGGAAACACGTCAAGGGCAACATGGCTTTACCTCAGTAGAATAGAGGGCCTGTAGATGAAATAATAACATTCCGAGTGAGCCATTGTGAACGTTTGTTTGGTGTTCGACAGGATATGGCCGCTTCCACTACCTGCTGCTGGCGGTATGCGGCCTCGTCAGCACCTCCGAGGAGATGGACGTCATCTCGATGTCGTTCATCCTGCCCTCGGCCCAGTGCGACCTAGACCTCACCACACAGACTAAGGTAATTATTGTGGTTTCAAGACACGAAGGGGCTCGTCCGCTCAGTTTGGTTACATGATAGCGTCAATACGTAAAATTAAGTCGTCACACCCATGCTAAATTCACAAATCGGTAATTTGACTTCAAAAGACAATGACGGAAACGCCATTTGGTAAAACAGCGAATCTGCTATTCTTATTTTAAATCGAAGTGCAGATTTGCGACTTTGGCATGGGTGTGACGACTTAATTTTACGTATTGACGCTATCATGTAACCAAACTGAGCGGACGAGCCCCTTCGTGTTTTGAAGATGAGGCGGGACTAAGATAATTGGGTATAGGTATGGGTGTAGATAGACCGTTCAACATTCTATATTTGGACGTAAATTTCTTAATGTAATATATAAAATTCTCGTGTCACGGTGTACGTTATTGAACTCCTCCGAAACGGCTGGACCGATTTTAATACAATTTTGTGTGTATATCGGGTAGGTCTGAGAATTGGCCAACATCTATTTTTCATACCCCTAAGTGCAAAAAAAAATATTGCAGCGGGCGAAGCCGCTGGCGGGTCGCTAGTTATATAACTAACAAGCAAGAGGGGCTTAACGACATCACTGGTAACCTCTGGGGAGGGAAAATGGCGGACTGAAAGATATCCGGCTCTATTCAATTGGCATTAGCGAAATCACTGCGAAATACCGCGGTGGAACGCCATTAAAAAGAAGAAGAAAAAGGGGGACTTTACTTACCCAAAATTGAAGTTTTGAAATTGACTATCAAAATTGGACTTGATTGCTTGATTTTGTTCTGTCGGCTTCGACAGAACATACAGAAAAATACAGAACACACATAAAGCCACCAGACTTAAGTAACCAAATGATATGAGCAACCATATACCATTAAAAAAAAAGGTTTACATTTTATTGTACCACTTTGTTGGCGTGACTAATATGTACGTATATTCATGCCACATTACAGCTTTCTAGTACTAAGAGTCTCTGCGCTAGGCTGCGAACGGACGGACGGACGGACATGGCGAAACTATAAAGGTTCCTAGTTTGACTACGCAAACCTAAAAACAAATATAAAGCCCATTTGTTCCATAACCAAACTAAATATGTAAGTGTATAATGTAACTGAATTGTTTAGTTACAAATAACGTTATGTAACGTTTGTACGCTTTCAGGGATGGCTGAACAGTATAATCTTCATCGGGATGATGGCGGGCGCGTACGCGTGGGGCTCCGTGGCCGACACGCTGGGCCGCAAGCGCGTGCTCATAGCGATCTCCATCATCAACGCGCTCGCCATCGTCGCCTCCTCCTTCAGCCAGAACTACGAGCTGTTCATGCTGTTCCGGTTCATCAACGGCGCTGCGTGAGTCTCTATAGTCTAAGATCCGAGTATAAAAGACCTTCACCGAACTGTGGGGCAGACAAATTGCATTCGATGATCGTTAGTGATTATGTTTCGATAGATACATGTATGGAATTGACGTGAGCCACCGAGATAGTACCACGTGACTATCGGTACTATCTCAATGGCTCACGTCAATTCCATACATATATCTATCGAAACATACGCTAACGATTGTCGATTGCAACTTGTCTAGCCCCACTGGGGGGTTATTATGACATAACTTTGCAGTTCTGAAAACGCTCAGAGAAAAGGACAGGGTAGGAAGGATATTATTGCCATAAATCTGTCCTTTACACTCAACGTAAAATGAACTGCATAGCTAGGTCAAAATAACACCCCCCTGGTGATTCTGGACTGAAAGTTTTTAGTCAACCTACTTGCAATATATTAATTAACATATTTAATTTAATATAAAATACTTTTTTCCATTAACCAGTTCAGTGAAGATCGCTTTATACTCGGACCGTATACTATTATCACCGTAGCTACTGCAACACGGTATCCGATTGAAACGCATAAAATTGTTTTTCCCAATGTCTAAAATCTTCGTCTAACATTGTTTTAGGCTGAAATTACAGAATTTTATAAACATCTATTGTGTAGTAAGTTAAGTTAGGTAAGGTAAGTTTTTGTGAAAAAAACAGTTTCAATTTTAAAAACCGTTGGTGGTACCAGACAATACATTAGACCAAACAGTGATAATACCACGCGATATAGACCCACTGTAGCTCACATAGGGACAATATTCCATAATTTCCTTCCCTTGGAAGTTTTGACCCTAACTTACATACATACAAACATTGCAAGTAAAAAGCTTTTAAAAATAAGCTAAAATGCTGCGTAAATTAAGCTACGTCAAAAACGGCGTACTTTTGGATGTGACCACGCCAGTTGGCGTAAAAGACGCGTTAACGTTATGCAGTAGACGCGTAAAGGTTGCCTCAAGGTTTTTTCAAGCTACGGTCGATCTTCAACAGTTGTTAGTGAACAAAACCAGTTACAAAATATTCGTAAGAACTGCTGGATGTTCGATATTTGCTTTAAGCGTGCACGTCTAAAGCGCGCTGATTGCAATCAGTAAGATCTAAAGCGGTATTCGGTTTAAAACACCGCATATAATGAATGCGTTTTGACTCCACGCCTTTAACTGTAATGTAACTTGGTACTTAGTTATGATTTTATGATTTATTTTATTTAACTACATGATTTACAAAATTAAGGATCGGGGTAATAGTACGGTCTTCTTACAGCTACTGGCATAAAAAGTCCATTCGCTTAGATAGTGTCGCTACAACCGCACGCAATCGTGGTTATTGTAATACAATATGAATTTAATTCGATATAATATGCGGGTACACCGCTCGCATTCTTTGTTTACGCGGCGGCATCCTTTGACAAAATGCCAAGGCGGCGCGATACGAAGGCGACGACACTCAGTAAGCGAATGGACCTAAAGTTAAACCATTCTCACTCTAATACGTTACTATGATAAGGTACAAAAATGTACAGCTGGGTCATACACGATTTAGGTTATCGTCTTTCCTGTGGACACGCCGGCAGTTAACGTTTTTAAGGCCTAATTTTCTGGCTAAGCAGATTCCCGCATAAACGGCGTCAGAACTGCTTTAGACCTTTAACTATTGGCTACAGGAAAGACAACTTATGTTTTTAAGAGTGTGTATGACCCAGCTATTTCCTTAAATAGGTGTAGGTACATACTCGTATAACGCATATTCAGTTGTTTTGATTTAGTACGTCATTTCTAGTCCACTGCTTATCGAAGGCTCCGCCTGGTTTTGAATACTTTCAAGCTTCAATCGCGGATTTATTCAGCTTAAAATTTGTAAAACATACCATCCTGCTTACGTTGGCTTACGATCAAAATATAAACAATGATATTTTTGAACAGTCTGGGTGGATCGGGTCCTGTGATCTGGTCGTACTTCGCGGAGTTCCAGCCGAAGAGCAAGCGCGGCGCCATGCTCAGCTTCATGGCTGCCTTCTGGACCCTCGGAAACCTGTTCGTCGCTGGCCTCGCTTGGGTCATCATTCCTAGCGGTAATCTATCCCATATATTAAATATGCATAACCAGCAAAATGCCCTGCTAACACAAATCGCAGTATCTCAGACAAAACTCCTGTAGCAAATGCAACCTTATTACCAAGAAGATAGAATTGAATCTGCTTTGGGCATTAAATTTGAGATACTGCTTATTGGCTTAGGAGCTACAAAACCTTATTTCCTCTAACTTACTTTGGTACACATGCGTCTACTTTGTGTAGACCGACGATTAGTTAACTTTGAAACATTTTGGCAAGGCCTGTTGAAATGATTATCTTAAGTACCTAAGTACTTGGTTCATCCTTTTATTTCATTATAGGTACAATTTTATTTCAGAAATTGGAGGCACGACCAACGGCTTCGTCTACAATTCATGGCGCATCTTCTTACTGGTGATGTCACTACCTTCGTTCCTTGTCGCCGCTCTACTCTTCCTTCTTCCTGAATCCCCCAAGTTCCTCATCTCCAGTGGAAGGCCCGAGGAAGCACTGGAAGTATTCCGCGGAATCTACCTGATGAATACAGGCCGCAGCAAGGATCAGTACCCCGTCAAACAACTGTTGGTAGACGAGCCTATGCACACCAAGCCGGAGAAGCAAATTGATACCAAGGAACAAGTCCCCAAGTCAAAGATCAGGAAAATGTTAGGTGACATTGTGGAGCACAGCAAGCAGCTGTTCGTGCCGCCAATACTCAAGTTCACTATGATATCCATCACCATCAACTTTACTTTCCATATTGGGTAAGTTAATATATTTGCGTCTATCTAATCGAACCACTTAACACCAATCAACAGCTCCCTAGCCAGTGTAGCCTAGTTAAGACGCTTAACGATAAGTTAGCTATTTTCGAAAATCGACAAATTGATTGATGTAAGCTGATGACAGATCGCATCGAACGCTTGTATTATCAACTCCATCCAATTCAAGTCGATAGAAAACCGAAAGTGAGCAGCGTTTGCATGTTAGCTAAGCGCAGGTAATTTTGGCTTGCGTTTATAGGCTGTTAATTTAAATTATAGTAAGCGAAATGGTGTCTTGGTTAGTCGACATATTATCGGGTTTAAGAATATTTATTTCTCAATAAGAAGATATATAAACTTCCTTACATTGAGAATCTTAAATTACTTAATGTAATAAGTAGGTAGGTAGCATATTAACAGTGCCTCGCCTCGCCCAGCAACTCGTCCTTTTAGCGTTAGCGGGTAGATGCGCGCTATCTCACATTCTAGCGCACGGCGCACGGCTCTATCGAGTGACGTAGAGGTTAAGCACTGTCAATAACGAGCTCTTAATTCTACACTTTTTATAAATTAAACATGCTTGTTCCAAAACACTCTTCTAACAGAAAGAAGCAAAACCTCAAAACAAAAAAATACAAGAATAATCGAAAGATAATACTAATTAAAGTACTTGAACACCGTTAATTAACTATGTTAGCATATGTATAAACTCTGTAATTTACTTATTTATTAGGGCTCATTCGTAGTACATGTTTAAAAGACTACAATATTTTCATTTTTAAACGTTATGTTTAACAATAAATGCAACAAAGTAAAAAGTGTGTAGTAATCATTTTATAATTTGTGTTCCTTGTTTGTTTTTATTTTTTAATCGACCGGATATTTTGTAATATATGTAATTTCAGGTTTTTCTTGAATATATTTAATGTTTTTGCATTTCGAACAGTTATTGGTAAACTATTATATAATTTTACTCCTTCGTAGGTAATGCTCTTTTTACCATAATTCGTTCTCGTTTTGGGTAAGGATACATTATTAGCACTTCGCGTTTTTCTTTGTCTGATTTCATTATTTGTTACGAAAGATAATTGTGAGTGAACCTGTTTGTTTCTGATTTTCTATATTAAAGTGCAAGTGTTATAAATATACGTTTGTCTTATATTAAGTATTTTTGTTTCTCTATATACTTTGGATGTGGGTGTTAAAAAGTCGTAATTAAATAAGACTTTTATTATTTTAGAATAGAATAGAATAGAAAAACGTTTATTCGACAAACACATCAAAGCAAGGGTTACATATTTAGTAGAAGAAATACAGTGATATAATAAAACTAGTTCTTATATTCTAACAAGCGGCACTAACAGAATAAAATAAAAAAGTGACAGTTTTAAAAAAAAAAAAAATAACAAATTTTGTTTTGCGATCTCTGTAATTCTACTAAGTTAGTTTTTGCTGCACTGCCCCAGACTTCTACTAGATAATCCAGATGTGGCTTTACAAGGCTGTTATAAATAAGAAAACGGATGGGACGCGGGACACAACCAATCATTCTCCGCAATGCCCCGGTAAGGGAGGACATTTTAGTTTTTAGTTTCTGTATATGAGGCTTCCAAGTAAGTCCCCCATCAAGTATGAGTCCTAAATACTTTTCTTGTTTACTTTGCTGTATAACTTTTCCATTTATAGTCAGCGGTGGGAAGCTTTCTATGTTTTTATTTTTGGCCGAGAATATTATATACCCTGTTTTGGCAGTGTTGATTGTTAGCAGATTCTGCTGAAACCATATAAATAAGGTATCAAGATCTGATTGTGCCTGTTGGACTATGTCATGGATTGAGTTTCCGTAGTAAAATAAACAAGTGTCATCAGCATAAAGGGTGATGTCTCCATGCAGGCCCATCTCATGAATATCATTAATATAAGCTAAAAATAGCAAAGGCCCCAAAATAGAGCCCTGTGGCACACCATAGCCGATATTTTGTGGTTTGCTTTCATATTCTCCTATTTTTACCACTTGCTTTCGGTTTTTAAGATAGTTTTCAAAAATTTTTAGCGCTGCGTTCTGAATTCCTAGGTTTTGGAGCTTTTTTAACAATAGTGGATGACTTACAGTGTCAAACGCCTTCTTTAGGTCTATAAACAGTCCTAAAGCTATTTGTTTCTTATCAATATTTGTTTTAATTGTAGTTATTAGGTCAATAGTTGCTGATAATGTATTTGATTTTTGTCTAAAGCCATATTGTTTGTCTGATATGTACTGTATTGAAGTTAGATAGTTATCTAGGCGTGTATAAAGCAATTTTTCAATAACCTTAGATAGTACTGGTAAGACAGATACTGGACGATAATTTCCAGGGTCAGACTTGTTGCCTGATTTAAAAATTGGAGTCACCTTTGCCATCTTTAAGCTATCCGGAAAATCACCTGCTACGAAACATTTGTTAAAACAATTACTCAAATGATTAATAATGAATTTTTTGATGCATTTTATACTTTTAGTGTTAATTTCGTCTACACCCTTGCTCACATTCGGGTCTAAATCATCTATTATTTTTCCTATTTCGTCCGCAGTGCAAGGTGACATTCGAGTAAGTATTCTACATTGTGTACTACTACTACTTTTAGGACTACATGGAGGTGTACCTGTTATACTGTTATGGTACTGACTCGGGATCTGCTCAGCTAATCGCGCTCCTATGTTAGAAAAGTAACTGTTGAAATGCTCACATATTTCATTAGCGTCCGTAATAGATCTAGAATCTATGTTGAGATTCGAAGGAACTGCACTAGTCTTTATTTTGTTGCTTGCTAATGAGTTGATGAGGTCCCACATGCGTTTAGGTTTCTGTTTGCACTTTTTAAAGGCTCCATGATAATATTTATTCTTAGCTGATTGAATAGCTGCGCGCACGCCGTTTCGTTCCTTTTTAAAATGATTTTTCAACTCCACGTCTTCTGGATTTTTCTTAAGAATATTCCATAGTGTATTTCTTCTTGTAATACCAGAAATTATATTTTTATTGATCCAGTCTTCCTGTGGCAAATTTTGTATCTTTGTTTTTTTGAATTTTGTTGCTATTTATGTTGAGGCTTATGTATTCTTCCAAAATCGAGTAGTTATTATAGTATGTATTATTTAAAGTATTGTTTGAAAATCTTTTGTATAGGCCTTCGTAATCAATTGCTATATATTTTTCTCGTCTTTTCATTATTGGCGCAGCCTTCTTTATTTCGAGGTACAGTTGTCTGTGGTCTGATAATGATGAGTCGATCACAGCAAAGTGATACTTACGGTCCTTTAAATTCGAGCAACAATGATCCAGAATAGTTTCAGTATCCAATGTTTTCCGAGTACAATATTCAGCACTTAATTTGTTTAGAATACTATAGCTGGCTTCTTCAAGGGTCTCTTTGTATAGCGTAATGTTTTTATCAGAATCCAGAAGATTAATATTGAAGTCGCCAAAAACAACTGCGCGTCGACTTTTATCCAGCTGCGATGAGTAAACTTCAAGAAAATCTTTAAGGTTGGTATCCCCCGGCTTATAAACTACACCAATGTCTAATGCTATTGAATTCAAATGTATCCATAAGTAGTTATTTCCTTGAAAATATAGGTTCTCTGTAGTTTGGTGTTGTATGGTTTTATGAATATAAGCGGATACACCTCCGCCTCTTCTCTGATCAGATCTATAGTTAAACAGATGTTTGTAGTTTTGTAAGTCAACGAGTTTTGCGTCTTCTTCCGATTTGATCCATGTTTCTGTTAACAATATTAGATGCACCGTCTTAGGAATGGCTTTTAGGATACATTTAAGTTCATCAATTTTTCCGGACTTCATGATACTTCGTACATTGGCATAGAAAATATTAAGAGATGGTAAAGAATCGTTTGACAAGCTGCAGTAATCGTTGGTTATTTGGTATGACACTGAGTTGGTCTCCTGTATACGACACGAGGCCATTTTCTCTAGCAGTTTTTTGGAATGTTTTTTAAGGAAAAATAACCCTTGTGACCCTGAGAACTATGTTGTATGAAACAAATTCCTAAGTTTAAGCGCTTATTGTTACAGGTACTACGGTCTTATGATGTGGTTCCCCGAAATGTTCAACCGATTCGACGAGTGGTCTAGAACGCACGATAACGCGGAAGCCGATATCTGTCAGGTAAAAACTAACGTCTACATTAGCATGTAAGTAGGTAGGTAGATCATTACTTTAACAGATTTGTGCGGCAGTTCAAACGTGAGATTACAGCGACAGGTACTTAAATACATAAGAAGCATTAATGATGCTGATTGAAATATTAAATTAATTGCTGAATTTATTTCGATTACTTACGGCCACACTCAGAGTCAATTAATCAAGATTAAGTCGTTCCTTTGTCATATTTCGTACACAACTTTAAAAGAGTGACGATAAACATACTTATATAGAGAAATAAATAGTTGTATACATAGAAAACATCAAAAGACTAAAAAAACGCACTCATCACACAAATATTTGCCCTCACCGGGGTAACGAACCTGGGAACGCGAGCTTCGCAGGCAGTCACTATAACTTTACCTCGGTTAACTGCGTTATGGCGATCCAAGATCCTTTCAGCTGGCACGATAATGATGGTAGTAAAAAAATAACGCATTGTTGCCGTTCCTTTGCCTAATTTCTCCCCAGGTTCTTATGTTTAAAACAAATCTCGCACACTGTAAATACGCAGGTACCTACGCGTTCAAAAACAATAGGTGAAATTTAAGAAAACGCTTACTTGTGTTGCCGGCTGTTAAATCAACTGCCGTCTTATTCTAACTTGTAGACCCAAGAAGCCTATTGTTGCCGGCCACGCACAGCTGTGAAAATGTTGGTTATTTATGTGAATGTATGTTGTTATGGGTGTGCCGCGCGCAGGTGACGCGCTACGTGACGACGCAGGGCACGCACTCGGCGGAGGCGTCGTGCGACGCGCGCATCCGCGGCGACGTGTTCATGGAGTCGCTCATCACCGTCGCCGCCGCCATCCCCTCCAACATCTTCGCCGTGCTCGGCATGGACCGCCTCGGGAGGAAGTTCTTCTTAGGTAAACTAATGCCCGTTGCCATGTTTAAACTGAGTTACTGCGAGTAATAATTTGACTTATAAGCACATACTCGTACAGTAGGTAAAGCGCAGCGCAGATAATGTTTCAATGCCAAAGCATCATCGTCTTTGGACGTGTTGAAATAGGTAAGATCGGAATTACTAGTAATTACAACACAAATACGAGAAGACGATTACGGAGATTCAACTCGTCCTAAGACAAAGACTGGAAAAATTCTCTTCGCAGCGATTCGCTGTATGTGCGCTGGCTACTTGTATTGTTTGATCTGTGGCGCGGGCCCTAACGGATACCTTTTGCGTTTTATGTCTATTTATATACATTACATACACACAAACTCATTTTTTGTATGGCAAATGACATATACTTAATTCCTGAAGTAACTAAATCTATCCGCTGTTGGGAACGACGATAAGTCGACCTAGTGGTGGCGACCTAATGGTAATATTGAGTTTGCAATGTACACGCCGAATCTTCTGTGGTCACATTCTTAAAATGTAACTCGGCCTAAGCTTTACCCATCACTTGTCCGCAGTGTTCGCAACATTCTCCGCGGGCCTGTGCTCAGCGGCGATGTTCTTCGTGTACAACAAGACCAACAACCTCATCGTGTCGGCTGTGTTCAGCTCCGTCATCTCGTGCGGCAACGCCTCGCTCGACTGTCTCATCACTGAAGTCTTCCCCACCAACTTACGGTATTACCTAGAAACAATACGGATAACCTTATGAACTCCCCAGGGTAGCATATGTCAGTAAGGGATTCAATGGTCCAAATACTCATGTTTGCTGCTTTATTTAAGACTTTAATGGTTGAATCACCATATAACTCTGCCGTCACAGCGTCAAGTCACGAGAAAGAAATATCTTCAAAATTAGTCATTGTCTTTCTACCACAAGGTTAGGTGTATGGCACAGAACTTAAAGTTGATGCCGTACGGTGGAACTCAGAAGTAGCTTTATATTTTAGTACCATGTCGCACATCTTGAAACACATACTAAGTTCATACCACTCTCACTTTAATACGTTACTAAGGTACTTAATCTGTTGTTACCCAGTCTCGCGAATTCGCGGCCAAAAAATTTGTGAACCGAATTTTCCAAAAAAATGCACGTATGCCGTTGGTTCCCGAGACCGCGGAATTTGTGGCAGCGAAATTTGCACCTTCGTTACCCGTACCGCGAATCCGCGGCTTCGTTCCCACAATACAAAAAATACTTTATTGCAAGGAAGATTCAGTATCTATTCCATTTGATGTTTTTTACTTAAACGCGATGAAATTAGCAACAGATCAGCTTGTACTGTTGCTTATTCTGTGAGATTAGCTTCACTTTATATATGTCATATGAGCGATAACGATGATCGAGTCAAGTGGTTTGCTCGCGTTAGCTCAAATTATCGCTATGCTCGATTTTTGGAGTCAAGGAGAAAACAGGTTAAATGTATAGCTACATCGTTCTAGGTACGCTCCGCATGCATAGAAACATCTCTCGCGAGATTCGCCAAGATGTTTCGAGCATGACAAGTTTGAATGTTGTTTTGTGTGAACAGCGCGACGGGCGTGGCGGTGTCGATGGTGGCGGCGCGGCTGGGCGGCATCGTGGGCAACGTCGTGATCGCGGCGCTGCTGGACCAGTACTGCCCGGCGCCCACCTTCATCGTGGCCGTGCTGCTCGCGGGCGGCGGGCTCATGTGCCTGTTCCTGCCCAACACCACGCGCCAGGCGCTCAAATAACCCGCCCCACGCACCCTCCGAAACAAAAGACAATACGACCGTGGACAAACGTTTTTGGAAACCTTAAAAGTTACCGCCCTTTGGCACCTGTTGCGGAAGCTCGGCCTTTTGTACTAGCCAATGGCGAATCGTTGATTACGAAGATATTGCCTTTTCTTTTGGACAATACACTACAGTCGAGGAATGAGCGGCCCTGTCAACGGCATGGTGTCATGTTAAGCTTGTTTAATTTGAACTGTACAATCATTCCTACGACTATAGTTGACCTAGCCTCCTGGAGTCTTGAGCGAGACCACAATAGCAACTTCTGGCTCTTGGTGTTCCTTGAAGCAACGTGGTTTACTTCTTAAAGCCTAATATTTCATATGTTTATGTAACCCACCCTGAAACCTAGAGCATAAAGTAAATTTAACAGTGTTCATAACTTGTACTTCGGTGTATGCCACGTCACTGTTTTTTTTATGAAGGGTTCTAAATTCCACGTGGAATCTTGAGTATTGTACAGGAGGATCTAGGTCCTTGTTGCTTGTTGATAAGCGCAACTGGTGCTGGGTTAACGGCAAACTGAGGCAGGTTTACACAAGACCTTGCCCTGATGTAAACCTTCCTTAACAAAGACTTGGATGAACTTACCATTTGTAAATATTCTAAATGTTATCAGTTACCTCCTTCAAGAGAGATTTCACAACTTGGTTGTTAACATAAATCCTGAACGTCTAGTACCTTCTCACAGATCTTTTAAGCAACATTATGAGCAGTCGATTGAACGAGACGAAATAAATGTTTCATATTAAGTAAAAACATCGATCGAAAAGATCATGCGTAACCAGTGGCGACAAATTCGTCCGCCATGTGATAATCGTTAAGTATTCATTTCATTTTAATATTCATTGTTGTAACTATTTCGCTCATATTTGTACAATATTTTTATACAAGTTTTTAATTTATGAAATGACCAGCAATATTTCAACAGTAGCGTTGTAAGTCTAGGTCCGACTGTTGTTAGTTGATCTGACCTTACCTCTAATGTGTGCAGTTTGTATGTGTGTACTTGCCAACTTTAAACTATCTGGTGTTTCAAACATTATGCCTCCTTAGAGTTCAAATTGCACCTTAATAAATTATCAAAAAAATACGTTGTACAGATCACATTGTATCCAAATTATTACGTATCTCCGAATACCTTCCTCTTTCCCATTTTGATAAAGTATTAATAGATATAAGATTTTTCGCCTACATTTTTGTTGTATTGATAGGCAATGCAAATATTTTCATATAACGAATTTATGTAGCAACTGTTACCGTAGTCTGTAGTTTAGTTCGTAGGAAAATGGAAATAAATGTTATTTCATAGAATGAAGTACACGCCGCTTTATTTTTGACCCGTTAGCGAGGACCGACGCATAATTGCGTGACGCACTGCAAGTAGGTACCTTTTGTATTAAATTATATGTAGTTAATAAAATAAGTAACAAAAGAATAAATTATATTTCAATCTCAAAATTGTTTATTTTTTTAATAACAATCTTGAACTCGTTCGTATGCTTGTCATTCCCGCCCAAACTTGCAAGTTATTGTACCCATAGTACAAGCCTAGCCTTTTGAACGCCTTACGTCAAATACAAATGCGTCACTCACACGCCAAGCATGTGTTAGCCTTTTCGCCGCCATTGACTTGATAATAAAGTCAGTAGGTACATTTAGTGCCCCACACGCCATGACTTCATATCAAGTCGAAGATCAGTGGCGTAACTATAGGGTGGCAGTGCCCGCAAAATGCCACGGGCCTCAGAAGTTATAGTTACGCCACTCTCGAAGATTACAGTGCAAAATAGACCTGAGTATTTGCGACGTAAGGTTGAAATTAGTCATGTTTTCAGTTGTCATTGGCGTGTGTGTACGATTTTTGTATCAAGGCAATGCCGGCGAAAAGGTTAAAAGTTATGCAAAATTTAACTTAATCTATACGAAATAACGTTTTTTTTAAACTGTACCTGTGACGTATGTAATGGTCGGTGGCGTTGTAGGCACGACAGCTCATGACCACTAGTGGTCGTTGGCGTTCAAAGGGCTAGGGGTCGAATCCGTGGTCACACCACTGCTATTCGACGGAGCCCTGCCGCATTCTGGCCGATTTGCCCTTCGGGCATCTAAGGGCGTTTTCCAAAAAAACTACCCACAGTTAAGACAAAAATTAACAACGGTAATTATTCCATTACATCACGAAAATTAGTCATATATTTATATACTGCCTTCATCAGCCAATATTCGGTATTTCAATTTAAAAGCATAACAGATTCAAACCTCATCTGTTAGTAATATGGTTGAACTTGCTACAGGAGTTTTGTCCAAGTTAATTTAAAGTTAATTTTCGTGACGTAATGGAAAAGTTACCGTTGTTAACTTTAGTCTTTAACTATAGGAACTTTTTTTGGTAAACGCCCGTAAAGATACCTAACGAACCTAACCTACCTACTTTTGCAGAATATTTTTTCTTTCTGACGAACTTCCGACGAAAGCGACAAGTCGACACCTGGGCCCGTATTATGGTCGCCTTTATCGCGGTGGATAAAGCATCCGTCACTCTCGCACTTGCGTACTCGTCAGAAAGTGACAGACGTTTTATCCATATCGATAAACACGATCATAATAGGCCCGCTGCAAGGAACATCGTAACATCAATCACGTCATTTACAATTATATTCGTGACCAACATGAAAATTGAAAATTTTGGCTCTTATCTCAACAGTGTGACCATTACATTATAAATAAGTAATAAAAAAAATTAAATAAGGTAAATGTAAAAATATTTAGTAGAAAATTATTTCACAATCTGGCAACCTATGCCTTTGTTTGATACCCAGCCCAGATTACACGGGGATTCCCCGCTTGATCTGTTCGTACATAGGTATTGTCATTTGATTGTGGGCTGTAAGTGATAAGTCGGGGGGGCCATTTGCAACGTTAAAAGATGGCGGACGTGTGATTTGTTTTAGACTTTAATTTTTGGGTAATTAGGTGTTCAAAGTTCTTTTCTGATAGTGATTTGTACTTTTTATGCCTTTGTGTCGCACAGTGATTGAAGACTTGGACTTATTTCGTGTATCTGGCATCTTTCTTCTCGTTTCAAGTGGACTCGCAGTGGTGCAGAGGTTAAAACTATCTTGACCTCTGACCTACTAATCACCGTACAACGTTGCCCCCAATCTTCCTAGAGAAGATTGGATTGTGTTTTATTGCTATATTGATTTATAATTATATATACTTACTTGACACTGGCGAAATCACTTCACGTGGAAACGCCATATCCCCGCGGTAGTAGCTGTTCAAGTCGCCGCGGGGGCAAAGAAAGAAGAAGTGATAAGTCATAGGGTTCATATTCTTATAACCTTTCATGATTCAGTTTTCAATCATCTTTGTTTTTACTTCATTTCATTCTCTTACGGCGCTTAGCGTGTATGTGAAGTGCAGTTCTAAATTTGAAAAGCAAATACATAATGAAAAGAAAATACGAGCGGTCCTATCGACCGGAATGGGAGCAAGATCCTTTGCTCTCGTCCTGGATCAGTCGAGCTAAGGATGACCAGGACGTTGCATTTTGTAAAGCCTGTAACTGCAAATTAGTTACTAGGTTATCTTCTTTAAAGGAACATGTTTCATCCCAGAAACACAAAAAAAACATAATCGGGTTTAGTGGCCAATCTTCGGTAAGTATTTTACATTTAGTTGTTATAAATATTATGCTGTAAGTAATAGATATTTTATCCACGTATTTTGTTAGGGATTTGTGACTAATTACATTAAATTTGTTTTAGGTGCAACAGTTTTTCAAAACATCTCCATTAGAAGAGGAAGTAAAAAAGCCGAACTTCATTTTTGTGCCATGTTAGTGGAACACAATTTGCCATTCCGTTTAATGGATCATTTGAGCGAAATCATCTCAAAAAACTTCCATGATTCTGAAATCGCCAAGCAATTTTCTTGCAAGAGAACCAAAGCGGCAGCGGTAACGTATGTGGGATATTGGCAAAGGAAGGAAACGCAAATTAACAATTAATAACTTTATTTTAATAAAAGTTTATACGAGCACACACCGCACAGATCGTGGTTACCGCCATTCTCCCTCTGTCCCGCTCGCACACTCCCTATCTCCGTCACTCGGTTGCGTTCCGTTCTACAGGTTCGGCCGTCCTGATCCTATGTCTGCCCTCAGACACCCACTACTGACACTATACAACGCTACAAACAATATTGAATTTTAATGCGCAGAAATAAGATCTTCGTTTAAGTTTAACTTGAGTGACTACTTTGATACTAATGGTTAACGGAGAGAAAGATAATAATTAAACAACTTTAACATTACAATGCAAGGCTGCGGAACCTACGTAAAAAAATGTAGTTTTAGATTATAGTTAACATTCATCAGGTAAGTATAATGTATAGTAACTCGACCATAAAAAATATACGGTATTTAACTATATGGTAAGTACTTCTATGTACTCACAAACTGTAATATGCGTAACATTACAAACTTGACACAAACTGTATTTAAAAATATATATATGTTAAACTATAACTAAACACATTTTATTTTTAACCAAAAAAAAAAAACCTATCAAAAATTCAAAAGCATTTAAAACAAACAAAATGCTGCTTTTGCTTGTAAGTCTTGTAACATGAATGTGGCAATATTTAAGAGTCCAGAATCGCGACATTCATACTTCACCATTCATATTAGACAAGCACCACTCTGGGAAAAGAATAATAAAATAAAAAGATTACCTAGTCAGTAAGCCACGGCTTCATATAGTCAGCCGCGGTGCTAGTCTTCTTTGGTCCATCAGTGTAGTTACCTACTTTTTCGACGTCGTACCGGTCATTTCTTTTTACCTTGGTAATAACATAGGGTCCTAGGTATTTGGGTTTCAATTTCAGACCAGGGCCGAATTGAGTGCGCCGTATCGCCACCAGGTCTCCTTCTTTGTATTTTCGGCTCTCTTTGCGTTTCTTGTTATATGTGCGCATATTCTCTTCTTGTACTCGCAATATCTGCTGTTTAGCCCGTTCCCTAAGCTCGTCTCTATTCTGAGTGTAGCTGTTTCTCTCTTCTTGTTGTAGTAGTTGATAGATTTCCATATCTTCTTTCATTCTCATTTTCTTTCCTACTAGCAACTCGAAAGGCGTAGTATTTATGCTGCGTTGAAATGTGCTATTAAGTGCTGTCTGCACTCTTCCCACATGTCTATACCACAGTGTTGAGTTTTCTAAGCATAGCTTCGTTAAAACTGGTATTATGCTTCTGTGTATTCTTTCCACCTGACCGTTTCCTCTTGGTATCCCTGTAGTTATGTGTATAAGCTGTATTCCTTCATCGTCGCAGTATTTCGTAAACTCGGTACTTGTAAAGGCAGTACCTCTGTCTGTGATGATCCTCTCCGGGTTACCAAAAGTGTGTTGATGGACTTCCAGTTTATTCAGTGTCTCTCTTGTAGATGTCGTCTTCGTCGGGAATAGCCACACGAACTTCGTGAATGCGTCAACCATTGTTAATATATAATTGTATTGTTTGTGCGTAGCCGTCAATGGTCCTACGTGGTCTAAATGGAGCGTATGCAGTGGTGTATCACCTTTTTCTATAGGCTGCAGGAAACCCTCCTGTTTCCCAAGCTTCCTGTTGGCTAGCAGGCATGGTACACACGTTGCTATGTAGTCGTCGACTTTCTTTGCCAAGTTGGATATATAAAAATCTTTACTAACCAACTCCATTGTTTTCTTTTTACCAAAATGGCCGTTTTCATGAGCCCTCTTAATTATCTCCATTTCCATCTTCTGAGGAATGATTAAACATTGATCAGGTCCCTTGTAAAGTAAGCCTTGATTCAAAGTAAAGTCCTTATAAGGTCCATTTTTAAGTGTTTCTATGATTGCTCTTAACCCGTCGTCAGTTTCTTGAGCCCGTCGTATGTCGTCGTGTAAACTCGATGTTATGATCAATGTCATCATACTCGGCGGATTCCTGCTTAACGCATCAGCGTGTTTCATTTTTGATCCTTCACGATGTTTAACTTCAAAGTCGTAGTCTTGGAGTAACATAACCCAACGTGCAACTCTTGTTGACATTGCCAAATCTTTTTTATTCAATGTTAGCTGGAATGCTTTGCAATCAGTTATAATCGTAAATTTCTTACCATGCAGGTAATGGCGAAATTTCTTTACTCCTTCGATCACTGCTAAAGCCTCCAATTCGTAACTGCTATACCTACTCTCAGCATCTGATGTTTTTCTGCTCATATAATATACTGGGTGGAGTTCTCCATCATTGCCCTTCTGCATTAGTATAGCCGAATAGGCTACTTGTGAAGCATCTGTGTGCATTTCAATTTCTGCTTCCGGCTCATAGATTTTCAACACAGGTTTCGAAGTCAATTTCTCCTTTAGCGTCTTGAAAGCTGCTCGTTGCTCATCGTTGAATGTAAAATTCACGTCTTTTTTCATTAAGTCCGTAAGTGGACGTGCAATCGTGGCATAATTAAAAATAAATTTTCTGAAATATGAGCTCAATCCTAGAAAGCTTTGTAGTTGCTTCTGATTTCTGGGTTCAGGGAATTTCATGACTGCCTCCGTTTTTCCTGGCGATGGCATTACTACACCTTCTTGAATGACATGCCCAAGATATTCTATACTCGAAGTAATCAGATGCGCTTTCTTCCAATTTATTTCTAATCCATAGTCTGTTGCAATTGTTAACACTTTTTTCAGTTTGTTGAGTCCGTCATGTTCATCTTTTGCTGGAATCAAAATATCATCGATGAATATTATGATAGAGCCATCCATTATCAGGTCTCGAAATACAATCGTAATATATCTCATAAAAAGGTTAGGACATATTGAGAGGCCCATCGGAGCTTTGGTGAATTCAAATTGGCCATTATGCGTGACAAATGATGTATATTTGATTGATTCATCACTAACTTTTACATGGAAAAATCCATTCTTAAGGTCAATGACACTAAAAGTCTTAGCATTGCACAATTTGTCAATACAGTCATCGATCAGTGGCAAAGGAAAAACATCTTTTACTATTTTCTCGTTCAACTTCCTGTAGTCTATACATACCCGCAGTGATCCATCTTTTTTACGCACTAAAACTAAAGGACTAGCATATTCCGAGGTACTTACTCGTACAATTCCTTTGTCCAACCACTCAGCTACCTGTTGTTCCACCTCTATCTGTTCCTTGAGCGATATTCTTCGCGGACGCTGTACCACTGGAATGTCATCCTTCAAAATTATTTTCATCTGGATCGGGGCTTCTTTAACCTGGTTAGGTCTGTACGCCTCGACCAGCTGCTGCACTTCCTCTCGTACCAACGGGTCCTTGATGTGATCTGTAGAAGGCACACGCACTTCGTCATACTCACCTAACATACAATCCAACCATTCGTCGTCTCGCGGTCTCAACCATACAGTACTTCCACTCATAAACATTGTCACATTCTTTAAAAAGTCGTTTCCAAGAATAATTTTAAAAGGCATACAGTTTTTCGGCACTACATAAAACAATACCTCATCGTAAATACGTTCGTCAATTAAAACCGAAGTTGTTATTGTCCCAATAGATTTCACTTTTGCTCCGCCTAAGCCGCATAAGGTAATGTCCGTGTTTTTGTCACATAGTCGTAAACTTAACTCATCACAGAACTCGTCCGACACTAAATTAACGTCGCTGCCTGAATCGATTAAAGCGTCCGTCGTTTTGTTGAACATCTTAACTATCTTCACAGGTTTGAACTTCTTATTGCCGGTATCATGTTTACGTTTTGTTACTTCGTACGTACTGAAGTCAGCTTCGAAACAGGCGCCGCCATTATACATTTCGGACGCCATCTTGCCGCTGGAACCAATCGCTGCACTCGGGTCTCGTTCAGCAATACCAACTTCGCACTTGGCATTCGTCGCATACTTCACATCGCTTGATACGAAGAAAACTCCGTCGTGAAGTTGTTTGCTCTGAACATCGTCGCTGGTGGCGCCGCCCTCGGTATGTGTGGTCGTGTTGAAAAAAGCCTGCTTGCCGGAGCCGAATGGGAGTGGAGCCGATGTGTTCCGATTGTGGCCCAATGATGACGATCGCGCTCCGTCGGGCTTGCTCGGGTCGAACTTAGGGTTAGATCGGGATGTCGGTGCCGATGTCGTCGTAGGCGCCATTTTCTTAAACGGACACTCCATCGAAATATGGCCGAAGTTGTTGCAATTGAAACATTTTCTGCCTTGTTTCGTACATGCTGATGAAACATGATTCATTTCCCCACAGTTATAGCAGCGCTTCGCCGTGTATTGCCGCTCACCACCGGATGTGCTATATGCTTGCTGCGATTGCGTCTTTCTTGGTTCTTCACGACTTTTCCTTAGATTGTTCTTATAATTCTCGTACAGCTTGAACTTTTCTTTTAGCTCGGGGTAGGTAGTGGCACCGTAGAGTAGTGTCTTGTTAGATTCGTGATCAACTATGCCGTCGATTATGTACTGGATCGCGACGTAATCAGCGAGTCTACCCCTCTTTCCTAGTTCCTTCATTTCCAGCATATATGCGTAGCATGTCTCGTCCTTGCGTTTCTTTCTTCGTGCCATCAATTCGTGTATTTCTTTCGTGTTCGTCGTGTCTGGGAATTCTTTGAGAATAGCGGCCTTCAGCTCGTCGTAGGTTTTAAAAGGTTTCTCCGTACGTAACCACATGGCCGCAGTACCTGTTAAACAGCGTCTCGCAATCAAAAGTTTTTGTTGCGGCGTGAGGCCAAAAATTTCTGCGTTGTCGTCCACGTCCTGCGCCCATTTTGATGCAGAATAGGTTTTGTCTGTGCCGGTGAACTTCGGGATGGCGTCGTCAAGTAGTAGAAGGTTAAGTGATTGCTTTTCCGTCATAGCGTCGTCGTCGTCTTCTTCGTCGTAATATTCACTGCCGCTTCCGTCGTCACGAGTCTTTTCAAAGCTACTCGAAATTCGGCGTGCACACTCTGACCACTTTTTCGGCGAGCACCCCTTCGAGGTTAGGTTAACCTTACTTCGTGGCTTCATACAACTTCTTCTCCTTCCTATTTTTACCAAATCCCGGACGAGCCCCCAAAATGTGGGATATTGGCAAAGGAAGGAAACGCAAATTAACAATTAATAACTTTATTTTAATAAAAGTTTATACGAGCACACACCGCACAGATCGTGGTTACCGCCATTCTCCCTCTGTCCCGCTCGCACACTCCCTATCTCCGTCACTCGGTTGCGTTCCGTTCTACACGTATAATGTTTTATAACCAAATTTAGAAGCAGATGCTTGCTGATCTAAAATCCTGTGAAAATATTAAAACACGTACACCGATGTTTTCGTTGGTTATAGATGAGACCACAGACGTTACAACCACATCAACGCTTGCAGTTGTAACCAAATATTATTCAGAAAAAGATCTTCAGGTAAAAACAAATTTTTTGACCTTGGTTGACTTGAACGGGGCTGATGCCCAATCATTGTTTGATGCATTATCCACGTCTTTAACTAATTCTAACCTTAATATTAAAGATGCTATTGGTTTTGGGGCTGACACTACTAACGTTGTTTGGAGAACATGGTGGTATCATTGCAAAAATAAGGCACGTCAATCCAATGTTATGTTTTATTCAAAATAAGTTATCGTCGATCGATGATAACACTTTAAAGCAAATCTGTGTTGCGGAGTTTACCAGCGACGAAATAAAAAAGTCGAAGTCACTGCTTTTTGAAGCAGTACCGAGTGACCAAAGGATTATCAATCGCAGAGCAGAGGGCAAAGAGAATCGGGACCTGGAGGATATTATCGCTCTTTTGAAAATAAGCGATCCCGACGTAACTCCAACCTTCGTCGCGCGCCGGTTGGAGAAACTACCCCCCATTTTATTTGACCACTTGGACGTATCCCAGTTGTTAAAGGAGTTGACTTTGCTTAAAAACCAAGTCAAAAACATCGAAAATGTTTGCGTTACGAAGGACGAACTGGAGGAAGTCAAGGCGGAATTTAATAACTTGAAATACGCTTCCTTGCCTCGACTTAGTACGAACGTTAATATGAAGCGAGGGGGTGGGGGCAGGGACCGGAAAACCCCTTCATTTGATTAACCCTATCGATAGGGTAAGCCTATCATTTGGCTACCCAATCGATGTGGTTACCCTATGATTGTGTTACCTTAACGTTAGGGGAACCCCTTTGAACTAGTTAACCACTTCCATAGAGCTTACCAATTTCATTAGGGTTTCGGTAGTTTAATATTGAAGCGCTTAGCATTAACTGGGTTTTACCCCATTGATCGCCTCTCTCTTTTTTGCGCATTTCTGTCTAGCCTGACGTTACTTGCCTACTTTATTTAAGTTCGTGTCGGGACGGGACGGGATTGAGATGATAATGTTGTTTAATAATTCTTAGTTCATGTTCCCGCCGGAATAATAAAGACGTTTGGCTGCGTGACGGATGGCTGCTTGTGCAAGTACCTACTGCAAAAAGTGCAAGCTATTTTATTATTATAAGTGTACGCGAGAGCTGGTTGACTTTTAAATAATAAATTTTGTTTGATTTGAAAGTATTTTTAACATGGAAACGTACCAGGACGATTCTCAAGAAGAACTAAAAAAATATATCAAGCAAGCTTTAAAACGTAAATACCTATTTAATGTCTTGTTAATTTGAACGTTAGGTAAATAATTACATTTTTGATCATTTCCGTCCGTCCGCAGCCTAGCTCAGAGACTCTTAGTACTGGAAAGCTGTAATTTGGCATGAATATACATATTAGTCACGTCAGCAAAGTGGTGAAATAAAATCTTAAAAGATTTTTTTTTTTTGTGTACTTACCTCCCCTACACGTAACGTGGGGATGATTTTTTATTTTTCGTCTACCCTATAGTGTGGCATGTTGTTGGGTAGGTCTTTCAAAAATATTGTGGGTTTGTGAAAACAGTTTTTTGATTAAGGGATCTGTTTATGAAATTTTAAGCTTTAATGCGCTAATTGTTGTTAGAGTCAAGTGTCGCCCCCCCCCCCCCCACCCCTACAGCCAAAACTACAAATAATAAAAATCTGAAAAAAATCGTGAATGAAAGCGCATATAACGAATTTTTAAGGAAAACTATCACCACTAAGTAGACATGATTGGTTCTTGAGATACAGGCGACTAGTGTTTATACCTACGAAAATTAGCTAAGACGGCACCAAATAACTTTAAATAGTAAAATAGTTCATACTTGTTGTTTTTAGAGATAGTTTTTGGTGTTTGTAGTATTTATAAGCGGCGTCGGAACCCTACCTGAGCATGGTCCGACATGCTCTTGCCCGGTTTTTTTAAAACATTGGTTTAATAATGGACTGCTGAATGGATGCACTTTAAAAAATTGTACTTAAGTAAATAATGATTTACACTGTATAAATATATGTATAAGTAAATAAGTACCTACCTAAATAATTTTGATCTCAACAATAGTTTCATTAAATAATTAACCTTCTACATTACAATATCAGTTTCAGTGGTGGTAGGCCGTAGGACCCTGTGCAGGGTCCGTCCGGATCGCTACCACCATCTTATCCATTAACCACCCGCCAAGCAACTGTGTTCGCATTGTTGTGTTCCGGTGTGGGGATAAGACAACCGGTGAAATTACTAGCATAGAGGCATTCCATCTTAGTCCTCAGGGTTGGCAACGCATTTGAGGTCTTAGGATTATAGTCTTGAGAATTCAAATGTCTATGGATCTCAGATTCCACTTACCATCAGGTGGCCTGAGTGTTCGTGTGCCTTCTCCTTAACATAAAAATATATATATATATATATATATATAATTTTGATCACAGCTAGTTTCATTTAATAATAATTAACCTTATATATAACAATAGGTAAACTGTAAAAATATGAAAAATAAATAAATCATTTTGATCATCAACAGTCTCATTAAACAATTGACCTTATATTGAACAATTAGTACATAATTACACTAAAAATATGTACTTAACTATAAACCAGTCTCATTAAATAATCGACCTTATATATGGAACAATTTGTGAATAATGGCTTGCTTACACTTTAAAAACGTAAGTAAATTATTTAGATCGCAGTGATGGTTTAATTAACCCTATACTCGTATAATATAACAATAGGTAAATAGTGATTTACAGCGTACAAAATGTATGTAAATCATTTTGATTTCCTCAACAGTCTCGAAAAGAACAAAGGCTAAATAATGGTTAACATTTGACTCTAACAAAAATTAGCGCTTTAAAGCTGAATATTTCATAAACGGATCACTTAATCGGAAAACTGGTTTTACAAACCCGCAATATTTTTGAAAGACCTATCCAACGACACTCCACACTATGGGGTAGACGAGAAAAAAAAATCATCCCCACGTTACGTGTAGGAGAGGTACCTACACTAAAAAAAATGTTTTTCAAGATTTTATTTTACCACTTTGTTGGCGTGACTAATATGTATATTCATGCCAAATTACAGCTTTCTAGTATAAAGAGTATCTGAGCTAGGCTGCGGACGGACGGACGGACGGACGGACGGACATGGCGAAACTATAAGGGTTCCTAGTTTGACTACGGAACCCTAAAAAGCTACTTCTCATTTTACAAATATTTAATATTTATTAATATTAACCGTGTTTATAGCACGACACAATTAATAATGCGCGTATGGAAGCGCTTACACCGTTGATAGAGAGTCTATTATTGCATAATCCGCGCGCCATATTAATTGCGCCCACCTATAACATCGTAATTTGCCTGCGCAAAGCAAGCTTTCCATTTTGTTTTCTTTGAAAATTCGTCGGCGAAACTTTTTAACTGACGATTTTATTTAAAAAATATCTAATATTTCAGATGGAACTAAGAACTTAGCTAACTACGTAGGTAGTATACAATTTATTTAATCGACCCTGATCACTCATTTCTGAAAGTAAACAAACACTTTACGCCAAAATCCACCAAAGTCAGTTGAACCTACAGCCTTAAAAAAAAACAAGTTCAAAGCAAATCCCAAACAAAACAATGTACATTTTGTGGGAACGATAATTAGGTTTACTATTGTTTGATGTAGCGAACAGTGTGACTCTATGACAAAGCCTCGGCCGCCTTCGGCACATTTCGGCTGGCTCACCTCGCCGTCTCGCATGCGCTACTCACCTGCCGCCGCTACCCATTCAATTGTTAGGTAGTGCAATAATAAGTCGAAACACTTGCGCATAGAGATTAAAAAAGCTTGAAACCGTTCGATTAAGTTTAAAAAGGGTAACAGATGATAGGGTATTGGGAATGGGTTAGCGCTTAGTCGAATTAATTGTATCGCTTGGTTGCCCTTTCATTGGACTATGTCAACGATAGGCTTAGCTCATCCTTGGGGTTTGTAAAAACAAGTCTATCAAATACCCTATCGAAAACCCCTTTAATGCTAAGCGGTTCCGGTCCCTGGGTGGGGGTTCCTGTTCATTTTCAAACAGTGGACCGTTTGGCCTTTCATATCTGCAGGAGTCGCCTTCTCAGTTACTTAAAACCACTGCAAACACCGAGTGTAATTTGACATTGTCAGTGTTAAACAAGAACAAGGAAGTTGGCTGCATCCAGGAGGTTCCTGTTAACTTAAATGCGATTTCTCTAACACATGAAACCGAATCTGCATCGCTAAATATCTCGTCAAATAAAGTAATTGATGCTATGAAAAACGAGGGCAATTTACGCGCTGATCGTATGTCTCAAAAAACCGGTTACGTTATCGCAGAGCAACCGGGTTCGTCCGCTACCGCTCCGTTGTCTGAACAGCTGATTCGCTCTGCGTCGACGCCGGCAGTTGTTGGTGATAAAACTTCAGGTTGTGACGATGAAGGCGGTCCTTGGAATCAAGTTTCAAATAGAAAGTCGAAGAAGAAATATCGGTATCACGGGATCAGTGGTGTAAATAACGATGACACGGGCAATTTCAAGGCCGCCCAAAGGAAAATACCGATATTTATTACGAATGTACACAAAGAGACGCAGGTAAATGACATTGCGTCCCACATACTTACGAAGACAAAAGAAATTGTTACTCTGGAGAAAATACAGTCCAAAAAGGAGACGGATTACGACGCTTATAAGTTCTTCGTACCCGAAGCTAAAGTAGATGTATTTTTAAATGACCAGCTGTGGCCTCGGGGGATCTTATTTAGGCGGTTTGTGCATTATAGGAACAAACTTTCGACCAGGAGTGACGCTGAAAACGGCTCGGCATATTACAACAAAAATGGATAGCCAGGCTTGTAAATTTGTCAGTTACAATTGTAGGAGTGTTAAGCGTAATGTGGACGATATTCGTAAACTCTGCCGCTCTTCAGACCTGATAGCCCTTCAAGAAACCTGGCTGCTCCCCGAGGACCTAGGATACCTAAGCAGTATAGACGCCGAGTTTGGTAGCACGGGCACCTCGGGTGTTGATACCGGGTCAGGAATGCTGCGAGGTCGTCCGTTTGGAGGTGTTGCCTTGTTGTGGAGGACTGGGGTGTTTAGAGACGTGTCTGTGATTCCGTGTGATAGCCCTCGTATTTGTTCAGTCAAAATTGTGACAAGTGATCGCCCCATACTAGTGTTTAGTGTGTACATGCCAACGGACTCTGGCGACAACCTACCAGAATTTTCGGACTGCCTCGGGTCGGTAAGCGCAATAATAGACAGTAGTGACGTCGAGTCAGTTTATATTTTAGGCGATTTTAATGCCCACCCGCATGAGCGGTTTTACACCGAGTTAGATAATTATTGCCTGGACCATAAGTGGACGTGCGTGGACACTAGTAAGCTGGGGCTAGCCTCTGACACATTTACCTTTTTAAGTGACGTACACGGGTCTACGAGATGGTTGGACCACTGTGTCGTAACGAATGCGGCTTTATGCTCGGTCACCAACATTTTTGTCGATTATAATGTTATTGGGTCTGATCACTTTCCTGTAGTTTTAGAATGTAATCTGAATACTTTAAGAGCCAAGGTCAATAACTTTTATCCGTGTAATAACATGGTAATATGGGGTAATAAAACCGGTCAGGAAATTGAAAGTTACACCGCCGAATGTAACAATAAACTCCGTCTTATTGACTTTCCTGTTGAATTTACTGGTTGTTGTAATAAAATTTGTACCGATTTGAATCACAGAAGTATCTTAGATAAATTTTATTTGGAAATTGTGTCTGCTTTAAGGGAAGCAGCGATGAAATGTCGGGGAAGCGGGTGTGGCAAGGGGCGCAAGTACGTGGTAGGGTGGAACCGGCACGTGAGTGACGCTCATAGGAGGGCCAGGTTAAAATTTCATTATTGGTTGTACTGTGGTAAACCAGCGGCCGGTAAAGCATATGATGAAATGTGTCACTCGAGAAGGGTTTTTAAATCTAAATTAAGGTGGTGTCAGAATCACACTGACCAAATTAAGATGGACAAGCTAGCGGAACTTCACTCCAAAAAAGATTTTAGAGGTTTTTGGAAAGGTACAAACAATATGACAAATAGACCTGGCCTGCCCGCGAGTGTTGAGGGAGTGAGTGATTTGAAAAGTATCGCGGATATATTCAAGGACCAGTTTTTCGTCAGATCGCTCGCGCCTCTCGATAATGATATGTTTAGTGCTGTGGTTGGCGGAGACGAGCTGAGGGTCAGATTTAATTCGAAAGAAATAGCTGCGGCTATCAGCGCGTCTTCCAAAGGCAAATCTCCGGGGCACGATAGTCTTAGCGCTGAGCATCTTCTTCACGCCGGTGCACATTTGCCACGAGTCCTATCAATCCTTTTTACTTTGTGCGTCGGGCATTCTTATTTGCCTGGTGAGATGGTGAGATCGGTGGTAGTTCCCATAGTTAAAAACAAAACCGGGGATATTTCTGACAAAAACAACTATAGACCGATCTCGCTTGCTACCGCGATAGCTAGGTTATTTGACGGCATGTTAAACACACATATTAGCAGGCATGTAATTCTTCATGATAATCAGTTCGGTTTCAGACCCAAACTTTCAACAGAGAGTGCTATTATTTGTTTGAAGCATGCCGTCAATTATTACACCAAGCGTAGTACGCCCGTGTACGCCTGCTTCCTCGACCTCTCAAAAGCGTTCGACCTGGTTTCCTACGACATCTTATGGAAGAAACTTGCCCAAACCAGCCTGCCTTCGGAATTAATTAGTATTCTTCAGTACTGGTATGGAAACCAGGTCAACAACGTGAAATGGGCCGGGACGCTGTCGGATGAGTACAGGTTGGAATGTGGGGTGAGACAGGGTGGTTTGACCTCACCTACTCTTTTCAACTTGTACATTAATGAACTAATCGTTGCGCTGAGCAGTCGTCATGTCGGATGTCACGTTGACGGAGTCGGCGTCAATAATATTAGTTACGCAGACGACATGGCTCTGCTGAGCGCATCGATTGGTGGTCTTCGTGAGCTCATGAGTATTTGCGAACAGTTTGCTCATAGTAATGGCCTTAAATACAACTGTAAGAAGAGTAAGCTCATGGTGTTTAAGTCGGGGACCAAAAGTCCGTCAGTAGTGCCTCCCGTTGCTCTAAATGGTGAGCCCTTGGAGCGGGTACATGAATTTAGGTACCTTGGTCATATTTTGTCGGATGACCTAAAGGATGACCGTGACATTGAGCGAGAGCGGAGGGCGTTGTCGGTTAGAGCAAACATGATGGCCCGCAGGTTCACTCGTTGCTCGAGGGTTGTGAAGTTAACTTTGTTTCGAGCATACTGCACTTCGTTTTACACGAGCAGCCTGTGGGTTAATTATAGGCTAAAATCTTACAGCGCCCTCCGTGTCCAATATAATAACGCGCTAAGGACGTTGTTGCGGGTGCCCCGGTTTTGTAGCGCCTCGGGCATGTTCGCTGAAGCACGCGTGGACTGTTTTTATGCCACGATGCGTAAGAGGGCGGCATCAATGGCGCGCCGCGTGCGGGACAGCGGCAACAGCCTCCTGGCGATCGTTGCCGAGCGGCTGGACGGGCCCTTCATGAGGCACTGGCTGGCGTTGCACGCTCCAGTGCCTCCTTTCAAACGTGTCATTTAGTTTATTTCAGTGTTGTGGTTGTTACATTAGTTTATATTCTGATTTTTATTAATTTTATTTAATATATAACATTTCTTATCTAATTTTAATTTTATTTAATATTTAATATTTAATTATTATTTTATCAATTTTAACTTTTAGTGCGTAAGTTATGTCATACATACTAACATAATGGATGAAAATGTCTGAATAAATAAATAAATTATTATTATAAATTATTATAATCCCCACTGCATGTTCATTAAGTGTGTATGTCATTCTACTGCATTGTGTGTATCTCACGCTAGTAAAAACACCATACCACGAGCTATTAACCAAATGATACTATAAATGGTTTACGGATATTTTGCCCATAGCAGTAAAAGACAAAGGGAGTTTGTTGAATATCAAGATTTTATTGGTACTAAAAAGCATAAAATATTAAGACATTATGAAACTCGTTGGCTTTGCTTGCACGCTTGCATTAAAAGCATTTTAGAGCAATGGGATGCCCTTAAACTTTTTTTTCAGTCGCAGTTTTTGGAAGACAGACATATTTCATCAGAGTTCTTGTTTAATAGTTTGAATGACAAGATACACAAACTTCATTTTTATGCATTGGATTATACATTGCAGTCAGTCAACAAACTAAACATTATATTTCAAGGAGATTATACAACAGTCCACACAGCATTCAAAGACATTTCTGAAGTGTACGTGTGCCTATTGAGTTGTTATATCAAGGGAAATTATTTAAAAACCGCAGACCCACTTGCAATTGACCCAAAATCTACCATAGACTTTTTGCCTCTAAAAGATATGTATTTGGGTGTTAACGTGAGTACTGAAATCGATCGCTTATCCACAGACGTGTCTGAAACCTGGAATCCAGACGTTGCTTCAACGAATCCAATCATTTTTAACTGAACTATGTAGTCAATTGAAAACGCGTCTGCCACTTACTAACATTTTCAAAGATTTACAGTTTTTGGATCCACATGTCGTATACAAAGAATTTACGTCAATTTTAAGCGTTGCGAAGTCATTTCCCAACATTGTAGACGGAGACAATATTCAAAAAGTTGATGACGAACTCCGACAGATGAAGTTTGACAAAAGTGTAAGCGATTTGTTAGAAGCAGGCGGAAATGGAAGTAGCGCCGGTACAATTTTGAGCGTGGACAAGTTTTGGGGAGCGGTTGGAAAAATCAGGGACGCAAATATCCAAATATTGCAAACTTTGCAAAAGCTCTCTTATGTTTGCCGATGTCAAATGCGTCGTGCGAAAGGATATTTTCTCAAGTCAATCTAAATAAAACAAAAATAAGGAACAGGTTTTTTAATAAACATGTCTCGGCAATAATTACTACAAAAGAGGGAATAAAGGAACACGGTAACTGCGTCTCCTTTAAACCAAGCAAGGAAATGTAAAAAAATATGACGTTAAAATCCATGTACAAAGAAAATGAAGACGAAAATTTTGAAGCCAATGTTGAAATGGTGTATTGTTTTTTTGTACGTTTAACGTAGTTATAATGTTGATTAAAAAAATTATAAAAATACGTTTTTTTTATTTTCATGTTGGCATATTTTTGGCATTTTTTAACGTCGAGTGTGGCAGATTTTGGCAGATTTTTGGGTCCCTGTATCTCAATTCCTTCCCGTTTAAGAGTTAGGTAAATGGAAAACATCGTAAGTAACGATCCACTTAGGTAAGTAACATAATATCTTTAGTTGTGGATAGTTTTTTTTGTTTTTTTTTTTAAATATGGTATGAAAAACATTGCACTTCAAATACAACTTCGTTTTTTTTTCACGGACTGATTTAAAAACAAAATGTTTAAGTTCCATGGTAACAAAAGTTTCAAATTTTAAACTTGTCATTATCGGAAACAATAAACGTCATTACATCGCAACTAGATTTACAAAGCTCAACAAAATATTATCTCTGATCCCAATTAAAAGCCGTCGATATTACAAACCAAGTAGATGCTCATTTGTTAATGCTGATTGTTTAGTTTGTAAAAAACTACTTTTATTAAAAAATATATAACCGATTTAATTATTTTAACTGTTTTATTTCTACAGGGCGACTTCAAATTGGTAATACAAAATTAATGTTTTACACACATTTCCCCTAAACTTAGCCCCTTAAAGTCTCGTACTTTTAAAATAATCAGAAGTTTTTTTTTTTTTTTAATTATTCCATTTTTGTTGGCTTAACATGGTTATCCTACCATAATAATTAACAAAGAAGTTTAAAGAATTTCAAATGAACACTTTCCTATTTGGTTATCCGTCATCTGTCGCAATTTATGAAGAAAACGTGTTTCGATTAGTAATTGTCACTTATCAAAGAAAATAAGATTGTATTGTAAATGTAGTGTAACCACACTTTGGGACTTTAATTATTTGTTTTGTTCGAAAATTTGCATTAATTAAATACAGTTAATTTTAACAAAGGGATTAATGTATTATACTGTGTGGCATTAACTAAGCCACAATCAAGTGTTTTGTATTACCAATTTGAAGTCACCCTGTATTGCAAGTGATATTCTATGTTGAATTACATAATTAATGTTGTATCTCAGATATAGTATTGTTTCTTTGTTAGACTTCGTCATATTTACTCATTATTTATGTTGTCAGAGTTACAATGTCAAATGTAAAAAAAAACACTGGTAAACATCTTAGCCTGTTTATGCAAAATGTGGTTACACAATTACCAACTCTTTTTCCAGTTGCTGGTATTTCTGTGGCTCTGCCTACCCCACTCTGGGAATGAAGGCGTGATAGTATGTATGTATGTAAAAAAAAAAAGTTGTGGGATGCCATTGTTACTCTGAACATCAGGACAAGCTTATACAGAGTGTTTTTTTTAAATGGGACAGTATGGGGAAATCCGAATCTAAAGGAGATAGAGGAAAAGTGTCCAAGGAGACATTAGGTGTTTTTTTATGTAAACAAATTTGGCTCATTAAAATTTTTGGTCAAGCGTGAGTTGTTCTTAAAAAATTATAAAGTTGGTCAATTTTTTTTTTGACGCGGGTCGACTCTGTTTCATGTAAGGATTATTTCATTGTATGGAAAGAAAAAAATCTGAACAGCAGAAGTTGGTCAAATTTAATGAAAACTAATCTTCATACAATTGCAGTATTCGCCTTTTAATATTGTTACAAGTGCCTAGGCGTGTAAAAAATTTAATGAAAACTAATCTTCATACAGTTGGTTTATTACTTGAGTAAATGTTCGATGTGGCCGCCGTCTTGTCTTATGCAGGTACGAGCACGCTTCAAGACACTTCTAGTTGCATTTAACAGAGACTTATGGTGAATTGTGTTTAAAGTGTTGTAAACAGCATCTTTTAATTCTTGTACGGAGTTGTATCGGGATTCATAAATTCGACCCTTAAGGTAACCCCATAAGAAAAAATCTAATGGCGTTAAGTCGGGCGATCGTGGGGGCCACTTTATCGGCCCATATGTACCCATCCAACGGTTTGGAAACTGCTCGTCCAAACACAGTTTACTTGCCCTACTGTTGTGGGCTGGTGCACCATCTTGTTGGTAGATTATCTTACCAAAGTTCCTTAAGCTAATAGTCTCATCTACTAAATCTGCAGCCATGTTCAAGATTTCCTGATATTTTTCACTATTTAGCGTTCCTTGGTAAATTTTGATAGCAAAAATTCTGTTATGTAATATCGCACACCAACAATTAAAAGAAAATCGGATTTGGTTGTGGGTTTCTGTAGTTCTTAGCGGATTTATTTTTGACCAGTAATGGTTATTTCTCCTGTTGTACATGCCATTGTTCGAAAAGTTGCATTCATCAGTCCAAATAATAAAATTAGGAAAACATCTATTTCTAATAGTCTGAGCCACATACCAATTACAGAAATGTAACCTGCGGTCTTTATCTCCAGGTAGTAACGCTTGTACAAGTCGACCTTCTATGTAACACTTGTATTTATGAGCCTTCAATATCTTCCTTACAGTTGATTTATGAATACCGATAGTTTCAGCTGCTTCCCGTAACGAAGCTTTTGGATATGCTTCAAAATATCCCAATACGGCAATAGTTATGAACTCACTATTGACTATCGTCGGCCTTTTACGCTTAGGTTTGAAACAGCCTTCCTGTCTTAGGTTCTTTATTAAACTATCAAATATCTTGCGATTCGGTACTACACGGTCAGGATAGCGTTCTTGATACCACTTAAGTGCATTATCTCTACTGCGATAATTAAGAAAATACGCCTCAATCAAATCAACTTTATGTGAATTAGTTAACGCCATGATGAATAAAATTACAAGCATGAACTGATTGGAAACAAAATCACAGCTGCAGAAATAACTTACGTTCCAAATTTGAATTCTTTGCTGCAGAAATAACTTACGTTCCAAATTTGAATTTTTTTTTTTATAATTTCAAGACTATCGCGTGCCATGATGTTTACGAAGATTAAAAAAAATTTTCTTCTCTTGAATCATCTGGAGCTCTTATCGATTATCGAAATTTCAAAATGGAATAATTTTAAATATTTTTTTACACGCCTAGGCACTTGTGACAATATTAAAAGGCGAATACTGCAATTGTATGAAGATTAGTTTTCATTAAATTTGACCAACTTCTACTGTTCAGATTTTTTTCTTTCCATACAATGAAATAATCCTTACATGAAACAGAGTCGACCCGCGTCAAAAAAAAAAATTACCAACTTTATAATTTTTTAAGAACAACTCACGCTTGACCAAAAATTTTAATGAGCCAAATTTGTTTACATAAAAAAACACCTAATGTCTCCTTGGACACTTTTCCTCTATTTCCTTTAGATTCGGATTTCCCCATACTGTCCCATTTAAAAAAAACACTCTGTATATGGTAATATAAGCAAATTAATGTTAAGATTAGTATTTATTGACTAAGTTTTCAAAGGTGCGTTTCTATTACAACTTGTCAAAAATCATTTTTTTTACTTTAACTTTCCTTGCAGGTGTCGAAGTGGTGTGGCAAATTAGTGTGACTACGGATCGGCTGCTCCTAGAGCTTAGCTTGGGACTAGGTCAATTTGTGTGACATTTTCCCGTGATATTTATTAGACCCACTAAATTTAGATTCGTTAGTTCTGACTCGACAAGCAAATGGAGACTATCCTTACTAATATTATAAATGTGAAAGCGTGGATATTTGTTACGCTTTCACGCAATAACCACTTGACGAATCATCATGCATGAGACTTAGTACACATATTCTGGGAGGTATCAGAAGTAACATACTTAGGATAATTTTTATTAAAAAAAAATTTTTTTTATAAATTTAAAAAAAAATGTTATCAAAAAAATTAGCAGCGGGCGAAGCCGCTGGCGGGTCGCTAATACAATATATATCGGCATCAGAAGTTTGTCTCTAAAAACCGATAAAAATAAAAGGAGTTGCTGATTAGAATTTATTTATTTAAAACTACATAGAAGTTACACTAAGACTTCACTTTCATAGTCCGATCTAAATTCCGACATAGATCACTCAAACAAACCAATAATGTGCATTAAATGTTTAAAAGTTATATCAACAAAATTGTACTTAAAATTAATGCTAGGTACCTTAATAAATCGTAATGTGGAGCCGCGGGCTCGGGCCCGTCTTGCATCGCGAGATGTTACCAATTTGTTAGACAATATAAAAATATGATTACCTAAACTTTTATATATTACAAATACGACTTATAACTCTTTCTTATGATCCAACAATATCATTATTTCATTAAAATTTACAAATGTAAATCTTTTACACTAAATATATGAATGCCGTGGGCACCGTCTATATTTAATGGTGGCCTAGCCCGAACGGGGCCTCGCCGCACGCAACTTACGATATATTTACACAATCACACGCCGCAACATTTAACACCGCCGCACGATGACGCCGTCAACTTTAACATAGGCGCGTCGCTCCGGGTGGCCGACCGGGTCGAGTATACCGACATAATACGATAAACATAATCAATTGCACATAATGTAAAACATGAATCACATTGATAAATAAACATTCTCAACATCATAATAATATGAAATGATAGTTTTTAACTGTCGCGCGCCAGGTCCGAGACCGAGAGCCGTGTGGCGGGCTGAAGCGCGGCCTCGGCCTCGGCGGCCGGCCGGCGCGCCCAGCCCGCCGCGCCCGGCGCCGGCGGCTCGTCCGTGAGCAGCGGCATGGACTTGCCGGCGCCGTCCTCCTCCAGCAGCAGCGGCAGGTCCGCGGCCGGCGCGGCCAGCGGGTCCAGGGCGCGCGGCGCGATGCGCGGGTCCGTCACCGTGATGGGCAGCTCCAGGGTCGTGGGCACGTGCGGCGTCACGCCGATCTGCGCCAGGCCCGCCTCCAGCGAGCCGGCCGGCGGCGGCGTCTCCGCCAGGCTGGGCAGCTCGGCCGGCGTCATGATCGGCTGGTGCGTGGAACTGGTCTCCGACACGCGGCAGTGGCCCGACACGGCCGCGTTGAGCTCGCGGAAGGGCGGCTCGTCGCGCGGCGGCTCCCGGAACACGTCGCTGTTGGCGAGCGCCGCCTCGAGGATGTCGCGACGCTCGGGCGCCGGCGCCGGCTCCGGGCCCATGGGCACGAGCTGGTTGTGCTCCAGCACGAGCGGCCGGTTGTCGATGGGCGTGAGCGAGCCGGCCTCCTCCACGCACAGGTAGAAGGAGCCGGGCGGGCCGCCGAAGTGCTCGCCGGGCACGGCCAGCAGCTGGCCGTCGGCCAGGGGCGCGGGCGCGGGCTCGGGCGCGGGCGAGGGCGCGCGCGCGATGGCCGTGGTCGGGAGCAGCTCCTCGAAGTTCTCCAGCGCCGAGTACGGGGCGGCGCCCGCCAGCGGCGCCAGCGCGGGCACGGGCGCGGGAGCGGGCGCAGGAGCGGGCGCGGGCGCGAGAGCGGGAGCGAGGGCGGGAGTTAGAGCGGGAATGGGCGCCGGCGCTATTGCAATCTCCTGCTTCACTCTCTTCGCTGGCGTCGGCGACGAGGCCGCCGGTCTCCTCATTTTCTTGGTGATCGCAGGCGCGACCGCCTCGGTGGCCGGTACCATGATCGTTTTCTGGACGACCTTGGGCTCCGGGACGACGGAAGTCTTCTGTATGATCTGCCCCGTCCTCTGCAGGTGTTCGAACTGCGCCGCCGTCAGTTGCATTACCTGCCCGGATTTCTGCTGGAGGAAAATCAACGGCTCCGACGAGGTCTTCTGAACCGTCTGTGCGAGCTTCTTAGGTTCCGCCACGATAATTCTTTGTTTCGGTCTTATTTCGGGCATCGGCGCGATATTCTGCGACGTGGTCGCGACCCGCCCCCCGACGATCAGTTGACCTTTGGACGTTATTATAGCGCTCTTCTGTTTCGGAACTATTTTAGTGGTCTGCGTTTTAGAAGCGCCGACCGCCGCCATCATGGTTTTTTGAGCGCCAGGCGTAGTTATCCGATGCGTTACCGTTTTTAGTTGCGACACTTTCGGTTGCTGCTTGTTCGGGAACAATATTTTCTCATGTTCGGGCGTGAGAACTATCCTAGACTGTGCGCCCTGGGCGTTGGTGATGATCATGACGGTGTTGCCGGGGCTGGCCGCGTCGGCCTGCGGCACGAGCTTGGCGGACACGGGCTTGGTGTCGGCGTCGGGCGCCTTGGCCACGAGCACGTGCGCCTTGCCGGTCTGCGGGTCGATGACGATCTTCTGCGTGCGCGCGGGCGGCCGCGGCGACCCGTAACTCGGCAGCACGATGAACTTGCCCGCCTTGCCGGAGCTCTGTTGCGCTGGCTCAACCTTCGCCGGCGCCTGCTTTATCTCTTTAACCGTAGTCTCGGCCTTGGTCATAATAATCTTCTGTTTCCCCGTCGCTTTATCGATAACTAACATCGGTTTGGACCCTCTCAGTTTTGAAGATTTCGACAAAATATTAGGCGTAGTCGCTTTGCTGACCTCTGGCACCGGATTCATCAATAAAGTTTTTAATTCCGGCTTGCTCTGACTGATCATAGGAATTTTATCACTTTCAATATGTTTCGTTTTAAGAAGCTTAGGCGGATTGGGAGTGTTTGTGATGATTTTACCGTCCGACATGACGATCGGCATCTTTTCGATATTTTCCGGGGTGAGGATGTCATCGGAGAGAACTATTGGCATAGAATTGATATCGTAGAGAGAGTCGTCCGTCATAGGATGTGCGACTGAGGGTTTGGAGTCGTTCATGGAGGTGACTAACGAGAATTGCTGCTTCAGCTTTTGAAGTTTCGGAGCCGGCTTGGGGACCTTGCGCACCTTCTGTTGGATAAGAACGGAGCTCGGCTCGGGAGCGGACGGCGAAGCGTGGATGGTGTAGGTCTGAACGGTCCCGTCTTGCGCCGGCTTGTTTGAGCGTGACAGGATTATGTCTTGACTACTTATCTCAGTTAAATTGTTAATTACATTCTTGCTGGGCGTATTCCGTCGAATTATAATTTTCTGCTTAGGCGACGGGGCCTTTCCTTTCATAGCAGCTCTACCTACATCAAAGTTCAAGATCTTCTCTTTTCCGGTTACCATTAGTTGTTTAGTCGGCGTAGTCTTAGTAATAATCTTAGGTATACAAGGCTCCTCTAAAATTTTCAGAAGTTTCGAAGACGACGTTTCAAATTTAACCGCTTTGCTATTAGTCGGATCACTGTTATTATCTGATGACAGTGAAGCAATTTTTTGTTCCACAGTATGGGTAGTCTCTACTACTTTCAATAAAGGCGAACTTAATGTATCTACTACGCTTAAATTCTCGGACTCCACTAAACCAGGTTCTTTTATTTTATGTTCAATGGACTCGGACATTTCAACTAAAGATTGTGCAGCATACAAATTTTCACTTTTCTCTTCTTCAGTCTCATATCTCGCATTATGACTATCGCTTTTAGACGATACTAATTGATCAGTACTAGATACAACTACAGATTCATCCTCAGGACTAGCTTCGCATATATTCTCGTCTATAACTTCAACATTGTTTGAAGATTGAATTTCTTCTTCTTGAATTGGTTCCATGGCAAAATGCGTAGCCAAATTTAAGTTTTCTTGATGAAGACTAGATACTTTATTTTGAATAGCTGTCGCAGGAAGATTAATCAAAGCCTCAGCTATTTGCAAATCCGATTCAGATGGTACATTATCTACCGTGACAGTTTCATGTTGAATTTCACTTTCATCTTCGTTCATTAGTATATCACTATCTTTTAATTTATTAATTGCAGGTAAATCGTTACTGGCTTCTGTGTTGTTATTTTGTATGTATGATTTATTCCATTGAACTTCCTTAACAGGTGTTGACATAGGTTTATATTCATCGACAGACATTGGCATAACCTTGGCTTCTTCAAAAGGTGCAGGCATATGTTTAACTTCTTCAGTAAATGTTGGAACAGCCTTAAATTTATCAACAATTGTTGACATAGGTGTATACTCATCAGCAGACATTGGCATAACTTTCGCTTCTTTAAAAGAGACAGACTTAAACGTATCGACAGGTGTTGACGTAGGCTCTAATGTTTCGTCAGATGTAACAGTAGGCTTTAATTTCTTAACTGGTGTTGGTATACTAAATGTTGGAGCAGCCTTAAATGTATCAACTGGTGTTGACATAGGCTCTAATGTTTCGTCAGATGTAGCAGAAGGCTTTAATTTTTTACCTGGTGTTGGTATACCAAATGTTTGAACAGCCTTAAATGTATCAACAGGTGTTGACATAGGCTCTAATGTTTCGTCAGATGTAGCAGTAGGCTTTAATTTCTCAACTGGTGTTGGTACATCAAATGTTGGAAGAGCCTTAAATGTATCAACAGGTGTTGACGTAGGCTCTAATGTTTCGTCAGATGTATCAGTAGGCTTTAATTTCTTAACTGGTGTTGGTATACCAAATGTTGGAACAGCGTTAAATGTATCAACAGGTGTTGACGTAGGCTCTAATGTTTCGTCAGATGTAGCAGTAGGCTTTAATTTCTTAACTGGTGTTGGTATACCAAATGTTGGAACAGCCTTAGATGTATCAACAGGTGTTGAAAAAGGCTCTAATGTTTCGTCAGATGTAGGAGTAGGCTTTAATTTCTTAACTGACGTTGGTACATCTTTAAGCTCTTGATCAGGCGTTGCCACAACCTTGGATTCTTCAACAGATGACGTCAAAGACTTAAATTCTTTCAGAGGTTTTGCCACAAGTTTAAATTCTTCCAAAGGCTTTTCCATCAGTGTAAATTCTTCCGCAGGTGTTGACACAGGTTTAAGGTCTTCAACCAGTGTTGGCGCAGGCGAATATTTTTCCACTTTAGTTGTCATACTTTCCAAGCAGTCATCTACTTTCTTAGATTCCTCAGTATAACCATTAAAATTTGTGTTTCCTGCGTTATCCTTATTGTCATCTTCAAATAAATCCTCGGGAAGATCGTCACTTATAGTTTTAGTAACCCTGTCAGCCTCTCTTGATACGCTTAATAGCGCATCCACAGCACATGCGGTCGATTCATTCATAAATGGTTCTTCTGCTTGCTCACAAGATTTTTGTGCATCATATTCTGTAATTTTATCAAGCTCGGAAACTTCTTCATTGCTTTTCCCAACTGCCTTCTCCGGTGATGAAAAATCTTTAACACTTACTATAGAATTAATTATCATACAATTTAATTGTTCTTCTTCAATTTTAGTATGTGTGTTCATTGACCCTGGTCCAACTTGTATATCTCTATTTATTGGTTTTATTTCTTGCGTCGGATATAAAACATCTAGACTTACTGGAAGTGTTATTAAATTTGTAACATTCTCTGGTTCAATAACAGCAGCAACAGTCTCAATTCTTAAATTATCAGATTTATTATTAGCACCATTCGTCGCAGATTCCGCTGCGACCAATTCTAGACTAGTTTTCTCCTTTTCTCGGAGTTGTGCCGCTTCTGCCTTCATTCTCTTGAGTTGAATTTTGGGTGCCAAGCGAGCTACCTTAACATGTTCCACAGGGGGCGACTGCCTAGTTTCAGGCGAAGGCACGAATTCGGATCCGTTTAATTCACTTTCTGCATCCATCCTCTCAGCGGCGTTTAGCTGCTCCGCTACATACTTCCCAATTGCGTCTTGACTTCTAGAGTGTCGACTTCGAAAAAAAGTTTTAGTCTTAAAAATAGCTTTTGTAGGTTGTGCTTCTGTTACAGGTTTTTCAACCACTTTGCTTGGTTCTGGTACGCTGTCAATTTTTTTATCAGGCGATTTTACAATCGAAGGCTCAGGAAAATTTTCCTCAATTGTCAATGGTTCTGGAGCAGTAGGCAAATCCGGCACCGTGGTTCTATTTAATAATTCGGCTACTTCTCTAGCCATATCATCCTCATCCATGTTTAAGCTTTTTCTTTCTTCTTTCCGTTTTGTGGGGTTCTTGACCCGAGGTATTTTACGACCAGCGTCAGCCTCTAAAGACCAATCTTCGTCCTCACAAAATTCATATTTAGAGTCACTGGATGGCTCAGGTTTTTCATTTACAGGTAGAGCGTCAGATTTTTCGGCTGGTTCAGGAACTAAAGGCGTCGGCAGTTCGGCCGGCGTCGGCTCGGCGGGGGAGGCGGCCTGCGCCGGCACTTCCGGCGATGCTGCCGGCACTTCCGGCGACGCCGGCGTAACCTCAATAGACTTATCATTGGAATCTTCGTCCATGTCGTCCCAATCCGCTAACAAGCTGCTCTTAATTTCCTCATCAGTCTTAGCTTTCTTAACTTCCACGGTTTCTAATAATTCATCAGTCGGACGCTTTTGTGCTTGAGATTTCTTTAAAACCTTTTCAGTCTTTTCCTTACGAGGCTTGCGCGCTTTAGGTGTTTTGTTTGGTGTCACCTTCGGAGGAGATTTCGCGACCGGTTTTTTGCGCACAGGAGAAGGCGTGTAGGGTGTAAATGTGGCACTGTGGGTTTTATTGTGTAAGATCAAAACGTTTAGGCGCGTGGTTGTGAAAGCGCATAGGGGACAGGGGTACACTCCCGAGGTTGAACTGGCTGGCGTCGAGCACGTGGAAACGGGCTTTTCTTGTTTTGGGGTCTTCTCCTCTACAGTTTCAGATTCAGATTCCGCGCGGCTTGTAGATGGGGTTGAGAAAGTGTCGGTTGTTTGGCTTGGCGTTTTTGTTCCTTGAACTAAGATATGTACTTTATAATCACTCTTCTCCAGATTAACCTGTAAATGAAAATAGTTATTCAATACATACGCTATACAACCGATATAATTGAATATAAATAAAGCTATGCGAACAATTGGCTTAGCCGACACAAACAAAGATTAAGACAGATCCACCACTAGTTCAGGGCAGGACCTTTATAATTTACCCCTAAGTAGCACACTAGCGACCCAACGAGCAGTCGGCTGCCATAGCCGTGGCCGTACGTCAAATATTATTTCTCGCGCAAATAGATCACCTCGCTACACATACCTCACTCGAAAGTAAACTAAATTGGAGTCTTTTTGTCGAATGCATTGTTGTTGCAGTAAAAAGACAACCAAAAAGATTTTGTCATTGCCGAAAGAGGAAGACAGTTTAGTGTTAATCTAAAACAGCTATTTAAATATTGAACATGATCACATACTATTAAGATTGATCATCTTAATAAATCAAAGTAAATAATAGGATAGGTGGGTCATACACTCTTAAAAACAAAAGTTGTCTCTCCTGTGGTCAATAATATAAGTTACGTTTTTATATGATAGAGGTCTAAAGCAGTCCTGAAGGTGTTAAAAACGTTAACTTTCGGTGTGTCCACTGGAAAGACGGTAACCTAAATCTGTGTATGACCCAGGGAAATGATTAACTCTCATAACTGTCCACTTTTTTTATATGTAATCTACGTACATAGTTATCTCATCTAAACTTTTAGTCCTGGGTAAAACAACCAGTAGGTTAAAAAAAAGAGTATTATTATAATATTAGGTTATTTCATGTCTTGGTTTGAAGGCTTTGTTCATTTGCTCGCGTTCACGCGCTGAGTAAATTTGTTTCGGGTCTCATGGTGAGCCTATATCAGTAATGTTTACGTGCAAATAAAACAAAATGGTATTATTGTTATGCATTAATAATGCCTAATAGGTTACGATAGCGTAGGTATTTGCTATTTTGTCTGAGAGTGGTGTATCTGTGCTTATTATCTACTCTGTGATACAACTGAACTAAAATAAACAAGTCTAAATAAAATAGTGGCCATGCATATTTTTAATCTTGCTCTCTGGAAAGTGCTATGAAAGAGAAGAAATATTACTGTATTCGCAAAACAATTGTCATAATATTTTTTCATAAGATATGAAACGTTAAAATGTCATAGTTCAGACCCCCTGACATTCTAATCAAAATCGACGACCGGAATGACGTCACAGCTGTTGTTCTATGTTTGAAATATATGGACCATATACAGAAATATACATTTATTCCAGAAATTACTATGTTTAAGCCAATATCATTGAATAAAAATATTACGTAAATTAAATGAGGATACGGAAAAAAACAATCTAAATTAAAAGAAGTTTATAAAATTTAACAAATTTTGATTCTACATAATATATAAAATCTTAATTAACGGGTCAATACACTTTCTCCTATATCGTATCAATGAAACTCAATTCTGTTTTTCATGCATGTTGCCTAATATTTTTTTTGATTTTGTCGTCTATTAAATCGTAAATTATGCTAAAATAATTAACCCCCTCTAATTTGATGAAAACATGTCACTCCCACATCCAAGACGAATCTAACGACGCCTCATCTTATAATCCATCAAGAAGTTTAGGCTGCAGAGACATAATATACAGGGCGTCCCACGGCTATGCCACATGGAAGGAAAGTACCTTGAATATTGTAGATGGAACATTTTACTGAAAGAAGACATTACTTTAATTTAAAAAACAATTTAAACTGCATTCATAGATATTTCAATAATTACATGGTTGAACCGGGAATCGAACTCGTTACACGTGGTAAATAATTACCCTGTATCTTTATCATACCGATCGAAAGGCTTCATCATAAGGATTATTTTTTGCTAAATAACATAGTGTCAGAAATAAAAGGAAGACCATGAATTTTAACATTTTTAATACAAAATTAATCAATTTATCAAATGCTCAAAATGAGTCCCTTCCTGTTGAATACAAAGTCGCACTCTTTTGATTATTTCGCTCCCTGTCGATTTTTTGATCTTGTTGTGGTGGATATGTAAAATAATACGTCTAAGTATTGTAGAATTCACAACACTCCTGCTTGTAATATCTTGCTTTTCAATTATTTTTGTAAACCGAATCTGGTTGCCGCGTGACAGGCTTAGCCTAGTGTGGGACCATCAGAATATTGTTTCGTCTGTACTTGTTCCTTTCAATAAATAAATTTTTATTTAATTTAATTTAATTGAAGTCTGTTTGTAGGTCGTGGACACTTTTATACTGGTTCTTGTGAACTACATTTTTGAAATAACCCCATAAAAAAAAACTAAATCTATCTATTTCTCTATCTATCAGCTTAAATGATAAGCTGAACAAAATTTCACATCAATTGTTCAAAATTCATGGTCTTCCTTTTATTTCTGACACTATGTTATTCAGCAAAAAATAATCCTTATGATGAAGCCTTTCGATCGGTATGATAAAGATACAGGGTAATTATTTACCACGTGTAACGGGTTCGATTCCCGGTTCAACCATGTAATTATTTAAATATGTATGAATGTAGTTTAAATTGTTTTTTAAATTAAAATAATGTCTTCTTTCAGTAAAATGTTCCATCTACAATATTCAAGGTACTTTCCTTCCATGTGGCATGTCCGTGGGACGCCCTGTATATAATTTTATATATACACTCGAAAAACATAACCGCCTTCTGACGCAGTCGGGTAAAAAAGGATCTTAAGATTATCAACTGACAACTGGGGTTTACATAGAGATAGTAATAATAAGTTTTTTAAAGGTGCATGCGTTATTTTCTTATTTCATGCTCGCCAAACTGTTATCCAGTCTGTTGGCATAGCTTAGTCTGCGGGCATTAACTCGTTAATCGTTAATTAACGAAGTTAACATTTCGAGTAACGGATTAACTATTAAGTTAAAACCTCTTTAATCGTTAATCCAGTACCTAAATATCCAGTATTAACAAAAAAGATACCGCACGCACCGATTTGATATCTTCCAGAACCCAAACCAACAGTTTTTGTAAATAGATCAAATCAAATAAATCCCGTTTATTAAGATTTTATATAGAATCAAAACTTGTTAAAATTTTAATAATATTTTAATACAACGATATCGACTTAAACATAGTAATTTACGAAATAAATGCAAATTTCTTTATAAGGTCCTTATATTATGTTAAACATGGAACAACAGCTGTGACGTCACGTCATTCTTGTCGTCATTTTTTATAGTGTTTTTGCAGGGGGTCTGAACTATGACTTTTTAAAGCTTCATATCTTATGAAAAAAAGACACGACAATTATTCCTCTCTTTCATAGCAGTTTCCAGAGAGCGTAGGAAAAAAATATATGCATGTTCCCTATTGACATAAATATAATAGCTATTTTTAAAACGATATTGCCTTTGACATGTTACCGTATTGTCAATGTTTTGATAACTCATATTTACTTGACAGTAATGGCCGCCGATTTAAAAACAATACCGAAACACGTCAAAGGTGTTACACAATACCGCGTAACTTACTTCAATAAGGTGCAAAATGTACCTCACTGACTTACTTGCTAAGGTGTATCTTACACCTTATTTAATTTGTTAATTACGCGGAATTTCCGTATCACCGACGATATCGTTTTAACCTAGTAGAGGCCATGTGCCAATATTTACATCATACACACATACCCTTACTAATAAAAGTTGAATAAGCTCGGAATAGTTATGCCATGCTTTGTCCTTATCTGTCATTGTAATATTTGTATTCGACAGATAAGGACAAAGCACGGTATAACTATTCCAAGCTTATTCAACATTTATTAGTAAGGGGCTTGTATGTAATATAATTATAGGTAGGTACTCACCCTTCTTACAGAAGTTGAATGAGAGTTCTTGGGCGTAACTGGGGGCTTCCTTGATGATTTTGCTTTAACTATAATTAAAAAAATTAAAGTTTCAGGTTAAGTTTGTTACCTGAATAATATGTGAGTAAGCCGTTCAGTGGTCATTTTGTTTTTAAGTTTAATGCATATAAAAAGGGTTCTGAAGCAGTTATTATAATTTTTAGTAAGTATAAACACTATATTTCAATATTATATCGCCGCCTGTATCTCAAGTCTTCTGAGGTGTGATAGTTTCAAATGAATTTCCTTTAAAATTCGTTATGCGGTATCATTTAAGACTTTTTAGGGTTCCGTAGTCAAACTAGTAACCCTTATAGTTTCGCCATGTCCGTCCGTCCGTCCGCAGCCTAGCGCAGAGACTCTTAGTACTAGAAAGCTGTAATTTGGCATGAATATACATATTAGTCACGCTAACAAAGTGGTACAATAAAAAATAAAAATAAATCTTTTAGGGTACCTTCCCTACACGAAACGTGTCGTTCAAAAATATTGTGGTTTTGTGAAACCATTTTTCGATCAAGGGATCCGTTTATAAAATATGTATTAAGCTTTAAAGCGCTAATTTTTGTTAGAGTCAAGTGTCGTCTGCCCCCCCTACAGCCAAAACTACAAATACTAAAAATCTGAAAAAAGTCTTAAATGATGGTTCTTGAGATACAGGCGATTAAAGTGTTTATACCTACAAAAATCATCTAAGACGACACCAAATGACTTTAAATAGATAATAATAACTTGAATACTTGTTGATTTTTATGTTTGTAGCAAGTCCTTCGCTGCTTCGGAACCCTACACTGAGCATGGTCCGACATGCTCTTGCCCGGTTTTTTCCGATTATCATCGGGGTCCACTTCGAGCACAATATAATATCCTAAAGGTCCGAAAGTCTGAAAAATAACATACTAACCACAGTATTCTTTTTAACCATTTAACCGCCAAAGCCGGCAAATCACGTCATCGGATTTCGTGCCGGGCACGACGAGCGCTCGGTACGCTTCATACATTTTGTATCAGCGCGGTTGCGGCATATGACGTCGTTGGCGTGAGGGGCACAAAAAGTAGCAGCCGGCCGTGGCGGTCAAAAGGTTAAGAGCTATTCTACGATACGTCACTCGATGTTATAATTTAAAAACTTACCTTTGCTTTACATTTATGAGATAACCATATTTTTTTTATCAAAATTTTATTTATTTTGCCGGCGTAATTTAAAGAGACAGATATGCCAAAACTATAAGAGTTTCCTGTTGACTACAGAACCCTAAAAATAATTAATAATAAGGCAAAATTTTAGAACAATCGGAACCATATTTACCGGCAGAATTGCTTTTCTTAGATACGCTGCCGAAGATACCAGCGTAGCTTTCTTTCTTAGCTTCTTGGAATTCTTCTCTGGTCAGGATGTCCGGGTCCCCCCCAACCTCAGTCTCTGCCCGGATCACGTCCTCAGGGAACTTCTCCATATGTGCAAGCTTAGATCTGTACATGTCTGCAGGGAGAACATACAGATTGACAGTGTTTATTAAAAAATAATACATAGAGAGGACAATATTGCATTGATCTAATAAAAAATCAAAAATTCGACACACTGCCAAAATAATAACTAATTTGTTAAGATTTCTCTTTTATTAATCACAATTTTGGGTGTGAAAAATAAAAATGATACATAAATAAAAATTAACTTGATTAATGCATGAAATTGTGATGTTATATATTTGCTGGGCACAGAATAAAGACCAAGTGGAATTGACTCATTCAACGAATGAAATCATTAATCAAAAGGGGAAGTTAGAACAAAGAAAAAAATTCAAACTTATAACATAACGGCACCAGTGCTTGACACTCTTAGCTGACAAGCACTAATAATCGACATAAGATTTTAATTCAAAGATCATCTACATATATAAAAATGAATCCCTATTTCCCTTGGTCACGGCGTCACGCTTTAACGGCTGGACCAATTTCACTAATTCGTCAGAAGGTTCTTATGAAAGAAAAAAAATGAAAAATCCACTGGGAAAGTAAAAATATGCAGCGGGGCGAAGCCGCTGACGGAGAGCTAGTAGGGTTATAAATTGATTGTTGCAAAACAAATGAATAACTCTTCCCTTCTACCTAAACCTTCCTTGAATAAGAGTCGGTATCGAACATTGGTCCTTTGTCGAGTACTGGTGCCGTTACGTTACAATAGTTGGGTCATTCTCAGTTAAGAGGTAAAAACGATGTCCCGGATAAATAATCATACTTCTATTGAAAATTAAAAAAATATTATATCACAATCTCTTAATATAAGTGCTCAACTTTATGGACAATCAATTTCAAATAATTAATTAACTTAGTTTTGTCACAATTTCACCTCAAACATGCAAAACTTCTCTCCCCTGGCCTGTCCCCAGCTAGTATTTACAGTAAATCAGTAAGTTTACGTGATCTTAAAGCCATGGAAACATTTTAAGTTAGTCTGTATTAGAAAATAATATAAAGAATGATTGTAATGATGTAACCGAAGTAACTATTATTTTTTATTTTAATAGAATATATTCATGATACATTTTGTCGCCGGAATTTGCGTCTCTTCCCCTGGCATTCTAATAATCTAAAAAATATTGTATTTGCGATCTTAATTATTGTAATATTAATGCTAATCATAATTCATTTGATCCACAAATATAAGCCGACGTTGTAATAATGATCTTTTTTCCACATTTTGTCACTCGTATTGATCCCTTTGTTCATCAATTTTGATGGTATCTGGTGAAATAGTCTCTCCCCTGGTCAGCTTTATTTCTGGATTAATTTTTCTAAATACTTAATTATATATTTATATTGACTTTAATTTACTTATAGATAACAAACATACTTCATTTTATTAACTAATATTAAATACTTTTGAGATATTATCGATTTTCTTACTGAAACTCTCTCCCCTGGCTTTCTCTGGCACAACATTTGCAAAAATGTTCAGCAAACGTATAAATATTGATTTAAATTAACTATTACACTTAATTACACTTTCCATTATTCAGATCTGCAAAATAATCCGTCAATTTTTTATTTTTTTCTTGTTTTTCAAAAGGCCAGGGGAGGGACTAGACTGTGCTCAACAAACACTATTTTCTGAGGTAAAAAAGAATAATAAAAAAAAAAACATTAGAAAATGCATATACATCATCTAATAGATTTATAAAAATCTGACAAACATTTAATATATGCATTTATTTATATTTTATGAAATTTTTTCATAAAAGTCTCTCCCCTGGCTTTCTGTAAAATGATAAAAAAATGAAAAATTGACTGGTCACCTAGCACATATTAAAAAACAAGTTGTTTTGATAAATCTGTAAAAAAAATAAATCAAATTTCAAATTTTTTTGTCATGCCAAGTTTTATCAGTAAGCTATTACCTCTTAACTGAGAATGACCCAGTTACTGATTACTTAAACCTTTCAAAGAAATATGAACTTACATAATCCTTTTTTGATAAAATCATCTTTGCGGCTGCAGTTGTATTTATAAATTGAGTTGATGTTCTTAACATACTCACTGAAACAAAAGCATAGAATCAAATAATGTTAAGAGTTTGTTTGTTTATCCAATACTGAACTCTCAAGTTGTCTCATTTCAACAAACATCATGACCCACATCTTTTTTTATAGTCACAAGTCAAACCTAACCTATCCTATTAATTAATGATTAAGATATCCTTAAAACATTATGGGTCTAGCAGAAAATTGCGTTCAATGAAATGAAACCCAATGGAATGGTACTATAGTTGTAGAGAAATTCGATCATTCTGTTGACACTGGTGTCCATGGAGCCTTATTGGAAAACATTTCTCGACTGAGCAACAGTAGAGCCGCTCACAAGACAGCTGGCAAGCCTGAACAGAACACTTGTAATCTGCAACTATCAGACGTACAGTAATTATAATTTAATTGCAGTGGAAAGTAAAATTAATGAATAAATATAAGGGGTCAATCTCACAAAAATTTACCTAGTCCCAAAATAAGCTCTAGGCTTGTACTATGGGTACTAGACAACGATTACCATTTCATTTTGAAATTTTGAGCGGGATGGTTTAATACAATTATAATGAATTAATGAATCTTACTATCTTACGAATATTATAAATGTGAAATTTTGGATGTTTGTTAGTCAAACATGCCATACCGGCTGAACAATCTGGATGAAATTTGGCACAGAAGATAGATTATATTCAGAAATGGTACAAAGGTCACTTTTTATCCCGAAAAATGAGACAGCTGCTGAGGAAATAGCAGCAAGCAAGTTGGTCACAAAAGTTAATTATATTATATAATAATGTATTAAATTATCTGATATATATTTTTTATCAATTTTTTCCCTTTCTAACACAGATAAACCCACCAACCATATTTCTTCCCGTAGCAACTAGATGTAATTTCCCAACTGATTCAATGAAATGAGGTGCAAAACAGTTTTTCAAAAGACGTTAAAAAAAAGGTTTTACTAGGTGTGTTTGATTTTACATAATAATGTCAAGTCACTTCTTTCTGTTTTCCCTCTAACAGATTTCTAATGGTACATTACAATTAATTACATACTTATCTAGTGCAAAACATATTTTTTTGTGTAATCTGAAAGTTTTTCTCCATGAATGTATAAAAATAAAATACCAAATAAATACCTACACATAAAAAGTGGTGGTGCATCAAGGCAAGCAGATATTGAAGGCTAGTTTTAGTGTCATGCTGATCGTTGGTGCGGAGCAATCCGCACAAACCAATAATATGACTTAAGTTCAGCTTTTGTTTTAGAGTAAAGCTTATTTCAGCGCGACACTAAAACCAGCCGTATTTATGACATGTTTTTTTTTATATCCATGAATTAGGAACAACTTTCTTGCATTCAATGATTTATTTAATCTTCATTGCTCAATAAAAATTACATAATTATGGTAGACTTAATCCCATTAATTACCAATGACCAAATAAACAATCAGAAATTTACATAGAGCACAACACAAAAACCTTCCAACATAACAAGCCTGTCCTTCATATGAGCTTAACCAAACACCTCTATTATGGAATCAACCACTTTTATTTAAAGGATTTCATATGGCATTTCTAGAGAGTGATAGTGCAATATACCTATTGCGTAACTTACGAAGCAAATGTAACTGTTAAATGTAATTATTTTTGGGATGTTTTTTTTTACTTTGTAATTAAGTCCCTACAACATTCTTACATGTTGAATTAGATTTTGCGTACAAAGTTCATGGCTTCCATTATTCTTTTTGTAAAGGTTTCTAACAAAATAAGATTTTGTGCAGCTAATATTATCTTCACAAGATAGCTATCAAAAACGAAAAACATAGCTTTGTTCATTTCCCATAGCTGTTTTTTATTAAATTAGTATTGTAGTACAGAGGAACTGCAGTACCTGAAATATCTAAAAAAGTAAATTAGAAGCCTGCATTACTATGAACACAAAGCCTTGGCTACCAGAGGTTCTTTCTCCCTGCGAATAACAATAAAACTCAGAAACAAAAACTAAACATAAATACCACCAAATAACAAATGAATTCCATTATTGAATTCCTTGCTTTCCTAATACCCACAGGACCAAGTTCCAAATAAACTTATCAACTTCATTAATTAGTATTTATATTTGTATTATTAGTATTTATTATGCCTCATCAACTTTGCTGTCAGGTGGTTTCTAAAACTAGTTTCCTGACTGCTATATCATACAGCAGACAAACATCAAAAAGCATCAATAGGATATTAATGGGAAAGTTTCTACATTAATTACATTTTCTCTGCTAAGAATTTAAGGACTGCTTCATCCAAAAAAAACATTAAGTGCCCTGAAGTTTCCTTTATGAATTATGTAAATATAATTCACCATAGAGTAAATATAGAACAAAGGCTTGTGTGTTATGCTCTGAGCTTGCACTCTAGAGAAATATAGGATGTTTTTCAGGTTATACTTAGTAACGTACTAGGTGCTCTCCTGAAAGAACTTGACGACGGCTATGGGTGGTTTCTTGAAAGACGGCAAGACATCTGGTGGAAGCTTCTCCGGCCCGATCACCTCGCCGGGCCACCAGCATGACCCTAGTTTCACCCACACCACCTCCCCGTCAAGATAATTTATTTGAGTCTGCTCACACATTTCCACTTCTCTGTTTCAGGCACAGCGCACGACCATATTTCGTTGCACTGTTAGCCACTATGATATGTCGAGTAAATTGGTTACCACATCATCGCGTCTTGGCTACACAGCGCCAGTCACTCAAATCAACAAATATCAATTCCTGAATACGAATTATGTATGCGATTGTCAAAACAGTAGCAAAATATTAGTTGTAAATACTATTTGCCGACTGCTACGAAATAATTTTATTCGAGTGGTTAGGATGGCAGCATTGAGTTGACAAGCAGCTTCAGATTAGTCAAATAGACTAATTTTTCAATGTAACACTTGTATAATTATCTATCTGCAAAATTAAGCTGTAATTTCCATAATTTAATAATTATTTTTCAAACATTACAAAATGAAAAGTTCAAATACTCTTCCTATATAATAAATAGAATAACATTTATTCCGGATATCAGTCTTAGGTACAGCGTCAGCAAGTACCAACCCAAAAATTTAAAAAATGTTGCTAAGCTAAAAATATTGATAAATATAAAGGTTGCTATAGATGGTCGATCAAGTTGACCTGTCCAATAGACAAATTATTCTGTTTAAAAAAAAAAAACTACTGCACAAATATTTGATAAAAAGTAAATAAAATTGATATTTTTTGACATAATGTTATGTGCAGTTAAACGTGTGACTACAATCATGATTATTTATTTTAACAGGGCCTTACTAAAAACATGTACAAGTCGTACATGATGCAAACCAACACAATCTATTCAAAATTTACGGCTATAATTACTTATCCGTTATCTGTTAGACTATAAAACTAATTATTGAAAGACACCTAAGGATAATTAAGCCCTTAGGTTATAGCTTAATTTTTTACAATTCACGATAAAACCGGCATTCACTAACATACACAGGTGACATGCTGGAAATATGATCCGTTGACTGTCGTTATCGTAGTTGGTAAAAATCGTGCCATACACGATTGTCCAGCACCCGACTTCTTAGAAAATTGAAGTTTGAAACTACGTTACCTCTATCTCTTTCTTTCGATTGAGTCATAAATGATAAATGAAAGGGATCGTGCATCCGAAGTCTCGAATTTAGAGTCTTTGAGACCCATCCGTCAATGTGCCAATGTGGTTGACGCCGGCGTGTTGGTGTGAATTTGGTTAAGCAGACCATTAGAGATAGCTCCCACGGGACGCTTCTCATCAAAACCGGAATTTCTTCTACGTTTAAATTCATGATACCAATATTAACACTTGTCATTGAAGAAGCAATGTCGTTATAAATAGCGTCTGACTCTGACTTCTTTGATCTGAGTACATGTTATCCCATCCAAAAATATTAACCTAATCAGCATACATCGTTATCGGGGGGCAAAAACAAAACTGTTATAGAACACATATAACAGAATGTGTGTTTAGTAAAAAAAAATATTATGCCTACGTATTCTAAACCTCTAAGAAGTTCTTCATATCTTGCACGACTTTTTGTCTAGAAAAGGTATAGTTGGTCATCGAAATATTTTCATAATAGGCCATCAGTGTTAAAAAAACGGTTTTATTTAGCTTCACCGCGTATACTTGTTTTGCATAGGTACATAATGAGATATCCCGAAAAGGACGCTTTGAGCAAAGTGTGGCATAGCATTAAGGAATGACTATCAACAAAACCTCAAACCGGAACGAGGAGAGAATAACGAGTTTTTTTTGTATATTGTTCTCCAGAAAATGATTGATTCGATTTAGGTAATCCTAAAGTAACGGGGATTATAAATATATATAATAACTACATTTGCTGCCATTCCTAAAATAAATATTCATTCTGTCGTATAAATAAATACTCGGTATTTTTAAATATCAACTTTATTTTTTAAGGCATTTAGCCACATCGTTCCTATAGAGACGCGCCACTATGCGAGTGTCACTTCTGTTATTGCCTATTTGTCATAATCTTTGAGTACTGTCAAATCGTATTTGCCCCCGCGATAATGATTTTACTTATGCTAATCAGTAACAAGCCGACGGATACTGTTATTATCCATGTTCGCAGGAGAATAACATAAATTTATCATAAGTAGCTGTCAAATAAAAAAAACAATTGTTTTTTTGCTTTTTTATATATTTTGTACATACCACAAACATTGTTTAAAAAGGAGGTTTGGATTTTTTCTGCCATAAGTGACCAAACACGTTTTCTTAGCACGCAGCCCTCGTACAGTCAGCAGCAGAAGTACCTACGCAACCGAAGAGTTCAAAATGACTCGACTCTATTGTCAAGAGATTCCTCGTGTCTAGATCATTTTGTGTATGTTATTCTGCTTTGCTACTTTTGAAACTGGCGGTACTTACATTGGATCGGTGTAATAGTTGCCGACTCAATAATGTTATGCCGGCTGTACACACTCGGTCTTGGCCTGTCTCGGACGGTCTCAACGAATGTGTAAAGCCGGCATTACAGCAACTCGTAAATCATACGTGAACGGATTGCTTGCGGGCCGCATGCAGAAGCAAATAGGGCAGGCTAATATGGTAGACCGATTGTTGGTCCAGTTCCGTTGAATTTGGTATTGTCGGAGAGTTTTCCCCCAGTATGTCAACTGTCCTCAAGTCCAAAGTATATAAGGGCGATGTGAGGGCCGTTTGAGTGCTGGTATCAGATGACTCAGAGGCACCTCCGAGCCCTGAGACGCTTGCCTCCTTGCGGACAAAGCATTCGTCCCCATCCCGTGCGTTAACTTTCCCTCGGGAATCGGATCGGTCCTTTCAAGCCTCGACGGTAAACTTGGAGGACGTGGTCCGAGCACTAGGGACGTTTCATAGTGGGTCAGCCCCAGGCTTAGACGGAATTCGTCCAGCTCATGTAAAGGAGTTGACCTCGAATTCTGCTGGTGACAGCGGTAAGCGGCTGCACGAGTCCCTGGTCAATTTATGCAATTTTTTGTTTAGTGGGCAATTAAACCCCGAAATTTGTCCATATTTATACGGAGAGTCTCTGTACGCTTTGGCAAAAAAAAAGGGGGGCATACGGCCAATTGCAGTGGGTAGCACTTTTCGCCGTTTAGTGGCCAAGCTAAGGAGCCGATGCCTGGAAGTAAAAGAGCGGATGGCTGGGTATCTTCAGCCACATCAGTTAGGTTTTGGTACACAAAGGGGGTGTGAGGCCGCGATTCATGCCACGCGCACTTTTGTCATGGAGCCGGGGAATGCAGACTGCGTTGTCTTGAAATTTGATCTCAAGAACGCGTTCAATACTGTGGAGAGAGATGTTCTGCTGGGCGAAGTGGAAAAACATATTCCTACCTAGTACCCTTTTTTGCACCAAGTGTATCATTCTCCGTCTAACCTTGTCTACGATGATTCCCTTACTCTTTCGCAAGTGGGTGCGCAGCAGGGAGACCCACTGGGCCGCTTGCTTTCAGTCTTGCTATTCATGAAATGGTGTCTTCTCAAAATCTCTCCTTAAAATTTGGTATTTTGATGACGGTACTTTAGCCTGAAGTCGTAAAGCAGGACATGGCTTTTCTTATCCACCGTCTTAGGGATTTGGGCCTGGAGGTGAATGCGGGGAAGTGTGAAGTTTACGCTGCGGACCCGCCTCTTCTTTGTCTGCTTTAAGATCTTTGCTTCCTGGTCTCAAAGAACTTTCACACGGAACGTTTACCCTTTTGGGTTCTCATATATTCCAAGAGGTCATTTCTGGCGCAATAGAGACCAGGAAGCGTCTGCTGTTGCTCGCCCAAGAACTCCTAAAAAATGTTGATGCCGATGTCGCTCTAACTCTACTGAGCATGTGTTTCGCGGTTCCCAAAATAATGTACCTTTTAAGAACCACTCCAACATGGTTGTGTCCGGGTGATGTGTCTTCGTGACTTCGCGTTAAGGGATACGACAGAGATTATCTTAAACGTGTCTCTTTCGGATGACCAATGGATCCAAGCTTCTTGGCGATACGTCACGGTGGCCTCGGTTTGCGGTGTGCGGGGGATGTGGGCTTGCCGGCCTTGTGGGTGGACGGCGTGTTACCCATCTGCGTCGCTGCCCGGGACTCCACAAGTGCAGCGAGTTTGGGACGATGTGGGGGCCGAGGACGTTCTTTTACGACGTATGGGTGTAGCCACGGGGGTAAATTTGGCTAGGCGGAAGTCGGTATCAGAGTCGAAGCGGGAGCATGGTTGCAGGCTTTGCCTGGTCTTCAATTGGGAACGCTGCTGGACAGCGATTCATTGCGGGTGGCAGTAGCTCTCCCCCTGGGCTGCGATGTTTATGCCTCATAAATGCATCTGCGGCTCCAAGGTGGAAGCGAATGGCCATCACGCGTTGAGTTGCTGTCGTTGTTCAGGATGGTTTCCGCGTCACCATGCTCTCAATGACATCATAAGAAGGGCTTTAATATCCGCCAACATCCCATGTGTTCTGGAGCCTCCGAGCTTCTGCCGCACCGATGGCAAGAGGCCAGACGGCTTATCTTTAGTGCTGTCGCAGAAAGAAAAGTGTCTATTTTGGGACGCAACGTGCGTCAGTACTTTCGCCGCCTCGCACCTTGGCCGAACGGTGCGGACAGCTGGTGCCACTGCAGATTTTGCCGCTGCGAAAAAACGCGACAAATATTCGGCCATGTGCGGGAATTATTATTTTGTTCCTCTTGCTTTTGAGACTACGGAGTGCTGGGGGTCGGAGGCTATTGCCTTCATTAGGGAAGTGGGACGTCGAATTAAGGAGAGGGGGCGTGACGCCCGCGCGGGTTCGTAGGGGAAGATGGGGTGGCTTCGTACACTTTTTACTTTAAGAATTGTTAAAAAAAAACTAACCGCTGTTTTAAAATGAGATGAATGCTACTGTATCACTCACTTATTTGGCTATAATAATTGTGTATTTCAATTTGGATACAAAGCAACTGTGCCAAGATATAATCGTTTTCCCAAAAAGTGGGAATCGTACGAATGCACCCCTCACGTGGGGTGGCTTCGTACACTATTCATTTTTCCCCAGGATTCACTGGATTTTCAGCTATCTCACCTGTTTCAGTCATCTTTCAGGCATATCTTACTCACCTGGTTTTGTACTTATAATTATTCTTGATATGCATTTTTTTAACTTACATGGGGTGCATTCGTACACAGTATGAAATTACATAGGTACATTTTGACTGTACGAAGGCACCCCAACCAGAACGATCCGAAAAGAAATAAGAAAGAAAAAAAGCCGTTAAAGTAATCCCAAAACCATTGTTTACAAATTAATGTCAAGCATCTAATTACAAACTATACAACTTTTTTTTTTCAAATTTGACTAAAATTTATTAGAGATGGAAGTATTCAAAGGAGAACCAAAAATTACTTTCGGATCGCGAAAACACATACAAACACACACACAAACACACTATGCATATGAGCGGCAGAGACGCATACAAATATGAACGCTTCAGTACGTTGGATACCTAGTCAAGATATGACCACTGTACGAATGCTCTCTGTGTACGAAGCCACCCCATCTTCCCCTACCTAGTGCAAAGGTTGTCCATCGCCATTCAACGTGGTAACGCGGCCAGTGTGATGGGTACCTTTGCGCCAGGGGCGACTCGAGGGGGGCTTATTGACTAGGTTTAAGCTAGTCTTAAGTTAAAAATGTACTGTTGTTTTTATTAGTATTTTATTGACAATAAATTACCGTTTGATTAACCGTAAAAATTGACACAAGAAAAAAATGATTGAAAAGTGCTAATTATGCCCTTCCATTTGACATACCACAAATACGTTATAAAAAACATAAATATTTTTTTGCATAAATAAAGTTATTATTTTTGCAGTTCATTACTTTATGTTCTCTAGGGGGCGCTTTATTCAATTTAATATGACCTTACATAGCCTATTACCAGCTGATTATCAAAACGCTTCCAACGACACCCCATTTGTTAAATTATGATAAGTGGTTTAGAAGTTATGACGGAACAGATGCACATACATACATACATTCCAGTCAAAATCATAACCCTCCTTTTTGCTTCGCCGTTGTCGGGTAAAAAGGTAGGGACCGTGAGTTGTTACACATTAAGGCCGCTATACACGGGGCAATTATCGTAACGATCCGTCGTTGCGATGTTAAAATCGAACGATGGTTTGTACGTGTGTAGCAATATCGCATCAAAATTTCCATCGAAATATGGAGCGTCACGATATCGTTTCAGATTGATCGTAATTCCTTGTATGGCGGCCTTTAAATAACCAGAGCCCCTAGCCAAGATGCATTCGCTAACTAGCGATTCGATTTGTTTGGTTTTAAACCAATCGCATCACTGGTAGACCACGTGACTTTTCGAATGACGTGATCTACCAGTGACGCGATTGGTTTGAAAACAAAACGAATCGAATCGCTAGTTAGCGAACGCATCTTGGCTAGGGCCTCTGAATGTGCAGGTTCAATCGCCATAATTTTTTAATGTACCGGTGGTATCCGGTGCATGCCTACCCCCTCCGCTCTCAAGTTACTATAACTTTGTGCACATGCCTTTACCATGCTATAAAAAAATAAAACTTAACATGCTTTTAAATTTAAAGCATCTATCTATCTAGGTTTAGATATATTGACAGTAATAAAATGTATGATACATTGTCGACGACACGTTGGCCTAGTTGGAAGTGACCCTGCCTCCGAAGCCAGCGGTCCTGGGACTCCTGGGCTCAAATCCAGATATCGGGCAGATGTTTGTGTGATGAGCGCAAATATTTGTTCCAGAGTCTTGGTTGTTTTCTATATGCATTTAAGTATGTATTTCTCTATTTAAGTATGTTTATCGTTGTCTAGTACCCATAGTTCAAGCCTAGAGCTTAGTTTGGGACTAGGTCAATTTGTGTGAGATTGTCCCCTGATATTTTTTATTTTTTTATTTTTATTGTGGTCGAGGGTAGAAAGTACGCAATTTATGGAAGAGTCATAAATGTCATAGTGTACGAGTCAATAATTCGCACTTTCTGCCAAAGCAGACTGCTTTTCTCAACAACCGCGAGGAAACAAAAACGTTTTTTTTTAATTATTTACCTACGTTGTTGCTGAGTTACAATAGTGCCACTCCATGTCTTCCCGTGGATGTCGTAAGAGGCGACCACGAAGGCGACTAAGGGAATAAGGGCTTGTAATAATACCTACACTAACAAACATCTTAGCCTGTTCGTGCAAAATGTGGTTACAGAATTATCAACAAGTCTTTAGCGTTGTTGGAATTTCTGTAGCTCTGCCTACCCCACTCTGTAATTAGTATATACTTAGTATTTAATTTTATTCTGTATGAAAACGGGCTGCCACAAAAGTGATGTATTCGTACCCCAAACCAAAAATGTTCATATTTTCCAACAGTGTTGAGAAAAATGAGTAATTATTCATTTACACAAATTATAAAATTTAGTCTCGTGAGCCCGGTCTGCCATAGGAGGTATAACCAAAGCAGTTTAGTTAAAACTATATTTATATGACCATAAAGTAAATTTTTGTGTGTTTCAATTTTGAAAATGGTATTTATGAGCAAACTGGAAGAAAAGGAATTAACTAGTAACTGAACTTTTTAGTAAATTGAAATTCCCCTTTCGAAAATTTCCCTGTTTGTAGTACAGAGTGCCTCACGAGGTTAAACTATATTTTTACAATGATTTGGTCATTCAAAAACCATTTCAAGGAATAAGCTTAGGTACTCACCCAAATATGCGATTTTTTCGAAAACTTATTCCTTATTTTGTCTTTGACATTTGTTTGGCCATTAATGATTTGGAACTATTTAAGACATCAACGGGTAAAACCTCGAAAAGTAACAAACTATGTCAAAAATACTGATGTCATTGCAATTCACTGTGTTCTTTATAAATAACTAAATGCATAGCAGACGGTATCGTTTTCGTAAAAAGTTTAAGTATATACAATTATGTAATATTTTTAATAAAAGGAATATTTTTTTTAGTCTATGCCCATTGCAAAATAGGGGTCAAATAAAACGGCGAGTTGAGACACTAAGTACATTTTATTCATTAACAATAAGAATCAAAATTAGTCGTAAGTCAAATAATTTACTGAATCCTTAATTTTCTAGTTGAGTAAATAAGAAATAAGGTTAACAATGGCTATTCCGCCATATTGTTATTTGGGGTTAGATGTAGTTACCCCTAAAGGCAGGGGCAAGAACATCTTTCATTTACACACGCCGATTACCAGAACAACGTGACTTCTTAAACTGCTCCGTTGTTTTGGTAAACATGTGATGAATCGTCATACCGAGTTGTTGTTGTTTAAATTATGTACAAGAACAAATTATAATAGGTTCACGACACTAAATGTGGTAATATCAGTTTAAGTTTAGGTCCATTTTAACTACACCAACGAGCAAAGTTAAAAAGAAAACTTTGTAAAGAATTTCAGTGTAACGTGATCTCGTTCTTTTGATCGTGAGTATTAGTTTGACTAACAACCAAATAATTACCTACCTTGTTATTTTAGATCAACGCCTTAGACGCAATTATCTCCTGTTGACGTTATACTAATTTTGCTTTGGTCACTACAAGATAGTTTTCCTAGTATACAACTCATTACGTTGTAGGTTTATTTACATCACATTATTTAATTTAAACTTCTTCATAGTTGGTAGAAATAAAAAAGGACGAAGAAATACCTTAAACATAACTGTAAATTATGTACATAACTTTTATAGCTACCACATTAAAGTACCTAACAAAAGCACTAGCTTGTTTGTTGCTGTACAGTCAAGTTCAAAAGTATGTATACACTTTAGTACCTTGTCACTTTAATCGCTTGGATAATTTCATATGACAGTTTAAACATGACGTTAAATAGACAAGGTACTAAAGTGTATACATACTTTTGAACTCGACTGTACTTTGCAAAAGAATTTTGAGTCCATTTTACCTTTTCCCATTTGATGAACATGGGAAAAAACATGTAATATAGGTATCAGAAGTTGAATCTCCTTTGAATCACAATAGAAACAGTAACGTTTCTGAATTATTATCTGATCGGTCCAGCCAAGGTCGTCTTGACCCATAACACCGTTAGTATAATGCAGTTGTACGTGTCTATGACCTTTGCAAAGCCTGTACATAACTCTGGTTGATACGTACAGCCAGCCACATTATCCTCGCGGGACAAGTGTGGCTGGTCGGTAAATGATTCGGTTGAACGAGCAAGTAAATCGTGCCACATAAGTATATTAATATACTGCGCTCTATGTCACAATTCTTAACACTTATGACACCTACTAGCGGTTGGCCGCGACTTCGCGCATTTAGGACTCGATCAAGTTAATTCGCATAAATTTAACTTTTTTGTGGTAACAGTATTGTTTAATCTAGGAAGTAGGCCAAGTTGGCATCCAAATCCGCTAGTCGGTTCGTCATTGTAAGTCAATCTTTCAAACACCGTCACACCGTCACAAACTTTTGTATCTATTATAATAGGATAGGTATATTACGATGCCCTCCACTTTAAATTAATTTATATTAAAGCTAAGACTGTGACGCACCTAAGTGAATAACACAAGAGACATTAATATTGTGTAGACATTATTTCATACGTAAACTAAGTTGGGGCTCAGCCAGCGTACTGTCGGACTATCTTGGCCCACTCTTGGGGGAAGTTCCTCTGCACGTAGGAGAGGGTGCGCTGGATCTGCTTGGTCTCCGCAGGGCTGCACTGAGGACAGGCACCGCGTAACACCAGGGGGGCCAGAGCTGGAAAGGAAACGGGCAATGAAAATAACATGAAGGGGCAATCTCACACAAGACAAGGTTGACTTAGTCTCATGGTAAGCTCTAGGCTTGCGCTATGGGCACTGGACTGCGATAGTTTCACTACTTAACTAAGTGTAAACAAACCAAACCACGCGGTTCTATTGAACAGCCAATCATACTCGCTTACGATCGATCTTTCCCTTGCTTTCCCATGTAACAAATCCAGAACTTATTTTAAATCCTTTTTGGTGCACTGTGACACAAGGCAGTATCAGTATGAAGATTCTTTCAAAACTAGAGTTAAGAAGTTCTGGCTTGACACCTTGTTCCTATACCTTTTTCTATTATGTAGATTTAATTATTGTAGGTATATATCTGTATCTATATATTTATTAATATTAATATAATTTACAATTTGGGTATAATATACCATCATTTTCTTTAGCTCATTTGTACTCGGCTATTCGTAGTCCTTAATTATTTCTCAATAGCTCAAAGGTTAACTGGAAGAGATCCCTTAAAGGCATAAATTCGTCTTTGTACATCCCTGCTATATTTGTGTCTAATTTTATAATTGTAATCTCTTTTGTTTGTACATTAAAGTGTTTAGATACATACATACACGCACAACTGCTTGCTGGTCGAGCTTTCATCCCTGCTATATTGTGTCTAATTTTATAATTGTAATCTCTTTTGTTTGTACATTAAAGTGTTTAGATACACACACAACTGCTTGCTGGTCGAGCTTTGACGTATCAGTGATCTACTTCTACTGGTTGACGAACTAGATCACTTTTACATACATACATACATAAAGTCACGCCTTTATTCCCAGAGTGGGATAGGCAGAGCTACAGAATTACCAACAACTCTTAAAAAACTTGTTGATAATTCTGTAACCACATTTTGCACAATCAGGCTAAGATGTTTAAAGATCACTTTTAATGTTTACAATTCGTTATAAATAAATCGACTATATAGAAATAAATACTTATATACAATACATAGAAAACACCGAAGACAGCAACAAATACTCTCGCACCTCACATCTTTGGGTACAAACGCACAGGGCCTCTATTCAGGTGCGTTAAAACGATATCGTGTTTGACACGTTTAAGAATCGTTTATGTCACAGTCGCCATTATTGTAAATGACATAAGAGTTATCAAAACGTTGACAATACGGAAACAGGTCAAAAACGATATCGTTATTACCTTGTAGAATTCCAGCACTGTGCGGTTTCCCGCAATGCGGCCCGCCGTCCGGTTGACTGCAAGCAACAAAATGTATGAAAAACATTGTTTCTGTTCACACTGGCAGCCGCGTTGTAGTGTGAACAGAAACAACGTTGTACATACGCTTTGCTGCGGATAGCTGGCCGCAATACGGGAAACCGCACAGTGTGTGCCCTTGGCATCTGGATAAAAGTAAGTTACCTACCCTATCCCATAAATGTACGAGCCGACAAAATTCACAGCAATAAGAGGACAAAAAAGGGGTGTTGTGTTTTATTGTATTTTTTTTGTAAATTTGAAACATTTTACTGGTACTGGACATTTAAAAAAATTCGGTGCCCGTAGCAAGGTCTCCTTTATCGATGTGGATAACACATCAGTCACTTTCTGACCAGTATGTCAGTGCGAGCGCGACCGATAAACCACGCGACCGTTTATCCACATCGATAGGAAGAATAAAATGCTAAATACATTAGCAGAATAATTTCCATCCCACGCACGCAATCAAACGCGGCAACGGCACGGCCCCGACTAACCCGGCTTGGTCCGTCCTGTTTGTGGTGGCTCGCGGTGCGTACGATCGAGGCACGCACACATGAAAGCCAGAATATATTTACCAAACTTAACAGAATGTTTTATTTACACTTTGTCAGCTGATTTCATGTCTTACTTTTAAGCCTCTTCCCGATGGGGTCGCAGGGCGCCTCCCCAAGCGCGCACTTGAGTTGCCGCTGGATGAACCGCTTGTCGTTGAGAGCGTCCTCGAGCGCGGTGTCCGACACCGGCGGCCGCGCCTGCGCCTGTACGCACGCGCACACACACGCCACCAACACACACACTGAGAGCTTCATCTGTAATTAAAGAAAGGAAAATTTATACTACATGACTTGCTGCCGATATACCGGATATACTCGTACTGTTATGTTATAAATTTCTAACAAACTGTTAATTGAGTTACTTGAAAAACAGATAAAGTGTTTAATCGATTGGCTAGTACGACTAGCGGAGGTTGACCAAATCACTACATATAATAGGTAAGTAGTATAAAACAAAGTCGCTTCCCACGGTATGTCTGTCCCTATGTATGCTTAGATCTTTAAAACTACGCAACGGATTTTGATGTGGTTTTTTAAGGGTCCCGTAGTCAATCTACTTAACCCTTATAGTTTCGCCATTTCCGTCCGTCCGTCCGTCCGCAGCCTAGTGCATAGACTACTAGTACTAGAAAGCTGCAATTTGGCATGAATATGCATATTAGTCACGCCAACAAAATGGTACAATAAAAAGTTTTTTTTTTTAAATGTACCTCCCGTACACGTAACGTGGGGATGTTTTTTTTTTCTCGTCTACCCTATAGTGTGGGGTGTCGTTGGATAGGTCTTTCAAAAATATTTGTTACAAACCCATAATATTGAATGACCTCTTATCCAACGATACCCCACACCATAGGGCAGACGAGAAAAAAAAATGCATCCCCACGTTACGTCTCCTCTGAGGTAAGTACTCTAAAAAAAATGATTTTTTACTTTTTATTATACCACTTTGTTAACGTAACTAATATGGCGGACGGACGGACGGACATGGCGAAACTATAAGGGTTCCTAGTTTGACTACGGAACCCTAAAAACGTACTAGGACCCGTATTATTTGTCCACGAGTGTAATACTTTAACCCGGAGCGAAGCGAGGGCGGTAGCTAGTATAGTATAATTACTTAAAATCAATAAAAAAAGCGTCTCTAAAATTTATTGATACAAGTCTCACACTACAGCAAGCAGCCATTGCAAGCTACCGATGACCATGTTTAGTTAAAATGTAGGTAAAAAGGAAATGACTATTTTCTTAAATAAAACAGCGTAATATCAAATCATTGGCACTTTCAAATAAACGATATTGGTCGATTGCCTCGTGTGATATTTGATTCAATATCGAACGCTAGGTTGTTCAGCAAAATAGTTAGTCAATCCACGAACAATATGAAACATTACCTAAGTTTCACCAAAAACCTTGTACCATTAGAAAACTTGAAACGTGTTCTAAATAATAATGTAAATTGACTCTTACTAAAATCAAAGGCTTCGACTTTGATTTGAGCTCAACCAAGGACATTTTCACGATGAAGTTTTTACTATAGATTGAGCTAACTGAATGTTATGACATAATGGTGATACACATCCGTTCCGTTTACGGTCGCGTTAGTTGCGCCAGAGCTCTTCGCCTGCTGGCTCTGGGTGGTTCATTACGTACTAAATAACAGCTTAGCACTCGCGTTAACTTTCACTTCACACCGCTTATTTTACCGACTCTTCCTACCAACCTTCCACCGGGTAAACCCCTCAATCTAAATTCTTCTCTTTATAGCCCACCTGAATTTTACGTCTCAATTTGTTTCCGATAAGTTTCGCAAGAACAATCCGCAGGAAAACCACAGCATTAACTCGCGCACTGTACTGTCGCACGCGAAGTTAATAATGCGGGATATAATAATAAAAAGTCTTTTGTTGGTTCTATGTCCAATCACAGTTAGTTTACACGAGCACTTGTGGTCAGCACTGTACCGCGACACAATCAACAAGGGACGTGCTCAGAAATTTAATCAAGAATGGAGTAACGTGCCGCCAAATATAATACAGACCGCTGTGATGACTCCTCGACCATTTTGCGAACTAAAGACTGTTTATCTTTTATATTTTTGCACAAATTGACTGATCTCTGACGCAAGGCAAACCGGTTCAACGTCGACGAAGTTTGTATGGTAAATTATCCTCGTGTGTTGCAGTTTTCGCCCAGCCTATCGAAAACAGTCGTACAGTATTTGTCAGGATTATGTACAGTAAAAACTTCGCAGAAACCGGGTTACGAGTACAATCCATTATTCCATGAAATTGTTAACATTTGAAAGAGGAAACGTTAGGAGTCAATGTTTTGTGCCGTGAAACGTTTCCTTGACCTAAACTCGGGACAGGCTGACTGGTTTAGGTGCCGGAATTACGCCTAAAATGGGCTTTAGAGCGCAAACTACCTAGTTACGCACTTAGCGGTTTTAGCCTTCATCCGAGCGATTATCTTGTGGCTTTGCCGTGAGCCAGCCACAGCACTGGCCAGCCTTGAATTTTAACTGCATCTTTTGTCATGTATATAATTATGACCCCGTAACAGATAGCGAAAATGCCCAAAACCTCACATTTAACAGCATCATCGATGATTTAACCGAATGGCGTCCTTCACCTACTTTTTATTTATATCCCAATGTAGGCCTTATGATAAGTGGAGCACGTATCACTGGTTGCGGTCGATTAACTTGGTGAATGCCCCAGAAGTATATCGGTTTAAATAAATGCATTATCGATATAGGTTACTTACATAATAGTCTGCAATCAATTAAATTTATAGGCAATGTAAATACTTAATAGATGATTGGGTTGAAGGATGATCAAAGTCTTATTTTTGGTGTGCTTGTCGTAAATGTGTAATTTTTAACCTTTGCTTTTTGTCCTTTGTTAACAGACTTAAATGCGTGTTTTAAGGGTGTGTCATGGAAGTGTTTAGCTAAGTACTTATTATGAAAATCGGTTAAAGTCCATCAAGCATTAGCTCTGAGTAGATTATTTTTAACATAACTTGGGGGCCTATTCTACTTTGTCCTTTCCCTAATTCTTGTATTATACGTTATTTATACGGTATGTATGACAACTCATTTTAACTTCACAGTAAAGGCGGCGACAACGATAGGTGTAAGAAATATGTAGAATAAGATAAGGACCCAGTTGACACGTTGGCGTAGTTGGGAGTGACCCTGCATCCGAAGACGGCGGTCTCGGGTTAAAATCCCGGTAAAGGCAGATATTTCATTTTGTATGATGAGCACGAGTATTTGTTCCTGAGTCTTGGATGTTTTCTATGTATTTAAGTATTTATTTCTCTATCTAACTATTTTTATCGTTGTCTAGTACAAGCCTAGAGCTTAGGACTAGGTCAATTTGTGTGACATTGTCCCGTGATATGTGATTTGAGATGGTAATGGATCATCAACATGTTAATATAATGAATTACCATAGTTGTTTATTCATCTCGGAATAGCACGCGACTTATTAGGCTAGGTAACTTTTAATAATAAAAACAGATATAGCTTTGTTTTCGTTTTTAGGGTTCCGGAGCCGAATGGCAATGTCCGTCTGTATGTCACAGTTATTTTACTCAGAGCCTATTGGCACTATATAAATGAAATTTGGAGGATAGATGTATTCTATGAACCGCTATACAATGATGTAGTAAAATTGATAAAAAAAAATATTTAGGGTTGGCACTCCATACATGTAAGCAGGGGACGAAAAATTATTTTTTGAGTTACATCAGCGTGTGGGGTATTCCGAGGCTTTTAAGTGACTTTTTACGTAAGTGAACAGTTGGCGAGATATACGCTTCTAAAGTCGTAAAATTTCTGTCCGGGTGGGTAGCTTTTGAACTGTTAAATAGAACATTCTAATAAAAATTACAGTAGTAGAACATACGAAATACTTCCAACCAAAATTGTGAAATTAGTAAAGTATAGCCACACTTGTGATTAGACGAAGCAAATTATAACTTTTAGTCATTCATAATTATTTGTGTGTAACCTTCTGTGGTTTCTCCTAGTGGTTCCAACGGAAGTTCAGCGCTGACAAATGCCATACTCTGAGTTGGGACCATTTCGTGACTACATTCTTCTTGTGCATACCTACATATTTCTCTGTTCTTTGTTGTTGTTTGTCACGAATAAATATTTATCTTTCCTTTCTTTTCTTTCTTATTAGGTTTGCCAATGTCCAAGGGTCTCACATTCCATTACTATTAAGCATCTGGTGGTCAACGTGTTATATGGGTAACTCATCACATCACTTTATCGAATGTATCATCGAATTTCATTTCATCAAACGCTATTTTCTGCTGAAACCATAATGTTTTCATGGTATCTTAAACATAAATTACGTAGGTTAAGGTTAGGTTACATGTTTAAGATACCCAATGAGCGTTCGTTGAAATGATATATTCGATGAAAGGTGTTTCGATGAAACAATAGACACCCGTTAATATGTATTTTCTATCGAAAAATAAGAAATCATGGTGTATTGACCTACAATCAATTTGACAGAAATGCATTTGCACCCGCATTTGTTTCTTTATAGACAACTTTGCCCCTGTCAAGAGAGAGTTTGTGAGGTGGCTTAAAAAGAAAGAAAGAAATATAGTTTTCTTTTCACATATTTTTTCATGTGGGATTACATTTAATAATTTAGGTATACGGTAAGTTGCTCAATTAGATAAAGTGCCTTATTTTACATTCTTAATGTGAAACGTTTATGGAATGGGAAATAAACGTAAAATGCAAATTAAGGTTATCATATCAATTATCAACCAAACTATACTCAAACAATACTTAGAGGTCACGTTAGCCTAGTCAGTAAGCCTACGGTGCTTGCGGTCCTGGGCTCAAATCCCGGTAATTGCAGATATTTGTGTGAATCTGTGATGGATGACCACGAGAGCTCCTGAGTTTTGGATGATTTAAGTACCTATGTATTTCTCTATATTAGAAAGTTTATCGTTGTTTAGTATCCATAGTACAAGCCTAGAACTTAGTTTGGGACTAGGTCAATGTGTGTGAGATTTTTATTACTTAAGGGATAAAAGGAGGCCGTCAGTGGCTTTGGGAGTTGACTCGAGAATGTACTCGCGGTCACCATGTACGAATGAGTTTTCTAACTTGAGTACATTACCCGATGCTCTAACGGTGAAGGAAAAACGTCGTAAGGAAACCTGCACATTCGAACAGCTGAGTGTGTAAGGTTAATTGTACAAAAAGATCCAAAAGGGTCGAAGTGTATTCAAAAGGGCACATCTGTAAGATAAAACAAGATAAGGGATAAATGAAGAACACAAGTATCGTCGAAAGGCAAACTTTGCATTGCCGTTTGTAGCAACTAGGTCATACACACTAAGAAAAGCAAAAGTTGTCTCTCCTGTGATCAATAGTTATGAGCTTGTGTGCATATAAGTTATGTTTTTATATGATAGGTCTAAAGCAGTCCTGACGGCGTTTTTGTGGGAATGGGCTTAGCCAGAAAAAGAGGCATTAAAAACGTTAACTTTAGATGTGTCCACAGGAAAGACGGTAACCTAAATCAGCGTATGACCCAACTACTACTAGAAAATAGTGAAATGAGTCACCTCATTAGGCGAGTTCACAGTACATTTCAGATTGTACATTTCACAGTAGGATTTAATATCAATAATGCATGTTAGTTTATCAGTATTTTATAATGGGCCGTATTAAAACGAATTATTTGAAGTTAATTAAATACAATCGCGTAAGTTTAGCGCTTTTATGATTTCCACAATATAATTATGTCGTGAATCGAATCGCCACCTAATATTGCGCGTGTATAACGTATGACGTAACTAGAGACATGTCTCGTAATGTACAATAGTAGCTGTACATTTTTAGTACCTTTGTCGCAGCTATTGATGTACTTAATTCAAACCACTCTCCCTTTAATACTTTATCGCGACAAGGTACTAAAATATGCAGCTACATGTAAGTTTAAGTACAAGTCCTTAGTCCTTAGTAATAAATTCGGTCTAAAACAAACCTTAAAAAACGACTACATTTTTGATAATGTCGTCGATATTATTATTCATTTTCTAGCCACAGACAATATAACCTATTTAGATATAGTTGGAATTTTATAAAATGTCGGAATCGCTAGTGGATTTTTTCAAGTGGATTCCGACATTTTATTAAATTCCTACGATCTGTCTATGCCGCTCGCCTATAGTTTCGGCAAAGGTTTCAGGCACTCGATTCTAAAAAAAACCGAGCGTGACCATTTCGGATGGGCGCATGCTCAGTGTAAAGTTCCATCGCTGTTAATTACTATAAACACCAAAACTATCTATATCCATAACTATAAGTAGGTGACTATGACCTTATTTTCTATTAAGGGTTATTTTATTTTATTTAAGATTATTTTGTAGGTTGCCTTTTAGTCGCCTGTATCTCAAGAATTACTGAAGTCTACTAAGGCGTGCTAGTTGTCCTTTTAAATTCGTTAGGTTCAGGTATGTGCTTTCATTTATCATAGTTTACTTATTTTACGCACTTGCAGGCTGTCTCTTTAAGTTTGTTTAGTTTTGTTAAGGTACGTAAATGGCTCTTCTAGAGTTTAATTTTCTAAATAAACGATCCCCCAACACCTAAAATTATTATAACATAGGTGCACACACATAATGGTTTCCAAGAGCCTAAAAAAATATCAACCCACAGACGTGACTATCTCAAATAACTAACCGATTTGCCTACTTAAAAAGCTTACCGATAACAATGGCGTCCGCAAAGGCCACCCACACCGGAAAACCGCCATAATCTCTTAAATTCTGGAAACATCATTTAGGGAGTCTGTGTGGGATTACGTGAACAGATTAGGTGCGCGTGCGTTGCGTCAGTTAGGAAACAATTCCAAAATATTAAATAACACTTAACTAACTAAACCGGGGCAGAGCCGGTAGCAAATTTAGTGATTGGTAGATAGGTCAAGTCTTGACACACGGCAGACGTCAGAGGATTCCCTTACAGCGGCGTGGTACAAAATTCCCCACCCGCTTGACCGCGCGGAACCGCACCGATCTGTTGTAGCCGCCTTTATCGCGATGGAAAGCATCCTTCACTCTCGCACTTACATACTGGTCAGAAAGTGACAGATGTTTTATCCACGTTTATCCACATTGATAAACACGACCATAAAGTGTTATTGGCAAAAGACGTACAATAAATACTGTGATCACTGATAATTATCAAAGATCGTTAGTATTTACTGATCGTGTAATCTAGTGTATTGACGGATGTTTTATTTATCACAGAGATCTTGATTTATGGATTATAGAATTCCAGTTTGTGATAAATATTGACATCCGGCAATATACTAAATTACACGATCAGTAAATACTGCGATATTGTCAGTATAGTTTCAGTATATCCATTAAGCGTCTGAACTACGAAACAAACTCGTTATAGTATAGAGCTGAGTACAGGTTTATTTAAAATGTACGTATGCAGTTTTTCTTTTTATTAAAATCGAAGGCATGGTTCCTGAGAACAGATCTTCGTATGTCTTATAGTTTCAGAATTTCCCATACCGATTTAAATGAGACACCCTGTATATTTATAACTTTGACTGTACCTACCCAGTTGTCATGTTAGTTTAATTAAGTTAAGTTTTACTTTTCTATTTTTTTTTCTATTGATAAGTGTAACAAAGTCATAAATATATATACGTTCCCAAGGCAAAAAAAAGATCTAAACCCGTATGCCACTGGCGCGATGGCCGTACATATTGTGAGATTATAGATTAGCGCTTTTGACTGTTGTAAGCAGATTAAAAAAAGGAAATAAATGTCAAGGGACAATCCATCACACACACGTTGATTTAGCCCCAAACCAAGCTCCAGGATGTGCTATGAGCACAGACTACGATATAAATACTTATAAGAATTAAATACATAGAGAACATCCAAGACTCAGAAACAAATAGTCGCGCTCAGCACATAATTAATTGCCCATACCAGAAATCGAACGCGGGACCGCTAGCTTCACAGGCAGTGTCACTACTAACGAGGCTTAACGCGTCGTCAAATCATAATATATAAAAGTAGCATATAAAAATGTACAAGTCTATCTATTGCTACCGATAACTTTTAGCAAATTAACATAATTTAGTTTCAATATAGCCTATAGGGACATAGCGACCCGCCCTCACTTCTTTTATTTTTTTTAAATAACATAGCATGTATGTAAGTTAACACTTCATTGTACAAGAGAAAAACTAAAATAGGACATTAGGACAAATATGATGATTGGATGATAAAAAGTCTATGTTGGTAAGGAACATTGTAGCCTCCATTAGTAAAAACATTTTTAAATCAGTTCAGTAGTTCCAGAGATTTCCAACATACAAACGATCACACAATATTTTTACTTTATAATAGTCATATTTATAAGTAATATAATTTATGGGTCTACAACGTGTTACAAAATAATCCGTAAAAAATAAATTAAAAAAAGTAGTGTCAACCCTTATTAAATAACGTCAGTTCAGTATCTTAGGTACCTATACAGTATACTAGGGTTGACACTACTTTCGTAATTTATTTTTTACGGATTGTTTTGTAACACGTTATATATCGTCTTCCATATTTATTTTTAGTCATAATGTTTTTAGGTCATATTTTTATCGCAATTCAAAACATATTTTTTTAAGAAACTGTATCTTTTCAGTATTTTTATAAATCAATCTTGGTTAACCTACCGTTGTCTCCACGTTACATATTTTAGGACTTCTGAACAATTTATTGCATCAGCTATATAAAAATTATGAATATAAATAATAATGTCAACAATGACAATATGACCAAAACAAATTATGGGAAAAACGGGCTTCCCTATAATTATATATAGATCACAAAGGGCGAAGAGCGAGTGAGAGTCGCAACTTATTCCTAATGGTCCTTATTATAAACACATGAAGAAGGGCTATCATTGCATGGCTCTAATGAATACAGTTTTCTATTCATTGGAAATGTTATGATACGACACGCACATGTTACACAGCTTCGAACCGTTCACACCCAATGACACCAAACAGCGTCGCTCTCAGTATGTTACCACAACGGTCGGAGCAGGAAAATATTATTATAAGAGGGTTACTGGGCAATCTGGACCTTAATGATAATTATCAAGCAAGTAAATTATAAAATTGGAAAGCCCAAGGTAAGACGATCGAGAAAATCAGTACTTTATTTTGAAAACAAGTTAACATTGCATGTTATTTAACCTTGATTAACAGAAACATGGTAGCTAATAAATTAAATAATAAAAAAGCGGCCAAGTGCGAGTCGGACTCGCCCATGAAGGGTTCCGTAGCAGCAAGTAACATAATATAAAAGTTCGTTGTAGCTTTGATCAATGTTTTTATGACGTATTAAAAAAAAACTACTTACTAGATCTCGTTCAAACCAACTTTTGGTGGAAGTTTGCATGGTAATGTACATCATATATTATTTTTACATTTATCATTCCCTTATTTTAGAAGTTACGGGGGGGGGGACACACATTTTTCCACTTTGGAAGCGTCTCTCGCGCAAACTATTCAGTTTAGAAAAAAATTATAATAGAAACCTCAATATCATTTTTGAATACCTATCCATAGATACCCCACACGTATGAGTTTGATGAAAAAAAATTTTTGAGTTTCAGTTCTAAGTATGGGGAACCCCAAAAATTTATTGTTTTTTTTCTATTTTTGTATGAAAATCTTAATGCGGTTCACCGAATACATCTACTTACCAAGTTTCCACAGTATAGCTCTTATAGTTACGGAATAAAGTGGCTGTGACATACGGACGGACAGACGGACAGACATGACGAATCTATAAGGGTTCCGTTTTTTGCCATTTGGCTACGGAACCCTAAAAAATCACATGTAGGTAAAGCTAAACAAATATAATCACTAGCGTAACATCTAAAAATGAATCGATTTAGAATTAAATTAATAAAGCTACAAATTGATAATTAAATTTAATTCTGACTTTAAAAAAAAAAAACTGTACGCGTACACTTTACAGACTCCATACGAAATAACGGCCTACACGAGGTAAAGCAAATGTCCTTACAACACAACATTTCCAATCTCCCAGCTATCCACGTAAAAATAACTAAAATGCACTGAACGCGTTGCATTTTCTTTAAAAGCTCAAAGTAGTCGCGCTGGAAAACGGATGTCGGAGAAATGCAATGCAACTCACCTGCATTTTGCTCGTGCCACTTTTACTTTCCGTCGTGTGAGATTGCAAGGATCCGTGAGTGGAGTGGACAGGCCGGCGGCGGAGGCTAGAGTGACTCTAGTACTGCTGCTGTAACCTCTTACTTAACGAATCCCCTCCTGCACTTGCTTAACCTGCCCGCACGGCAACACCGGTGACGCACGCGGCACGAGTCAATGAAACGCGAACATTTGGTTTACATTTTATTTACAAAGGTACAAAATTGCATCTTTGTAGACTTTGTAGTACAGTAGTTGTGGGAAAAAGATAGGTTTGAAATGAAATATAGTCGCTAGTACAATTAAATACAGTGGTTACTGGGCTGGGATTCTACAAGGTAATAACGATATCGTATTTGACGTGTTTCCGTATTGACAACGTTTTCATAACTCTTATGTCATTTACAATAACGGTGACTGTGACATAAACGGTTCTAAAACACGTCAAACACGATATCGATATAAAGCAGTTGAATAGAGGCCCTGATCTATTGCTGAGAAACGGGGAAAAACGTTAAAAAAAACCTGGAGAAAGCAGTCTAAAAATTTGCATACTTAAAACTTGACATTGAAATTCCCCTACGACTTAAAAGTACTTATTATATAACATATTACTCGTACCTGATAATGTTTCCTTACTTAATTATATTTTAACTTAAAATATAAATAGACTAACTTATTGCTTTTCTTATTAGTATAAACAATGTCCTAGATTTAAGATAGTCTCAAATAATTTAGAGTTTTTTGGGTAAATAATACTAAATATAGTAAATAAATTTTGACCCCAAAATAAAATAAAAACATTCCGGGGACGAAACTTTTGGTGTCCATCAGCTTACACATGATGATTACAAATTAAAGATTGGTACTAAAAGATTCAATTAATACATCAGTAGAAATCAAAATCATCTCATTGAAATTTGAAGTTCACTATTATCAAAACTGACTTATCTCTTAATAATGTGTTATTTTAAAAAAAACACTCTTATAGCATTATTATTGTTGAATTCTCGCCGAAAAAGCATTTTAGATACATACAGAAATATTGACACAATAACATTTTTTAAAGATAAACGCAGAAAAGTATGAGCTGCGTTTGTGACCAGTGATAAGATTAGTAACACTAGGCTGTATAAGACTTTATTTAAATTTAGGTACCACTGGTAATTTCATTCACAACAAAAAACTTGGAATAAACAAAATACAAAAGTGTCATAGCTAAGTAGAATTTGTATGTGTGTGAAGTGGAATTTGAACTTGTTTTTTTTCCGATTTTATAATTGCTCTAAAGGGTTAATAGCTAAACACGTGCTAAGGGAAACTGTTTTTCAATTTGACCTTATCAGCTCCAAAAGTTCAGACCGTGTATCACAGATTATATTATCTAAAGTATGCTTAGACTATGCGAAAATAAAAGGCCTGGAGTTGACGTGCTGGGTTTTGCTTGGCCATCCCGCTCACCCGTACTGGCGCACGATCTTGGCCCACTCCCAGGGGTAGTTGCGCTGCACGTACGCGAGCGTGCGCCGGATTTGCCGCGTCTCCTGCGCAGAGCACTGAGGGCACGCGCCGCGCAGCACCAGCGGCGCCAGCGCTGAAAACAAGGCGCATGGTTAGTTCAAGATTACAACTTACAAGTGTCTAAATATTTCAATGTAAGTGTCAACTCATGGATAACTGTAATTTTTAACGTGTCTTGTGATGGGTATGGTCTAAATCAGTTTTTTCACATGACCTCACGGCCTGCCCGATTCACGCCACAGATTATAGAGTCCTATGTATAACTGTACAGAGTAATTCATCACATCATTCACGCAACATAAAAACGCACCTACTGAAAAAAAATCTGATCATGTCGAAATTATTTTAGTCTATACTTCGTTTTTTTAGATTATTAGAATAAGTGACCGTTGTTTTGTACAATTTTCTACCTGTCAAAGCCAAAATTGGAAATAAAAATCAATTGTCTCTTCTGTAAATACTTAATTATAATTTAATAACGAGAATTTAAATACTTGCATACATATTTTTTACATTACCTATTAAAGGAATCAAACGTTAATTCGACCGTTATTATCCTAATTTAAAAAAACAAGTACACTCTTCGTTTAGGTCATGCCTTAGCCACAGGACAATCCTCGCCGCAGTCATAAGTAAACCATAAGATTTTTATGTTTAATTAATTATCTCCAAATGATACGCGTCACCGCGTTTAATCTCAGTGTAAATTCATCAATGCGTGAGATGTTATTTAATGAACAAGGAAAACGCCTCTAAGTATTATGCAAGTTCATTGCACGAGAGAATGGCTAATCGTTACGCTGCGGTTCGGTTTTTTGAATGGGTGAAAGATCTGGGATAGCGGATGTTGTCGTGCGGTGGCGGAATCGTAAAACGACAATTGTGTAAGTAAGGTACACTCTTTTACTCGACTTATGTTTCGAAATTTAATTTTGGGATAAAGTCGAGTCCCTAAACCAAAGTTCGAAGCATCGGTTAGAAGTATTATTAGCGCTGCCCCCATTTCCTAATAGCGTAATTACTACTAATTAAATTTTCGTATAAAGTGATTAGTAATTTAAGCCCATTTTTAGTTTATGTTGACTGCACTTCTAATATTAATGAGTGAGCCTGACGCAGATCCAGAATTTTGCATTTTGATATCCGTAACATAACAAACAACGAGTAACATAACGGGATGCCATCAATGACAGATGTACTCGAAATTTTAGTGCTCAACCTCTTACACAAACAGTACTAAAACGGACTTAAATTATTGAGCCTCTATAGAGGCTGTCATAATAACAGTGTTCTATAGAACTTTGTCACTATGCCACGACAAAGAAGTAACGTCATTTGTTTTCTGCCACAGGGATCTATAGTGACCCCAACAATTAAAGCTGTTGGCTGTTCCTACTCGTCTTACGAATTCGGATGGAGGTATTTCAGATTGGGTATGGATAATAGGTGTTTTTATGTCTATGTAGGTGTTTTTATAAGTATGTAAGTGTTTTAGTGCCACTCCATGTCTTTCCGTGGATGTCGTAAGAGGCGACTAAGGGAATAAGGACTTGTAGTACTGTTAGGCGATGGGCTTGCAACCTGTCACTAATACTCTAGTAAACTTCCTGACCTGTGCAAAATGTGGTTACAGAATTATAAACAAATATTTTTAGAGTTGTTGGTGTTTCTGTACCTCTGCCTACCCCACTCTGGGATTTTTTTTTATTGGATAAAATACAGCTGTATAGACAATATACAGATTTCAGATAATATGCTAAATTAATGAAAGTACAATTCTCACTTAGACATAATAGCCAGAGATGAAGGTACCGGTTAAGTCCGACTGTTACATGGTTAGTTTATAAATGTTGAAGAAGGATAATGACACAGATCGGCAACAAAACAGAGAGACAGGCTAAATATGTCTTAATTTTCTTATACATCATACAAAACACATTGAAAATTGACGAAAGACAGGCAAAATTAGGCACTTAATACAAAACACGTTAACAGTATTAACATAAAACATAAACGTAAGGACAGATGTATATCACATATTATTTTTTATTAAGTAAGAGACAGACTTCGTTCCTGAAACGAATATTTTGTATGTATGTATTTAAAAGCTGGGCTTCTATAGCCAGAACTTGACGTAAATACTATTTTATAAGAAAGCGTCTTATTTATCAGTCCAGAATATAGTTTAAACTTTTACATATAGTTAATTAGTTGTAAGTTACAGTAAGGCAATGGCTTTCTGATCCGTTGATATTAACGACTAGTGGTGGGGCACCTGTATAGGCGCCTCCCAATTTATAAGTAACTGCTCTAAAACCGAACCAAAACTGCAACTTCGCAGCTGACAAGCAATCCAAATGTGTAGTTTTAAATAAACATGAGCAGTGATCACCTTACATAGGTGTTTCTTTTTTAATTAGTGCTGGATTAAGCTGGTCACTAAAACCGGTTGGCGGAGAGACGGACCAGTGCTAGTGCACTGGGATTTGGAACTGACTGCATTTTCGCCAGAAATCTAATTACGCAGGTACCTTACCTACTGGTTTTTTTTTTTTTTTAAATAAACTTCTAAGTCAACACAATCAAAAGATACGGCCATTAAACTTGAACCTTATTTTTAGTAATGTAGAGGCGTTTAGAATTTTTTGGCTTCAACCTGTCATTAAAACATTGGTAAACTTCTTGGCCTGTGAATTGTGAAAAATGTGGTTACAGAAGATGTGATGTTATGTACCTATGTATGGGTACGTGTATATATTTATGACTTTCACTATACTTCCTGTTGACCTAGGATCATGAAGTTTGTCAAAAAATGTCTTAATCACATGTGAATTAAAGGGAAAAAGCCCAAAACCGTAAATTTGTGTACGGAATCCTCGATGCGCGAGTCCGACTCGCCCTTGGCTGCTTATTTTTTTAGTTGGATAGTTCTAAATGTACGTTTGCTTAATATCATAAATCCGAAACTGAGTTTGTTTCTTTGTTTATCCCGTATCGTCGGTTCAACGGTGGATTTGGTACGAAAATCGTTTTGAGCCTGGACACGAACAAAGGGTATGTAGGGTACTTTTGAAAATCAAACAATTCTGGAGGGAATAACGATACACAAGTTTTGTGTCGCGGGCCTCGTTTCACTACTGCAATAGTTACTATCTAGCAGTAATTGCAGATACCACGAATTAATGAGCCATAACTGCCTAAATTAATTTCAGGCCAAAATGACTATTTGCATCACTCAAAGATTTTGTTTAAAAGAGATTAGGATTGGTGATCAAGTAAACCTATTATTCTACAATGACTTTATTGACTTTACCCTATTAGTAACGTTTTCGAGTCGGCGCCGTTAATGATGAGTTAATAAGAGTTATCATAATACAATACCAAAACAGGTGTAATGACAATGTAGAATAGGCCAGTATTTTGTAATGCATGAGTACACACTTATTAATCTTATTATATTTTATAGTTGCTTCAGGCCGAGCCTAGAAAGGTCTTTCGCCAAAGTAAACCTGTTGGGAAAGTAAGTGTACAAGATGATATTAATCTGCTTAGCACTTTACATGTACCTAGACTTTAGATACGTTGTATTCTTCAAATTTATACGACTAAGACTGACAAAATGTATGGAGTTAACCGAGAGACTGGACCGAGGGGCAGCTTACGCCAATCTTATACATTTTTAACCGACTTCAGAAAAAGGAGGAAGTTATACGTTCCATTGTATATTTTTTTTATGTATGTTCACCGATTACTCCGTCAATTGTGGACCGATTTTGTTTTTTTTATTTTAGCTGGAAAGAGTATACTTTCAAGGTTGCCCCATTGTCACCAAATCTGAATCTGATGAGAGGATCAGTGAGGAATTGAGGGAACTCTTCAAATATTGTAGCTAAACATATAGCGATTTTAGTATTTTTAGTTACAAATCTAGCATTTGCTTTCAGAAAGTATCACTTGGGGAAGTGGAACTGATGCTGAAGACCACAGATGGCCATCGGAACTCCTTAACGGTATCTATTTCAAGGGTGGCGATCAGATATCTCGATTAAGATAGTTGAGCGCCTACAACGAAGAATATTTCCTTGTTGAAATATGACTATGACTTTCCGGCGGCGTTGCTTGCGGCGTGCTTAAAACTTAAAGTTTCATATCAACTAGTAAGTGGGACTACGGAACAGCGTATTATGATCACTGAAAAGTATAAAATAAAATAAATGATTCAAAAAACAAAAAAACCGCCTTCAAAACGCAAAAAATAACTCCTTTAAAATTGTTGGCTCCTACCTAATAGGTTAGTCACACTGAAGTCGGCTTTTTTGGTGAAAATATTGTTGTCGCCGACTTCAGTTGGACTAACCTATTAGGTACGTGCCTACAATTTTAAAGGAGTTATTTTTGAAGGCGGTATTTTGTTTTTTATCATAACAGTCGTTCTTCTTCTTTTTTTATTCCGCATTGATTTCGCGTGTATATCAGTTAACAAAATATTCATAAGTAAAAGCCGGGGATCTTCCAATCGGCCATCTTCCCTCCCCGAAGGTTACCGAAAAACCCCAGACAGTCGTTAATAGGTCTTTTTCTTCTTCTTCTTTTTTATTAATGGCGGTCCACCGCGACATACACAGTGGTTTCGCCAATGTCAAGTGAATAGAGTAAATCAGTACCTAAGCAGAATCCGTTAATAGGTCGTACGAGTATCTCCACTGTCAAATATAATGTGACAGCTTTCAGTTAAAACTGGCAGGTCGCTACCCACGATCAGTTTTATAATCTGTGGTTTTATATGACGGTTTTAATTTGTCTGTACTTTTAGTATCATTTAAAACGGAATATTGTGGAAATATATTTTTAAACGGAACTGTCGGAACTGTTCAGTTTACACTGTGCGTATCTAGGAACTTTAATATCAAAGACAAGGTACTTCAGAGTATAGCTGTTTATTATGATGACTCTACACGTTTTTGTATGTGGATCGTATTGTCTTCACGCTGAGACCTTTGGCAGACTGCCTGTAGGATGAAGGCTAAAAACATTATAGATAAGTTATTTAAAATTCATCAAGGTCGAGACTACCCGCGACTCCGTCTACGTTGAAGGCGTATGTTTATTCAGTAAATTTTCTAATTGCCATTTTATTCTTATTCCAGGCTATATAATAGTGCCAAATTTCACCTAGATCCGTTTAGCCGTTCCGTGATTGAGTAACAAACATTCATCCGTCCAGCTGAATCCACTGGTGTTCGCAGTAATATCGAACCTAGCGTCTAGATTTACTGTAAGAAAATTTATTTCCAGTGATGGACATGAATATAATTATTCCGGTTCTATGAGAAAAAATATATCTCTAATCGATAACCAGGTTAGCAGCAAAGAAATATTTTTCCTTATAAATAACCTAACAAGTACCTGGCCCCTATCCCACAAAACTTTACAAGTGTACAAATCGACAATATTGTCAACTTTTTCTATGGAAAACCTTACAATTTTGTCAAATTGTACACTTGTAAAGTTTTGTGGGATAGGGGGCTGGTCGTCATTGGGGAAAAACACTTTCATTTGATGGTTAACTACAAAAAAAAAACTCATTGGTAACCCATCATCATACTTGGATTTTTGGCTCCAACGCAGCCGCCAATCGGGCACTTGACATGCATTTTGCTTAGCTGGACAGAATCTGTTCTAGCATCACGCACAAGGACAGTAGCTATCGACTTATGTGGATGTATAGTATAAGGGCCGATCCCTATATTCAAACCGCGGACAGAAAGCCTTACTTCGGATTAAAATTTGACACATTTGTATGGAAAAATGACAAATTTCAACCCTAAGTAAGCCTTATCTATCCTCAGTTTGAATATAGAGTTCGGCCGTAAGTTAAGCGCTAAGTATGAGAGACTCTTTAGCCGCCTACCGGCGGCGAGGTCTACGCGTCCGGCGTCCTGCTTTTACTCGTAGCTACAAACTCAACCACAGAAGCAACCCCTAGACTTTGTGTTAAACCACACGCTGTCAGGACAAAATATCAAAGCACTTTCGACTACCTTTTTTAACAGCGAGCACTTGAGTGCTTAGACGGTGTATTTAAAAACCTTAAATAAACCGGGCAAGAGCATGTCGGACCATGCTCAGTGTAGGGTTCCGAAGCCGTTAATAAGTACTACAAACATAAAAATCAACAAATATAATAACTAATTTTCGATTTCAAGTCATTTGGTGCCGTGTTAGATGATTTTAGTAGGTACAGCTTGGCAAAAAAGTGTAGAAACGGAACCACAAATATTTTTACCGGCAATACTTAATTGTTCTATACAAAAGTACGTAAGAGTTGCCATATGAAATCGAATTTGACATAGACAGTGGCGCCCCTATTATTTTCTACTCTTTTTTGCCAGACTATATAAACAATTTAATTACATGTATCTTAAGAACCAATGATGTCTACTAAGTCGTGATAGTTTTCCTTTTAAATTCGTTATATATGCGCTTTCAATATCGTCTTTTTTCAGATTTTTTGTATTTGTAGTTTTGGTTGTATGGGGGGATACTTGAGTCAAACAAAAATTAGCGTTTTAAAGCTTAAATATCCTAAACGGATTCTTAATCAAACAAATGTTTTCACAAACCAAACATATTTCTAAAAAGACCTATCCAACGATACCTTACAATATGGGGTAGACGAGAAAAAAAACATCCCCTCGTTACACGTGTAGGGGACGTACACTAAAAAGGTTTTATTTTACCACTTTGTCGGTGTGACTAATATGTATGTTCATGCCAAATTACAGCTTTCTAGTACTAAGCTAGCCTGCGGACGGACGGACGGACGGACATGGTGAAACTATAAGGGTTCCTAGTTTGACTACTAGATTCTTTTCTCTAAAGTTGGCAGTGCACTTTCTATTCCGCCGGTTTTGCGCATGTTCATAGGTCGCGGTGGTCACATACCATACCATCAAATGACCTGCCTGGTACACTAATCGTTCCCCAGATCATCGTTCCTAATCGTTCCCCAGATCATTGTTTCTAATCGTTCCCCAGATCATCGTTCCTAATCGTTCCCCGATCATCAGTTGTTAAGTTGATTCATTTTCAAATTATTATTTCGCTAAATTATCGATCCCGGCGCAGCATGTTTTTTTTTGCTACTCACAATTTTACGTAACCTAACGTTTATCATCTGGGTGCTAGACCAGATGCGTAACGCTAATGTAAACATTTTCGAAAAATGCAAATAAATATGGATTAAAGGGTGATGGGCAGTTTTGTATGGACCCTGTCCCCCCCCTCCAACAGTAACGGGCTGCAGGTCTATATGTTCATTAGGACCCAATAAAAGACAAAATACTTATCTTCGTAGCAAAATCAATGGGAATTTTTTAATGAAAACAAAGGGCCAGGCAAGGCAAATCATCTACATACGTGTTCATTTTCAAACAAATTCCATAGTTCCATACGATAAGATTATGATTTTTCAAGAAAACCCCATACATATGGTGATCGTCGCCATAGAAAAAAATACATCATATTGCCAAGATCTATAAACTGGCACATGTTTCATCACTGTTGGTGGGTGGGGACATTTTTACCCATCGTCCTTTAATAAATGTTCGACACAACCGTCCGGCAGCTAACGTCAGTCCTAGTTACATTTTCGATAACGGTTACGTTCTCGCAAAGCATTTTATACATTAACCCCCTTACTTATGAACGTGGAATAAGCTTGGAATAGTTTATGACATGCTTTGTCCTTATCTGTAATTGTGACATTTGCATCTGACAGAAAGTGACAAAGCATGGCATAAACTATTCCAAGGGTCTTCCGGTAACCTTCGGGGAGGGAAGATGGCCGATTGAAAAATGTCCGGCTTTTGATTTTGATTTATTCTGTTTACTGTTTTACTCTACTCACTTGACATTGGCGAAATCACTGCGTACATCGCGGTGGACCGCCATTAATAAAAAAGAAGAAGAAGAACTATTCCAAGCTTATTTCACGTTCATAAGTAAGGGGGTATATTTGTATTGTATTGTATTGTACAGTCGAGTTCTCAGACATTTTTTTTTTTTTTTAATGATATAATGTCCCTCTGCAATCAGCCATTGGCTATAATCAGATAGTTGGAGATATAGATGTTTGAGAGTTGGCACGTCCTGTGACATGTCACTCCATATGGTCATCACTGTTATAGCCTTGTGTCAAGTTCCATGATGTGAGCCCGCTTCAGACGGACTGTATTGTTGGAGGTGTCTGTTAGACGATGTGCCAGCACATTCTTATGTTTACCTAGTCGTAGCTTGTATCGTAAACAGTTCTGACGGATAGTTTCCTTGACTGTTTCCATTTCAAGGTATTCATGTACTTCAGTGTTTCGCGTGAACCAGGGAGAGTTAGTGATTGTCCTTAGAATATTGTTTTGGAATCGTTGCAAGATTTCAACATTTGAGTGACTGGCTGTGCCCCATAATTCTATTCCATACGTCCATATTGGCTTGAGTGTTGACTTGTAGATCAGAAACTTGTTTTCCAGGGATAGTTTAGACTGCCTGCCGATCAGCCAGAACATGTCTTTGAACCGTATATTGGCTTCTTGTCGTTTCGACCGTATGTGATCCTTCCAAGTAAGTCTTCTGTCAATGTGCATACCAAGGTATTTGATGCATGTTTTGTGGGGCAGTGTGACCCTCCCATTTCCACGGGAGAGCAGTCACCCTTTCTGAGAGCGAAAGTTATATGGTTGGACTTGGCAGTGCTAGCTCTGATCCTCCATTTCTTCAACCATCTGTTTACGTCATCTAGGTGTCTTTGTAGTATGGCTGATGCTTCAACTGGATTTTTGTGCGTTGCCAGCACTGCAGTGTCATCCGCGTATGTTGCAGTAAGGGTGTCGTCCCTTTGCGGCAGGTCAGATGTATATATAGTGTACAGCACTGGGCCAAGGACTGATCCCTGCGGCACGCCTGCGTCTATGCTACGCAGTCTCGACGTATGCTCCTCGTATTGAACTTGGAAGATCCTTTGGTCCAAGTAGGATTTCAATAGGGTATAGAAAGTGTGAGGTAAGGACGTTTTAAGTTTATAGCAAAGACCTTTGTGCCAAACTCTGTCAAACGCCTGTTGTATATCTAAGAATACCGCAGAACAATATTCCTTGTTTTCAAGGGCTTCTCTTATCTTATGTACGACTCTGTGCACTTGCTCGACAGTAGCGTGATGGGAACGAAAGCCGAACTGGTGATCTGGTACGATTTTTTGTTCTTCGAGTACTGGGTTTAGCCGCTTCAGTAGGATTTTTTCAAAGAGTTTTGAAGCCACTGGAAGAAGGCTTATTGGACGATGAGAAGATACCTCTGTTGGTGGTTTGCCGGGCTTTGCCACCATTTTTACTGTCGATACTTTCCAAAGCTTTGGATAATATTGAAGCCTAAGGATGCTATTGAACAATATTGTCAGAAACACTATTGCTTTTCTAGGGAGTCGTTTGAGCAGTTCAGCTGTAATAAGGTCAAAGCCAAGTGCTTTCTTATTTTTGAGGCTACATATTTCTCTCTGGATTTCTTTAGGCGTGACTGGTGTGATTGGGGGAGACATTTGGTGGTCTCTCTTGAGTACATCCTCAATTTCTTTTTCAGAGAGGGACGGGTCAGGATCGTTAGGTCTGAAAGTCTTCTCTAAAAATTCACTGAACAGTTCAGCTTTCTCCTGGTGGGTTCTGGCCCACATTCCAGATTCATATTTTATTGGTGGTATAGCTTTTTGCGGTCTTTTGTATGTTTTTGTAAACTTCCACAGTGAGTAGTTGTCTTTTTTCCGTGAGGATAGTGAGATGAGTTGATCTTGAAGTGTATCGTTTTCATGTTCTTTAATCATTTCCTTAAGTTCCCTTTGTGCTTTGTTCAGTGCTGCTTTATCTCGGGCATTGCGACTTGCGTGCCACTGTCGTCGTATTTTTCTTTTCTGGCTTATGTAATTTCTGATTTTTAATGGTAGGTTGACATTTTCTTGTCTGGTTTCTATATGTGGTGTAGATCGCCACGCTGCTTGTTGGATTAAGTTTGTAATACAAAAGGTTGCATCATCAATATGTTCTTTATGTTTGAGTGGTATATTAAGATGAATATTTTCATTGAGGTAATCTCTGAAACTTTCCCAGTCCGTTTTTCGGTTATATAGTTTTTCCTTTTCCTCTTTATATATAACCCTAGTGCTAATTGAAGCTATGACTGGAGTGTGATCTGATGATCCATCTAAACTTGGTTCTGCACATAAGTAGAGTGAAGCGATTCCTTTTATAATAAAGAAGTCTAGCAGATCAGGTGTTTTATTGGGGTCGGACGGCCAGTATGTGGGCTCGCATGTGGTCAGCACATCAAGATTATTATTTTGGATGGCTTTATACAGTTCTCTTCCTTTAGTTGTTACAAGTCTGGAGCCCCAGTAGGTATGTTTCGAGTTCCAGTCACCTCCTACAATGAATCTGCCGCCCAGGGTTGAGAAGAAATCTGTGAACATGTCTTCATTCATTTTATGTCTTGGTGGACAGTAGATCGCTGCTACACAGAGTTGGCTTTGCCAGTCATGGACTATGACTGCAGTACATTGAATATGGTGTTCACTGTAACCATTTACGGACTGATGCTTGATGTTGTCTTTTATTATTATGGCTGTACCTCCATGTGCTGTTCCATCGGGATGGTTTGTAGAATAAACTAGGTGTCCTTGGATTTTTAGGGACTTACTATCAGTGAGATGGGTCTCAGACACTAGCAGGATATCAATTTTGTTTTGGATTATGAAGGCTTCTATTTCATGTTTATTTGGCAGTATACCATTTATGTTCCAGGTTGCTATACGGATGCTGTTGAAGATTATATTCTAGCTACGAGGGTTGTTAGAAGACCCATTAGGGTTCCCATGTTTTGAAGGAGGATATCTATCTTTTCAGCTTGTAAAACTAGGAGTTGTTCTATGGTGTGGTTTGGCTGGGACTGTGGCCGGTCCCTTGGGTTTAGTATTTCAGGTTGTGGAATAGAGTTAGGTCTACCTCTATATCTGTATTGGGTCAATTCATACTTATCTAGATTGCCTGAGGTGATTCTACTATAGTTGAGGATAGGTCTTTGAGGCAGCTGGGGGATATCCTGTGAAATTTCATGTTTAGCTGAGATTCCTTCATTGCTGTGCGTAGGCCTTTGAGGTAGTGGGGGGAAATCTTGATTATTTTCAGAGTTTACTGGGTGGTGTTGTGATTCAAATGTTGGTCTTTGCTGTGGTCTTCTTAAAGAGTTCTGTTGACGTTTTCTAGATAAGATCTCCTTGTATACCTGGCATCCCTTATAGTTAGCGGGGTGGTTTCCAAGGCACAATGCGCAGGTTGCTGGAGTGTTTCTATCTTTTTGGGGCACTCCATGGTTTTATGTCCGTCACCGCACTTAACACACCTATAAGGTCTCATGCAGTTGTTTTTGGTGTGCCCATACTGCTGGCACCTTGTACATTGGGCTACTTCTGTTTTCTTTTTGGGGTCTTCAATCTTCACTTTCATATTGTAGATGTAGTCAATATTTTTAACATTTTTATTATTGCTGCTTGGTTCTAAATTGACAAAAAAGGTATTTAGTTGCTCTTTTGTAGTTCTATTGCGGGCACAGATAATCTCACCCCTGACCTTATTGCCAGTTTTTTCAATCTCTCTTATGATGGTGTCTTTGGGTGTTGTGTGATGTAAGTGCTTGATGACTATTTTATAGCAGCGCTGGTCTTTGGATGTAAAGGTGTGACCAATAAGACCAAAGTTCTCAGACATGTTTACAGTTTTTACCGGTATTGCCGGCGGCCAAGTTCCACCAGCGAACCACCCGTCGTAAGACCGGTTCCATCAACATCACCTTGATGAATGGCGTTCTTCCACCGTGCGTTCCTCTAAGCACTTCTTACCCTGGTACGGTGAAACTTTGAAACTAACTCTCTTCGGCGGTATTTCCAGTCAGTTAGGACATGGGGTCCTTCAAGAAAAGAGCTTTTATTTTCCTTAAAGGCCGGCATCGGACTGACAACTCTGCTTGAGTGGCCGGTGTTCATGGGCGGTGGTGATTACTTCCCAGGTAACCCGCATGCTCGTTTACCTCCCTCTTTTATAAAAAAAAATATCTCATTGAAATAAGGTGCAAAAGCGTATACGCATTTAAGAACTCGATTGCACCTAAGTACATCTCTTTAAGAACAACTACGTAAAGGTTTAAGTAGGAATTAGAGCCGCCTCGGGTTGAGGCACGCACGGCTCACCTATTTTCTTCAAATTCGTACGCGCTTACGCGCTGTGCGCGAGCAGCGGGCAAGCGGCGTGCGGCGAGCCGCCTCGGTGTGCATGCCTCGTTTAATTTGGACGTGTATCCAAGCGTGCCGCGGGCAGAACGACCAGTCCTAACTTGTCTGTGGGCGAGGCTCGTACAAATCTGATAAAGTTTCTGAACCGTTCCACAACCGCGGCGATTTCTTCTTCTTTTTGTTAATAATTCGGTGAATTATGATAAACGCCGCCGCGACTGTCATCGTGTCGAACGCCATTTTGAAATGTTGGCTCGCGACGAGCACGCTGCCTCACCCGCGCATATATATGTGCAATAATTTGGCTCGCGAGCATTCCTCAGGCTGAACCGCTCAGATTCGTACCCAGCTTTAAATAAAGAGACTCCGACTTGCCTCCTTCCTCCATAAAAAGTAAAAAGTCCTTACTCCGTAGCCGTCTTCCGACAGGGTCGCAGGGCCCTTCGCCGAGCGCGCACTTGAGGTGCCTCTGCATCGTGGGTCGGCTGGCCAGGGTCTGCTCGAGCTGAGCGTCAGTCATCTGTGGAGCCGCCACCACAGCGCCGAGCACGACTCCCAGCAACAGGCACAAGCACAGTAGTGACACCTGGTGATTATCGCAATAGTTAGAATGGAACAGGGAATATTTCTGCTCATTCACTCGTACAGTCACCAGCAGGGTGAATTTCAACAAGCGTCAAATTATCCTAATTTTGGTGGTATTTTTTTATTTTCTTAGTAGGGTTTACAATTAAACGTTTAAGTGACGTCATTAGTCATTATAAAAACAGTGTTAAAATGGCCCTTTATTATACCAAGTGTTTTTTAAGATATGACGATTTTACTAATTATGTACCACCAAAATTGTTATTATCCACCAAAATTACTTTTCTTAGAAAAACTCACGATCAATAATAACATATCGGGCTAATTAAAACATAATCGTTAGGGAATCTTCCTTGTTATTTTTGAAAATCCAAAACGTAAGTTTCTAATATAATAAATAATGCTTATTTGTTGTTTAAATAATTTTGGTGGAGACCAGAAATTTTGATAATTTTGGTGTTTTGCAAAAGCCACCAAAATTGTACCACCAAAATTATAAAATTTAACATTTTTTTTTAAATTAAAAACAAATGTTTTAGTTTAACAAAAACTTAACTCGTTACAGTTAAAAAGACACCATAAACATACTTGAAAAAACTATCACACAACAAAACTTTTTGCGAAATAATGACTTATCTAAGTTATCACGATTAATAAAGTGTATTTCATACCACCAAAATTAGTCGGTCGGCGCGCCCCGCGAGTTCAATTCACTATGAACGGTTGCGTCAATGTATGAATATTGAAGTATGTGCCTTGAAGCAGAATGTAGTGAATTGAAACCACGCTAACAGTTTTCAAGTTTAGTGCTGTTTATCACCTGACTGCGGCCCAAGAGGGTTATGTGTTTGACCTGAATGTATGTACGTATGTCCATTGCTAATCCTCTCGTAACTACTCAACGGCTCAACCTATTTCGATAAATGATACGTCATTAGTTTCATCTTGTCACTGCATACTCGTATACATATATAAAATTAATAAAAAAAACAAAATGGCGGATTTAATGCGCCTTAATGTTACAAGATATGTCGAAGGCGATATCAAAACATGCAGTCAGGGTTTTAAAGATTGTATTTTATTAGACTTGTTTTAAAGTAGCGGTTTATCCCGAATTCGCCTGGGTTGAATAATATACTTACTTAATACACCTAGTTGAAAAAATGAACGCCACTTGGACGACAAACTACCCAATTTTTTTTTTATTGTTAGAAAATGGAACATGAGCACTTAGGCCAACTGATGGTAAGTGGAATCTGAGACCCATAGACATATTTGAATTCTCAAGACTGTAATCCTTTAGACCCCAAATGCGTTGCCAACCCTGAGGACTAATATGGAATGGATCAATGCTAGTACTTTCACCGGTTGTTATCCCCATACCGGAACACAACAATGCGAACACTGCTGTTTGGCGGTAGGTTAATGGATAAGACGGTGGTAGCGATCCGGACCCTGCACAAGGCCCTACCACCACTTATGGTAAATCCTATGGCAATTCCTTCGCAAAGGAGACTTACTTTTATTTTACATACATGACGTCACGCTCTCGCTTCTTCTTCTTCATACCCAGAGTGGGGTAGGCAGAGCTACAGAATACCAACAACTAAAGACTTCTTGATAATTCTGTAACCACATTTTGCACAATTAGGCTACGATGTTGGATCGCTATTTAGCGGTAAGACCGCCTATTGTATACTTACCTATGATTTAAATGTACTGTTCCATGTTCTGTTTTTTTTTAATTTTTGGTGTTCAATAAAGAGTATTTGTATTGTATTGTATCGATGTTTAACAGTGTATTAGTGACAGGTTGCAAACCCATCGCCTAACAGCACTACAAGCCTTTATTCCCTTATTCGCCTCTTACGACATCCACGGGAAGACGCGGAGTAGCACTATTCTAATCCTACATAAATGGATTTTAGAAAATTCGTCTGCTTTAACCGTGAATCGAACTGGTCAAATATAACAAAACAATAAAGTCTTGTTTACGAGTATTAAGCGACTTCAAAAAAAGGCGGAGGTTATACGTTCCATTGTATGTTTTTTTTTATGTATGTTCGCCGATTACTCCGTTAATTGCGGACCGATTTTGTTTAATTTTTTTGGTTTGTTAGAGTATATTTCCGAGGTGGTCCCATTGTCACCAAATCTGAATCATCCGGCAATCGGAACTCCTCGGTACCTATTTCAAGGGTGGCGATAACATAACTCGATTAAGATAGTTGAGCGACTATAACGAAGAATATTTACTTGTCGAAATTTGACTGACTTTCCGGCGGCGTTGCTTGCGGCGCGCTTGAAACTTAAAGTTTCGTATCAACTAATAAGTGGCAGTACGGAACAGCGTATTCATGATCACTAAAAAGTTTAAAATAAAATAAATGTTTAAAAAAACGAAAAACCGCCTTCAAAAACGCAAGAAATAACTTTTAAAATTGTAGGCACCTACCTAATAGGTTAGTCGACCAAGTCGGCGACCACAATATTATTATTTTCACCAAAAACGCCGACTTCAATTGGACTAACCTATTAGGTAGGTGCCTACAATTTTAAAAGAAGTTTAGTTGCGTTTTTAAAGGCGGTTTTTTGCTTTTTTTTGTCATATATTTGACCGTTCGAATCCATTAATAATAATCCATTAGGTTCCTAATGTTTTAAAAAATAAAAGTAAGTTTCCATTGCGTAGAATTTACTAATTCCAATACTTAAAGTAGTTGCCTTTCATGTGGGGTTAGTGTTCCGTAGCCAAAGGATAAAACCGGAATCCTATTACTAAGACTCCGCTGTCCGCCTGTCTGTCCGTCCGTCTGTCCCTCTGTCACTAGACTATCTCATGAACCGTGATAGCTAGACAATTGAAATTTTCACAGATGATGTATTTCTTGCCGCTATTACAACAAACACTAAAAAAAAGAATAAAAATAATATTTTAGAGGGGCTCCCATTCAACAAACGTGTTTATTTTGCCGTTTTTATAGATAATGGTACGGAACCCTTCGTCGCGAGACCGACTCGCACTTGGCCGGTTTTTTCCACCTTTATATAGTCTGTGTTAGTAACCTTGGCTTTAAAGACGCAGATGTAAGGACCAAACAGGATAGGCCATCAATCATATGAAATGAAAACAATAAAATAGACGCCCTATACAATGTTAGTAGCGTCCGTAATCAATTTAGGCCAATTTAAACATTTTATTTGAGGATGTGCCTTTGTCTTTCATTGTTCGAACCTTCGAGCAACACGCTTGTCTGTCAATTTAACCCTGTAACGTACATTTTTTTATAAAAATAAATCGCAAACTTTGGTAGTACGCGCAGTATACAGATTAAGTATGTTTTTAGTGATTTTTGAGAAATTTTACTCGTAAAACTTTCATTATTTGCATACTTTACTAGTTACAAGACGGCATTTATTAATAGAAGGAGTGAATTTTACTACTTCTATTTTTGATATTGGATTAGTACGTTTATAATTTCGGTTCTTAATACTTAAAAATACAAAAAAACGGTGCTTTAACTACTAAAGGGTTAATACTATATGCGAACACGAATCCTCGTGCTATAAACATTTAAAAGGTAAGTATTTGCAGATATGCGTAAGTAGTCAAAGAAATACATGTTTGGATGGAAGTAAATAAAAACTTCTTATTCTCTTGGTTCTAAGGAAGAGCCAAACAGACCCCAGAAATGTTACACATTCATTTGCGGGACGTGAATTGAAATTTGTATTTAATACCTACTTAATTGAGTTCTCTCCGAGCGCATGTTCGGTGGAAATGGTTTATTTATACAAATTAAGATTATCGCGCTGCCTCGTCTCGCTTCGCCTCGCCGGGGGAAAGCAGCTTAAGTATTACCTCGTCTCGTCATTAATTACGGGCGAATTTATGCACCAACAAAATTTTCTTGGTTAATAAATATATCTGTCCGTTAGCTTGGATTTCTCACAAGTAACCACTATTTATTTTTTCCTTTACTTTTACGATGCATTAAATTCTAGCGGTATAGTAGAGGTATCCTGTCCCGTCTCGATATTGAAGATAATAAATTAGATATTAAGAAATGAAGTTCAATAATTTTGAATTTGGAAAGATTTAGATGGTAAAGAAAAAGTGGCCAGGAACGTAAAAAGGAGGTTTGTAACAACCTCGTTACAAAATAGGCTAAATAGGTACAATATAGCAAACCTAACATTAAATGGAAATACAGGCAAGATCACTTTAAAAATACTTGGTAGGAATGACAGGAATACATTAAAAACAACCATAGTGGCGTCTTACAAAGCAAACTGAAGTAAAACAGTAGAATCTTACCTGCATGTTTCCCGAATCCTGTCTACTGGTACCTACACGTAAAAAATGGTAATGACTGGTGCACGGATGACGACCGACTGAGCTCAATCAACGCACGCACGGTCATTGTATTAAGCCCTCGCCCCTCGACAAATTAGGTAGAGGGCTCCCGATAAGGAGTTGGGACGAATTTTAAGGAGCTCGCAAGCCATTTCAAATCCAATATACCGGGGAGTAAGACACATTATCCATCGGAATTTCGACTAAAATTCCCTCAGTTGTTCTTAGAAACTTAAATCTGGTAATCTGGGCACGTAATCAAATAAAGAATCGCTGTTAGTTGAAACGATTTGGGATTCCAGGTTATAAATGACGCATTGGTGTTTTTCTTGATCTACATATGTTACTAGGTACTTACGTTATGTTACTCTACTTGAGTAACGAATTTTCAACTCGCCGGACCAACTATTAGTCCCTTTATACAAAGTTTTAGCGTGCATTCTCCATTAGCTAATTAACCGAGAAAGCTCGCTCGCTTGGTCATCTGATCGATAAGAAGTTGGTTTAAGGGAATAACACCTGATGAATTACGCTTGGGGTCATTTTATGGTTTTAGTTTGAAGCTTGTAACAATCCACTTGTAGGTACGTATAGTTGGATTACTAATTCTGGATTTAACGTTAGAAGGTCTACGAGTATTTCATGATTGTATAAGATATACAAACAACACGGGGTTCTTTTCTTCTAGGTAAAACTATATTACTTTTGACATATTATCGTTTTATTTTTAACTCGGCCGCCATTACTGTCAAGTAAATAAGAGCTATCAAAACGTTGACAATACGACGACACGTCAAAAACAATATGGACAGGATTAACTATGTCGGGGAATGCAATGCCCGGGAAATGCAATTCTGGGGCCCTTTTTTACCCTCTAAAATATTATTATCACTACATAGTATAAAACAAGGTCGCTTTCTCTGTCCCTATGTCCCTTTGTATGCTTAAATCTTTAAAACTACGCAACGGATTTTGATGCGGTTTTTTTTAATAGATAGAGTGATTGCAGAGGAAGGTTTATATGTATAATACTTTAATCCGGAGCGAAGCGAGGGCGGGTCGCTAGTCTTAAAATTAAAATAAAGTTCAATAAGGTCCCCTTACAAAAACGTGTATTTTAGAGTTTTTTTTAGTTTGATCGAAATATTATACGGTCAGACGGTATTCTTTGTATGAGAGTCCGATTCGAACTTGGTCGGTTTTTTGGATTCCGTAGTCAAACTAGGAACCCTTATAGTTTCGCCATGTCCGTCTGTCCGTCCGTCCGTCCGTCCGCAGCCTAGCGCAGAGACTCTTAGTACTAGAAAGCTGTGATTTGGCAAGAATATACATATTAGCCACGCCAACAAAGTGGTACAATATTTTTTTTTTGTTTTTTAAGGTACCTCCCCTACACGTGTAACGCGGGGATGTATTTTTTTTGTCGTCTACCCCATCGTGTGGGGTATTGTTGGATATAACAATATTTCGATCAAGCGATCCGTTTATGAAATATTAAACTTTAAAGCGCTATTTTTTGTTAGAGTCAAGTGTCCCTCCTCCTCCCCCTCTAAGGCTAAAACTATAAATACTAAAAATCAGAAAAAATAAGTAAATGAAAGCGCATATAACGAATTTTATTTATTTAATCTTTATTGCACAAAAGAATACACTTAGTATACAAAAGGCGAACTTAATGCCGTAAGGCATTCTCTACCAGTTGACCTTTGGGCAAAGCAGAGATTGTAGTGACGGTGTAACTAATACACACACATACACAATTTTTTTTAAAGAAAAGGCAGACATCATTGGTTCTTGTGATACAGGTGATTAAAGTATTTATACCTAGGTACTAAAATCATAGCCTGATTGTGCAAAATGTGGTTACAGAATTATCAACAATTTTTTTATTGTTGGTAATTCTGTAGCTCTGCCTACCCCACTCTGGGAATAAAGGCGTGACTTTATGTATGTATGTATGTACTAAAATCATCTAAGACGGCACAAAATGACTTTAAATAGAAAATTAGTTATTACTTGTTGATTGTTATGTTAGTAGTACTTAACGGCTTCGGTACCCTACACTGCGCATGGTGCGATCCGACATGCTCTTGCCCGGTTTTTTGTTCCTCAAACCATGAAAATGAGGTTCTTTTAATAGATGAATAAACTTAACTTATGGTAGAATTGTGTGAAGGAAAAAACGCCGACTCCAGCCAGATAAATGGAATAAGGGAGAGGTAAGGAGATGACATACACTTGTTTACAATCTGTGATGACTACGAATTCTGATTACTTACGACCAAGATTACGTCAGAAAATGTAACGCCATTTTAATGTTTACGAGAAACGGGTCCTTAAGACAACTCACGTAATGACCCAGACCTATCGCTTTAAGAATCTTTTGAATCATTATAATTAATTTTAATTAGCAATACGGCCACTGTGCCAAATATACCTAATGTACCTATAATGACCCAGACCTATGGCCTTAAGAATCAATTGAATCAATGTATGTGTATAGATGAATTAACGAGAGCATGGAATTGCATATGTAAAGTGTCATTCTATGGAACTTGCTAACTATGTAAACAAGCCGCCATACTAAAATTGACTTTAGATGTCAATTTCAATATATTGTTTGTTTACATAGTTAGCAAGTTCCATAGAATTACAGTTTAGTAGTATTGTATGTTTATAGGCATTCTATATTTGAATTTTTTATTTTCTCGTACTATCAGCATAAAAAGAGGTTTGTTATATATTGAAGAAGTAAATACCAAACCAATGCCAGTGTCAAATTGTGTATATTATTTACGTTGTGCATATATTTTTACGTCTGTTTTTATTGTAGGTATTCTCACAATTATCAGAATAATTTTGTGTCAGCCCGTACAAATAAGTGTAAGTTACATAATTTTCAAAAAATATGGCAGTGAGTAATTTTGGTCCGATTGAGAGTCAAAGTAAGCAAATGATTTTTAACTGTTATTATTAATATTTGATCCATGGTAAAAGGATATGTAGCGAAAAGAAACGTTTCTTTAAACATGCAATGCATTATGAGTTTAGCAACTGAACGAATGAATACTATTACTGCTGAGGACTGGGAAAATACTTGTCGCCATGTCGAAAGTGAATAAAATAAATATCGATGTCAGGAAGGGGAAATGGATCGAGTTTCAAACAATCTTATTATCAATACTTGTGACAGCTCAGATGAAGAACATGATAGCGACTAAAAGCAAAAAACAGAGCAAATCAGATTAGGTCGTACCTACTGAGAGCAATAGGTACGTCCTGTGTTACATTTAGTCCGCTAGGCATAATGGCTGTTTGATGAGAACGACCACAGGGAAGAACGACCACAGGGAAGATTGCCCAGGGAGCAAATCGTCCGCAATTCAAAACGCCCTTGAACCAAATCGTCATCAACCGAAAATGACAAAAAAAGAAAACTTCCCTACGTAAATTTGTAGCTAGAGGTTAAATTACGATTAGGATGTTTTACTGTGTTTAGCAGTTTGTAGGTATACGTACCTACTTCATTTGTCAAAATTGAGTAATTAAGAACGACGCTAGAGTGGAAATGTATATACAAACATACATACTTAGCTGTAAGTACGTGGGGGTATTTAAGTGATAGAAATACACGACTACAGCGAAAATTGAGCGCTTTATTAAACGCACTCACTTAATCAGTACAAACAATTATTGGTCAATAAGCTTCAATACGCAGACGATCGCTCGGTGCGCACTGTTCGCTGTCCATCCAAGTGAAGAATGATCGCGAGCCGGTGGCTCCTCCGCTTTTACCCCCGAAGATTGTTCCAAAATGCCTTCTCCAATGACCGGGTCACTAGTAGAGTGACTAGATCGAAACATTACCACATCGCAAAATGACCACATCGCTTGTAGCCAACATCTCAAAATGACTGAGTCGTAAAATGACCACATCGCTTGTAGCCTACTTCTCAAAACGTCCGAGTCGCCAAATGACCACATCGCTTGTAGCCCACATCTCAAAATGACTGACCCTCGAAATTACCACTTTGCTTTTTCATTTTATGCCTGTCTTAGCAAAGTCGACGCAGCCCCGCATGGCGGGGCTGCTATTCTTGGGAAATTTGCCCTTCGGGCATTTGAAGTTACCTAACGAACCTAACCTACCTAGTAACGCAAACAAAGTGGTCATTTTGCGACTCAGACATTTTGAGAAGTAGGCTACAAGCTATGTGGTCATTTTGCGATTCGGACGTTTTGAGAAGTAGGCTACAAGCGATGTGGTCATTTTACGACTCAGTCATTTTGAGATGTTGGCTACAAGCGATGTGGTCATTTTGCGATGTGGTAATGTTTCGATCTAGTCACTCTACTAGTGACCCCAATGACCGAGGACGACCTAGAGTATTCGTTGCTGAAAAGTTCTATGCATTTGTCTCATTTTTTTTTAAACAATTATATAATACATTAAAAAGCACCGTTACACCACAGAGCGGTTTGTCTCGAAGTGGGAGTTCAGTGGGATTATGATCACTATAAAGTATAAAATAAAATAACCTGTTTAAAACAACAATAACCCGCCTTCAAAAACCTAAAATAACTTTTTCAATTGGTGCTCAGGCAAACTGAAGGCGGCGTCCCACAATATTACTAACCAAAAGCCCACTTCAGTTTGACTAACCTACTAATTACCATTAAAAAAAAAGGTTTTTCATTTAAAAAAATAAATATGAACAGTTTTACCATGACAGGTTTTTAAATTACGTGTTTCACTGTATTGCGAAAAAAAAGGTGTTGAAAAGCTGTGTTTACATTGCTCTGCTTTAATATAAAACCAACGGTAAAATTCTGGGAATTTCACAAGTTAAATTGAAAATGCATTAAAATAATAAATTATTTTCTTAATAAAAGGAAACTACAAGTTTTGCTTGAGATTCTTCGATTGGTTAGTTGTGTAGAGTACATATTTAACTGCGGACGTTTTGCTCCCGTGGCCATTTAAATTGCGGGCGTTTAATCAATATGACATTTTGATTTGTTGACACAGGACCTTTTGAATTGCGGACGTGTTGCTCCCATGACGTATTACGTTACGGACTTTTTTTCAAAGAGGACGTTTTGCTATGAGGACGTAACACTCCTAACTCAAACAGAGGACTACTACTTATTCTATTTCTTAAGGGTATGTAATTTTATTAAATTAAGAGAAAATTATTCTCCTTTTGTTGCAAACGGTACAACCACTACAAATGCAATTCCATGTTCTCGATAATTCATCTATACCTAATTAATTAATGTTAAATACGGCTATACGGCCGTCGCGTGAAATTTAGGTGAGGACCAAAAAGTTGGACCATAGTTAGGCGTAGTTAACCATACAAATAACGAAGGCGAAGAAAGTTCCGTCGTGTGACAAAAATTATCCTTACACTAGTACGGCTAATTTTCGTAGCACAACGGAAAAGTTTCATAGAAAATGTTATTGCTTGAGTTAGCGTGCCCAACTTTATGGTCCTTTACCCATTTATTAACACATTTATACGGCATTACAGTACCTATTCCATTGCGCTGACAAAACCAGACTAAAATACGAAAGTTCAAACATATAATAAAAACTATTATCGTACACTCGATTGCTTATCATCCATCTTCTCACAGAATCGCAAACATTCTCGGCACACATCAGTCCATCCCCAATTAAACAAGTCGCCTTCGGGTGCCGATACCAGGAGCCGCGGCCGAGGCCGAACACGTATCGTGGGAACTTGCGTAACTAATGGCCGCATTTGATTGATCTCGGTTTCAATGCCCATCTCAAGATACGTCAAAGTAAACGTCAAACCATAGAAAACTGTAATTTTTGACGTATCTTGAGATGGGCATTAAAACCGGGATCAATCAAATGCTCATCTCAAGATACTTTATGACAGTTATCTATGGTTTGCGTTCACTTTGACGTATCTTGAGATGGGCATTTAAACCGAGACGAGTTTACAACGGCCAGTACAGCCTTACTACACGCCCTACCAGTTCAGGACAATATGACTTACCGCGCAAGATGCCACAAATGGTTGTCAGCAACTTGTTGTTACGCCTTACCTCAAGAGAATTAAACCCTAGAGACCCGAGTAAAAACTTAGCGGGATATAAGTATGGGTAATACCCATAGGCTTTTTTATACATAAACCCGAGAAAAGCTTTCTGAGTCTTCTCTAGAAGTTAGGTGTACAAGTAGATTCGTATGGATTCCATATGCGGAAAGACGCTTCCAGTTTACTACGCACCAGAGCGTTAAATAAAACTTTTAAAGCTTCAAGGTCATGCCATGAAAGTCTGTAACATTACGAAGTACGAATCCTAATCTCTTAAAACAACTGCTGACAAGAGTTCTTATGTGAAAGTGGTAGGTAAGGCGTGTGTCGAACACCACTCCGAGATCCTTCACTAAAGAAACACGGCTTATGGCTTTCCCACCGAGAGAATATTGCGCATTTATGGGCTCATAAGCACGACTAAATGTGCAAACAAAACACTTATCTGTGTTAAAAAGCAGTTTGTTTTGTATTCTCCAGTAGCAGTCCATCCATAGATCCATCCGTACATAGACCAGAACCCACTTTAAGCGGCATCGATGCGTGTCTAATAAAATAAAGAACTCTGTAATGCACGTGATGAGGAATATAGCATATGAAAAAGATTATAAGTTATTAATTATACGATTTAATTTGACCCTTAGGGTACACAAATAAGTCCAAGGACGAACTTTCATGTCTTTCATGCATGCAATGCATCCATAATAGGAAACATGCATGAAAAACAGAATCAAGTTTCATTGATACGATTTAGGAGAAAATATTAAAAAGAACATGTAAAACGGAATACACTAAGCTTTGACTTGTATATTAAGATTTCAAATGAAATCAAAACTGGTTAAAAAAAAATATTTTAAGTTTTAGTTGTTTTTTTCAGTTTCCTCATTTTTTTTACGTTTGTGGCAGGGTGGGTAAAAGGAGACAACCATGAACCATCCAGGTTAATTCTTTAATGAGACTCTTTAAAAACCAAGTGCAAACACGAGCGCGCAGGCCGTGACATATGTCCCAGGCTCGTTATTTAACTAACTCCCGCGCCGCGCGGCGCGAGCAACCAGGCCGGTGACACTCCGCGCTATTGCCTACTCAATGTGCGGCCTTTTATACAAGGCTAATCTGTTGAGTGTCACGCGAGCGCTCGTCTTGAAGCGCGCCGTCCGTACGCCACTGCGAAAATAATTCGAGTTTTTGTTTAAATAAATGTACCTATGGCTCCTCGAAAAGCCAAAAGGTACTGTATTGCATACGGGTGCTTAAATAATGACAGGAATGGCGATCTATCATTATTTACACTGCCAAAAGATATCGAAAGGTAAGATTATTATTAATATTATTTTATAAATTATAACTTCGATAGAGGTAAGTAGTTACGAGTAGCTGTACCTACTTAATTACTGACACAATGATTACAGTTTTGAATCCTCGACACAAAAAGAGCGGAATAATATTATTTATTTTATTAACTACCTACCTCAGTTTCGCAGTTTTCGACTTATTCGCATCAAAAATCTATTACCTCCCTTACTTAAAGTGCGTTCCGCGTAAGTAGATCTCCCAGTAATAGTGACTACCTACTAAAGCAAGGTCAGCATATACTGGTTACCTACCTTCTTACTTAAGTAACGGAATAGGTAAAAATAGTGCTCGAGTTTATAATTTTGTCGTGTTATACGAGTTGCATAGTCCAAGAGCCTGATGTAAGATTAGTTTTTAATTTGATATATAAGTACTAACGTTTAAATTAGGTTTTTCTTTCTTTCTTTCTTCTCTTTTAGTTTCTGATTTTGATTTTTTTTTTATTTGTTAGCCCTGTTAGGGTATACCTACTCCCGAGGTTGACGGAAATTGAAGTCGGTTTATTTTTTGTTTAAGACTTGTAATTATTATAACAATATGTAGATGGATATTTTCGCTAAAACATGACCCTAGTAATGAGTTACCTATATAATATATAAGAGAAAGTTAAGAAGGTCCGCTTTGTGACTATTTTCAATAAAATTAAAATTATAATTAACTTTTGTTAAAAAACTGTAATTTTTATTTTACCTTTTACTTAACTATAAATAAATAAATAATAAATATCAAATATATGAAAAAGGAGTTAAAAAAATATGTAAAAATTAAACATTTGTAATTGTAATCAATCAGTCACAATTACAAACAATTATAATGTAATTTTTATTATTAAGTATTGCAAGGACAAATTTATCTGCCATTAAAAATTGGCTCTCTCCTTGTATATTTTTAAGTGTAAGAAAGAGTAAATTTATGTCTCATATTAGCTTTACTTGTCGATTGTGAAACAGGCAATAAGACTAATCCATCTGCTAATTCATATGGCTTATCGCGGGTTGCAAATGTTGATTAAATGTTATTGATGAAACATAAATATTGTTATAAGATATTAATAATTATTGTTTTTAAATCAAAAATATATTAAACGTTTTTTTTGAAATTTCACCATTCCGACTTTTTTTTAACGTTTTTTCATGTACTAACGATGTAATGTTAACATCTGTGGTGCATCAACACAATACAGGGGGCCTAATATGGCTGCGTTTGTCGCGTGACAACAACATGTGGATAAAACATCCTTCACTTTTTGACACGTGTATAAGTACGAGAGTGACGGAAGCTTTATCCATAATTTGTCTTGCAATAAACGCCACCATACTAAGCATGCAGGTATTTTGCGATTTTTGTGCTGTCCCCTTTCTTATCTATCTGTATTCTATATACCTATTTCATCTTGTTATAGATAAACAAAATGTTTTAAGGTCTATATCGAAGCTATTATAGTATGTTAACAACAAATATTTAGTAATACAACTATTACAAAATGAACCTTCAAAGTCCTTAAAATAAATTATCGAAAACGTGCGTCAGCTCCTAGACTAACATTAACCTACCTATTCCAGTACGGGTAGCACAAGTTGTATTTTCTCGCTTTTCTCGCTTAGTGCGTCTCTAGTTACAAACTAGATTTATTTATTTCATTTATTTATTCAATTAGACACACTAAAAGTTGCACAAACAAATACAAATATAAAAGATAGGTACAAAGAAAATAGTCCTGTTTGTGTACCAAATGCAACAGTATTAGCACAGTTAGGGATGAATAAAACTAAAACTACATAAGAAAACTACAATTAATAATAAGTTTAATGCAATTTGTTTTCTTACAAAGAACTGCCACGGAATAAGTATTAACGTATTAATTAGTACAAGTAACTGCCAGCCCTGCGGAGTGGGCGGAGTCAGTAAAGCTCATGGCGGGCGAAATAATACATACTGTCGCGGCGCAGATTTAAGCTACATTTTGCCTCGTTACGGGCGCCCCCACTATCGATCGCAGAAATGTAACCAAGGTCACTTCGGGCCGTGCACTTGTTTTATTATCGTTAACGCGTTCTGTTTAGGTTTAAATTCGCATGTTTGCTGTCACGGAGTGTCGCTTCTGTACTTGTACTATTATTTATTCTGTGGAGCAACACAAAATCTTCCCCTCGCATCCTTGTAGTGTTGCCAGGACTCCCGCTAACGACCGTCCGGCGAATATCGCGCCGGGTGGTTTCCGCGGTTCGCGCGATACGGTAACTTACACGCTACACGTAATATTTTTATTCAATGATCAAACATAGTAATTTCGGAAATAATTGGATATTTCTTTATAATTATGATCCATATAATATTTTAAACATGGAACAACAGCTGTGACGTCATTCCTGTCGTCGATTATGTATGGAGTGTTTTTTCTAGGGGGTCTGAACTATTACTTTTTAATGTTTCATATCTAATGTTATTATGATACAATAACATGACAATTGTTTCGCGAGTACAGGGCTGGGATTCTACACGGTAATAACGATATCGTATTTGACGTGTTTCCGTATTGTCAACGTTTTCATAACTCTTATGTCATTTACAATAATGGCGACTGTGACATAAACGATTCTAAAACACGTCAAACACGATATCGTTATAACGCAGTTGAATAGAGGCCAGTTATTCTCTCTTTCAAAGCACTTTCCAGAGAGCCTATGTTCCCTATTATTTAAATATCCCACTGAAAAGCACTGTTCCAGATACTTACAAAAACGCTGGTATTGCCATTACAGGCACTATAACGCTTAGGCTATAGTGTTGCCATGTCGGTAAACTAAATACCAACGTCAAGATGCTCGTTATGAATGGGATTCAGACTTTATTTCCATAGAATAAAGTTTAGTTTTTAATGTCGCTGGATGCAATATCAGACAAAAAATATTTCAAGTTGTTCTTGCCCTGCTTTTATTTTTTATTGCTTGAATGGTGGAGACTATCAAAAAATTGATTTATTGCTCGTTAAATTGAACTCATTTTGTTGTTAATTGTTAAGAATTTGATCAATATACGTCTTTTCTAACATCGTAATAAGTTTATTATATAAAATATGTTGTAATCGCGTTGTAAACCTATTCAAAAATTCTAATTAAGACTACTTGTCAGACAATCATATGTTAGTAATTAGTGATGTCAGTGTTTGTTTACTAATGACAGTTTCAGTGAAAATCTTGGTGTTTCTCAAGATTTCGTTATGAATATTCCGGAATCGTTTGGAGAGTCGTCTTGTAAACGACAAGAAAATGGCGACGCATCAGCAGGTTCTGATCGCCCACTTAAAAAGGCACGATTTGCGTGGCAAGTTAAGGGAAAATACCACTTGAAAAATGGTTCTTCTGAGCCTGATAAATCGTCGAGCGTAGCTTCCAAAGAGCTCGAGCAAGCTGGCTCGTCCTCGAATAACGAAAGTGACTGCCACACAGAACAAAACCTAGAAAGATTAGGTGATTACCTATTGAAACAGGATTTCAACACACTAGATTCTGTTATAACAGATTCAGAGAGCTCTCTACTAAAACCGAGCACGAGTTTATCCCCGGATAAGATGCCTTATCCAAGATATTTGAACTCATTTGAAATTAATAGCTCTAACAACAGCATCTCTTCTTGTGAAAACAGTCAGGACAATAGATCAATTCCCATGTCTATGGTAGTTTCAGCATCCTACAGTGAAGACCAGTGCATAGCAAGATGGCAGACCAGACAGGTATTATATTTGTATACCTATCAACTTTCACTTAGATTAAAGATATAAAACAAACCATATGAGAATTACCCACATCTTACTATGCAATCAATACTAAACTTATTGCGTGTAAAGATGAATCTGATTTTCCATCTATATTAAAATTCTGTGTTTGTTTGTATGTTGGGGAACTACTAAACTGAAATTAAAAATCTTACTAATAGAAAGCTACATTATACAAATATACTAGGCTAGATTTTATTTTGTTTAAATCTAAGTGAAGCAAGGACAGATTATTAGTCTAATGATTCTTTAGTTTTTGGGTGGATTTAGGATGATCCCTGCTACAACAAATTTTTGTGATTTTAACAATACCATAGTATAAAAATGAGAAGTAGGCAATCTTCTGGCATTCAGAAGACATAAATGCCTACCACCACTCAGTCACGCAGGGCTGTCTCAAGCTAGCTTTTGGTCAGCTTTCAGCCGCACAATGGACCTTTCATCACAGATAACCTAGTTCTCCTTTTTATACTATAACAAGCAACGCATATCATAATATGTGATTAATCATTTGAATTCCTGAAAATGATTACTGATAATACAAGCCTACAGCCTTTTGACATTATGTATTTGTTATTATTTTGCAAGGTTTGTATCAATGTGACCTTTCAATTTCTAAGTGTTTATTTGCTAAAACAGAGTATGAAGAATTTTACGTATCCTGTAGGTATAAAAAGGTTAAAAAGAAAAGGTTCACATCACTCTGTTGCGTAACATGTTCTTTATGGGGCTTCTAAACGGGCCATGTTTTGCTGCAATTTGTGGCTGCAACACAGTGGCCCGGCAACATTGCAAGCAATACCACCCACACTATGCAATATTGCAGTAATGTCCCGGCCATATTGCCGATATTGCCCTGATGGGTTACCGGATGATCGTTAGGCGATCAATTTTACAGCAATATTGCTCAGCCAGTTCTATTGTTGTTTCAGTCGCTCTCTTTGCTATGTTACAGTGTATCCTTTTCTATGTGACATGACATGAAGTTTGTTGTGAGTGACGTCGTGTTGCTATATTCTGTGCTTTGCGATCAGCTGCTTTCTAATCTGTGGCTGCATTTCGAGGTTGATAACAAATGACTACTACATGGTCTAATTGATTTTATTAATGAAGTACATTTACACCCTGAGTTTCGTCAGCCATTGTTGCCAGTTTGTGTAGCCCGTTTAAGAGTCTGCATCATGAGCCATACTATTGCAGACACATTGCAACACATTGCCCGGCCATAGATTGCTCGGCCATCAGTTGCAATAAAATATTTTTGAGATGGCCGGGAAATTAGTTGCCGATATTGCAGCCACAAATTGCAGAAAAACATGGCCCGTTTAGAAGCCCCATTAGAGACATTTTAGAAGTCTTCTCCTTTGTTCTCTAACACTCTGTCTCATGCTAATATTTGCTGCAGTGGGAGTGCAACTCTTGTGAGGTAGAACCCATTTCCTTTGCCCCATGGGGTGACCAGTTAGTTTTTTTGTCTTTTACGTTTTTTTCGCTGACTATGATGTTTGTTGATGATGTGTTGGCCTAGTTGGTATTGACTCTGCCTATAAAGCTAGTGTTTGATTATCGGTATAGGGAAATGTTTGTGGTGATGATGGCGAGTATTTGTTTATGAGTCTTGGATGTTTTCTATGTACATATTTAAGTATTTATATTATCTGATACCCATAGTACAAGCCTAGAGCTAAGTTTGGGACTAGGTCAATTTGTGTGACATTGTCCCATGTTATTTATTTTATTTAATTTGTGGGAGACTGTGTCACTAGTCCATTTCCACTTACGCACTTAAACTTTAGTTTTATCATTATGCATTTTGCTACTTTTCTTCCCTCTATAGTACTTTCTTGTCTTTTTGACAACACGTTGGCCTAGTTGGGAGTAACCCTGCCTCCGAAGCCGGCTGTCCCGGGTTCAAATCTTGGTAAGGGCAGATATTTGTGTGATGAGAACGAGTATTTGTTCCTGAGTCTTGGATGTTTTCTATGTATTTAAGTATTTATTTCCCTATCTTAGTATGTTTATCGTTGTCTAGTACCCATAGTACAAGCCTAGAGCTTAGTTTGGGACTTGGTCAATTTGTGTGTCCGTGATACTTATTTCATTTAATTTGTAGGAGACTGTGTGACTGATTCATTTCCACTTACACACTTTAACTTTAGTTTTATCATTATGCATTTTGTCACTTTTCCACCCTCCATAGTACTTTGTTGTCTTTTTGTGTGTCCTAAATATGCTTCTTCCTTCCTTGGGTAACAAGTTTTTTTTTTGGGTGCGTATGGATATTATCTTTTTACTGATAGGGGGAGTAGGGTTTCTTTTACAAGCTATCGTTCAAGAACCAGATTCTTTGGTTTTGTTACTCTTCATTCAATGATTTGAGAACTGATTCCTTTTTTGAAGTTAGTAAAAAGTAAGAAAACAATAAGAAAGTTTGTAAAAATCTGAATGTGAAACTGTATGTTTTGATTATGTCGTCTATATAATGTGTGTTTATACAATACAATACAATACAATACAAATACTCTTTATTGAACACCAAAAATTAAAAAAAAAGTTAAAGCAGAACATGGAACAGTACATTTAAATCATAGGTATACAACAGGCGGCCATTTATAGATTTTTTATCCCGCCATATCGTTTTTTTTTAAATTTAAATACCCAGTGACAATCGCGATGTTAAAACGAATCTAATGACACCTCACTCTTCAAAGTTGGTTAAGCTGTTTAGGCTACAGGAAGTCACAATGGAACGGACATACTTACATACATACCCGCGCGAAAGCAATTTATGTTGCCCGCAAGACAGACTACCTGTCTGTTTCTGACCGTTCTAATTAGACAATGACGGGTAGTCTATCTCGCGCGCGAGCTAACTCTCGCGCCGACATGTGCTATAGTATCCTCAAACCAAACTGACGACTGGGGCAATAAAACCTGGTGATTGTAGGATGGTAGTATGAGAGTGAGAGACTATAGTAATGTGAGTCACGCTCCGTAAGACTATGCAAGTGGGAGAGAGATAGCGATCCTAATCTTTTTATGGCTCCAGTCGTCAGTTTAGTTTGAGGATACTATAGCCGTGTAGAGATCATCGGCAACCTAGATATAACTTGTAAACAAAACTGGATCTAGGTCAATGCCTCTAAAGCTGGGTACGAATCAGCTCAGCCTGAGGCATGCTCGCCCCGCGCAGCGAGCTGCTCGCCAGTCAAATTGTTGCACATAAACATGCGCCGGTGAGGCAGCGTGCTCGCCCTGAGCCGACATTTCAAAATGGCGTCGGACACGATGACAGCCGCAGCTGCGTTTATCATAATTCACCGAATTATTAAGAAAAACAAGATGAAATCGCCTCGGTGGTGGAACGGCTCAGCAACTTTATTAAATTTGTACGTGCCTCGCCCACAGACAAGTTAGAACTTGTCTTTCTGCCCGCGGCACGCTCGGATACACGTTCAAATTACGCGAGGCATGCACACCGAGGCGCCTTTGAGCACGGTCAAAAGACCGACTCTCGGCGGCTCGCCGCGCGCCGCTCGCCCGCTGCCCGCGCACAGCGCGTGAGCGCGTACGAATTTGAGCAAAATAGGTGAGCCGTGCGTGCCTCAACCCGAGGCTGCTCTAATTCGTACCCACCTTAAGGTTTTCCTCTGATATTTATTTATTTTTAACACAGGTTACCACTTTGTCACATTATACATTGTTGTTCCAGATGGCCAAATGCTCTGTGGATAACACCATAAATCGTGTGCTGGACTCTTGGATGGTAGCCCCACTACCAACACACATGGACAGCGACCAGGTCTTCGCCCTCGATGCAGCCGAGTTCATTAACAACCTCCCTGGAGACAACAGTATTGAAAATGAAGGCATTCTTATGGCAATCTCTGCACACGGATTGCAAAACACATCAAGCTCTAGCAGCAACGAAGATAGCCAGAATGAAGAACAACCTTGCAGTTACATGAGCATGAAAGAAGACGCTTTCCCGTCTCCCCCTAGTAGTCCAATACAATCAGACGATGGATTAAGAGAAACTGTAATACTCAAACAAAGTGATGAAGGAGCTTCTACTAATGATATGGAAATGACCTGGTTTACTAATGATGTTAAAAAGAGTTTGAGTAGTGATCTCTCAGGATTTTCATTCTTTCCGGAGACTTCTACCTCCTCATACAAGTATTTTACGGAGTCCGAACAACTCCAGTCCTCCAGTATTGAATATGATGCAGGTGAACACATTAACTCCAGTGGTGCTGATATTTTAACTAGTCACTATGACTTCCTTGATGCTGCGGTCTCTTTTGCAATCCAGAACAAGGGATTGACGCCCTTTGGTTCTGATTATGGTTAATTTATTAAGACTACTCTTTTTAAAGCACTGGCAACTGATTAATCTTTACTACTTTTGAAATGAACTAACAGTAAATTCCACTCTTGTGGCAAGTTGTGATTTACTTAGGTATATTTCTTTCCCAAATATGTCTCTATGATGTCTCAACCAACATGCACCCAACACTACCAGACTATAAAAGGGTCAACATTCATAAAGCTACATAATTCTTAAGCCTTTTTTTTGCTTTATGTACATTTAAGCCTATTATTAGGGATTGCTGTCAGTGATTTAAAAAATTAAAAGTTGAGCGATGGAGCGCATGATTTCGTTCAATGTAAAAGTTAATATAATTGTATCTGTAGATGTCGTAATAAGTATTAAGAGTAGATAAGTCAACGTTTATCATTAAGTTCAACTGAAAAGTACACATTTACAAGACTACTGTTGCATTTCAATTGTAAATAGTTATAACAACTGTTGATATAGTGAAAAGTACAAAGGTTTCAATGTATTGCGGCATATCAATTGTTTGACTGTCTCTTTGCCAGGTTGCTCTAGATAATTTTCCTGTAGTTGTATACATTTAATGTAAAACTCTAATGCAAACATTCTAGTATTATACAGACAGAAGACAAAAATATTATCCAGTTACACGTATCTACTAGAACCATTATATAAGCTCAATGTGTCTTCATTTTAAATAATGATGTGCAATGCAATCCTAATGTTCAGCAGATTTGGCTATAAGTAAAGGCTATAAGTGCAATATGATTGGTTGTTTTCGCTGCTCTGCTCAGCTGTGCTCAAGTGGAAACGCACCTTTAGCCGGGAACTTGCTAGCAAGTAACGTCTTCTAATTGTCATGTGTATGTGGTTTGCGATTCTGTAGGGCTAGCCTAAATAGTAGCGTTCTATGAAAGTTTAGAACTATCCGAAAGTAGTATAGATGTAGTATGGGACTAAGGACTAAACGTATTTAAACTTCGCTACTAATTCAAGAAGAACTTCACAACAGGCCATTATTTTACTTTACATGTTTATTTAAAACCTAAGTTTAATCCAGTTCCCTTTATTGTAATGGTCTGAGGAATACATATTATTATGTAAACCCAATGATTATACAAAATAGTACCTAGTTGATCTCCACTGTGCTTAAAGCCTTAAAGCAAATGATAACTGTGCAAAAAAGAACAGTCTGCAACAAAAGCTTGTCTCAAAAACCGGGCAAGAGCATGTCGGGCCATGCTCAGTGTAGGGTTCCGAAGTCGTGAAGTTCAAACATAAAAAACTTTCTCAAAAACAACAAGTTAAAAGTTATTTGGTGCTGTCTTAGGCCGAGTTGTTTGATCAGTAGTTAACTGACCTAGGTAATGGTTAAAATTCGTAAAAAGAATCGAAAACTTGACACATGTCCTTGAGATTTATCCATTAGTTACGATTTTTAATAGTTAGTTATTTTAACTACTGATTAAACAACAGGCCCTTAGATGATTTTTAGTAGCTGTATAAACACTACTTGCCTGTATCTCAAGACCCAATCAAGGCTACTTAGTCGTGCTAGTTTTCCTTTTAAATTCGATATATGCGCTTTCATTTAAGATATTTACCATTTTTAGGGTTCCGGAGCCGAATGGCAAAAACGGAACCCTTATAATTTCGTCATGTCCGTCTGTCCGTCTGTCCGTCCGTCCGTCAGTCTGTCTGTCTGTATGTCACAGCCATTTTACTCAGAGCCTATTGGCACTAAGTATATAAATGAAATTTGGAGGATAGATGTATTCTATGAACCGCTATACAATTATGTAGTAAAATTGAAAAAATATATATTTAGGGGTGGCACTCCATACATGTAACTAGGGGACGAAATTTTTTTTTTTGAGTTTTCTCAGCGTGTGGGGTATTTTTAGATAGGGCTTCCAAAGTGAGGTGATACAGAGGTTTTTAAGTGACTTTTACGTAAGTGAAGAGTTGGCGAGATATACGCTTCTAAAGTCGTAAAAATTCTGTCCGGGTGGGTAGCTTTTGAACTGTTAAATAGAACATTCTAATAAATATTATAGTAGTAGAATATACGAAATACTTCCAACCAAAATTGTTTTGAACACGATACGCTGTGTAGTTTTTGATAATTTAATAATAAAAATAAAAAACTACCATGAACGTTCATCCCAGCTACGGAGCCCTTCACTGTGCGTGGTCCGACATGCACTTGGCCGGCTTTTTTAGTAATTTTAGTTTTGGGTGTAGGGGAACACTTGACTCTTAACACAGAATTGCAATTTGAAGCTTAATATTTCACAAAGAGATTTCTTAACCGAAATATTGTTTCAACAATATTTATAAAAGACCTGTCCAACGACACCCCACACCATGAGGAGCATGTGTATGAGAGGGAGAAAAAGTAATCAAGTTTTTATTTTACCACTTTGTCGGCGTGACTAATATGTATATTGTTGCCAAATAACAGCTAAGTAGTACTAAGAGTCTGATCTAAGCTGCGAACGGATAGACGGATGGACATGGCGGACTATGAGGGTTCCTAGTTAGACTATGGAACCCTAAAAATGGATGGACACAGAAATTAAATACAACTGCTATGGTCACAGCTTGCTAGCGAGTACCCGGCTTGTAAACTACCCGGCTACTTCCATTGCTTGTTCTTCTTCTAAAGCCTTTTGGCGACTAAGGTCTAACTATAAGTAAAAATGAATACGTATAAAAATTACTAGAAAGTAAACTGGAGAAAAGGATTTATTGACTAAGTATAAAAATGCCAACATTCAAATACGTAATTTCTTACTTGAAATTAGGTAGTGTCGACGCAGCTCCGCTACCGCGGAGCTCCTATTTCCGGGTGGTTTGGCCCTCCGGGCCTGCTGCAGAACTGATATTAAACCTACCTACGTATTTAAATGTCGGCATTTTTAGGCTTAGTCAATAAATACTTCTCTCCAATTTTCCTTCTAGTAATTTTCATACCTAGTTTTTTTTTTCTTATAGACCTTAATCGCCAAAAGGTTTAAAATGTTTAGTTTAACCATGTTTAACTTACATCACACTGTATTTTTATACTAAGTACAGAATCTCGTTATGCTTTGTGTAAGTTAACCTACTATTTTGATCGTTATATTTTATACGTCTACTGCTTTGTAAATCGTCCACTTAACTTGACAGTTCAGCGTATAAAAATATCGTAACAGCCAAAGGACTCAGAAATATTTTGAAAATAGGGTAGTGTGGACATTTATTTGAGACTGGTCGGTACTATATTTTTTATCGGTGTCTGTAACAACTCAGTACAGTCGCCATTAAATACACTGGAACATACAAGGTGCTCGTCGAGTTTAGATATTTTACGGCACTTAGTTTTGATATATTTGAATGTGACTGTACGAAGTTTTAATGTACGAAGTTTTTACAAAGTTGTAACAACTGTATTAGGTAGGGTGCCTATTTCCTTTTAACCTTTGCAATACTATTATTGGATATATTGTTGACTTCACAAAATATACCTTCACAACGTATCCCTAAGGTTGAAATTCGTGTTAAGTTTGGTGCGTTGTGTATTTGATATCTTTGGCATAGTGTTCAAAAGGTTAAAAGAAGTACATAAACACCTCTGTAAAATAGTTTTAGTAAAAATGTATGCCATACTGACAGTTAAGTCAATAAATGATACTCAAGTATTTTCAAGTGAGTTATTACTTGCCATATCCTATCGTATACTATGAAACGTGCAATATTTGTATATACTATTATATACAACGTGTTACAAAAATACCTAAAAAACAATGTCGACCCGTCATCTCATTGATTGACAGACAGTTCTTTTTTGGTATTTTTGTAGCTAGTTTTACATTTTGAAAAAAGTTACTTAATTTATAAAATCAAAAAACTGGGCAAGAGCTTGTCGGACGGACGGACGGACGTTTTATGCGCTTGCGCACGTAACGTTTACGGGAGGTACGCTAAAGAAAGATATTCTTCAAGATTTTATTTTACCACTTTGTTGGCGTGACTGATATGTATATTCATGCCAAATTACAGCTTTCTACCACTAAGAATCTCTGACTTAGGCTGCGGATGGACGGACGGACGGACATGGCAAAAAAGCTGTAAGCTGTGTTTGACAACGGAACCCTAAAAACGGAGCTATATTTCCGGCATGGTTGCACGCGCGAAATATACACGAGTCTATATGGCAAAGTTGATACTCTGGTTTTTAGCGAGTATTTGTTCCCGAGTCTTGAATGTTTTCTAATTCTATGTATTTATTTCACTAACTATTTTAATCGTTTGTTGGCACTCATATAGACCGTCCAAGACATCTTGAGCATTTTTCGAGGTGTTTAAGGCACCGAAAAGTCGAAAAAAAATATTGTAATTTTAACAGAACAATTAAAAAAACCGGGCAAGAGCATGTCAGACCATGCTTAGTGTAGGGTTCCGAAGCCATTAAGTACTACAAACATAAAAAAAAAAAAACAAATAATAACTAATTTTCTATTTAAAGTCATTTGGTGCCGTCTTGGATGATTTTAGTAGGTATAAACATTTATATAATAGACATTTCAATTCTCAAGACTATAATCCAAGACCTCAAATGCGTTGCCAACCCTGAGGACTAAGATGAAATGCCTCTATGCTAATATTTTCACCGGTTGTCTTATCCCGACACCGGATCACAAAAGCTTTAAAGCTTATTATATATAAGCATAAACGGATCCCTAAATCGAACAATTGCTTTCACAAACCCATAATATTTTTGAGAGCTATCCAACGACATCGCACACTGTAGGGGGCACGTGTAGGGGAGGTACATTAAAAAAAAAGATTTTATTTTACCACTTTGATGCCGTGACTAATACGTACGTATATTTATGCCAAATTACAGCTTTTTAGTACTAAGTCTCTGAGCTAGGCTGCGGACGGACGGACGGACGGACATGGCGAAACTATAATGGTTCCTAGCAATATAATTTACCCGTTAACTGGAGACACCACTGTTTATGTCAAATTGTTTTCGTATGGCAACTCTCAAGTAAATACTTTTGTCATTTTTGTTTGATTATGCTGACGATGGTATTTTTGTAAAATTCAGTGTTGCCGGTATAGATATTTTTTTCACTTCTCATGCTCGTAAAATACTTCTTTATGCTGGGTGTAGGCTGCATAAAAATCGCATTTTATGCACTAGTGCATAAAGAGTTGTTGCCATCTAGACTATGACAATTAAGCCCTACACCCAGACAGACGCGGTGATGCCACTAAATAAACTTATTTTAATACATTTGCGTTAATTTATTTGCCTTCTATGTTGCATCTAACAAAAAAGAAATTTAAAACTATAAAAAAGCATTATAGACGTATGACTTGGCAGTATTGCGTTCGACCTAAGTTAAAAAACTCAAGCAGAAAATTAAAAAAAATGTGTACTGTGGCGGGAAAGAAGTATTTGTCTCGTTTTAGTCGTTTTGGACTATTAATTGGTTGTTTTCTTTGCAAAACTTGTTTTGCTACGGAATTTAAAATGTTGTCAAGTGAACAGGAAATAATCCTCACACATAACAGACCAATGGAAAAAATACAAAAGAACTTATTGAACAGACTGCCGCCTAAATCCAAGTTAGTCCACCTAGTTATACTATTAGTTATACGATATAACAAAATGGTAAAAAAAAAACCAATTAGTTATACTGCTCAGTATGTGTTAAGTAGGTAGGTTAGGTTAGGTCCGTTTTTTATCGGGCCCAGAGGGCCAAAACAACCCAGAAACAGGTCTGAGGTCTGTGGAGCAGAGCTCCGTAGACTCTAATGCACAGTGCTTTTGGGAAATTACGACCCATCCTCGACGGAGTATAACTAATTGGATTTTTTTCACCATTTTGTTATATCGTATAACTAGATGGACTAACCCTGCACACTGGGCGTTTACCTGATCTCGCGTTTTTTTCTTGGGTTGCACGAGGTTAATATTTTGGGGACCGTTTAGGATATAGGTAATATATATTGAACTCTAAGAAGGCCATTTTAACTGGAATAACGTGTTTCCAGAGTTCCCAGCCCTTACAGCCAAACTAAAGTGCTAAAAATATGGAAAATATTATGTTAAATGAAAACTCATAACGAATTTTAAAGGAAAACTATCATGACTAAGTAGACTTGATTGTTTCTTGAGCGTTAAAGTATCTATACCGGCTGAAAAATATCTCCAACTTGTCCACTATGCTTGTTCCCAAAATTCAGAACAAATGCAGGAGAAATAAATAAAAATACTATCTCAATAACAAATTTATTATTGCTTGTTACTCATTATTCACATAATACAAAATAAACTATGCACAAGTTGACACCATTGATGTCGTTCCATTAGACTTTTCAAAATATTATTTTAACAGGTTCTGCAGGGTTATGTAACTCGTAATTTACATGAAAATAATATACAAAAGGGGATGTAGTCACCGTGTCGCGGTTGTAATGTTCACGGCGATAAATAATTAATAATGTCCATGTCGTTACCGTACCGCTAATTTATAAGTAACTGTACAATTCTTAATCCAAAAAATATGCAAAAAACACTTTATTTACATAATTATTACCGATTTTCATTTGCTGATTATGTTATGCAGTTTCATTTACGCTTATAATTAATACATACAATACAATCTCGTTTGTAGACAAAATTATTTCTTCTATAAAAAACCGATTTGATACTGGGGATATAGTATCTAGTCTGTCATTATACTCATTATATAGGAAAATAAACTTAAGCAAAGCCCTTCTTGCATGTAATGTGTACAAAATTAATACGGTATTTAAGTCAATTTCAAATATAGAATTTCGAACGGTCTATACAGATGTGTTACATTTACATGCAAGAGGGCCTTTACTTATTTTTCTACCTATACTGGATTACGCCAGACGTATAAAAATTATCTGGTTATAACTTATAATCATTGAAATATCAAATAATTCATATTTACATTGATTAGTGAAGAGATGACTTGTAGCAATAATTAAAAACCTGTCACCACAAAGAAAAAGTACCGCTTTAAATCCACGACGCGAACCGCTACATTACATACTTAACAGGCCGTACACGAAATTTTGCCGATTTCGCTGATTTTCGTGATTTTATAGACGTAATTTTACTGTTGAAATACTTTACTTCTACAAACTTTAATGCACAACACGAAAGATAATTATGATTTTCAACGAATGTATGAAATACTTTTATTTATTTAATTTTGATTAATCGACCTGAAACCGGCGACTGTTTCGTGAGTTTTGCTGTAAGAGGTTTAGAATATCGCATATTCACGAATCGTTTTGACGTCTTAAAGGTATGAAAAAATAGAAATTGATTGCTGTAAAAGTTGTCTAAAAAATGTATGAATTACTTTTTACCACCTCTATATATTTTTTTTGTGTAAAAAAATTATGAACTTGGTAAAATTTTATAGAAAATGGACAAAAAATAATTTTAAATTTCGGCTTCTTAAAACACTCGTTTAAAATAATTAAAAGGACAGTAATAAACTTCAGTTCAAAGTCAATCCATTACCTTAAAAACACACCCAAAAATTAGAAATTAAATAGCAATATATAATGTTTTAAAATAACCTAAATCCCGAATTTAAATTCTCGACAAAGATAAAAAAAGTAGCTCATTTATTCGTAACTCATTTATTCTATCATAACTGAAATGATATATCATGATGTGCATTAAAACTTACAGAAAAGCAGTATTTAAAGTGTAAAATCACGAAATTAAGCAAAACTGTCAAAATTTCGTATACGGCCTCTTAATTGCATATCGTGCAAAATCAGTAGCAGGACGCGTTTTCATACATCGAAAATATATAATTTAAGTATAGTCACCTACTTAAGTACCGTCATCTTCTGTATGGAAATTTCTTACACGTTTTCAGGGACCTCATTCTCAGAAGCACGTTTCTAAGAATAAGAATCTAAAACTGTTGTATTATAGTAATATATATATGTATACAAAATAAATGAACAGTGCTGTGCTAAACAATGCTATATATAACTAAAAAACATTAGCACAGCGTTCAAGGGACGCAAAAACAGTGAATAATTAGGCCTTTCGATGATTGTTTATATATATCGTACTTGGGCGATTCCCAAAATGTGCACATAGTTACGACTAAAATTAAGAAACGGTAACTTTACCAGCGCGTCACGAAAATTAACTATACTGATAAGACTACTGATGGTATCTCAAACAAAACTCATGTGGCAAATGCGACCATATTACTAACGGATGAGGATTGAATCTGCTTCGTTTATTGAGTTTGAGATACCCCCTGTTGGCGTATGAGTGCAGTATAAAAAATGCAAGACAATTTACAGTTTCCTAATTGTAGGCTTTAACTAGTCACTTACACTTTTTTGGTAACCTCTCATTTGCATATAACATTATTTAATTTCAAACGTAATTGTCTGTTTTTTTAAATTATCGCAGGCGATTATAGCAGCGCATTTCAAGATAATTCTCAATTGATTATCGAGGTTTTTGCATTGACCATACGGTTAATGATAAAGCAATATTCATTTCGTATGGCTAGCGAATGACAATGTTAATATAGTAAGTTTATGTAACTGATACATAATGAGGGGTCTTAGAACATTGGTACACGAGTGTTTTAAGGCCTAATTATGTACAGTTGCATACATTATTCTATCTACACACATATTACAAGTACTCTAAGGTGGGTTTCGAATCCGAAGGCAAATGACCTACATGACCTGCATTGCTACCAGTAACGTATCTATACGTCCCAAGCTGAGTTTCGTATTGAGTAAATTTTAGTTACAATTAATATTAAAATTGGGATCTATTTAATTTGAGTTGGTTTTGGAAGATATTCCAAAGTTGGAACTCAAAACTTTATCATATTTGATATCGTTATAATAATACAGGGTGTTCGGCAGAGGGTTGGACAACTTCAGGGACTAACTCTGTAGGTCATACTCATCAACTTTTTATTATGGAACCAACATCAAAAACGCGATAAAAAACAGCTGTTTCATACAAACTTTGAGAGCTATACAGCCGAAATGTATGGAACAGCTGTTTTTTTTTTCATGTTTTGGACGTTGGTTACATAATAAAGTTGATGAGTACCTACAGAGTTAGTCCCTGAAGTTTATCCAACCCTCTGCCGAACACCCTGTATAAGAACATTACACCACCGCAGATAACAACATTGAACATTGTAATGCTGGTCATTACCAACGGGTTCCGAACGCACTATAGGGGACTTGTGATACGTCTGAAGATAAAGTTTATTATATCAAGTTAATTATTTAATACAATAACATTTCATTTGTTACCTAGCATTAAGAGCAAAGTTATTTACAAGTACACAGACTTAAGCGTTACATAAGTTATACAACCTCTATATTTAAGTACATAATTCCCTTGCAATATGTATGACACGGTTTAGAACAGTTTGTCTGACTTTTGGGTCGCTTAAGAGCACTCATACAAAAAACTGTCCGAAAGTATTTTATTTTTTCTTGATTATTATTGTCAATTTTAGAAAAAATCTCAAACAATATCTATCAACTCCGTGAATCTGGTGTATTTGTGTGTAATGCAACATTTTGTCTTGTTTAGTTATTTTTTAAGCTATCTTCACTATATCGTGTCACTAAATATACACATTACACTAGAAACATTTTAAACATATCAGATGCAAGGAGTTACAAGAAAACATTTAAGAAATTATACTAAAATTAATCTCAATAGTCAAGAAAAATTTAAAATGATGCGACTTTGAAAGATTAACTAAAAGAGCACTCTTAACGCTTTCAACGCCATTGACGGATATATCCGTCAAGATCGAAAGCGCAAAATATCTCTTCGAAGGTGCTCTGTAAGGTTCATATTTACGTTGCCCTGAGGGGCTGAGGCTGTTACAGCGTACGAGTGAAGACTTTTTTATTTGACATCGCTTTCAAAGGCTTAACCTCGATAACTGGTGTGTCATTAGAGGTACATAATCAAGGTAATTTAGTCTAAACTATATTTTAATTACCATAAAGTTCATTTTTATTTGGTTCAAATTTGAAAATGGCGTTTAAGAGCAAAGGTAACTGAACTCTTTTTCCATGCTGGTAGATTCAAATTCCCACTAACGAAAATCTCCCTGTTTGTATGGTAGGCCTCATGAGGTTTAAGTGAAGTACAGGGAATGGAAAAGCAGGAATTTACTGCGGCGTACGCTGCGCATGCGTACGCTACAGACGTGAACGACGAATCAATTCTTCAGGCGTGTTTCACTGACGTCATTTCGTGCGTACGCCGCTGTAGCATTGATACGAAGTGAATTTATACACAGTACCAAGAAGCTTATTATTTATGCACGGCGAACAACGCCTTGAAGCCAAGTAAAGTGACTTTGAATGACGTCGCTTAGTACCCACACGGTGCGTAGCGCGCTCTGAAATTCCAGTTTAAGACCCGTTTCTCACCAGGAAACCATGGCGGCGCAACCTGTCGCTGCTACCAATAAATTGATGACGCAATGCGCACCCAAGTGGACACCAGCCCCCTATTTCACCATACCAACTATGACAGGTGACAGGTGACATTTCAGTGTACATGGCGCAGCTTATATGAAACCTAGTGATGTTATGATGTATCAGCGTCTTAACTTTGCAATGTATATCGAATTGTCACCTGCCACGTGTCACTGTCAAGTTGGTGAAATATAGGGCAGGAGAGCTATCACAAGTTGTCCGCGACATTAATGTCGCTCTGCCCCTTATTTCACCATCTTGACAATGACACGTGACAATTCGGTATAAGTACATTGCAAAATTAACTCGCTGATACATCTCTGGGTTTCATATAAGCTGCGCCATGTACACTGAAATGTCACCTCAACGATTCTGTGACTCAACCTTGTATATAGAATATTGTACAGTATAAACCAGGGACCGGCCCGCTATCCCATTCAAGGGGTTTCGAATGGGTTTTTTAAGGGTTTTACTTAGAAAAGCCGTTCGATTATTTTAAGGGTTATCTGTGCTTTAGCTGTTAAGGTTTCCCTTATAATGAATAGTTAGTTTAACGAATAACTTAGTCATATATTTCGTCCCAAGAGGTTATTCTTTTAGTGGGGTAGCCTATTGAGAGGTTAGTCTTTCAAAGGCTTTTAGGTGAATGGGTGTATAAACTGACACTCACTAAGTACGCGAGTACATACTTAGTGCGTGTCAGTTTATACTGGACAATGTTCAATATACGAGTTGAGTCACAAAACCGTCGACCTGTCACCTGTCATTATCAGGATGGTGAAATTTGGGGCTGATCCTTTAAAAAAGGGAGATCCTTTCAATCTAGTCTGTAACGATAGAGATGAACTGAGAGACAGGCGATAAAATACAACTAGTGCTACGTAGAGGCGAGACACCCCGCATAGAGATGTATACATATTGTTGGTGGCGGCGACTGGCTGCGCTGCTATGGTGTCCTGTGGCCCATTTTACGAAGCTACAAGTTACAAATTACAAGCGGAAGTCTCTCTCTAACTCCTTTCGCTAGAAAGAGAGTTCCGCTTGTAATTTGCAACTTGTAGCTTCGTGAAACGGGCCTCTGGTTAGAAGGGGGAATAAGAGTAGCACTTAGCACAATACTTTCAGTAGACGTACTTTGCATTAAACACGAAACAAAATGTAAAGTAGACTTGAATTAATCAGTTCACCTAAGAAATACGTGGGTGAATACAAACATAAGTTCTGGGTTGTGAGAAATGCTAAAAATATTACAACCATATTGGGCCACAACTTATGCGTTTTTATGTAAAACCTTTCTACATTTTCGTTGTACATAAAAACTTTACGGCAGTATTAAATGTCAGTCATTATTTCCGGATAAATATTTCAAAAGGTTAAGTATCTATAAATCTTGAACTTTCTTTATATTTCATTATAATTTTATCTATATGCAGGGACACTAGAACTAAAAGTAAAGCTCCTACGTCATAATCAAACTGCGGCGATATTTAGAAACTATCCTTCATTTGGTGGTTATTTAGCTCGAATCAGAAACTATTTCATTTGTGTTACCTACTCATAACAATTAAGAAATGGGAAAATGAGATATTTAAAATGATAAAACCCCATCGACGCTATACTATGTAAGAATATATTATGTAAACTAGGTACAGTCACTAGTAATAATGTTATTCAACATTTATTTTTACTTGAAACTGTAACAGTTATAAAATCTCGCCAAAAATAAGACGTTTTTTTCATTGCAATCCACGTGACACAGATTAAAACGTATTTGCGGCCAAAAAATAAATGTGAGTAAGTCATGTAACGTTAAGTATATATGTAATTTGTATAACTTTACTAGACGTTACACAAGAAAAGTCAAAGTAGAATGACCTTAAAACCTGTGTGGTTGCTCTCAATAGATACGTATAAAGAAAATTCTTATTATTATTTCTTCTATTAGGCACTAAAAATTGACAAATCTTCCTCACAGGCAAGATTTCTTTACAGAACTTACTGGGTCAATGCAGGTGGAGACGGACCGATCCTTATTCCATAATGGCGACAGATAAGTAACATTGGAGTAATAATTAAAAATAAATAAAACAGTCCCAGAATCGTCGAGGTTGCTTAATCTCAGGCCGTTACAATGTATAATAATATGTACAATCGTTAAAAAACCACAATAATGCTATTATTGCTATCATTAAAACAATCTCCAAATGTTTAAAACCGACAAACACATTTTAACACCCTTATTCTTAACAAAGCGTAGGTGTGGATTCATTTTATTTACATGTACCTACGTTACATGCAAATCATATGCATAGACATAATAAGTACAACGGTTTTATTGCTTATTAATTATTATAGCTAAATGTACACATGAGGGGTGTTTCTCCCGGCACTTTGCGCTTGAGACAGACGGGCCGTGACTCGCACAGAAATCACACACGCTCGATCTTATGCTCTGGCCACGGCTTAGGGTGGTAGCGGTGGCGGCGAGCGGCAATAACAAATGCTCAGAGATGTAAAAAAAGCACGCCTCACGGCGCCGCACTCTGCTAGAAGGCGATTTCTATAATTATTAGCCCTGTGTTGTAGAGGTAGGTTACACGCTCAGTACTTCATTAGTTGTCCGTCAGTTCAAACTTTAACGTCTTTGACTGACGAGTGAAGATCAGACTGATAAAACCTACGCCGTGGGAGGTTACACGCTCTGTATTTGATCAGTTAGGTCCATCAGTTTGGTCAGAATGACTGTAGAATGATTGCCCAACCCTTGGACTGATGGACTAGTAAAAACTGCAGGATGTGTTTTTCATCCGTATTTCATCATTCACAATGGATTGAGGGAAATTATTAAAAGTATTCAAATTTCATCAGTCTGTCAGTCAGCCCGTGGGTTAGATGATTATCCTCCAGGCATTCTGATAAAACTGATGGAGTGAACTGATGAAATACTGAGCGTGTAACCGCCCTCTAAGGCCTGTAATAGCCAGGCCACCTAGAAACCAAACCAGATCTAAAGCAACGCGGCCCGCTCCATTATGATGTGGCATTTTAACTTGTACGGAATTCAAAAATATTTGAATATCTTATACCTCACCATATTTCAAGGCGGAAATTTGTTTACGCTAATGTAATGTAAAAAAATATTTACAATATGCACAGACTCAGCAACACAAATTATTGGCATAGAAACCCATATAAATCCAGAATTTCATATTTGTGCTGCCAAAATACTCATTCATATAGGGTGTGCCTAACGCGATAACACTCCAGCCAACCTTCCATACGTCTTCATAACACCTTAGCATTAGAATAAAACTAGAATTAATGACATTAACAGACTAGACACATTAGGATCGTCTGCAATTCGTCATTCCCTATCATAGTCACAGAGAAGCATGAACCAATTACTTCGGTGACAACACAACCTTTCATTCCTTGTTTACTTAATGTAAATCCAACTTGAGATCTTTCCTAATGAGACATGGCTATTCTCTCGTAGACAATAAATTAAGGCGAATTACGCGAATGTCCATCTAGATGCAGTGAAATAAATACTTGTGATGAGTGGGAAGCGCTTAGGGAGCGGCTGCGCAGCGCAGTGTTAGGGCTTGAACTTGACGAGAGGGATGTTCTTAGAGTGCAGGCACTTGTCACAAACCCACTCCGCATACACCTCTGCAGTCAGCAGTTGGAAAGCTGGCTCGGTCAGACCGGTGCAACCCCTGAAAACAACAATAGCATCAATTAACGACTTAGAATATAACTCTTTATTAAATAAAAACAAACTGTTAAAATGTGTTTTGTAACTTTTTAAATGAAATATTCTCACCTGTGGAACCAAAAGTTGCATCCTGATTCACAGAGGATCGCCTGGTCATTATCATGTACCTCCTTGTGGCACACACCACAGGGGTAGATCGGTGGAGCGTTCGGGTTCTGGGGGTTAAACACCATTGGCTGGTCTGGAGGGTACACCTTACCAGCACTCACTGGCATAGGCTTCGGACCAAACATTCCCATACCAGGACCCATAGGTCCCACTCCTTGTCCTCCAGGTCCTCCCATTGCCATGCCACTCATACCAGCCAGAGGTCCACAATTTCCCATATTTCCTGGGCCAGGGCCCATTCCAATGTTTCCACTATTTCCCATCCCCATAGGGCCTCCATGTCCCATGTGACTGCTTGAATATGGTGGTCCTGGGCCCATAGATGACATTGGTCCATTCCCACCCATCGGGCCTCCACCCATACCTGATCCCATTGGGCTTCCGTGCCTCATTGGCCCACAATGACCAGGTCCCATTCCACCACTCTGCATTGAATTTGATGACATTATAGAATTGTTAGAGCCCATGGAGCCATTGGAACAACTAGGACCCATTGGGCCATTCATTCGAGGTACATTCATGCCTGGTCCTCCTCCTCCCATGGGACCATTCATAGGGCCATTCATTGAGCCTGCTCCTAAAGGACTGTGCATGGGTGGACCCATAGGACTGTTACTCATGTGGCTGTTGGCCATTGAGCCCATATTCATAGGACTACCCATAGGCCCGGAAGACATAGGTGAACCCATTGGCATAGAGTTCATGGGACTCATGGGACTGCCCATTGATCTGGACGCGGGACCCATGCCTGGACCCATACTGTGATTACTCATGCCCATATTTGGCCCTCCCATTGGTGACATACCACCCATATGCCCCATGGGGCTCATATTTCCCATGGGGCTAATCCCTCTTGGTGGCATTTGCTGATTCATTGGGCTCATGCTATGAGGTAAAGGGCTCATGTGCCTCATTGGAGGACCACCCATACTGTGCATTGGTCCCATCATGCCCATTGGCCCGTTCTGGCCCATCATTGGCCCATTCTGGCTCATCATAGGTCCATTGTGTGAAATAGTAGATGGAGAATCATCAAAAGGGTTGGATGCTACAATAGTGTCTCCATACCCAGTTAAAGGAGGAGGTAAAAGGTCTTGTGCAGTGGGAGGAGGGTTTGCAGCATGTGAATTATTAGCATTTGATGTTTTTCTGCGCTTTTTTGGATTACTGGGTGCAGGTGCAGAAGGTGTTGGTGTTTCCATGGGGGGCTTGAAGTCTGGGGGTCCCAGGCCGGGCCCAGGCAGCCGGTAGGCGCCGGGCATGCCAGCCAGGTTATGACTCATTATACCTCTATTCAGCATCCACCCTGATTACCATTATGAGTATATCTTAAAATATAATACGTTCACACGTATAGACTGCGCATTGTCACTAGAAAGCGCAATAACGTCCCGGAAGACTGATTGTGTCTATTTCTGTAATAAAAAAACCAATGGTCAGTAACCATACACAGGTGTTTTCAAAGACATTAGTGAATGAAAACACATTTCTTAGGGGTAAGAAACGTTTGATATGCACTCAAATATCTAAAATGAGTAAAAGGTACATTACGAGCAACATCTTTTCGTAACCTGAGTTATTACACACGTAAATTTGACATTTTGAAAATGATGCTAACAAAATATGCGTTATAGATCAAGATGAATTAAAAATAGAAGAAATAACTCACAGCATTATCAATTTTACATCGAAATTACTGAATATTTTTTTTGTCCTCTTCCGAGACCCCAAGGCAGGCGTGCAACATATGACAAATTACCAAATTTAGACCACCTTTTCCATGAAGTTATTGGTTTTCACTGATTCTCCTTTAAAACGTCAATGTTAAAATAGGCGTGTAATACACTTATAACAATTATTAATGATCCATTGATTGCTTATTTTATTTACGACTCTCTATAATCCAAACAACACACGCCACATTCACGAAGTATTTATATCAGAAAATTGCCTCTAGAGGGCGTTGGTATGGTATGGACGCGTTCATAAATTATTAATAAAATATACATACGCGTGTGTGAGCATTAATTCGTTTAAATGATAATAAACTACTTTAAATTTCAAAGAAGTGAAAATACATTGATTTTCCTCATAAATACCTAATTTATTAGAGTTAAATTGTATTCCTATAACTAGCGTTACAACCGGTACCTGAAATAGAATAGGTACACATACCTTCTAATCTGTGATAGGTACGTACTGTCATATGTGAAGTAGTTTTTAGGTTATATTGTGAATGGGATACTGCTTATAATTTAGAAAATATTACGTTTTTAAGCGCCATGGCGTTAAATAAATTATTTTCTGGCCTATCTATAACTCCTGCAGCTCTCGGAAAGAGAACCATTTACACGGGTCTAGTTCATTTCGCTGGTAAGCCCCCATTAGTTAAACCAAAACCAGGATTCGGAAAAGCTTACCGACGTATCGTACATTTTCCGGAAGAGTACACAGTTAAGCCTTTAGATGTAACTAATCTGGCTGGTAGAGATCCTGAGACGGGCAAGTAAAAGTATTTAAACTAGATTTCAGCAGTATACGAACTTAATTTTGTCTCAAAAATACGATTTTTACAGGCCGTGTTGTGGCAAAGGGAATCGGAGGTGGAATAAAACATAAGTATCATTGGATCGAGTGGATCAGACACGGGCCTGCAGAGGGCCCGCCACAAGAGGAGAAAGTGATACAGGTTCATTTTTTGCTTATTCTATTCTATATTTTTTTATTCCTTTCTAGCACCTTTATTAATAATGTGACCCCTTTTAGTCAAGCTGGAATGATATTTTTTGTTGTTATTAAATATAAATGTTCACTTTAGGCTTAATAAGAAGGCTCTAAGTAATCACAATATAAAATTAAATATACCTCCTAATATATTGTACCTACGGTGCGACACTGTCACTTTTGCAAAATTTTGAAAATTGAGTTAAGTATGCCATAACGTCGCTTTAAGTACCCTGTCCTTGAAGCAACATAAAATAAGCTAAAAGTAGCAGTAATCATATCAAACAATCGCCTTTTCTAGATCAGAAAGTATAATAATTTTATACCACACTAAATCTTTAAATGCTTCTCCTGGAAAAATGCTTTTTTGCATAAGTGACAGTGTTGCACCGTAGGTGCGATATATATTTCTACCTACAGCCATTTTTAAGTAATTCACTGCCTAATAATAAATTCACAAGTGATATCATAGGCACTCATAAATCTATGATTGCTTATTCATGTACTTAATGCAATTCAATGATTATAATAAAAACCCCTTTAAAATTACAACAGATAATGGAAGATGGATGCAGAACATCCAATATTGCCTTAGTTGCTGTTGGAGAAAAACTAAAGTACATTCTAGCTACTGAAAACATGAAGGCTGGTGACATTATAAAGACATCTCGCTATCTACCTAGGATACCAGGTATCAATTATTTAATTATAATTCACCAAAAAATAGTTTGATATGGTGACAGGTTGAACTACAATAAACTTTTCGCATCAAGCAACATTCTTATTTCCGAATTCAAACTTAACCCGTGGAGCGCCATGGCTTTTATGTGTATTGAAATATCAATCTTAATTTGAACCACTCATTTTATGAATTCAAATTTTGTTATGAACACATCGTGTTCATAGGGTGCTCCACAGGTTAAAACAAGCAACTTTATATTTATTTGATTATAACAACAAACACAGTTAAACATTGTAACAAAAGATTCACTCCAAAGAGCACCCACACTTTTTCTAAACTAAAATACCTACTGTTATTGCAACCCACCACACCACAAACGGAGATTGTGAATCTACATGCAAGGTAATAAAATTCAATTGCCTTTGCTTGTAAATGCTATTTTAATTTTTTAAACAAATTAAAATGAACTTTGTGCCTATGAAAATAAAGTTAAAACTAAATTACCTTCATTATGTACCATACCTTCTATGGGACAACGGGTCTTATGAGGCAAACTTTTTTATGTTTGTGTATTGCTATGCTAGTAAGCAATAATAAATACCTTATTTATTCCTGTAACATACTTATATGTACTTCATTTCGTTTATGTATATCCCGGGAGTGTTACAAGATATATTTTTTTAACATTCACACGAAAACACAGAAATATTTTACACGCATTTGAGTTTTTAACGGTACTTTTTTTTGATTAATGTCTATTTTTCCCACAGTTCGAGCAAATGAAGGGGATGCTTATGTGCTAGGAGCTCTGCCAACCGGCACGCTTGTTCACTGTGTTGAGAAGGAACCTGGTAATATTATTTTTAATAATGCTAGGTTAAGAATTATCATTGTGGTAAGTGTTAAAGAATTACTGACTGTTGAGTTTCTTACAGAGCTTCTTCTCAGCACTGCTCTTCTCTCGGGAAGCTCTTATTGAATTAGTCTTATTGTTTAATTGGATTTTTAGGCACCCTATCATCTGACCATTTCTTTACACCATAATATTGCATTGTGATTGGCTTTATGACATATTGTGTATTCCTGGCCAATTTAAAATATAAGAACTTGTAAAAAGTGACTTAAAAGAATTAAACTAAACCAACTGATCAACAAATAAACATGTGAACTGTGCGTTTTCACATGCGCGTAAGCCGTACAAGATTGTTTCGGCATACGCGCTTACATGACGTGGTCTTAGTATTACAGTCTTAAGATTGTAGTCATGAGAAAACAAATGTCAAGGTTAAGACAATTGGTGAAAATTACTAGCATAGAGGAATTCTGTCTCGGTCCTCAGGGTTGGCAATGCATTTGCGGTCTTAGGATTGCAATCTGTGATTGTAGATTTGAGAATCGAATCCCTATGGGTCACAAATCCCACTTCTGCACTCATAAGCCAATAGACAGCATCTCAAATTCAAAAGCCAAAGCAAATGCTAACCTATCCCCTCAAATAAGGTTGCATGTGCTACAGAAGTCTTGTCTGAGATACTGCCATCTTGACCATCTCGACAATGACACTTGAGAGGTGACAATTCGGTATACATTGCAAAGTAAACACGCTGATACATCACTGGGCTTCATATAAGCTGCGCTAAGTACAATGAAATGTCACCTGTCACCTGTCATTGTCACGAGGAGACAGGTGGCCTGTGTGCTCGGTTACATTGTCTATGCCATAAAACAATGTCATTTACATCAGGTAAGGGCGGGCTGTATATCCACGCGGCCGGAACCTTCGGCACTATACTAAGGAAGCAGGGCGAGAGAATTATCGTCCAAATGCCTTCCAAACGGCCGTTCAGCTTCGACCAGCACTGCATGGCGGTCGTCGGTTAGTAACTAACTATTATTTATCTATCGTTTTATACACCGTGTTTTTTTTGATTTACGATAACTTTAAGGGCACGTTCTTCAAGTCAAATTAAGCTAATTTCCCGAAGACAGACATATGATAACTCGTACGGTTATAAAGATATTCAATTATTAAAATTAATCAGTTAATCACGTTAAACTAATGTAAAAGGCTCTTAATTGATACCTAACAATTTTCTTTTAATTACCTATTATGAGTAAAGAGTTTTCAATTGTTAGGTTTATAGGTACAACACGAAGGTTAAAGAAAATAGGTAGGTATCTTATGTTACGTATACGAGTATTCACATGACATTAAATTGAATGAAATTCAAGTTGGTTTTCCTAGTCCTCAGTAACTGCTGTATTTTGAAAGCTGTCTCTTTTCATCAAAGAGGGTTAAACCGCCTATAACGACGCCCTATCTTCTATCTTGCTTTACGTTAATTCGCGAAGTCTTAGGAGGGCTAGTAAAACCTATTTACGAATAATCATAAACACACTAATGATTATGTCTATGATATTGAATACCTACGTCTCAATGTAAACTGACAATGTCAAGGAAATGTAAATCATATAAATAAAAAATGCCTCGTTTTAATTATCGTCCTGAGGAAGAAGCTGAAATGCACTTCATTTACGGCTTATGTGACGGCAATGCTTCTGAAGCGGCACGAGAATATAGGCGGCGTTATCCCGACCGACGGACGCCTAACCCTCATACGTTCATAAATGTAAGTATTTCTATTGTGTACTTTATTCCTTCATTTATTAGTAACTAGCTGTTGCCCGCGACTTCGTCCGCGTGGAGCTCGTTTACGCGGTTCCCGAGGGAATATTACCTTCCTTTATTATTTTTTTACCTTCCTCTTGAATCACTCTAAGTATCTATTAAAAAAAACCGCATCAAAATCTGTTGCGTAGTTTGCAAGATATAAGCATACATAGGGACAGACAGACAGACACCGGAAGCGACTTTAATTTATACTATGTTAAGATTATTTTATGTTAAACAAACCGTAATTATTATTGTTACAGTTACACCGACAATTTAAAGAACAGGGTTTAAAAAAGACTCCTCACGAAAGGGATATTAATTTGACAGTACAGGACGAAGACGGGATCATGAACGCAATAATTGAAGATCCGACCTTGTCAACAAGACGTGTGGGGCAAATTTACAATGTAAATCACGATAAGGTTTGGAGAGTTTGGAAGCGGTATGGTCTACATCCATATCATTATCGCAAAGTGCAAGGCCTTTTGCCGCACGATAACTTTTCACGAATTGCATTCTGCCAACGAATGAACGCACTTTTGACAGAAGATCCACAACTCATCGGGAAAATATTGTGGATGGACGAGGCACAATTTACAAGAGCAGGTATTATGAATACAAAAAACTTCCATCTTTGGTCAGAGCACAAACCTAAACTAGCCAGAGTCTTCTTTTCAGCATGAGTTCTCGGTCAATATGTGGGCAGGAATTTTAAATAACCAACTGATAGGTCCCGTAGAAATTCCAAGCAGACTGAACGGTGAAAATTACTTGGAATTTTTACAATCTCTCCATTCTATGGATTACTTTGAAGAATTACCATTACAAACACTACGTACACATTGGATACAGCATGATGGGGCACCTGCACATTTTGCTCTTCGCGTACGCGAATATTTAAATACAAATTTCGCCGGCCGGTGGATTGGACGCGGTAGTCCAACCCTTGCTTGGTGTCCTCGGTCTCCCGATCTAACGCCCCTGGACTTTTACGTCTGGGGAACTCTTAAAGAGCGTGTATATTCAAAACCAATTTCAACACGAGAAGATTTACTCATAAGGATTCGGGAAGTAGCTAATGACATGCGTGCTACTGAAGTTGATTTAAATCGTCAGATACGCACACGATTACACCTTTGTTTAGAGCATGAAGGTGGTCATTTTGAAAATCATTCACATTAGTTTAAATAAATTTAATTTAGTTGTTTAGGTTAAATAGCTTAGGCTTCTTGATGGTTCAAACATTCACATTAGGTACTTAGCTATCATAAAAGGTTCTTTGGTTAACGTATTAATAATGTAGCTATCCAATGTGCGTGTACGTTTGTAATGAATAAATTCAAAAACTACTGTGCCAATTTTAAAAAATTCTTTCACCAATAGTTAGAAGGGACTTTCAGGATAAACATATTATTATAAAGAGGAGAGGTTTGTATTTTTGTATGTGTGTATGTTTGTAATGGATAAACTCAAAAACTACTGTGCCGATTTCAAACATTGTGTCACCAGTAGTTAGAACGGACTTTCAGGATGAATAAAGGCTACACTGATCCCTCGGGAACAGTTTAAACGAGCTCCACACGGACGAAGATGTTCTGACCAAATTTCGTGCTCTTTTAGAAAAAAAATTGTTCGAGACACGTACATAATTGACTATTCAAAGCTCTTGTTTTTTCTGCCTCGGTCACCCACAGTATCGTTCTTTGCTTGGCTAATCCTGTGTTAAAAGTGCCCGTATGTTTATTTGTACACCTAGAATTAAATACTTGAAAAGTTGTTACTCAACAGAAGGTGTTTTCGTTCTTTGTGATAACTTATGATCTGCAGACCATGCCGCTTGAAGGATTTCTAAACAGTTTTGTGAAATCCGTTGTAAATACGCACGATATTTGTTTTTATACTCATTGTTTGATACCGTTGATATGTTTTTTTACAGTTTTAAGTAATGCTAGGTTTTTCATTGTAATAAATCATAAGGTGCCTAATAAATAAAATGACTGTTGATGTTTGTGCGGTCATTTACTCTAAATTTTAAATAAAATTATTTTAAACAACGCAACGAATTTTTTTCATTTTATAAACCATTAAGTAATTAGTTATGATGAATGAGAATATTAAAAATTAGAGCAATCTGCTAAATCCATTTATGAAATAAAGAAATTTTCACTTTGTTTTGTTATTTTAGGGTGCTTGTTTGCACTCAACCGACGATAAAAATGTAACTATCCTAAAATGTAATTATGATACGCACGTTATTGTTAAATACTGGGTAATTAAAATATCAATTTATAAAAAAAACTAATAAATAAAAGAGACCCACCTGGGAATCGAACCGGTGACCTCTTACACAGTAAGCAAGATACTTCCCGCCAAGTCAAGCGATCGTGCACCTGTCAAGTGTTATCTTTACTTGTGTGTGTGTATGTCACGCTGACTTGACGTATTTGACACTAACTATGAGTTAACTCTAAAGACCCTTTTAGAATGATTGAAGACACAACATTTAATTACTTTGTTCTAAACATTTTTTTTTATTTTTTTTTGCAATATTTTAAAATCTAATGTATCTGTGTAGTTTCTATACGTGTACCTAACAATATGCCGAAGTTATCGTAAATAAAAAAAAACACGGTGTATATTTTTACGTATGGTGCTCACACTTAGGTTATAAAACATCCCGACTTTGCCCAGGTGCAATAATAAACATCTCACTAATTCTTACTTCCTTACTTAATATTGTAAATGTGAAAGCGTGGATGTTTGTTACGCTTTCACGCAAAAACTACTTGACGAATCATCTCGAAGTAATCATCGTACTAGAAGTAACATAGGATACTTTTTTTTTTTAATATAATATATTTTTTACAAAAATATAAATAAAAATTGACAAGAAAAAAAAATTGCAGCGGGTCAAGCCGCTGGCGGGTCGTTAGACATTTAATAAAAATAACGTCGTGACGCCCACCATACGACAAAAAGGGAGGTTTTTAGCGAGTAGGAATTTGAATCTACTGGTAAGGAAATTAAGTTCGATTATCTGTGCTTTCAAATATATTTTTTTTTTTATAAATTAACCCCTCGTATGTTTAAACAGGGTTGCGTGCTAGTTCATGAACTGCGTAGGCACGGATCCGTTCCAATGCCCTGCGTGCCTACCCGCATTTCATTTTAAACTTGTATCATCATTTTATTTTAACAGTTCGCCTTTTGTATAATAAGTATAAGTATATTCTTTTGTGCAATAAAGATTAAATAAACAAACATTCTAATATAGCATTGTAGGTTCAAAATTGAACGGTTAGCCTATAAAGTAATGAAAATTAAAAAAAAATCTTACATAACAATATTCTAGTCGCCGCCATTTTTGTGATGTTTGATGTCACGTGCACGATCACCGCGCCGAAGTGTCAAAAAATAAAACTGCTGCCTCATAATTATGTGGGGTTAAAATATAGTTTAAACTAAATTGCCTGGATTATATACTTCCTAAAGCACACCGTGTCTCACGAGGATATATTTTAATCTGAAAGTAGAGGAAAGGCATTCCATCTTAGTCCTCAGTGTTAGCAACGCATTTGCAGTCTTAGGACTTCAAACTTAAGAATGCAAATGTATTTGGGTCTCAGATCCCTCTTACCACTAGGTGGCCCGAATGCTCGTTCGCCTTATTGATGCCATAAAAAAAGTTTAACTGGAGTAGTTTATAGCCAGATTTGATGTTAACCCTTTAACATATTTTTTTTATAAGAATAAATCTAAACTTTGTTAGTACGCACGGCACAGATGATGTTTTTAGTGATTTTTGAGAAAGATAAAACTTTTTTCGTGTACCTATACTTTACGAGTTACAAGACGGCAATATATTTTCCGCTGTCCGTCTATGACACATTTTCAAATTCGTTTTTTTTCTCAAATCTTTATACCGCCGAAATTAATTTTGAAATACGAGTGTTATAAGTGTTATAACTATGAGAAAAAACGAGCAAGAATATTTTTTATTAAAAGATTTTTTTGTTCACTTATCGGGACATAGCAAAATACCTCAAATCATGGCGAAGGTTCATAATTTCGGTTCTCAATAATTAAAAATACAAATAACGGTGTTTTTTTGTTAATAAATTAAAATGTATGACGGCAAATATATTGCCGTTAACCACTAAAGGGTTAAACTAAATTGCCTGGATTATGTACTTCCTAAGCACACCGGGTCTCGGATTAGTTCGTAGCCAGATTTGATGTTAATCAACAAAAATCAAAATAATTGTCCACAATTCGACTTTGGCATAATATACCTTGCCAAAAAAGTAAGGAGTGAAAGCCATTAAATAGTAGATTGTACAACAAGGGCATAAAACAAAAGGTTTTAAGACCGAGTTATACACTCTGCTTTTCACTTCGATTACGAGGAAATAAAACGGTAATAATGTAAAAAACTTTTTCTTGGATTTAGGCAGCAATGTCTGTTCAATAAGTTCTTTTTCATTTTTAACCATAGGTGTGTTTTGGTGTGAGAATAATTTCCTCTTCACTTCACAACATTTAACAAAATTCCGTAACACAACAAGTTTTGCAAAGTAAACAACTAATTCATAGTCTAAAATGAGACAACAATCTCTTCCCGCCCCTTTATCACTGTAGTACCATTGGATAGTACCATCAATGGAACTAGTGACACATTTATGCATCGTTAGTACCATTACAAACTATACTAATTAAATGTTCAGGGTTTGCTTGCTAAACAAATGGCCGGGTCAGACTCGTGGTCCCACCAGGTTGTCACACCAGTGTGATGACGAGGAATTTATTTTCCTCGTGGCCACACTGTTTGGTGTGACCAATAGTAAGTTACCAAAACTTGAGGCTTGTGGTCACACTACTAGTGCGGGAAAACATCTATAATAGAACACGTAGGTAGGTTTAAAGATTACGTTAGTTTTGCAGCAGGCCCGGAGGGCCAAACCACCCAGAAATAGGAGCTCCGCGATAGCGGAGCTCCGTCGATACCGTCTTACTTCAAATAAATAAGTGTCGACGGAGCTCCGCTTCTGTTTCTGGGCGGTTTGGCCCTCCGGGCCTGCCGCAAAACTAACATAACCTAACCTAATGTTAAGTGGAAAATTGTAATTAAAATTATCATTGCCGTTGAGTGCTTCACGACACTCAATAAATATAATATTCAGTAAAGTGCGATCTTGTTTAAAGTGATGTGGCTACGAGGAAAATAAATTACTCGTCATTAGACTGGTGTGACAAAACGATGTAACCACGAGTCTGAAGGGCAAATGGCAATGGTACCTACTAGGGCATGTGTCACTAGTACCATCAATGGTACTAACGATGCATAAATGTTTCACTAGTACAATTGATGGTACTATCCAATGGTACTACAGTAATAAAGGGCTTCCCGCTAGTGCTCATTTATTTTTTAAATTTTTTGCATGAAACTTGTAACTTAGGTCGAACGCAATACTGCCAGTTTTGCGAAGAAAACAACTACTTAATAGTCCAAAACGAGACAAAAACCTCTTTACCGCCTCTGTATTTCTTTTTAAACTTTTTTTTATAATTTTCTGCATGCAACTTTTAACTTAGGTCGAACAGATTACTGCCAAGTGACATGTTAGTTTTGTATGTTTTAATTTCATTTGTGTTAGATGCATAATTGCAGGCAAATAAATTAAAGTAAATGTATTCAAATAACAAGTTTATTTAGAGCAGTCACCTCGTATGTCTGGCTATAGGGCTAAATTGTCTTAGTCTAGATGACGACAACACTATGCACTAGTGCATAGAATGCGATTTTATGCAGCCTATTTGTCCTAGAGGGCTTTGCATGCATGCAAGCATGAGAACTGATTTTTTTTTTAATCTGTTTAAGGTCGACTATCCAACATAGAGCACGGCAGCACGCCCATCGGGTCCCCGCAGCGCAACCGCTGGCTCGGCAACCGGCCGCGCTCGGGGCTGTGGCACCGCAAGGACGGCCGCCACGGGCGGAAGATCAAGCCCCCCAAGCCCGTCAAGGAAATATTCCATCCAACTACATCCCGGGCACCTGCCATCCAGCTCACAATGACACCATGATTGTGCATCAAGGGAAGCAAGAAAGGGATAAATACCGAGAGTATTACTTTTAATGACTCGATTTTTATCCCCTTACTGCCCGTGGGCCACAAAATGTTTTTCATCACATATGCAAGGAAAAAAAAATATTAAAGAAAACAACAATCTGCTTGTTCTTCTTTTTTATTAATGGCGGTCCACCGCGATATACGCAGTGATTTCGCCAATATCAAGTGAGTAGAGTAAAACAGTAAACAGAATAAATTAAAATCAAAAGCCGGACATCTTTCAATCGGCCATCTTCTCTCCCCGAAGGTAACCGGAAGACCAAAACAACAATCAAAAACGAATGGTACTCGAATCGCTAAAAGAGATTGTCAACATGACAACTCAACTTTTTTCAATATAGTCTTCCACAGATACAGCTAAGAACTACCATTAGTTTTCAAACTTGACAGGCCATACTGCCAGATTGTACCGACATTCAATATAAAATTAAATAAAAATAATTGCAAATGTCTCTGAAATAATAGTAAAATAATATAATGCATTTAAATGTACTTACCGTATAAGTTTTATATACATTAAAATTGGTTTATAGCCAAGTTTTAAATATAGGAAATAAACTTTGGTTGATATTACACCTCCTTAGTCTGAAATGATGTACTAGTGGGTCCTATATTTTAAATCTAAACCCATTACTTCCTTGGGAGGTAAATAGGCTATAACTGCCCTATATGCCTGCGTGTAATGACACCCTTTCCAAGCATGTGTGATGAAATAATATGCAATATAATATTTAATTATTAGTTCAATAAATGTAGATTAATGATATATTTTTTTATTGTCTTAAAAGCTATATGGAATAACAGCAAATGATATCACATGGAAACAGAAGCCAGTTTAAAAGCGTAAATATTAATTGTATAATATTTTATACGCACTCGAGCGAATGAAAGACGCAATGGTTCAAAATAGGACTTATTCCCTCAATTGTGACACAGTAGTTTGACTTCAAACAAAGATACTTATATCGCGCGGCTTGCATGTGTGCGTGTCTCGACCGAAGTAAGCTCGACAGGACGAACCGAGCCAGTTCATATAGTAGCATTAAAATTCATAAACAAAATTAGAGATCAAAAAGTTCATTTTTTTACTGTATGCATAGATAAAGTGCAAAGCTTTACGGTGTGGCTCTAGGTATGGTTTAGATATTTAGTAATAACACATTTTAAAATTTAACAGTTTCCTTTTTTTCTGAGTAGGCAACTACTAGTTATGGCGGCACTGTCGCCGCGTTGGGTTTGTTTATTTATTTGGCACACCAACATAGTACAAGGCTACATTTTGTAACTAAAGTAATAGGGATCACATCTAACCTGTACTTCCATAACATGTTGCGTTCGTATTACCCCTTTTTCAGGCCGCACCATTCTAGATAGTTTAGATAGTTATGCATTGCATATCGTCGGTGACACTGCGATACCGCGTAACTAACCAATTCAATAACTTGCAAAGTGTACCTTATTGACTTACTTGTTAAGGTGTATTTTGCAACTTATTCAATTTTTTAGATACGCGGTGTTGCAGTGTCACTGACGATATCCAAGTTATTTAAATATTGGGAATTAAATTCAGAGCAAGTAAAATTTCACCTTATTTCAATTTGATTTGAACCTTAAAGTAAGCTCCTAAGGTTAAAATTGTAACTAAACCTATGTGGTCAATATAGAGCCTCTGCCTGGAAAAGGGTTAAGATGGCGCCGAGCGTCCAGTGGCGCCCTCATTACTTTTATTGTGTTTTCTAATAAACTAAAGTATTATATTAAAATCAAACAGCGCTTTACTGTTGTACAAAAGAATACACAATTTACAGAGAATTATGACATAACAATAATTGAACTATGAGTGAGCAAGTTAACGGGAAAAAGTGGCCACCTTTTCCCGTTAAGTTGACTACACGAAGGTTAAAGGATATTAAACTGTTTCATGTCTGCTATAAATTGTGTATTCATTTGTACAACAGTAAAGTTTTCTTGGGTTTTTCAGATCATAAGGTAACAACACCAGTGTTCGACACTTTTAGCCTATGCACCAATCATGGACAGAAGCTTTTAACTCTAAGATTATAGGGTTATAAATTGATAAATGAATAAGACTTATCTTTTTTGAATAAGAGTCAGTGTTGAACATAGCGAACACGCGAGATAGACTACCCTTCGTTGTCTAATTAGAACAGTCAGAAAAAGACAGATCTATTCCGCGGGCGACATAACTCGCGCGCCGTCATGTCCTAGCCGTGCTTGTTACCTTACTTTAGTTTATTAGAAAACACAATAAAAGCGCCACTGGACGCTCGGCGCCCCCTTAAGTTGCCGTCACCCTAGCGGCCGAGCAGCAATAGGTATCAGAAACTCCGAAAGGGCCGGAGAAGAACTACTTTTCTATTGATTTTACGCAGACAGTGGCGCCGCTCATGTAGTGCCTTTCATTCGTTCGCGGACTATACTTCGACATTCATATAGACATTGCACATAGGTATGTTGCTGTAAATGCTCGTCCGCCATAGACTTAGTCTTCATCTTCATCTGAGAATGTGAGTATCTGAAAAAGAAATAACTCTCGTTATTTACGATCGGATTTATTTATTTTATCTGTTTCCGCCAGAGACTGCTAGGAACTAGGAATTGGTAACTCATCATCACTTCATCGAATGTATCATTTCATATTACATTCGCTATTTTCTGTTGAAATCATAATGTTTTCAGGGTACCTTAAACATTAATTACGTAGGTTAGGTTACGTTACATGTTTATGATACCCTGCGAAAACATTACGGTATACATTCGATGAAAGGTAATTCGATGAAATGATAAAAACCCGGCGTAGCTAGGTAACTATAGTCTCTGGTGCAAAAACAATATTCTGCGATTTCACCGACACATACTAAGAAGATCGCCCGCGGCAACTTCAGGCAGCGACGCAGGTGCAGTACTGTCGCGATATCGTCGCTGGTCGCATAAAATTCAAAATATTTATTTAGTAAATAGGCCACAAGAGGGTCTTGGGTCTTTTATAAGTCGGTAATATGAAGTGAATCTACTAGCGTTTCGGACAACACCATCATTGCGGAGAAGCGCTGCAACTAGTGTTGTGAATTTAAGCTTCGAGGCGTAAACTACAAGACTTGAGTCGCGACTTCTGAGTCTAGAAGCCTCGAACCTTAAAGCCTCGACCATATAAGCCTCAACTTAATAAGTTCGCGTTGTTGCTTACGAGCACAAAAAGAGTCTTTAAGCCTCAAGCTTTAAAGCCTCCTAAGCTTTGAAGGTTTAAGTCTATAAGGTTTGTAGCATTGAAGTCTTAAAAGCTTTTAACAAAGTAGATAAATTTATGTTATCTATGCCATATTTGATAATTATACGGACGGACGGACGGACAGCGGAGTCTTAGTAATAGAGTCCCGTTTTTACCCTTAGGATACGGAACCCTAAAAACTAGGTAGACCGAGACCGCCACACCGGACACCGTCAAATTAAGGGTTAAAAATAAATATAGGTACAGTCAAGTGTAAAAATATAGGTGCACATAACCAATCAAAAATATGTTCCATAGTACCTTAACGTCAACGAAATAAGGCCTCGATACATAATTATGAGAGGATGAAATCGATACGTATTTTTGCACTTGACCGTACAATAATACTTTCTTCCTATAACGCTCATTGTTTGAGCTCTTAACGCTTAACTCAGGCCTTCGAGGTTCCGGGCCTTGAGCTTTCAATAAGCCCGAGTTTTTACAGCTTGAGCTGTGTATGAGAGCTCATAAAAAGCTTGAGTCGTTAAGGTTCTGAACCGTTTCTGAGCTCAAACCTTTAACGCTCGAGTCTTCAAAGCTTGAACCTTCAAGGTTTGGAAGTCTAAGGTTCAAAAGTCTTCAAGACTAGTCTTTTAACAACACTAGCTGCAACTCCAGCAGAAGGTCATGTTTTAAATCATATAGCATAGTAATACTTAAAAGTAAGTTAAATTACAAGGTACTTAATAAAGTACATACATACATAACATCACGCCTTCATTCCCAGAGTGGGGTAGGTAGAGCTACAGAAATACCAACAACTCTAAAGACTTCTTGATAATTCTGTAACCACATTTCGCACAAACAGGCTTTGATGTTTACCAGTGACAGGTTGCCAACCCATCGCCTAACAGTACTACAAGCCCTTATTCCCTTAGTCGCCTCTTGCGACATCCACGGGAAGACATGGAGTGGCACTATTCTAACCCAGCAACTACACGGCAATAATGTAATAAAATAATAATTATTAAAACTGGCACAAATAAAATACAATCACCCTAGTAGCCACATATTCATCGACGCGGCCTTGATGCAGCCCGATCACAAAACGCGCGAATGCATCGCTACAATGTCGTCGTGGAACTGCTTTAAGAGGCCACATATGCTGCCACGCCCACACAAGAATCAAAAGGGATGGCTTTATATGCTTCTGCGCAAAAACGTGAGATGGAGATAGCTTGCGCGCACCTTGTTGGCAGCGTCAAATGCAAATTGATGTTTACTTTTGAATCAAAAACCATCGTCAAAGTAGACTTTTGAAGATTTAACTAAAAACATGAGAAAAAGACGTCAGGTTTGACAAATCCTATCGAGGATTATGTTTTTAAATGTGTTAAAAGAATAGGCACATATGCATAATGGATATTGAGATCCAGATCTTGGAACACTACTAACTTTATCATATGTAGCCTCTTTAGTAACAACTAGCACACAATGACTTTTTTAAATACCACTAGTGGCTGCGACTTTTAGCAGCCAATCTTTGGTGACCCCGGTACGTGGCGGCTCTAAAAATAAACTCACATCAGTCATTTCAGCAGACAATTGCAACTCCGCCAAACCCGTCACTTCTTCCAAATAGCTGCCGCTGTTCAGCACTTTGAACACGAACTCCTTGCCCTCTTGTCTATACTTGTCTATGACAGTCTCTGAGCACGCTACGCACTGCTTGAACTTGGCACAAGTAGGCGCTACGGTTTGGTAGGAGTGGAGGAAGCCCCTGATGGAGTGGGGGACGGGCCCCAAAACGCCTTGCAGTTCTGGTATGGTTTGGGAGTCATCAGAGAGATTATAAGGAGCTGGTGCTTGAATTCTGTAACAGTTAAAAAGTAATTGTTTAATGGGAAACTCATCGTCATCTTTGCGATCAGAATGGGACGGAGCACCTCCGTCGTTTTAAGATACGTACATAAAATGGCATTGTCAATGGTGTGTGCAGATAAAGGAAAATACTTATTTCTCAAACATGTTAGGAAATGTAAACATTAATATCACCAACATTAATAACATACATACATACATACATAATATCACGCCTTCATTCCCATAGTGGGGTGGGCAGAGCTACAGAAACACCAACAAATCTAAAAAGACTTGTATATAATTCTATATCCACATTTTGCACAATCAGGCCAAGAAGTTTACTAGTGTATTAGTGACAGGTTGCAAGCCCATCGCCTAACAGTACTACAAGCCCTTATTCCCTTAGTCGCCTCTTACAACATCCACGGGAAGACATGGAGTGGCACTATTCTAACCCGGCATCCACACGGGCATCCATTAATAACATAAACATTAATAAAACCATTATTGTCCGCTGCTCTAACATTTTAAATTTGTTTACTAATATTAAACTGATAAAGGAAAAATTACATACTGCCAACCACCACTAGACTCCGTAACCATACTTGCGACATTAAAAAAAAACAAAATCTATGGTACTATAGTTATGTGCGGTTAAACATGGACCTCGAATAGCTTGTTCAAATGGCATGTTTTAAAAACAAAAAAGCGGCAAATTAAACATTTTTTACTTTATTACTTATGGTAGTTATTTTAATTTTAATATTTCCTCAAATTGCTTGAGAAAAGCACTATACAATCTTCGGCCGGAACAGGGATTGCAGGACTCGTTTTATCCACCCCCAAATTCGTCCAGCAATCCCTTCACGGACTCTGCAGTATGTACTATTTCAGTGCTATGAAGTTTTTAATGCATGTTTTTTTTTAAATCACGTCGACTCAGTTACGTAAAAAATAAGTGACAATTAGCGACTGATTTATCAAATATGTTTTATTTTTTAAATAAAACAAAAGACGAATTTGAAATAGTAAGCGACTGTTTATGGTAAGTACTTAAATCATCTTTTGTGATTCGATTGTATCTGCACTTAAAACATGAAGACATTAACGAAAACGTCATTGATAATTATAATTAGGTACTGCTGTGGTACTTTAGAATCCCATTGTTATTGCGGTCGAATAATACAACTGCAACAGTCGAAAGCAAAATGTTTGAACAATCTGTTAGGTAATTTTCACCTGGGCCCGTTTCTCGAAACTCACTAACTAATAATATTAGTCCATGCGGTAAATTTCACTAGTACACTTGTAGAAAATTGTATTAATTGAACTAATATTATTAGTCAGATGACTTTCGACAAACGGGCCCCCGACGTCCAAAATAAACAACAGAAAATACCCTAAAGGATGCTGTAGCAAGGCGACGAGGATCTCGACGGCCAAAGCGCCGGCGATTGCCGCCGCGCCGGGCCGCGTCACCGTACACTGTTGGTCTAAAGTGCGGTCTTTCAGAGACTGGAACAAAAGAATATTCATTAACCCCTCATCTGTCTTGACACAGAGCTGTGCTTAAAATTTGTATAGCTTTTGTTACGTTAAAATATTTTTTTTGGACTTCATCATAATCCTAGAACTAGAACTTGGTATTTTTATCATCTCTGACAGACGAGAGGCCTTTTTTTCTATTAGATACATATCATATTCGCAAAAGACGATATTTGGAAAACATCATATTCTCAAAACATCATTATTAACAAGACATCAATTAGACAATGTCGACCAAGCTCCGCTTCGGCGGAGCTCCTGTTTCTGGGTGGTTTGGCCCCTCGGGCCTGCTGTAAAACGAACATAACCTAAACCTATCTACGATTCTATAACCTAACTCCACTATTTGCAAATATCATGTTTTACGAATATCATGTTTTGCGAATATCGTGTATTGCGAATATCATGTTTTACTAATATCATGTTTTGCGAATATCATGCTTTGCTAATAATTATCATGTTTTGCGAATATGATATTCTGCGAAGTATGGATAACTAGGTTTGAACGTTTCTGTTTTTATTTATTTATTTGTTTATTTCCAAGTTTTTTTTCTTGCAAAGGAAAACGTACAGATCTAGTTTGTCATAACATCTGCAACATATTAATAATCGAAAAAATTGGACTAAGTTTAACCTTTTCAACGTCATTAACGGATATAACCGCGCCACTAGTTCAACGCCAATGACGGATATTTTCGTCATGGTTGACAGCGCAAAATAGATCTGAGGCAACGTTGACATTAGCTTTGGTTTTTAGCTGTCATTGGCATTGAAAAGGTGAAGGGGAGAAAAGCGATCGCATTTTGTATGTTTTTTTTATGATAAGGATAAGGCATACGAGCACTCAGGCGACCTGATGGTAAGTGGAATCTGAGACCCATAGACATTTGAATTCTCAAGACATCCTAAGACCTCAAATGCGTTGCCAACCCTGAGGACTAAGATGGAATGGCTCTATGCTAGTAATTTCACCGGTTGTCTTATCCTCACACCGAAACCACAATGCGAACACTGTTGTGAAATGTGAGGTTGACAATCCTCAAGCCTATAATAGTTACATTTCCCGGAGCGGTGACGTCGTTGCAGAAGTAGCAGCCGAGCGCGTGGCCGGCGAGGGAGGCGGCGGGCGCGCGCGCGGGGGCGGCGCCGGCGCCGTGCCGCATCACCAGGTAGCTGTCGAAGCCGAGCGCCGCGTTAATCACTATCTGGAACACGAATTAATGCGCGTTCTTGGGTGTAATGGGTAATGGGGAACAAAATGAAAACGTCCGTCGGCAAATTTCGGCCTATCAGTTCATCGAATTAGAACAGAAACGTATATAATGTAACTTACTTGAAATGTTACGCTTCCTGTTTTAAACATAGCCCGCAAAGTTTTCCGTTCAAGGCCACGGCAAAAATTTAAAAAAGGCAAACAACAAAAATAAACATCTTAAAACTTAATGTCCCTATATTGTTGATAACGGTTATCACTTTTTTATCAGGTGGCTCGTCCGCTCGTTTGCCTTAAAAGGCTAAAAAGAACCGAGAAAGAGCAGGTCGGTTCGGTCGGTCATGCTCAGTGTAGGGTTCCGAAGTCAAACAAACACAAACAACTATTTCAAAAACAACAAGTATGAACTAATTTTGTATTAAAACTTATTTGGTGCTGTCTTAGATATTATTTACTGCAAACTTTCTGGTATAAAATCTTTAGTCGCCTGTATCTCGGAAACGAGTCAAGTCTACTTAGTCGTGATTACTTTCTTTTAAATTCGTTTTACGTGCTTTCTTTTAAGGTATTTATTAGATTTTTGTTACTTGAAGTAACACTTTCCGAGTTTAACTTTCCTACTCAATAATATAAAAAAATACAAGATTTAGCTTTACAACTTTGTCGACATAACTTAATTATATAACTATGCTAAGATATAAGAGGGAAATAGACTGATGAGGAAAAGCTAGTTTAGACAGATCGGGAAAGTGGACTATTTGGTCAAATAGAGCAATGGAGAAAGTTGACCATTTGGTCAAATAGACCAGTGGGGAAAGTGGATTGATCGGGAAAGAGGACTATTTGGTCAAATAGACCAATGGGGAAAGTGGACTGATCGGAAAAGTGGACAAATCGGGAAAGTGGACCGTTCGGTCAAATAGACCAATTTGGAAAGTGGACCGATCGGGACTTAAGACGTATGAGAAAAAGCAAGTAGACAGATCGGGAAGGTGGACTGTTTGTACAAGTGGACCGATGGGGAAAGTGGACTATAAGGGTTCCTTGTTAACTAGGGAACCGTAAAAAGATCTGCTGCCATCAGGTGTACAGTTCTCTTCTTTGCCCCCAACCATAATTCCATACATTAAACGTAGTGTAGGACGCCCTCAGACTAGGTGGAGCGACGAACTTCGCAAGGTTGGCAAGAGGTGGATGAGAGTGCCCACGAATCGTGCTCATTGGCGTGCAATGGGAGAGGCCTATGTCCAGCAGTGGACTAATATGGGCTGATAATGATAATTCCATACCTTGCCATAAGAAGCAGCGAGGAGTGTGGGCAGCCACCTCGCTTCCCTGGTATCAAGCAGCAGGAACAGCACGTCGTGGTCTCTGACCAGCTCCTCGAGCCGGAGTAGGCTGGCGCCTACCTCGGCCGCCAGGGCCGCGCCGACCGGGTGTCCCGGCATCGGAATATGGAGCGCGAAGCCTTCACTTTGCTGATGAAGCAGAGACCGTATATTTATTATTTAACCCCCCCTTTTACCCCCCTAATAAGCAGAAATGCGTCCTGATCTGGGTCTTTATGTTTATATTCAATTTCATGTAAATCTGTCCAGTAGATTTTGAGTTAAGAGTGCACAACCAGACAGACAGACAGGCAGACAAAATTTTTAATAATCATTGATTCGATGTCAGTATCATTGATATAGTCTTATCCACTTGGTATTTTTTTTGTGCACTTACAGATAGGACTTTTCTACAAAGAAAAAAGAAAAACATTTATTCACAGCAACATACAAATGAAACATTTTTTTCTTTACATCAATCTGCATACAATATAACTTGTTGCGAATCGGTCCCGGCTCAGCACGCGCTGGCTGTAAAGCCAGCGCTAGTCTTCCGCCGGAACCGTTCGGTGAAAGCACGGAAGGTGACACAAACAATTTTTACGGACTTATTATATGTATTAATATATTATTTTTAGAGACAATTTCATATATTATATACGAAATTGTCTTAGTGAATGAAAATGACAAGGTACTAAAGTGTATATTATGACTTATGACTTCGACTGTACCTGGGCCCCTTCGACCGCGTACGTACGAGGGTCAAACTGAAAGTTTCGGGAATAGAAAAAAATATGCAGTTAAATTGAATAAAAGTATTTTTATTGTTTTTCAAAGTATTCTCCTTTAATTTTTATGCACTTTTCCATGCGATCAAACCAGTCATTAAAGCACTTATTGAAGTCTGAAGTAGAGGTCGACAAAATAGCCATTTTAAAAGCCTCTTCTGCTGCTTCCGGCGTCTGAAACCGCTGACCACGCAACTTATCCTTAATTTTGGGGAATGTGAAAAAGTCATTGGGACTTAAGTCGGGGCTGTATGGAGGATGCTCCAGTAATTCGACTTTTTCACCGTCCAGGTACTCAGTTGTTTTCCGAGCGGTGCGAGGGCTGGCATTGTCGTGGTGAAGGATAATGCGGCGACTAGGGTTTTTTTTCGGAGTTCAGCAAAGATACTCGGCAAACAAATAGTGGTGTACCAATCAGCATTGACCGTTCTACGATCTTCAAGAGGAATAGTAGCCACGTGACCCGATTTGGAGACAAACGTAGCCACCATCTTTTTGGCCGTGCTGCGAGAACGAATAACTTTTGTCGGCTTGAGCTCATCTTCGTAGACCCATACTCGAGATTGGTTTTTATTTTCAGGCTCATATGCATATATCGAACACTCGTCACCGGATACAATGCTAAAAACTGCATTTGAGCTTCCTCCGTTGAATTTATTCAAAGTTCTGAAGCACCAATTGACACGAGTCGTTTTCTGCTCCTCAGACAATAAGTGAGGGATCCAACGGGAAAACAACTTTCGCACGCCTAATTGTACCTGTAAAATGATTTACATTGTATCTGACTCATTCCAATGCCCAAACACTCTTGAATCTCCCGATATGACACATGTCGGTCTTTCTTTATCAGCTGACGCACGGCATCGACGTTTTCTTGCGTGACTGCCGATTTTGGTCGACCTTCACGCACGTCGTCCGTGAGGGATAGACGGCCACGTTGAAATTCTGCATACCACCTGTATATTGTCGTCTTTGAAGGTGCTTCATTACTAAAAGCAACAATCATCCGGTCTCCACATTGTTTTTGTGATAATCCACTTTTAAAGTCGTAATAAATCATAGCTCTTAAATTTTCACGGGACAATTCCATTTTCAGCAGCGACTCGACGACTTCAAAAAACATTTGAAACCGAACCATCGCTTTCTTTTTTCTATGTGGCCAGTGTGTTAAAATAATGAAACTTTAGAGATTATAGAAAGGTATGATATGTTTCTAAGTATTAGATTCCCGAAACTTTCAGTGCAGCCCCGTAACCGGAGGTTCATAACCAGTTGTGATTTGTTCCGAAACTCTTATTTCAAATCAATTAGACAGTGTCGTCCGCGGAGCTCCTATTTCTGGGTGGTTTGGCCCTCCGGGCCTGCTATAAAACTAACATAACCTAAACCTACCTAATGGTTATGAACCTCTGGTTACATACGCGGCTGAAGCTACCTGGGCGACCAAGCTCTATTCGGGTGTATGTAGACGATACTATTTAATCTCAATTTGATAGTGTCGTCTATATATGTCAGATACCTCGGAACCAGATTTTTCGGCGGGGCACTGTGGGAGCGCGTAGAACAACCGGTCGGACATGCGAGTGCGCGACAGTAAACTGTTTATTGCAGATAAACTGCTATTATTATGGCCTCTAAATTATAACGAAATGCTAGTATAGTGCATTTTTAGCAACATATTAATAGGGGAAAAGAATAGTCTTCCGATTATATAGCAAAAAAAAAAAAAAAAAAAAACGCAAGATTTTTGTCAGTATTTTATTCTGGTCGCATGCAAACATCCCTTGATAAGTTTTTTATTGGTCCTGTGCTTAGGATTCACTTAAAAATGCATATTTCTTTATTACGCCTACAATTTAAAATTATATCATCTAAAGATATTGCTATTAAATTACACAAGGCGCACTGTCGAAATAGTAAATAATTATTGTAGATATTGTTGTTATTTATAAGAAAAGAAGGTCATATTTTCATCATTTCTCCGTTATGGTTATGATATAAAAAATTACAAAAGGTTACTCATACTCTATAATTTGGGTTTCGGTTTCACTGATGAGTGGCTGCGCTTCGATCAACAGTTTTTTTTTCGTTGTCCTTTTAATGTTACTGGAGATAACCGGATCAGACCGTAAAAGTAATGCATGTATCAGATCAGTATTGCAAGCAATCCTAGATATTTTGCGTGTGTGGTGAAGTCTCACATATCGAAATATTTTATGATTGCATTCTTGTGCATCTTCCGATAATGCACCTATTGGCAGGATTGCGTTGTGTTTTATAATGTCTGCTCCATGAATTAATATTTTATGGATGGTAACGGGCATATAGTACCATCCATACAATTGCACGTATAACTCCGCAGTTTCACGTGTATAAAAACGAAACGAATCTACATTTATCGCGAGTCCTGAAGCTATGACTTGTAGTATTATGTAAAATCTTTTTAAAAGATCTACATTTAGACCCGTTATATCCGCACTAATCTGGAAGTTTGCGAAAAATCTCCGAGCAGTGTTGCCATCATTTGTGTTTCCCACGCCTTGCTTAACCATATCTATTACCAACCCCAATCTTCTTTTGAATTCATCTTGTATGTTGCGTTTTGATTGCTCTCTGACATTCTTATTTTCTCCTCTTGCTGACCAAGATTTGAATGATAAATTGTATGCTATATGTAACATACATTCAAAGCTCCTAATCCACGCATGTAAAGAGGACATGCCGAATTCAAAACAGTCTTGATTTGGTTCACGATTATAAGCTACATCGATGTCGTTCATAGCTTTTGGAGTAGCACCGCAAATAAAGCATTTCATGGCTGATGATGTATCTGTTATATCATTGCAAATTTTTGTATCAACCATCGTTAGTAACATTTTATAATTCACAACGACATTTTTGAAAACATATGGACGTAATTGCCTTATTTCTTCATTTAATTCTGCAGTGGTCTTCTTTGTTAAATTTTTGTTTTCTTTTTCGAACCGAAAAGATATTGGTCGACAATAACGAGAGGATGATGGTGTAGGATTCTTCCAAATGGATTCAGATAAATCTTCATTATTGAGTTGAAGGGGAACGAGGCTACAAACAAATACAGATGAATCATCGTGTAGAGGGTCTGAACTCTTTAGCTTGTAAACAGACTGAGAAGAGGCTCCATCGCATCCCCATTTTAGAACCAAGACAAGATTATATTCTTTGGTATTGTCAAATTTTAAAGGTCGCATTATTCTTTCTATTGTTTTATCCAGTAAACATTGCAAATTAATACTAACATAATTTTCAGCTACAGTTATTGCTTCAGGTACTGGACACAACTCTTTCTTCAGTTTTTGAATTTGAGCATAAGCAGGAAATAATCCGGGAGCAATATTATTAACAGATAATCGCAATTGCGAGTACTGCTCTCTAGTTAGGTCAGAGTTCACATACAAGCTAAGTGCATCGTCGTCAGATAAGGATTTAGACTCGTCCGTGTTATTTAAGAGTTTTTCGCAAAATTCCTTAACTTTTGTAATGTGTGCCGGGTGTGTTTGAATGAAGTCAAAGATAAATTTAGCATGTGTGTGTCTGATACTTTTTGATGCTACGTAGTTTAGCTCATCTATGGGGAGGGATCTTACAGATTCAGTTCTCCTTCTCTTTTGACGATCACTCAATGTATTAAAATATGCTTTAGAGGATGTCGATGTCGATGGAAGCAAAGTCGGAGGCTTAGTGTTAATAACATGAGACCAGTCTATTTGTAAATCAAGCCAACTGCCACATGTAGATAGAAACAAATCTTCTTTCCAACATTTGTCTTTCCGTTTATTCTTCACGGTATACAGAAATTTCCTTATTTTACCGTTTATAGCACTGCAATAAAGTAAGCAAATTGTTTAGTATTCAATACAAAAAAATATACGTTTTAGTAACATTAAACAATACTTACGATTTAATTTCCGAAGAGATGGTATTTGGAAATACAGCCATCACTTTTTCTACAGCAATACTATGATCTCGCAGATCATGTTTAAGCAGATTATATAAATCACGATTTGTTTTTAGTTTTTCCATTATATTCCGATTATAACAACACGCACAACGATTGACGACGGCTTAGTGTGAAGACATTTTTAATTTTGCGGGTATACTGAAATTACTTGCACTATAAGTTTTGAAGTGCCAGGTACAAATTATAATATTTGCCGTTAATTTATTTATTTATTTGTAAAAATCAAGGAGTTAATTCATGCGCTCGGTTGACACAAAAAACGTAATATTTAATGTATAAATAAATATTTACCGATTCTTCGATGTTAGAACTGCATTTCTATTCGGCTGCCTGCCTTAGCAGATTTAAGAAACAAATTGCTATTTCTTTTAAATAGGCGCTTTCGAAAAATGACCTCCAATTGCAAATATCTCTAAAATTCGGCTAAGTTCGGGTAAGGTTAAAATGCAGCGTATTAAAATTATCTTTAACTTATAACTTGTAATACTTAGTATCTTGGAATTGCTTGGCACATTTTTTATAATCATGACTTTCTAGTTTAATTTTACATGAATGATAAAACAGCAATTATAATTAATTATAATATGAAACACCTAGATATTATTTGTTGTGGCGATACTTAAACATATATTCTTTGTAATAAAATCAAAAAAAGGACCTCAACTACTACACAACAGTTAAAATAGTACCTAGAAGTATAGTCGAGTTTTACGGGTTTATCGGATAGTGATGTTTGTTCGAGTACTATTCACCAACAAGGCAAATAAGTGAAAAAATAATAATAAGACATGATGGTCTAAGCGTTAAAGTTTACAAAAAAGTCATTTAACAGCAAGAAAGTGAAACATTTTATTTTCAAGCATGTCCGACCGTTTGTTCTACGCGCTCCCACAGTGCGGGGCCCGAATTTTTCCGAAGATATTCCTCAATTTTCATCAAAATCATTAGAGCCGTTTTCAAGGACGTGATTTCAAATACATATACAAATATTGCTTCATCGACTAACTACACAGCGTGGAAAAACCACAAACGCTACATGGACGGGAACTTCGTTAAATATTTAGAAATAGAAATGGCTGAGTGAGGAATTGAGGGAACTCCTCAAATATTGTAGGCAAACATTTAGCGATTTTAGTATATTTTGGTAACAGGTCTAGCATTTGCATTCAGAAAGTATCACTTGGTGAAATGGAACTGATGATGAAGACCACAGATGGCCACCGGAACTCCTCAACGGTACCTATTTCAAGGGTGGCGATAAGATATCTCGATTAAGATAGTTGAGCGACTACAACGAAGAATATTTACTAGTTGAAATATGACTATGACTTTCCAGCGGCGTTGCTTGCGGCGCTCTTGAAATAACTTAAAGTTTCATACCAACTAAGAAGTGGGACTATGTAACAGCGTATTATGATCACTAAAAAGGATAAAATAAAATGTTTTGTAAAACAAAAAACCGCCTTCAAAAACGCATAAAATAACTTCTTTTAAAATTGTAGGTACCTACCTAATAGGTCAGTCCAACTAAAGTCGGCGACCACAATATTTTCAGCAAAAAAAGTCGAACAAACAAACAAACAAACTCTTCTTCTTCTCTTATTATTATTATGAATAATAATAAAGCCTTTATATTTCCAAATACAGGTGTTACAAATGTTTCCATTTTTAGATAATTCCGAGTTGTTAGTATTGTTGGTACAATTAATTAAACTAGCTTTATATATTAGTATAGATTAATATACTTACAACGGTAGGCAGTATAAGTTTGAGATTACCGGCCGCCGCCTCCGCCTTTTGCCGACCGGCGACGCAGTCCGCGTGCGTGAATAGAACCTGCCGCGTGGGGTTCGAATACGAGACCTTGCCGTTGTCCACGAACGTTATGTGGCGAAAGCCCCATGCCTGTAAAAATATATTTATATTAAAAAAAAAAGCCGGCCAAGTGCTAGTCGGACTTGCGCACCGAGGGAAGAATTTCAAATTGTATTGAGGGACGAACTTGACTTTGCCGTTGAAAAACTGTTGTGTCCATACATCGACATAGGTCGCGATTAGTTTACCAACTGTATAAAAGTTTGCAATCGCAAAATGTTTTCTTTTTTGGTTTTTGCAATTTTTCCTTTATCTGTGCTATAAGACATTGCTTCGTACCAAATTTCAAGATTCTGAGTTCACGGGAAGTACCCTGTAGGTTATGAATCCCTTGCGAGTGTCGAAAATTTGCGGTATAAACGGCTGTATCTTTTGAGCTTAGGAGTTTGATTTTTCACAGCTCCAAGGGACAGTAGACTTGAGTATTTGATATAAATTCCAATTTGATACCTCCTTTGACGGACGGACGGACAAGAAAGTGATCCTTTAAGGGTTCCGTTTTTCCTTTCGAGGTACGGAACCCTAAAAATGCATTTGATGGTATTATCGGGGTTAAGTGAACTGATAGGTCTTCAGGAGGGCGAGCACAAGAGGTCAGTGTACATGGCGCAGCTTATATAAAACCCAGTTATGTATTAGGGTGTAACTGGGCAATGTATACCTAATTGTCACCTGTAACACGTCATTGTCAAGATGGTGAACTAGGGGGCTGGTGACAGACCGACTGACAGACAGTTTAGTCTTAGCAATAGGGTCCCGTTTTTACCCTTTGGGTAAACAATGAAGCTAACCGAGGGGTGTTAAGAAAATGGAAGCGTTGTATGTATAACCACAGTAAATTTAACCTTTTGGCGACTAAGGTCTATAAGTAAAAATGAATAGGTATAAAATTCGGCATTTTTATGCTTAGTCAATAAATACTTTCTCTCCAATTTTCTTTCCAGTCATTTTTAAACCTAGTCATTTTTTATTATAGACCTTAGTCGCCAAAAGGAAAATTAATTACCAGCAAATTCCGTGCAACATGGCAACCCAGAGTGCCAGCTCCGAGCAGCAAACACTTGGTTTTCTTCATCACATCTACATCAATATCGGGCACCAGGCGCCATTTCATCAGCTTTATGTTCAGGTCTGAAGATGTTTCCGCCAACCTGACAAAAGATAACGGTCATTTTATCTCTTGGTTAGAAATTTGCTACACAAGTGCTTACTCAGGATGACGTGACTTGTGCACACTTTGGATATTGAAGGAATATTGAAACTCGCTTGCTAGGTAATGATGTTTCGGCAGTGTGAATTCTGTGAGTAGGAAAGGGGAAAGCATGCTTTCCACATATAGATAACTTACTATAATTACTTAAAGGCAAGAAGCACTGAAGCACAACTAACAATTCTGTGCCGCCTGTATATATAATAGGTTGTTTTACAGAAACTCATTTGTTAGAATGTTTCACTGTGCAGAATTTTCATTTCATAGAAAGCTAATATCTGCTGTAACCTTACTGTTTTGAGATTATTTATTGGTGGTCAAAGGTCTAAACTAACCTAACCTACGTAACTCATGCTTGAGATTAAGGTTTCAGCAGAAATTTAATAAATAAATAAATAAAATAGCAGCATCAGCAGAAATTTGCTTTAAATTAAATAAAAATTGTGCGTAGTGATACATTCTATGAGATGAGTTTCTGTAAATCAAGGGGACACCGTATATATAACATAATATTGACAACAGATTTATTTAAAGTAAGTAGGCATAAAATGTTACATACTTAATGGGATCCATTGAAGCTGACATGTTCGCCAGTTTGGGTCCAAAATTACCTCGGTCATTTCTCTCCCAGCCCACCCAACCAGCACTCTCAACAGCTTGGATATTCTGAAAGAATGACTAATTTTGACTAACCATAACACTCTTCCTCCACAAAAGGGGGAACGCCTTGAAATTCCGTAAATTTATATTCTACATATCGAAGTTAAACCAAATACCAGGTCTAAAAATAATACAAACATCAGTGTGTCAAAAAGTACAAAATTTTTATGTGGATGAGTGACACCATATTAAGCAGATCATGTTACCAACTCAATACTAAAAATGTTTGTTGCATTCACACTAAAAACATTACACTGACAATAATATATTAACAGAAAACTTTAACAAGGAATTAGAAGTACAATCAAAAGGCCTATGTGAACTGGAAAGCTGATGAGAAAATCACATAATACACACACATTCCCTAGACATCTAAAATCTGCAGGCCTCTATGACTGACAATAAGGTAAACATTACAAGTATCTTTGTAAACATTTAATGCAATTTCAGCATAAATATAAGTGACTTCAATTGTACAAGTACAGTAATCATTACTAAACTATGAGCTTAAAACGGGCAAATCTAATTTCTTCATAAAGTACTCACCTCCGGCACAGTCACAGTAAAGACCACACTTTTATCAAAGCCTCCGCTGATATCACACCGCAACCCTACAATCTGGAGAATATTTTGACACAGGCTAGGCACATGCTCCAATAGCGCAGCTAGGAGCATCCTCAATGGCCAACCTGGATTACCACCATTACTCGGATCCGCAAATGCAAAGTATAAGCTTGACAGATCTTCATTCAAATCTTCCCTAATCGCATTTGCATTGAATACTTCAGCTAAAGTTTTCACTATGACATTTTCATTTTGTTTTAATATAATGAAGAAGTTTCTCTGATTCATATCAAACATTTTGAATGCTTGCGCTATGTCTTGTATCTGCTTGTTGTTAAAATAATTCGAGATATTTGTGCTTGTCTCATTGAGATATACCACAGGCTGGCTGGGTGATGGGAATGCAAACCAATAGTAGTAATGGAACTTTTTTAAATCCTGCAAGGAACAAAGAAATATATTAAGGCTGCCAAATAAATAACCAGTAAAATTAAGAGGATCTTAAAAAATAAAAACAACAAAAGGTGTATGAGATGAATATTATTATATCAAATATAAAGTATCTCCATAACTCATCATAGTCATCATTTAATTCAGTTATACTTGAAATTTCCAAACTTAATTAATCACTAAACATGCTGAAAATAATTCAGAATAACAATTTTGAACTTACAGCAAAAGAGATAATAATAAAGTTAAGTAAAACACTGGGATTTGTGATCCATGTTTTCTTCTTAATATTTGCCCAAATTGCTTCTCCAACAGAATTCAATAACGCTGCCTTGTCCAAATCTTTAAACTCTTCTATTGTGTTCTTGTTCATAATCGTTCCTGTTACATTTTGATAAAATTGTTCTGTATCAGGCTCCCTTAAATATAGAAAAACACCTTGTTTGTTCTCTTCTGCCCAAATTAAAAAAAAAAATTAGTCTGATACTTTATAACATAATTATTAGACTACTAACTTGTTAAACGAGGTTCCATCGACTTCAAAAACGGCGCTAATATCTTCACGATACGTAAATCGCCCGTAAACTTGTTTGTTAGTTTGATTCAATTTATCTACTTCTAATTTCATTTCAGTAAGAGAGTGCCAAAACGAAGGGTGAACGAAAGACAAAAAGGGCACATACTGAATTATTTTACTATTATCGTTATTCGTCATTATGTACCGTTAAAAGTAATCAATATTGCAATACGAACAGTAAATTTCTTTTCAAAATGCTAAAACCACGGAGGGAGGACCCCAGTTTTTAAGCAATCTATCATCAAGTGTCAAATTGACAAAACTGTTGTTGTTGTTGTGTTGACAGTGTTGACAGATTGTAAAATATTCCAGTTAAAAAGAAAAACGCCGCATTTTTCTGTGCACCGAGACCGTAACGTATCTATCTATCTTGTTAAAGTGATTGGAAAAATGGGGCACTGTTTGAAATGAAATTGGCAACATGATCCGACTTTTAGTCAACATCTTATCTCGCATTCATGGCCCCACCCATATGGTACTTTAGACATAGGTACCCTCATAACATAATCTGGGCCTCTATTCAACTGCGTTATAACGATATCGTATTTGACGTGTTTCCGTATTGTCAACGTTTTGATAACTCTTATGTCATTTACAATAATGGCGACTGTGACATAAACGAGTCAAACACGATATCGTTTTAACGTACCTGAATATAGGCCCAGTAATCATGAACCAGCGTTGTTCCGCCATGTTCCACCAAAGCTATAATCACGGGTCTTCCGGTAACCTTCGGGGAGGGAAGATGGCCGATTGAAAGATGTCCGGCTTTTGATTTTGATTTATTCCGTTTACTGTTTTACTCTATTCACTTGACATTGGCGAAATCACTGTGTGGACCGCCATTAATTAAAAAAAAAGAAGAAACTATAATCACTGGCAGGTAAATTTTAAAATTCCATAACGTCATACCTTTAAAAATAATACATCATTCCTTGTCTTTTAAAATGCAGAAATGTAAGTTTTTACTACGTGGAGATTTGGTATAAGTATATTTTCATGTAAGGTTCCTGAAAACGTGTTATTCAAAATTACCGTAAGACTAAAATGTAAGTATGTAATAATAATTTCCCTTTCTTTTAATTCCGTTCTTTTTATCAAGGGCTTTCGTAGGACGAGTTGCACACGCATCAGTCATTTAACAGCTTTGAAATATTATTTTACATGAATATTTGTTCAGATATTTAAGGATTTATGTAGCACACGTAATTAAAACCGTTTTGCGTTTTACGATGACATGATATCAAAGAGATTTAGTATTAGAGTCTGGCAAACGAAAGCTGTCCCCGAGAAGGAGCGCCAAAATCAAGAAAAGTGCGGTTTTTTACACTGACTGTACACTGAATAAACGGAGTTGATACTCCAACATTCATTTGAAGACATCAGGAAATTAAATAGTATCAAACTCGGTTTATTCAGTGTACAGTCAGAGTAAACAGCTGCCGGTTTTTTGATTTTGGCGCTCCTTCTCGGGGACAGCTTTCGTTTGCCAGACTATATAAGGTAACCCTACAGAGTATGGGAACATTGTCATACAAAAACTTTGATATTAAGCGTCAGAAATGCCATCTAGCGTTGAATAAGAAAATGCGCATTGAAATAATTAGGTCACGTATTTCAGCTACTGGATGGTAGGTGGCGCTAATTTAAAGTTACAGGGGTGTCACCAATATGATGTTAATACTATTGATAAAAGTTACTGTCCAGGGGCCGTACTTTTGATGCTGATGGCGTCATTTTACTTAAAGGATGATTAAAAATGAAAAACTTACTTTGACATTTTGACCCTTGGACATATTGACTCCTAGGACATTTTGACCCTTAGACATATAGACAGCTTGGACATATTGACTACTTGGACATGTTGACTCAATGGACATATTGCCTTTTTGGAAATTTTGATTTTTTGTGCGTTTGTGACTTTTTCCCTATGCTAAAGCCTCCGTATACCTACTCTTTTATGTGCACTTTCATCTCTGATTATGCTAATGTTTACAGATCAATCGGATCGCCTAATTGAGAATGGCAATAAATACTATTCAGCCATGTGAAAAATATAACTTCCATCCCGGGTACAGTACAAATAACAACAGCACCAGCTCTAAAGGGACTAACTTGCCACAGTGTCATCTCTTGAAGTTCAACTTTACCGCCAACGGTAGCGTGACGAGCGCGTCCAGCAACCTCAAGGCAGGGAACAAAGGCTTGTCACAGTACCTCGGGCACGATGGGCTCCAACTACTCTCCCACCACACAGAAAAAAACCTCTACAAACAGACAGAATTCGTCTCTTCTTTCCCTTTGGCTGCAAAAATCTATAAAGCCAGCTCAGACGAGTTCAGACTTAAGAAGAGCAGAAGCAAAAAAAACAAAAAGTCTGTGCTGACACTTCCTAACGAGCGCAGTGGGCTTCCCCAGTCGTGCACTGTCAGCGATATGAATGACACTGAGTATTTTAAACGGGAGGTTGAAAATGAAAACAAGGCGAAGAAAAGACTACCGAAAATTAAGAAAAATCGGAACGAATTTGAATATTATGATAGAGACGCTGAGTACTGCTCTCAAGTGAATATAGACTTGGATTGTAGTTCCACAGATATGATTAGGAATTTTAAAGGCGACTGTAGAAGTAAGCGGACGGGTCGCTATAACACGAAAATGGGTAATTGTGACGAGCTGCAGCCGCACGATGTCTGGGCTGTGTTGAGGAATATCAACCAATTCCAGTTCAATCCATCACCACCTCTGTCTGATGACAGCATTGTTTTACCTCAGTCTAAAAAGAAAACTTATAAGAAGAATAAACGGAAAACGAGGTGAGACGTGGTGAAGCTATCCCAACTAATCCCTAGAACATTCTACTAAAATATATTTAACAAACGTAGGGAGAGTTGTTTAAATCTAGTAACCCAGAAGTTTAAATGTAGTAATTAATGGCAACGTGTTTCTAAGGGCCTGTTGTTTGATCAGTAAGTAAACTAAGTAATTGTTAAATTCCGTAACTAATGGTTAAATCTCAAGGAAAAATGACGAATTTTCCATGATTTTTTCGATTTTTAACAATTAGTTATCTGCTGATCAAACAACAGGCCCTTAGAAAATTGTTGACCATCCATTACTATATTTAACACTTCTAAGTTTTTTTTATTTTGTTTTGTTGATTGTTCATTTTGTATTTTTTTCGTTTTGCCATCTTAGCCTGAATGTGCAAAATGTGGTTACAGAATGATCAACATGTTTAGAGTTTTTGATATTCTGTAGCTCTGCCTACCCCACTCTGGGAATGAAGGCGTGACGTTATTAATGTATGTAATTTTGTCAGGTCTGTAAACATATTTTTTTGTGAATGCTTTGTTTCGTAGGTACTATATTTTTTATTTTCGCTATTCGTGGGTCTTCTATGGCCGCGTTCGCTATTTCTCTCTTAAAAACCCAACGAGTTAATGATGATTTCGATAGACTCAGCAGTGAACGTAGCCGAGAAGATTATGATGACAAATTAATGAGACTAGCAGGAATGATACCATTCTACGCTTAGGAACTAAATCCAGAAAACCTTATTTTCTAGTGTGATCGAGACATGCCGGACCGAAGAATACTACATATCAAATATTGACGTACAAGATAAATTTGCTAACAGTAATTCATTTTCAAGCTTAGACAGAATAACTGTTATCGACAACCAGCACGAAATTAACAAATTATTAGAAGAGAAGCCTAAAAAAGGGCTCAAAAATCGATCAGGTATTGTAAAAAATAGGGTTGAAAGATTTACAAAAAATAAACCGAAAAATAAAAAAGTAACACCAAGAGAGCCATCGAAAGCCTTAAACTTACCTTTAGAGGGTAAGCTTGAAGAACGTAATGCAAAATTTAAGACTGAACAAACTCCTTGGAAGGCTACTAAAGTTGAAGATAATAAAGATTCTTTGATAATGAGCACTTTAGAATCTAGAAAATCAGATGATCGGATAGAATTCAATGTTAATGATGACAGCTATCTTAAGGAGTCTCCTGTTGCCAAGAATTTACAGTTGACGACCTTTTCACAACCTGATTCTAATTTCAATATGAATTGCAATAAAGGTATAGTTTTTTAATTATCCTTCAGATAATATTAATTAGGTACTCAAGTCTTCTGTTCATGTTGTTCAATTTATCTACAATTTACAGACAATGAAAGGCTTCCAAGACCAATATCACCATCTTTACTCGAACCGAAATCAACAGGTTTGAGGCCCTCTAAAGTTGTGCTAAGTAAGGGACAAGAATTAGCATTGTCAAGAAGGCAACACTCCCTCACGAGAAAACTTCGCCTAGTTACAACAATGCCTAGTAGTGGCACACCGGCGGCCCCTAAACATACACAATTCGAAATCCGCAAACGTCTTGCTTGTCTTAAGTTCCCAATAGTTATTTCGGGAAAAGACCAAGTAAGCGGTCCCATGGAGGTTGTGCCGTACCAATATTCACAATTCGATGGATTAGATGACCACATTTGGCCGTTTATGCTTGCTTGGTCTAAGAAACGGAGAGGTGAAATGAAATCTGAAATAACGGACAGCAAATGTGGTCCAAAAAGACGTAATTTTTTTAATGATCGTAGCAAACAAAACGAAGACTCGAACAACAGAAAGCCTACCAATTACTTATCGCTCAACAAACAAACTCTCAAGCCTAAAAAACCCATAGCAGCTGACTTAAGTTTTTGTATGCCCAAAAAGAAAGAATTGAAACCAATACCTGTTAATTATGATAGCCATGAAGCGCAGCAATTGGTAAAATCAAAACCAATTAGTCAATTCCGAGATAAGATATTAAAACTTCTGTATAAAAAGACATCAAGCTCAAGCATTACAAATAATAGCAGCGAAGCTCCTGGCCGATATGTGAAAGAGGTCAAACCCAAAATAGAACCACAATTTAGAAACGCTGCTACAAACTTTAATGGGGGAGAAGTTGTCGAGCCATACGTAAGGCCAATTGTTGATAAAGATAAACCGAAAATAAAGCCGACGCCGCCATCTAAGGTTTTAATACCTACGCCTCCATCTAAGATTGTTTTCCCTGCAAAACCTCAATGGGGTAAAGCGAAGTGGACAAGCGCCTTCATTGACAATGTAATTAGAAAGCTTAAAACTGGCGTTTACTATAACCATAATGATACCATTGATTTGGGCGTTGGGCAACAAAGTGGTAATATTATTTTATACATAAGTACATGTTTTTAAAGTTAACTCTGACCACACCACATTTATTGTTTTGCATTACAGATATAAAAGAAATCTCAATACAGACGGCACTACCGAATAGTGCTCAGGGATTCGTGGATCTGACTCCTAAAATTACTATTAGGAAAAAAGAGGATTCTATCGATTTTCTTCCCGGATTTGAAGATTGTCTGCCACAACTTGAAATTAAATCGATGACACGAAACCAAATAGCAGTTAAGCATTGCGTTACGAACGTTGTGTTTCAATTTGATGTATGCGTCCCTTTGGAACAGGACCAAATGGTGACGAATTTTAAAGGATCGACGACTTGTATTCCTCTGTCGGTAACTGAGAGCAAAACTAAAGTATTCAAATGCAAAACAAGAATAATACACGACATATTGCCTGCAGAGATTTGCAGCATTATACCTAAGGTTATGAAAAGGTTAGCTAATGCGGACGCCATACTACCAACCTTACAAGAAAGTAACAAGAATGGCAGCCTGTCAACTATATCTGAGTTATCCGGTGCTGAGAACCTAGATATTGTGAAGATGTCAATTGCACCTCATATCATGATGTCACAGGAACTTATAGAACTGGCCACTGGCAAATTCCGAAATAAATCAACGCTGATTTTGACCAAGTCTGGTTTTAGCATACGAAGGAGCGTTGATTCACTTATTGGAGATATACAGATAGTAATGAACCTATTGCCCAGATTTTTGGAATTAGACAAACAGTTTTACTTAGTCCCTCGCCCAGAGTTTCTGTTACCTTTGAAAACTGATAAACTGACTCCAAAGGTGATACCGAATCCTCATATTACGATTTCCAGTCCAGAAAGTACTGATTGGTGTACAGATTTAGTGCCATATGCTCCTAGAAGAACAAATGCGACCTCATCAAAACAAATTTTGCACAAATTAATCAATTTTATGCAAGGGGGACTATCAAATTCCGTAATTAAATTCGATTTTAAACATCTACCTTCTTTCATAAGCAACACTGTCACAGTTAATATTATGGTAAATAGTATCAAAGACATTAAAAACACCATATCTATTAACTTGGTAAATTTAGAAATGGATTCAATACAAAATGCTTTATATAACATTTTCCCAATCAAAAATATTCGTCCCGGCAATGAATCTGTAAAGTGCATTGAATACATTAAGAAAGTGGGCCACACTAAAAAACCAAGTAAAGCTGCGCGTGACAGTCCACTGCCTAGTTTAGGAATTGCAAAACTTAAAAAGAAAAGATACGTGAGACTATACAAGAAATGTAAATCAACATCACACATATCTGCAGAGAAGAGCAGCACCACACCTTTGAACAAAATTAATACTTTGGACGACTTTTTCCAAGCCATGGGGACCGGGAAGCTGTTGTCCAGTGCGTTTGAAGGATATAGCGGTAGAAAAATCTTGGCATCCATCATTGAGGTAGCAAATCATTATTCTGTATCGTTGAAATGAGACTAAGTAAAATTCACACACAGAGGCATATGTATATAGAAGTTGGGCGTGAAGGATTTGATCTCAGATCTTTGTATGATCTGAGAATTTGACTTACTAGTTCACTAGTAGTTTAACAATTCATTTGTTTGACTGTGACTACTTCCCTAAACGAACTGACGTGACTTTAATAGGTTTAGTACCTAGGTAATTCTACTAAAAAGTACGTATAGGTGAAAAACTTAAGTAAATGACCAGTTGTATGTTGTTGTAACACTTCTGTATAGACCGTTTGACATTGTATATTTGAAATTTGACGTAAGTAACATATTAATTTTGTACACAACAACATACAACAGGGCCTCTATTCAAGTGCGTGATAACGATATCGTTTTTGGCCTGTTTCCGTATTGTCAACGTTTTACTAACTCTTATGTCATTTACAATAATGGCGACTGTGACATAAACGATTCTTAAACGTGTCAAACACGATATCGTTTTAACGCACCTGAATAGAGGCCCAGGTCCTTCACTTAAGTTTTTCACCTATTACCGTCTCTATCTTAATTCTCGAATTTATATTTCAGTTAAAAAGTTGGATCACGGACATTAGTCCTAGACAAGCCATGTTAGTGTTACTATTGAATAATAAAAAAGACACGCCTAATTTAGTGCGATTTAGACCAGTGATACTGCAAGGTATAGCCGTGAACAGAATCACTCGGGCTAGTGAAATGGATATGGAAATAGAAGTTATTGAAAGGGAGAAGTTCAGTGCACTGCCGGGGGTAAGTGTCACGAATGAGTAATGATATAGATAACCTGGAACAATTAGGTTTAACTTCGAAAACAATTTAAAAGTTGTTTCAATCCTTTTTATTTATATAAAGATACTTATTTCGTAAGTAGTATTTTTGTGATTTAGCAAACACGCAAAATTCGGATGCGTTGATATTGTTACGAATAGGCAAGGTTAGTAGTAGGTAGGTAGATTAGGAACGAGACCGTGAGCCAAGGACGTCGCTATTGTAAACGGTGTCAATGAGTTCAAGACCAAGGCCATTGCTATTGTAATACAAGGTCGTAATGCAATGTGTAGAACCTTCCGGTGTCGCACTCTCAAGAAAGTCTTCGGCGAGTCGAAGTTCCTCGGTCATTCGAGAAGGCATTCTGGAACATTCGGGGATTGGGAGTATAAAAGGCGAAGCGCACGCGGCTTGATTCATTCCCCATCCGATCAGAGCCGGAGTCCCGCAGGGCTCTGTTCTCTCCCCAATTCTCTTTTCGTTGTTCACAAACGATATACCTAGAGTTCCGCATGTTCATTATGCACTTTTTGCTGATGACACCGCCATCTATACGACTTCTATCCGCCCCTCGGTTCTACACGGTCGCCTCCAGGACGCCATCAACGAGTTAGGTCGTTGGTTTAGGCTCTGGAGGATCGAAGTGAATCCGGAGAAAAGCGCCGCTGTGCTTTTTTGCCGGAAACTCAGTCTCAGTTGGTTAGGTCCCTCCTACAATTCTATTCGACTCTACGATAGCCCCATTCCGTGGGCTAACGAGGTCAAATATCTAGGGGTCACCCTAGATCGTCGATTGCTTTTCCGGCCACACATTAGGCGTGTCCGGAATCGCGCGGCCTTCATTCTAGGCCGTCTCTATCCGTTGTTGAACAAACGCAGTAAGCTGTCGCTTAGAAATAAGATGACAATTTACAAGACGTGCGTTCGCCCCATACTAACTTACGCTAGTGTGGTCTTCGCTCATGCGAACTCGACTGCTCTGTACCAATTCCAGGTGCTGCAGAATCGATTCTTGCGCAGAGCCACGGGCGCTCCGTGGTTCATGCGCAACTTAGATCTTCACGACGACCTCGGTCTTCCAACCGTGGCCAAGTTTATGAAGGATGCCTCTCGGCGGTTCTTCAATAACGCTCCTCACCATCCTAACCCCTTATTACGCGATGCCGTAAATTACGTCCCGCTCGTGGGCGTATCCTCTCGGAACAGGCGTCCCCGACACGTACTGACCGACACCGATGACACTATCACGGCTGCCCTCGCAGCCCGCGAAGATATTCGTCGCCCAACCGTCTCACAGGGCAACACCAGCTTAGATCCATACACACCACAACGTCTCCGTCCGCGGCGGCGGAGGCGTCGGCGTCCCCCGGCTCACCCTACACGTGGGCGACCCCACTTTGCACCGGTACCGGTACCGGTTAATTCACATAATCGACACCCAGATGGAGTTTCTTGACGCTTCTTCTCAGTCTGGTCTAACGTAAAATTTCCGAAGCGTATTGTAGCATAAAACCAATTCGATTGAAATTCTCCCCTAGCGTCCTAAGTCCGAGGTCGGCCCAATAGGGGCGCCCTTAGGCATGCTAGTGTAAAACCCACTTTTAGCGTGGACTCCCATCAGGAGTCCGCCCTCTCTCCGGCGAAGTAGTCAAAGCCATCAGAGGCTAACTACGTAGGTCCCTCAAAAAAAAAAAAAAAAAAAAAAAAAAAAAAGGCTTGATTCATTCTTTACTTGGACAGCGAACGGTGCGAACCGAGCGATCATCTAAGTATTCGAACTTTTTTGTGCGATAGTAAGTAGTTTGTAACAGTTAAGCGAGTGTGTTAATAAAGTCTAGCACATAGTTATCGGTGTATTCGTGCGTTTCTATCAGTTATCCCCACATACGTTACAATATCTTTTGTAGTTCGACGCTTGAATGTTGGATAGTTTATTCGTAGCAGGGACCCGCCCATCCATTCATCGATAAAAGCCTTTGAAAGACTAACCTCTCAATAGATACCCCACTAAAAGAGTAGCCTATAGGAACGAAATATATTATTATGACTAAGTTATTTGTTAAACTAACCATTCACTATAAGGGAAACCATAACCAGCTAAAGCACAGATTACCCTTATAAATAGCGCTTTAAAAAGCATATCGAACGGCTTTTCTAAGTAAAAGCCTTAAAAAACCCATTCGAAACCCCTTGGATGGGATAGCGGGTTTCAAAAGCAAATCGAACGGTTTTTAAGCGATACGGCTTTTCTAAGTAAAACCCTTATAAAAACCCATTCGAAACCCCTTAAATGGAATAGCCGGCCAGTCCCTGATTCCTAGTCCATCCTGATGCCACGCTACAAAAGCTGGTATGCCGCACGGTTCATTCTCGGGGTCTTGTGTTGGGGGTTAGTGCTGTACAAAGTTAACATTACTGTCCGTTTACCGACTGACTAAGTAGGTACCACTGGTGCTATATGATTCGCTACAAGGACCACCTTCAGTCGGGAACTAGGATCAAGACTTTTTTTTTTGTTTTCTGTGTAGTTACCTACTGATGTCTTGGTATCGTAATTGGGATGGGATAAAGTAAAAAAAATAATTACTGAATGCAAAAGTCAATGATAATCATTGAGAATGTATTGCATCCTGCAAGATGTTTTTTCCTGTCTTTCGATGTGTTCTTCGTAATACCTACAACAAGGCTTTTAATTTGTTTTTCAGCATGAAGGTGCGCGTAACATGTTTAATACTGCGCGAAACGATAGTCATCTTTTTGAGGAATTATCTTGGATAGCCAAAACCACTGTAAGCTTTATTTTTATTGTTTTTATTTAAAAAAAAAAACCGCTTCTAAGGCAGAGGTTATAATATTTACCACATTACTACGAGTATAAGCTGAAATTGAACTTTAATGCCTACACCTAATTTCAATGGTCTAACTTTAGGATGCTAGGTAAACCTTTTGTTACTGGAAGAGCGGGTTCTCCTGATACAAGTATTTCTATACTTAATAGGAGATCCCAACCTTATTGTGATGTGCACCCCTACTGTGGAACCGTTTTTTTTTTTTTACATTTTACGATACATTTTTAATTGTATTTTCCTGAAATATAACATCATCTATTATTTTTTTACTATTTAGAGCCTTGCGATTCCATGACTGTATTTCATTTCGGTCTAGTATTTTTACTTTAACGGGGCCTTATTAAGGGTTAAGCTACCATAGTCTCTGATTGAACTGATTAACTCATTAACTGCTAGCACCTCATGCAAGCGTTCTCCTGACTGACCCTGTGCTTTGAAATGTAACACGTATGATCAATTCCAGTTACTAAAGTTAAACCGTTTAGACATGCAGGTTTTGATTAGGGTCGCGGTCGCGTCCGAGTTTCGTGTGGACACGTGCTTGTGGCTCGTTCCAAACGGGTACCCGTGTTTATCCCGGACACGGATCAACGGATCGGTTCGAGAGTTGGAATAGGTAGTTTACCTAATCTTGGCGCTTGTTCATTAATTCACGCGTGATTTAGATGGCAATAGAGTAATGGATGAAAATGCATCAAGTTTAGGTAAATAAGCATTCAGTGGCTATACCGACCCCTGGGCTCGTATTATGGTCAACTTTATCGCGGTGTATAAAGCATCCGTCGCTCTCCAACTTGCATAACTGGTCAAAGAGTGACAGTTGTTTTTTATACATCGATAAACACGACCATACTAGGCCCCCTGGTTATGTTAGTGATTTTTCATCCATCACATACACATACATACATACATAACATCACGCCTTCATTCCCAGAGTGGGGTAGGCAGAGCTACAGAAATACCAACAACTCTAAAAAGACATGTTAATAATTCTGTAACCACATTTTGCACAAGCTGAGATATTAACTAGTGTATTAGTGACAGGTGGCAAGCCCATCGCCTAACAATACTAGAAGCCTTTATTCCCTTAGTCGCCTCTTACGACATCCTCGGGAAGACATGAAGTGGCACTATTCTAACTCGGAAACCACACGGCAATCCATCCATCACACTTGCCCTGAAAGGGTGTTATTACACGCAGGCGCACAGAGCAGTTATAGCCGATTTACCTCCCGGGGCAGTTATGGATTTTTATAACTCCCTAGTTTAGTTTTAAACTATAGAACCCACTACGTAAGTCATTTTAGACCAAGCTTTATTTTCTATATTCAAAACTTGTCTACAAACCAATTTTACTGTACTTATATTAAAATTATACCGTACATTTAAATGTATTCTATTTATATTTTACAATTATTTCAGTGACATTTGCAATGATTTTATTAAATTTTATTTTGAAAATCAGTACAATCTGGCAGTATGGCCTGTCAAGTTTGAAAACTAAAATCAGTTCTCAGCATTATTTGTGGAAGGCTATATTGAAAAAAAATTGACCATCTCTTTTAGCGAGTCGAATACCATACATATGTTTGATTGTTTTTATTCCTTTAAAAGTCATTTTTTTTTTTCTTCGCAAATTTGATGAATATCATTTTGTGTATCACGGGCAGTAAGGGGATTACAAACTTGAGCCATTAAAATCCTAATGCTACTTACTGCTCTCTTGCTAATACCTACTCTCGTTAGTAATCCCCTTCTTACGTCCCTTGATGCACAATGTACTATAGCAGGCCAAAGCGAAGTACCTAGAAATAGAACGGAGCTCCATCGATTCCTAGCCAATATAATTGAAATAGTTTTGTACAAGCAGTTAAACGATCTAACTAGGTACTGAGTAGCTAGACTGGATGGGAAATTATTTATTTAGATAAAAGTGAATGAATTATAGAACAGTTATGCACAAATCCTGTTTTGTCCTGCCCTGCTAACGCAAATGGCAGTATCTCAAACAAAACTCCTGTAGCAAATAAAACCTTATTAGTTATAACCAACAGGATAGGATTGAATCTGCTTTGGCTATCGAATTTGAGATACTGCTTATTGGGTAGGAGGGCATTATTACACTTCATGGTTTCAAAACTAATTACAGGCGTCCGACTATCAAAAACCGTTTAACGAGTCGTCTGAAAAACTGTTGAAGGACCTTTTAGAGAAGAGGAAACAATTAAACCCGTCGTACCTGAGAGTTATGGCGCGGTACGTCGGACTGGGGCTACTGAAACCCATTAAAAAATGACTACTACTGTACTCAGGGCACAAATGTTTGGTGATGTTTTTTTGAAACTAAAGTTTGTTTTCACGTGTGTGCTGTGATGTAGGTATTTATTTATAAATTAAAGGTTGTACAGCTTGACAAAAAAGGAATTTACATGCAACCAACGCATGCGAAATACAAAACTTCGGAGGCCCCATTTCACTCGACATTTGACATTAATTAAATGCGTCACTCACATGCTAGGTAAACGTGTATCAAAAGTTATGCAAAATTTAACTTAACCCATACGAATCAATCATCAATGGTACCACGGCAATAAAATACTTTGGTTGTACCATCAATGGTACCACGGCAAAAAAAAACACCATAGTACCATCAATGGTACTATCTCACGGTACTACGGTTAAGGAATGGAAATAACGTATCTTGTAAAATACCTGTGACAATGACAACTATAAGTGTTGGCGTTGTAGTTACGACAGCTCATGCATGACAACTTGGGTGTCGTTGGCGTTCAAAAGGTGATCGAGAGAACGGATTTAGCTAGCGTAACTGCGAGGTCCCCGTAATTACTTAAAAATAATGTAACGCTTTCTTTACAATTTCTATCTATCTCATCTTTTTTGTCAAGCTTTATATGTGATGGTATGCCTGCATGCAAAGTTTAAAATTGTGTTGCAAGTTTATTTGTTCAAGCGTCAATGTTTACTAATTATTAAATTTGTTGTGATTTTTCAATCTATGCTTTTATTTTTACACGCTTTTATTAACTAGAATATTGCGAATTCAAATGCATTCACGATTTTCACGAACCTATTTCAATAGAACTTTTACTTTGAATTCGTTGAAACATACCTACTTCTAAGGCAGTGATTAATATATCGACGCCAATCAAGGAGGTCGATATACACTTGGGAGCAAAGAAATCGAGCCACTTCTACTAAATTTCCATAAAAAATGGCTCGATTTCTTTGCTCCCAAGTATGCGCTGGAGGGGCTCACTTGTAGCCGTCGTATACCCCTCCGTCCACTTGGATCCATTGCATGGCTCCATTGATGGATCCTAGTACACTTTTTCCTCCACCTGAATCCATCGTACCAGTCAGTTCCAAATAATGGATTCTAAGACACTTTAAGGTGCACTTGGATCCTCCGAATTAATCAAACGAAGTAGGTATAATTTAAATGGCCGTTTCCTTCGTGGTCCTACTATTTTTGTCCTACTGACTTTCGACGGAGCCCCGCCCAGGGCGGGGCTCCTACTTCTAGGTGGTTTTGCCTTTCGGGCATCTGAAGATACCTAACGAACCTAACCTACCTACTTTTACAACCATAATTAGTATTGGGTGCAGACCCACCGTACCACTAAACCGTACCACTGACCAACATTAGTTTCATAAATATGAGGTAGGTTTAGGTTATGTTAGTTCTTCAGCAGGCCCGGAGGGCCAAACTACCCAGAAGTAGGAGCTCTGCGATAGCAGAGCTCCGTCGACTCCGTTAAATTCGATTTTAATAGTAATAATTGGTCAAATTACCACCAGTGGTACGGCCGAGGGGTACGGTGGGTCTGGAAGGTTAGTAGTTAGGTAAGTGGGGATCCAAGTGCACCTTAAAGTGTCCAATGGATCCAAGTGGACGGAACGTCGTATACCGGCCTGACTTCATCGGCGTCACGTGACAGTTTAAACGCTCCTGGGCCCGTATCATGGTCGCGTTTATCGCGATGGATAAAACATCCATCACTCTCGCACTGTACTTGTCAGAAGGTGACGGATGTTTTATCCACGTTTAGTCACACGATAAACACGGTCATAATAAGCCCCCAGCACGGCTAGCACATGACGGCGCGCGAGTTACGTCGCGCGCGAGATAGACTACCCGTCATTGTCTAATTAGAACGGTCGGAAAAAGACAGGTAGTCTATCTCGCGGGCGACATAAGTCCATGTTTCGATCCCTTTCGGAACGTTCTGTCCGTTTCCCAAAACATCCGTTCCATTAAAGCAGTTTCTCATATTATCCTTATGCCAAGAAAAACGTTTCCCAGAACATCCGTATGCCAAGAAAAACGTTTCCCGGAACATCCGAATTCACTTCGAGATATATTGTGTGTTTTTGGGCGACTGATCTGAAAAACGGATTTTTTGGGAAAGACATTCTGGGAAACGCAAATTGTGAGAAATGGATCATTTAGGAAACGCTTTATTTTGAGAAACGGGTAATTTAGGAAACGCATATTTTGAAAAGTGGGTAATTTAGGAAACGCATATTTTAAGAAACGGGTATGTATGGTAATTTTAGTATATAGTTTTTTGCGTAGTTAGGAACGTTTTTCAATCGTGTAACCATATGACGTATTCCCGAAATGGCGCTGCTTCCGTTTTTTCAAATGATGAAGTGAGGTCACGTTCTTGAGATCTGCTCCTATAAATATTTAATTTAATTGGCTTGCAAGCGTCTAAGTGCTATTGATTGTGGTTGGAGTACTCCTGAGCTGATTGAGTGTGAGAAGCCAGGATATAACCAGGGCCCTAGGTAAAGTCGAATGAAGCCACCACAAGGTAAGAGATGCATGCAAGATATTTATAAATCTTCTACAGTCCACTGCGTTTGTTTATTGTACATATTTTTGGTCCTTCGAGCCGGATGTAAATTAGAATTCCATCCATTTTTCCAAATTTCACGTCGCGTTTGGTCAGTGGTGATACGATTGAACTGCGAAACGACGTCCATCTTGAATCTGTTTATTGGCAAACGAACTTTTCGTGTGTCGTTATTTAGTTAATAAATACGTAGTGCGTGTATTTCGCTAAATAATTGAAAAGCTTCGATAGTTAGCATCAGGATTCATGTTACTTATTAGGTGTAATTTTGTATAAGTATTTGATACGAAAAAACATAATTATTTTTTATATATTGAATATAGGGTAGATTCGTGTAACCGCGCCGCGGCGAACGAGACGACCTAGTCAGTCGAACGTGAATGTTACGTTTATCGCTTATCGTTATTATATTGTAATCTTTAAAGTTGTGTTTAAAGGTGTAATAACGCGATATTTAGTGTTAATTTAGTGTTTAATTGCGTACTGTGACCACGTAGGTTTGAGATTTGTTAGTAGACGAATATAAAATAAGGTATTAACCGTTTAAATTGTCTTGAGTCTTCGCCTAAGCATTGCGCGACTAAATTGCGTTTTGTATTTTGTTGCCGTAATTACTAGTATTGAACTGTTGTCTTATACTGAGCCGTGTTATATTGTATTATCCTTGTGACTGGATTGTTTACAATACAACTTTCACGTAAGTTATTTTTAGTTCTTATTAACGTTTGTCTTTGATAAAATGGAAATAGAACAGTTATTATTTCATAGAAAATTCATTTCTAAACAATTGGATCGGCTATTAGAGTATGAACGAACGAATCATTATGACGAATTGGAAGCAGCTTATGGTGATCTAGATATGATTCGCTCGCAGTTCGAAGATGTTCAACAGTCAATCGAGAAAAAACTTATATCAAAAAGGCAGTTCGACGAAGCTGATGAGGAAAACATTCGTGATGCATTTTTTACTAAGTTATATGACATTCGGGCAAGGTATGCGAAACTCATGAAACGTAATTTAGAGACTAGTGATCGTAAGCTGGATGACAGCTATCAATCGAGTGACAATAAAAGTAATATTAAATTACCGAAATTGCCTTTACAAATGTTTTCCGGAGATTATTCTGAGTGGAAGAGCTTTAATGATTTTTATTGTTCTACCATAAAAGATAACAAGTGTTTGTCGAACATTGAAAGATTTCAGTATCTTCGTTCAAGTTTGCGAGGCGAAGCGTTTAGTTTAATTAAGTGCCTACCGCTAACGAGTGAAAATTTTGAGCTTGCTTGGCAAACTTTGATCGATAGGTACTCTGATAAGCGCCGCATAGCGAACAAACATGTGGACGCGCTGCTTAATCTAGTGCCATTACGCAGTGATACTGATGTCGAAGGAATGAAACGACTCACAAATACTTTAATCGAAAATGTAGGTGCGTTAAAGGCATTGGAATTTCCTACAGACGAGTGGTGCTTTTTATTGTTGCACATTGTCTTAAAGAAAATAGACTGTGAAACGAGGCGTCGTTATGAATTGTCGTTAGACGACGGCCGCGACTATCCGACTTATGCAAAGTTCATGGAATTCCTGGCGAAACAGATGCATGCGTGTGAAGCATCTCACCAGGTCTCCCGAAGGCCACAGCCTAGTGGCAACGCGGGTCTGAGTAAGGCTAAGGGCACGAATTCTTTTGCGACTCATGTCGACCACGATCGAGTGTGTATTTCTTGTGGTAGTGAGCATTCATTGAGTAAGTGTTCGAAGTTTTTGAGCTTAACTCCATTTAAAAGAATGAATTTAGTGAGTTAGTTTTGGCTTATGTTTTAATTGTTTTAGTGACAAACATGCATCGCATGGTTGTCAGTCGGGTTCTTTATGCGACAAGTGTGATAGGCCTCATAATAAACTCTTACATTTTTCGCGTGAAGGTGCTCACGGGCAGGAGGCGTCCCAACCTGGGGCCAAGTATGACTCCAATGTAGCTCGCGCGAGCACCGAGGGGAGCAAGTCCAATGCGAGTGTTGGATCGCAGACGCAGCAGGGTGTGGTGAACCATGCGGCCATGGAGGGCTCTCATTGTGTGAGCTCGGCCGCACTGTTGTCGACCTGCGTAGTGCGCGTGCGCCGTAGTGATGGGGGAATGCAGCTCGCTCGCGTGTTATTGGATCCCGGTTCTCAGTCGTCCTTTATGACATCTAAATTCGCTAGCTGTCTAGATTTACCGCGTCGGCGTGTGTGTGTGCCGGTCAGCGGTCTCGGTATGTCTGATGTAGGTAAGGCGAAAGGTGTTGTTTCGTGTGTGATCTTACCTACTGACGTTGATGACGAGTTTTGTGTTCAGTGCTTAGTTTTAAATAAAATCACCAGTTTTTTGCCTAGTACGATTTTATCTCATGACAAGTGGTCACATTTGGATAGTTTAAAATTTGCTGATCCTAAATTCTATCGCCCTGCTGGGGTAGATATACTATTAGGAGCGGAGGTGTATCCGCGGTTATTACGTGATGGGCGTATTTTAGGTCGTGACGGCTTTCCATCTGCCATCAATAGTGTGTTCGGGTGGCTTGTGATGGGCGGAACGTCCCTTGATTGAAGATTTTATCCCTTGTGGACGGATATAGCACTAGGCACTCTACTGCGTCGGGACGGATACGGCATTAGGCAAACGGTTAAAGGTGGATAAGTAGTCAATGAAATGTTAAAGTAGGAAATGGCCCTTCTGGGCAGTGTTCAATCTGGGAACCGGTCTTTATAGGAATGGTCATTATGGGAAGTGGTCTTTCAGACAGATGGTAATTTTGGGAAGTGGCCATTACAAGATAAGAGGAATTAATTTAGGCGCTCGCTGTAAAATCCTACCGGGTTCGTTCCAGACAGGATGTTATCGTAACAAGTTGGTTGTTACATCTATTCCAACCAGTTATCTTGTTGGTTGGGTCCTTACAGATACACCTCGACCCTATGGATCTTTTTTGTGTAAAACTGGTTGAGATACATGGATTTTTTTCAACTCTTCCTTCCTAACTTGTGCAGTAATTCATACATATTATACAGCTATAAGCTTATTCATGCATAATCCATGTATGCCAACTGGTAGGGATAGATGATGGAACAACTGTAAAGGTGGGTACAAATTAGAGGCACGCACGGCTCACGATTTTGCTCAAATTCATACGCGTCCATGCGCCGTGCGCGAGCAGCGTGCGAGTAGCGCGCGGCGAGCCGCCGAGTCCGTCTTTTCTTTTCGCGTAATTTAGACGTGTATCCGAGCGTGCCGCGGGCCGGTTATGTGCAAAAATTTGGCTCGCGAGCAGTTCGCCGCGCGGGCGAAGCATGCCTCAGGCTGAGCCGCTCAGATTCGTACCCAGCTTAATAATTTCGTATCATGGGGCTACGCGATTTCAACAAGCAGGTTGGATTCATGCAGTAAAAAGTCTTGAGTATAATAGTTTTGTATTTTTTTTATTGGTTTTGAGTTGTTCACTTTTGTGGCGCACTCTTGTCTGAGCTCTTGGATTCGCGGATGGAAGCGGAACGCCTGCGTCGGAGTTCCTCTTGGCGGCGGACCTGATGAAAACAAATATCAGTTAAACCAATGAAAACCTTCCAAATATTTTCGATGCACCACACACCCACATACTTTATTTCTCATATATTGTATCAACCGCTCAACGATAATTTGACTGATGGGGCGCGCACCGCCGTGCATTGAAAACACTATTTTTATATACAGGAGATGTTACACGGTAAAGATCATGTCTTTGACGTGTTTTGGTATTGTTTTTAACACAGCTGTCAGTACTGTCAGGTATATAGAGATAGAAGAGCTATCAAAACGTTGACAATACAGAAACACGTTAAAGGCAATATGGTTTTACCCCAGTAGAATAGAGGCCCAGATAATTATAGTGCATAAACATAAGATCGTATTGTGTCGGATAAGTTCGTTTTTGTCTCGCTTTCGTAATTAACGCGTATACATCTTAGTATTGGAGCTGACCGAAAAAGAAATATTAATGCCAACTTTTCCGACCAAATGCGATGCATCTGAACATTCTTCACTGCTGAAATGATTAAAGGTTGTGGCTATTTTAATATCTTAGCTTATATTGACGATAAGCCAAGGGGTAAGAAACAGCACTTGCTCTCACAGCTCAATATGAATTTCCAAGAAAAGGGTCATTGGTCATATGATATTAGCTGTTTTTTTTTATGGCAAAGAGAAGGCAACCGAGCATGCAGGTCACCTGATGGGAAGTAGGACAATATTAAAACTGCAATCCTAAATATCCCAAATGCATTGCCAACCTGCCAAGATGGATGTAATGCCCCTATGCTAGTTAGTTGCTCTTATATGTCTAAAAAAGCATAAAGATGAGTTGAAGATCAAAAAACTTGCTAAGGCATTATCATGAGAAGTCGCACATGAAATGTAATCAATTGTCTTAGGATCTGTCAGGCCTGGTTGTTGGAAAAGGTGGCACTACATTTTGTAAAACTGTCTGAATCAGTTGGGTTTGAGCAATTTATCTAAAAAAAACCCTGGACAGAGGGACAGTACTGAATGTGTTTGACTCAATAAGAACCTTCTTTTACTAGAAAAATGTGTCAATTTTATCAATCAACAAACCCTCGCTATCCGGGTAAAAGCATTATACATTAAGCCTTCCTCTTAAATCACTATCTATTTAAAAAACCGCATAAATCCGTGGCTCTGTTTTAACCTTTTCAACGCCATTGATGGATATTTCCGACATGGTTGACAGCACAAAATAGACCTGAGTATCTAATAGGCAAAGTTGAAATAAGAATGGTTTTGTATTTGACATAGCGTTGAAAAGGTTAAAATCTAGGCTTACACTTAGGGACAGATGGAGGGAAACGACTTTGTTTTATACTATATAGTGATAGTGATGGTTATTTAAAAAGGTTCAACAAACCTTGGATTCCTTCTTCCTCTGTGCGAGCAGTTTGGCATAGTCTGCCTCAGCAGCCTTGCGTTTCACCAGGCGCTTCTTCTTCAGTGCCAAACGATGGCGCCTGCGCTGAAGCACCACAGGGGTCACTAACCTCTGGATTTTGGGGGCCTGAAATAGCATAGGTGAATATAGAACAGCTGAAATTTTTGATACAAAATGTGGTAATGTTTTTCTTTAAAGCTGGACTAGGTAGGTTTATTGAATATGTTCTGTTCCTGTACATTGTTAGGAAGGGTTTTTTTGCCATCTATGCGATTTAAAAGTCGCTTCACAATTCTCTTAAGTTAGGTGAGACTTGTAAATACCTCAACATTTTAGCTTATGTGATAGAAATAGAAATATCAGTTGAAAATTTAACACATTGAAAGGTTGAGTAAAATCAGTGTGAATATATTCACAAGTGAAATTGTTCAAATTGAGATTAAAACTTGCAAAGTAATTTAAGATAACAGAACTATTGGGTGGTTCTCTGCCTTTTCTTCGACAAATCTTTGACAAATGCATCATTTCACAACCTATTCATTTGCCAACCTGCTTATTTTTCTATAGCTACAAAAATTTCAGTATTTTTATAAAACTAACCAAACCTATAGGGTTCTTACCTCTAGGGAAAAAAACGCGGGTTGTCAAATGATATGTTTGTGAAATGAATAATTTCTGAAATGTTGGTTATGAAAAGATAGGATCCCCTATTGTGTATTTTATTTTATTTTGCTATTATTATTTGGGAAGCTTGTGTTGCCTTAATTAGTTCTAATGGCTCCACACTTTAAAAAAAAAAAAACCATTTGTTTTACTGGCTTACCCCCTTACTTATAAATGTGGAGTAACGGTGGTGTAGCTTATGTATGACATGCTTCGTCTTTATTTGTAATTGTGACATTTGCATTTGACAGAAAGTGACAAAGCATGGCATAAGCTATATACCTATAAGAGCTTAGTCTTGGCCTATTTCATAATTTTCAGATAACACTATCTGACAGATCAACTATTATATACCTGTCCTTTTCTTTCATAACATGACAAAGACAAGGAAAGCAATAACCTTTTGGCAAATAGTAGTATTTATCTGGACATTGTAAAACAGGCCTTTAGTTAGAGAAATTGTTTAGCACACTGTAAAAGTAGACAGGCAACATAACCTGAATCTTCTGCTCGGCACCAGTTTAATATTCCCTGATGCTGCTGTTTGCTACTATTTAAATAACAAACAATATTAAATCAGGGTAGGCTCCAGGGCCATAATATTTACACCCCGACTGGAAAAACCTGTTTTTTGCCCCCAAATACCATCCTAGTATGATTTCTACCACTAGATTAGAATACTGGCTGTTTCTACAAGATGTGCTTGAAACACAATTTGACACAGCCACAGCATCTTGCAAAATTGAATAAAACATGTATGTCATTTCATTTATAATTTGATAAATTACAAAGTTAAACCACACATTAAAATTTTAGAAGTTTGAAGTAAGCCAAACAGACTATATCATCAAATATGGCTAATCATAATTTTATAATAAAGTTATGCATACCTTTGATCGGGGTTTGGCGTTGTCCTTGCCTTCCTTGGCAGGCAGGACACGCTTGACTACATAGCGTCTGACATCATCCTCCTTGCTCAAGTTGAACAGTTTACGGATCTTAGACGCACGCTTAGGTCCAAGACGGCGGGGCACATTGCCGTCGGTCAATCCAGGAATTTCCTGAAAAAAAAAAACAGTGTAAATAAATTATGAAATTACTTTTTTTAAATTAGTAAACACTAAGTTTTGGGAGACTTGTTTGGTATTAAAGTAATGCTATTGAGCTTAATCAGCTTAAAAGCCAGCGTTCAACACCAATAATATTATACCCTGCAGCATATAATTACACAGATTTGGAGATCTGAGAAACAGTAAGAACAGGGAATTGCTTCATTGTTGCAATAAATTTTACTAGCGTAGACTGTAGTTCAAACATCAAACACAAGTTTTATTTAATGCAGTTTTGGCATAGCAATTTAAAAATCAAGACAGGACACATCAATATCACTGGGACTATGGCGAAATCACTCAAGAATACCACAGTGGACAGCCACAACTTTTTTAAAAAGCAGAAGATACTGCAAAAAAAAATCAATTTAGCTTACCTGGGAGCCCTTGCGGACAATGACCAGGGCCAACACAGAAAGGTTGGCATCCACAATGCATCCACGAACAGACTTGCGTTTCCTCTCACCATCACGTCGGGGTCTGTAGCAGGAGTGGCCCTTGGACATCAGAAGACGTACACGGCCTGGAATAAACAACTGTTTTAAATTATTGTGGCATTTATACAATGAATAGGTAGCACTAACATGTAATATAAATAATCCAATCTACATTTTCTAAGATAAGTTTACACTTATCTTGTTTCCTTAGTTGACCATAGTTATATAGAAAGAGACCATCCAACATTCAAGTTTCTATTCATCCACTCACTTTCATATGCTCCTGTACCGGACCGAACAGCTATGAACCTGGCTGTTTACAATACTCAGTCCAGAACACATCCTCAAATTCAATAAATGTAGTGTCAAACCCCTTCTGTTGTATTTATTACAAATCCATTTCAGATTCTGTCAATTGCAACCTTAAAATTAGTTTTTTGGACAATTAATTCTTACAAAGAGAAAATGACTAGAATTAAAACTATCTTAAATTTCATGTCCAGCACACTGTAAAAGTAGACAGGCAATTATACCTGAGTCTTCTGCTCGGTGCCAATATATTATTCCCCGATGCTGCTGTTTGCCATTATTGAAATACCAAACAATATTTAATCAGGGTAGTAAGCTACCACAGGCTTGAGTAAGGTTAAGGTTGTGCGGCTTGTGCCCGTTAAGACTTAAAACACCATCATTTAGAAAGTATGATAACCTCAAAATTGGATGTATTGCATTGTTTTCTCTACAAAATATCAAACAAAAGACAAGACAGAAAGTAAAATAAACTTACTGTTGGTCAGGACTCCCTGTTTCATGGGGAAACCTTGCTTGTCGTTGCCTCCGGCGACGCGGAGTACGTAGCCTTTCCATTCATCTCCTAGCAGGTCAGCCTCGACTTCAGCGCCCATACGCTTCTCGTAGAAGATACGGAGCTTGTGCTCATCCACCACCTCGAATAACTTCTGGCATCCCGTTGCCGGGAACGAGACGTTCAACTACGAAAACAAAATTGAGGTTAACAACACAATTACACTTGAACAAATCATTCAAATAGTTTCTAACGAAGAGAAGTGCGTGCACACAGATTTAAGACCGGGTCCATTCACGCATTGAAATACAAATGAAATCAACACATGAAATGTTTCACTCCACAACACGGCTGAGAGGCATCGAATTTATTCCTGGAAATCACGGCACTTGTTGAAACAGAATCCCAACCGGTAAATAGTCGGATATGTTAACTATCACATATTCGTTGTATTTTGTCTTTATAAGAAGTAAAATTTATAAATAATTGCTATTAACCTTCATGACTGCGGTTGAGTTCTTCGAACGTCAGCCATGAAAAAGAACCATAGACAAGTTGAATAGTTAGAGTTGCCCGATAATGGTTTATAATAACCGGTTAGTACAAAACCGGTAATGTATAAAAATCTGGATATCGGCAAATAATTTGAGAAAACTTAAATTTTAAATATAAAACTTAAACTTAAGTCTTTTTAGAGTTTTTGGTATTGATGTAGCTCTGCCTACCCCACTCTGGGAATTAAGGCATGATGTTATGGTAAAATTGAAGGTATTTTGCTTCTTTTGTGCTTTTAAAATGTGTGTTGATTATTACTTAAGATACGATATTTATTTATTTTAGTCCTTTGTTTTGCCTAACTACTTAATGGCAAAGTTATAGAACTTAGCCACGCAAAAAACATCATTAAAACAGATAAAAGTTGTTTATTCAGTAAGTAGGCCGCACGGGCACGGAGACGAAAGCTTACAATACCTTTAAGAAACGGTATTTATATCGTTTTAAGAAGCTACAACACTAGCCTTTCTCTTCTTTAACTGTCACTATCATAACGTTGTCATTGAACGTGCTGTGTCAAATTAATGTCAAAAATTTACTAGGGACCGTAAGGGAGCCTTTGTTACCTTAAAACAATATGTTATGTTATTTCATTGCAGCATCCAACGAATTGTCTCAAGTAAGTATGTTGACTAACATTATGACACCAAAAAAAATTTAATGATAGGTAAATATATGGAGCATTCAAATGTATTTGCTTTATTAACTGTACAATGTGTAACTGAGTTCCGTTTGGACTATTATTCTGACAGTTAGCACACCCACCTCCCTTCACTCGTCCCTCGTCCTCGAATTGAATTAGAGCAAAAGAGTAAAGTCAGAAAAGGTGACTTTACCGTGATTAAAGTATTAAAACTATTAAAAAAATTATAAAGTGATGAGTTTAATTTGTTAGTCGTTCCGTAACCTTAGAGCATATCGCACATTACACCGGCAGACCTAATATCGATAGGTTTGCTGACACATTTAATATTTTGTTTGTACTCTGCATTTTACGGGAAAAGTTATCACCATGAGTAATCAAGAAAACCTGGAAATGGCTCATAGGCAGCATGTAAAATATTTCATGCGGTTCCTAGACATTTTACCCTCTTCATTGTCCTCACACGATACAACAAGGCAAGTGTTTATAATCCTGTACTTAGTAACTAAGCTAGTCAAAACTTTGCGTAAACAATATGTTAACACTACTCGGCGTCTTCGAAGTATGTGAAATATAATTAGACTAGTAATTACTAACTTTGAATAATTAACTTAGGGATAATAAAGAGGGATAAAAAGTGTAGCTTAATCTTGTGTAAAGGCAACATAATCTTAACATTGTTAAATTAATGTAAAGATTATGACTACAATTATGAGAACAGTGTTCCTTTTCCCTTTATTTAAGAACTGAAAATAATTGAATATGATATACATTTTATTACCCCTGATGGCCATCATATATTGCATTTAAATTAAATTTGTAGTATACAGGGTAATTTTTTAATAGGTGCACAAATTTTAATATTTGCTTCGCTATTGTAATCAATAACACATGTTGTGTTATTTTTACTCTAGCTTAAAAAATATTAGAGATATTGCCGATTCAATGATTCCACTAACGTAACAATATTCATGGACCCTCTAATGCAGGGGTGCGAGGAGAGAGGAGTGTTGTTAAGTAAGTTAATAAATGAAATTTAAAATTTAGAATAACAGTAGGAGAAGGGCTTGTTGTCTGATAAGCTGTATATGAAATTTCAAATTTCGAATGTCAATACAGTGTATCGCATACCTACAGCTTGACAACCCATGTCATCATTTCAAGTGTGACTTTGTGTCCACACGAAAAAGTAAAAGAGAGATAATTTGCAACAAAAACAAAATTTATATTAACGATACAAAATCATATTGTTACAAAATCAGTTGATACAAAACAAATGATACAAAATCAGTTGACGACACGCTAGCCTAGTTGGGAGTGACCCTGCCTTCGAAGCTAGGTGTCCTGGGTTCAAATCCCGGTAAGGGCAGATATTTGTGTGATGAGCACGAGTATTTGTTCCTGAGTCTTGGATGTTTTCTATGTATTTAAGTATATATTTCTCTATATAAGTAAGTTTATCGTTGTCTAGTACCCATAGTACAAGCCTAGAGCTTAGTTTGGGACTAGGTCAATTTGTGTGACATTGTCCTGTGATTGTTTGTTTTGTTTGTGTTTATATGTTAAAATTTGTGCACTGATAAAAAGATTACCCTGTAAAGAATAATGAAATCCATTTTTTTTGTAAATACTAGCCTAAAAAAAAGTCTAATGTTCCTATCTTCAAAAATAAAGGCTTTCATGCAAAATTTCAACCCCTTTTCTTTCACCCCTGCAGGTGTTGAATTTAGATAAACCCTTTCTTATTCCTCATCTACGTCTTAAAAAAAACGCCTACAAAAAAAGCTCCGCTTTCTAGGTCCAAGGGTTTACGCTGGGCATTTATAAGTCAGTGAGTCAGGCCTTCTCTTTTTATATAGTTATAGAGATTACATTCAATGGCTATTACTTTATTTTTTATAAGTGGAAAAGAAACAAACTTATAAATTTAATTTAAACTATACTAATGTGACAAACTGCTTCTAGTGGGCATAGTTCTCAAAATGCTGAATAGGAATTTATAACTGAATATTTTACTTTAGTTTTTTCTTATACTGAACTCATTAGGTCTCTTTATCTTTTTTGACTGAAGGTTACTTTATATTAGGGTTCTTAATAGAAATGGTACTAAAGTCACCAATCCTATATTTAAAGATTATGTTTCATTGTGAATGTATATTAAAATTTTGGGTTAATCCACCTTTTTTTTTCTTGTTTTTCATACATTTGCTGTGTATGGGCGTGGTCCAGGAGTAAGGATTAAAATTATGTTTTTTTTACTTTTTACCTGACTTCAAAAAAAAAGGTTTAAGGTTGGTGCCAGCAATGCCATCAAATATAAAACTTAATAAAGACTATATATCGCCATTGATTAGTAACTGAGTTTGAGACATCATCTCATTTCATTTTAGTGCTGGCAATGGCTTCACAAAACAATTTTTCACCCCTAATTTTGCACTACCTACTTTTGTGGGTTATTTGGTGTAACAATTATTATTTCATAGTTTTGAGTTCATTTCTTTTTAAAGTCAACTTTATTTTTCAACTTATTTATTAATTTATAAACTGTAACTCATAACAATAACTCACCATTAAATTCAACATGAATTCTGTGTTGACACATATTTATTTCTTCATTGGTAATTAAAAAAGAAACTATACATTTTATCAGTTGCCCACCAAACTTGACTTCAAAATTAGACCTTGCTAATAATTATTAGGTTCAAACTTCCTGATGCAAATGACAAAAGCAATAGGATAATGAATTACAATTTTTAACATAAGAAATTGGAAACCTGAGATAGTTTACATAAGTCATAGAAAAAAATCACAAATCAAATACCTGATTTTGAAATTTCTGCCAATTTAGAGAGATAATCCCTAGTTTAGAGAGATTCATTTTCAAGATGGTTTTTTAGTGTTGCCCTTCTATTTGTGACCTCTTGTATAAGCAATGTATTTGGATGAAATAAATTAAACTATCTATTATTATTTTTATTTTATAATATATGATTTAAAAAAAAACATGTGAAATATAAATTAGCATAAAACTAAACGAGGATAAAAATAAAGAAACAAATCTTCCCAATATTAAAAGTAATTACTTAACTAACTATAGTTAAAAAATATGGATCAAATGGCTGTCGCTGCTTATGGTGCTCCAGGAGGCTGGCAGCATTGCTTCTTTGAACAGCAAGGCTTATCCTTTGACCTTAGTAGCTACCAGCCCTATCTTATCTTTTAATTTGACGACACATTGGCCTAGTTGGGAGTGATCCTGCCTCCGAAACCAGCAGTCCTGGGTTTAAATCCCGGTAAGGGCAGATATTTGTGTGATGAGCGCGCATATTTGTCCCTGAATTTTGGATGTTTTCTATATATTTAAGTATGTATTTCTCTATTTAAGTATGTTTGTCGTTGTCTAGTACCGATAGTACAAGAAACAGCTTAGTTTGGGACTAGGTCAATTTGTGTGAGATTATTATTATTATATGTATAGCAGTGCCAAATTTAACTTTACTATTATTTCTTACATCATTTACATCAAAAAGTCTAAATAAGGCAATGGTTATGCTTTAATATTGAATTTTGATTTTTCAGGGTAACAATAGCCTACTTCTCCATAGCTGGGCTAGACATCCTTGGCTCCATAACATCTATATCATTGGAATTGAGAACTAGAATCATAGAATGGCTTTATCAACTGCAGGTTCATCCTGATAAAGAGAGTAAGTATTCAAGCATTTCAAAATTTAAAAACTAAAGTAAATATTGCCAGGCAGAAATTATATTGTATCTGGATCCCAGACAAGGGCGGGCTATATTTTATTTAATATGCTTTGGAAATGCATTTTACGCATACCGTCCAGGTCCGGCGTACCCGGCATGGTGGAATACCCACTAAAAACCCAGCGGTAAACCACCTGCGTCCTTCAGGGAGGTGCTAAGCGACCACGAAAACCCGTATTCGGCTGTGGCACCTCGACGCCAACGACTCTGGTGACCTTTGGTGCGCCACATTGGACGAAGGGATTTGGCCGGCGCTCTGAGACAGGGGCAGGCCATGGCTCACCCAGGCTACCCTAAATAAGTAGTGAAATGAGCCCTGACCTGAATAGTAATACTGCAGTAATACAATAGTAATAGAGGCAGATGCCCCTGATTCCAGCGATTATGTTAACATATTATCTAATAGCCTAATTATTACTATGTTTTTTTCTTTGTTTCTTCATTTACGTTTGCTTTTCGCTGCCTTGCTAACACAAATGGCATAATCTCAGACAAAACTCCTGTAGCAAATGCAACCTTATTACCTATTCGAAAGGATTGAATCTGTTTTTGCCATTAAATTTGAGATACTGCTTTTTGGCTTAGGACGGCAGATCGTTGGTGTGGCACCCATAGTAGAAGCCTAGAGCTGTGCGATATTTATGTATTGACGCAACAGTGCTAAGACAATTTCAGTGGCAGGGCGAATTATTGAAACTAATACTTTTATTTATTTTATTTAACATCATAAGTGTAAAAGTGGGTCTGTTGGTTTTATTTCAACACCCCAACCGATTAATGACGAATTGATAAATATATTCTAATAAATATATATATTTTAAAGTCTGGAGACAAAACTCGGTAGCTTTTTATCCTGAAAAATCAAACCGTTTCTGTTGGTTTAGCTAAAAACTATTCTGCTCGAAAGGACTTCGAAAAATTTTTTTTTTACATACTTTAAGGCAATTTTGGTAGGCTTCTTATAAAGGAGGACTGACCATCTGATAAGTTATAGAATACCGCTGGATGCGGGTAAAACAGGGCCATCTTGGTGGGCATCTTTGGTTACATAATGATAAATCAATGTCGATATTATTTCTTTCTTTTTCTCTTATTGTTTAGTTTTTTCATTGTTTAGGTGGGCACTAGATTTATTAATTTTAAAATAATCAGAGCTGAATGAATATTATATTGTATTATTTAAATCGAACATAAAATCTTGCACTTAATCTCTATTAAAAATAGGTCTTTGCAGTGAAACAAGGGCTTGAAATACCGGTCCTTTAAATGCATACCGCTAACGTTGTCGATTTTTGAAAACTGTCAAAACGACAGACTTAAGGTATCATCATTTTGGCGGCATTTTGCTCTCGTCTTGGCCCCCTAGTATAAACAGCTGGCGACACGTAAAGTTCGACGTACGACGCGACTTCACCTTCATTGCCCTAAACGGCAACGTCACTGTTGCGTGCTGGAACTTTAATAAGGAACCGGTATTTTGATGAAAAAATACCAGTTTTCGTGTTTACTTGTTCATTGGATTAATTGGAAGGAAATGAAAGATATTGCATCATTAAAAATTTACCGTTACATAGTGTTACTTGCTATAGTTCCATACGACTCAATTTACATCTTTTTTTTAAATAAACTAACAGAGACGTGCTAGTCTGGCACGCGTACCGACATAGGATCCTAGCCTAACTCTAACTCGACTGTACAGTCGAAGTCATAAACATATCTATGTTAAGTTGAAATTCGGGCGTCACTTTTGGGGGTAAATGAGAAAATTTGAATAAAGCTTGTACAAACTGTACCATGTACTTATCAAATGAAAAGGCTCCGTATACGGATTTCGAATATTAATTTATTTTAAAAATAAACAGTTCTAAAGTTATTTAGGAAATAAATGAAAACTGACTATTCCTTCTTATTTCAAAAACTTTACTAACTAAATTTAAAATATACATAAGATAGTTCTTTACTTTTAACACCCGCCACCGCGCACTGAAAAAATATTTAACAGTTAGTTAGTTAGTGTAAATCTTCCAAAGTTTCTGTATTAATGAAGCGGGAGAGGGTCTTTCCCTCTCGCGTCTCACGATTATTTCCCAAATATCTTAACTGTTGGCTAATAATAAGATATTGCATTGACTGTTCTTAATGTCTTAGATCTTGAAAATAAGAATTAAGTATCAGCAACTGCATAAACACGATTATTTGCGTTGATAAACAAACATAAATTGATAACCTTGCTATGTGTACGTGAGCACCATTGTGTTCCTTCGAGCAAATATAATTTTCTTATCGTCTTACTATAATTACTTAGGTGTTAAAACACCTTAAGTTGCTACTGTTACCTTATTTTTTCTTTACCACTAATAAAACCAGATAATAATAGAAACTTATTTATTTTTAGATAATGTCTGTGACTTAGTTCTGTCCTTGTGAGGTTTTTTATTGTTATTTTATTTGAGAACTGTAAGTAGATTTGCTGGGATTTTAGCGTGTTAAGTATTGTACGTGTACCATTCGCCCATAGAGTGGTTATAAATATGATCACATGCGAACTAGATTTAACGGCATTTGTAAGTACTTGCCATTAAAAAGAACTGTTTCGTATGTCAATAAAAGAGTTGTAAAAATTCATTGCAAAAGTAGTATAATGCCGCGTGACTGATCGATAGGTACACACTGGATGCAAATACAATTGATCTGCGTTTGGAAATTTGGTCCCTTTACTATCTCAACCTCGTATCGTATGTAATTGATTAGTAGAAAAAGCACTCATGTTTCATCAAGAATAAAGACTACTTTTCTATCAAACTATTCGATCAGATAAGCGGTTGAGAAAGTAAAGGGACGATTAGCTTTTCCAATGTTTCGGTTTGTCTTCGTTGTTGATAATGATGATTTTATTACGGATGCTACTAAAACCATACCATAAATAAAGTAGTTTGTCTCCCTTTAGGAGTTTCTGTTACCTATTGCCGCTCGATGCTTTACACGCGCGCAACCTAACGCCCTAACTGAATATTCTCAAGCTTGTTAAATTGTTTGCAAAGACATTTATCTTATCTTTCTGAACCGGCTTGATGCGTCCTGTTGAGTTTGCTTGTGTCGCGGCGCGTACGGTCGGGGCACGCGCACATGCAAGCCGCGCGAAATACCCTTTGTTTGAAGACAAACTACTGTTTATAATGTGCTTACGTGCACAGTTTAACCTCTTGAGACCCGGTGTACCGCACACGTGTGGAGGTACATAATCAGGATAATTTAGTTTAAACTATATTTTAATGCTTATAAAGTTCATTGTTATTTGTTTCAAAGTTGAAAATGACATAGGAGAGCAGAGGATGTTGGACTTTATTTACTTGGTTGTAGATTCAAATTTCCACTTACAAAAATCTCCCTGTTTGTTCAGTCAGCGTCAAAAGTAACTGATCACTTTAGTGCCTTGTCGCTTTACTGTCACAAGCAATGTCAAACAAGATTGTCTTCTTTTTTTTTTTTTTTTTTTTTTTTTATGACAAAGAGAAGGCACACGAGCACTCAGACCACCTGATGGTAAGTGGAATCTGAGACCCATAGGCATTTGAATTCTCAAGTCTATAATCCTAAGACCTCAAATGCGTTGCCAACCCTGAGGACTAAGATGGAATGCCTCTATGCTAGTAATTTCACCGGTTGTCTTATCCCCACATCGGAACACAACAATGCGAACACTATTGCTTGGCGGGTGGTCTAAGGTGTTAATGCGATAAAGTACAAAAGTCGCTGGAAGTGGCCAGTTACTTTTGACGGTGATGGTACTACGGAGGGTCTCACGACTTAACAAGGTTAACAATACCTACCAGTGCCTTTGATATTGGCGCAATAGCTGACAACCGTCGGAGCAATGCAAGGATTGTCACAAAAGATAGAGTAAAAGGCATTTAATTTTACAAATACGTTTAATGGATTTGTTGTATGTTTGTTTTAGCCGGCGACATGTCAATGTGCGGGTTCCAAGGGTCCTCCACAGTGAACATAGCCCTGGCCGCGGCGACTGCGCAGTACCGCTGCGGGCACCTCGCGATGACGTACACCGCGCTCTGTTCCCTGCTCACACTGGGCGATGATCTGGCCAGGGTCAATAGGAAGGCTGTCATACAAGGTACACTCAAGCATGTTTGAGTAGAAAAGGTGTTCGTCTCCGGCCCTTTAGGAGTTTCTGATATCTTGGAACGATATCACACAAATTGACCTAGTCCCAAACTAAGCTCAAGGCTTATACTAAGTTCCTTTGCCTTCTCCCGGGTCGCCCTTCTCCAGACGGTCGCCTGTTTTTTCCCATCCCTACGTGCATAAACAGAGCATGTGACAAAAAACTTAACTGCTAGAAAGATCAAAATAGTGGTAGAGAAATTGCTCACCTCACTGACCTACGCCGAAACCGAAAACCTCTTAGAGGTTATCTCTTAGGAGCTTAGACCGTCACTACCGTACACTACCACACTCAAATCTGCATACCGCACTTACACAACATGCATACAAAGTTACAAACACATACATGCCTTCACACTCACTCTCACACATACACACGCGAACACACACACACACACACACACATGTATTTATATTCTTTATTCTTATTTTGATTTTGTTATCTTAGTATTAGTTTAGTTGCATCTTTATTGAGAAAAAGTTAGTCCGTATTTTAAATAATAAAGTCAAGTCTACACGTTAAGTTCACTCCTGGGATGCCCAAGATACAAGTTCAGCCTAGTTTGGGATCCACCGCAAATTAGACTTAAGGAATATGTAATCTTTTGGATAATAAATTATTCTTATTCTTATTCTTACTAAACAATGATTTATAGAGAACGTTTCCAAACTTGATTAATTTCCCAAAAATATAATTTGGGTAACCGCTTTTTTTCCAAATCTTTCAATGTTTCAGGATTTGTATAAAATTAACCTAACCTAACCTTAAATATTTAGTTCCGGAAAAAAGCGGTTGCCCAAATTATAGTTTTGGGAAATTAATCAGTTTGGGAAACGTTGAGCGAAAAGGCTCGCGTTCATCACACAAATATCTGCCAAACAAAAACATAACAGAGAAATAGCACAATTTAAAACAAAGCAGGTAAACAACATTATATTGATGACATTATAGAAACAGCAGTTGCGTTTCTAAAGCTAGCTTTTTATTAGACTCGCACAGTTAATCCAACAGTGACACTATGCAAAAAATGAATTTATACAAAAGTGAATTATTTTTATACGCTATAATGTCACTATTCAAATATAGATTTGTAACTTAACGTAACATCACGCCTTCGTTCCCAGATTGGGGGATGCAGAGCTACACAAATACCGACAACTCTAAAAAAACTTGTTTACATACATAACGTCACGCCTTTATTCCCAGAGTGGGGTAGGCAGAGCAACAGAATACCAACAACTCTAAACTTGTTGATAATTCTGTAACCACATTTTGCATAGTCAGGCTAAGATGTTTACCAGTGTATTAGTCCCCTAGTAGCCTTTATTCCCTTAGTCGCCTCTTACGACATTCACATGAAGACATGGAGTGGCATTATTCTGTCTTTGGAAGTTAGTGCTACTTTTGGATTTAACGTGCGTTGTTTCTGTTTTTCTTTTGCATCATGAAGTGATTTCATACATAAATGAGCATGTTAAATGGTAACAGGTGTCAAAGCGTTGCAGACGGCGCAGGGTAATTTCTCGGCGACGCTCTCCGGGTGCGAGTCGGACATGCGGTTCGTGTACTGCGCCGCGTGCATCAGCTACATCCTCGACGACTGGTCGGGCTTCGACAAGGAGAAGGCGGCCGATTACATCATACAGTCCATAGTGAGTGCTACCTCCCAGACTTATAAAGTCTGTGTCAATTGAACTTGCAAATGATTTAAACAAAACCAAACGAACCAATTCACCATGATCAATAATAAATAATTATATATCAGGGGACAATCTCACACAAATTGACCTAGTCCCAAACTAAGCCTTAGGCCTGTACTATGGGTACTAGACAACGGTAAACATATTTATATAGAGAAATACATACTTTAGTACATAGAAGACATCCAAGACTCAGGAACACACACAAATATCTGCCCTTACCGGGATTTGCACCCAGGACCGCTGGCTTCGAAGGCAGGGTCACTCCCAACTAGGCCAACGTGTCGTCTCGATAATCAAGTACTTTTAAAGATGAAGTGAGGTCTTTGCAATGATTTATACACTAGATCATTATTTTCATATTATTAAAAATTTAAGATGACATAGCTATTCAGTATATGTTATTTTTAATAAAAACACGCTTGGTGAATGTTTGTGGTTATGTGTCAAACAGTACTAATTTGTTTACATCTTTTGCATGTTCAATTGACACAGACTTGTGTTTGCTTGCAGTAATGCTGGGTTTACACGGGATTAGTATTTGACATTAACAGAGGCCGGCATTTTCGTGGCATTTTTGAGGTGTCATAGTGACTTCTCATGGGTAATTCCCATCTTCCAACCTATCCCACCCAGGTATATAGCAGAATTTCCATATACCTGGGTTGGTTAGGTTGGAAGATGGGAATAACCCCTTCTCATTTATTGACTTTCAATTAGGTAAATATCGATATATTTAACTTAAAGATAGACTGATAGCAACTTTTCGTAAACCAAATATGGAAAAATATAGTTATTTTATAAATAGCCTGAGAAACACTTGATAATAAATTGTAAATGCTGCACTTTTATATTTATTGCATAATAATGCCATTTTTTTTACGTAGGTACACAACGTTATCTGGATGAGATCGCTTTTTAGCAATAAGACCTGTTGTTTACTGCTACTTAATAATATACAATACACTACATAAAATATTTAAAAATAAAAACAATAAGTAATATTTTATAAGAAGTAATATTTTATGTAGTGTATTGTATATTATTATGTCTAACAGTAGTCGATAAATTAAAAGTTACTCGCGTTATTGAAAAGTACCACGAAAATTCCGGCCTCTGGTCATTAGAACTAATCTGCATAGTGACAAGTGAGAAGTAACCGTTTACACGTTGGTTAAGTATAAAGGTATTAGATTAGAGACATTTCCCGGTACAACTTGTCACGAAGCACTTGTCGTAGGTAGACCACGGTCAGCGAGCGACAAGTGCTTAGTAAATTGTGGTGGGGGTATCGAATTTTTCACCGACCTACCACATCGAGAGTGGTGTCGTTAGATAAATAATATAACATTCTTTGTTTTAAAACATATTGGAAAACAAAAGAATGTGAAGGCACCAAAGCCAGTTTAAAAAAAATGTTCTGTAGAGTTTTATAACTTGCCTGGAAATTTGTTGAGAATGTTTATTATCACGTATATTTTTACCAACAAATATCAATATATTGATAAATCAGATTTTGGTAAGGTACACCTTTTGTACGCCACAGTCCTAGTCGGCTGCAGCCGTCAACTGAAATAGTGCCCTGACGCCAACGACGGCTACAGCCGACATAAATATCAGTGACATAGCAACCTACGTGCATTCGCTTAAGATTAAAAATCGAGTTTGACATAAAGATGGCTTGGTCAAAAGGTTAAATAGTTATCGTCAGTGAATCTAGAATACTGCGTAACTAACAAATTCAACATACATACATACATGACATCACGCCTTCATTCCCAGAGCTACAGAAATACCAACAACTCTAAAAACACTATGTTGATAATTATACAGTGTGTAAATGGTATACGGGCGTTTATTAAAACTGGACATAGATTAAGACTCTACTAATCATTAACAGAAAGAATTATTTTGATTACGCTAACGTATACACCGTTATTAATTTTTGAACATACTATCGACCCGCAATGCACATCGAAGTCCATCTGTCAGGTAAGTACGTAATGTTTACTTGTGAAAATGTGTATTTCGGCTTAAGTAGCCTCAGCTTTAATAATACTTCACTTTGAAAAGTCATTAATTGCGTTTTTAATTCATTGCAATTTTCGTTATACATTGCGTGTTAAATTATTTTGTATGGTTATTTCTTTTTTATTTAATTTTAACAAAAGCTGCCTAAATGTGCTCAGTTGGGGTTATACTAACCACTGTTAAAAGGAACGCCCGTATACCATTTACACACTGTATAACCACATTTTGCACAATCAGGCTAAGATGTTTAACAGTGTATTAGTGACAGGTTGCAAGCCCATCGCCTAACAGTACAAATCCTTATTCCCTTAATCGCCTTAAAACAAATTCAATAAGTTGCAAAATGTGCCTTACTGACTTACTCATTAAGGTGTATTTTGCAAGTTATTCTATTTCCAATTTTACCATTACAGGGCTACGATTACGGCATCGCCCAATGCCCGGAACTAGAATCTCACGGAGGCACCACGTTCTGCGCGCTGGCGACGCTCCAGCTGGCCGACCAGCTCGACAAGCTCTCCGAGGACCAGGTCGAGGGCCTCAAGCGGTGGCTGGTCTTCCGGCAAATCGACGGGTTCCAAGGCAGACCAAACAAACCGGTCGACACCTGCTACAGCTTTTGGGTTGGCGCGTCCTTGAAAATACTTAGTGCTATAAGGTTTACTAACTACGGAAGCAATAGGAGGTACGTCTATGAAACTCAGGACAGTGTCGTCGGGGGATTCTCAAAATGGCCGGACACGTGCACCGATCCGATGCACACGTATCTTGGCTTGGCTGGACTTAGCTTAATAGGAGAGAAGGGACTCTTGAAAATTGTACCGACACTAAACATAACTAAGAGGGCGTTTGAACACCTTAAGAGTTTACATGAAAAGTGGGCCGTAGAATCATAGTGTAAGGCGAAATTTTAGTTCGAAATAAATTAAATGTTATATATAGGATTTTGTTATGTTTCATAGAAATAAAAAAAATAAAAGCCTTTGAACTGTTCAACGTTCAATAAATATGAATTTTATAGATGAAAGTCAGAATATAGAAAAAGGTGTGAACTTTAAAATCCAGAATTTGAGCATTTGGCATTTTACCTGAATACGTACTTTAACTAATACTTCAAACCAAACTCAGTGTTTTTCTTGAACAGTCATAGAAGCAAATACACGCTCGTGCCTCTACAATTAAAATTTAAAATAAAATGTGGCCTCCATTCAAAAGGAATTTATGGCGTCAGGCGTTTACGTTGTTATAAATTAATTTGCATACTTTTTTAGGTTACTCCTTGTAACCTAGTAACTACTGGAAATCATAATCTCAGTTCTTATAGCCTCTTCTTCCTCCACTCGCTCCAATTAGTGGGAAAAAATAAATTTGTTCCCAGTAGTACCAAAGAGTGGCAGTAGGTAACAGCGGAAACGCCAGTCGCACCAACGGCCAGCCCCCTTCACAAAGGTGCCAGTGACCATTCGGTTTACATTGCGTAGCTTAGATGAAGCCCAGCGATGTGGAGATTCGTCGACATAGGAATGTATACCGAATTTTTAGTTGGACCATAGGGATGCGCGCTGGGTAAAAAAAGTCATTAGTCCGTCGGTTAGGTTATCAAAAAATATTGAACACTTATTTTTTGTTTCATCAAATCAATTAAAATTGACAACGATAACGTATCTAAGCTCGTGACGTCACAAGGTGGTAAAAAGTGTGCCACGGCGTGACGTCATGCGGAACTTCAACGAACTATATCTTCGTGTTTTATTGTTTAATTGACAAAAGATAAAAATCATCGTCATCATTATCAGCCGCACGAGGTCCACTGCTAGACAAAGGCCTTCCCCAAGGTTTTCCATAACGACCGGTCCTCTGCTGTTGACATCCAGCAATTTCCCGCGAACTTTATCAGATCGTCAGTCCACCTTGTGGAAGGCCTGCCGACACAAAAAAATACTAGAAAAAGTACTGTGAGTTCAATATTTTTGATAATTTAAATGAAGGACGTTGGGGGAGGCCTATGTCCAGCAGACGTCCAATGGACGTCTTTCGGCTGATATGATGAAATGAAGGACTAAATAGAAATGTCTAGAACACTAGCCTATGTGGTATGGCCTGTGATAAGGGGCTGGTCTGGAATTGGCACGAATGTGATGAGCGGCGAGCGGCAAAAATGAAATGCACTTGACTTCTATGCGTTTGTTTCCGCCGGCAAGCTATCGCTAGTCCGAAATTTTATTTCCCAGCTGTTTCCTTTGTTCGAATTTAATTTCTAACGAGAAATGCATATATTTGTGAAACAGTTAACTTCATTCAAATACGAGACCCAAGCCTATAGCCAAGATGCGTTCGCTAACTAGCGTTTCGATTTATTTTGTTTTTAATCCAATCGCTTCACTGGTAGATCACGTGATAAGAGGAACATAATCAAGGCAATTTAGTTTCAACATACATACATACATAACATCACGCCTTCATTCCCAGAGTGGGGTAGGCAGAGCTACAGAAATACCAAAAACTCTAAAAAGACTTGTTGATAATTCTGTAACCACATTTTGCACAATCAGGCCAAGAAGTTTACTAGTGTATTAGTGACAGGTTGCAAGCCCATCGCCTAACAATACTACAAGCCCTTATTCCCTGACTCGCCTCTTACGACATCCACGGGAAGACATGGAGTAGCACTATTCTAACCCGGCAACCACACGGGCTAAATTTAAGTTTAAAATTTTAGTTTCAAAGTTCATTTGTATCTGTTTCTAAATTGAAAATGGCATTTTAAGCATCAACGGTAATTGAACTTTATTTCCTTGCTGTAAGATTCAAAGTCCCACCTACAAATATCTCCCTGTTTTTAGTATGGTTTAAACGGTTTTAGAAAAAAAATGCATTTCAAATTCAAATTGGGACAAATGGAACAGTTGGGAATTAAATTTTGGACTAAAGACAGGTAGCCGTTTCAGCCGCTTACAGTCAAGCACAGCCGTAGACCAGGTACGGTTTCTTACACATTTGTCGCCCGAGACTTACTGGGTGTGTCAAACCGTATCGCATCTATACATGAACCCAACTATCTCTACGAATATAAACGAATGAGTTGCTTGTTTGTTATGCCTTCACGACTAAACGGTGGAACCGATGTTGAAGAAATTTTGTATGGGGATAAAATTACCCCGGGTAAAGGGTACTATTGATCCCGGAAAATTTAAAACTTTCCGAGTGCATAGCAACAAAATATTTTACACGGACGAAGTCTCAGACAAAAGTTAACTATAGTTTTTTGTATCGTCGATGTAACTTGAAAATATCTGTAAAAGCGCCCGATATAAATTGTGTTTTCAATCCGCAAAGACGCGCCCCACTACATAATTTTAAGTACATTTAGGCCAGGGCTCCCCAACCTTTTTTTGCGTCGAGCTCCTGAATAATAAATTATATTTCCATGCCCTTTGATTTATTCTTGGAGAAATTTAACGCACAGTAATATAATTGACCGACGACGTATGTCTGTGTTATCATATTATTCATGATAATAAATTAAAATTTAAAGAATTACGCGTCCGTCCTGGTCATCTTTCTGCGCCCCACTGGTTGGGAACTAGAAAGTCCTGGCATAAGCAACGTGCGAAATAAAATAGACGTGCCAAGCGTCTTCGTCTATTAAAAACACTGTATGTATGTCCATGCTCAATAAAGATAAGTGAATGATGTCCATTTGCATGTCGAATGGGTTAGCATGGACGGCCACAAATAATTTTAAATTAATTTTAGTTGTCTCAGTTAGTGTCAAATTGTCGTGTATCGTATTATTTTATAAACCTTTGGCCAAGTAAAAGTAATGTTTAGTGTGTTTATTTAGTAACCCATAAAATCGGAATTTCATTGCCGCGTGAGGTATGAATAGAATTGCTTGATGCGGCGCCAACAAGGATGGCGTTATTTTTACGTGGCCAGAAGTGTAATGTAAATTATGGACTACACCACTGGTCTAACATAATTTTACTTGTTACTTTTTTAGTCTTATCTACAATGTTCCTCTAAGAAATGCATTTTGTATATGTACGTAATAGTACTTAAAGTTATGAATAGGTGTTGAGTTATATGCCTTAACACAATTACTACAACGATTAAAATAGTTTGTAAGGGAGACGGCTCCACCATATCGTAGCTTGAAATATGCCGACGCACAGTTACGTAGTAATACGCTACTGAATTACGTTAACACGTTTGTCTCGCCGATCAGTGTTGCCAAGTCCGAAAGTACGCCATGTAACTTTTTGCGATTTTGACGCAGTTTCAGCGTATTTTAAGCTACGCTGTGGGCGATCCGTTAACTGCGTTGCATTCTGTGAAAACTAACGATTCGTAGACAGAGTATTACCTAGTCGGGACGTGAAAAAATATTACAACTAGTAAAAGATAAGCATTTATACGCAAAGACATGTAATGAATATATAATAATTGGGTCATTCTTCTTTTTCACCGACAATTGCCTGTCGTCATTTAACTATACGTTATCAGTTAGAGTATTGATTATTAATGTTTTAGCGTTTGAATATACGTCCAAACATTTATTCATCTATTAGTACTAATTGTTTTGTTTACAAGTTTGTTTTTCATAGAATCGCGTGACAGAGTGGTAATACAAAATTTAGTCTCCTCTGAAAACGGCCACTCTGTCACAGTATATTCTGAAAAACCACCATAAAGAAAAAAACATTATCGCCACCGAAATAATCATTCCAAAATCCAAATAAACGCAACATATTTTAAAATCAAAAATTAAAAACAATTATCAATAGTTAAAAAACGCTAAATATAGAAAAATTACTAGGTATATATTGTCGGTAAAAAGTAGAACGACCCAATTGAAAATGTGATTTGATCGGGGTGTAATATATTGCTATCTCAAAGAGTATAGCGAGCACCTTGTCTAGGCAATACGATGTCTACGTTACAACCCTATAGAATTCTGTCTCAATTTATGAAATAGGGTTGGTGACAGTTTTACAGATTACTAATTTTAGACTGACGACGGCCCAAAAGTCCCGTAACTCTCGAAAAGATCAAGCCCGGGGTAAATTGTTTTCAATAATATAAGACTGATAAAGAAAACAAAAAAAAATGTTCTTTATTGTTTTTAAATTATTAAAAAGCCTGAGTGATGTTTGATAAAAGACTCGAGTAATTCATTATAAATCTACATACATTGCTAGCCTCAAGTCTTTCGGGGTTAGGGGAGACGGTTGGACTGGAATAAAGCTGTTGCCAGATATAGTTCGAACATTTAAACACAGTGTTTGAAAACGAACTGCGGCATGGGTATTTGGGCATTTGTTCAAACAATGAGCAAACATTTGCACTTCGCCATCCGCTATCGGTTTTTGAGCGCACATCAAAGCGTTCAAACTTCAAATGTGTGCGTGACTGCCACACCTGCGTATGATTCAGTTAAATACTGTGAGCTAGCATGTTTGCAAAGCATGTCAGGCATGTAACGGCAATATTTATTCAAATGTTTGTTCAAAGGTCTTCAAACATATGTCCAAATCTTTAAATATCTCGGGCCGGCACAAGAGGTTATAAAAAGTAGCTCATTTGACACCTGGCAGTAAACATTCCTTGCGCCGTACGTCAATATATCAGTCAAAATCTATTCACTCTAATTCCTGGAGTCGTTAGCATTCGCGGAATGCCACTTCATATTATATAATGTCTGTTCCCAATATACAAACCACGGATGGACATGGTACTCCTACTTAATTTGACATTTCCCATGTATATAATACAATGCCAAATCTTAACCTGAAGTAGCGACGTATCTGTATAATATATATGTATATGTATAATATATCTATCCGTGATCCAAGTCTCTGTACGGTTCGCGGTCGTTGTCGTGATGTTGAATACGGAAGGATTTTGTAATTGAAGGTACGACGCGATTATAGTTCAGCATCGTGTAAATAAGTCAGCCAAATCATGTTATCTGAACAACATTTATCATTACTTGATAATCTTTTCGTAGAGTAGAACGTGGAACACAGCGATTTACTTCATTTACCGGATTTTACAAGCGCAGGCTAAGCCCCACCCCTCCATTTAAAAATAAGTTTATGAGGATTTCGGTGGACAGGCGATTTATTTAAACAAACGAGTTCCAATGAGTTCAGTCAACCGTCTATACAAACGGCCGCCGTAGACACTACATTATAATCCATAATTATCTTGCCATATTGATTTTAATTGTATATATTTTATAATCACAGGAATTAATCCATCAATCAGCTTCAAACACAATAAATCTGAATCGCGATCGAGATTGTCCCCCTTATTCATAAACGCAGTACAAACTTATTTTCTATTCTATTTTCAATCAATGGCACACTCCTGTTAAAGTGTATTTCGCCGATGTAGAGTTATTTATACACTCCCACGGACTTATTAAAGAAATAAGTCCATGTATATCACACGCTGGGACGGTTGTTTGGTAAAAGAGTATTTTCTCTGGTGCAATAAATAGAAACTTAAGTATGCTATTTCCCTTTCTGTCAGATGCAAATGTCACAATTACAGATAACAACGTAGCATGTTTTAGGCATAGTTTAGCTATTGTGCATACATAACATCACGCCTTCATTCCCAGAGTGGGGTAGGCAGAGCTACATAAATACCAACAACTCTAAAAAGACTTGTTTGTAATTCTGTTACCACATTTTGCACCATCAGGCCAAGAATTTTGCTAGTGTATTAGTGACAAGTTGCAAGCCCATCGCCTAACAGTATTAAGACATTGAGTGGCACTATTCAAACCTTGGGTAATGCTATTGTGCGTTTATGAATAAAAGTGTCTACGGGCAAACATTTGGCTCGTTTGAATGCCTTCCCCCCTAATTGTTATCCTAAAGCTAAAGCCTTCCGGCTGCCACACGTCCGTGAACAGCAACCACATTTTGCAATATTTAGTTTGATCAGTGCCATAGCTAGTATGTGAGCAGTGACTGCATTAGATAGGTTTTTATGAAATTATTGCACAAATGAAATTAACTTGTAAGCGTTTACATTGTAAAGCTAATGTTAGGCTTTCTACACACTTTAAATTATGGCCATTTAATTCTAAATAGCTAATGTAATTGTGTTGATTATATAATCCGAATTTCGTATGTGTTATTGGTTTAAAAACATGTTTTTTTTTTGAAAAATTACCTGTGTTTGTGGGTGCTTTAAACAGTATTTAATTGACTAAGGTTTGCGTATTCTTACTTTTCTTTTTACTGTGAAGATTATCTTTGTATTTAAACAAATTGTAAATAAAATTAAACATTATTACTGGTTTTGCCCAAAGTTATTTCGAACCACCAAAAATGCGTTTTCGCAGCTCATAAACCCTATTTTACTGTGTAACTGTTGAGCCCCTGTCTAGGCAGCAGTAATTTGTGTTTAAATGAAGTATTATTGTGTTTGCTATTTTTATCTTTTTTAGTTGAAAATTATACTTGCGGAAGAAATAAGTTTTCGAACTCGTTGACCCCACAAGCACAGGAATATTAAAAAAGGCCCAGTTAAGAATAAATTGTTCATAATTGTTACGACGTTCATCGTCTTTGGACCAAAGATTTACAGATTGAGTGTGAATATAAAGTATACCTCATTTTTTTTACGTTTAGGAGCTTATAATAAAAAAGGACTGCGTTTTACACCAATAGAGTTCTTTCAGAAAGTACACTCAAATTTGAATCTTAAAAGTGTTCAGTGACTTAAAATTTAATTTAGATTTTTGTAATGCGCACAAGTCATACTTACGAGTATTGATAATTATGTTAATGTATTGGTAAGCAAATTAAATGCTTTATTGCCTGCCTGTTATAGATTATTACTATATGGATTCATTTTTTTAGTGGCAAAAATGTTCTAATTTATTTGATTGAATGCTTTTTATTTATTGTAGTATCTTTATCATCGTTTATTGTTTTGAATTATTTTTAACTTTCTCCACTAAAAGGAACAAATAAGTGAGCGCAATAAATTGCTAAGTGTCTGTATTGTGCAAACATTTATTTATTGTTTTCTATTTCAAAAACATGGTTTATTACAAAATATTTTACCAAATTTGTGCTGTTTTATTGATTTTCTGGCCTCCCAGGTCCCCAGGTTTGTGCTTAAGGTCATAATGCCAAATGTAAAAAGCACCTTATGGCTATCCCGACAAAGTTGCAATTACTATGTTACTAAAATATGTATTAGCCTTTTAGTTCCAGGGATATTTACCACAGGGCATAGCATTGCAGACAATGTAGAATAAGGGTATTCTACATTGTCTGTTTCCTTATTGACTTTATAGTAATGGCTGCCGAGTGAAAAACAATTCGATAACAGTAGGTGTAGAAACGATGTAGAATATGGCCTATGGGGTTTTATTTAAGTCGGTAAAATCATATTGCTTTTGACGTTATTGAATTGTCAATGCTATGATAGCGCTTATTATTCGACAGTAATGACGGCCTAGTTAAAAACAATACGATAATAAGTCAAAATAAAACAGTTATCCTAAACCGGTGCACCAATAAGCTTAATGTCAAAATGTATACAACTGAGTTTTTACATGAGTTGACATCACCTTGGTGTGTACAGCTAGTTTTGGCAAGAACTGGACTCTATACCTACTCTTTCCTTTTTAACTTATTGAACATTCAAATTAAAATTTTCGAGTCAGGTATAGATCTGATGCTTTCGTTTTAAGGCTCCTTCGATGCCTTTAGTTAAAATCAAACATCAACGGCAGACTAACTGCAACAGTCTCTAAGAATTTCTTAAAGACTGTTGTAGTTAGTTTGATGTTTCGTAGTAAGAAACGCGGTTAATCCCGACGACGTCTCGTTCTACTTTTCCGCTCACAATTTTATGAAACAAGTTTTCCCCAATTACCATCGTCCTTTTCTAGTTTTTGCTACCTGCCGCGATTGCCCTGTGTCCGCGAAACAATGAAGTTTAATGGGGAACACTGAACTTTTCTTTTTCACTCGTACCTACAGAGATCGTAAGGAAAAACTTTTCTAAATTAGCATACCTAATTACCGAGCTCCACGGCTCTTTATTAGGATATTCCTAATTACTTTGGAGGCACGATATTATTTTATTCAGTTTAGCGAGATTGTACTCGCGAACTTGCCAAATAATAGGCATTTTAGTTACCTGTTTGACAAGTGACATGATTTTTACTTACTTGATTTTGTTTCAGTGCAAACAAAAAGATACGTTTCTTTTTTTCACGTAAATAGGGAAATTTGCAAAATATATAAGGAAATTAATATTATACGTGTGCTGATTTACTGCCTAAGTTGCATTTTATTTAGTTGCTAAGATGTATCTATTAACCAATTTCATTTGGTGGTACATGGTAAATGCAATATTTTCGTTAAATAAAATAAAGAAATAAATATCGAGGCACAATCTCGGAAAAGTTTACCTAGCCCTAAACTGGGTTATTCACACCGAGTTGTTACTACTGGTAACAACTGGGATTTTATTCCCCACCTGTTACTGGTAATTTTTATTCCTAGTTGGTTACGACCAATATTATATAAGTTGGTGGGCTACCACCACTTAGTAGGGATACTGGGAATTTTTATTTCGACTAGTGGGAATAAAATTTCCAAGTTGTTACCAGTGGTAACAACTTCAGGTGGGAAACACCACCCAAACTAAGCTTTAGGGCTCTAGGCTTGTACAGTCGACAACAAAGAATGTATCCACTTTCGGACCTTATTATACAATAAGGTGAAAAAGTGAGTGGTAGGTTAACCGGATAAATTATAAAGTTATAAAGAAAAGAAAATAAAATATCTATGTCTCTATTAACAATACCAAACCACATATTAAAATTTCTGCACTGATTAAAAAATACCAATACCTAATTACCTACATAAAAAACACACAAAAAAATGCTCTCGTCTCTCTAATATTTTTTGCCAATGTACTTACGCGCGGGCTTAACTTGTTTCGCCATTTTTTTTTACTCAGCCGCCATTATATTCAAGTAAATAAGAGATATCATAACGTTAATAATGCAATAAGATCTCAAAAGCAACATGGTTTTCTCGAGTAGAATAGAGCCCCAGTGCGTTGAATCCGCTCATTTTGATTCTACATAATGCTAACAGCACGCGGCCGCGCGGATCAACTCGGGCCGCATTCAACCAAACTCGGAATACGGCTACTCCGAGATTAGCCTATAAAGATTCGGCGTAGAATCAGGGTAGTTTGGTCGAATGCGCCCTTATGGTTTTTGGGCAAAATCCGGTGAAATAAGCGACGAATATTTTTTTTGGCATTGGCCAAGCCAATTCAGATCCGCATGTGATCGAAGATTTATCTCCCCACAGTACACCGTCGGTAAACACGCACAAATAAGCAATTAACAATTCTGATCCGAAGTGAGCCCACCGATTCATCATTGAGATTTATCGTCCTTATCCAACCGATCTGTTTTCTTGTATAATTAATGGAAGTAAGAAAATTTCGGCGAAACTCCGAATGCATAATGAAACTATTGGAGTCAGTTTTCGATCAGCCGCGATGGCTTACGCCTTCGTGGAGATTATTTATTGTTAAAGGAGTTGGGTTTTCCATCAATGTTTTGATAATTAAATGTTCTTTATATTTATTCTGGGTTTGGTTAAAGCTTCTGTTAAATTAACCAATTACAATTAACTCATTGTTTTGGGTCACGTATGCTTGACGACACCTGAGCCTAGTTGGTAGTGACCCTGCTTATAAAGCTAGCAAACCCGGGTTCGATTCTTGGAATGGGCAAACATTTGTGTGATGACCGCGAGTATTTGTTCTTGAATCTTGTACGTTTTCTGTGTATTTAAGCATGTATTTCTCTATACAGGGTGCCCAGTAAATAATGGATAACCTTCTACCCATCCATGGGGCACCTCAGGCTGGTCCCTAAAAAGGACTTACAGGTTTGGTAAAAGTTGCATGGTTTTCGAGATAATCGAACTTTTCTATTTTCTTAATGATTAGCACCTTGCTTCACTGTAATGACTGCCAAGGTCACAAATAAAGAGATTTTGTCGTTCTGTTTGCTGTTAAATATTTTTCAATAGTAATGCTAACGGATGTGTCTTAGAGCATTATAGTAGCGACACTAATTTCTTGTTAAACATATCTTAATTTATAACTTCACATTTTGCTTTAAAGTTTGCAACAACTTTGACTGCTTGTGGTGAAAAAAAATTGTATGAAGACCAGAGTGGCCAATATGTTGAAAAATAGTGTATCTAATACTGATTCTAAACTGGTATAACACATGGTGTTTACGTCTTTACAGATAAAGTTATTGCTGTTAGTATTCACTAAGAGCGAATTTTACCAAAACACCAAGTTATCGATAAGCAACTCTTTACATGATTGGGTTAGTCCAATTACTGCAAAATAATGAATCACAGAATACTTGAAACCTACATCAACAATAATATTTGTAAATAAAAACCGAATCTGTTTTTTTAAAACAATACTGTTTAGGTACTATAACAAGTGTTCGAACTGCCTTCCCTCAACTCTGATACAAGCTCTGCACCTTTTAATAAAATTTCTTTTTAACATTCGGGTGTACTGTCGTTCGGTAATTTCTTGAACAGCCGTTTGAATATTTTGACGCAGTTCTTGCACAGAGTTAATTGGTTTGGAGTAAACTTTTTCTTTCAAGCAACCCCAAAAAAAAATCCAGCGGGTTCAGGTCCGGAGAGCGTGGAGCCCATGCTATAGGACCCGCACGGCCGATCCATCTATTAGGAAAAGTTTCATTTTGGTAATTTCGAACTTGAACCGCGAAATGAGCAGGGCAACCATCATTCTGCAGCCACATCGTCGATCTTACGTTTAAGGGCACATCTTCCAATAAAATGGGAAGTTCGTTTTCAAGGAACTCCAAATATCTGGCTCCATTCAAAGTCTGGGATAGCTCAAAAGGACCAATTATTTTCCCGTTTAAGATCCCCGACCACAAATTAATTTTAAAATGATATTGGGAGTGATCCTCTCGCATTAAATGTGGATTCTCTACTTTTAATTGCCAGCTATGGTAGTTATGCATGTTGAAGAAACCATCTCTTTGGCAGGTAGATTCGTCACTAGATCTTCTTCCATTTTTCTTAACATGATACGACAAAATTCTACTCTAGGAGCATAGTCCCTAGGCTCCAGAGTTTGCACCCTTGTGATATGGAATGGGTATTGTTGGTGTCTTTTTAAAATGTTGTGAACGGTCGACTTTGTAATGCCTGAACTTCTTGATATAGCTCGTGTAGAAGTTGAGCGATCTGTTTCCAGTTCAGCGAGCACAAGTTCCTCAATGCTCGTATCTCGAGGTCTGCCTTCGCCATTACCACCCACACTTTGACCAGGCATTCTCCCTTCACAAAAAGCATTGTGGACTCTTACAAAAACTCGGTAATCGGGATGACGAGTATTCGGATATCTGCTTGCGTACAATGCAGCAGCTGCATTGGCATTGCCTTTGCATTCTCCATAAATATAATGCATATTAGCATACTCACGGGGTTCGTATTGATGCCTAGGCATGTCGTTATATCCTTTTCGAAGTCCAGGGCAAAGCTAACTAGGTCGTCGCAAACAAAATCCAAATAATTACCCAAAATATGGTTCTTCGTGGAATCAAAACTGTACTTGATAAATGTCAAAAGAAAACCAAAACGGATAAAAAATTCATAGCCAAAAATACACATTAGGTAATTGTAAAAAAGTATGTATTACTCAGCAGAGAAAGGAGAGATTGTAAGCAAAGTATGTACTTAGTTAACATCCTAAATATTATTTAAAACTAATAAAAGAATTGCATTAAAAGTTGAATAAATGTAAGTACCAAATAAGTAGTCGCATTTCACATTCGTTATATCTGGTTTTCACTTGCTGTCACTAATCAAACATGTCGGAGACACGTTTTATTTACCAAAACACCAAGTTTCTCAACTCTTTCTTGATTGGACACTTGTTATAGTAACTGGTTTTTAATAAACAGATTCGGTTTTTATTTACAAATATTATTGTTGATGTAGGTTTTAAGTATTCTGTGATTCATTATTTTGCAGTAATTAGACGTTGGTTTTCATAAGAGAAGCGTTTTTTATGATATGACTAACCCAATCAAGTAAAGAGTTACTTATCGATAACTTGGTGTTTTAGTAAAATTCGCTCTTAGTGAATACTAACAGCAATAACTTTATCTGTAAAGACGTAAACACCATGTGTTATACCAGTTTAGAATCAGTATTAGATACACTATTTTTCAACATATTGGCCACTCTGGTCTTCATACAATTTTTTTTCACCACAAGCAGTCAAAGTTGTTGCAAACTTTAAAGCAAAATGTGAAGTTATAAATTAAGATATGTTTAACAAGAAATTAGTGTCGCTACCATAATGCTCTAAGACACATCCGTTAGAATCACTATTTAAGAATATTTAACAGCAAACAGAACGACAAAATCTCTTTATTTGAGACCTTGGCAGTCATTACAGTGAAGCAAGGTGCTAATTATTAAGAAAATAGAAAAGTTCGATTATCTCGAAAACCATGCAACTTTTACCAAACCTGTAAGTCCTTTTTAGGGACCAGCTTGAGGTGCCCCATGGATGGGTAGAAGGTAATCCATTATTTACTGGGCACCCTGTATACAGGTTGTTAGGTAATTAGTGGATAATCTGAGACCTGCTGGCCTTAGGATGTTCCGAAAAAGCTAAATTAATTTTAGTACCTAAAAGTGGCACTGTTTTCGAAATATTTTTACTTTTTGTTCTGGTTACAAATGTCGTCTCATACATTATAAAAAACCGGGCAAAAGCATGTCGGACCATACTCAGTGTAGGGTTCCGAAGCCGTTAAGTACTACAAACATAAAAATCAACCAGTAATAACAAATTTTCTATTTATAGTCAATTGATGCCGTCTTAGATGATTTTAGAGGTATAAACACTTCAATCGCCTGTATCTCAAGAACCAATGATGTCAACTGAGCCGCGATAGTATTCCTGTAAAATTCGTTATATGCTCTTTCATTTAATTTTTTTTTCAGATTTTTAGTATTTGTAGTTTTGGCTGTGGGGGGGGGGGGGGGACACTTGAGTCTAACAAAAATTTGCGCTTTAAAGCTTAATATTTCATAAACGAATTACTTAATCGAAAAACTGTTTTCACAAACCCATAATGTTTCTGAATGACCTATCCAACGACACCCCGCACTATAGGGTAGACGAGAAAAAAATACATCCCCACGTTACGTGTAGGTACACAAATTGGTTTGACTACGGAACCCTAAAAAGTATCTCGAAAACAGTGCCACTTTTAGTAAGAATATTTTAGCTTTTTTGGAACGTCCTAACTGCCCCCTATCATCAGGTCTCAGATTATCCACTAATTATACCTAACTCCCTAAAAATAAAACAGCCTAACTATGTTACTCAGTGATAAGTGATAATAAGCATTCTACTGGTGAAAGTTTGGATGGATGGATGGTTGTTATTCAATCACGCCAGAACAGCTGAACAGATCTGGATGAAATTTGGTAGGTATGGAGATAGTTTGAGTCCCGGGGAAGTACATAGGGTCCTTCTTATCCCGAAAATTTGGACGGTTCCTAAGGGAATAGCGATAAACAATTTTTACGAGGTTGGAGTTGCGGAGAACAATACACATTTCATAAAATAGCCGTGTAATATGCAGGTTCGGTGCACTTAGGTTTTGGAGTTACGATGCCACATAAGGATAAACAGATGCATAGATTTATTTATTTAATCTTTATTGCACAGAAATAAGTACAAATGGCGGACCTAATGCCTATTGGCACTCTACCAGTCGACCAAATAACCTACTCGAAATGTACATAAAGTATTCAGGGTATTTTTTTAATAGGTGCACAAATTTTAATATTTGCTTCGCTATTGCTAATCATAACACATGTTGTGTTATTATTACTCTAGCTTAAAAAATAAAAGAGATATTGCCGATTCAATGATTCCACTAAATTAACGATATTCATGGACCCTCTAATGCAGGGGTGCGAGGAGAGGGGAGTGTTGTTAAGTAAGTTAATAAATGAAATTTCAAATTTAGAATATTAGTAGGAGAGGGGCTTGTTGTCTGATAAGCTGTACATGAAATTTCCATTTTCATATATCAGTACAGTGTATCGCATACCTACAGCTTGATAACCCATGTCATCATTTCTAGTGTGACTTTGTGTTCACACGAGAAGGTAAAAGAGAGATAATTTGCAACAAAGATTTTTTTTAATGAACTCGTTTTATTGTCGTAATATATTATATTAACGATTCAAAATCATATGTTAAAATTTGTGCCCTGATAAAAAATTACCCTGTAGATTCACAATAAAATATCAACCCTCTTTTGTTCGGGGTTAAAAGCTATCCTTTCTTTCATATGGTTGTCTGGGCCCGTTATATTTATTATACGCAAGAAGGTATACATATTTACATTTTTATTCATATGCTTTTGTATCATTCTGAGTTTTGACACGTTTCCCTGAGCTACGCGTGATATTTTAATGTTAGGTATACTCATTGTTGTGTAAGTTGGTTTACCAAGTTACGTTTTTTTACACAAAAAAAATATATGAAGGTGATAAAAAGTGATTCATACATTTTTAGACGACTTAAAGCAAAAAATTGAATTTTTTTCATACCTTTTAGACGTCAAAACGATTCGTGAATATGCGATATTCTAAACCTCTTACAGCAAATTTACTTAACAGTCGCCGATTTAAGGTCGATTAATTTTCAACTGCAAAATCACGAAAAGAAGTAAACCAGGCAAAATTTCGTATATGGCCTCTTAAGTATCATAAAGTAAAATGCAAAAAAAATACTGTTGAGTTTCTTGTAACGTGATTTTCTCGTGGGAAGAGCTAGGCTTAGGTATACTTACTGAATAAACATGTTTTATATTTTATATTTTAATAAAAGGTATGTAACACTGATTGAAAAATAAAAAAATATAAATAAGGACAATCTCAAAAAAATTGTCGCTCTAGCTTCATAGACAAGGTCACCAGCTAAAAAGATACTGTAACCTCGTACTCGATACTGTAGTCTCGACCAGTCAGAAGCTCCAATATGATTTCTCTTGCGAATAATACCTAGTAGATATTTTAGATGTTTGGGTTTTTTTTTAATAAAAAATATTCAATTCGGTAGTTTAGTTTGCCCCGCCTACCAATTTATTTCTGTTACTTTTTAACTTCTCTTCTTTGTAAGGTTGTCTGGCAGAGATCGCTACTTAGCTATAAGACCGCCTATTGATTCACTTAGTAACATTTTATTTGTATTTTACTTTTCATACTATATTTCTATGTGGCGTTCAATAAAGAATATTTGTATTGTATTTTATTGTGAATTTATCTTTATGAGAACTAAGTACATTTCCACTTTCTGTTTCTACTTGATTAAGAGTAACTTTATTTAAGTTTACAGACGCGACGGTCGCCAGATGAGCTTATATCTATTCTGATTGAGAAGCATGTGGGAATCAATCCACGGATGAAGCGGGAATTGGAGCACGCTGTATGTTTAAATTCAATTTAGAGAATCAACCATTTATAAATCATCTAATTTACAATTCTAAAAGCAAACTTCGTTTTTTTGAGTTCCGTCCCCAACAGGATCTTATGCGGAGTTGTTTTCTGTGTGTCTATCAGCGGGCTGTATCTCGTGAACCGTAGTAGGTACCGTAAGTTGGAGTGAATAGAGATACAATCAAAAATAAGTCCTAACTTGTTACTAATAAGAAAAAAAATAAAAATGACAAGTATTGGAGAATTACGTTCAAAACTCAGTCTTATAATTAGTAGCATATGCTTTATTTAAGGCTGTATTTCTATTCACCCCATTTTACCCGGTAGACTGTTAAAATGTTCACGGAGTGTGTATTTTTATCGTTGTCGCTATAACAACAAATAATAAAAACAAGAAACGTGTTATTTTCACGTTTTTTGATCGACAGCTCGCTGTTTATCTTGATCCGTAATAGGTAGATATTTGAAATTTTTACATTGTGTAGTTATATTAATACAGCCGCTGTAGCGACAAATAATAAAAAAAAATGAAAAGTTAAATGGGGCCGCAACATAAATAAACATGTTATTTTGGCCGATTTTTACTATATACCGGGTGTTGCCTGTAACAGGAGCAATAAATTGAGGGATTGTTTCCACACCACAAACGTAACAACATTTATTTTACAACTTTTGAAAATAACTTATTGTTAACTAAATATTAATGAATTTTGATTTTCTAAGCAAGCAATGTATTGCGAAAACTACGAAGTTGCTAGGCTGACAGTAGATGTCAACTAGACTATTGGATGGAGTACATTGAAAATACTATTTAGTTTGTTCGAAAATATCCCAAATAATAAATTACATATTTTTTTTAAGTTGTAGAATAAATGTTGTTACGTTTATAGAGTAGAAGCGATCCCTCAATTTATTGCTCCTATTACAGGCAACACCCGGTATTAATATTGTACGGTGGTACGGAAGCCTTCGCGTGCGAGTCCGACTCGCACTTGACCGGTTTTCTATGGAGCGCAAGCGACCAATATACTGTCAGTTAGGATTGCAATTGTGTGATTAATCTAGCGATAGCCAACGGACAAAACGCTAAACGCTAACGTAAACGATTTTCGAAAACTATCAAAATGTATGGAATTGAACAGCGCTCGACGCCACTGTCTCTTACTGGTAGATTACGTCAATCCTACACATTTTCGATAACAATAACGTTCCCCGAATGCATTTTGTCTAGGGCCAGTGCACAGTTATGGAAATGTATTCGTACAACCTAAAATGACAGAGGTGAAACTTTTATTTGCCCACATAACGCTCAAATTAGGGTAATTTTCATTGCGATAATCTGCCGGGAAAAATCTATCGGATAGTTTTTAAAAAGATAGGTGAATGCATTATATCTATTGGAAATATGATAGTCGGTCTACTAAAAACTGAAAGTATAGTTTCAAAACATGTTACTGGACTGATATTCAGTATTTTTTTCCAGAAAGTTAAAGTTGTGTTTTTATAAATTTTTGCCGCGCAGTGTTTCACGTAAACTTATTAAATACTTGTTTAAATACTTTTTAAATCTGAAAAATTATCACTTTTTACAGTAGGCATACAATAACGGTCTGAAAAGACAATTTTTAGTAGGATGTGTCGTAAACGCTACGTAACATAACATAAAAATCAACCCAAAGTAATTCAAAGCCTTGCATACAGAGCTTGAATCCACCCATACTGACTAAGACTCGCCTCTTTAAAGTTAGCTACCAAACAAAAAGCATTAATATCCGTTCTATACATGTATTGAAGCGCTGCGATGTCAGACAAAGGATCATGCTTATAACTCGTTTGTTTGCTCCATTTCAAAGGATTATGCGTCGATAATCGTTTAACGGATTCGGTTCTATTTTTCGTCGAAAGTTCACTTTATCGAAGACACCGTACCTCAATGTACCTCAATTTAATATATTTTTCAACATATATTAAATATTAATTACGTAGGTTAAGTTAGGTTAGACTTGTGAAATTAAAATTCTGCATCCGCTGAAAGGTGTTTCGATATATTGAGACAAAAATAATAGGTAGCCATAGATAGAATAAATAAATAATTATCATTGTCCAGTTCCCATGGTTCAAGCATAGAGCATTAAAAGAAGTTATTTCTTGCATTTTTAAGACGGTTTTTACTTTTTTAAAACATTTAACTTATGGCATTTCTCGCCGCATCAGTTCATTTTTTTCGGTAGTCCTAACATAACCTGCGTAATTAATGTTAAGATATTCTGATTACATTAGGTTTCATCAGAAAATAGCGATTAAGTGATATTCGTTAAAATAAAGGGTTATTGTGTTTTATGGTTAAAAAAAATACCTGCTGGGGTTGTTTGCGGCGCTTCTTCTCCGCAAGTTTGGTCAGGTCTAAAGAGCTAGTAGATTCACTTCATATTACCGATGGAGGAGTAACAGAGCCCTCTTGTGACCAATTTAAAGGTATGCATGTGACGCCCTAGAATAGCAGCTAGCTATAGAATAGCAGCAGGTAATTTTTCATCGCTATTTTCTGATTAAACCTGATGTAATCAGAATATCTTAACATTAATTGTAACGTGTTTTAGAATCGTTTATGTCACAGTCGCCATTATTGTAATGACATAAGCGTTACCAAAACGTTGACAATACGGAAACAGGTCAAAGACGATATCGTTATTACCGTTTAGAATCCCAATCCTGGGCCTCTATTCAACTGCGTTATAACGATATCGTTTTTGACCTGTTTCCGTATTGTCATCGTTATGATAACTCTTATGTCATTTACAATAATAGCGACTGTGACATAAACGATTCTTAAACGTGTCAAACACGATATCGTTTTAACGCACCTGAATAGAGGCCCTGTAAGTGCACAACAACATTGTTTGTTGCCGCTCCCTCCACGCCTCCGCTGCCACCATCGCGATCAATTCTGTCCGTTATAGTTGATACAAAGTCACAACAAAGACTATTCTACGAAATCCATGTTGTTTATGAATTTTATGATCCATGAATAATCAATGTAAGGAGGAGTTCCTGGTAGAGACGGGTGGTGAACTTAATATATTTCGACAGCACCTGTCAATTGAAATTTTCGTCACATTGTGTATTTATTCCGCGCTCCTTAAATATCTTTGGGCTTTGTTACAATAATATCCCTGGTAACGTATTTGTTGAAAATAGACTGAATAGCACAACCTCAGCCTGACGAAAATCAAATTCGGATCTTATGAGTGTTCTTAGATATCTACTCGTATGGTAAAAACGGGATGTTGGCAAGAAACTACGTATTGACTTTTAATGTGATTTGGCCAAGTATTCACGCAATTGCACATTTTAATTCCATCTTAGTCTTTAGGAACTGTAATTTTTCATCGCTATTTTCTGATTAAACCTGATGTAATCAGAATATCTTAACATTAATTGTAACGTGTTTTAGAATCGTTTACGTCAGGACTAAGCTACTTAGCTTTAGTGGTGGTAGGACCCTGTGCACGGTCCGTCCGGATCGCTACCACCAGCCAAGTAACAGTGTTCGCATTGTTGTGTTCCAGTGTGTGGGGATAAGACAACCCGTGAAATTATTAGCATAGAGGCATTCCATCTTAGTCCTCAGAATTGGCAACGGATTTGAGGTCTAAGGATCATATAGTCTTGAGAATTCAAATGTCTATGGGTCTCAGATTCCACTTACCATCAGGTGGCCTGAGCGCTTGTGAGCCTTCTCCTTAGCATAAAAAAAATACTTAAAAATAATCTAAACAATTTTAGACGATTAAAACTAAAACAGTTATAGTAGGCTGTATTCCCCCTAGGGATAAAGTAACTTGCGCTGACGGTAACTTCATTGTTTTTCTTTTTTCTTGCCACAATAGAGTAACTTAGAGCGCCATTTCTGTAAATAAAATTCCGGAGTGTCATCAGCCCTTCTTTGTCTATTTAGGAGTCCGTCCTGAGAAATGGACGCTTTAGACAGTGATACAAGATAAAAGGCAACTTTTGTTTAAAAGCAGTTGAATGTGTTCCGAGACAACTCTCTTTCCTTTTTATTAAGGCAACGGGAAACAGACTGTTTTGTTGACGATTTTAATTGAAACATGAAATGGGGAAGGATAAATTAAATACTGTGATATTAATAAACTGTTTTAACTAAATTTTGCGGGTGATAGGACCCGCAGGGCCCGTCCGGATCGCTACCACCATCTTATCCATTAACCTACCGCCAAACAGCAGTGTTCGCATTGCTGTGTTCCGGTTTGGGGATAAGACAGCCGGTAAAATAACTAGCATAGAGGCATTCCATCTTAGTCCTCAGGGTTGGCAACGCATTTGCAGTCTTAGGATTGCAGTCTTGTGATTGCGAATGTCTATGGATCACAGTTTCCACTTACCATGTTTGCCTTCTCAATGCCTTAAAAAAAAAAAGAAAAAAAAAGTAATTGGTGCGTAATTCAAATTCAAATTCAAATTCAAAACATTTATTTCGACCAACTGCAGGGATCATAGTTAAGTTAGTAACAAATTTCTTAGCCTAAGGTTAGCAAAAGTTATGAAATATTATAAATAAATAAAATTTAAAATTTACAGCAAGGACGACAGCACTTAGTAAGGCTTGACTGTCAGTACATGGATCATATGACAATGATTCAGATACTGACAGTCAAACCTGTCTGCAAATGCCCTCAGGATACCATTAGAGCTAGCCCGCGCCCTGCGCGCCAGTGATGTGCAGCGTTTCCTCATAGTTGTGTTGAAACAGTCAACTCTGGCTTCCGCAAACATCCCCGACGCGCTACAAAAACGGGGCAGCCCCAATAGCACCCTGAAAGCATTGTTGTACTGCACACGTAGGGCGTTGTACTGCTTCTGCGTATAAGAGACCCACAAACTGCTCGTGTAGAGGATCGTACAGAATGCTCTAAATAGAGTTATTTTTACCTCGGCTGAACAACGAGCAAATCGGCGGGCCACCATGTTTGCTCTCACGGACAACGCCCTACGCTCTCGCTCAATGTCTGCATCGTCCTTCAGGTCAGAGGTTACCACGTGTCCTAAGTATCTAAAGGAATCCACCCTTTTTAAAGGCTTTCCATATAGACGAATAGGCGGTACAGGTGGTAGATTTTTGCCTCTGACCTGAAAGACCATGCATTCACTTTTTTTAATATTATAATGCAAGCCATGTCTAAGTGCAAACTTTTCACATATTTCCAATAGCTTAGCGAGACCACAAGGCGAGGCACTCAGCAGCACCATGTCGTCCGCATAGCTAATGTTATTGAGACAGACGTCATCAATATGGCAGCCGACATGAGTGCTACTGAGCTCCTCTATCAACTCATTGACGTACAGGTTGAAGAGCTTCGGTGAGGTAACTCCCCCCTGCCTCACCCCACACTCCATCCTGTACGGCTCCGAGTACTCGTTCGACCATCGTACCACGTTCACCTGGTTATGATACCAAAACCTAAAAATATGGTACAGCTCTGACGGCAACTCAGTGTGTCTCAACTTCTCCCATAGAAGATCGTACCTAACCAGGTCGAACGCTTTAGATAGGTCCAAAAAGCACGCATAGATGGCCGTTTTACGGTTTGTGTAGTACTTTACAGTTTGTTTTAGACATAAAATAGCCGTTTCCGTCGACAATCCCGACCTGAAACCGAACTGATTTTGATGGAAGTCTAGGTACTTGTCAAGTTGCGTGCTAAGCAGACCATCCAGTACCCTGGCAACCACAGTCGCCAGCGAGATCGGCCTGTAGTTGTTTTTGTCACTTATATCACCATTTTTGTTTTTTACGACTGGCACTAAAATAGGAGATTGTTAACCAGTTGCATCAGATATATTTAACTATTGACATAAAAACAAGATGAGTTGGCTGTATAAGATTCTTCTATGGTCTAGTACCGAATAAAAAACCGGGCAAGAGCAAGTCGGGCCATGCTCAGTGTAGGGTTCCGAAGCCTTTAAGTACTACAAATATAACAAGCAACAAGTAATAACTATTTTTCTATTTAAAGTCAAAAGATTTTAGTAGGTATAAACACTTTATTCGCCTGTATCTCAAGAACAAATGATGTCTATTAAGTCGTCAGTTTTCCTTTAAATTCGTTCAGATTTTTAGCTGTAGGGGGGGGGGGGGGGTAGATACCCCACATTAAAGGGTGGACGAGAAAAAAAAAACATCCCCACGTTACCTACAGCGGAAGTACACTAAAAGAATTTTTTTTTTTACTTGTTATTGTACCACTTTGTTGGCGTGACTAATATGCATATTTATGCCAAATTACAGCTTTCTAGTACTAAAGGGTTCCTAGTTCGACCACGGAACACTAAAAATGGCTGAGTATTTGACTATTTCTTTGTTTTATCAGTTTCCTCTCTAGGGATTAAAATGCCATTTTCTTTCTGTATCGAGATATGGAAATCCTTACCTACTTTCTTAACAGGAGAGACAAAAAATACATTATGTACAGGCAAGCCTGCACAACAAGTGTATGACAAACTATCGAATAAAGAAAACGATCAGAAGAGGTAAAACATCCGTGAAGTATACCGCTATTCCTTCAGAAACCGTCCAAATTTTCAGGATGAATAGCCAAACCAATCAAAATCAGTTCAGCGGTTTATCTGTGAAAGCGTCACAAACAGACAGACAGACTGAGTTACTTTCACATTTTTTTATGCACTTTATCAAGAAATAATTAAATGAAGTTGGGCCATTCTACTTACTACTTGAATAGTAACGATTTATACTAAAGCTCTTTCTAAGACGCCTCGAATTACTTTTTTATGGAAAAATGAAAGCCTAGTAGACGCAATAAAATACCCATTTAAGGTGAACACCCGATATCTGGTGCTGATGTAAAGAAAAATGGCGTTCGTTTTTCTATAAATTCACGTAAATTTAAGTCACAATGAAAAATGAGCGATGTTATAATTTAAAGTGTGTATACTGTATATGTATTTGAGTGTATAATAAATAAATATCAGGGGACTCTCTCACACAAATTGTTATAGTCCCAAAATAAGCTCTAGGCTTGTACTATGGATACTAGACAACGATAAACATATTTATATAGAGAAATACATACTTAAATACATAGAAAACATCCAAGACTCGGCAGCAAACCGCGCTCATCACACAAATATCTGCCCTTACCGGGATTTGAAGCCAGGACCGCTGGCTTCGGAGGCAGGGTCACTCTCAACTAGTCTAACGTGTCGTCAACGTATCTATCTACGAGTATAGGTATAGTATTTGGTTTTAATGTGGTTTTGAGAGCAAGCTAGACATACTGTTGTTCTTTCTTACTCTGACGTAGCGCAGGGCGCAGGGCCTCTACTTCAAAATAATAGTTCGAACGATGCGCTTGCTCAGTTTCTTTCTCTCGACGTTGGTACGATTGGCGAGTGAAAGTACTTGTGCAACACATTATAAAAACTGCCTTGACGGATCTAACAAACAGCGGAATGTAATTAGAAAACAATCAGGGCCTCTATTCTATTGCCTTTGACGTGTTTCCACATTGTCAACATTTTGATATGAAAACTCTTACTTGCTTAAAAGTAATGTGACAGAGTTACCTAATCTAATCTTGTTGGTGGGGTCCTTACGGATATACTTCGACCCTATGGGGTATTTTGTGTAATAACCCCTCTTTTTATAATCCAAGCGCTTATGCAGTAGCGGCCGATTTTAAAACCATACCAAAAACGTCAAAGGCATTATCGTTTTAACCCAGTAGAATAAAGGCCGCAGTTTATCTATTTAAAACCGGGAAAGAGTATGTCGGACCATGCTCAGTGTAGGGTTCCGAAGCCGTTAAGTACTACAAACATAAAAATCAACAAGTAAAATAATACATCCCCACAATACGTGTAGGGGAGGTACAGTAAAAAAACATTTTTTTCAAGATTTCATTCTACCACTTTGTTGGCGTGACTACTTTGTATATTCATGCTAAATTACAGCTTTCTAGTACTAAGAGTCTCTTAGCTAGGCTGCGGAGGGACGGACATGGTGAAACTATAAGGGTTCCTAGTTTGACGGCGAGCCCTAAAAATGGATTTTAAAAATTCTAGAATTCCGTCGAAATCACCAACAATCATTCACATTGAGTGACGTGACGTTTAACGTTCTTATACTACGACAGAGTAACACACGAATACATTTTAGTGCCTTTTAAGACGAAGTGCGCAAGATTTTAACAAAGTACAAAAGAACTTACTTAGAAAGCGTTTTCATACGTTTCATTGGCTGTCATTGTGACGGATTGCTAGTAGAGAGAGAAACAATGAATATGTTAAGTGCTGTGGTTGTTAAGAGAAAGCATCCCGTTGACTGACAGGATGACACAAAATCGATCGCTTAGAATCACAAGAAAAAGGTATCTAACGCTGTTCTTAAAGATTGTGGGGACACACTGCTTGCTTAAAAGAAAACAGCGAAACAAATAATGAAAATTAAATAAATAAATATCAGGGGACCATCTCACACAAAACCTAGCCCCAAACTAAGCGACACTTTAACTATTAGATAACGATAAACTTGCATATTCTCGTAGATATTAAAAAAGGGCTTAAGGGCTTCTAATACACTAGTAAACTTCTTGGCCTGATTGTGCAAAATGTGGTTACAGAATTATCAACAAGTCTTTTTAGAGTTGTTGGTGTTTCTGTAGCTCTGCTCACCCTGCTCTGGGAATGATGTATGTATATACACAAATAAATACCCGCGCTCATCACACACATATCATATTTTTCGGGATGTGGATGTGGATTCCAGACTATATATCTTTGTGCCAAATTTCATCCAGATCCGTTGAGCCGTTCCGTGGGACTTAGTGTCAAATGACGTCAAACGGGAACTGGTGTCAAATATTATTATGAAATTATTCAAATGACGGCCACCCGGGATTAAGTTGCTTAGTAATAAAAAGACTCAAAGCACACCAAACACACTTTTATTTTAAACCTTAGTTCTTTGTACATACGTTGGAATATGGAATAGACGAATAAGAGTCCCGACCCCGCCCCGTGTCAAAAATTGACAAGTGGTAGCGTGATCGGCTCACTGGCGTGATTGAGTAACAAACATCCTAACTATAAATATAGTAATAGATGTAGTAAGAAGTAAATATCAGGGGACAATTCCCTTTTCAGTCTTTATACCAAGTACCAACCCAGCCAAGTTGAACCCCGCTCCGCTTGTCTCCACTGGCCTCTGCCGCAGTGAAATCACCTACCACTTTTAAAAGCTCAGTGTGACTAGACGAGTTGCATTCGACAATCGTTGACTGATCTGCTCGTCTCCAAGGCAGCATTCATCTGTAGGATAAAGGTCACCTGTTATAAAGAGTTAAGTGTAATAGGGAACATGCATAACTTTTTTTCTTACGCTCTCTGGAAAGTGCTGCGAAAGAGAGAAATAACTGTATACGCGAAATAATTGTAGTGTAATTTTTTCATAAGATTAGTTTTAAAAAGTCACACCTGTTGTTCCATGTTTAAAATATCCTTATAAATTGCATTTATTTCCTAAATTACTATGATCCGTGTGGTTGCCAGGTTAGAATAGTGCCACTCCAGGTCTTCCCGTGGATGTCGTAAGAGGCGACTAAGGGAATAAAGGCTTGTAGCTGTGGTGATGGGCTTGCAACCTGTCACTAATACACTGGTAAACATCTGATTGTGCCAAATAATGTTTGCAGAATTATCAACAAGTTTTTTTAGAGATTGTTAGTAATTCTGTAGCCTACCCCACTCTGGGAATGAAGGCGTGACATTATGCATTACTTACTATGTTTAAGCCAATATAGTTGAATTAAAATATTACGTAAATGAGGATGCCGAAGAAAACAATCTAAGCATTAAAAGAAGTTACAAAAAAATATGTTTTTATTCTATATAAAATCTTAGTAAACGGATCAAATTTCTCCTAAATCGTGTCAATGATACTCTATTCTGATTTTCATGGATATTCTCTATTCTATTTGCTCGCCGCGCTGGCCGGCCGTGTGCCCCTCAGTTCTTAAGCCTCGTCGATGCCCGAGGGGCGTCGCTCTAACTCCGCCACTTTTTCAGGGACACGAAAAATGCATTTGTGATTCCGTCATAAACGTTTCATTGCCGGTTTATATCGCCGACTGTACGTGCCAGTGGACGAATGCCTCGTCCATTCCCGGGCGCTCGTATAACGTAATTAGTTTTGGTGGCTCTAGTTGTATGTTACATGCATAAAGACCGTAGACATGTGGCACGACTATTCGACTGTGAATGTGCCAAATTAAATGTAAATTACAAACTTCGCTATGCAATGGGGATTAAAAAAGCGTATTCTTTAACGGTAGAGGTAACGACCTTGTATTTAGCTACATACAGTTTACAAAAACCTTTATTGATGTTGATTTATGCTTAGTCATCACTATAATTAAGTTACAAATAGACAGAATTAGTTTACAAATCATGTTATTCAATGTTTATTTGAAGAGTTGAAATAGAAAAGTTAACTTTTTTTACCTTTAACCGCGAATTGATACGATCGACAAATAATGATTGGAAAACCCTTGAAACACTCTTTAGTGCTTTGTCACTTTAACGTCATGTTTGAGCTGCTGCACTAATCTATCGAAAGCGCATAAGCGGCAAGGTTAAAATGTGCAGCTACTTATAAGGCCAACTTTACCTAAAAACCTTATGAGGAATCTGCCTAAAAAAGGCAATAATCCGATTTAGAGCTAGCCAATACAGAATGTTATTCGCCTTTACAGATAAATGCTCAGCCAAAATCAATGCGTTACGCAACATCAAATATCTATGCGGCACTTGATATGATTTCAAGGTTCGTTGGCGTTGAATACATTGGGATAAGCCTCGATACCATCAATGCCTACACAAAAAGCTATACTCCGAACAAAGACGAATGGGCGCCGTTTGTTCCGGTTTGCTCCCATTAACCCAGCTTTAAGATATGGTCGGGTTACTCGTCCGTCACCGGACCTAATCCGTGCTGTTGTTAATACCAATAAGTTGCTGACTGAATTTATAGGGGTCGGTCAGAGCGTTTAATACCGAGGCTCGTGCCATCGGCTCGCGCTGCTAATTTATTAGCAGTTAATTAAAACATTATCGCTATATACCTAGTTAGTCAAAGCAGTTTGATCACACAATCAATAAAGTAAACCTTTAAAAACTCTTGTATCTTAAAGGTGTTTTTCCACCAGCGAAATTTGAATTCCTCGCGCGTTTTCGGTTGAAATGTTTGTTTTAACTAGAGATGGGCCGAATACGAATATTCGGCCTAACATTTGGTTCAGCTCTTACCAAACCGGGCCGAATATTCGGTTGCGCCAAATCACTAGAAACAGGTTAAGTCAGGTCCACTTTAATAAAACTTATTTAATTAAAATCACTTTGGTTTTTCTGACTATTGCTATGGTTTTTTTGCAAAATAATTGTATTTTATTTTGACGCATATTTATCTCTTTTTGGTAGTTGCTTAGAATGCTGAAATAGTATACATACAAATCCGAACAAAACCACTTACACTCGTTATTTACTTTGTTTATTCGGTAAATATCTGGCAATGTAACCGAACCATATCCTAATTAATTTAAAAGGTGTTTAAAACAGTTTTAGTACCTACAATATAGGAATATTGTAGGTACTAAAACTGTTTTAAACACTATTTTTCTTAGCACCGACCTTGACTTTTTTTTTCCTTTTCGCCTACTTGTTGACTGTTAGAGAATGCCATTGAGCATTAAGTCCGCCATTTGTACTTTATTGTTTTGTGCAAATAAGTTTAAATAAATAAATAACTATTCGGCCGAATACGAACATTGAGACAATGGCCGAATACCGAATACTATATTAATATTCGGCCCATCTCTAGTTTTAACCTTGTGAGACCTGGTGTTCCATAGTAGGTACATAATCAAGGCCATAGTTAGAGTTTTAACTATATGTTAATGAATGACTATAAAGCTCATTTTTATTAGTTAAATTTGAAAATGGCATTAAAGAGCAAAGGTAAATGAACTTTATTTCCTTGCTGGTAGATTCATATTCCCACTTAAAATCTCCCTGTTTGAAGTATGATGACCACTATGGCCTCACGAGGTTAATACTTACAAATAAAAAATCTCGCGCGGCCTCGTCTCGCTTCGTCTCGCCGGTGGAAAATTCTTTTTAAACAGCTTATTTTATAGCCAATTGTATAAGTATTTTACCTATGTTATAGAATGAGGTGCTTCTTCTCATGGTTTCTTCTTGGGAAGCGCTTAATATACATCGTTTAACTTTTTATACCCTGTGTGGTTGCCGGGTTAGAATAGTGCCACTCCATGTCTTCCCGTGGATGTCGTAAGAGGGGCATAAGGGCTTGTAGAATTGTTAGGCAATGGGCTTGCAACCTGTCACTAGTAGGTACACCGATAAACCTCTTAGCCTACTTATGCAAAATGTGGTTACAGAATTATTACCAAGTCTTTTTAGAGTTGTTGTATTTCTGTAGCTCTGCCTACCCCACTCTGGGAATGAAGGCGGGATGTTATGTTTTTGTATGTATGAATCTTGTTCAATAAGTTTGATCATAACATAGTACATCAAATAACTTTGACGACGCCGATAATATAGTTGGTAATGAGTCTGCCGACTAGTATTGTAGGTAGCGGTCACGGGTTTTTTTATTGCAAGAAGTCACACGAGCTCTCACGCTGCCTTGTGGTTAGACTACAATCTCAAGATTTCAATCATACACATTTAATTACGTTGCAATGCTAGTAATTTCAGCTGTCGTATCGTAAAACCGCTGCTTGGCGGTTGGTTAATGATTAAGATGGTGGTAGCGATCCGGGCGAGTCCTGCACAAGGTCCTACCACCGCTTTCGATTTCGAATCCATGTGATGAACCACCATAAAGTTGAATCCAGTTTGCACGCTATCAACAAGGTCGATAAGATGCGTCTGCCAGTTCATATGGGCAACTTTAGAATATAATTGTGTCAATTTTAAAAGACCATTTCGAATCGATGGCTGCACCTATACCAAATAATTACTTACGCAAAGGAACTGATAGCGGAGGCGGCGCGGTGTAGCGCATTCCCATGCTAAAACCACCCTCGCCACAGCTTTACTATACCTATATGTACAACGAAATGTTAACGACACGCTAGCCTAGTTGGTTGTGACCCTGCCTTCGAAGCTAGGGTCCTGGGTTCAAGTCCCGGTAAGGACAGATATTTGTGTGATGAGCACGAGTATTTGTTTCTGAGTCTTGGATGATTTCTATGTATTTAAGTATATATTTCTCTATATAAGTAAGTTTATCGTTGTCTAGTACAAGCCTAGAGCTTAGTTTGGGACTTGGTCAATTTGTCCTGTGATTTATTTATTTAGTTATGTAGCGAGTTTCAATAAAATGAGTTTCAAGTTAATTATTGTTTTTTTTAATAATAATTTAACCGAGTTCAAGTCATTCATTCTATTTTAAATTCAATTTGTAGCAAAGGTACTCACTCTAATAACGCAGACGTTTCCAGCCATTTTACCAAGAAGTTGAATCTGCATCTTATAAAACATTTTGCGCAAAACTTCAATTTTCCAACGATTGTCTGCGTTTAACGAAGCGATCGTGAATACATTGAATGATTGGGTCTTCCGAGTACACTTAGTAATGCTTCTTTGTACTATGAGTAGAGTAAAAACTTGTTCAATTTCTTGCCACAAAATACTTGCACGGTCGAGCTCAGCCCACTATTTTTTTTATTTTTTTTTTGTGGCTCTACATCTCGCTTATGTTTGAGATGTATTTTGTCAATATCGAAGTAGACATTAGCCACGAAGGGAGAATGTTTGGTGTTATAATTTTGAAAGTGCGTGGGAGATACGGATACGGACAGGAAATCTAAAACAAGCCCCCTATTTTACCCTTGACAATGACACGTGACAGGTGACAATTCGGTATACATTGCAAATTTAACTCGCTGATATATCACTGGGTTTCACATAAACTGCGCCATGTACACTGAAATGTCACCTGTCTATTTCGGGTGGTAGAAGGCAGAAGTCACTGCACGTCCTAGTACTTGTCGCAGCTATTGATATATTAAACGTAACTATCGAGGATTCTGTTTCTAATAGTTTTTTCACGTCTAACACTTTCAAGGAAATGTTAAGTTTAATATATCCAAAGAACAGACTCATAGGCGTTATGTTTATTGAGATATAAAGACAAAGACAAAGACAAAGACAAAGACATTTATTGCCAGCACATAGTCGTTATACAGATCGCCGTGGAACAGGATGGGCTTATGTTCTACCTTAATTAGGCATGCAATGTTACAATACTGATCTACCAAAAACTACCGACTTTATCATATTCGTCACACCCATGCTAAAGTCGCGAATTTCCACTTCGATTCAAAATAAGAATAGCAGATTCGTTGTTTTACCAAGTGGCGTTTCCGTCATTGTCTTTCGAAGTCAAATTTTGCATGTTTGCGACTTTTGCATGTTTGGGTGTGACGAATGTGGCCTCTTGAATATTGTAAAAGTTAAGAACACACTCTTAAAAACAAAAATTGTCTCTCCTGTGGTCAATAGAAAGAGCTTGTGTGCATAGTTAAGTTTTTATACGATAGGTCTAAAGCAGTCCTGACGGTGTTTTTTGCGGGAATGGGCAACCAGCAAATTAGGCATTAGAAACGTTAACTTTCGGTGTGTCCACAGGAAAGACGGTAACCTAAATCTGAATATGACCCAATTATATAACATAAGAAGACAAGCGAGAACATTGGCCACATGATACTAAGTGGTATCTGTTACCTATAGTCATGTACAATCCCAAGACTGCAATCCTAAGACTAGAAATGCGTTGGCAACCCTAAGCTGTGGTTTCAATTGTAATTGGATCGAGATGAATAGACAAGCACAAGTCAGATGTATTATATTATGTGAAAGGAACTCTGTCTATTAATTACGCATTCAGGGATAAACCGCTGAACCAATTATGATGAAATTCAGTATGGAGATAGTTTGAATCCTTGGGAAGAACATAGGGCAGGGTTTATCCCGAAAAATTGGACGGTTCCTAAGGGAATAGCGATAAACAACTTTTGCGCGCTTTTTAGTAGACAATAAATTCCACTTTCCTTGTTTATTTTATTATGTAAGCGGTGCGCGAGCATAAAAACACAAAAGAGCATTGCTCCGCTGTAAGTAGCTAGAAAAATAAAGCTATCCTATTGGTGGATTTTTTCTTTAGCAACGTTTAGCTACCTCTCATAGCTCTGGTGGAAATGCTGCATTCCGCATGAAACTCATCAAGGCAGCGGAATAAAACGTCAGAGCGGTGAGATCTCCGCGTTCCTCTAAAAACCGGGGAACAGGAAATATTACTATTATTTACTCCATACCCTTGTATTTCATTAAATACCCTAAATATTTCCTCTTTATTCGTTTCACAATAGCTCTCCGTTCGAATGCTTGACAAAGGTTTCGGAGATTTGGAAATTTTGTTTGATCCTACAGCGGAGGTTACGATTGTGTTTTGATTTATAATTCCTTGTATTGTTGACGATAAACAGTTTTAGCGGTAGGCGGAAGGTAGAAATTATTTTAAGTGCCTATCAGGTATAGGAAGAACCAAAATAATCCGTGTTAGTAATGATTAGAAAATGTTTAAGGATGGAAGCTTTAAGGTAGTTTTAGTGGTGGTCGGACCTATTGCAAGGTCCGTCCGGATCGAACCACCATCTTATCCTTTAACTTACCACCAAGCAGTGTTCATATTGTTGTGTTACCGTGTGGGGATAAGACAACCGGTGAAATTACTAGCATAGAGGCATTCCATATTAGTCCTCAGGGTTGGCTCTTTTTAAATATACAGTCACGAACATTAATTTAGGACATCTTAGTTCCAAAGTTATTTTTTTTTTTTAAATGAGTCCTAAATTAACGTTCGCAACTGCACATTTGCAGTTTACATATGGGTTACAAATTGACGTAATGTCGTACTGAAAACTGGGTCTAGTTTTCAATCCTGTGTCTCTGTGTCAATCTGTGAAACTATGTAGCCAGTATTAAAGTTAAAAGGTACAAACATTACTTAGTTTCATTATATATTTGACCAAACCAAAACAAATAAGACACAAAACGTCTTCTTCCACTTGTTAGAACACCGATAGTGCCAGTCTCTGGACATATTACAACACGGACCACAACCTAACGGCTTCCGACCCCACAACAAGACAATAATGAAACAGAAATGATATTTATTGTCTCAGAATGTCTATTACCATAACCGTTGCGGCTTATCGAGCCACGTTCCTTGTAATACGTTTCCGATCCTTAATAACGAGTCAGATATTATCTTTATGGAGATGAACATTGGACAATACGAGGGTATATTGATTGCTGATGTGCTGCGCCAGTGGGCTGGAAGATTTTTAGTTCGGATTATTTTGTGTATATGTTAAACGCGTCTACGGGGCAAACGTGTTTAAACCGGGGTAAACGCGTCGACGGGGTAAATGCGTCGACGGGGTAAATGCGACTGTTAAAGATTTTAACAATGTGATACTTTTAATCGTCAAGTTTGGTTTTAAAGTTATTTTATTGAAACTAGAAAATATTTTGTTCTCTATTAAGCGAAATAACTTGCATATAATCAAAAACTCATATCTTCTTAATTGATGTATCTGAGCTATGTGAAATAATAAACATACCACGTTAAAATTACAAGTTTTGCCTGTTATATGTATAAATATCTTAATCATTTGTTTATCATTCTTATCTTCAACAACCCAGTCTAACATATTTCTTAGTCGGGTCATACACACTCTTAAAAACAAATGTTGTCTCTCCTGTGGTCAATAGTTAAGAGCTTGAGTGCATATAAGTTATGTTTTTATATGATAGGTCTAAAGCTGCCCTGACGGCTTTTTTGCGGGAATAGGCTTAGCTAGAAAATTAGGCCTTAAAAACGTTAACTTTCGGTGTGTCCACAGGAAAGACGGTAACCTAACTCTGTGTATGACCCAGTCCTTTGTTCAAATACTGTATAAGTTCCTCTCTTTAAAGTCAAAAGCGGTACGTCGGCCAAACATTCGAAAAAAAGGGCAAAAATGTTATTACATAATATAATTACACGCCTTTCATACCGTGCCCGGAAGACTCGTTAGCCAGTAGCAACTCATTAAGGTACTATTTTAATTATAAAGATAATATCTTTTTCACGCCCTGTATTTTTACAAGCTTTTATTCAACTTGCACAGAGGCTTTTCGACACGGCAAAACAATATTGCTTTGAGGAGTGTTTTAAATTTGGCCGCTATTACTATCAAGATAAAATATATTATATAGGTTATACTAGCGACCCGCAAGCGGCTTCTTCATGTCACTTAGGGATATGAAAAATAGATATTGCCCGATTCTCAGACCTAGCCGATATGCACACAAAATTTCACAAGAATCGGTCGAGCCGTTTCCGAGGAGTATGGAACGAACATTGTGACACGAGAATTTTATATATTAGATTACGTATTTATTAAATTATTTACTCTATGTGTTTATATTTAGTTTACATAATTATAAATAGATTTTATTTCAACATTTAAATACTTTAAGTGTTTGTTGTAGTTGTTTAGTTTGAGTTCTAAAGTAATTATTTTACACCACCTGCCATGAATTTGTGTCCTTGGTTATTCCTCTATCCAAGGATGTTGGAAGAGATCGTTATTTAGCGGTAATACCGCCTGCTGTATACCTATAATTTAAATGTACCGCTCCGTATTCCGATTTTTTGGTGTTCAGTATAGAGTATTTGTATTGTATTCTATTGTGTAAATGAGAGGTATCGTAACTTTGAGGATACAATAGCACGTCAAAAACGATAAGGGTTTACCGCGTAGAATCTCGTAAATTTATTTAACACGGTAAAACAATATCGCTTTTGACATATTATCGCATCGTCGACTTTACGATATTTCTTATTGTCTGGTGTATGAGGGAATTAATGTTTTCCTTTCTTTTCTTCTTTCTTCAAAAAGTAAACAATTTTAAACGGCATGGTACTTAGCTGGATTTCATTTAAATCGGTTGGGGTGTTAATAGTCAATCAATAGTGAATCATAATTGAAATAAGCAGTCATAGTTCAACTTATGCAAGTTAATAGCTATGTTCTGGGGCCCTAGCCAAGATGCAAACGCTCCTAACGTTTTTCTTTTCTATCGTTTAAAATGTATGGGATGACATTCTGGTGCGTTTCGATAAACCACGTGGTCGACTGTCATCCCATACATTTTGAGCGATAGAAAAAAAACGTTAGGAGCGTTTGCATCTTGGCTAGGGCTTCTGGGGTCTTAACCAAAATGCATAACGCTAGCGATTTTCGAAAATCGAAACGACGTAAATCTTATTTTCGTAAGCTGATGCCAGCTCGCTCGACCGCTTATTTCAACTCCATACATTTCAAGTCGATAGAAAACAGAAACGTTAGCACTACCTCTGTATGAATTGTACTACACTGTCTTTTTTACGGCAAATTCTTAACCTCTATTGGTATCTTACTCAGTAAGGGTGAAGCCAGACGAGCGTAATTTTTTGAGTTGTGAGTCGCGTAATTCCGGTCGCGTAATTTCTGCCTATACAAAAGCCCAACTCATTTTGTGTCGCCGTGTGTACAAAACAGTAGTTTTGTATGAAACCGAATGCAGCAGAAATTACGCGACTGAGAACTCGAAAAATTACGCTTGTCTGGCTTCACCCTAACAAGTAAATCAGGGGACAATCACACAAATTGACGAATAGCGAAATTCACACTTAAATACACAGATGGCATCCAAAACTCAGGAACAAATCGACGGTGGAAATTTCAAATGTCGTAAGGGACAAACGCTTACTTTTCAGGGGAGCCAGAAAACCAAATTCCACTTTTTTTAAATTCATAACTTGGAAACTACTCATCCCATTAAAATGATTCTTGGAAGCATACTTTTTAAATAACTTCGCCTACCCTAATTTTTTAATTGGACATCCATAAATACAGTGGTTTAGGAAATAGTGTCCCTTACAACAAAAAAATAAGAAGAAAATGTGTGTTACACCTCCGAAAACACAGTATTTATCTGACAAAATGTATTCTTTTTAGTGCCTTACAACATAGGAATTTTAAAAATATTGAGATATACGATATTGCGCTTAATGAAACAAGACGTTATACAAAAATATTTGACCAATACAACATAGTGTTTTAAATATTAGGAAGTTACGACAAACTTTGACCAACTCATAACTTTTTTATTAGAAGTCATATCGAAATTTCAATACAACAAATAGATAGAAAAAAAAATACTGACTTCAATGGTATATTTAGTGTACTTACGACAAAATGTCCCTTGCGACATTTGAAATTTTGCACCGTCGAAATACTCGCACTCATCACCCAAATATTTGCACTTACTGCGACCGTTAGCTTAGTAGGCGGGGTCTACCAACAAGGCTAAAGCATCGTCATCCATAATATTATAAACAAGCTTATGCCCGCAACTACGTCCGCATAGAAATTGTTTATCGCTGCTCAAACGGGAAATGTACAATTTTCCGTGATAAAAACTATAATACGTCCTTCCCCGGAACTCAAACTATCTCCATTAAGAATTTCTACTAAATCGGTTCAGGGGTTTAAGCGTGAAGAGGTAAGTGACAGACAGACATACTGTCGCATTTATAATATTAGTATAAATGTGTGTAACTTAGTCTGTTTGTTACGCTCCCACAGCTAAACTGCTAAACCTATCTCGATAACATTTTGTGTAGAGATAGCTGGAATCCTGCGAAGGGACAGGATACTTTATACTGCGGGTAGCGATTCCTATACGGACGGAGTCGCGGGTGACCTCTAGTGTAATATAATTTCAGAGTTTGACAGTTGTAATTCGGCTTTGTAATTCTGCGCTGTCGGGTTAAGTGCTATTGGTTAAGCGCAATGCGAGTGAATTGAATTTCCAAACGGGTTCAGTGTTAATTACTACACATTCCTACTTTGCACCGGTTACGGCTATATCACACAAACGGTTCGTAAACGTGCTGCGAGCGAGCCAAATTCTCAAATAGAAAGTGTCATTATCCCTCACTAATATAGACCTTTTTAGGGTTCCGTAGTCAACAAGGGACCCTTATAGTTTCGCCATGTCCGTCTATCCGTCTGCCCGTCTATCCGCGGTTTAACTCAGAGAGTCCGGTTACTAGAAATCTGAAATTTGGCATAATACTTTACGCCTACAAAGTTGTAAAAATAAACGTTTTTTTTTGGGTTCTTCTCACACACACATGAATAGAAAAGGTTTTTTTTACATCATGCATCAAATAAGATATCATTTATTAGCTCTTAAAAAAAAGATGCACATGTTATGATAATTTTTTAGATTTGCGGGAGATTTGCGAGAGATTTATCAGCCTTTATCTTGTCTTTAATAAATAAATAAATAAAATAAATAAATATCAGAGGACAATCTCACACAAATTGACCTAGTCCCAAACTAAGCTCTAGGCTTGTACTACGAGTATGGGTACTAGGCAACGATAAACATACTTATACTGAGAAATACATACTTAAATACATAGAAAACATCCAAGACTCAAGAACAAATATTCGCGCTCATCACACAAATATCTGCCCTTACCGGGATTTGAACCCAGGACCGCTGGCTTCAGAGTCAGGGTCACTCCCAACTAGGCCACCGTGTCGTCGTAATAAAATTCATATTCATAAACACGACATAATCGTCCACTTTATACCTATATCGAGCAAACCTGACGTGTCGTCATTCAGAATATAACGTAATAATATTCATAGTTCCTCACACAGCGCGTGACAAAATGGGTGGTTATAATAAACAGCGCTGACACGACGTGACGTACGTGACATGACGTCTTTCGCCTAATGTAAGTGGATATTCGTCTACCACGGATGGGTGGTTTGGGATAAAGATATAGTGACTGGTAGAGGGATTATTTAATAGTGAGGTAAGTGAACTCGTAGGTAGTTACCGTTAGTATCTAATATACAACTTGTTACAAAATAATCTGTAAAAAAGAAATTACAAAAGTAGTGTCAATCCTTATTAAATAACTTCAGTTCAGTATCTTAGGTATACAGTATACTAGGGTTGACACTACTTTCGTAATTTCTTTTTTACGGATTATTTTGTAACACGTTGTATAAAATTCTCGTGTCACAATGTTCGTTCCCATACTCCTCCGAAACGGCTCGACCGATTCTTATAAAATTTTGTGTGCATATCGGGTAGGGCTGAGAATCAGCCAACATTTATTTTTCATACCCCTAAGAGACATGAAAGAAAAAAAAATGCAGCGGGTGAAGCCCCTGGCGGGTTGCTAGTAATGAATAAAAATCATTTATTTCTTACATACAATCCATAGGTATTAGTTACTTACATTAAATATCTTATGCTCTATTATTAGTTTTAGAATAAGTGTGGAGCTGTGTCCACTGTTGGAGCACTGGGGAGTACCACCTATCAACTTACGCCATCAAGACACTGTTGGTGCTGGCGCGCCACCTACTTAGCGGAGAGGCGCTCCGCTTACGCATGATAGGGGCAAAACCGTCAACCTGTGCCTCCGCAAACATAAGCGACGCATTACAATGTCGCGGCAACCCCCGCAGCACCCTGAGGGCGTCATGGTACCTACTGCACCCGAAGGTCGCTGTACACCCGCTGCGTGAAGCTACCCCACAGGCTGCACTTGTAGAAGGACTGACTTTGATCACTTTTACTGGATTCGTACAACGTGCACGTGCGTGTGTTGGACGCTTTTAGCTGATAGTCGCCACTAATGGACACTTAACTCCTAGTTCAATCATACGGTTATAAATTAATTGTTGCGAAATAACCCTTATCGCTATTGAATAGGACCTTTTAATTCGAAAACTTTTATAACGGTAAGAAACGCGAAATGAGTTCTACCCGGAAGGAGTCGCGGAAGAACACTTTTTTTTAAATAGGCAGGCCAACTTTACGCTTGCGAAATACATTGCTTGCATACAACTTACACAGGCTAGCACATTAGAGAGAAATGAGCAGCAAAATTTTACTAAAAATTACAATCTTTAAAAAGAGAACAGTCTATTTTTTTTAATATTTAAAATAATTGCTTAAAATTAATTCGAGTATACAACCCAATCACTTTAAACAATTTCTTAAAATGTTCATATCTTTTTGAGTAACGGGTGCTGTATAACATGAATTATGAATGTTTTTTTTTTGTAACTTATGACCCCTTAGTCGTAAATTTACGGAACCCACCGCTTTAATTAGTGACACAATGGGTTGTTTTTTTAGAGTAAAAGCACCCTAATAAATGGCAAGCGGAAGCTTTCCCAATCGCAGAGAGTGCAGCTTTCTGTTGCGGTATCTTTGTTGAGATTTTGAAGTTGTTGGAGCTTTTAAGTTTATATTTGTGCGATATTGGAGTTTATGTATATAAAAAAAATATAAATTGATATTATTAGATTTCAGAAAAATACTTTTTTAAGGGTAGTTCAATGTAAGATTTCTTGGACTACCACAATTCAAGGTTATTACTAATTTGAGGCCCGAGCCAAGATGCATTCGCTAACTAGCGTTTCGATTCGTTTTATTCTTAAACCAATCGAGTCACTGATAGATCGCCTGACGTTTCGTATGGCGCGATCTACCAGGGACGCGATTGGTTTAAAAATTAAACGAATCGAAACGCTAGTTAGTGAACGCATCTTGGCTAGGGCCTCTAGAGTCTAATTCGCTTAGACATAGTATTTATATTTTAACTTTTTACAAGTGACCTTTTTGGAAAACTAAAATATAGGAATTGATAATATGGAAACATTTCCCACAAATGGCAGGCTCCAAATAATTTGTCCCCATGTTCATTGTTTAACCCAAGGTGCACGAAGAAAGTTGTTGTACATTTTGTGTTTGTTTGTGTCACTACAAGTTATAAACATCCGAAAAATATCCTAAAGTAAAGCACATAGGTAAGTACATAGTATTCTAGCGAATTTTAAAGGAAAACTGTCATAGCTAAATTGCTTATAGGTACCTACTAAAAATTATCTAATCAATCACCAAATAACTTTACAAAATTAGTTTATACTTGTTGGTGTTTCAGATATTAGTTGTTCTTTGTGTGTATAGTAACGGCGTCGGAAACCTACACTGAGCATGGCCCGACGTGCTCTTGTCCAGTTCTTTATCTATTTATTACAGCATTTTATATTTGACGGCACGTTGGCCTAGTTGGGAGTGACCCTGCCTCCGCAGCCAGCGGTCCTGGGTTCAAATCCCGGTAATTGTGTGATGAGCGCGAATATTTGTTCCTGAGTCTTGGATGATTTCTATGTATTTAAGTATTTATTTCTCTGTATAAGTATGTTTAACTGAGCTGAGATTGAGACTAGGTCAATTTGTGTGAGAGGTCCCCTGTTATTTGTTTATTATATTTTATTTTCTTACTGTTATTACATAAATACTATTCTAAAGTATTTTCTTATTTTATCTGTTTGTGATTCCTAACATAATCAGCTGGATGTTAGCTATTACAAATTATCTTTGCATTTACGTTACTCCGATGATTACTGAATCTCATCTCGCAACTAATTCAATCGCCAAGGCAATGGCGGCTTAAGACAAGTACCATCCTTAATTGGTTGCAATCAAGTTGACAAATACATTCCGATTATTATTATTATGCATGTATGCAAACACTTTATTGAACAGACAAAAGAGTCAACAATTATAAAATAGACAAAAAAACAGGGATGTACATACATTTAAAGTCGACCTTATCTCTTTAAGTAATCTCTTCCAGTTGATCTTTTAGCGATTGAGAAATAATTAATTAATTTATTAAGGATTTCCAACAGATAATATATCTTACTAATGCTTAAATCTAGGTAATTTACAATCTAGGTCGATGTTTTATCCAATTATAGGAAACCACAGCTTACGCCAGTGTTTTTAAACTACGACTGCTTCAAGAACTACACTAAACAACACTAAAAGAAATAAAGGTATACACAAATTGAATTAGGTACCTACACAAGTTTATGCATTGTATGCAAATATCATTTTAAAGTTCAATGGTCAGGTTCTTTATTATAGGAATTTATTTCACTATTCAACTATGATTTTTGTACCTAATCATTTTTTAAGTCACTGGAACGCAAATGGCCGAACGAGTTCAAAAAATGTCGGACCGTTTCCTAACATGAATCCGCGAGTAGACAATGGCGGCGATTATTTAGTTTATAAAATGACTCGGGCAGGTGACGTAGTTTAAATTTTATAATATGGATGAAGTTCGTTTTTTAAAACTGGGCCACTATTCTACTGGGCTAAGACAATATTGCATTTGACGAGTTTCCGTATGGTCCACGTTTTGATAACTCTCATTTAATTGACAGTAATAGCAGCCGAGAACAATACGATAACTCGTCAAACGCAATAACATTCTAAGTAGACAACCTTAGCCAACATGCGTTCGCTAACTAGCGCTATTCGTTGTTTTTAAACCTATCGCGTCACTGGTGGATCGCGTTACACGAAAAGTCACGAGATCTACCAGTGACGCGATTGGTTTTTAAACCAAACGAATAGAAACGCTAGTTAGCGAACGCATCTTGCCTAGGACCTCAGTTCTATTGTGAAATAATTTTAAAAATTAGTATACAATCACATCAAGCACTCACCAAATTATTTCGTGTCACTGGAAGAGTGCTGGTTCGTATGAACTTATGGAACAAGGTAATTAATACTAACTTAAGACCCAGCTGCATCTTCTGTTGATATGTAGCTATGTTTTTGTAACTGTCTTATTTCAATAAATTATTTAAAAAAACACTAATTGATGTGGTTATTTCATTACCTAGTTTATATTTTTCTGCTTTGTATTAAAGCACTGATTTAAAACAGTTGATTATTGTTCTTTTGGCAGTTTGTATTAATAATTGAGCCTCGGAATCAAAATGCTGAACTGTTTTCGTAACCGCCCAATGAATCATTATTACTACTTATTTATTTATTAGACTGCTTTTTTATTTTTATTATTGTTTCTGGTTTACTGCCACATGAAATTAATTTCAAATTCAAATTCAATATATTATTGCGGACTCTGGGTTCATGCAAGTGTTAGTAATACAATAATATTACATCCTTGTTTTAGTCTAATGCACATATAAATTTACCTACCCGTGTAGGAGGATCTAAAGAGATAAGATGACTTCTTCCTTTTAGTAATGTTGAATGAGTTTATACAGAGATAAATCGAAATCGTTGCACTGGCGCGAACGTGTACCGCTCGATGATATCTTCCAAAGCCGGCATTCCCCGTGTGGCGGTGGTTTTCGAGAGAGCGAGAGAGACCGAGAGAGAGAGAGAACGGCGCACAGACAATACGAATTATAGGTGCGTTCAGATATAATGATAATCCGCGTTTACACCCGTTTATTTTTTCAACTGGTCATAATAATTATGTATTTAATAACGTATTGTAGTTATCGTGTAAGTGTTTTGGTGTTATTTTATGCTGTAAACTTACACTGAAATTAAATAAATAAATAAATAAATAAATAATAACCTCCCTTATATTAAAATCACAGTTATAAGAGATATAAGCCTTTTATGAATGTACCAACAACAATGTACGCAACAATGTCTTTGTTGATATTCCCTAATTACAATTAAAATATAAAAATGACGACTATATAATTCACTCCTCTTTGAGAGCGCAGTCCTCAGTCCGGGTCAGTTTTGAGGTATGCTCCTAGAATGGCCTTTGTTAATAGCGCGGGGATGCTCACAGACATTTCATTTGATTAAAGTTCTGTTGTGTAGTAAGTTAGAACATAATTTATTTATAAATATAAAATTAATGTTATTAATAAAAGCAGCACGTACAGATGTCGGAGTTAATGCCTAATTTTCTGCTTGTCGATCAGATAATCAATCGGACATTAATAGAGACGGTGCACGGAAAAAGAAAGACATAAAACAAACCTATTTTCGTAATAATTAATGGTAACGCATTATTTTATCGAATGACATTTCATTCGTGCTGTATGCGAAGTGCTGGTAGATTTTCCCGTCACTCCAGCCTTAATGATGTCACCCGTCGGGCTTTTACCAGCACCAATCCTGCGGCTATTTTAGAACCAAATGGTCTCATGCGCGACGATGGTAAGGACCCGATGGGGTCACTCTGGTTCCGTTGGCCGGCCGTTGGTTTGAGATGCCCCGGATTCCACTTGCCGTGGATACCTTTGCGCCGCCACACCTTCCATGTATTAGGGTTCATTTCGCAGCGGAGCCTTAAAATTTGAGCCTTTTGGGGTCTAAACCTTAGGACCGTGGGGACCAGGCGCACACCGTATTTTTAAAAACCTTTCTTATCGCCTGGTCAACACAACTCCTGACCAAAATGCTGGCATTGATTTGGTTTGATTTGATTTGATTTGACTTGGCACTAAGATTAAGCATTGCCTTTCAACGTGGCAATGCTGCTAGCATTTTAGGATCGTTGCCCACTGGTAGCGGTTTGATAGATTAGTCTAGTTTTAAGTAATTTTGTAAGTTATTTCGTTAGTTTCGTCTTGCTGAGAAATAAATTATTCACAATAAATTGGTCAAATGTCAGTTTAAATCAGTTAAAAAAGCGAAGCAAATTAAGAAAAGAATTAACATAAAAAAATCTTTAGACATTATGATGTTTTCAGGATATGTTAACATTAATTACGTAGGTTAGGTTAGGTTAGACTTGTGAACACCAAAAAAAAATTAACTCGTGCAGCGAGAAATATTTTTCGATGAAATGAAAATTCTACGTAATGAAGATACGTTCGTTGAAAGGTGTAAAATTTATATTGTGAAATTTGATAAAATTATGAGTTTCCATTTTCTACGTACCATTTTTGTCATATTTTAGCGATATTACACACACACACACACACACACACACATACACACACACACACACACGCATACACACACACACATACACACACACACACGCACACACACACACACACACACACACACACACACACACACACACACACATACACATTCTTACTTTACTTTATTTATTTTTAGTTTTTTTGTAAACTTAATAGGAGGTCTTACATGTTTTTCTTTTAATGTTGTGATTTAAGACAATAAAACAACTTTTTTTTTTTATTCCAAACGATCCTTAAAACCTAATAACTAATTTTAACATTTTAAAATGTACAGGGTGTATAAAGCTTACTAAAGGGTCGAGGATTATCTACAGATTATTACAGACAAAAATGCTTGGCCTAAGATACTTAACGTAATATGTAGCTTAGTACCTATCTAGTCTAGGGGACACGGTTTCTTTAGGAGAAAGTATTGAAACTTTTTTTAATTGTTTATTTCATGTTGCCTTGCACCGCCATGGGTAAGTATAAATATTATTATTTTATTTATTTGCTCTTGTGTTTATAAGAAGTTTTGACACGTTTTCCTGCTTAAATACGCAAGATGTATTTAATTTTTAATTTTTAATTTTTCATGTTGTGTTTTATATAATGCTAGGTTAACTTCTATCGTTGTCATAAACAGTATTTATTTAAAAAAAATGTCTGGCTATTGAGTTTCTTTTGTCACTTCTTCTCAGCAGTGGTCTCCTCTTAAGAAACGCTGGTAGAATTTCGACGAGTAAAAGTGCCCGTGCGGCCTACTTACTGAATAAACAAATTTTATCTTATTTTATCTTTTTACATCTTTATCTGCGTTTAAAACTCAGACAAAGCATTTGCACGTCATGGAGACTCCCCACAGACACATGTAAAGAATGCGTTTTTACATTTCTGCATTCACATCATGCACGCGAACGGCTGACATCCGAACTAAAGGTAAAGTCTTTCGTAGAATTTCTGAAGAAACTCCATTATTAAAGGGTATTTGCTCGGAGACTGCTGAAGGATCATTACGCTGACTTATCGTGCGATGTTTCGGCATTTTCAACACGTGCCTTATTTATTTGAGCGCGAGTTTTCTGTTGATTTAGAGTGTATTATCAATGTTAGTTGAGATATCTTATTGCGCCTCGCGATTTAAGAAAGCTATTATTTTTGGTTCTATGAACAAAATCGCAAAAAAATGGCTTAGATTTTGATAAGTACTCAGGCTTAGATGTTGAATTTTTGACAAAATAATCCACAAGTTGTCATTTGATGCTACTCATCTTGGAATTTTTTTTAAGGTAAGGAGGCGCGCAAAAACTCAGGCCACCTGTCCTCTATTTCACCATCCTGACAATGATTGGTGACAGGTGACATTTCGGTGTACATGGCGCAGCTTATATGTATCGCAGTGATGTGTTAGCGTGTTAACTTTGCAATGTATACCTACCGAATTGTCACCTGTCACATGTATTGTCAAGATGGTGAAATAGGGGGCTGATGATACGTGGAATCTGGGACCCATAGATATATTAATAAGTAAACATAATTCAAATGTCGTGAATAGTCGTAATCGAGTTACGAACTGCAGTGCCCGGCTGATAAGAAGTAAATCTTGACAGCTGTCATCTCAGTACAATTTATAACCTATCCTTGGGTTTCAGGTTATAATTTGTACTGGAATGACAGTTGTCAGGGTTTACTTCATATCAGCCGGCATTTGTAGGAAATTAATTCTACAAAAGATTTTTGTATATTATCAATTAAGTTGTAATTTGTAATCATGACTCAAAAATTAATAATTATGAGGGTATAACACATTCCATTGTCAGCACTCTTATTATTTAAAAAAAATATATTTACATTAGTTTTGTCAATATATTAGATAAATAAAATAAATAAATAAATCACTAGACAATGTCACACAAATTGACCTAGTCCCAAACTAAGCTCTAGGCTTGTACTATGGGTACGAGACAACGATATAAAATAATACGTACATAGAGAAATATATACTTAAATACATGGAAAACATCCAAGACGCTGGAACAAATACTCGTGCTCATCACACAAATCTAGATTAACATTTATTGGTAATGAAATTTTTGACTTTACGTTAAATGAGAGACAACAGTTGAGGAAGTTTTTGAGCTGTGGTTGAATTTAGTGGCAGGGTGGAACACTCCGTGAAGGCTATTACAAATAGGAATACATATATAAAAAAAAGTTTTTTTACTGAAAAACTGTTTTTACTCTGTTGGTCACTTTATAGAGGAATGCAAGAACAGATGTTCGGTAGGAATTTAGGAAAATGATTTTTTATTAATATTTTATGAAATGTCCCCTTTTTTACCCAATTGTTTATTTATTTGTCTGACCTGTAATAATATTAATTAACATGACATCAGATTTTTTTTATTATATTGACACTTTATGTAAGCAACGAAATTTAACTTGCTTGAAATATTAATGTTTGATATAAGTATAATAACTGGCAGATTTTTTTTCATGCATCTACCTTTACATAAGTATAGGTATATTTCAAACACAATGTATTTATTGTTAAATTGAAATAAACAACTTTGAACAAGATAATTGCGACCAAAGGCAAGCTATCTCCTATATTCGTCAGAGATTGCAATTATCTGCTTAAGTAGATATAGTATAGTTATAGATTTGACTTCGAGCGACCAGGAGTAAGAGAAAGATATAATGACGTCAAATTGTACATTTATTATAGTACACAATTTGACTGGTTTACATTTGACACACATGTTGCTTACAATTTGAAGTGTGCCTATAATCCGACTATGAAAAAATGCCCGGTCGGTGATAGAGACAAAATATAGAAATCTTTTCTTTTGCTTTTACAGGAATCGCAATAAGGCTATCTTTTTCTGTCAAAACTTGTGAGGCTCCTGGCCCCCACATGCATGTTCTTTAATTTCTTTTGCGTTCTACATAACCTTAATTTTGAATAAGCACCATTATTCACACTACCAATCTTTGCCCGCGTAATGTTTCATTTAAAGACAATCACTTTTTATAATATTAAAATAGGAGACGGGGGTTATAATGACATAGCTATAACTGCTGTAGCTGTCCTTTACACTCGGCATAAAATGAACTGCATAGCTATGTCATAACACATTAACCCCGCAGGACTAGTGAGAAGTAGGATTTTGATGCATTTTGAAGTTGATCGAATGAAGGAAATCGATCTGGGTTCCAGCTCGATCTACTTTCAAAGCTCATAAGTTTTGACCAGTCAAGCGGATTTTGGTCAAACATTGCTAATAACCATACCAATTAAACTAGCAGAAGTATTGATTGACGATAGGTTAGTTACCCCACCTACCGAACTAGCGGTTCTGTGTTCAATTTTTTTTTTTTTTTTTTTTTTTATGTTAAGGAGAAGGCACACGAGCACTCAGGCCACCTGATGGTAAGTGAAATCTGAGACCCATAGACATTTGAATTCTCAAGATTATAATCCTAAGACCTCAAATGCGCTGCCAACCCTGAGGACTAAGATGGAATGCCTCTATGCTAGTAATTTCACCGGTTGTCTTATCCCCACACCGGAACACAACAATGCGAACACTGTTGCTTGGCGGATGGTTAATGGATAAGATGGTGGTAGCGATCCGGACGGACCCTGAAAAAATTCACGGTATGGGTAATATTTGTTTCATAAGCGTGAGTATTTGTTTATTTATGACATTTATTTATCTGTACATATAAGTATGTGTATCGTTGACTAGTATCCATAGTTACAAGCCTAGAGTTTAGTTTGGCCTAGGTCAATTTGTGTGAAATTGTCCATTGATTATTTATTTTGTTTATTGAAAGCAGAAAAATTAGTTCATGTATATCAGAGCTATGTAGCCATACCGTTTAACAAAATGCTTTTTGTTCAGGGCTAATACTCGAATTGCATTGTTTATCTGCGAATACATTACCGCAGTTTCCAGTTTAATTTACGAATGCTTAGACGCCAGGAGATTTATGCTCCATTGGCTACGAACAAACCAAACAAATATGCTCAAGGGTTCTTGAATACCAAACAGGAGCCCGATGCAATTTCGCCGAATGATGTGACGTTTTGAACAAGTTCCAACTTTGGAATTTTTCATTTTGCAATGACTGAATATTGGTTGAAATTGCGTTGCGGTCCCGCTGAGCAATTTCTGGGTGACTTTGAAGCTTATGTATTTTTATCTCTTAGTATACAGGGTGATTTTCAACTTACAGAAGTTACTTGGACAGCCAAGTAAGTATATTTAGCCAAAGTCACGTGTGTGCCGATAGTAATGATATTTCTAGACACAACGACTTTCCTCGTGTCACAAGAAAGTCTACCAAAACAGGGCTTCCGTCCAACTTGGTAAAAACATATTCCTTATGACGTGTTAGAGTGATGTTTTCGTAAATAAAAGCTATTTAACCTTTAAATAAATAAATATCAGGGGACAATCTCACACAAATTGACCTAGTCCCAAACTAAGCTCTAGGCTTGTACTATGGGTACTAGACAACGATAAACATACTTATTTATAGAAATACATACTTAAATACATAGAAAACATCCAATACTCCGGAACAAATATTCGGGCTCATCACACAAATATCTGCCCATACCGGGATTTGAACCCAGGACCGCTGGCTTCGGAGGCAGGGTCACTCCCAACTAGGCCACCGTGTCGTCAATACGAATCACGTCGATAAAGATAAGGTTTTTCCGTGTAAAATCTTAGCCCAAACCACTATTTCACTTTGTTTTATCCTTAATTAATTGTGATTTGTTTGCTTGATAATTAATTGTAACACTGTTCTTATGCAGGTCTAAAGGAAATAATTTTGCCCGTTCAAGATAAAATTATTTAGAACGAGGTTATCGCAGGCAAAATTTCAAATAAATGGACTAGCGGCCCCACAGCAGGCTTCACCTGTCACGTGGCAACCGGATTCAGATAGAATATAAAAAAACTTTTTGTATCCAATGGTTACATACAGTGTTTGCGTGCTTGCGTGTGTGTTTGTGTGTATGTGTGTGTATGTGTGTGCGTGTGTGTGTGTGTGTGTGTGTGTGGCTACAAAAAAAAGTGCTAAGCAATGGACTTCAGCAGATTCTGTGATTCTCTGTTTGGTGATAATCAAGAATCTGAAGAATTTGTGAATCTTCCCCCAGTTTTTTTCGACGGTGTTCTGATACCTTACTCTCTCCAGGTTAAGAATCTGGGTGTCATCATGGACCGCACTTTGTCATGGGCACCTCAAGTTAGTGAGACTTGCAGGAAGATGTTTGCAGCTGTAGGTTCTCTCAGACGGCTTCAGAACTTTCTGCCTCTTGCCACGAAAATTGCGCTTGCTCAAAGTTTACTGCTTCCTATTCTAGATTATGCTGACGTGTGCTATTTGGATCACACCGAGGAGCAACTAGATAAGCTTGAGCGTATTAAAAATTTGTGCATACGGTTCATATTTGGGTTACGCAAGTATGACCACGTCTCTGTTTTTCGCAATCAGCTCAAGTGGCTCACAATCCGTTCTCGTCGTAACTTTCACATTTTAAATCTCCTCTTCAGCATTCTTTTCAACCCTGCAACCCCGCGCTACCTAAAGGAGCGGTTCAATTATTTTAAATCTATTAGAGCGTCCCAAAACCTTCTCCTGTCAGTTCCTTTTTCTTCCTCTAAATTTTACACAAATTCTTTTACCATCAAGGCGATAAGGTTATGGAATGCTTTGCCTGTGGAGGTACGACGTGCTAAGTCTGTTGCCATTTTTAAAAGCAAGCTAATGGATCATTTTCTGTCACTTCCGTAGTTTTTCTATTATCTCCCTTACTTTTTTTCTTTGTTATATCTCATGCTTCGTCTGTTGTCATTGTTTGGCTGTTTTTGGAGGATGTATGTATGTATATATTATATAGATGTATAATTATATGTATTTAGTATGTATTTATTCAATTATTTACTTTATGTATTTATATTTAGTATATTTATAAATAGTTCTAATTTCAAAATTGAAATAATTTAATTGTTTCTTGTAGTTATTTAGTTTGAGTTCTAAACTGTTCTTTACTGATATAATTCCTATTGGTAAGAGTGTGATCAGCAACCTGGAATCGGATCATTTGGGTCAATTAATTAAATTCAAGTCCGTATCGAATAATATTCCAAAAAAAGAAATTACTTTTGTGCCAATAACTGCAGACCGTGTGGAAAGAATGAGACATAACCTAGTGCATAATTTGCCCTTTCTAACAACTGATAAGGGACCCAATGACATGTACAACTCATTCTTTCACACATTCATGAAACAATTTAACGCAGTATTTACATCCAAATCGGTTGTGGTTGGTGGTGCAAAGGTTTTCAGTGACTGGGCTACTGCGGACTTACATAAGCGTAGAAGAATACTGTATCAACTATATGAGGAACGGAGGTATAACGCGAGTGAGGAGTTTAAGGAACATGTCAAACAGTATTCTAAGCAATTCAAGATAGACTGCCGTATAACTAAGCGAAATTTTTTAAGTAACAAAATCTTGAATAGTTCTGATGTTATTAAAACGACCTGGAAAATAATTAATGAAGAAACAGGTCGCCGAAAAAAGAACATTAACGACTATCGTTTAAAAGTAGATGGTAAAATAATAGATTCCAATCCAGATATCGCAATTGAATTTGAAAAGTTTTTTACCGATATACCAGTGTCCACGACTAAGTGCTTGAACTCTTCGCCTGCGTCTGCCATTGTACTTTTAGAAGATAACGTGCCTGAATGCAGTATATACTTTGAATTCAAGCGCGTTACTGCCTTGGATGTAATTAAGGCATTCAACTCAATCAATATAAAGAAAACCAGTGACCTTTGGGGAGTGTCGGTCCATGTACTCAAATCCTTAATTGAAGTCATAGCATCTGACTTAATGGTCGTATTTAATCACTGTGTTGATTGTGGTGAGTTTCCTGATCTTATGAAACATAGTAAGATAATTCCATTATTCAAAACGGATAGTACTTTTGACCCCACAAATTTTAGACCAATATCCATACTACCCACTTTCAGTAAAATATTTGAGAAATTGATTTTGTCACAGTTAGCGGAACATTTTCGGTATAATAATTTATTACACAATAAACAATTTGGTTTTACTCGGGGTCGCTCGACAACCGAAGCTGGTGTTGAGTTGATTAAAAACATTTTTAATGCCTGGGAAGGGTCACAGGATGCTTTAGGTATTTTTTGTGATTTGTCCAAGGCCTTCGATTGCGTTAACCATGACACATTGATCAGGAAACTACACCACTATGGAGTTAGAGGTACTGCGCTAAACTTAATAAAAACGTACTTATACGGGAGAATACAAAGGGTAGACGTGAATGGAGTACGATCACCTGGGTCATTGGTCTCAATGGGCGTACCACAGGGCTCAATATTGGGTCCATTTTTATTCCTCATCTACATAAATGACTTACCTTACCTTATAAAGGACAACCATGATATAGTATTGTTTGCTGATGATACGTCACTTGTGTTCAAAGTTAAACGACAACAGCAGTTTAATGTCGATGTAAACAATGCTATATCAAAAGTAGTCGATTGGTTTAGTGTTAATAATTTATTACTGAATGAAAAAAAGACGAAATGTATAAAGTTCATGACTACTAATGTGAAAAATAGTCAAACTACTGTAACTATTAAAAATGACAAACTAGACCTAGTTAATGATACAGTGTTTCTTGGTATAACGTTAGACTCCAAGCTCCAATGGGGTCCTCATCTTGCTGGATTGGCGGGTAGACTCAGTTCAGCAGTTTTTGCAGTTAATAAGATTCGGCAATTAATAGACTTAGATACCGCTCGATTAGTTTATTTTAGTTACTTCCATAGTATTATGTCATATGGTATTTTACTGTGGGGTAGTGCTGCTGATGTAAATAGCATCTTTGTTCTGCAGAAGAGGGCTATTCGTGCTGTCTACAAGATGGGCCAGAGAGACTCGCTTAGAGATAAGTTTAAAGAAATTAATATATTGACCATGCACAGTCAATACATTTATGAAAACATTATTTATGTTCATAAAAACATCGCTAAATTTAGAAAGAACTGTGACATACATAATGTTAATACCAGAAATAAATATAAGCTCGCAGTGCCCTTCACGCGGCTCCATAAAATAAAAAACTCTTTTATGGGTAATTGTATTAGGTTCTATAATAAGCTCCCAAGTAATGTTACTGAACTATCAGTAAATAAATTTAAGAGTTACGTTAAGCGTAAACTAATTTCTAAAGCATATTATTGTATTAAAGACTATATTAATGATAACAATGCTTGGGACTGAATTGCTTGTAATAAAATGTTTAGTCCTTACGACAAAAGGTTGCGAACGTCGAAAAAAAAAAAGACATCCGACAGAGTTTCTTACAGGTTCTTCTCTGATCGGTCGCGATTTGAACCTGCAGTCAATTTAGGCTAAGTCGCTACTATGACGTTTCAAAAGAGTTTATTATTTGTAAACCTACTTGAATAAAGATTATTCTGATTCTGATTCTGAAACGAATTAGTTTACACCCCCTGCCATGAATTTGTGTCCTCAGTTATTTCTCTTACAAGGTTGTCTGGAAGAGATCGCTATTTAGCGTTAAGACCGCCTGTTGTATACCTATGATTTAAATGTACTGTTCCATGTTATGTTTTTATTTTTTTATTTTTGGTGTTCAATAAAGAGTATTTGTATTGTATTGTATTGTATCTCACAACTAATTATAAACTTTCATTTAAGCTTCGCGAGGAGAGGCTTTAACTGTATTACAAGCTTGAACTACCTTGTTATAAATGAATTAGTGAAACAATTGAACATTTTGAATTAGTGAAAGGCATTATCGACGCATGAGTTACTTTGTTGGTATTCTTAATTCTAACCTAATTTATCCTACAAACCATCGTCACCAGCAGAAAGTATAGTCCGATGAAATGATACAATCGATGACGGGTAATTTGATAAAATGATGGTTTACCTGTTGACGCACATATGTAACTGTTCTTATGTCAGATTAAATGTCTGTCATACGTTTAATAATGTATTGTTTGACATCACCCGTATTGGGTCCCTCGTGTAATGAGCACAAATAATGGCTGGCTCACCCTTTTATGTTATTTAGTATTATCATTTCGCTTGGTTTTACTCATCTATACAGTACACAATTTAGGTTTTGCAACAGTTTCGTGATATTATTTTAAATATATAATATCGCATATAGAGAGGAAAAACTAACTATTATGCCTGGCCGATAAGAAGTCAATCCGTCAGGATTAGCGTTGATAAAGTCCAGCCAAAATCCCGTTTTTTTCTAAACAACTCGTTTTGTTAGGATTTTTATGAAATAAAAACATGAAATTTTCTGCTATTATTTTTAGTTTTTATGTTCGGTCTAATTTGCACCTATAAAGGCATTGAAGACATTTGAAACATTTGAACAATTGAAATAGGTTACGAGAGTGACAGTGATTGACTTCCTACCTATGAATAAATCGTCATTTAAGTAACAACACCAATGTTCGACACTTTTAGCTGACATGCACTAATCACGGACAGCTTTTAATTCTAAGATCATAGGGTTATAAATTGATTGTTTCAAAACAAATGAATAACTCTTATCTTTGAATAAGAGTCAGTGTCGAACATCGAACATGTTTTTTTTGTATGGCTGTCAAAATATTTAATATTCTCTCTGATACGTTTTAGGAGTTGCCTATCAATATATTTAAGAAATTGTTATTTAATTATTTAATCGAACACTGTTATTAATTACTCCTTCAATGAGTGCTTAAGCGAATGCGAATTGTAATATAACTTTAAAACGAAATATTTGTACGCCAGCCTTGGCAAAACAAGATACGATCTATGACTATTGTAAAACCTTTTATATAGGTACGCTTGTTTTTATGCAAAAAAACTATTAATTCATACATTCATTCAAAGTGGTCCTTTACCGAGTACTGGTGTCCATATCTTATTCATGTGTTACATTTCCTAAAAAAATCCCAAAAATAAAAAGGAAAATTTCCTGAAGTCCAGAAAAAATATATCGATTTTTCCGGAATTTAAACGCTTCCCAGGATTTCATAACCTTGAAATTTATGAATATTGATAACGTTGAAAGCAGTAAAATAACGCTGGTATTACTATTATCAAGCAAAAAAGAGGGTCGGTGGCCTAGGTGGCCTAGGGGGTCGACTCGTGCTCCTAAGTGTATCGATGAGTTTTTCTAACTTAAGTACATTGCCCGATGCTCTTACGAAGAAACCTGCACATTCGAGCAGCCGAGTGTGTACGAGGGCAGTTTTACAAAGGATCCTAAAGGGTTCGAAGTGTATCCGATAGGGCCCATCTGTAAGATAGGATAGAAACCGTTATTCACAAAAACATTAAAAATCTCAACGTGTTGAGATTTATAAATGTTTAATGTAAGCCCTATTTCGATTCCTGAAATTAATTAGTAGAACTTACTCCAATTATTGTACTCGTATTTATGTTAATTAATAATTGTAAAAGCTTTCAGTTATTTGAATATCTGTTCAAAACCTCGTGTTGTCATTGTAACCTTTTTAATTGAGTCGGAATCATTTATTAGCGTTTAAATCTTAAAATTGTACAATACGAAACGTAAGAGGTATTCTGTTCCCGTTAAAGGCAATTATTTAATTATTTCTGAGTCTTGGAAGATTTATATGTGTTTAGGTATGTATTTCTCTACATTTATTTTTATTTTTTTTATGTTAAGGAGAAGGCACACGAGCGCTCAGGCCACCTAATGGTAAGTCCGAATGTAAGACCCATAGACATTTGAATTCTCAAGACTATAATCCTAAGACTTCAAATGCGTTGCCAACCCTGAGGACTACGATGAAATGCCTCTATGCTAGTAATGTCACCGGGTCCTACCACCACTCAACAACATAATGTATATTATCGTTGGCTATAGTACAGATAGAACAAGCCTAGAGCTTAGTTTGGGATCAGGTTATTTTGTGTGATATTGACTCCAGATATTTAATTACTAGATGTTTCCCGCGACTCCGTCCGCGTAGAAGTCGTTTATCGCTATTCCCCGTTACTTTCACATTCATAATAGATTTATATTTGCTTAAATCTTGTGTAAAATGGCCATTCGATCCAGATCTTATCATTCTACGAGACATTTTCATTTTCATTCTGGATTGAAATGGTTATGAATATTTTTCGGACGGAAACAAGGCATGGAATGGTAAATTTTCATCTATTTTAAAACTGTTTATTTTAAAATTAAAATAAATATAAATATCCTTGTAAAAAGCCCTTTCATTTGACATAAGAGTCACATGGTACTACAGTTTCCACAAGTTTTTTTTTAATTTCTCATATACCCAAAAGTGACAAAAGTGATATTTAAAAATCATTTATATACGTTACACGTCCGTCCGTGTTCTCATGTATACCAAATTTCAACTATCGGTTCTGTAGATCCGGAGCAAATTGGCTGTGACAGACGGACACACAAGTAATCCTATAAGGGTTCCGTTTGTTCATTCGGACGTACGTAACAATAAAAATCATAAGAATTTACACATTGAGCGGTTATAAACATGACAATATAGCAGCGTCTGTGACGTTTAAAACAGGGATCGTTACCGGTATTATGACTACCGGTTCCAAATTAGGTATAACCGGTTATAATTGCATTTCGCTATTTATATCGCTAAAGCTTTGATTAGCGGTATAATCAATACCGGTATTCGAGTATATTATCGGTTTAGCCAATTGGCAACAATACCTCTATTTGATACTTTACCCCTAAAAACAATTACCGGTAATATCCGTCAAAAACAATATACTCGTTTATTTGTTTCTGTAAATATTTTTGGTGTTATTTCAAAATATTTTGATACGCCTTAGACAAGTCTAAAGTTACAGTTAATTAATAATTACAGTCTAAATGACATCTTATTTATCAGGTGCAATGAATAGCGGTATTGAATATTGTAAATAGAGTATACATAGCGATAAAAACAAAAGCGGAATGACAACAATACCTCTAATTCGAATATAGGTAGGTATATATTTATTAGCGGTATAAATTTGTCAATTTAAATATAGGTATTTATTATAACCGGTTTTACAATCCCTGGTTTAAAACAAAACGGAAATATAACCCGATATAAAATAACTAACTAAATCACAACTTACACACCTTTACACCAAATTTTTTCCATGTCCCGTTTTACGATTTTCAACAAAACAAAGCCCTTCAAATCAGAAATACCTCCGAATGATAAATGAGGGGTAAAACTAAGCTAGTCGCGGTACGTCGAAGTGTCGCGTGAAATATGGGCTGGCCCACCTGCGGGTCGACAAATGCAGCCATCCCTCATACTAAGATATATGGCCGTCTATCTGTTACCCGGGAAAAAATAAGATACAAATATAAATACGTGGCCTTGAATAGTTGGAAGGTACAAAGAAAAAATGCGGTAAAACATGGTAAATTTTATCATTTTGATAGAATAACACAATACGAAAAAAAAACTATCTTTATCGAACACAATATTTACTACAAGTTCACAGAATAAGTAATGGTACAACAGAATAAGTAATAGTACGAGGTACGGAACATTTTTTTTTACAGCTCTACAACAGAAGCGATCTCATCCACGACTCCGACATCCACAACTTCGGACGGAGACATAGAGGACACAACCGGGTCGCTAAAAAAACAAAACACTGTCTTCAAAAAGCAAGAAGTAACTTCTTTTAAAATGGTAGGTAATAGGCGACTGTCTAACTGAATTCGGCTTTTGGATAAAAATATTGTGGGACGCTGACTTCAGTTGGACTGAACTACCAACCAGTATACTTAATGAAATAAAAAAAAACAAATCGCTCCTGCGATCTTCGAGTACTCGAGGCACATACATTAAAAAAAAACCCGATGAATTGAGAACCTCCTCCATTTTTGAAGTCGGTTAAAAACAAGAGTTAAGAAAGGAAAAAAATGCGTGCGTTAGCTTTAGTAGTATCAATCAACAGTGCAATTGCTCTTGGATCTACGGGTGTGTACTTCCCTCTCACTCGGTCTCATACGTTAAAGGTGCTTTTCCACCGGCGAGACGAGAACTGAAATTTGCATTAACCTTTTCAACAGTCAAATACAAATGCGTCACTCACAAGCTAAACTTGTATTAAAAGTTATGCAAAATGTAACTTAACCCATATGAAATAACGTCTCTTTTAAGCTGTACCTTTGACAACTATAAGTGTCGGTGGCGTTGTAGGCACGATAACTCATGACTACTTTACGTTAAGAAAAAATCTCTCCTCGCGAAACTTTGGTGGAATGGTTACCACGTATGTAGGTATATATTTTAATCTGTTTAAAACAACGTCTTCCCTTGGATGTCGTAAGAGGCGACTAAGGGAATAAGCGCTTGTAGTACTGTTTATTTATTTTATTTTATTTATTCGGGTCATCAACAGCGATACATGATAGAGAATCAGTTACATATGATACAATACAGTAAGCCAATAAAAGATGCCCACAAAAACACAGTTAATACAAAATATAAGCAACAATTTTAACAACTTAGCTCAAGGATATGTTTACTAGTGACAGTGTATTTGTATTTAGTACGTGTATGTATATGTGTGTGCGTGTGTGCGTGCGTGTGTGCGTGTGTGTGTGTGTGTGTGTGTGTGTGTGTGTGTGTGTGTGCGCGTGTGTGTGTGTGTGTGTGTGTGTGTGTGTGTGTGTGTGTGTCATCACTAATACACTGGTAAACATCTTGGCCCGATTGTGCAAAATATGGTTACACAATTATTAAGAAGTCTTTTTAGAGTTGTTGGTATTTTTATAGCCCTGCCTACTCCACTCTAGGAATGAAGGCGTGATGTATGTTAAATATAAAAAAACAACTGTTAGAGTGCAATACCTCCGATTCTTGGGCTTATTATTATCTCTCTACATTAACCTTTTAGCTTGCTGGGGTGGTCTGTAACTGTATTAGTGTACCAATAAAATCCCTTGAGATTAGAGCACACCGAAGCTTAAGGTTGAAGCTGCGTATATAGGTACGTCAAAATTGCAGACTCTTGCATGTAGTTGCATCTTCGATCACCAATTCTCAACTAGATAACCAATCAGACAGCAAAAAACGGCCGTATTCGTAACATCCGTTTTATTTCAAAATGTAGACATACATTTTAATACATGCGTACATAGACTCCATTCTACTCAGTAAAACCTAACTGCTTTAGTAACTGCATTACTTTTAACTCTGCCGCCATTACTGTCAAGTAAATGGGAGCTATGATAACATGGACTATGAGATAACCTGTCAAAATAATACCGATTTACCGAGTAGAGTTTTAATTAGTAGTTGTGTTACTTACTGCCTAATAAGATATATTCTTAATTGCTTGACACGATAATAATGATTGAGTCTGTACTTAGTCAATAATTCTATAGACTCCTAATTAAACATACCATCTTTTACTAATTAAAAATGCTCCTTTTGAAAACAATAACCAGAGGTCTTTGCCCCTTCTCGTCTAAATCTCTTTTGTTCGTTTGCGAGTTTACCTAGTAATTGCTTAAATCCAAATTAAAGTTAACATCAAACGTTAGTAAACGTTTCGAGAGCGCTCTAGTCTCAGATTCTTCAAAGATAAAAGAAAAAAGAAAAGGACGTACACAATCATTTAATGAATTCGCAATTTGCATACCGACGGCTGCCCAAATAAATAGGAGAACATCTCCGGCTGAAAATATCATTTTTAATTGAAAAGGAAAAAAGTTATTTGCTGTGATTGAATTTTAAATCACTGTTTTTGTATCCTTTATAGGGTTCCGAAGCCAAAATGGTCAGACGGAACCCAGACAGATTCGTCATGTTCGTCTATCTCTTCGTATGTCACAGTCATTTTACTCATAACCTACATGATGTATATTGATGAAACTTGAAGTATAAGCCGCTAGTTTGCTAGTTAAGCAACAAAAATAAATATTTCTAAGGGCACTCCATAATGACAAACTGAAAACATTTTCTTCAACAAACGTCAACGTGTCGCACATGTCGCACATAATTTCGACAGTTCTTTTAAAACACTTTAATGTTTTAAAGCATTTTTTTTTTATAATAACTTTATAAAAAAAAAAAAATTCAGAAGTAATAACTCCGAAAGTTGCATAAATTGCATCCCCCTTTATCTTTATAACTGTACGTCTCAACACTATGAAAAAATTACAGCGGTAACTCTTAATAATTACTTTCAATGGAAATTATTATTCAAATGATACATGGTCTCTTTTGCAGCTGTGTACTTTTTGGGTTTGTAGTAACTAACGGCTTTGGAACTCTACACTGAGCATGGTTCATTCCGGTTTTATTTCAATTGGAATTAGGATGTACATATTTACATTTAGAATGATAACTAAAACTATGAAAATGTAAACTTTATACTTTTTTTGACGACGCGTTTAGCCAAGTTTGTAACCCTGCCTACGTAGCTAGTTAGGTCCCGAGTTCGATTCCCGGACATGGCAAATATATATTAATATTGGGCTCAAAAATATCTGACACGTCTTTATTACTGGATGCATAAGAGCGTGTCAGATATTTTTAAGCTCAATGTTGTATCGTATATTATTGCTTCTGAGTCTTGAGTGAGTGTAATATGTTTATGCCTGGTACCATTGACGAGTGTAAGATCGACTATGCTAGTACCATAGTACAAGCCTAGAGGTTAATTTGGGTCTAGTTCAATTGGTGTGAGATTGTCCCCAGAAATTTATTTATTTTTTAGAGAATCCGAGTGTTCAAATAAGTGCAAAGTGTTGAAAAAGTGATTCCGGCTGGCCATTTAAAATGTCCAATCTTAAAATTGGGACCCCTTACTCACAAAAGGACTAATGCCACTGTGACATTTTGTGTAACAATTCTTAAGAATCGATTTATACCGTCACTGTAAAACAGTTCGGTCTAGGAGTCCGTTTTCTCAATTGTACCTTGAAAAGTCTAAAGATTATTTTTTAAAGGTTTTAGTAGTACCAATTTCATCATACGATGTTAACCACTTAAGAGAGGAAATTGGTACTAAAGATACTTAGAAGGGAATAAGGGCTAATAGTACTGTTAGGCGATGGGTTTGCAACCTGTCACTAATATTAGATTACACTGGTAAACTTCTTAGCCTGATTGTGGAAAATGTTGTTACAGAATTATAAACAAGTCTTTCGAGAGTTGTTGGTATTTCTGTAGCTCTACCTACCACACTCTGGGAAGGAAGGCGCGAAGTTATATATATATAAAAGGTACTTCGAAAGTATACAAATCGCATAAAACCTATCTATCTCCCGGTTACAAGACATTCAAAATATTTTACAGCAAAATAATGTTGCAAAAAGGGCTGTAGTTCGACCGGATCCTCTTCTATTATTACTCGATGTTCCTTTGTCTTAAATTAAAGACCAACGACCTAAACTTTTTCCTTTGCCAGCACTATTTCCAACTAATTCGCCTAGGCTAATTACAGTGAATACTTTAGTGGGCAGGTATCGTTTGCCTTTAACAGCGACTCCGTCTGAATGCATTTAAACGAGGCTTTTAATAAAACACAAGTTCGGTAAGTGCTCCGGTAGGAGATTAAAAAGTTTTCCAAGTAATAAACGAGGTAGCAAATTCGCGTTCAATTTCATCAAGCCCTTGGAAACGCTGACGTGAATTGGGCGGTTTTGAAGAGTTTTTCGGCGGGAAGAGTCAGTGCTGCGGTCAAACGGAATGATTCCATTTCAGGCGATGTGCTCGCACGTTCTCTACTAGTCGTATTAATTAAATGCAAGCCCCTGAGTCCATTTTACGAGTCCCGCCGGAGTGGAACTCGTTTCGTTTATCCTCTTCCACTCATAAGCAATTACTTTGCAGAAACGACTTTCCGAGAGACCCAAACGTGCAAAGAAATTAAGCTGTGCGGATTTTAGGGTTTACAATTTTAATGGAGGTCAGCGATCCAGGCGGCGGCGTCAGGTGTTGACTATTACACAGTTTTCCGTCGCGTTACAGGGGCCTGTACCGCACTACGGCGTTTGCTGCGCGATCATTTACATTTCTAATTGACACAGCCTTTTATATGATGCTTAAACTTTACATTACTTTAATCCTTCGTATGTTTTGTATATCTGTGCTTTAATTTAGAATACCTTTCTTGTATAATTTACAAGCTTTTTATTGTGGATTACGTCATATGAAAAAAACATTTAATGTTTTTTTTACCTGCTACATACAAACGGTATTTCTTTACATATACACACGTTTTATATATTGTTATATAATAGGATACAATACTACTAGGTAAGTATACGAGCCTACTTTTTTCTCAAACGCTGACAACGCACTTGTGATTCTCGACGACACGTTGGCTTAGTTGGGAGTGACCCTGCCTCCGAAGCCAGCGGTCCTGGGTTCAAATCGCAGTAAGGGCAGATATTTGTGTGATGAGCGCGAATATTTGTCCCTGAGTCTTGGATGTTTTCTATGTATTTAAGTATGTATTTCTCTATTTTAAGTATGTTTATCTTTGTCTAGTACCCATAGTACAAGCCTAGAGCTTAGTTTGGGACTAGGTCAATTTGTGTGAGATTGTCCTGTGATATTTATTTATTATTTATTCTTCTTGGGTTTGCGGGTGTTTATGGGTCGCGGTGATCACGTACCCTCAGGTGACCAGCTTGATCGCCTACTCCATTTTTCCAAAAAAATAATTCAAGACCGTTGGACTAGTCAAACTCAAGTATAAAACACTTGATACAATTTCACGTCACTTTACCCTTATTATGAATCAAATTGTCAGCTTTACGAGGTGTTATGAATTGACCTAGATACAAGTACCTACAATAGCAAATTGAGATTGACGTTGACTTGTACGCAATCGAGTAGCAAAGGTGAAGTTTACGTGAAATAATATATAAACACGTCAGTTTATTTTAGGGGTTCGTGTTAGGGCAAAGTATTTTTTTCGAATAGTAAAGGCGATTCGAAACCGTAAGATTGAAATTATCGTGCTCGAGCTCAAATTGTTAAACAATTATTATAATTTCTAATTATTGCCCTTGCGTAAGTAGTACGAGAACACTCCGATTCTCGTTTGATACCCGGGAAGGTCAAGTATTTATGTAATAAGTAAGATTGTTTATTTCCCAGTTTGTTGTATTTTCTATAGGTATATTATTTAAGTATTTATTGACGTCGTTATCTACTGTAGCTCTTGCGCTTCTTTCCCGCACAATCGAGCTTACCAAGTTTCTGTTGTTTTAGGGGTAAAAACCATCCGGCTATAAACCTTAAGAAGCATTCCCATTAAATTGACTTCCAAATAAAAAAACTATATAAATCTGTCAGTAAATGTACGGTTCTCTGCCTTTTCGCCGCCAAATCTTTGACAGATGCATTGTTTCGCAACCTATTCATTTGCCAACCCGCTTTTTTTTCTGTAACTACAAATATATTTCAGTATTTTTTAAAACTAACCTAACCTAACCTACAGGATAACCTACACGATGGTCCTAAAATAAATCCAGAATTATAAACAGTTTCGGAAAGCGGGTGGTCAAATGATATGTTTGTGAAATGTATCATTTGTTAAACGTTGGTTATGAAATGATAGGATCCCGAAAGTTAAACAAACTCGTATACCGAAACAAACAGACAGCAGCCGTCACAAAACACCTCTTGGCCGGGAGTTAATAAAATTCAATCCTTGAGTTCTTTAAATATTTAGTTGGAGCCAAGAATAAAACACCATGACGAGATTAATTGTTTTGCATTTTCTTACCAAGCATTTTGCTCTAAGCGTGTCTTATTTCTTAAAGAATTGTGGAAAGCCAAGAGTTTTCAGCAATATACAGATCAAAAAAACCAATGCGAATTCAAGATACGGTGTTATTTGAGACCTTCTGAATGATTTTATTTGCTTGTATTTATTTTAAGTAATGCCTTGTTGTAAAAGATTATGTGAATGATTCTAGTTATATTATGTATCAAAACGCAATATATAAAAAAATATGTTATATATTTTAGCTAAGGTCCAAACAAGCTTATAAAATTTATATCTAATAGGAAATGACAACCATGATGTAGCATCACCTGCTCTGTTTAAACGAAATAATTTTATTATTTATCATTATCATTTAATATTTGAGCTCTTTTTCAGTTTAATCAGTGATATACTCAATACTCAATATTTTATAGCAATCAGAATGTGTTTATAAAGATGGAAGTATATAATAAATGTTAAATTATGAACCCTGTGCCCAAGCACAGCAAAAGTATATGTATAGGTAGGCACTATACCGCTTTTATAAGTAGTTTGCCAAAGGGCAACCATGACAAATTGTTTTGGGCGAGTGAACCTAACGCTGTGTGTAATGAAAAGGTAAAAGCATGTCAGACACAAAAAACTAGGTAATAAACGAAATTTCAATTTAAAGTTATTTGGCACCGCCTTAGCTGATTTTTAGTAAGTATAAACCGTTTAGTTACCTGTATCTCAAGAACCAATCAAGTCTACTTAGTAGTAGTAGTGTTCCTTTTAAATTCGTTATTTGTGCTTTCATTTAAGATATTTTAAGCATCTTTAGTTTTGTGCTGTGTAGGGGGAATAACACGTAACACGGTAACACGTAATTTTTAGAATGTCATATGCTAAAAATAATGGTTTTAAATAGCTACCCAACAATATATCACACGCTATAGTCAAATCAAAAAACAGACACTGCTTTAGAAAAGTTTATTTGTTTATTGATTTATTCTGTAAAAAATAAAGTTTGGCTCACACACACACACAATGTCACAACCTTCATTCCCAGAGTGGGGAAGGCAGAGCTACAGAATTACCAACAACTCTAAAAAAACTTGATGATAATTCTGTAACCATTTGTTTGGCTCTTAAAGTTCAAATTGGATTTAAATTATGCTCTAACAAGATTTAAAGTAAGATAGCACTAGATTGATGTAAAATTTAAGACGTTTATTTTTCACTAAAATAAAATGTAAACAATCTGTAACAATAAATAATTTTAAACTTACGAGTGTGTTGCTTCAAAAAACTGCACCAATTACATTTCACAGTCGTCAAGTCGTTGCGAAAGTTTTTACGAAATTCAACAGTACCACTTTACTCCAGATAAATAGCGAACAAACTTTTTACGACTGTCGATTAGAGGCAACTTGGAAAAGGAATAAAATGAAAGGAAAATACCGACTTACGGGAATTGCTGAAAACTTGCCCGTCGAGTCCGAAGTCGCGGACGAAAACGAAAGAGCGTACTAGTGTACGCTGTATAAACACAATTTATAACATCGGCAGTAAATAAATAGTGGTTTAGTTTTTTAGGACCTTGCACAGGGTCTGCCCGGATTACTACCACCATCTTTCGTCGTCTTACTTACTCAAACTCGAATCTGCATATTTTTTTGCTGTTGGTAAACTAATTGCCTCTAAGTATTACTGAATGAAAATGAAATTACCAACAGCAAAAAAAATATGCTGATACGAGTTTGAGTAAGTAAGACGACGTTATAGCGCCAAGTAGTAGGTTTCGCATTGTTTTCTTCCGGTGCACGGTGTGAAGATAAGACTACACCGGTGGAATTACTAGCAAAGAGGCATTCCATCTTCGTCCTCAGAATTTGCAACGAATATTCTACTATATTTTTGTCTATTTTACAACTGTTCTATGTTGTACATTTTGTTTGTAGAACAGGAAAAAATCTCACACCAATTGACCTAGCTTCAAACTAAGCCCTAGGCATATACTCTGCGTACTAGACTACGACAAACATACTTATATAGAGAAATATAAAGTCCCAACCAACTAAGCTAACTAGGTTGTCAGAAATCAGGAATTTAAAAAGGACTTTACTTTGCTGGTAATATATATTGATATTGCCTTAACCGTTGAAGCCCTATAGATAAACTCTTCAAAGACAAAACACAATAAATTGGAGATCATTCTACCTCTATGTTCTAGTTAAAAATGATTATAGTTTCCTCCCTCTTCCTCATTTGTCATTTGATTTAGGGCTGTCTTATTTTTTCGCATACCTACCTACTCCCTTAACGTATATCAAACGTGTAACCGCCGCACACGGAGACCATTAAATCGTTTTTTTTTACATAGTTGTGCATCGATGGTAAGGAACTGGCATAATGCCTTGCTATGTTGGCAGAGCATGAAAGCCATTAATAAAAGACAGTGGGCAGAATTCAATTTTGGTGCGATCGAAAGAGAGTGAGCAAAATTCAAGTTTTGCTCACTGTCAATGTGAACAACGTAATTTATCATAAACAAAGAAATGCTGAGAACAGTTCGGGGTCAATATAAATGGATGGGTAAACAAATATACAGGTGATTGAATTTTTACCATGTTGTTTTTACCTTTAGGTATTATGTACTCGCTGCTGAGGTGAACAGTTGTAACTGCAACACAAGACCAAAATTATTTGCATCTCGTATCTTTGAATCCTTCGCTTACTCGGGGTTCACTTTGCTCTCTTGTTGCAAAAATAGCTATTCCCTCAATGTTTTCAATGTAGCGTTTAATAATTAGCGTGAGCATTAACTGGCTACTTACTATCATGGAACCACGAAGTAACATACGATGTCAGCAAGTGTAGCAACGGTTCAAAGCAACGAGGGTGTTTGTTTAGTAAATTGAAGGTAAAACTTTCTGAGCGTTTTCCATACTCGAAAGTTTGGAACGCTAACTTTGTGCATCTGGCAAAGAGCGCCTGCAAAAGAATTCTGTGTATGCACTTCTCTGCAATTGAGTTCTCTAAGGATCGAGTTCCGTATGAATCGAGCGTAAAAGCTTTTCGATTCGAATATGCGGGCGGCCTTTTGGTGCTCTGTGCTTAGTGTGCAAGTTGTCATCAAACGAACCAGGCTCTTGCTTACTGCTGGAACTTTTAAACCCGAAATCCCGACTGAAAACCCGATTGCATTTTTTTTTATTAGTGCCCAAATTCATGCTCATCAACTTTTATTATGGCATCAACATCCAAATCGCGAAAAAAAATATCAGCTGTTCCATACAAACTTCAAGAGCTAAATAGACGAAATGTATGGAAAAGGTATATTTTTTTCGCAATCTGGATGTTGGTGAGTACGACCTAAAAAGTTGGTCCCCAAAAATTTGTGCACTGATAATAAAATACCCTTTTATAGTGAAAAAAAAACCGGGCATGTCGGACCATGCTCGGTGTACGGTTCCGAAGCCGATAAGTACTACAAACACAAAAAACAACAAGCATTAACTAATTTTCTATTGAAAGTCATTTTGGTGCCGTTTTGGATGATTTTAGGGGGTATAAACACTTATCAGGTACCAACAGGTATCCAACGACACCGCACAACATGGGGTAAACGAAAAAAAAACCATCTCCACTTTGAATTTTTTTTTTTTAGCACTTTGTTTTACGACTTTGTCGGCATGACTAATATGTATATTCTTGCTAAATAACAGCTTTCTAGACGGACGGACAAACGGACAGCCCTGGCAAAACTAAAATGGTTCTTAGGTAGATTACGGAATCTTACAAGCTCCCATCTTATGCTAACGAACGTGATATCAAGCCGCTGCAGAGTATGCCAAAGAAATAGAAATAAATACATACACTCGAAAAAAATAATCCTCCTTGTGATGCAGTCGGGTAAATAACAGGGGCTGTACTTTAAAATCCGTAATTCGAAATTCGTCTATTGCTATCCCTTTTGCTCACAATTTGTAACTAAATTGCAAAAGGGTGACGAGGCGATCCGAAGTTCCAATTACGGATTTCAAAGTAGAGCCGCAGTATTTATTGCTATTTTGGATTAAAAACCATCTGGTTTAAGGTAAAACGGGAAAGAGACCCAGGGCTCCAGTCAACGTTATGATAATTCTCATTTACTTGACAATAATTGCGGCCGAGTTAAGAACAACACGATAATATGTCAAAAGATATATTTTTGTAGCGTGTAGAATTAAACAGGGCCCCAGTTTTCATGCGTACATTTGTCAGTGAATTACCGAATATTCCTGGCTAATAGATTCCGTGCACAGCCGTGGAACCATTACTTACTTCAATCGAAGTCAGTTTCTAAGTACTAGGTGAGCCAGTTAGAGTTATTATAGAATGATCCGTACTGATTGCCTCTCGTTCCCTTCGGTAAATTAATCAATTTAAAATTGGAATAAATTAAAACTCAACGGGCGCCGGCGAAAATGATCGAAAACGTAAACATTGACGAAATAAATCACTGTGCAATTTTGTTCTGGATGCCTCCCGTGTCATTATTTATGATGAAACTTTATTCTGAGTTGGGTAAACAAAGTTTATTCGTCGGCAAGTTTTTTTGTATTATGAACGAATGATTAAATGGTTTAATTACAGATCATTCTAGGCGTTGTGGTGACATATTTATGTGTGTAAGCTTTTATCAGCTGTATGGATTGCTTAATATATTATTCATAGGCATGAAAATAAGAAGGAGGTTCCCAATTAGTCGGTATTTTTCTATGTATATGTTCCCCGATTACTCAAAGACCGCAGCTGGACCGATCTGGAAATATTTTTTGTTTGTAAGGGTATACTTTATAGTTGGTCCGAATGTCAACATGTTAGGATCTGATGATGGGATCTTGGAGAGATCGAGGGAACTCTTCAAATGTTATAAGCATACATATAGCGATTTTAGTATTTTCAGTAACAAGTCCAATGCAAATACATCCAAAACGTATGATTCGATGAAGTGACGAAGGCAACAGATAGCCACCGGAACTCCTCAACGGTACCTATTTCAAGGGTGCCGATAAGATATTATCTCAATTTAGATAGTTGAGCGACTATGACGAAGCACGTTTAAATGGATAACATCATAATCATCATGATCACTAAAAGTATGAAATAAAATAAATCATTTAAAAAACAAAAAAACGCCTTCAAGATCGCAAGAAATAATTGCTTTGTCACTTCTTTCGCTCTAAAATGACTTATAAAACCCATGTTTAGGAGGACTAAAGTAATGCATTTAATCCCTAGGGACTAAAGTGACATTTTAATCCCTAGGGACTAAAGTGTCTCTTTAATCCCTAGGGACTAAAGTAATTACTTTTTTTATTTCCTTATAAAAATCGTTGGGAAACCATAAACAGCCAAATACATGTTGCCATTTGATGATGATACCCGTGACGTCGGAGTGCGTGGTGGTGCCGGTGCAGTGCAGGGCTGGGTATACAACCTCCACCGCCGAGGTCTTCGTTTCGGAAATGTTGTCTATTGACTATTTGTAATATTCTATCCAACCCCAACGAGACATCGTTCTGCATTACACTGACATGACGGGTTGAGAGTAAAAATAAGAGCGCTATTAAATTGTATTTTTTTAAGATGTTTATGTGAAAACTATTACGCTGTTATTACAAAAATCTTAGACACGCGTTATACATGTTTAAAGTGAAACTTTTTTATGAATTTACATTTACTAAACAAATTTTCAACAAAATAAATCTTTAATTATAATGTTGTTATTACAAAAACTTAATATCATTACAATTTAAGATTTATTTTTCTCGCAATCGATGTGAAAAGCAAACTCGAGACTAAAAAGCCATAATGACACTCGAAGTTCATCCATACGGATAAATATCCGTGTTATTTTGGCTTATTTTAGTCCCTTGTTGAACAATCTACTATTAAAATGGTAGGTAATTTTGGTCAGTCCAACCTGAAGTTGGCGTCGTACAATATTTTTAAGTCGACTTTTTTACTTACATAGTTAGCGCACAAGACTCAGAAATCAATACTAAACGAAGAATTTTCCTGAAGAACGGCGAGAAAATCCTCGCCAATTTCAATTTCTCGCGTATCTAAAATGCAACTTACAAATTGGGTCCAAAATACAATTTGCGGCGAGCGCTGGCGCGGGCGTGAACAAAGCACGCAAATGAATCCATTTCATAGCTTACATGATCCCCTAACACCAACTATTTGCAAATAGCCAGCTTGCTGACGACATATTGTCTTCATTTCCCTGATGCAAATGAATTGTGAGCGCGGGCAATAAATTGCAATTTTGGTGGGCAATATCGGACGATAATTGACGCTTTGTTTACCAACGGGGTTTATTTATTTACAATAGTTAAAAATAGGGGCTTTGATCAAGCTTGAGCACGGTCCCGTTGGACAAAACTAGAATAACATGCAATTAAATAGGATTCAGGAAAAACCGGCCCAGGGCGAGTCGGGCTCGCAAATGAAGGGTTCCATAACATTATCTATAAAAATGGCAAAAAAAACATGTCTGTTGTATAAAACAATCATGTCATCATGTCAATCATGTGTGTTGTTGCAGTTTTAAACATTTATTTTATTTTAATTTAATTATTTATTTTTGTACTGAATATTATAACGTTTCTTTTATGGGAGTACCCTTAAATATTTATTTTATCTGTTTTTAGTATTTGTTGTTATAGCGGCAACTGAAATACATCATCTGTGAAAATTGACAATATGATAGCATGTGAAAAGCTTTATAGTTTTACAGTGTAGACCTTTGAATAACGATTTAGAATTGAGGAAGGTTTTCTATCACTGCTACATTTATGCGCTGAATTCAATTTAATTTCTATATTTTTCTTTATTTATCCAACTTTTATTACAGTATTTTCAAGTTACAATGTGACCAAAGCGATAGTTAATAATGTTAGCAATGTAATAACGAAATGGTTCACAATAAAACGTGGCGTTAAAATAAATATGGTTTGAACAACATACAATAGATCCCTGGCCTGGGTATCGGTATAATATCTTATGATAACGTTATGGTAGCTCTTTTATATTTGTCAACAGTATGATTACGATATAGAAGCAAGATGGGCTAAAACCATTCCAAAGGGAGAGTTCACAATAAACTGGTAAAAGTAGAAGGGCTATTTAATAGTTAGCAGGGTTAGTAGGGTTTTTTAGCAGTGTACGCATTGTTGTGTTCCGGTTTGGGGATAAGACAGCCGGTGAAATAACTAGCATAGAGGCATTCCATCTTAGTCCTCAGGGTTGGCAATGCATTTGCAGTCTTAGGATTGCAGTCTTGTGAATGCGAATGTCTATGGGTCACAGTTTCCACTTACCATCAGGTGGCCTGTGAGCTCGTTTGCCTTCTCCATGCCATAAAAAAAAATAAAAAAAAATATGGCATCTTTGATGTATCACTGTCGTAGTACTACGCGCTACACACGTAGCATGTGTGTCAGCATTTAACTCAAGCTGTTTCGTAGAGATTACACGCTACAAAGTTACTTGTATCTTCCATTTTGCGCACTTTTGTACACGATCTCTCAAACCGTCCAAAGATTTATGCGGGTGGTAATTTCCTCGGCATAAGTAAGGAGGCTATTTGCTTCTTGTAATTTTTCAAATAAAGGTGAATATAACTCGACTAGGTGCTTGGTACTGGGACGTCATTTTGCCTTTCACAAGGAGGTTTACCTTTAACTAACATAGGATTTTTATTTTAATATTTTTTGCACACTAACCCAAACTTGGATTTAGTATAAACAAAGCATGAGCAATGCCCCATTTATATCAGTTTAGCATATAGTTTATAATTTGAATAAGTTTTTTTATTTTTATTTAGTTAAAATTTATTTATTAACTCATAACTTATTTTCAAAAAATATAAAACGTCTTAAAATACTAAATATAAATAAAATAACCCTTGCAGTTCACCTGCTTGTGGCATGGTCCCTAAAATGCTGGCCGAGCTCCCCCTTTGCACAGCCAGACTGAGCCGCTGCGCAAAGAACGAGCCCGCTCTAGGATCGCCCGCCGCCAAAATAAGTCTTTCCGACACCTCTTTAACAAACCTCTTGGTGTCGGAAGACCATGGTCCCAATGTTTCCATTGCAAGTGCCGAAAAAACGTAATTTTCAATAAGGAAAGCGTATTTCCGGCACTTGATGGTCTGGGCACGGTCGGTCAGGCTGACGAGCGGATCTCTCGACGTAAGATGGAGCTAACGTGTCCACGCATGTTACGTCCCAAGCCAATGGACGGCCCAAACACCATGGCACCAAAGTGCAGCCGTCAGGTCTTTTGCCATCCGAGGCAGAAAGACCTCAGGGCTCCAGGGTTGCCGGAAGATTGGCTGTGTCGAGGGAACGTTCGACAATATCGTTTAAGGAACTGTGCCTAAAAAAGCGGCAAGCGCTTAGGTGGCAACAAAGACCATGCCGCCCCAGTGAGTTGACGTGTTGACCACAAAGGCAACAGTGGTGCGGTTCACAAATAGGCAAACCAAGACGCAGGCAAACAGCCACCCGAAGAGTAGAGGGATCCTAAAGGGAACCCAAATTTCGTGAAGGGAGAGCGTGTAACCAATGGCCAGATTCCCGCTCGGACACTGCTAGCAGTCTGACTCTTCCAGGAGAAACGGTGAAGTTGCTAAGAAGTTTTTTGTGATAAGTATTTATTGTAATAGAGTTCCAGGCGGTTTATAATGTTCTGTCAGGAGGGGCACTCTCACCTGGGTTACATAAGTTAGCTAGTTTAGGTATAATTTACATTTCAATGATCCTTACTGGACCTGTCTAACGGTCCGAATTCCCTTAACTAAAAAGAGGCATGTTTATGATTTTGTAATTTGCTTTATATAGTGAAACATAAGTCTAAAAATGCTTAATTTGGCTAAAAAAGCAAGAGCTAATTAATCCAATTATAATCTTGCACCGTCCCAAAATACTCAAACCGCGCCAATTTTCGAGATACATGGTTAAAGAAGCAAACATTTATTTGAATGATATGTTTCAATTTGCTATGTTTTAGAGGATAAGATACGAATATCATGTTTCAGAATCATGAAAATACAAACGCGATTAATTACTAACCTCAAACTAGGAACCGTTATAGTTTCACCATGAAGTTTTCGTTAACATTGATATTATTTTTGAGTTTGATAAATTATTTCTTTTTTTTAAGTAAGTATTTTTGTAATACGTTTTACAAGTGTTTCTTTCTGTACGTTTTACAAGTGTTTCGTTGCCTAGTACCCATAGTGCAACCCTAGAGCTTAGTTTGGGACTAGGTTAATTTGTGTGACATTGTCCCGTGATATTTATTACACCCCTTTTTGTGTTAGGGGTTAAAAATATAAAACAAAACAAAAAGCGTAGTATCGCGATTGTATCTACCGGTGATTTAGAAACATTCGGGTTGGAACCGTTTATTCGCGGCCACAAAGCCCACCCGCGCATAAATAACGCAAACTACGCTGGCCCAAATACGGCCATACCTATACTTATATTTCAATGTACGAGCGGTTACCATTACAAATTACTTTTATAACTTCCGCCGTTAATTGATCGTTTGTGGTAGCTTGTGGATTATTTCTAGTGAAGGGTTTAAGTTGCTGTGATTGTTGCAAGATTAGTAGGTACAGTCAACCAATGTAATTTCTAGGACACTATGGACTATGTCAACGTGACGTTTTAAACCAAATTAAATGGAGTCTCTTACGTGGTGGGCAACGTCACTTTGACATCCATAGTTGCCCAGAAATCAGATTAAGACAATACTAAACCGTTCTATTAAATGGAACTAGTTTATATTTAGGGTAATAAATAATAATAGGAATCAAGAAACAAGTACACAAACATATCCAGTCCCAAACTAAACTCTAGGCTGCACACTAGATAACGATAAACAAATACTCGTGCTAATCACACAAATACTTGCCTTTCCTAAGCATTCAACTTGGGACCGCTAGCTTGGAAGGGTCACTACCAGCTAGGCTATGTGCGTCCCTTAATTAAGTGCAAGTTTTAACCTAAACATACAAACACACAAGCCGTAAAGCTAAATAAAGCTTGTAAAAAGTTTTAAATCAAACACTTCGCTCAACCTCATTCCTCACATCTTCAATTACGCAACTCGGTACGGTCAGTAAAACTTTGGTCCGATTCCCGGCATTGCTGACGGTACCTTTTACCACTAGATAGTGAATTAATAACCGGGTTCCCGGTTAATTAAGACCGACTTCAACTGGACAGGACTGCTTCACTTGGATCCTTGTTTTATACTTGTTACCTATATTTTTCTCAATATCTAAAAACATTTTACTTTAACTACACTGCACACGACACTAGTAAACTTCTTGGCCTGATTGTGCAAAATATGGTTACAGAATTAAAAACAAGTCTTTTTAGATTCTAAATCACATATTCGCAAAATTTCAAACAATGTTTAGTCTACATTATATAAAATTTCCAACGTATTATTTATCATGTAGTGCTTCATCCTAGTCGCATTCATCGCGGTAAATATATTTCTGCAACGTGGTTTTATTTAACGCGTCATTTACCTATTGTTTGCAGTATACCTCTGTAGGTTTAGTTTTTAAATGCAATTTTTACGTGTAGGCTTGTAGTAAAAAGTTCACTCACGATGACACTATACGATAACACATGCAAAAAGGCAATAGACATTGGTTGAGAACACGTTCATAGTACTTGCAATTAGATGCTATTCGGTTAAATACGAGTAAAATGCGACTAAATGCATTAGCACAGAGAATAACATTAAATGTTATTTTTTGAACTTGGGACCAAATTCATAAATCTTCTGGTATTCTACGCGGTAGAACTTTGTTTTGACATGCTATTGTATTGTTTTAAACTCGGCCGCCGTTACTGTTAATGTTATAACAGTTATTATAACGTTGCAAATACAATTAGATGCCAAAAACAGTAGGGTTTTACCGAGTGCAATATAATCCTTATTGTAATGTTATGACAAACAAAACTAGTTTAAGTTTTTTTAATCAATTATTGTAGAGAACCTTGATCGATGGTTGTAAGGGGAACAATCCAACATACAATGACCTCAGATCGCCGGGGGCGGTCGGTACTCTCTTGTGAAATAAGACCTCCTTGACTTCATAGAACAACGAACATTTTCTTTATTGTTTAAATTAATACACGTATTTATTTCCTTCCATTACAAATTAATAAATTAAACACTACCGTAAAACATCTTTTTGTGTTTACGAAATATGCGACTAAATTTGGTAGGTACCAACTCTTCTTTATGCCTACAAGTACGAGGAACAACTCAAACTTCATTTTCTTTTACCTAAATGTTTAGGTTAGAAAATTGTGCGTCTTGTCGCTTATCGGTTATAGAAGTGTTATTACAATAATGACGTCATAGAGCAACCGTCTTCGGCCTATATTGCATTTGTATGCGCTTGTGTAACCTCGCCGCCGGAGCCTACATTTCGATTAGGGATGTGCCAAACTTGCCGAATAAAGAGTTTTACCAATTTATTAGACATTGCAGAATTGACTAACCGCCTGTTTCACAATCGACAAGTAAAGCTTATTTGACAGATAAACTTAGCCCTTTCTCTTTCTGACACTTGAAAATAGACAAGGAGAGAGACATCTTTATGTGACAGATAAATTTACTTGTCGATTGTGAAACAGGCCCTTAATGACATGCATACTTGAAACATCAACATACCTATTCAACGCCTGCCAATGCTACAAGTGCTACGTTGTAGCACATAGCAGCATTTTTCTGCTACAAACAGTGGACCCGATATCGGGTCGACGGCGCTGAATGTGTTCATGCAGATAAAATTAAGTAAAGCGTAAAGGAGCTACTGGGCGTGTCTCAAGACTCATTCTCATTTAGTTATAATTTCGAATATTGCATGTTAAAAATTTGTTATTACATTATCCATAGAGTATTGTTTATTTGTTTGTGGATTGAAAACACAACCAAGCGGAAATTGTGTCATGATTAAACAATTTACCAGGGGGTTACCATGACATGGCTAAGCAATTCAGTTTAGGGTGAGCGTTAAGGACAGAGCTATAGCAGTTATAGCTCTGTCTCTTCCTCTCTAGGGTTATTATTACCTAGCTATGGAGTTCATTTTACGGTGAGCGTAAAAGACAGAGTTATGGCCATGGCTATGGTTATATAGCTCTGTCCTTTTCTCGGAGCGTAAACAGAACTGCGTAGTTATGTCATAATAACCCCCCTGTAATGAGAATTCAATGACAAAGTTTTTTCGGTTACAAACCGACAATGTTTATTTTCGGCCTTGTCATCGTCGATTGTCGACATCCTTACCCGAAATACAATAAAGCACATGTCGCCCAATCCGAACGCGGTTTCAACGAGGCACCCACTGAATTTAAAATAACGTCTCCATTTTCAAAGTAAATGTCGTCGCTTTAGCTGGTTTATAGTGTTACCTATGCCACACGTTTTTATCTTAAACTTAACTTGAATAAATATTGCCTTGAATACATAGAAAATAGTAAACTATACACATTTAAAGGAACGTCTAAGCCGGGATGTTCATTAAATCGACCTTAAATTTGGTAATGAAAGTACTGCATTGTTGTGTTAGGGGTTAAGACAAGCAGTAAAATGACCAGACGTATTTTTCATGTTAATTAATTAATTAATTAATTTATTAGTAGGAAATCCAACAGTTACAATTAAACACATATGAATCATGAATAGGAAACACAAAACCAATTAATGGATTTCACATATAGTGCCTAAATAGCTAATTCTAAGTTTTGTAAAAACTTCAAAATTACACGCACTGACACAAGAACACGTGCACAAATAAAAGACATTTAAAATTAAAATTACTGCTAAATACAAGCCAGAGGAAAATCGCCAAAGGTTCTTATTTCTATGGCAAATAATATAAATAATACATGCTCACCCAACACACTTAGCTGTCAAAGTTTGTTAAGGGGAAGGCACACGATTACTCAGGCCACCTGATGACAAGTGGAATCTGAGACCCATAGACATTTGAATTCTCAAAACTATAATCCTAAGACCTGAAATGCGTTGCCAACCCTGAGGACTACGATGAAAATTCTCTATGCTAGTAATTTCACCGGTTGTCTTATCCAACAACAATGCAAACACTGTTGCTTGGCGGGTGGTTAATAGATAAGATGGTGGTAGCGATCCGGACGGACCCTGCACAGGGTCCTACCACCACTAAATACTGTTTTTGTCCTTAGTGCTTAAATGTGCTTTTTATGCTTTCACGGAACAATTTCAACTCGCCGATTTGGTGCATCGAGTGCAAGAACGAGTTGCTTATAACCAATCACCTACCAGCATAGAGGTATTCCATCTGGGTTGGCAACGCATTTGCAGTATTGAGATTATCATCGCAAGATTGCAATCTTTGAGATAGTTTATGTGTATAGGTTTCTGAGTCCACTCGCGTTGCGAAGGGACTTTGGATCTCTTTGCGTGTTCTATAGGCTCTATCATGGGGAATGCTCTAAGGAATGGTTCAGGATAGTGTTTGTGGTTCCACTCGCCACCGGAGTAAAGTTCATCCATAGTACCTGGAACCATTAAAATCCTTTATTCTATTTTTAAAGGGAAGGTACACGAGCCCTCAGGCCACCTAATCGTAAGATCAATCTGAGATCCATAGACATTTGAATTCTCAAGACTATAATCCTAAGACCTCAAATGCGTTGCCAACCCTGAGGACTAAGATGGAATGCCTTTATGCTAGTCATTTCACCGGTTGTCTTATCCCCACACCTGAACACAACAATGCGAACAATGTTGCTTGGCGGTAGGTTAGGTTAGGTTAGGTTAGGTTAGTTAATAAGATGGTGGTAGCGATCCGGACGAAACCTGCACAGGGCCTTACCACCCCTACAGTCCGTTTCCAAAGGTCCTTTCTTCCTCACACTTTGAAACTATGGAAAGAAGTTCCCTCCACGATGTTTCCTCAGCACTGCGACTGCATTTCTAACTTATGAATATTTGGCTAAAGGATGAAACAGTTGAGAAGCGAAACTTAGTATTGTCAACTATCGAGTACTACAAAGATTAATATACTCGTTATTTTAGGGTTGACAAACTCTAACTAGTTACATGGAACCATTAAAATCAACTACAGTCCGTTTCCAAAGATCCTTTACTCCTGATAATTTGAAACTATGGAGTGATCTTCCCTCCACGATGTTTTCTCAGCACTGCGAGATGTCCTTCTTTAAAAGCGGCTTAAAAAGAGTATTCACTGAAAGGCAACGACTTGGCTTTGCCTGTGGTATTGCTATTGTTTATGGGCGACGGTGAGTGCTTACCATCAGGTGGTCCGTGAGCTCGTTTGCCATTTATGGCTATAAAAAAAGACTATATAGTGATCTACGTTCTCGTTTGCCTTCTCCATATCATTTAACCCTTAAGAGCACATGTATAGGATCAAGTAGGATGGGGTTAGTAAAAACCAACAGTTATGGACTATTTTCACCTAAGAAAATACGCGACTTCAACTTTTTCTCTAGCTTAAAATCTGTATAAGGTCCTGCGACAAAACAAAAAGTATGTAGGTGCGCTCTGTATCTACCCTAAATACTGGGTTTCTTGTTAAAAGACGTTTGCTTCATGTGCTTATTAAAAAAAAAAAATACTATCCGAAATGGCGCTCAAACTTTTTGACACGCTCTTATCACTCTTAATAGAGACGTTTTCAGATATTTTTGGGCCCAATTATGCGTAATATGTATATTATGGCTGGTGTTTCCTGAGATAAAATTGACACAGTTTCAGTCTTAAATGTAGTCTAGAGCGACGTGAATTTCGTAATGCTCACTTTAATTACGTAACTGCGTGCGTCCCTCTCACTCGCTTTCAATGACCGATTATGCTGTAAAGCCATTAAAACTCAAATCCCATTTTAAAACCCTATTTTAGCGGCCATTACAATTCGAACGTTTCAATGTTCGGAATTTAAAATTAGCTACTTGAATAAAGAGACGTTCTATATTCGAAATAAAATGAGGCTGCAGCTGAGACTCTGGTTCCGCCATTTTATTAAATCTCTGATACGTGAAGTACACACGTTGGGGATTCCAGATTTGAATATAACTGTGGCCCGAGTCGAAGTCTCTTCTGATTCCAATATTGTTCATAATGCCCGATGTGATTTGATTTACTATGGCGCACGTATTGTTGACTTCAAAGCGTTGGTTATTGGCGGAGTTCGAGTGGGTAATAGGGTTATAATGTAATAACTGCATTAGGAAAGGAGCTCGTTTTTCTACGTAACGGCTCTATATACAGTTCGCTTCTACCTTACAATTCAATTTCGTTAAACCATGTAGTATCAGCAATGGGTTCTTTGCGATATCGAATATGTTTACTAGGTAGGTATTCCTTTTAAAAATCCTTGAAAGTTAGGGTTTTATAAAATAAACATACTTTATACCTATTTGTTTGCGTGTTCTATAGGCTCAAACACTTTATTTCTGTTTAGTCCTGGAGGTGGACATAGGGTACTTTTAGGGGACGGCGGGGTCGCGACAAAGTGTCAACAGTAATTCATCTTGCATGTCTCGACCGTACGCCCCGCGAGTCACCACATGCAAGCTCAGGAGTGCGTATTAAGTATTGAGCGACACGCTTCGACGCAACCATAGGGCTCGGGCGGCAATAGGTAACAGAAACTCCAGAGACAAATTACTTTCTCCGATTGGTATACCTCGCGGTTACTCGGTATCAGATTTTGCTGTTTAGTGCTCTTGAAGGATTATGAAACTCGCCGGACATAGAACACTTGCACAGTGTTGCAAACTAACACACACGCACACTTACACGTATCACACGTAAAAGCACGCACAAGCACGCCAATGCATGACAATATGTTTTATTTATCTTGTTATTTTTGTCTATAAATTTGCTTGTTGTAGCTCTGTCGTTCCTCGGGGTTGTGGCAGAATATCAGCGTTTTGCTCATCATGAGCAAAGCTATACGCTGAGCCATTTCCTTTTTGCACTGCTGCAACGCACACATTCTTCTGGCAACTTTTTGTGTATTTTTAATGTAATTGTGTTGTTTTTAATTACCTTTGTCAATTGTGTGTGTGATTTGTAGTACGCAAATAAACGTTTTTTTATCTATCTTTCTATCATTAATAGCTACGATATCATTATATGTAATCAGATATATATATATATCGACACGCCCTAAGATAAAGTGTGTAACTGCAAAACCCAAATTTTACAGGAGAGCGTTTTAAAGTTTTTATAAATTTCAATACGGAATCGCGTTGTAACTATAAATACCACAATGATGAAACTTGGCATTAAACATTATAATGCAATAATATATATTAGGTGTTTTTTTTATATTTTTTAATACAGTAGTTTTTTAGTTATAGCAGTTGCACACTTATACGTGATACTATTTGGTTGACTCGAACGTGTAAGTAGTAGATACATACTTCTACTCCTGTTTCTTTTGTTCGGCAAATCGGTATAAGCCAGATACACACATATACGTAGTACAATACTTTACATTAAATTGGACAAGTGACTGATACTTTTTAGCACTCTCCGAGATAAATACTGGTTGTGGTAGATACACTTTAGTCTTTATTAACTACCTCATTAAGTCATTTGTAAATGGCAGATGCACATTTGTTAAGTGACATAATTTTACGCTAAATTATGTAAATGACTGATGTTTGTTAACATTTTCCAAGTTAAATTCTGGAAGTGACAGGTACATATTTACCATATGCAATTGATTCCGAAGTAAGCATGTAAATGGCAGATACATACTTGTTACGTACAGACTAATAAATAGAAATCTCCAAAATATTGTCTGTAAATGACAGATGTACACTTACACGTAGTAACATCTCTAAAAATAAATCTGTAAGTAGCCATTGCACTATTATATCTCGTAAAATCTCGCACATATTTTGAGTTTTAGGAACTGACAGTGGCATTTACATAGTTATTTAAACGAAAACCTCCAATTATGCTTCTAATATAACTGATTAAATAAAAATAGTACTTAATTTGTAGGTACCTATTTAAGTATATAATAATAATACAATTTTATTAAGTAGTAAGTTTTATTTATTGATTTAAAAAAAAGGTACGTCTTTTATACTGGAAAAACAAAATTATTATCTTCCAAAATAAAATATTCCACAATCATCGCTTATTCGCACAGTTGTTAAAAAAAATGCCATGTACTTTCCAAACATCTAATAAAAACATAAAATGAAACATAATAAGACCGTCTGTGTGTATTATACAGCAAGTTAATAATATGTAAAAAATCATGTTGCTTTGAGCAACCTAAGTTATAACAAGTAGAAAACAAAATACCTAATTCTTATATAGGTAGAAAAACGAACAATTATTACTTATTAACAATTATTACAAATTAACTTTGGATAAGATCCACTACCTGTATCGTAGCTTAAATATTAATATCTATAAAATCTTTTATGGAGACCAAGTTTTTTTTATTTTAACGAATTATTTTCTATCGAGATCAGAGCAAAAATACAATCGCCTCGCCCTCCGGTCAGGATATAATATGATGACGTATCAAAAAACGATTACAATTCAACTAAAACGTAACTTAAACATTTAATTATTTGGATTCTTATGGCACTAATCATCTTGAATAAAATATGATCATTTTAATCAGTCTTCTTCTTCATCATGGCAATGTTTACGTCACACTCTTTAAGGTTCATGTAAAAGTTATGATAAAGAGGGGGTATGATATTATGTGAGCAGAGATAGTGCAAATCCTGAAGTTTTGCCTTTGGGAGAGACAATTTTCCTTCATATGCTTGCTGTAACCGTCTTGAATGAAAAGGGAGTTGACTGTTTTCGATTACGGCTTTATTACGCAGCCGGTTTCTAGTTTTAGGGATTTCTTGAGTATTCAAAATAAGGATACTTTTGAGGTCATGGTCACAAAAATCAGTCTTAAAATTGATATTTTCTGCAGAATCGGGAAATATTTCTAATTGCCTTAAATGAGACCAAAACATTTTTCTTCCATCAGTATCGACTGTCCAGTTGCATTCAGGTAAAAGCATTTTTAAGTCAATGAAATCTTCTGTTGTCATTTCTTTTACTATATTAGGGTTTTTATCTTGTTTGGCCCACCTGATAAGAGCATACCACTGCTCGGGAGTGTAAACTACCTTGTGTTTAGCTGTCCTTTCGATGAGGGCATGCACGCTATAGCCCTCATTTTGAGTGTGTCCCTTCTCTAGATATTTATGGGTTATAATTACATTAAAATCTGAGCTGCTCGTAAGTAGGCAGCAAAGACGATGCGGTTTCGGTTTTGTCCTCCACAATTATCAGACCAAAAGTTGAACTTCTTTACTCCTTTTTGAGCGTTTTCTTCAGGCGACTCACATGCAGGAATGTCATTTATGATTTGACTCATACACGGTGTCATTAATGGAGAAAGTGTTGAGAAATTAACATTACTGAGCTGAATTATTTGGTCAGCAATAAATGATGACAAATTTGGTGAATCATACATGTCATAAATATTGCACATTATTAATTAACTGATTAATAGTAGAGGGTGTCAATAAAGGCGATTCAGTGTTGTTCAGTATTGTTTTAACCGGAGAGTGGGTTATAGTTATACTGCAAGCCGGCACAGAAGAAACGGTAACTATGGTCTAGTCATGGATTTGCAAAAATTTGGCGGCACCGGTATACTCATTTGCAGTTTCTATATCTGCACAACTAGAACCCGACACATATCTATTATCATCATTCTGCACATTATTCGTAACATCAGATGAAGCAGGGGGTTCAAACATATATCCGAATGTTCTTCATCACTATCTGCTATGACTTTGCCGAGAGTAGCGAGGTCTTCTTTTGTGATTTTTTTTGAATAACGGACCGGTGATTCAGCTAAAAAAAATACGCAGCTAATTATTTGATTAGTACACATGGAATGATTAAAACAAATAAACACTCACACGATGAGTTCAGGTTGAATGAGCGAGTACGACTATAATACATCAACGCAAAATTATATTGAGTAACTTCCTCGTAACCTTCGAAATAATAATATACTAACTATAATAATCGTTTTACACGATTTTTCAAAAAATTGCCTTTATATATTTATTGAACTTCGTTGCATGCCTAACTGCAATTTATATCGTTAAATTAAGTTAAAAGTGCATAGAAAAATGATTTTATGTTTTTAGTTTTCGACAATTAATATTTTAAAATGTTTAATAAATATTCACTTACAAGCATAACATGAATCTTTTTCCAGTGAATAAATGAATAAATATACAGATAAGCCATTAATGTAAACGAGGTTCCATCGTTTAAGTGTGTATTTGGTTAGTTACCTACAACGATTTATTAGGATCCCCCGTATAAATGTGTACGTGGATAGATACCTACTTATTACTGGGATATCAATTTAGTGCATAAAATAAAACAAAAAGTACTTACCACGACGTCTCGGAGATGGTATTAGTTGTTCACTGTGCTTTTTATTACTACTAATAGCATCTTCTTTGAGTTTTGAAAGAAATGAATACCGTTCACTCGCCATATTACCACTTTTTTAAAATAAACGTAGCGCGCGCGCATGTCGCTTCGTGTCCGCAGCAGGAATGAGGAACTGCCACCTCCCCACTACCCGCTGCAGTGCCGCCCAGCGTAGGAATGGGTAAGAGGCACATATCATTATTTTCTCTGGATGTTTTTTAGCTAAGGAATTAAATTGTCAGTTACACTTTAGGAAAAAAATATGTTCTGATCACTTTTTTTTTTTTTGTTAATGTATTTTGATAAAGTCGATACCGTAGATTACGAAAATGCCCTAGTAGTATAACTGTGTATTGGGCAGATACACACTTTAACTTAGGGGGTGTCGATATATAAATGTATGGAATTGACGTAAGCCACCGAGATAGTAACGTGACACTTACGTCAATTCCATACGTATTTCAATCGAAACGTTATCGCTAGCGAGTGTCGAATGCAACTTGTCTAGCCCTACTGAAGTGTTTAGGCTTGATTAAGAATTAAAATGTGGGTATAATATCGTAGGTATGAAGGTGACTAGATGAAACAATAGTTGTTATGTAGAAAATTCCAAAATAAAACCACTTAGTGGACATGGTTTGGACAGTAAGAAACTAAATGTAGGGTAACCATGATTTACAAAACTCTTGTCTTTTAAGGCTATTTTATCAAAAAATGGTATTGTTTCATGTTACTTGTATTGTGTTCACCCGTGTGGCTGCGGGTTAGAATAGTGCCACTCCATGTCTTCCCATGGATGACTTAAGAGGTGACTAAGGTAATAAGGTCTTGTAGTACTGTTAGGCGATGGGTTATCAACCTGTCACTAATACATTGGTAAACGTCTTAGCCTGATTATGCAAAATGAGGTTACTAAGTCTTTTTTAGAGTTGATGGTATTTCTGTAGCTCTGTCTACCCCAGTATAGAAATTAAGGCATGATGTTATGTATGCATGTAACTAATATTGTTATAGTACTTAATAACCGAATCTGAAAAAGTGATTTCTACTTACGTCTCCAATTTCATTCTATATATCAAAACCAAATTCTCGTGGCTTTAATCAACGCACTCCGATATAAGGAAACGGGAACGTCTTAGTATCGAACTAATAGTTTAGCGCTCAGCCATTTCCGTTAATAAGAAACAGGAACAAACAGAGTTCGATTAACCGTGCGTGACAAGGCTACTCTGTACCACTACAATAGGAACTTACTGTGTTCCATCTCACACTCGACACTGAGTAGATCGAGTGAAAGAGATGAATGAAACGTAGCTTGAAACATCTTGGACTAGGGCGCCAGAGTTCAGCAATAGTGCGAAGACGCCACTCCAGCTTGTCGGATGCAACTCATGCATATTCAATTGTCGTACAAGATTGTGGTCAAAGCGTGAATGAACGGCGTTTATTGATTCCCTTGCATATTTACTTTTTAACCCTAGACACAAAAGCGCGGTGTTATTAGTTCAATATATTATGTATCGTTTGTCCTTCCCCGGGTCTTAAACTATCTCCATTACAAACTTCATCTAAATCAGTTTGGCGGTTTATTGGTGAAAGCATAACAAACAGACAGATAGACATAGTTACTTCCACAGTATAGAGATATGTATTTATAGTATTGATTTATTATATTAGCCGCATAAGGTAAAAACACCAGTACTCGACACAGGACCAATGTTCGACACTGACTCTTATTCAAAGAAGATAAGAGTTATTAATTTGTTTTGTAACAATCAATTTATAACCCTATGATCTTAGAATTAAAAGCTTCTGTCGATTATTGGTGCATGTCAGCTAAAAGTGTCGAACATTGGTGTTGTTACAGTACAATATTATTGACGTTATAGCTTGAAACTCGTTTAAAACTAAAACGAACGCTAAACATTTATAACTCATAATGCACGTCTACTCGTTAAGTAAGCGTGTTAAATAACATATTGATTACCTGATCTTAGCTGAAATGGCCTCTCAAGACACGTCAGTTCATAGAAAATTATAAATCTGTCCTTTACGCGCGCTGTAAAATTAACTGCATGTCATGATAACTCCCCAGATTATTAATACTACCCTTAAACTACAATATTGTCAACAATACCTATTGATGCGGGGTTAATCCTCATTATAACCGGACAATAAGATTTTCAAAAAAAGCCTTCAGCTAACATACACATCTCAACCCTAAGCCGCGTAAATGAGTGAAACGGAACGTAAGCGACACGAATGCTAAGACTTACCTAAGTCCAATCCATCATTATGATTCCGTGAAACGGAACCTCGTCCACACCTGCGCTCAGCGCGCGTAGAAATAACCACGTAAACCTGACAAATTGCACCACATTCATATTGGTAGCGAAAAATGTAAAGCCACGCTGAAAAAATAAATGCGCGGGAAAACTTAAGGATTTTGCGGGTTTGTGCGAGACCTTTTGACGCGATGATTTCGCCTTTTTTGGCGGGAAGAGCGTAGAAGCTTCTTAAATGCTTAAGTAAGAAAAGCGGCCAAGTGCGAGTCGGACTCGCCCATGAAGGGTTCCGTAGCAGCAAGTAACATAATATAAAAGTTCGTTGTAGCTTTGATAAATGTTTTTATGACGTATTAAAAAAAAACTACTTACTAGATCTCGTTCAAACCAATTTTCGGTGGAAGTTTGCATGGTAATGTACATCATATATTTTTTTTAGTTCTATCATTCGGGGGGACACACATTTCAACACTTTGGAAGTGTCTCTCGCGCAAACTGTTCAGTTTAGAAAAAAATTATGCTAGTAACCTCAATATCATTTTTGAAGACCTCCACAGATACACCACACGTATGGGTTTGATGAAAAAAAAATTTGAGTTTCAGTTCTAAGTATGGGGAACCCCCAAAATTTATGTTTTTAGGGTTCCGTAGCCAAATGGCAAAAAACGGAACCCTTATAGATTCGTCATGTCTGTCCGTCTGTCCGTCCGTATGTCACAGCCACTTTATTCCGTAACTATAAGAGCTATACTGTGGAAACTTGGTAAGTAGATGTATTCGGTGAACCGCATTAAGATTTTCATACAAAAATAGAAAAAAAACAATAAATTTTTGGGGTTCCCCATACTTAGAACTGAAACTCAAAAATTTTTTTTTCATCAAACTCATACGTGTGGGGTATCTATGGATAGGTATTCAAAAATGATATTGAGGTTTCTATTATAATTTTTTTCTAAACTGAATAGTTTGCGCGAGAGACGCTTCCAAAGTGGAAAAATGTGTGTCCCCCCCCCGTAACTTCTAAAATAAGGGAATGATAAATGTAAAAATAATATATGATGTACATTACCATGCAAACTTCCACCGAAAATTGGTTTGAACGAGATCTAGTAAGTAGTTTTTTTTTAATACGTCATAAAAACATTGATCAAAGCTACAACGAACTTTTATATTATGTTACTTGCTGCTACGGAACCCTTCATGGGCGAGTCCGACTCGCACTTGGCCGCTTTTTTTTTCTATTTTTGTGTGAAAATCTTAATGCGCTTCGCAGAATACATCTACTTACCAAGTTTCAACAGTGTAGTTCTAAAAATAAATCTCGTACGGATTAACGCTTTATGCGGATATTCCGAATTTAAATGAAACAGCAAACCAATTCAGATTAGTCGCCATAGTATTTAATCACAAAGTTTTGTAGGAACATGGCAATGGCAGGCCTTAAAATTCTAAATATATTTACCGAATATCCAATGGTGCAATTTGTTTTTTAATAGTCATGTTATGCTGGAAGTGACCTTGTTGGGAGTGACCATGCCTTCGAAGCTAGGGGTCCTGGGTTCAAATCCCGGTAAGGGCAGATATTTGTGTGATGAGCACGAGTATTTGTTCCTGAGTCTTGGATGTTTTCTATGTATTTAAGTATATATTTCTCTATATAAGTATGTTTATCGTTGTCTAGTACCCATAGTACAAGCCTAGAGCTTAGTTTGGGACTAGGTCAATTTGTGTGAGATTGTCCTGTGATTATTATTATTATTATTGTCAATATTTATTTAAAATCTGTAAGTTAAGTTTTTTACAATAAATGTTAAGATATAAAAGTAAAATAACAATACTCATATAAAAAACAAATACTATAAAAAACCTAACCTACGGGTGCCGCCGGCAGCGGGGCAGGGCTCAAGCTTCCGGTGCTTAGGGCCGCAGAGAGAGGAACCTCCTCACAATACGTGCCGTGTCGAGGAGTACTGCTTTCTGTATCTGGCCCTTGATCCAGCCACCTAGTGAGAGTCTCTTAAGGTGTTGATCGAGACTCTTCGCTATAAGACCGTTCGCTGAAATAACTATCGGGACAATGATCGTCGAGTCAACATCCCACATAGCGGTCACCTCATGAGCCAAGTCAAGGTACTTGCTGAGCTTGTCCTTCTCAGCCTTCACGAGGTTCTCGTCATGCGGGATGGTGACGTCAACGAGCACTGCCCGGCGTTGAGATCGATCTGTTAACACGATATCAGGCTTATTGGCAACAATAGTCCTGTCCGTGATGACAGATCGATCCCAATAGAGCGTAGCACGACCATTTTCGAGAACTGGTGCCGGTGTGTACTTATAGTACGGCACTTCGGACTCAACAAGACCATATTGAAGAGCAAGTTGCTGATGGATGATCCTGGCCACGAGGTTATGTCTGTGCAAATACTCACCGTTGGCCAAATGGGAACAACCAGAAATTATTATTAAAATTATTATTAATTAAATTATTATTAATTATTATTATTATTATTAATTATTATTATTATTATTATTATTATTATTATTATTATTATTATTATTTAGTTGCTTAGGTTAGGTTACCTTATGAGCATTAACAAAATAAAGTCCATCGAAAAATGGCATTCGGCATCATGAAAATCAGGATTTAGATCAATTTGGAATTTTGACTCACCGGAACTATGTAGAGTACCCGACGTGGCTGTTACTCGTTGGTTTAACATTTTCTCGACGCCCATGGAAGATATTTTTAATAGTTCTTTACTAAAATAATTTTGGGGCTCCGTACCCAAAGGCTTCAAATAGAACCTATTACTAGCCTACGCTATCAGCGCGTTTGACCGTTTATCCTATTTTTTAAGGATTATAACTGAAACATAAAGCGGCTATAATAATTAATAAAATTACGATTTTAGGCGGTTATCTATAATCTCTAGCCTATGTTGGTCTGCTCTGGTGGTTGCAGGCTGATTTTTTTTTGTACGAATCACGTGATCGCTATAGAATAGAATCGAGCAACTTTATTTGAGGCAACAAGACCCCTATTTACAAACACCTTAAAGTCCAACATACATATCAATATATTATGACTAAAAATTGACATAACTACTAAGACACTTTCGCGGCGTCAGCTAGCCGGTGGCGATGAAATCGCCGAAACATACACCGCTCGGCTAAAATTCCTCCTTTAAAATGGTCGACAGATTGGTCGGTACTCTCACCACAAAGGAATTAAAATTTACCTTGTTCCAACTACAAGCGTTTGTTTAATTACTAATCTAAATGGAAACAAACCAAACCTGTCTAACCGGCAAACAATGTTCACCTTCTATTGGCTGTTGTAATAATAATGTAATTTACGTGATTTTTTGTCTAAATTTGGGTAAGTGCCTAATTTAATTTAATTGTAACATTGTGTCATTGTCATAATTGATCAAGAGTCAAATTTTGTCCATTACGAATGTAATTCTCTGAACTGATATACACTTACTCTATTTGTATCTTAACTAAATAAATAAGTAAATAAAATGTTTTAAAAAACAAAAACCGCCTCCCAAAAAGCAAGAAAAAAATCTTTTAAAATGATAGGTAATGGTCAGTCAAACTGAAGTCAGTTTTTGGCTAAAAATAGTGTGGGAAGCCGACTTCAGTTTAACTGACCATTACCTAACATGGTAAATGTTGAAATGCATAACTTTTTACTTAAAATACTAAAATCGCTACATGTATGCCTATAATATTTGAGGAGTTCCCCTAATTCCTCACAGATTCCCTCATCAGATACCGATTTGGTGACAGTGGGACCATCACAAAAGCATACCCTATGAAACAAAATAATTTTCAAAATTTGTCCATAACATAGAAAAACAAACAATGGCCCTGTGTGGTTGCCGGGTTAGAATAGTGCCACTCCATGTCTTCCCGTGGATGTCGTAAGAGGCGACTAAGGGAATGAGGGCTTCTAGTACTGTTAGGCGATGGGCTTGCAACCTGTCACTAATACACTAGTAAACTTCTTGGCCTGATTGTGCAAAATGTAGTTACAGAATTATCAACAAGTCTTTTTAGAGTTGTTGGTATTTCTGTAGCTCTGCCTACCCCACTCTGGGAATGAAGGCGTGATGTTATGTATGTATGTATAGAAAAACATGCATGCATGGTCAACATACATACATAGAACAACATACAGTGGAACATAGAAAATCCACCTTCTTTGAAGTCGGTTAAAAATAAACAAATGAAGTATAGCGTATATTAATGACAGAACTCTCGGTCCGCGAGTGGTGGTTGCACTTGTCCAGTTTTTAAGATTAACTGTCTGTGCAGACTGCTGCTAGTAACGATAATGCTCGGTATTCTACCGCAGACTTTGCGAGGATAAAAACTTCAATATATGTTTAACGTCTGGAAAGTCTTCTTGTACAGCTGTTGTTTTGCTTGAATATAGCACATTTACTTTTTGACTGCCTCAAATTATACTTAATTAAAAACAAAAATACTAAATTACCTAATTTTAAAATTAATAGATTACTTTTTTATAAGGCTTCATAACGTAAATTTGTTTTGTGCAATACCTACGGAGTTTACATACTTTTATATATTTACTAGCTTCTACCCTCGACTTCGTCCGCTTACATGTCGATTATCGTTATTCCCTCGGGAACTTTTAAATTTTCCGGGATGAAAAGTAGCCCATGTGAAATCCAGGGTATAAATCCGTCCAGTCACTGCAGCGTGAAAGAGTAACTAACTAACACACACAAACTTTCGCATTTTTAATATTACTAGTAGGATAGGATTTATTTATAGCAAAATAATGAAACGAGCTGCATTGTACGTGCACTGGGGCGCAGTGCTCAGATAAGCCAGTGATGTCAAACAACACATTTTTTTTTTAATAATCGTGAATATACTTAGTTACATATTTTATTCAAAATTGTCACACAATTTGTCTGTACTCACGGTTCTTTGCGAGTTATTAATGATGGTGATCACACAGCGGCTTATCACTTTAAGTACGGTCCCGTACTAGCACAGTATAAACCAACGAGTAGAACATTATCGGACAATGGTACAGCGGGCGGCTTGCATGTACACATCGCATCTTTAGAATTATAGAGACCTAATCCAAATATTTTGACTTTCGATTTAGGTCTCTATAGTACTAAATTTATGACTCGAAATTGAAAGCTGAAAATGTTTGAATTAGGTCACTATAATTCTAAAAGTGCGACATGTGCGCGCACTACAAGCAAACGTGACTGATACGTCTGAGCCTGCGTATTGACGAAAAATGCAAAATTGTCATCGTTCCTTAAACGCACGCGCTGCCACCACGCACAGGTGTCAAAGTATGGCAAAATGGGCTTACCTTACGCTACTAGAAAAACGAAAAGAAAAATACATTTTATTCACTACACATACTTATAGGTAGTAAGTGACCAAATAAATACCAAAAAAAACATATTTAACAAAAAAAAACGAAGAATTTAAACTATAATTTGCGGCCAAAGTGCTGGTTGGGAAATTATAATTTTTGGACCGTCAACAAATAGCCTTTAAGCTTACGCTTCAAGGTGTACTTGCTATGCGCTCTTTGGATTGGAGGGGGGCGATCATTCCAGCACTTGGACGCCGCGAACTTGAAACGACCCTGAAACGCCGCAGTTCAGTGCAGCGTCACGATCGCCCTAGCTTTAAATCTGCGTACATTACTGGACCACTGGGTCTTTTTATAGAGGTACGACGGGGTCATGTGTTGCACCCCACCGAACATAAGGGTCGCCTGCGGTGCATGCGCTTCCGCACAGCCATGTTTAGCAAGTAAGCGGCGTTCAAATACGGAGTGATATGGGAGCGGGGAAACAAAAACGAGCACACGCGTTCTGTACTCGTATTAGCCAACTAAAAAGTTTAGCTTTGATAATGAAACATTGTTTTTTCATCACCAAAAAACCGATCGTCGTTGAGATGTTGATTGAAATGATGATGATGATATACTAGTAATAAATCATATATAATAGTATAAACTTGAAAAAAAAAACTGTAGAACTAATTTTGGTTTGTGTGGATAATGTTTTCGAATGTACCTGAGCGTGCGTAGATAGCAATGGCTGCTAAAGGGCCGGAGATGAACTGCTTTTCTGTATTTACTTTGGTACTAGTGCGAAAAGCCCAAGACGGATGGACCAACTATTGGGCCCTAAACTTTGCAGAAACGGTTAGTACTGAGTAATAGGTTGAACGCTCAGAAGTATGTGATTGGTTCCCAAAAACGGTTAGTCTCCGTAATCCCCACATACATACTTCGAGTTTAAATTGTATGGGGTACTATTTATGACGTTGAAACTTGTTACTTGAACCTATTACGACATAATATATCATGGTATTTTTTTGAACGGCCGCCATTATCAAAATAATAGGTATCATGACATTGACGTTATGATAACATGTCAAAAGCAATTAGATTTAGCCTGAGTCAAATGGGGCCCCAGGGCCTCTATTCTACAGTGTTATAACGATATCGCATTTGACGTGTTTTAGAATCGTTTATGTCACAGTCGCCATTATTGTAAATAACATAAGAGTTATCAAAACGTTGACAATATGGGCTGGAATTCTGCAAGGTAATAACGATATCGATTTTGACTTGATTCCGTATTGTCAAAGTTTTGATAACTCTTATGTAATTTGCAATAATGGCGATTGTGACATAAACGATTCTTAAACGTGTAAAACACGATATCCTTTTAACGCACCTGAATAGAGGCCACGGAAACACGTCAAAAACGATATCGTTATTACCTTGTAGAATCCCAGCCCTGATCTAAATTCGGTGGTCGATATTTTTACGATTCTTATGTAACTGCGGATTTCATTTGGACTTCATATTGTATGGGTTATTTTACATTAAAAACAACTGGGTATATTTTTAGCACCGAAATCAGCCTTTGCGAAACGAAAATAGGCGTAAAATTTCTCATTTGTCCAAATTTTGCATCGTTGACTAGCGTTGAGGATTGAGGCATTTCATCTTAGCCCTCAGGTTTGGCACCGCTTTTAACGTACATTTTTCAAGGGTCTCAATTTGTATTAACTTCGTGAAAAAAAAATATCTTTGTAAGTGAGAATTTGAATCTACTAGCAAGGAAATTAAGTTCAGTTACCTTTGCTCTTAAATAACATTTTTTTAAATTGAAATAAATAAAAAATAACTTTATAGTCATTAAAATATAGTTTAAACGCAATTGCCTTTATTATGTACCTCCTTATATTACGGCATACAGGATCTCATGACGTTAATATTTTGGTAGGAATCTAAGTCTACAAAAAACTTGCATTATTTATTTTTATTGGATCCTCTAAAATGCAGAACAATGTCATCCTACGGTCGGTATTCCAATTGCAAAGAAATGCAAGAAGCAAGTGCAATTCAAAACTCCTTATAATACTGTTCAAGGAATAGTGAGATTATGCCGTATTGACTTTGAAACTTAAACCGAGCAAGGGAAGTTAGTGGAAGTTCTAGTTAAGTCTCAACAAATACGTATAAAACTTTGTATGCACGCAGAATACTTACAATAAATGTGTTCGTTTGTATAACTTATTAAGGGCATTCATTGCATTATAGTCGTACATAAAATTAACCAATTTACAAGGCACGCCGACTTTGGTAGTACCCGTTTTCGTTTTCCCACGGAACTACATTTTTTTCGAGATAAAAAGTATTCTGTTTGAAAATACAGACGGCTATAGTATAGATACATACATAAATAAATAAATATCATGGGACAATGTACATAAGACTAAAAAAGATTAATGAAAAGGACAAAGAGGTCCTATTAAGAAAGTGGCCTGGAGACCTGGCCGCCTTCGTACTACCTGGAGGCGATCAGTTGAAAAAGAGACTTCATCGACTGGCCTTGGCTGGGTAGATCTTGAAGTTGCCGCAAAAGATCATGAAAAATGGAAAACCCTTCTGCGAGCCCTATGTCCCTGAGGGATAACAGGAAGACATCATCATCATCAACGTAAGACTATCCGTGAGTCCAAATTTATTCAGTTCAAATATCTGAACATCCAAAAATCGAGAAATGCGAGCGTGCGTGTTTTTTTTTTCATTTATTTTCAAATTTCATTTATTTATACATAAATAATTTTAAAGTTACTCGCCAAACTGCTTACGCAGTTTGTTGCCGAGATAGCGCTCATTCTTTGTTTTTTCTTTTGTGTACATGCGTGCACGTGTGTGTGTAAGCGGTACAGAATGTACGCAGTTTAAGGTTCGAATGTCATGTACAGCATCCACAACATTATTTTAAATATTTATTGTAAAACACAACATTTACTTGGCAAACATGTACTGCACTACGAATGAGGATTTAATAGGTATTGATAAGAATAGTGATGGTAAATTAAGAGACCTCAAAACATTTAGCGGTTACTTCAACATATTTTCCTTTATAAATATTCATATTCCACTGTAAGTATGGTTTTATAAATATAAATTCCCAGCTTACTTCAGAAACGTGTCACAGAAGGATCACTGGATTAAATTCAGTCGGTAGCTGCACTTTCTTAATAAAATTGGAAATATTTGCAATGCAGATCCATCTCAGACTCTGAGATTACTTTAGCCTTCTGTTGAAATAAGTTTGAAACCAAAATCACGGGCGTTTTCTTATAAATATGTAATGTCCAGGAAAAACTTTGATTTGGTTTTTCCTATTTCATGGCTTATTGAACGACCTCGATGGGTTTCTATGCTGGTCAATAAGGAATTTTATGAGGATTTATTTTCACATGTTATTTTTTTTTGTTTTTGTGGGTTCAAGTTAATTTCACCATTAGTGTTAATAGCTATCGGAAACCTTCTTCACCTCAGCACCTCAATAAGGGAGGTTTTGCTGTTTAAAATGTTTTTTTTGCCGCCTCTTTTACTCTTGAGCATCCTTTTTATTTATTTATTTAATCTTCTTTGCACAATACAAATAAATGTAAAAAGTACAAATGGCGGACTTAATGCCTAAAGGCATTCTCTACCAGTCAACCACATGTTCCGGTCATGTCAAAAACCGGTGCAATTAGAAAAATGAACAGTGTTAAAAACTAAATAAAATCTAAATAGCTACTTAACATTTAAAAAAAAAATATATATAATACATAAATAATATATAAGTTTATATAATACATAAACAATACTTAAATGCAATGAAAACAGTGTGTGATGAAGATGATGACACTTACTTAAGTTCTTGGTTGATTTTACTAAGAACATATTAGATAAAAGATAAAGATAATAGTTGTTTATTCAGTAAGTAGGCCGCACGGGCACTTTTACACGTCAAAATTCTACCAGCGCTTCCCAAGAGGAGACCACTGCTGAGAAGAAGCGCCACAAAAAACTCAACATCAGTTAAAAAAAAAAAATTGCTTATGACAATGATAGAACTTAACCTATATAAAACCTATAATAAAATTTTAATATATTAATATATTTATGTAATATATTATATCATGCGTAGTTATGCAAGAAAGCGTATACAGTAGAGTTTCTTAACCTTATAGTTGGATTTTTAGTATAGGTTGTATGTAAAAAAAAGTTATCTACCGAATTAGATTTATATACATAAATCTAACGTACTTTCGTATGTCTAAAAGTTAAACAAAAACAAAAGAAATAAACAAAAGCTAATTTAAAATATAATAATTATGATAGTTGGATGATTTTACTTTTGTATTGTAGTCACGTAATGGCTTTGGCATTAGTAGTATCGCTTTTATCCTTCGTTTTCCGCGTCCAACTCCCAGTTTACCGGTTATTTTAAACAAATCATACCCTTGGCGTTTCCGGAAGATAAATATAAAATAACATTACGACCTAAACCCGAAGCAAAAAGTTATTTATTGTTAAATTGTCTAGACTTAGAGAGAAATATTTTACTAAAATAAGAGTTACTACTTCAGTTAAACATTCCGTGTAACTTACGATCAACTTCAAATTTTATTTATCACATGGTTGTACAAAACGTAGCTGCGAGATAAATAAGTACACATATAATAATAAAATAATAATAATATCAAGGGACAATCTCACACAAATTGACCTAGTCCCAAACTAAGCTCTAGGCTTGTACTATGGGTACTAGACAACGATAAACATACTTATATAGAGAAATGTATACTTAAATATATAGAAAACATGCAAGACTCAGGGACAAATATTCGCCCTTACCGGGGTTTGAACCCAGGACCGCTGTCTTCGGTGGCAGGGTCACTCCCAAGACTCCCAACTAGGCCAACGTATCGTCAATAGAATATAATATAATTTATTTATTCAACGCATACAGCAATTCATTTAAAAACCAATAACAACTAAAAAAAACACATTACCCATTGCGTTGAAAAGGGCCCCTACTCAGCATAATGCCGCTCATTTCTAGAGGGACCTTGACCTAAAAACTAACAACACTACTACTATATCTTTAGCAGAATCAAAAAAGGGGTAGCAGAATCAATCATCAGAGACACTCAATTTAACTAACATTTTTTGCAACTAACGTTTCTTTGTTTATTAACACTAGAACATCACAAACGTTTCCAGTTGCATCGTTACAAGCGTTATTATATTAGATATGTATAGATGGTCTTGAACTTTACAATACAATACAAAACACTTTATTGTCCACCAAACAAAAACATTACAGAGAACTAGCACAATTTAAAAGACCCAGGTAAACAAGGCGATCTCTTCCAGACAACCTTAGAAGGGATAAGGTGTCAAGATAAAAAAAAATATCACAGTAGGTGGTGCAGACTAATTTCGAACAATAACAAGGAACTATGGTAGCTACAAAATACAATATACCTATAAATAGATAATCAAATATGTACATAGGTACTAATACAAATTAATACATTAAAATGACTTACATAAATAAATAGATAATAATAAACAATTACATAAATTAATATCGAGAGATCCACATCAGGGGAAAAAAAGGCACACGACAGAAATGCATAGTGAAACATAGTGAGAGAAATGTACTGAGACAATACAATTATAACTGCGACAAAAAGTGCTCATGGAGAAATCTCTTAAAGATAGGTAAAGATTTAGCCGCCGCAGCTCCACAGGAAGGAAGTTCCACAGACGGACAGCCTGAAAAGTAAAGGAATTGTCGAATTGTTAAACTTTGTCGATATTCACATATATTTGTAGCTAAACATGACCTAATTGCGTAAAATAAACATTTCTAATTACCTTGACGTTTCGATCGTATTACAAAAACAACAACATGCATTCCAATTAAGAACTCCGCCTTTTTTGAATTTGGTTTAAAATATATTCTAAAGCGGTATGATAGAACTTTCTCACGCTGTTATAATACTAACGACAAGTTCTGGGACGCCCTGTATACAGCTAATGCTTTATTCTAGTAAATATATTGCAAATACATTGTAGGACATTCTAAACTGTGCATCATCTGTCGTCTTAAGACAAGGATGTATCTCAAATTCAATTGCCAAAGCAGATTCGACCCTATCTTATTAGAAATAAGGTTGCATGTGCCACAATTGTTTGGTCTGAGATACTGCCATTTATTTTAGCAGGACAGTCTTGGTTTATGTCACAGCTCACGGGCTCTATTTTACTTATTTAAACTGCTTTTGACATGTTATCGTATTGTCAACGTTATAATTAAAAACAATGCGATAATATGACAAAAACAAGTTTTACCAATTCGGCAAGGTAAGGAAGGAGGAGAAGGCTAGCACTCAGGCCATCTGATGGTAAATGGAATCTGAGATCCATTAGACATTTGAACTCTCAAGAATATTTTCAGGACTGCATTGCAAATGTGTTGATGAGGCTGGTGCTGTCATAGTCAGCTATATCAAAGTATATACCGGGTGTTGCCTGTAATAGGAGCAATAAATTTAGGGATCGTTTCCACACCACAAACGTAACAACATTTATTCTACAACTTTTGAAAATAACTTATTGTTAACTAAATAATAATTAATTTAGATTTTCCAAGCAAGCAATGTATTGCGAAAACTAGGTACAAAGTTTGTAGGATGGTAGATGATAAAATAAATGTTTTTTAAATGTTGTAGAACAAATGTTGCTACGTAAAACGAGTAGAAACGATCCCTCAATTTATTGCTCCTATTACAGGCTACACCCGGTATAAGAAAGTAGTTCATCTTCAAACAAAGGTACATCGCGCGGCTTGCGTGTGTGTGTAACGCGTCCGGCTGTGGGACCACTGACATAGTTTGAAGTCAGTGGCTAGATGCCGTTTCGTGTGCGTGGCTAGCGCCGACCACAGCAAGATTGCCAAGAAAAAAAATTAAAAAAAAAATCTAATTGTTTATACAAGAGCACACTGCACACACTGTTTTTCGAGCACACGCGTTTTTGTAAAATACGCTTTAAATGTAGCTTTATGTTAAAAAAACTTGCGTTATATTTTAGCCGAAAAAATGTTTCTTTCTTTATGTTTTTCTGTTGGTTGATAAACATAGTAAAACAGAATGCAAGGAGCACCATTTTTCTACAAGAATTCAGTTACACAAACGTATAAAATAAACCTTTTGCCAGCAACCGTTTAAAAAGTTCAACAAGTTATTAAATTGTCGTCTCAGTATTAGAAACTATAACGCAGAGGAGTTTTTCCGTGGTATTGGCCGTATTCAGCGCTCCCAGCGGAATTATAATTAACTAACTAACTCTTGTAAGAAGTGAGCGAGTTCCCGGGGGAGGCTATTGTTTTTAATGAATTCGTAACTTTCAGGACCTCGGGGTACATCACCTGCAGCTAATTCGAAAGTAACTTTAAATTAGCGATGCTTGATTTAAGTTAGCCAGTTTAGTTTTAGTTTATTTTAAGCCTTTTATCTCAGGTACTTAAGTTCGAACCATCTCGAGTAAATTATATGTCTTCGGTGGCCTAGGGCTTAGGGGGTCGAGGTGTATCCGAAAGGGTCCAACTGCAAGATAAGACAAGATAAGATACGATTTGTTAATTCATAATAAACGTTTAACATGCTAAAGCTATTTTATAAACTACCTTATTAAAAACAAGTCTTTTCAATGCCGATCGTAGGTTATTAGCTAAGTTCGGGTGCAATCGGAAACATTCATGTCGCTGCGTTCCCGCGTCATTTGTCTCGCGGTCATGTTTTGACCAGTTTTGTTTACGTTATTATTTCGCCGGCGTACTTCGTGACGTGACTTTAAAAACAATAAAAAGAAATTAAAAGCTTAAACTATCGAAATAGAAACTCGAAAAGGAAATCCCGTCTCTGGACATTTTTCGACGATGTTGAAAGTGATCCAAATAAAGTGAGGTGTACCAGTGTCAAGTGCTTATTTCTTGTGGCGGGCAGGGACGAGCTGCAAATACGACTAGTATGACTAACCAAATAAAATATAGACATAGTTATTTAATATCTCAGTTGGGGGTTGCGATTAAAGGCACATCACTCGAGTCACAGTCACATTCTACCTCAGTATCGCAAAATTCGCAAGAGGAGCAACTAACCCAACAACGAAGCTCCCGTCAAAACCAGCGGCCAGACTTTCTTCCTATGTCCTTAATTTTCCTGTAGGCAATAAAGTGCCGAATATTCGGCATAAACGACTATAAATGGTGCCGAATAGCCGGTGTTCACGACTAGTCCGCGACTAGTCGGCCCATCTCTAGTTTAAACCAAAACGAAGCGAGAGCGGTTTGCTAGTCTTATATACGGTCTTATATACCTGAGGCACAGCTGGAAAAATATATTAATTTTGTAGGTTTGTTTGCTAAAGTAAGAAGAAGTTACTCCTAAGTACGTGTAATAGATAATCAGATTAGTTTCACACAATTGCTCTTGCTACATGGGGAATGTTATGTACTCCGTAATTGTCGCGTATAAAAGAATAATGTACCTACAATGTAAATCATGTCTTCAAAGTGCTACCTTATAATATACGATGTGGATGTACTTATATTAAATAAATAAAGATCTTCAAACCCTTTTCTCCGCGTCATCGGTACAAATCCTCGCTGCACGTAAACTAGCCTCCATTAGACACGGGTTATTGCATCGGAGAACAAATAGCAATAATTCGACGGGACGGCCCCGCGGGGGGTCGTTCGTTACTGCCCGGAAATGTTGTGCTCACTGAATTATAAGAACACACGGTTAATTTGTTACTGACGTTTCGAATGGTTAAAAAAACTGGTAAGACTTGATGTAAAGCTCGGTTTTACTTGACTAGAACTCGTTTAATTTTATTTCCACGGAACCTCGCAAAGTTAGTTAATAGGGGTAGGCAGAGACCACTCCTTTCCACCTGCTTCGATTCTGACAAATCTCTTTCGTTTCTTCCACATTCATACATCGAGTCATGGATGCACGTTGGTTTCGGGTACTTAAGATTCCAGTATTTCTCCGATTTGATTAAAAATAGTAAGCCTACTTTACTTAGTTAATATTGGTATGATAATTTCTTAATTGTAAGGTTCCGTACCAAAAAGGTGTCAACTGGAGGCTAAGTATTACTAAGTTTCCATCTGTCTGCCGGCGGATCGTAATTCATGAATCGTAATAGGTAGAAAATTTAAATTTTCGCAGGGTGTAATTCGATTTTTTTGCTGTAACTACACAAAAAAGATAACAATTAAAGCGCAGATATACTCCATAGACACGCTACTCTCGCAATGTAATTTTTTGAGTTCAATATTTCCTAAACGGCCCCCCAAGTCTATAAATTGATAATAACATGCACGTAATGATTTTTTAGGAGCTATCCAATGATACCTTGTACACGTAAAATTGTAGTGTCGTAAAACCAATTTTGTACCACTACTGCTTAAAAAAGGCGGTAGTTTGAGAGCACCCAGTTGTCGCCTACAAACTGATCGTGCCTACAATTTTTGAAAATAAATTTATTTTATTATTATTTAAATATAAAAGTAAAGTAACAATACTCATATATAAAATAAATATTCTAAAAAACCTAACCTACGGGTGCCGCCGGCAGCGGGGCAGGGCTCAAGCTACCGGTGGTTAGGGCTGCAGAGAGAGAAACCGCCTCACAATACGCCGCATCATCGAGGAGTACTGCTTTCTGTATCTGGACCTTGATCCGGCCACCTAGCGAGAGTCTAGGTGTTGGTCGAGTCTCTTCGCTATAATACCGTTCGCCGAAACAACTATCAGGACAATGATCGTCGAGTCAACATCCCACATAGCGGTCACCTCGTGAGCCAAGTCAAGGTACTTGCTGAGCTCGTCCTTTTCAGCCTTCACGAGGTCCTCGTCATGTGGGATGGTGACGTCAACGAGCACTGCCCGGAGATCGATCTGTTAACACGATATCAGGCTTATTGGCAACAATAGTCCTGTCATTTATTATGTCAATAATTGAAAACAATGATAATTTACCTTTGCTTTACAGGTACATGCGCGACCACTTTGTCGGCGTAATTTCCAAGACATAGACCAGGAATTTTTGAGTGGAACCGCGGACAGAGGGACAAACGGACAGACAAATTAGTTTGACTTTGAAACCATAAAAACTCAGCACTTGTACTACAACCGCTTAGATTAAATGTATGTGATGTATGTGTGTAAGTTTATGCAATTAAACTCCAATTAAATTAGTATTTAATTATGCATACCACGTAATGTTTCATTAAATTCTATCATCCATAATCACCGCTCATTAAAACAGCAACAAAAGCATTCGTTAAATACGTAACATGCATAAATCCGCACAAAAACGTGCTATAATCGAATTCGGAAATAAAATCGTCAATCGGATTCAAACAATGAGTGAAATGATTACATTCTCTGTGGGATCCGGCAAATATGTTTAAAGCTTAATTTGCTGCCGACAAATATTTGACACGGTCATTTGTTTACCAAACGCGATAATTCGGGATTGAAACGGAATGTGTAAACGAACCTTACGGGATTAATTGGGTAAAGTGTCAGACTTAATCACGTTTACAAGGTTTCAGTAGCCCTAGCGAAGATGTGAACGCAGCTAACGGTTCTGTTTTCTATCGAATCGAAATGAGATGATGGCCTATGGAATTGATATAAGCGGTTGACGCGATCTGTCGTTAGCTTACGTGAATCCTTTACATTTGGTCGATTTTCTATAATCGCTAGCTTAGCGTTATGAATCTTGACTAGGCCCTAGGAACCTTTAACCTTTTAATCGCCAACGAGTCATAATATATCAGCACCGCAGGTTCAACGCCAACGACTGATAGATTCTTTATGGTTGACAGTGGAAAATATACCTGATGGTCTATGAGGTATAAATGACATTAGTTTTGCCTTATTCACCATCCTGACAATGACGGGTGAGAGTTGACACTTTTTTTATTAGTAACATCTTCTTATGTTTAGCAAAACTGAGCCATTAGATTTATTACATGATGTTAACACATGATGCTGGCACAAGAAAATAGTCCGTTGCAAAAATAAGTCAAGTTACGCAATACTGCATATTGCAGTATCGTTGACGATATTGGAATTTTGAAAGTTGATGTCCGACAGAGTCCAGCAGGATGAATATGTAAATAGAAACACGGTACGAGCCACCTTTACCGCCAAGGAGTAAGAGCTTCCATAATGACATTAAAGCATTATGGTTTGAGACAAAGTGGAATAGATAACGTTTTAAACATTTGATGTGCCAGAGCCAGGTGCAGCCAGGTACTACTCTGCCCTGCTAACACAAATGGCAGTATCTTAGATAAAACTCTTGTAGCAAATGGAACCTTATAACAAACACGATAGATTTAAATCTGCTTTGGCTACTGAAATTGAGATACTGCTTATTGGCTTAAGGAGGGCAGCACTGCTTGCAGTATTTCCGTAGAAGAATTACTTTTCAATTTTGGAAGATGCATTGGCCTAGTTGCTAGTGACCCTGCCTATGATGCTAGCTGTCTCGGGTTCAGTTCCCGGTTTGGGCAAATATTTGTGTGATTTCCATGTATTTAAGTAATTATTTATCCATATAAGTGTTTATATAGTTGTCTATTTCCCATATTACAAGCCTACAGCTTAGTTTGGGATTAGGTCAATTGGTGTGAGATCATCTCCGGATATTTATCTATTTATAACGCTGCCGCCTATCGCCTGCGATGAGCGATTCATATCTTTGGAATTAAATGGACTAGTACCTATTCAGACTCTGTAAACGCTACAGCAGTTATCATCAAGAGCGTCATTTGCCTATTCCACCCTTTTTACATAAATAGCCGTATTGTTGTATAAATAAAACTCGGCGAACAAACCCAACGAGAGCGTATTTGTTAGTATAAAAAAGCTTGTTACTACTTCGCACCTCTCTGGCCATTTTTCAGAAGTATTTTTCTTCTTTTCCACATATACTCGAGGTGCGAATTCAAAAGAGCAATCAGGACTAACGAAGCGAACGCTTGCGTACCTACAACAGTTAGGCAAAAACGAACGAGGTTCCATACAAATGTTAAGGGGAATAGCATAACTCGTTTACAACAACAATCTTTGTGTGGGTTTATTGTACGTTATTGACCAAGAAATTAATAGAATAATTTATTTACTAAATAACAAGAGTGCGTAGGGAAATCAAAGATCTATCGTTCTCATATAAATTACTGCACAATAGTAATGATTCTTCCGATCTCCTTAGCAAATTATCTTTCCGCTGTCCGAGTTGTAGAATTCGTTTCACCAATTTGAGAACAAAGGACCCTAAAAAAGTTGTTAGGAAAATGTGGTTTCAGTCAATTTTCATGAAATTTAGATATGTGCCCTGTGCCCTGATCAAAAGTCCCTTCGGGTGCTACCACGGTTTCCGAATCCGTTCCCGAGATACGATCGAATTTATACCTACAGGCAGATCTATGTATTTTCCCGGCGTTGTGTTGTTTTAAACCTTAATCTCTGTTGTGATGATATGGACATATACCACACAAACACCACACCGACTAAATGTGGCACCTAATAGTGGTGGGTTACCTAATTGTAATGCCATTTCTCTTTATTTCTTGCCACATTTAGTCAGTGTGGTGTTTGTGTGGTATATGTGCATTTTGCACTGACATTGACATTAGACATGCAATAGATAACTTCTCCATATCATCACAACAGAGGTTAATTAAGGTTTAAAACAACACAACGCCAGGAAAATACATAGATCTGCCTGTAGGTATAAATTCGATCGTATCTCGGGAACGGCTTCGGAAACCGTGGTAGCACCCAAAGGGACTTTTGATCAGGACACATAAGTCTAAAACATATCTAAATTTCATGAAAAATGACTGAAACCACATTTTCCTAAAAACTTTTTCGGGGTCCTTTCATCTTACCGTAAATATTATGCAAGACATACATATGTATAACTAGAGCGTGTACAAATTATAACAAGAAATACTCAAATGTTGATCTTTTCAACAAGCGTTTTAATCAGTTTGTTTCTGCAATAAGAAAACAACAACAACAGAACAACAAATCGTAAATTTGAAATTAAAATTGAACAGTATGTAATTAAAGTAATAATAAGTCCTAAGTTATAATTAGTGAATAGTATAGGTTACTTTATTATACTATATTACATTAAATTTTAGACGTTAATTAGATATATTACGATATAAATACATATAAAATATGTAATATGTATTCTATAATTATAAGTAATTAATTATATACTTTATCCTTTTTAATAACTACAGTATCGCGCGTGGTTGCCGGGTTAGAATAGAGCCACTCCATGTCTTCCCGTGGATGTCGTAAGAGGCGACTAAGGAAATAAAGGCTCGTAGTACTGTTAGGAGATGGGCTTGCAACCTGTCATTAATACACTGGGAAACGTCTTAGCCTAATTGTGCAAAATGTGGTTACAGAATTATAAACAAGTCTTTTTAGAGTTGTTGGTATTTCTATAGCTCTGCCTACCCCACTCTGGGAATGAAGGCGTGATGTTATGTACGTACCTATATGTATGTATGTATTGTTATTATAATTAACCATCTCACTACATCGAATTTACTACGCAAAAGTGGAAACTTATTGGCTACTGTGTTAACTTATATTATTTTGTTCTATTTGCCAGATTACTGATTTTTCCCTGTTTATTTAATAAATATATAAACGATCAATGCTTTCACGTTGACGGCATGCTTTTTAATTTTAATATAAAGATTAAAAATGATTCATTACGTTATATGCAATTGTTAAAAATTACGAACTTATTTTTTTTTTTACTGCTAATACATTTTAAGCATGTAAATCGTTATTTGGGAATCAAAATTGTGGCAGCGTCGTCAAACACTTTTTAAATACATTTTTATTCAGATTAAATGTGCAGATATCCGACCACAAAGTACAACTACATGCTACTCCGAGAGTGGCATCAGAGTGGTGCGCTAGCAAAAAATCCTCCGATAGGATTACTTTATTTTCCTCTTCTCGCATAGCAGAGTTACCCAATCGGTGGATTTTTTCCTAGCGCTCCGATCAGCTTTCTCGCACCACTTTGGCGGGAGAACACCCTTAAGGGCTTTTTGCATGGCGCCGGATTGGATTGGAATCCGATAATTTTGCATAGTGATGACAGTTCATAATTTCATATCTATTGGGGAATCCACCACCTTATACAGGGTAATTTTTTATCAGTGCACAAATTTGTATCGTTAATGATTTTGTATCGTTAATATAATACGACGGTAAAACGAGTTCAAAAATGTTTTTTTTTGTTGCGAATAATCTCTTTTTTACCTTCTCGTGTGGACACAAAGTCATACTAGAAATGATGACAATTGGTTGTCAAGCTGTTGTATGCGATACACTGTATTGATATTCGAAATTTGAAATTTCATGTACAGCTAATCAGACAACATGCTCCTCTTCTACTGATATTCAAAATTTGAAATTTCATTTATTAACTTACTTAACAACACTCCCCTCTCCTCGCACCTCTGCATTAGAGGGTCCATGAATATCGTTAAGTTAGTGGAATCATTGAATCGGCAATATCTCTAATATTTTTTAAGCTACAGTAAAAATAACACAACATGTGTTATTGATTAACAATAGCGAAGCAAATATTAAAATTTGTGCACCTATTTAAAAGTTACTCTGTATTTAGCAGATTAGAGCTCCTTCGGATACACTTTGACATTTCAAAATCTGGCAACTAACCTTCAAGTATACTTAATTAAGAAACTCTTTTAAGAAGCTTCTAGCGATCACGAGTTGACACCTTTAAAGGATTGTTGAGCTGAAAAAATGGATAGAAAATGCGATAACGTGTCTCTCCCCTAAACCTAGTCCGATATTTACGATTTTTTAATAGGTATGTTGTAGGTAGATATTGTGAAAAATAGGTATGAAAGTTTTATACCTATTAAAAAATCGCACACCACGCCTATCGGTACCACACTTGTGGTACCTAGTTTTTTATAATATCTGCAACATTTTCACAAATGTAAATCGGACTTCATTTAGATACCGGAGATAAATTTGTTTTTTAAAGCTACTCGTATTAAGCGTCGCTTCATAATTCTCTTCAGTCACTTGCTTATGAATGTTTTTGTGATTTCTTTGTGTGCATAAAAAGATCTTTACAAACATACGTACCAACAAGACTCAACGATTTTACGGAACCGTCCATACAAATACCAAGAAAACAAACATGGCTCCAAAATGCTGGCACCCAACGAAGTTGTGTGAAAAGGATTCGACTAAAATATTTCCACTTATAATGCAGTTTCTATTTACTTAAATGTCTCTCCTTTTCCCCGCCTTAAAACGCCTTTCCCACAGATGTTGAGTTCCTGTTTGATACCTCTTCTGCTTAGTTTCTGACCTGAAAAATATCCACTTATCACGCCGATTTTTTTATTCACTCTAAATGACAAAGTATTTAATAAACCCGACGTTCGTCTTCCTTTACAGTGGATTAAGTTTTCCTAACTCAGGCTCTATTTCTCTCTCAAACGGTAATCTGAGTATTTCATCCCTCTTTCAATATCTAGAAATCATTGGGAATTTGTTGAGATAAATCGTTGGAACGTTTAGGGTAGGGAAGGACCATAACTCCGCGCAAATGGTTCAAATGTCAATAGAGAACGCTTTAAAATTAGTTCCTTTTCGCACCTGCTGCGAAGATTTAATAGAAAAATGTGGCTTGAGGTTTATTTTGTCTGTTTCTCGTGTAATTTGCCTCTATTCAACGTTGTTTGAAATCACATCGATGTTTTATTATAAATGTTAGGGACGTTTGTATCGTCAAACCATGCTCAGTGTAGGGTTCCTAAATCGTTACCTACTTCAAACACAAAAAACTATCCCAAAACGCAACAATTATTAACTTATTATTTGATGCTGTCTTCGATGATTTTTAGGGTTCCGTAATCAAATTAGGAACCCTTAATAGTTTCGCCATGTCCGTCCGTCCGTCCTTCCGTCCTTCCGACTCTTAGTACTAGAAGGCTGTAATTTGGCTTGAATACCTATATACATATAAGTCACGGCAACAAAATGATACAATAAAACGTAAGTTTTTTTTAGGGTATGTACATACCTCCCCTGCACGTAATGCGGCGATGTATTTCATTTTCTCGTCTACCCCATAGTGGGGTGTCGTTGGATATATCTTTCAAAAATATTGCGGATTTGTGAAATCAATTTTTCGATCAAGGGATCCGTTTATGAAATATTAAACTTTAAAGCGCTAATTTTTGTTAGAGTCAAGCATCCCCCAAGCTCAGCCTAGTTTGGTCACCGATGGACAGCCTCGATTTGGTGTATTATTTGTTTTTGTGTAATAAACTATTTTGTATTTGTATACTAAGTAGGCTTGATGGGTTCCTGAAATACAGGCGGCTAAAGTGTTTATACCTAGTAAAACCGGGCAAGAGCATGTCGAACCACGCTCAGTGTAGGGTTCCGAAGCCGTTTAGTACCAACTACAAACATAAAAATCAACAAGTAATAACTAATTTTCTATTTAAAGTCATTTGGCGCCGTCTTAGATTATTTTAGTAGGTATATAAAATAATCTAAATAACACTTTAATCGCCTGTATCTCAAGAACCAATGATGTCTACTTAGTCGTGATAGTTTTCCTTTATAATTCGTTATATGCGCTTTCATTTAAGATTTTTTTCAGATTTTTAGTATTTGTAGTTTTGGCTGTAGTGGTTAACATTGTACCGGTTTTCAGGAACTTTTTTATTGCATGAAAAAACGAACGCATTTTCGAACTCGTGTTACCCAATGTAAATTTTTGCAAAAATATCATCATCATAGGGGCGCAATATTTGGTTTTCAAATTGAACGAATAACCTGAAACACGTGTCAGAGAACGAGCTGTTCTTAAAACTACATAAACTATTAATACACATTAATTAATAAACTGAGCGTAAGTGAGATGTTGAGATACGTTAAAGTAAAATTTAAATTAGATCAGATTTGAATTTTAGGGTCCAGCCAATGAAGGAAGTGTAGAATGCGTGAGCAGGAACTGAAGAAATTGCTTAGGTTCCTGCTCACGCACTCTATACTCTCTTTTTAGTCATTTGTTGACTAGACTATATTAGTTTACTAGGGGCCCGCCCCGACTTCGCCCGGGTCGAATAACATACATAATACATAGTCTATGACCACTTGGAATCATTTACTTTTTTAAAATCAGAAATGGGTTTGTGTTTTACTTCTTATCTTATCGTATTTAGTGGGGTACTAACGGATACACTTCGACCCTATAGGATCGTTTTGTGTAATTACCCCCCTTTTTTCAGCTGTTACCCCAATTCCAGAAAGCGGATAGTGAAGCCTTTAGATCTTTTGGTTCTGGGAAGCCATTGCCTAGAATTGTATTTCTTACTCCGGCGAGGGCACCACATTCACACGGTGTGTGTTTCATTTGATTGTCTACACTTCTTCGCCGCACATTCTACTATCTGTGGTGTCATAAAGGCCCATCTTTGCTAGAGTTTAACCCCGAACTGTTGCGTTTGACCTCAGTCTCACCTGATGTTAGGTTCAAGGTGGTACACGCTTACCCAGAAAAAGCCTATATACTATTGCCTTGAAAACACCAAGGTTATACGAAATGTTTCCTTCAATAATCTTACAAAATCCGCTTTCTTTATTACGTGTATGTAAACACATAATTGTAAAAATAAAACAAAAACATTACAATGTAGATACAAGAAAATAATGTACAAAGGCGAACTTATCCCTTTAAGGGATCCCCCTTTTTTATATTAAGGAGAAGGCACACGAGCACTCAGGCCACCTGATGGTAAGTGAACTCTGAGACCCATAGACATTTGAATTCTCAAGATTATAATCGTAAGACCTCAAATGCGCTGCCAACCCTGAGAACTAAGATGAAATGCCTCTATGCGAGTAATTTCACCGGTTGTCTTATCCCCACACCGGAACACAACAATGCGAACACTGTTGCTTGGCGGATGGTTAATGGATAAGATGGTGGTAGCGATCCGGACGGACCCTGCACAGTGTGGACTTAATTTGTTTGCACGAAGAAGAACGTAAGATATTTTTTGCCATGCAATGATTTAAACAACCTCTACACATACAAAGCCCTGGGCAAGAACGTCCTTAAGGAGTATTACTTTATCGAAACATCTTTCAATTAATGTTGAAAGTTGAATCAATACGCAGAATTTTCATTTCAATGAAAGGCATGTCTTTCCACATTAGTTTTTTTTTTTTTGATACTCATTATCACTATCAGAAACCAAATAAAATGGCATGTGCTGCTGTGTGTACTGATGTGGATTTTGAAGAAGAAATTGAATCTGTTTCGATTTAACTTTACACAAACCTAATGTATTTTATAATATATTTATATTTACTTGGTGGACCATTATTTATTTTACTATCGATATCGATGAAAAATTATTTCTTACCCTAGTAAATTTGCGACAGTCTTTTGTTTTGCCGTGAAAATTCCGAACACTGCTCATAAGTCTAACCTAACATAACCTTCGTAATTAATATTTAAGCAATTCCGCAATCCCCAAGATCTTTCAATTATCTAGTCGCTAGATTTTTCAGGGTTGGCTGCCGTAATCCCTGTCACCAATCTACAAGCACTGGATAGTTCTTTCCCAAATCACGTCCACGGCAATGTTCCCAACAAGAAATGAAAAAACTTGCTTAATCAGAGACTTCTGTGGTCACAATCCAAAAGTTTTTGCCGTCTGATAAACTTAAAATAACTCCTGAGTTTTTGTGTAGGTATAGAATAGTATAGATTTTGTTGCTGGGATAGAATGATCGTACATACCGTGTTTTTTTCTGATAAAGCTAAGTTTTAAGTAACCTAAGCTGTTTTAATTTAATACGATATCAGTAGCTAGACTAATGATTATTATAAATGCTCTTTTCTAAACTATCACTTTAGAGCGTGTAGTTTTATAAAACAATATTAAAAGTTAATCTAACATACAAATATGCCAAAAAAACTTATTACAAACAAATAGTGCTTAAATTTACAAACTCACACACAAATTATAAAAGGGCTTACTATTTTGACAACTTGAGAAACCTTAAATCAGTAATCAAAATACAGCTTATAGAACGACATTTTCCAAACCAGTTTAAATAAAAGTATGAACTTTAATATTTTCTTTTCTATATTTCAAGGACTTATATAAATTCTACATTTAAATTCATTCCGCACTATAGGTGAGCCTCATAATATGCTTTAAAAACCTTTGTATATATTTTAAATGCGTCATTTACGGTTTTTTAAATATAGTACCTAGTGACACTCGCGACGCGACAAATGTAACATCACCTTGTTTGCCGAAATGGACATGATCCTTTAGCCTTTACAATGGAACAAGAAACAATACATAGAAACCCACATAGGCATAGGCTTAACAACACATTACCCTCTTTTTTCGGTAAATTTATACTATATTTTCTTTATTTATTACCGTAACACAAACGTAAAAATTAACGTCTAGATAAATAAACTCTGAAGGGCTTAAAAGCTTTTTGTCATCGAGACAGACAAGCATACTCAGAGGTATTTTCAGACTAAAAGGCAAGAAAATCAATATCGTTTACGAAGTTCGTAAAAGCACGATCAAGTACGTTTCTAGAGGGTGTTACCCTCCAACCTTTCCCTTACTGGCATCTCCCGCCTGGCCTCGAATACGAATCGTCACATAATGAGACTGTGAAAAACACTCGCTGCTCGCGACTTCGCGCCTCGCGTCTGCTGCGGCCCGAGACGAGCACTCCATTACTGACACAGGACTACATTCAGTATGACATTCCCGAAGAGACCATTTCCGCTTGCACCGGTTATCTCCAGCCATACCTTAGAGAGTTTTCACATTATCCGATACGTTATTGGTACCGGATGCCGGTACGACATTATCTGATACCATGTGGTATCTTCACATATTTCCGCCTTTTGGCGACTAAGGTCTATAAGTAAAAATTAAAGAAAATTGGAGAGATGGATTTATTGACTAAGTATAAAAATGCCGACATTGAAATACGTAATTATTTGAAATTAGGTAGTGTCGAGCCGAGCTCCTATTTATAGGTGGTTTGGCCCTCCAGGCCTACTGCAATACTGACATAACCTAAACCTACCTACTTATTGAAATGTCGGCATTTTTATGCTTAGTCAATAAACACTTCTCTCCAATTTTCTTTCTAGTCATTTTTATACCTAGTCACTTTTACTTATAGACCTTAGTCGCCAAAAGGTATTTCCGATGTAATCGGTTCGCCGTTTGTTGATAGCAACCAGGGACCCGCCTACCTATTTACCGATACAAGTCTTTGACAGACTAACCTCTCAATAGAATACCCCACTAAAAGGATAACCTCTTGGAACGAAATATATGACTAAGTTATTTGTTAAACTAACCATTCACTATAAGGGAAACCTTAACAGCTAAAGCACAGATAACCCTTATAAATAGCGCTTTGAGAAACATAACGAACGGCTTTTCTAAGTAAAAGACTAATAAAACCCATTCGAAACCCCGTTGAATGGGATAGCGGGTTTTAAAAGCAAATCGAACGGCTTTTAAGCGTTACGGCGTTTCTAAGTAAAACCCTTATAAAAACCCATTCGAAACCCCTTGAATGGGATAGTGGGCCGGTCCCTGAAGCAACACGCACACCACAGAGAAAAAATACATGTACAGCACACAAAATTAAAACCTATCTTATAAATAAATGTCATTCGCTGCAGAAGTTCCTAGAATAGTCTTTTTAAGTTCCATTTAAATTAAAATTAAATTATCAGTAATAAGTTTTCATGAAATTACAAAATTTTAGTTAAGTGAGTGTATTAAAGAGAAAGAGGAAGACCTAGGCTTACTTACTTTTACCAAAAAAAACAGAAGGCCAATGTCGTGACGTATCAGGAGGTGAAAAAGCTAGCACAAAACAGAGAAAAGTGGCAATTACTCCACCGACAAGAGCCTGGTTCTTAAATTTAATGATGATGAGTGTATTATAATTACTTATTATGATATACATGTATAAATTCCGTATTTTATTATAAATTTATGTTAAATTTTAATTGTAAGTACTTAAACATGAGATAATTTTGTTGCTACACCCTAGTAGGGTCCATGTCTTCTACTGGTTTAGAAAAACATCGTGACCATGGTTGCGTGGAATAAATGAATATGAATATGAAATCAAACACTATCGTCCAAATAGCTGAAGGAGATCCGACATGGCCGCCAGGTGTCGGTCCGATATCCGATATCCCAATATCGTACCGGCTTCCGCCAACGACATCGTATCGGATAATGTAAAACGGCTCACTGATACTCTCACGAATCGCTGTTTGATATTCTGATGACATTTGTGAAATAATAGGAAACGTTCCGATCACGTGAGACCAGTTTACCCGCCAAGTTAGAAATAACCACTTACCCGCCGTATTACAGACGGAATAGCAGCGTCTTATAATTTGCAACAGCCCTTTATATCGACGACTTCTCAATAACACTCTAACTTTTATAACGATGCTTTACTTTGACGTAAGTGTACCATTATGTTTCACGTGTATCACATTTTTAGGGTTCCGGAGCCGAATGGCAAAAACGGAACCCTTATAATTTCGTCATGTCCGTCTGTCCGTCTGTCCGTCCGTCCGTCCGTCTGTCCGTCTGTATGTCACAGCCATTTACTCAGAGCCTATTGGCACTATAAATGAAATTTGGAGGATAGATGTATTCTATGAACCGCTATACAATGATATAGTAAAATTGAAAAAAAATACATTTAAGGGTGGCACTCCATACATGTAACTAGGGGACGAAAAAATTTTTTTTGAGTTATATCAGCGTGTGGGGTATTTTTAGATAGGGCTTCGAAAGTGATACAGGTTTTCAAGTGACTTTTTAACGTAAGTGATCAGTTGGCGAGATATACGCTTCTAAAGTCGTAAAAGTTCTGTCCGTGTGGGTAGCTTTTGAACTGTTAAATAGAACATTCTAATAAACATTACAGTAGTAGAACATACGAAATACTTCCAACCAAAATTGTTTTGAACACGATACGCTGTGTAGTTTTTGAGATTTTAATAAAATAATAATAATAATAATAATAATTTCAACCATGAGCGTTCATCCCAGCTACGGAACCCTTCACTGTGCGTGGTCCGACATGCACTTGGCCGGTTTTTTGTACTATTACACACAATTGCTAACTTAAACTTGTCTGTATGACATAGACATATCGCAATGTTTGTCTCTGTCAAAAAATCCTTTTTTTGGGTAATGTGTCATGATTTAACGTTTCTGTCTGTTGTGTGCCATCGCCTAAAGGTTGAACGGCTTGATCATTTTTAATGAGTCTTTTATAGGGTTTCTTAATCAAACTAGAAGCCTTTATAAATCTCGCCATTTTTCATCCGTCTTCCCGTGTATCACAGTTTTTTCATTATAAAGTCACAACGCTAAAATGTTGTATACATAACAATAATTGTACCTCGCAAAAAGAACATTAGAGACACTAGTAACTCATAGTCTGACACGCTCATGCCCAATGATTTAAAAAAAGCTTAGTGGTGGTGGTTAGTTTAGTGGTGGTAGGACCCTGTGCAGGGTCCGTCCGGATCGCTACCACCATCTTATCCATTAACCACCCGCCAAGCAACAGTGTTCGCATTATTGTGTTCCGGCGTGGGGATAAGACAACCGGTGAAATTACTAGCATAGAGGCATTCCATCTTAGTCCTCAGGGTTGGCAACGCATTTGAGGTCTTAGGATTATAGTCTTGAGAATTCAAATGTGTATGGGTCTCAGATTCCACTTACCATCAGGTGGCCTGAGTGCTCGTGTGCCTTCTCCTTAACATAAAAAAAAAAAAAAAAGTAGTCAAAGTATAAAAAAGCGGTCATCTTCAGTCCTTTCATAGTTTCTGTTACTTCTTGCCGCTTCGGCGCTAGGGTTGCGCCGCTCGATACTTAATACGCACGCAACTAAACGCGGCGCCGGCGCGGCCTTGGCTAAACCTGCTCGGTCCCTCCTGTTGAGTTTGCTTGTGTTGGCTCGCGGCACGTACCGTCAAGGCACGCACACATGAAAGCTGCGCGATTTCCCTTTGGGGATTAAAGACACACTACTGTTTCCACCGTGGCTTAGGTATATTCCAGTGGTTCATAAATTGATTAAGCTAATCAAGAGTTATCACTTCTAAATCTCTCTCTGTTTTATTTGTTGCTCTAAGTATATTGGATTTCCCAATTTGTCACAAGTTTTATGTTCAATCAAAAACAATTCAAGAAATAAATATCTTTAACTTGCACCAATTTACCCATATAAAGAGTGTGAAATTGTAAGTATAGTAAAAATGTTTCTTCGGATCATGCTCATACGCAGATTCAAAATAGCCACGATGAATGCGGGTCTAGTTTTTGGAGTGTTATTCGGGTCGCTGGTGGTAGTTAGTGGAAGACTAAGGTTTTCTGGTTGGCGGCCTGGTGAGTACCGTTCATTAATTGCTGTTTTACAGTTATATATAAACCGACTTCGAGAAATGGAGGAGGTTCTCAATTCGGGGGGATTGTTTTATGTATGTCCCGGATTACTCCAAAACCTCGAGCACTCAAGTACCGATTTGTTTGATGTAGGTATACACTCTACTTCGTTCCATTGTCAACATATCTCATCTTCTTGTTGGATCTTGAAGAAATTGAGGGAACTCCTCAAATGTTATGGAAATACAATACAATACAAATACTCTTTATTGAAAACAGGCGGTTTTACCATTAAATAGCCACCGGAACTCCTCAATTGACTTATTTTGTCCTGTGATTTATTTAATATATTTATTTATTAAGATATTTAAGCGACTTTGACGAAGGACATTTAAATGGTTTAAATACATATATGACGACGCTTTAGCCTAGTAGGTAAGGTCCCTGTGGTCCTGGGTTCGATTCCCAGTAATCTGTTCGATTCTCAGTTTCTATGTATAAAAGTATTATTTCTTTGTAAAAAGTGTTTTTATCATTGTCTAGTACCCATCCACGGTGCAAGCCTATCTTAGTTTGGGACTAGATCAATTTGTGTGAGATTGTCAGTGTTAAATATGATCTTGTTGCAGATCAGATGGCAGTTGCGATCCGTATCAAATAGGGATGGAGGAGATGTATGGTGATTGCGGCGAGTGCTGCGATGAAGCTTGTGGTTACATGGAGCTGCCCTCTGCCTGCAAGGAAACTTGCGTGGAGGCCTGTGGTCCGCGGGGAGTAAAGCTAGGAAGAAATAAATAAATAGTTTATTCGGATCTAAAATGAAATAAATATTAATATCAGAAAAAAAACTAGGGCGATGGCACCAGTGTTGGACATTTTAAGCTAACAGGCACCAATAATGGAAACTTAACTCTTAATTCAACAAACAAACGGTCATAAATTGATTGTTGCAAAAAAAAACTTTACGTATTCATACATAAAATCACACCTTCATTCCAACTCTATAAAGACTTGTTGGTAATTCTGTAACCACATTTTGCACAATCAGGCCAAGAAGTTTACCAGTTTAATTAGTGACAAGTTGCAAGCCCATCGCCTAACAGTACTGCAAGCCCTTACTCCCTTATAACCTTTATCTTCTGTATAATAAAAATCAAGTGTCCATCATTAGGTCCTTGTCCATTATCGGTTTCTATCACCCTATGAAGAAGCAATACCTACGATGAGTGACTAATTTAACCTTAAAAACGATCAGTAGATACATTTGATATTATAAGCGAAAGTAAATCTATTTGTTTTTTTTGTTACCTTTTCATGCTTGAACGGACCGTAATATAATTTGGCAAGGAATCTTGGATAATATTGGTTTAAAAAATATCTGACATAAGGGTGCAATTCGTACTTTCTTTAACTTTAAATATATGTTTACCTTTTACTAAAGTCAAATCGAATGAGACGTTTATGTTTTGAGTTAAGGTTTTCAGATATTTAAAATTAGACAACGCAATCGAATTGGCCTCAAATATCTTGATTACTAGGGACGTGACATGCTTCAGATAATGTTGGATAAAAACTCATATTGTGATTGTGATTTTACACCTTTGTCAATAAACGTTGCTTTGTTAAATAGAAAACGCAGTTGGAAAATAGTTATTTGTGCAATAAGAGAGCAAAGTTGGGTTTTGATGCAAGTGTTAATTTTAATAAGCAAGATAAAAGATGTTTTCAGTAAGTAGGCCGCACGGGCACGTTTACACGTCAAATTCTACCAGCGCTTCCCAAGAGGAGACCACTGCCGAGAAGAAACGCCGCCAGAAACACACGTTTTGAGGGATACAAAGACACAAGATACAAATATATTTGGTCTCATGTTATACTACGACTTTTCACCCGAGCAGCGAGAACACGCTACATAAAGGTAAAAAACCACCCCCTCATTTATAATTGACCCAGCACTACTACTACTGCACTACTATTGACGACACGCTAGCCCAGTTGGTAGTGACCCTGCCTTCGAAGCTAGGGGTCCTAGGTTCAAATCCCGGTAAGGGCAGATATTTGTGTGATGAGCACGAGTATTTGTTCCTGAGTCTTGGATGCTTCCTATGTACATATTTAGGTATATATTTCTCTATATAAGTATGTTTATCGTTGTCTAGTACCCATAGTACAAGCCCAGAGTTTAGTTTGGGACTACGACAATTTGTGTGACATTGTCCTGTGAAAAAAAAGGAAAAAAAAACACTTCTCGGTATTTAAAAAATAATAATTTCAAAGATACTTTGCCTCACGCTCGAATCAAAAATTAATTTTGCTCACTGTGTTTAAAGTTTAAACAGCAATATACCTATATACAGGGTGTTTGGTAAATAGTGGATAACCCGAATAGGGCTGACAGAGCAGCTCATAAGCTATCGCTTTAATCCCCATGTATGTTCAGCAATTGTTCATAGTTTCCGAGATATTGGTCATTTTAATCGGATTTTTTGTAATTTTTCCTTATGTCCGTGTTACGAAAAACCCCTAAGTTCATGTATTAATTCAATATTTTTTTTGTTGTTTCTTGCATGGTTAGAATCACTATGAACTAAGGAAGTTTTTAAAGCTACATGCCCAGTTTTTTTTCATGACAACTTTTTGAGTAAACGCACAAAGTTTGTTTTTCCATACTACGTGAAAAACAAACGCGGGGATTTCTTAGTATGGAAAAAGTAACTTAGTGAGTTAGTCTTAGTGAGTCTCGAAAACCGTGTGACTTTTACTAGACCTATTTTAGCTTTTTCATAACGTCCTAAGTGCCCTCTATCCGTAGTTCAAGGATTATCCACTCATTACCTAACACCCTGTATGCCTTTTTGAGGTACAGCGGTGAAAAGGTGTTCTACATTGTATTAAAGATAAAAAACGCGCTCAATTGACTTATTTTGTACTGTGATTTATTTATTAGGATATTTAAGCGACTGTGACGAAGGACATTTAAATGGTTTAAATACATATATGACGACGCTTTAGCCTAGTAGGTAAGGTCCCTGTGGTCCTGGGTTCGATTCCCAGTAATCTGTCCGATTCTCAGTTTCTATGTATAAAAGTATTATTTCTTTGTAAAAAGTGTTTTTATCATTGTCTAGTACCCATCCACGGTGCAAGCCAATCTTAGTTTGGGACTAGATCAATTTGTGTGAGATTGTCAGTGTTAAATATGATCTTGTTGCAGATCAGGGGGGTTATCATGACATAACAATGCAGTTCTGTTTACGCTCAGAGAAAAGGACAGAGCTATGACAGTTATATAGCCCTGTCCTTTTCTCTGAGCGTAAACAGAACTGCATTGTTATGTCATGATAACCCTCCAGATGGCAGTTGCGATCCGTATCGAATAGGGATGGAGGAGATGTATGGTGATTGCGGCGAGTGCTGCGATGAAGCTTGTGGTTACATGGAGCTGCCCTCTGCCTGCAAGAAAACTTGCGTGGAGGCCTGTGGTCCGCGGGGAGTAAAACTAGGAAGAAATAAAGAAATTATTTATTCGGCAGTAAAATGAAAAAAAAAATCGGGCGATGGCACCAGTGTTGGACATTTTAAGCTAACAGGCACCAATAATGGAAACTGAACTTTTAATTCAACAAACATACGGTCATAAATTGCTGTTGCAAAATAAATTAATAACTTTAACTTTACATCCATAAATAACATCACGCCTTCATTCCAACTCTAAAAAGACTTGTTGGTAATTCTTTAACCACATTTTGCACAATCAGGACAAGAAGTTTACCAGTGTAATTAGTGACAGGTTGCAAGCCCATCGCCTTACAGTACTACAAGCCCTTACTCCCTTATAACCTTTATCTTTTGTATAATAAAAATCAAGTGTCCATCATTAGGTCCTTGTCCATTATCGGTTTCGATCACCCTAAGAAGAAACAATACCTATGATGAGTGACTAATTTAACCTTAAAAACGATCAGTAGATACACTTGATATTATAAGCGAAAGTAAATCTATTTGTTTTTTTTGTTACCTTTTCATGCTTGAACGGACCGTAATATAATTTGGCAAGGAATCTTGGATAATATTGGTTTAAAAAATATCTGACATAAGGGTGCAATTCGTACTTTCTTTAACTTTAAATATATGTTTACCTTTTACTAAAGTCAAATCGAATGAGACGTTTATGTTTTGAGTTAAGGTTTTCAGATATTTAAAATTAGACAACGCAATCGAATTGGCCTCAAATATCTTGATTACTAGGGACGTGACATGCTTCAGATAATGTTGGATAAAAACTCATATTGTGATTGTGATTTTACACCTTTGTCAATAAACGTTGCTTTGTTAAATAGAAAACGCAGTTGGAAAATAGTTATTTGTGCAATAAGAGAGCAAAGTTGGGTTTTGATGCAAGTGTTAATTTTAATAAGCAAGATAAAAGATGTTTTCAGTAAGTAGGCCGCACGGGCACGTTTACACGTCAAATTCTACCAGCGCTTCCCAAGAGGAGACCACTGCCGAGAAGAAACGCCGCCAGAAACACACGTTTTGAGGGATACAAAGACACAAGATACAAATATATTTGGTCTCATGTTATACTACGACTTTTCACCCGAGCAGCGAGAACACGCTACATAAAGGTAAAAAACCACCCCCTCATTTATAATTGACCCAGCACTACTACTACTGCACTACTATTGACGACACGCTAGCCCAGTTGGTAGTGACCCTGCCTTCGAAGCTAGGGGTCCTAGGTTCAAATCCCGGTAAGGGCAGATATTTGTGTGATGAGCACGAGTATTTGTTCCTGAGTCTTGGATGCTTCCTATGTACATATTTAGGTATATATTTCTCTATATAAGTATGTTTATCGTTGTCTAGTACCCATAGTACAAGCCCAGAGTTTAGTTTGGGACTACGACAATTTGTGTGACATTGTCCTGTGAAAAAAAAGGAAAAAAAAACACTTCTCGGTATTTAAAAAATAATAATTTCAAAGATACTTTGCCTCACGCTCGAATCAAAAATTAATTTTGCTCACTGTGTTTAAAGTTTAAACAGCAATATACCTATATACAGGGTGTTTGGTAAATAGTGGATAACCCGAATAGGGCTGACAGAGCAGCTCATAAGCTATCGCTTTAATCCCCATGTATGTTCAGCAATTGTTCATAGTTTCCGAGATATTGGTCATTTTAATCGGATTTTTTGTAATTTTTCCTTATGTCCGTGTTACGAAAAACCCCTAAGTTCATGTATTAATTCAATATTTTTTTTGTTGTTTCTTGCATGGTTAGAATCATTATGAACTAAGGAAGTTTTTAAAGCTACATGCCCAGTTTTTTTTCATGACAACTTTTTGAGTAAACGCACAAAGTTTGTTTTTCCATACTACGTGAAAAACAAACGCGGGGATTTCTTAGTATGGAAAAAGTAACTTAGTGAGTTAGTCTTAGTGAGTCTCGAAAACCGTGTGACTTTTACTAGACCTATTTTAGCTTTTTCATAACGTCCTAAGTGCCCTCTATCCGTAGTTCAAGGATTATCCACTCATTACCTAACACCCTGTATGCCTTTTTGAGGTACAGCGGTGAAAAGGTGTTCTACATTGTATTAAAGATAAAAAACGCGTCGAAGTCGATCAAGCCGTCAGATTCACACAGTTTTTGCTGTGATGTAAAAGGATCGTGTAATATAATGTGATAAACATGAACCATGGATTAATTATTTTTATTGTTGTACTAGCGGCCCGCTAGCGACTTCACCCCACTGCAAATTTCTGACTTTCCCGGTGGATTTTTCAGTTTTTTTCTTTCATAAAAACCTTCTCCTGACAGTAACAAATACAAGTACAATAAAAAAAATAGTGAAATCGGTTCTGCTGCTCTCGAGATTTGCGCTTAGTAACACATTCAGCGATTCATTTTTATTATATAGATAATACTACATGTTAGTAACGACCTTGTAATAAATGGATTTCTTTATCTTCACTTGTAAATAAATATCACGCGTTAGCATTACAGAAATGGGATTCAGAACAAGCATGAAAATAATAACTTTACTTGTTAGCAATTTTTATGAGGCGAGTGGATACAAGTCATTAAGTAGGTATATAAATAGATGTATTGGAACAGCAGCGTGACCAAAACGTGATTGAGTGAGAATGCAGTTGTATCTTTTACTCGCGGGCTTAAACATTGCTGTCGCCTCTATGTATGACAGGTACCAGAAGCTTGGTAAGTATTTATTTATTTACATAAATACATAACATCACGCATTCATTCACAGAGTGGGTAGGCAGAGCTACAGAAATGCCAACAAATCTAAAAATACCTGTTTATAATCCTATATCCACATTTTGCACAATCCGGCAAAGAAGTTTACTAGTGTATTAGTGACAGGTTGCAAGCCCATCGCCTAACAGTTCTACAAGGCCTTTTCCTTTAGTCGCCTCTTACGACATTCACGGGAAGACATGGAGTGGCACTATTCTAACCCGGAACCACACTACATTACACATATTATCGTTTATTTATTTACATGTAATAAGACGGAATACCAATGTCGTGTCGTATCGGGAGGTGAAAAAGCTGGCACAGAAGAGAGAAAAGTGGCAATTACTCCACCGACAAGAGCTTGGCTCTTAAATTTAATGATGAATAGAAAAGTGGCAGTGGGCCTAGCATATCGCTCGCAGAACAGATAGCCGATGGGGTCGAAATGAATATCCTGGAGGGAGGCATAATATCTAGCAGTGGAAGTTTATGGCTGAATAATCCAAAAAATATATTTTTAATTTACAGTAGCAAATAAATAAATATAAATCATAATATTATATAAATTAATAAACTGTATATTTTCACCGATGTAACGCGTCAAATACGAGTAGTATAATATCATAATACAGTATTTATTCTTGTCAGAAACTCTACCATGCTATACTTTAATTGAATAAAGCCAATACACCGTTTACCTATAAACAGGACTGAGAAGGAGCCGACAGAGCCCCGCTGTGCGGGGCTGCTACTTCTGGGTACTCCGGACCTGACGCAACACTAACCTAACCTAAATTATTTCACGTATGATTTTAATATAAAACTTTCGATACATTATATTAAAATCATTGTATTAGAAATTCTTATATCAAACTTAATGTTGTATGTATATTAGTTTAAAAGTTGTTACATCAAGTTCATTTATTATAATGATTTATAAATAGTTCTTTATAGACCAAAGTAATAGTAGTAATAGTAATAGTTCTTTACAAGTATATGCCAAATGTTTCTATACCGACGACACTTTGGCCTTGTTGGGAGTGACCCTGCCTCCGAAGCCAGCGGTCCTGGGTTCAAATCCCGGTAAACAACACTGGGCCTCTGTCACAGTATATTCTGAAAACCACCATAAAAAAAAAACATTATCGCCACCGAAATAATCATTAATTAGTCCAAATAAAAATTCACGCAACGTATTTTAAAATCAAAAATTAAAACCATAATTATCAATAGTTGAAAAACGCAAAATATAGAAAAATGACGATGTATTGTCGGTAAAAAAGTAGAACGACCCAGAAATCAAAACAATCGCAATGTCGAATGTGTCGGCCCGGATTACGTTGGTGCACGATAGTTGTATCCGAGAGAGATTAAAACACCGTGTTTTAGTCGAATAACAAATGATAATGTCCGATCACTAACACTGGCTAATGCAAATTTTGATAAATACGTGTAATCATTTATTTTTGGCGTTATGCAAACCCAATTGCGGTGGAAAACTAAAAACCGGCATCAGTTCGGTAATTCAAATATTACCGACAAAGCCACTTTACATTACAAAACTGCTAGTTGAACCGGTTGGACGTCGAGAAATGGCATCTCCTTTAAGGTTATTAGACCTGGCGTTTGCATCTCAGTTAGGTCTTGAACCTTTTTGACTTTAACAATGGCCGTCTGTGAAAGCCTTGGCCAAAAATGTTCAGTTGAGCACCCCACGTCTTCCTTTGTAATTTATCATACAAATACACATACATAACATCACGCCTTCATTCCCAGAGTGGGGTAGGCAGAGCTACAGAAATACCAACAACTTTAAAAAGACTTGTTAATAATTATGTAACCACATTTTACACAATCAGGCCAAGAAGTTTACTAGTGTATTAGTGACAGGATGCAAGCCCATCGCCTTACAATACTACAAGCCCTTATTCCCTTAGTCGCCTCTTACGGCATCCACGGGAAGACATGGAGTGGCACTATTCTAACCCGAGAACCACACGGACAACCATATGGCAAAACGGACAAGTATCAAATTCGGCATGATACACATCCTAAAGAAAAACAACAAATACTAAAAATGGTAAAGTGTGAGCTGGGCTCCCGCTGATAATACCAACTGTGACTCGACCGGTTTTTTTCTTTCATATTTTAATTGTTTTTTTTTGTTTTATTGGAAAATACTATAATTATGGTCATCGTAGTATGTGTAACCTAATTTATTTGAAGACACCAAAAGATTATCAATTTTGTCTGAGAAGAATCAAAACATACCTACTTCTTGGCTGGATCGAAAAGATAGTAAAAATGTGGTTTGACCCCTCTATTGCTGTAGATTACGATGACGACGGGGTCACATGCCAGGATGCCGTGGACTGCCAGGAGTGCTGCTCGCAGCTGTGCTGGCTGCTGGCTGACAGCGAGCAGTGTCACGTGTACTTGGTGCCGCGGTGCACCAGGCAGTGCGACAACCGAGCCAGGTGGGCTCCGCCAATCAAGGGTGAGGATAACTAAATCGCTTCAGCCTTGTTTGCATAAAGACATTTGACTGCTGCGACCAGCTGTGCTGGCTTCTGGCTAACAGTGAGCAGTGCCACGTGTAAGCATTGCAAGCATCGAGCCAGGTGGGCTTTGCTTGGCAAGGGTGAGGATAAATACATCGTTTTACTGCTGCGAGCAGCTGTGCTGGCTCCTGGCTTGTAGTGAGTAGTGCCACGTGTAAGCATTGCGAGTATAGACCCAGGAGGGTTAAGGGGAGTATTGCGTTAGAGTTCCTTGTCTTTGATTGCGATATAAAAATGATAACGTATACTTTGGGTCCCGTTGGCAAGTCGTCAGCGAGTTTTGAATAACTCTACAACAGTGATATTGCAGTCTTGAATCTGCACTTTGAAAAAATAATATTTTCTTACACAAAAATAAGGGTTATAAGTTTTGTTTATTTTTTGGTTGTGTGTCTTTGTATTTGTGTATGTCTCGCAGCTTTCGAATGGTTGGACTAATGGGTACACGTTATTTTAAAAACTTTTATTTAGGTTCACCTGTCCTGTTTGCCTGTAATGAAGTCTTGCAAGGTAAATTTGACCCACTTCTCAATTTCCGATGGAGCTAATATTTTGCATGCATATGTATATCGCGTGACAATGCAATATCATGATAACATGGAGCTGATCTGATCGTGTTGTCGTGATGTCGGAAGGTGGCGACACCATCTCCGCTATACTTAATAAAATGCTAAAGATGAAATTTCTATACTAAGTGATCTGTTTTCATTGCTCTTCTTGACTATAGTTTGTTTTTTGTTACAGCTCTTTCTTCTCTGTACATATATCGTCCGGTAGGAAATCAGCGACTGTGGCGGCAGTACTACTAATTATAGGAGTCTTGGTATAACACCAAATTGCACATACGTTCATTAACGTTCGTTCACCAAGCCGGTTTAGTCGGGGCCGTGCCGTCGCCGCTTGCCCTCATAAGACAATAGGCAGTATCTCACTATCTCGTTAGTAATAAGGTTGCATTTGCTACAGGCGTTTTCCCTGAGATGCTGTAATTTTTCCTAGAAGGGCAGAAGTATTGACGTGCATCGACGCAACCCTAGCGCCCAAGCAGCAATAGGTAACAGAATCTTCTAAAAGCCCGGAGACGAACTATTTTTCTATTTATATTTTGGTGGCGACGCGCGATTTAATGTGACATTAGTTAATGAACGTCCGTGCAAGTGCATAAGGGAAATAAAGTGTATTTCATTGTAAATGTAATAGAAGTTTTATTATGTAGGTTTCCCCTAGAAATTTAATTAATAAGTTTTGGTTAAATTCGTTTTGTGTGAATCAAACCCGACGTCGGAACCCTAAAAGTGCACAGCCCGACTAGCACTTGAACGGTTTTTTTTTTTGTTACAGTACTAGCGGTTCCTCCAATACCCTTGCCCAGATATCGGCCACCGTGGTGGTGGTGAAAGAACATATTATAATGGGAGTCACAGAGGAATCAGGCTTATACCGTTTAGCTAAATTGGAACAATCACTCTAGCACTTCACTTGGCTGTTATTTCATGGATTAGAAATACTATAAGTATCTATGTGGCCGCGGTTAAGTGTACGTAGTTAAGGACATAAAATGAGAAACGGTCACTTTAGTATGTTGACAAACGAAGGAATTAACTATACTGCTATAAGTATGACACAAGGTTACCACGAGAGGTATCTCAGACGACAAAAGTCCTATAGCAAGAACGACCGAACTATTAACGGTTGAAGATTGAATCTGCTACGTTTATTCTCTTTTACGTACAACCTATATTAGCTCATGAGGGCATATAAATCTATGACTAAGTTTCGTGACGCAGCTGACTAATGTTACCATTTCTTAATTTTAGTCTTTAACTATAAACACTTTTATTTTAAACGGCCTTTTTTATGTATTTATTTTAGTAGGCCAGTCAGTTGAATAAATGCTAAAGGATTAAATGGTGCTACACAAATACATTTAGTAGACTGTACCTTCCTTTAATTTTATTTTATGCTAAATAAGGCGTGTTAAATATCCAAACTATTGGGTAACGACCAAAAAGTTGGGCACGCTAACTCAAGCAACTTACTTTTTCCGTTGTGCGATAAAAATTAGCCATACAATTGTATGGATACTTTTCGAAAAACAAAGGAATTTTTCCGCCTTCGTTGTTTATATGGTTAACTACGCTTAACTATGGTTCAAACTTTTTGGTCCTCACCCAATTCTAAAGGACACAAGGAAAATATAGGTGCTTGGTTATCTTTGTTTGGAAGTCCGTCCTAAGCTGGTGTTTGAGCAGCTTGCGTTGAAAGATAACATATTGTTACGGTAAGTTTCGACCCATAAAGCCTGGAAGTTTCGTTGCTAAGATTTTAGTTAAATAGAGGAGCTAACTCTATGACCAGATCTTCTGTGGCCTATAGTTAATTGGGATCTTTTCTACGGGGTCAAAACGATATTGCCTTTGATGTGTTTTCTTACACTGTATACTACAGTGTTTTTACATCTAATACAATACAATACAATACAATACAAATACTCTTTATTGAACACCAAAAATTAAAAAAAAAATTAAAGCAGAACATGGAACAGTACATTTAAATCATAGGTATACAACAGGCGGTCTTACCGCTAAATAGCGATCTCTTTCAGACAAACTTGTAAGAGAAATAACTGAGGACACAAATTCATGGCAGGGGGTGTAAACTAATTCGTTTAGAACTCAAACTAAATAACTACAAAAAAAACAATTAAATTATTTCAATTTTGAAATTAGAACTATTTATAAATATACTAATAGTTTGTTTAAAATAGCTTGTGGTAAATGATTTAGTTACATAAGGTAACATGCAATCTGTATTACTTGTACACTTCCCATAGTTATTCTTAATATAAAGCTATTCGGTCGTGTTCTATTTTTAACAGATTATTAAATACGGACACGAAATTTCACGATTACTATACGTTGACGTTACTTAATCGATGAAAAGGAAACGTTCGTGTTCGAAGCATAGTTTACTAGCTGCAGGTAGTTAGATTCTCATTCTTCATATTTCATATTGTAAGTACGTGTATGATCTCGGCAAAGCACGTAGCCTCTACTAGAATTGAAATCCCGTAATCACAACTCTGACTCAAAGGGCTTTATCCGGCTAGCCTTTTGAGTTGAAGAAATATCTAATAACAGTGGCAGAATATATAACTGTCTATGTAGTTACAGTCAACCAACAATAATGTAGAGCACACGATATTTAGAACCTTGTCAACATAAATGAAAGTGACTAAATCGTGCTTGCCAGTCCATGTGGATGGTAGGACTTTGTGCAGGGTCCGTCCGGATCGCTACCTGGTGGTATCTTATCCATTAACCTACCGCCAAACGGCAGTGTTCGCATTGTTGCGTTCCGGTTTGGGGATAAGATAGCCCGGTGAAATAACTAGCATAGAGGCATTCCATCTGAGTCCTCAGGGTTGGCAACGCAGTTGCAGTCTTAGGAATGCAGTCTTGTAAATGCGAAAGTCTATGGGTCACAGTTTCCACTTAACATTAGGTAGCCTGTGTGCTCGTTTGCCTTCTCAATGGTATAAAAAAATGTTCGGTTTGGAGTTTATTATGACAAAACACTACAGTGCTTTATACTAAATCCCATTACCCTTTATTTAACAAAATTATAAAATGCAATAGCAAATTCTACGCGAACGGAGATAAAAGATCTCAGTAAGTAGGCCGCACCGCACAGGCACTTTTATACATCAAAGATCTACCAGCGCTACCCAAGAGAACACCTCTGCTGAGAAAAGTGCCACTGTTTCCACAGTCAAACTCTTACTCCAGTTTTGTAGGGCAATGTTTAATTTAATAAAATTGTAATTATGACATAAATAAATAAATTAAAAAAACGCCGCAAGATACTCAACAGTCAGTATTTTTGAAAGTATTACATATGAATATGATAAATACTTAGCAATGTAATTAATTAAATCAATGGTTATATAATAAAAATGACATGCGTAGTTAAAACACGTTGCTGGCTAACACCATTTTATTTATAAAATATTCCCATTTAATTACCTCGTGTGGTTGCCGGGTTAGAATAGCGCCACTCCATGTCTTTCCGTGGATGTCGTAAGAGGCGACTAAGGGAAAAAGGGCTTGTAGTACTGTTAGGCGATGGGCTTGCAACCTGTCACCAATACCCAAACATCGTTAGCCTACTTGTGCAAAATGTGGTTACAGAATCAACGAGTCTTTTAAGAGTTGTTGGTATTTCTGTAGCTTTGCCTACCCCGCTCTGGGAATGAAGGCGTGTTGTTATGTATTATGTTCCCATTTTAAATCCAGTCTAGAATTTGTGAGCAATATAAATATTCAAGAAATCGTAAACATAAGGTTAGAAGAATACCGAAGTTTGTTTTTACAGGAATTTTCCAGTCTGTACCTATCAATGTTGTTGAACTCTAACGGCCGAACCCTATATTCAAACCGCGGATAGATAAGGCTTACTTCGGGTTGAAATTTGACATTTGCCCATACAAAATATGTCAATTTTTTATCCGAAGTAAGGCTATCTGTCCGCGGTTTGAATATAGGGTTCGGCCGTAAAAGAACCTCCTGGATCCCTCTCCACATGTTTTTGTTACTAGTTGTTATTTGTAGAAATTATTTATGTTACGCACGTCAATCTCAATTTACACGCGAACTATTTGGTAAAAATAAACTATCTGTTGTCAAAACAAACACACCCAGCCAAATCCAAAAGCGAATGGAAAATCCATTTATAATGTCATCATGTCCATCTGTCCGTATGTCACAGCCATCCAACATAGGGACTATGTGAACGATGTTGTTGAAATTTGGCAGTTTGTCGTATTATTCTAAAGAAAAATTACCACTTGCAAAGTCATTACGATTCCGTAACGTGATCGCGACCGCGATTCGCTAAATCATTTTAAGGTCTCCAAAACCACCTACTTATATTTTAAAAGCGAAGAAACGACTGGATGGATTTGGGTGAAATTTGGAATGAAGATATCTTGGATGAACACCGTAGGCTACTTATAATAGCGGAAGATTTAAAAAATCCCGATGGAATAACGATAATTGAAACCGCAACATGGAATGGCCGAATAACTAATTCTACGCGGACGAAGATGCGGGCACAAGCTATGTGGATAATAAAGTGCAGTATAATTCATGAAAACAACGGCGGCTAGTGCATTATATTGCGGCGTAGGACGAGGCGGTAAACGCAAACTGCAACGGCCCGGCTGCATCGATTGGGCCTATTACTGATGCACGGCGGTCGCTATCGAATCTACGCCGCATCTTTATGCGTAGTTTATGCAGCTAGCACCTTATTTTATACAAAAATTTGAATTATGATCCGTGGAGCTGCTTTGCCTTAAATATAACTTTATGGTGAAGTTAAGGCTTCCAAGATTTAAAAACATTACCCACTTATAATGTTTTAGCGGCGTGACGAAATTCGTTGCACGGTTGCGTGAATAAAATTAAAAAACTTATTTTGGGACTAGGTCAATTTGTGTGTAAATGTTTCTCGATAATTATTGTTATTGTTCAGATTTTATTTTAAGTAAATAATGTTTTTTTTTACAGTTATTGTTAAGCTATAAAAGTAAAATAAAATCCGTTACCTACGGGTGCGCCGGCGCAGTGGGGAAGGGCTCAAGCTTTCGGTAGTTAGGGGATCCTCCTCACAATACATGCCATGTCGAGGACTCGAGGAGTACTGCTTTTTGAATCTAGGCTTTGATCCGGTGATTTAGCGAGTCTCTTAAGGTGTTGCTTGAGGGTATATTTATTATTATTAAGTAGTAGGGCGGGCGAAACTTCGCGAACTGAATACAAATGCCGATCGTTGATGTTCTGTGATAAAGTGTTAGTGAAAAGTCGGCGAGTCAAGCTTGGTATTCAGTTTTTGTTTTTAGATTGTTTTATTCTTTGTGTTAAAAATTAATATTACATGACAATGTCACACAAATTGACCTAGTCCCAAACTAAGCTCTAGGGTTGTACTATGGGTACTAGACAACGATAAACTTACTTATATAGAGAAATATATACTTAAAATAAATAGAAAACATCTCAGACTCAGGAATAAATACTCGTGCTCATCACACAAATATCTGCCCGTACCGGAATTTGAGCCCTAGCTTCGAAAGCACGGTCATTACCAACTAGGCTAGGCGTGTCGTGTGTTATTAGAGGTTTTGACAACATGAAGTCAAGCCATATTCAAATCATATTACTGGGCCTCTATTATTTTCAGTAAATCCATATTGCTTTTGACAGCTATCGTATTGTCAACGTTAAAGTGGCCGAGTTAAAAACAATACGGTAACATGTTAAACGCTGGTGTTACTCAGTAGAATAGAGGCCCTGATTAAGGCTGCATTTCCACCAGAGCTGTGCGAGATAGTGGAACGGTATGCGAGGAAAAAATCCACCAATAGGAGAGATGCGCAGAGCGAGGCTAGGAATTCTATCGGTGGATTTTTTCCTCGCACACCGTTCCACTATCTCGCACAGCTCTGGTGGAAACGCAGCCTTAGGCAAAGAAATAAAAGATGCTTCAATCACTGCAATTTAAAAAAAAATATATTAATTGGAATGCTTATACGTTCAGATTGGTCCCATTCTTAACAAAATGAAGCTCTGATAATGGAGTCCATGTGGAATAGATAGACCCCTCAAAAATTATAGGTGCACATATACTATAGTAATCTTGATATTTTCTTAATAACTTGAGCACTCATGTTCCGAAAGTATCAATTAGAGAAGTGGAACTGATCAAGACCACAGATGGGAACCGGAACTCTCCAATGGTATCTATTTCATGAGTGGCGATAATATACATATATGTCGATTAAAATAGTACAGTGACTATGACGAAGCACATTGAAATGGTGTTCCCTTATAAACTATTATTTCCCCATGTCACATACATTAATTTATTTTCAAAAGGTAATATGTAGGTTAGTCAAACTGAAATTTAGTTAAAAAAGTGAAATAATAATACTTATTAGTTTTTTTATACTTAAATAACGGAACACTTGACTGTTTTAATCTAAAAACTAACACGCGTAGTGTTTATTCTATATATGACTGGTTATTGCGAATTCGCCTAATGGAACTAATGCGGTTAATCTGTATACGTTATAGCTAAATGAGAATTTGGGATAACTTCTAATTAACACGTATTTATGTTCATGAATGTGCAAATGATAAATGTGGTTATTGTTTGCATAGCAAATGCATTTCGAATATGTTAAGCAATTATGTTAAATCGCGTAGCTGTCAAAAATAATCCATACAAATTTAGCTCGGGGCGATAACGATTCGCACCCCTTAAAATCTAAACCGATTTCCACGATTATTTTTTTATAATTTTTTTATTAGTCCTATTTGACTTCAAACTATAGTGCAACATTTTCTAAATTAAATTCTCACTAATCTGATCATGTTTTTTACTATATATGTTTGTTGTATTGCAGTGTGTTTTTGTCAAATAAATGTTATGAATTTGAATTTGAATTTGATATTATGAAAAACTAGGTCTATTTTATTATTTTTGCAATAAATATATTATTGGAAAGGAAAACGTACAAACTTAGTTTTTCATCATATATACTTAACATATTTTAAAATTATAAAAATAGGACAATGTTAAAGGGGAAAAAAAGTTATAAAATTTTGTGTGGAAATTTTTAGCTTCAAAGTTGTCTAATTCAAACTTTACCACGGGTGAAAAAAAATTGAAAACAAAACGAATGTTTAGTCCTCCTAGTAAACATAACACATTTTTTTTCATGATCATGTTTATTGCAATTTACTTTCATTTCATCTCATTAAAACATCTCTCTTTAGCCCGAAGGCAATCCCTCTTGGATCAGATCCTTGCAGATTCCAATCTCCTGGTCTATATTCAACAAAATAAATAGTGGTACGAGTAGAAAGACCTTGTGTATGGCTATCTGCATCGCTACCGCCATCTTAACCTTCAACTTGCCGCTAAGCAGCATTTGCATTTATGTGTTTCGGTCTGAGAACAAATCGGTGCATGACGACCATAGAGAGCATTCTTTCTTAGTCATCAGGGTTGGTAACTAACTTGTCTTGAGATCATTAAAATATCTATGGGTCTAAAGCTAGGTTTAGACTGGCAATAAAAAATGTATAAGTTTATTGATGTGTTACTTTAACTTCAGTTGTAAAGCAAGAAGCACATTTTTGTCTTTTTTTTCTAACTTAATAGTTAGAGTAAGGCAGCAATAAACTTCTGCAAAATGTTGCCAGTCTAAACGTGGCTTTAGAGCCTCATCAGGGTTCGGATATTTCTTTCTAACCTGTGTAACGGTAGAGACGTGCTGAAAATATAAGAAATGCTAGCCGCTGCACAGCGCTAACGTTAGCGGTATTCGACAACTGACAAAATAGTATTTACGTAAGCTGATGATCGATCGCACCGGTTGCTTATAAATAGAAATATCACGGAGGATAATGTCAAAAGGTAGTGGGTATGGGGTAACGATACTAAAACTATACTTAAACACAGAAAGCATCCAATACTCAGAACAAATACACGCACGTTGAGTGCAAACGCGAATATTTGCCCATACTGCAAATAATAAATATCAGGGGACGATCTCACTCAAATTGACTTAGTACCGAACTAAGCTCCAGGCTTGTATAGTAGGTACTAGACAACGATAAACATACTTATATAGAGAAATACATATAGTAACAAATATTCGCACTCATCACACAAATATCTGCCCTTACCGGGATTTGAACCCAGGACCGGCTGGCTTCGGAGGCAGGATCACTCCCAACTAGGCTAACGTGCCGTCAAATAAAAACCCAAGACCGGTAGCTTCATATGTTCACCACCAACTACGCTAACGCGTTTCTTATTTCATCATACATTACGTCAGTTTTTAAAATTGGTAACGTTAGAGTTCTGCATTTATTCTAGGCCCCAAGGTGCCCTGAGTGCTCGTTTATCGTTTGCCTTTATGTTATAAAAATGGCGTCATCTTAGCAGTCTCGCTAACCAAAACTATTCTACGTGACCTCTTCTTGCCAACTGATCCTCGGCCCCACTAAGAGGTCACGTTATCCCTCGAACTAGTTTTTCAAGCCTTGATTAAATTTCCCTTCGCTCCTAATTGAAAATGCGATAGAAGCCAGCCTATCTAAAAGTTTCTGCGGAAGTAGTTCGCTTCGTATTGTACCGATAGTGTTTTGTCTTCTTTAACTGATTTTCAACCTAAATTGCACAAAAACAAATACCAATGTTGAAGAAATGGTTATAAATGTCTCGTTTTATTACTAAATAACGAGTAAATAGCCTTGGCTTTTGACTAGGTTTTTAAAAACATCAAATCAAAACTGTGGAACACCTATTCCCATCGGTTATGAAGAAGGAAAAAATCAAGAGTGATTTAGAAGTACTTTTAAAAGAAGATAAGATTTTGACCTACTTTCAAGCAAACTAGGCCAACGGCTGGCAATTAACAAAATTTCCTATAAAATATAGTCTCTAAAGTCAACCCTTCCAAATGAAAGTCGCAATTTAGTAACTAAATTATTGAATAACGTGCAAATAGAATGAAATTAAAGCTAGATCATGAAAGGAACTTTCGAGGAACTTACTCGTATACCATACGCTGGTAGCCTCACTATCCCCTACGCCCTCACGTAGGCCTGCAACTAGACAAATCCTGCATTATTACAACCAAATATTTGATTGGGCATAATTGTTGCAGCCTACAGAATGGAACACAGTTTTTATGAAGAGTGATTACCAATCCCAATCGTGTATACCTACACACACTGCACACTGGGGTTATGTCAAATATTAAAATATGTTAATATATATTTATTGAAATATAATAGAGAACATGAATGAAAATCAGAATTGAGTTTTATTGAATATGATTTAGGAGAAAATGTAAAAAAACATGTAAAACGCAATACACTAAATTTTGACCCGTTTATTAAGATTTTATATAGAATCAAAACTTGTTAAAAAATTAAACTTCTTTTAATGTTTAGATATTTTTTTTCGGCATCCTCATTTTTTTCACGTAATATTTTAATTCAACGATATTGGCTTAAACATAGTAATTTACGAAATAAATGCAAAATTCTTTATAAGGTCCTTACATTTTAAACATGGAACAACAGCTGTGACGTCATTCCTGTCGTCGATTTTGTATAGAGTGTTTTTGCAGAGGGTCTGATCTACGAATTTTTAAAGCTTCATATGTTATGAAAAAAATACACTACAATTATTTTGCGTATATAGTTATTCCTCTCTTACATAGCACTTTCCAGAGGCTCGAAATCCCATGAGGTTCGTCTAGTTCCGTTTTAGACAGCGCTCGGTTATTTTCAGGAGTGTTCCTATTTTAAATTTTGCGCCATATAAGCGAGACGTAGAAGTCTTCAACCGTCACAGTGATCTTCATCATATATACACGAAGATTAACAAACAATGCCTCTAAACCCTATACCGCGTTTAAAATTGAAAAGCCACAACCTTAAATCATTATTATAGTACCTAGATGTCATAAATAACAGATATCCTATTATCTTTCGGTAACAAATGAAAACGTAGAATAATAAATCAGAATGTACAGTTGAATTTAAAGACAAATCGAGTTGCCATCGGCGCCTTTAATCGATAGTAGCTGGCAGAATTCCAGACAGACCGACAACAGTTTCCGAAACAGGAGTGATTTAAAACTTAAGAAATTTCATGTTTAGAATTTTAAAACTTTCTTTTCTAGTTTTTATGCACACGGTTGCGAGGATGGCTGGTGGATTTGCGTGTTGTAGTGCCTGTGTGGCTTTACATACATACATACATAACATCACGCCTCCATTCCCAGTGGGGTAGGCAGAGCTACAGAAATACCAACAACTCTAAAAATACTTGTTGATAAATCAGTAACCACACTTTGCGCAATCAGGCCACGAAATTTTACTAGTGTATTAGTGACAGGTTGCAAACCCATCGCCTAACAATACTAGAAGCCCTTATTCCCTTAGTCGCCTCTTACGACATCCACGGGAAGACATGGAGTGGCACTATTCTAACCCGGCAACCACACGGGCGGGTGTGTGGCTTTACTGAATAAATATCTTTAATCTTTTTAATTTGGTATTTTTTTTGATGTGTTACTGTTAAAACTATGTCATACTAGGGCTCTATTTTAGTTGGTTTTAGCCCATATTGCCTATTTATCGTTATTAGTTCATCATAACCGTAATTTACAGTCTAGTAGTACGTAGGTAGTAGTCTTGAAAAGACAATTGTCTGAGTCTCAGATCCTAAGCAATCCCAAGGCCTGAACCTATAGCCAAGATGCGTTCGCTAACTAGCGTTTCTATTCGTTTGGTTTTAAAACCAATCGCGTCACTGGTAGATTACGTGACTTTTCGTATAACATGATTCATATTACGCGATTGGTTTAAAAACAAAGCGAATTAAAACGCTAGTTAGCGAACGCACGTTGGCTATAGGCTCTGTACGATCGTTTGCTTTTTACTCGTCCTTGCCAAAAAAAAGTTTAAGAGTAACTAACTTAATCTTCGTGTCGTTCGTGTGAGACATCGTCATCACCGCTTCTATAAACACCATTTATTTCGAGTCGATAATAACAGAAACGTTAGTAGCGTTTGCATCTTGGCTCACTGATGTCTCTACTGGGGGGTGATTCTCTCAACACAGCGCTGCGTCGATCTCAAAGGTAGGATCTATAAGGTTTTATCAGGCAAGTTTCAGAAGTCCCGTCAGAGCGTACAAAACACATTTTAGCGCGTGCCTTCTCAATTAGGCAGCAGGCAGGTGAGTCGAGTTCAGTGTCGTATAAAGCTGCCTAATTAAGAAGGCACACGCTTAAATGTGTTTTGTACGCTCCGACGGGACTTCTTAAACTTGCCTGATAAAACCTTACCTTTGAAATCGACGCAGCGCTGTGTTGAGAGAATCACCCCCCACATGTCTATCAACTGTTGGGAGTGTATTAAGTACACGAGTGTTTTTGTAGGTAAGCTAATACTGAAATAAACAAAATTAACACATTAGGTGTATACTTTGTCGCTATGGTCCTTGTTAAAATTGAATCAAAAATCAAAAACAAATTAATTTATTTCATATCATTTATAACTTTTACTACACTGATTGTTTACATAGATTGCGGTAATAAAAAGGGCGTAAGCTTAGCTGAATTTGAGCTCACCCGGGTCAGCCATGGAGAGATCACGTTACTATACTACTTACATTTACTAGTTACATAAAACTAAGCTTGTTAATTAATATGAGTGTGAATAAACAGTAACAAACCCTTATGGATCTTGATTTAAATTGTAAGAAATATATATATGGAGTGTCTTTTAAGGCGCGGACAGACTGCACCTTCGCGGGCGCGCGGCCTGCGCGCGACGTGTGCGACGCGATATTTCCATACCAAACTCTAGCGTAGTCAAACACTGGGATTCTACACGGTAATAACTAATAACAATAAAGTCTTTGACGTGTTTCCGTACTGTCAACTTTTTGATAACTCTTATGTCATTTACAATAATGGCGACCGAAACATAAACGCTCCTAAAACACGCTAAACGCGATATCGTTATAACGCAGTAGAATATTATATAGAGGCCCAAGCTGGGCTAGGATTCTACACGGTAACAACGATATCGTATTTGACGTGTATCTTATGTCATTTACAATAATGGCGACTGTGACATAAACAAATCTAAAATAGGTCAAACGCGATATCGTTATAACGCAGTAGAATAGAGGCCCTGCGTCCGTCGGCATCGCGCCCCGTTTCTGTCGCGTCCCGCCAGCGCAGGCCGTCGCACGCTGCACGGCTAGCACATGACGGCACGCGAGTTATGTCGCCCGCGAGATAGACTAGGTGTACCTATTTGGTTTTTGACCGTTCTAATTAGACAATGACGGGTAAACTCGCGCGCCGTCATGTGCTAGCCGTGTTGAGGTCCTAGCCAATATGCGTTCGCTAACTAGCGTTTCTATTCGTTTTGTTTTTAAACCAATCGCGTCAATGATAGATCACGTGACTTCATATGACGTGATCTCCCAGTGACGAAATTGGTTTAAAAACAAAACCAGTTTAGTCGCGCACGAGATGAATTACCCGTCATTGTCTAATTAGAACGGTCCCGCGCGCCCGCCACGTTCGCGCTGCGTGACCAGTCAGTGTGTCGTCGGATAGCACAGCGCGCGGTGCGTATGTACGCAGCAAAATAATAGTATTCTTATTTTATAATATAATTGATATTTATAATATTTAAATGGATACTGAAAGGATAATCAATTTAGTTAAAGACCAGAAAGCGCGCGGGCGGGACGCGCGCGCGATACTGGCGGGTTAATGGCGCGAGGCCAGCGCGTCGCGCGCGTGCTCTGTGTGACCGGGCGTCCCGCCCGCATCGCGCAATCATCACGTCCCGCTACCGTCCCGCTAGCAGTCTGGCCGAGCCCTTAACGGGCTCAAAACATTGACATCTACAAATTGCTTCTGGTAACCTATATAAAATATTATAAGCTAGGAATTTATCTGTTGGATACTCCGTTGTATAAAACGTTTTTGTTTTGTTAAAGTTTATTGGCTGGGCCTCTTTTCTTCAAGTAATGTTATCGTGTTCGTTACGATAGCTCTAATGTCAGCAGTAATGTCTGCCGAGTTGAAAACAATACGATGACACGTCAAAAGCAACATTTTTCTACCAAGTTGAACAGAGGGTTGTTTTGTAAAAACAGGTTTTTAGCTATTGCCCGCGACTCCATCCGCGTAGTAAAATAAAACAGCCATTATTACCCAGTGATACTATAGGATGCTGCTTTTATGCAATAGTGCTACAAATCAAAATGAGTCATTGTTGCATTTTAATTCGGAACGCAATTTACTTAAAGTTTTAAATCAAATTGTATTTGTTTTGGATTTGTAGCACTATTTCATAAAAGCAGCGAGGATTCTACTAGTGTTTTTTAATCAGTCCAGTCCAGTAGCTTTGAGTCAGATGGTAAGAAACAAAAATACTAATCTTTTCTTTTTGTACTGAGTACAAACAAGTAGTTACCGACTTCTAACCTTGTAAATTCGAGGAATAAGGTGCAGCGGATACGCCGTTCTTCCTATCCTCATACTCTTGTTATTTTTTTTTAAGTTTTTATGGCATGGATAAGGGTGAACGAACACACAGGCCACCTGATGGTAAATGGGATCCGTGACCCATACACATTTGCATTCTGATAACAATCTTAAGGCTTAAAAAAGAATAGCTCTATGCTAGTAATTTCACCGGTTGTCTTAATTTCCACAACTGGAGAGTGATACTCTCAACACAGCGCTGCGTCGATCTTAAAGGTGAAGTTTTATCTGGCAAGTTTATGAAGTCCCGTCGGAGCGTACAAAACACATTTTAGCGCGTGCCTTCTCAATTAGGCACCAGGCAGGAGAGTCGAGTTCAGTGTCGTATAAGCTGCCTAATTTAGAAATATGCTAACCTAAATCTAAGACGCTTACCTAAATCTGCGTATGACCCGCATGGAATTGACGTAAGCCACCGAGACAGTCACGTGGTACTATCTCGGTGGCTTACGGGTCATAAACACTCTTAAAACCAAAAGTTGTCTCTCCTGTGGTCAATAGTTAAGAGCTTGTGTGCATATAAGTTATGTTTTTATATGATAGGTCTAAAGCAGTCCTCACGCCGTTTATGCGGGGATAGGCTAAGACAGAAAATTAGGCGTTAAAAACGTTAACTTCCGGCGTGTCCACAGGAAAGACGCTAACCATCGTGACGTAAGCCATCGAGACAGTCACGTGGTACTTTTTCGGTGGCTTACGTCAATTTTATACATTTTTCAATCCAATCATAATCACTAACGATTGTCGAATGCAACTTGTCTAGCCCCACTGTGTTCATTGTTATATGTTATTCCGTATGTCTAAACAAAAAACAAACGACGAGTTAGTTTCTTTTCCCTATTTACGGACGTTCACAAAAAGCCATGAAATAAAAACCGATTGAAAAAGTTGAAAAATCAAAATTACACGCTGGTATTCTGGTAGCAAAAGTCCGAAATCTGTTGTATTAGTAAAGCAATTTGTCGTGGGTCCGCTGGCCGCGAACTTTTCTAATCTAAACTGTTCGCCAGGCCACGTTCAATCTTCGCTAGAACTCGTTCCCACACCGTCTCACTATCGATGGACGATAAGTGGAAATTGTATAGCCACAACGGAATTTCATGTTTTTGTTGTAAACGCTAGGATGACCGCTGGTTATCGACGCTAGCTAGATTTTCTATTGGATTTCGTTCGTTTTCTTTTGGTTGGAAATTCACTCTCGTTTTATAGATTGCAATAAAACAGGTTTTGTAAATGACTTGGGAGAGTAAAACATAGTTTGTAAGTTTAAGAATAATTAAATTTAAAACTTTTTGGTTTTCCTGGATAAAAAGTTGCCTATATGTATAGGGTATAATATATCTCTATTCCAAATTTCATCCAATTCTAAACTGAAAAAGTAACAAACTAACACACACACAAAGTTGTATAATACATATTAGTAGGACAATATACTACTACATTTTTTGAACTGAAAAAAGCAATAGCATTTGATAATTATCCTAGTCATACATCCTTACTAATATTATAAATGTGAAAGCGTGGATGTTTGTTACGCTTTCACGCAAGAACTACTTGACGAATCATCATAAAACTTTGTACACATCTTCTGGGAGGTACCATAAGTAACATAAGTAACATAGGATACTATTTATAAAAAAAAACACAAAAAAATATAAAAAATTGTCACGAAAAAAAATTGCAGTGGGCGAAGCCACTGGCGGGTCGCTAGTTTTCTATAAATTGATTTAAAGCAGAAGACGTAAGTCGTGTTAATAAAACTAACAAATATTAGTGACTATCATTTGGCCGCAACTCCGTCTATGTAGAAGTTGTGTTGAGATAAATACCTATGAAATTAAAGAGAAGACACAATTAACATACACACAGTACGTGACCAAATCGAATTCTACCGACCACTATAGTTTTTATAAAAAACATGAAAATAAGCAGGCGAATTATTCGCAAATGGCCATTTCGAACTAAAATCAGGCTTTGCTCAAAAACGCGTCGCATTTCTTTTATAAGCAGGAATGTTCGTCCCTTAGGAGTTTCTTCCAAGCCTTTTGTACTATGAAAATTTCGCCGCTGCATTCACAATTCGCAGGAGATCCGTGTAGTTCTTTTGTAAAGTTTACTTGGCGACATCAGTGGAATCGCGGTCATGAGCGCCAAGGCTCATATAAAACAGGGCCCCTATTCTACTGCGTTATGATATTGCGTTTGACGTGTTTTACGATTGTTTTTGCCTCGGTCGCTATTATTGTAAATAAGTTAGTTTATTTTTTAATGTTAATGAGAAGGCACACGAGCACTCAGGCCACCTGATGGTAAGTGGAATCTGAAACCCATAGACATTTGAATTCTCAAGACTATAATCGTAAGACCTCAAATGCGTCGCCAACCCCGAGGACTAAGATGGAATGCCTCTATGCTAGTAATTTCACCGGTTGTCTTATGCCCACACCGGAACACAACAATGCGAACACTGTTGCTTGGCGGGTGGTTAATGGATAAGATGGTGGTAGAGATCCGGACGGAACCTGCACAGGGTCCTAACACCACTAAAACATAAGAGTTATCAAAACGTTGACAATACGCTTTAAAGACGATATCGTTGTTACCGTGTAGAATCCCAAAAAATGGGATAACTTAGTGTAATGCGTTTTATATGTTTTTTTTTTACATTTTTCCAATATCGTATAAATGGAACTCAATTCTGTTTTTCATGCATGTTCTCTATTGCAATCTCAAGACAGAAATGCGCTGTCAACGCTAAAGACTTATATGTTACGTAAATATTGATTAGGCCTCGATTATTTCCACTTCGAAAATACATTTTCCTTTTTCAGTGCTATACATATGGGGCCATCAGTTTCAGAAGTTCTTGACGAGCAGGAAGACGCATACTAGTAACTAAGTAACCGTACATCATTTTTGAGAGCTCCGTAGTCATTCTAGTTTTTATTTAGTACTAGCTTCCGCCCGCGACTTGGTACGCGTATAAATAAGTTTCCGAGGGAATAGCGATATTAAAGATAGCATTTGTGTTAATCCAAGGTATAAACTGTTTTTATTCAAAATTTCACCTAAATCCGTCCAGTAGTTTTAGCGTGAATGAGTATCAAACATCCATACATACTTTCGCGTTTATAATATTAGTAGGATTTGTAACGTAACACTAAAATAAGATTGGTGGTGACCTTTACCTGGTAGGTAATTTTTCTACTTTTATCTAAATAATTATATTGCTTGCTTGTAATAAATATTAATTTGTGAAAAGGGAGAATTGAAACAAAATAATTTTCCTTTGTGTAACGAAAATTAGTCATACAATTGTATGGTTAATTTTCGTTACACAAAGGATTTTTTTTTTTTTCAATTAATCATTGACATCAATTAGGGCCTTAACCATGTACAATATTTTTGCAATTCACCCAAAAGGTCAAGCCACGCCTAGCCTACGGCTACGTAGGGTGTGCTACGAACGTAGAGGTCTACGCCCGTGTTCTCGTAGCACCTTATTGTATTAAAAATCCCAAAAAGGCAAAGCCTGTCCCAAAGCACAAAATGTACAGTTCCCAACAAAGGTTTCTAAGTAGAAGTGCTCGCGCATAGCCTACAATATACCACAGGTTGAAGAATGCATAGAGGCCCAAGCCAAGATGCGTTCCCTAACTAGCGTTTCTATTCTTTTGGTTTTCGAACCAATTGCGTCACTGATAGATCACGTGACTTTTTGTATGAAGCGATCTACCAGTACAATACCACGGGACAATTTCACATAAATTTACTTAGTTCCAATCTAATCTCTAAGCTTGTACTAAGGTTCCTAGAAAACGATAAACTTACTTTAATAAAAAAACATAAAAACATTTAAAAATCAAGAACAAATTGTCTCGAACTCATTACACAACTATTTGCCCTTACCGGGAATCGAACACGAGATCGGTAGCTTTGTAGGCAGGATCACTACATGTATATTAAATACATATAATAATTGTCTACTTACAGCTTAATTAATCAAGTGAAAAAAATATTAATAATATCGTTAAACATAAGTCTGAACCGGGGACCAAGTTAGGTACCTTTAATAATTACCGAAGTTCGGGACAAAGTTCACAAAGTACAACTTTGCGGCGGATATATTGGCCCTTTAATATGATGGGGAATTTACTGCCCTTGTTTTAGGGTGACGTAACAATAATAAGACTTAAGGCGCCTTGTCATTGCTGACAGAATTAATGTAAAACTTTGACTGTGCTGAGGAATGTGGTGTGCATCGCACAAAAAAAATAAAATGTAAGTGTGACGGGCACGGACTAACTTACGGCGGTTACTGACGTTCAAAAAAGCGAGAATAGTCCAGCGAGTCATGGGACAAGTTAAAGTGGGTGCAGGGTTATAAGTATTAAGCCAGGTTTAGTCTGGCAATAAAAAATGCAGAAGTTAATTGCCGTCTTACTTTAACTTCGGTTGTAGAGCAAGAAGCACAATATTTTTGTCTTTTACATACATAAGTCACGCCTACATTTCCAGAGTGGGGTAGGCAGCTACAGAATTACCAACTCTAAAAAACTTGTTGATAATTCTGTAACCATATTTTGCACAATCAGGCTAAGATGTTTATTTACCAGTGTATTAGTGACAGGTTGCAAGCCAATCGCCTAACAGTACTACAAGCCCTTATTCACTTAGTCGCCTCTTACGACATCCACTGGAAGACATGGAGTGGCACTATTCTAACATGGTAACCACACGAAAAACTAACTTAAAAAATAGAGTAAGATAGCAATAAAGTTCTGCAATAAATGATATTCGATAGGATGCAACTGGAGTAGAGGTAGCATTTAATCCAAGCAAGAACAAATTGATTTGTTTATGAATGTATAAACAGCTATTGATATTATATTATTAGTGCCGTTGTTTAAAACTCAGAACCCTTAGTAATGGTCAGATGAAATGTAATCCAGTGCCTGAATTGACTTGAGACAAATAAACAGTCAACAGTCAACCTCTCTACCGCCAAGCAGCAGTGTTTGCATTGTTTTGTTCCGTTATGGGGATAAGATGATTGGTGAAATTAATAGCACAGAGGCATTTCATCTTAGTTCTCAGTTGAAAACAAGGTCTTAGGCAATCCTAAGATCAATAGGACAGTCTTGAGGTTGAAGTATCGAGAATCCGAATTAAAATTACTTATTTCAGGTTTTATTTATATATTATTGCTTGGGAATTTCTCGTTGTGTGACATTCCATGGTATCACCAAACGGTTCCTGTGGAAAACAAGCTCCAGCATAAAACTACTAACATTTCTCAGCTGGAATCATTTTACCATCGTCTGGCACTAGTTTTTAGGGTTCCGTAGTCAAACTAGGAACCCTTATAGTTTCGCCATGTCCATCCGTCCGTCCGTCCGCAGCCTAGCGCAGACTAGAGACTCTTAGTACTAGAAAGCTGTGATTGATGTATTAGTGACGCCAACAAAGTGGTACAATAAAATGTAAAAAATATTTTTTCCCGGGTACCTTCCCGACCGTATTTTTTTTCTCGTCTATCCTAACAGTTTTTCGATTAAGTAATCCGTTCATGAATTATTGAGCTTTAAAGCCACAACTACAAATACTAAAAATCTGAAAAAAATCTTAAATGAAATAGCATATAACGAATTTTAAAGAAAAACTATTACGACTACGTATATATAGACATCATTAGTTCTTGCGATACAGGCGATTAAAGTGTTTATACCTACTTAAATCATATAAGACGGCACCAATTGACTTTAAATAGATAATTAGTAATTACTTGTTGATTTTTACGTTTTCAGTTCTTAACAGCTTCGGAACCCTACACTGAGCATGGTCCGACATGCTCTTGCCCGGTTTTTCTTTCTTTCTTTCGTGATGACCCGTGTGGTTTCCGGGTTAGAATAGTGCCATTTCATGTCTTCCCGTGGATGTCGTAAGAGGCAACTAAGGGAATAAAGGCTTGTAGTACTTCTAGGCGATGACTTTGCAACTGTCACTAATACACTAGGAAACTTCTTGGCTTGATTGTGCAAAATGTGGTTACAGAATTATAAACAGTTATTTTTTAGAGCCGTTGGTATTTCTGTAGCTCTGCCTCCCCTACTCTGAGAATGAAGGCGTGATGTTGTAAATGTGTGTATGTACGTCCTTCAAGGCCTCAAATCCAGTTCACCATCAAGTAACCAGTGCCTTGTGCCTTCTACTTGCCATAAAAAAAACGGTAAATGTTGCAATACTATAGGACTTGAAATATTCGTTGGATATCCTAAGAATGCTCTGAGAAGGGTTTTGAAAATTCATTCCAAAATGGGGAGAGTAGCGGGAAACTTAAAACGACTTTGTTCGTTTTCACTAGGGCCACATGATATGATAAACAGAGGGGGCAAATATAAAAATGTTATTTATCTCCTAATGATAAACGAAATCAATTTCAAACCAACCCTAAACTTAACGCTAATGCTATGTATCTACGCCGATGTGTTTAACTTGCTCTTGAACAAAAAACAGGATTAGGATCTAAATTGTATCATGAGTAGGCCCTTTTAACGCGGAATGGCCTCCCTATGTCGCAGGTGCGTCCCCCTACACGGCCCTACCACGCTAATTGTCTGTTGTTTATGCAAACAAATTGATGTTACGCATAAGTTGCACGGTTTAACGACTTTGAGAATAGGGCTCTAGTATAGAAGTGTAAACGAGTTTTAAGGAGATAGTTAGTCCCTGTTTGCTAGGACGAGCCTTATAGTGCCCGATAAGAAGTAAATTCTGACACCTGTCATTCCAGTTCAAATTATAACCTCAAACCCAAGAATAGGTGATAGGTTTACAATTTATTTATAGTGGTTTAATTTGACATTTCCACACTAGGAATATTGAATATTTTTTTTGTACAATCAAGTGCTTAAAAACCTAAATATACACAAGGGCCCGTATTCATAAACTGATTTCGGTTTAAATGCCCGTCTCAAGATACGCCAAAAAAGACAGTTTTCTATGGCTTGACGTTAATTTGACGCATCTTGAGATGGGCATTTAAACCGAGACGAGTTTATTAACACGGCCATAGGCTATGCGTGTATCATGATGAACTTAAAACAACCCATACAGCTTGACTCATAAATAACGAAACAATATCGTAAATTTTACAAAATATGAGTAGAGAGTGTGAGATACAGAGCCTCTATTCTACTGGGTTAAATCGATATAGCGTTTGACTTGTTTTAGTCCTCCTCGGCCGTCAAAACTGTTAAGTAAATAACCCTTATCAAAACGTTGGCAACACGGAGACACGTTAAATTTAAGACAATAACTTTTTCCGTGTAGATCTCAGGCCCAAGCCTTTACTCTACTGGGTCAACAACATTGCTTTTGACCAGGGATCGATACCGGTATTCTGACTACCGGTTTTAAATGAGGTATAACCGATTATAATTGTATTTCGCTATTTATATCGCTAAAGCTCTGATTAGCGGTATATTAAATACCGGTATTCAAGTATATTATCGGTTTAGCCAATTGAGAACAATACCTCTTTTTGATACTTTAACCCTAAAAACCATAACCAGTAAACCTGTCAGTGTCAATACCTACTCGTTTATTTGTTTCTGTAAATGTTTTCGGTGTTATTACAAAAAACTCAGACTCTCCTTAGACAAGTCTGAAATTACAATTAATTCCAGTCCAATTGACATCTTACTTATCATTATCAGGTGCAATGAATAGCGGTATTGAATACAGGTGTTTAATACTGTAAATAGTGTATACAATAGTGTATATAATAACGATAAAAACAAAAGCGGAATGACAATAATACCTCTAATTCGAATATAGGTATTACTTTTTTAGCGGTCGAATTTGTCATTTTAAATACAGGTATTGAATAAAACCGGTTTTACAATCCCTGCTTTTGACGTTATGATATTTTTAGTAACTCGGCCGCCATTACTGTCAATCAAATACGCTATCGCAAATAGCTATCGTAGCGTTGAGAAAACGATAACACGTCATAGACGCATCATAGACACGACTTTAATCTCAGTCACGGCAAACGCAATGCAATCTTACGTACCAGTTAGTGCTCGTTCGTCTGATCCATGCCATGAAATCGAGTTTAAATCATTTTGAAATATCAATTGCATATTGAAATTAAATCCTACGGTGTTCCTACCTTGTCGTTATAAACTATTTTTGAACACGACAATGTTGTTTTAATCTAAGAGTGTTGTGTTTAAATTTATTCAATAACTTTTATGAAAATTAAAATTAATGAATGAATGCAGAACCAGAAGACTGTTAAAAACAAAGAAATTCTAATTATACAGTTTTTTTATTTGTATAAATTAATAAAAGAGCTTTTTACTCATCCGGTCACTCGGTTCATCCAAATTGTTATTTACTCGTATTTCTTCCACGCATTCAATATTGCAAATCTTTTGAAAGAATATGATACATGTTTTCATATTAGAATTATGATTCCCGTTCATGGGTACGAACAAGGATAAATCGGCAGTCTATGTCAAGGTCGGAGGGGGGTCTGGTACATCAATTTCCTCCCCCCTATTTGTACGGAAATGTCACGGTTCTGATGATTGCATGAGGAAGTGTCACACTCAGTAACGTTTTAGAACGTTTCTCAAACATTTGTATTTACTTGATGCGTTTTATCATCTGTACATATTTAATCATTTCATCCAAGCCTATTTACTATTTCCATATATGAAAATTATAGGAGATAAATTTTACATTTGAATCCGGTATGTACCTTCAAGGACTTTAATTGTTATCTAGGTATGGGACCCTGTCATAATGACAGCGTTCATCATTAATGTTAGCTATCTTACATGTGGTTTGCCGCTGTCATTATGACAGGGTTCCATAGTGGCTTAACAATTAAAGTCCTTGACTGTACCTTAACCACTTCAATATTCTTTAGGGTTTCTTTTCAAACATAAAAGTAGCCTATGTCATTTTTTTGTAATATAATTACTAACGGCAGCAAGTTAGGGTGAATAGGCATCATCTGGGAGAGCTCGCTTCATCGTCGACAAAATCTTCGTCCTCCAAGAGCGAGAGTTAGTCAAGAACAAACAAATATTCATACATACATACATAACATCACGCCTTCATTCCCAGAGTGGGGTAGGCAGAGCTACAGAAATACCAACAACTCTAAAAATACTTCTTTATACTCGTAATTCTGTAACCACATTTTGCACAATCAGGCAGAAGTTTACTATTGTATTGACAGGTTGCAAGCCCGTCGCCTAACAGTACTACAAGCCATTATACCCTTACGGCCGAACCCTATATTCAAACCGCGGATAGATAAGGCTTACTTTGGGTTGAAATTTGACATTTGCCCACACAAAATGTGTCAAATTTTAATCCGAAGTAAGGCTATCTGTCCGCGTGGTTCAGCGTGTATGGAGAGAGTGTCATAAGTCGATTTGTCCAAAACTTCTAACATTATTGGGAAAGAATGCATATATTGTTGTTAATTATGAATTTATTTGTAAAGAAAAGGACTTACAATTAATTTAATGTGTATATATTATTTAATAATCTTAAAATAAAATGTGTGAAAATGCACTATATTTCAATACCGTATAATTAACACTTATAAATAGTAAGTAACATGTTTTCAGTGTAATTCAGACAGTAGAATGAACCGCACGTAAAGAGTTGTTATCTTAAATTACTATAATTTAATTATCTAACACTCATTAGTGAAACTTTAATGACCTTAGCAATGTAATAAACTAATGACAGCTTTAGATAGAACAGTTTTTTTTTCCTAGGAAGCTTTCTAAGACCCGTAACTAGTGGGTCAGAATTTAATAAAATTCAATTTAAAAGATCGGTATTCGTCGCAACGCGTAATATTTTTCTAGTATTGTTGAGCCTAAACGCCTTTATATTTTTATTTGTAGCTTCAATTACTTCAAACCCATGAATCAGAACTTTATGAATGGACGCTGGCAAATTGTACCACGGATATTCCTCACAAGCTGTCGAGCCGTGTTTAAAGTAAACCATTTAAATCTCTCAGAAATAATTTTGTAACCGGAATTGAGACAGTTAAGAAGTGTACCACACCTATCAATAAGCTCTTGCTTAATTCCAGTAATCTCCTTCGCTGAGTTCGTTTCCTGCAAGACTCAAAATCTTTGTTCGGTCGACCGAGATTTGATGTCATTTCTTGATCAGTAAACTGATTTACTCTCGCAGATACCGACTCATTCTTTGCTATATCTATACTTTCAAGGACATTTAACCATTTTGCATGTTTTCTGACTAGTTCATATTTATCCCTTGCTGCTTTTTCCAGTAATCTGCGATCATGTGGATTGTGTCATTAACGCGTTTACTTACAACTTCGATTTCAACGTTTTCAGCTTCCGGCACCATTTTCAAAACTTTCTCTAGTATGATTCGATATTTTTCCATCTGTGATCCTTTAGCAAGATGCCATAGTTCAAATATGTGCATTCTTGTAAAGTGAACTTGCAAAAAAGAACCTGTAAGAAAGAAAACAAAATACATTACAAATTGACAAATATCGTAGCATCTTCTACGAACAGCGTAGAGGACAAATTAATAAAACATCTAGCAAAATCTAGCAGAAGATGACTATTGGCCCAGTAACTAGACTTTGATTTGCTTTTTAAACAATCAAAATTATTAATCGTACTGCAACGCGTCACTGATAAAACTCAATGGTAATACACAAACAATTTAAATATTTTTATAAAATTAGGTGTCTCGTAGCTCTCAATAAATATAAAATGTATAGTAAAACAGCTAGGTAAAATATTATTATTAAAACACATACCTTTGTCATTAATTTCCATGATAATTTAATACAGTTTATTACAACAAGTTTTGAGAAATCCGTCAACAAACAACTTTCACTTTAGTGATCTATTGATAAGACTAATTACGCGGTGTAAGTGTGTTCACTTCGGAATTCTGAAAAACAATAATCCCGACTAATTATTTCAAAACTATTTATAGTTTTAAGTAGGCTGTTAATTAGTGTATTATCGGAGAAGTAAAAATCATAGCTCGGCTATTGTTGATTATTTGGACTTATGACCTATGAGCGGGACCATAGTGCCGCGGTTTGAATATAGGGTTCGGCCGTTAGTCGCCTCTTGTGACATCCACGGGAAGACATGGAGTAGGTAGCACTATTCGAACCCGGCAACCACATGGGAAACACAAATACTCGTATTCAATAAAAATAAATCAAATATTTATATCACAAGATTGATTGATTGTGCAAAATGTGGTTGCAGAATTATCCACAAGTCTTTTTAGAGTTGTTGGTATTTCTGTAGCTCTGCCTAGCCCAATCTGGGAATGGAGGCGTGAGGCGTTATGTATGTATGTATATTACAATATAAATAAAATCTTGCTCTAAAATTAACAGTTAGTAGAACTCAATCAGTAAACAATAAAATTAGTCACACCTTCTATGTAATATACGAGAGAGTCAATTTCAATTTTCAGTAGACCGTCTGAATATATTCCTAAATCCCAATTTGAGACAAACTCAATATAACGCAGTAACGAATCTCGGTGAAATCAAAGCAAACCTGAATTAAACACGACAGTGCTGCCAAAAGAATACCGTACGTACGTGATCCAATTAGGGCAAGCTACGACAAGGAAATACGTTGGCTCTTTAATAAAAATAAAAACAGCTGTTCATTCAAGTGTTGCCAGGAACTTGTTTGATTCAGATTTACGGATCTACAAAGTCTCTTTTGTAGAGACGGAAAGTGATGTGATCTAACCTTTTTTTTAAATATGTATGTATCCTAACTATGGGATAAGACCGATTATGTTTTGATTGAAAATGTACAGAATTGAAGTAAGCCACCAAGGTGACTATCTCGGTGACTTACGTCAATCCCATAATTTTTGTCTATCGAAACATAAACGACAACGATCATCAAATCGAACTTGCCTGGCCCCACTGACCTGTGGTGCTAGACAAGTTGCATTCGACACTCGCTAGCGATTATGTTTCGATTGATAAATGTATGGAATTGACGTAAACCACCGAGATAGTAACGTGACACTTACGTCAATACCATATATTTTTCAATCGAAACATAATCGCTAGCGAGTGTCGAATGCAACTTGTCTAGCACCACTGGGCCTCTATTCTACTGCGTTACAACGATATATCGTTATTACCGTGTGGAATCCCAGCCCTGGCATCAAGTCATGAAGTGGTCTTGATCGCGAATTCACAAGTTTATTGGCTGTCTTAACTTCAGTTCCTGAGCAAGAACCACAACTTTGCTGTCTTCTAATCTAAACGACGACAAAGCATTGGCCTAGTTGTAAGTGACCCTGCCTACGAAGCTAGTGGTCCGGGTTGGAATCCCGGTATGGGCAAATATTTGTGTCAGTTTATATAAGTATTTATATCGTTGTCTAGAAGCCTAAACCTTAATTTTGGACTTGGTCAATTGGTGTGCGATTGTCCCCTGATATTTGGGTCATCTTTAGTGATTATGATTCGATTGAAAAATGTATAAAATTGACGTAACCACCGAGATAGAAACACGTGACTGTCTCGGTGGCTTACGTCAATTCCATACGGGTCATACGCAGATTTAGGTTAGCGTCTTAGATTTAGGTTACCGTCTTTCCTGTGGACACACCGAAAGTTAACGTTTTTAAGGCCTAATTTTCTGGCTAAGCCCATTCCCGCAAAAACACCGTCAGGACTGCTTTAGACCTATCATATAAAAACATAACTTATATGCACACAAGCTCTTTACTATTGACCATAGGAGAGACAACTTTTATTTTTAATAGTGTGTATTTATGATCCATTTATTATTATTATTATATTAAACGACAGTAAGGTTCATATTTTTTCATTACTAGTCTATTGAGTGAGGTTTTAGGGCTCCTTCGAGGAGCATTGGAATGAACTCAACAGGCCTCATGCCAAATACTTTATCATACTCGGGAATATTTTATGGTCAGGTATAGTCAAGGGCAATGAAAACAGGTCACTTAGTACAGAATTTTCAAACAAAATGTCCTGTTTTTATTGCTCCTAGGTGTCTTTATTTAATTAAGAGTTATCATAACGGTGACAATACGGTATTTTCATCAAAAGCAATACTTCTTAATTTGTTATTGAGTGGAAGAGACCCCCTGGCATTACTAATATAAAGATCACACACAGGACAGCAAGTCATACAAATTAACCTAGTCCCAAACTAAGCTCTAGGCTTGTACTATGGGTACTAGACAACGATAAACTTACTTATATAGAGAAATATATACGTAAATACATAGAAAACATCAAAGACTTAGAAAGAAATACTCGTGCTCATCACACAAATATCTGCCCTTACCGGGATTTGAACCCAGGACCGCTAGCTTCGAAAGCAGGGTCACTACCAACTAGGCCAGCGTGTCGTCCAATAGACACCAAAATTGACCGAAACTTAATCACTTTTGTTAACAAATGCTGTTACTACCTAACTTTCTTGCGTTACTAAGGCTAAGGTCACACCAGAGGAGACCCCAATGGGGTCAAACCAATAGTAAAGTGTATGTTTGTAGGTAAACACTTTATTATACAAAACACAGAAATTTAAAAACAAAATTTACAGAATAAATAGTAACGTACACAGCGAACTCATCCCTATAGGGGATCTTTTCTAGTGTGTTCCAGAAGTGGCGACAAGTGACATGATTGCAAAACAAAGTAAACGAAAACATATGAACTAAATTTAATTAAAGTTTTTTTTTTATGTTAAGGAGAAGGCACACGAGCACTCAGGCCACCTGATGGTAAGTGGAATCTGAGACCCATAGACATTTGAATTCTCAAGACTATAATCCCAAGACCTCAAATGCGTTGCCAACCCTGAGGACTAAGATGGAATGCCTCTATGCTAGTAATTTCACCGGTTGTCTTATCCCCACACCGGAACACAACAATGCGAACACAGCATATACACATACAGTTACAGTTGTAATAATAAATATCATCATACACATACTTGACTTGTGTGTATTTATACACATATAAATATTATCAAATAAAGTGTTAGGTTGGTTCTGTACTATGCACTTTTATAGTTGTTGTGTAGCCTTTATTATATTTGTTACTGCCGCTTTTATACCAAAAAGTTACAAAGAAATCACCTACTACGACTAAAACTAAAACAATTAGAGGCACATAGCATGCGACCAATAGTGCGATGTGACTGGCGTCACAGGTCAACGCAAGTTTGTTCGTTCGTTGATTTATCTAAAAGTACATTAGGAAAACGAATAATTTTACAAACTTTCATTTGGCAAAAACTTATTTGTGCCCTTGTAATGCCTAACGGCCTAAATTTAGGACATTTGTCAAAGTGTCTCTTAACTTTTAGCTGACTTACTAAAACAATTTTTTTGAACAATTATCAAAAGACTTGGGCATTCCGAGGTAAAACAGTCACATAATTATTCGGGTTTATACATAAGTTAAGGTAGGTTAGCCTTGTGACCACAGATACAAAATGAAAGATTTGACAATCATGCTAAGGATATTTTTGATTTTGACATGTTATGCAAACTTAAATTGTAATTTTTTCATAATATAAAATAAATTAAACTAAATTCTGCAGCGAAAAATACCTATTTGCGAATTATGATTATGATTTATTGAAAGACAGAAAATAAAAGAAATAAAGAAATACATTTATTCATCACAAACAACAACAAAGAAGTATTTACGAAATGGTCCCAACCCAACATAATGCTGGACTTTGTCAGCGCTGGTCTTCCTTTGGAACTATCAGGTGAAACCACGGATTGACAGTAATTACTATCTAGAAAATTATTATTCTCAAAAGTACCATATAATGCTTTGGTTATAGGTACATAAGCGAACCAGAATGTTCACAAGTTAAGTTATTTATATAATTTTCCCCACGTTTTCCTTAGCAACTAGATTAAGTTTTATTATTCAATAAAAAAAATACACAATGACGTAAAACACAAAAGTGTTTCAACATGTGCAATTAGTAGGTAAGGTTTTGAAGTAGCTATTTGCATGAGAAAAAGAAACGCTAGTAAACGTCGGTTTTTACAAGAAAATGACGAATTGTATTTTGTTTCACGGAATTTCCCCAAAAGTCAATAAATATGTATTTTTTCCGATAGATAAACAACTTTACATGATAAAAATTAAATAATTTAAAGTTTGACTTTTACATGAAAAACGCGTGCTCAACATCTTTGGGTCAGGCTGTATATAACTCGTATAGGTGAAAAACTTAAGTAAAGGTTAAAGGTAAGGACCAAATAGTTGGACCATAGTTAAGCGTAGTTAACCACCCAAACATCGAAAGTTAAAAAAGATCCAGAAGAAGAATTTGTAAACTTGCCTACTCGATGCACAACCTTTCACTTTTCTCAATCCCTCAAGGGTTAGCTGGAAGAGATCCCTTAAAGGGATAAGTTCGCCTTTGTACATTATTTTCTGTTATCTTGATTGTATTTTTTTTTTCTGTTTTATTTTGTACAATAAAGTGTTTACATACATACATACATACATAGATCCGTTGTGATACGAAAATTATCCCTACTAAAAATTAGTATGGCTAATTTTCGTGCCGGAACGGAAAAGTTTCATTGAAAATTTAATTGAGTGAGTTGTCGGTAGTTACGTATTACAACTACGTATAACAGGTCCTTTACTTACGTTTTTCACCTATACTTGCTTTAGGAGAACCTCCTCCGTCGTGGCCTCAGCCTAAGGTACCATCTGCAAAAAATCCAGCACCAACATGTTCGGCCGAAGTCAGAACTCGTTAGCAAGTCTTTATCGAAACTAAAGTTTTTCGGAGCTGAGAACTGAATGTGGGGAACCGAAATGCTGATAAGGAAAAACTTAGCGAGCTACGTGAGGCCTTTGAGAGAGTTCTCATTGTGACCGCTCTTAGCAATCGCTTATCGGTTTCATTCGTTCTGAGTTTAGGTCTGTACACACAGTGTAATTATTTAGGGAAAGGCCTAGTTTCGTGACTGGAATGAGAGGTTGTTAGTTAATAAAAGGGATTTCACTGAGAGGTGTTCAGAATACGGCTCATATTTGCAACATACTTAACATCACGCCTTTATTCCGAGAGTGGGTAGGCAGAGCTACAGAAATACCAACAACTCTAAAAATATTGGTTTGTAATTCTTTACCCACATTTTGCTAAAAGGTTGAAGTTTACTAGTGTATTAGTGACAGGTTGCAAGCCTATCGCCTTACAAGCTCTTATTTCCTTAGTCGCCTCTTAAGATATCCACGGGAAGACATGGAGTGGCACTATTCTCACCCGGCAACCACACGTGGGTCTAACCCAGCCCACGGGGATAGTACTAAATGTGGAATTTTAAATAAATCTTTTTAGAGTTGTTTAGTATTTCTGTAGCTCTGTCTACCCTATTCTGGGAATGAAGGTGTGACATGGTGTTAGGTGTGTCTTTAGATTGTATGCTTGAGAATGAAAATGACTTTGGATCACAGATCCCACTTACCATTAGATGGCCTGTGCGCTCATTTGTCTTCTTCATGTCATTAAAAAAATAAATAGGGACGCATTGTTTATGTTGTCAAAATAGAAGCGTTAAAAATCTGACGATACATTTTATTTACACGTATCAAATATACGTAGTTAGCTATCGGGCAATACATACTTACTTCACAGTTGAAGCGTTTAAAATTAATCATGAACTCTGAAAACTCAATCTAAACCATAAAAACCTTAAAAAACTCTTTTTTGAGTACAAACGATTTAAATTAATTGCGAAACTTGAAGAGGTAAAACCCATAACCGTCATCGGGGTAACCGCATCTATAATACTGCATAACAGATGGGCATCAGGGATCAGTGCATGGTCATAATTAATGGAACCGCAAACTGGAGACGGCGACAGCTGCGGACGTCTGTGTGGGTGGGATTAGGGGATTATCACACCTCACGCACACTAATACGGTTTAGTTATTGGACACTGAACATATTGATCTATTTAAGCACCTAAGCATGACATTGTATTGTAATGCGGGTTGGTTTCCGCAAATCCGAGCACTTTAATTTTAATTAAAAAAAAATAAGTATTATGTATTATGAATTCTTCTATACATAAATATAGGTTATTTTAATACTTATTTTGCAAATGTTGTAATTGATTGTACCATTTATTTGCTCATAATTTCACTAATAAACTAAATCGTTATAAAGTATAAATAAAATAAATAATAAATAAATTTTGGGGGACTACATCACATAAATTGACCCGAATATGAAATTCGGAGTTTTGAAAATCGGAATGAGCAAATTTGGAACAAAATATTTCGGAGTATATGGATGTTCCCAAATTGTACTATGGGAATTAAATAACGATATAGAATAGAAACGATTGATGATATAATGATATTAACTGTTTACATTCATCCATACATAAACACATACTTAAATACATAGAAAACACCCAAGACGCCGAAACAGATACTCGCTCTCATTTTAAAAATATTTGCCCTGACTGGGATTCGAACCCGGGACCGCTAGTTTCGTAGGCAGGGTCACTACCAACCAGGCTAACTGCGTCGTCATATTTATAATTTCAGGCCTCAGGTACATACATTACGAGTAAATCACGCCTGTTTCCCAGAGCGGTAGGCAAAGACAACTTAATAAATAATACAATAAAATAAAACCTAAAACTACCACATATAACTCGAATTTGTGTTTCACTGTGCATACTTGACTTGCATGTGTGCGTGCCTCGACCGTACGCGCCGCGAGCCACCACACACAAACTGAACAGGACCCGCCGAGCCGGTTTAGTCAGGGCCACGCCGTCGTCGGGTTTGGTTGCGTGCGAATATATCGAACTACGCGCATCGACGCAACCCTAGCGCTCGAGTAGCAATAGGTATCAGAAACTCCTAAATTGCCAGAGACAAACTATTATCAATTTATACTTTGCATTCTCCATGCCATTTCAATTAGCAGGCTAGATAGGGCTGGTAAACTCAAATTAAAAGTAATTATAATTTAAATTATTATAGATTGCCAGAGCCATAATGACACCGATTTTCGCGAGAAATTTATTCCAGCAATCATAAAGGATGCCAGTTCGGGCAAACTTCAACAAAGTTAATATTGTAATACTCAGCGCTGATTGAGAATCAAGATATTACGCTGATGAGATTTTCGATGATTTTTCATTAAACGGCAAATTGCGAGCATCACGCTGGAATGGGTTGTCATTTACAGTTGCTGCCTACGAGCATTTAACTACAAAATGTAGTTTATAAGTAATTATTGGACACGAAGAAAACAATGAGAATGCATCTGTGTGCAACAACTTCCATATTTAATGGCAATGCGCTCGTGGCTTATAGGTGTTATTGTGTATTATTGTTTGCCGGTATGTGGTTATTAATAATGACAAAAAAATAATAATTGAACATCTCACAGAAATTTAACTAATCCCAAACTAAACTGGGTAAGGACCAAAAACTTTTTCACGCTAACTGACGCAATTACTTTTTCTATGAATCTTTTCCGTTGTGCCACGAAAATTAGCCGTACAATTGTAAAGGTACTTTTCGCCACACAACGGATTTCTTTCGCCTTCGTTGTTTGTTTAGTTAACTGCGCTTAACTATGATCCAAATTTTAGGTCACTAGTAGAATGACTCGGTCGCAAAATTACCGACTCGCAAAATGACCCCATCGCTTGTAGCCCACATCTCAAAATGTCTGAGTCGTAAAATGACCACATCGCTTGTAACCTACTTCTCAAAACGTCCGAGTCGCAAAATGACCACATCGCTTGTAGCCTACTTCTCAAAATGTCTGAGTCGCAAAATGACCACTTCGTTTGCGTTACTAGGTAGGTTAGGTTCGTTAGGTAACTTCAAACGCCCGAAGGGCAAATTTCCCAAGAATAACAGCCACGCCATGCGGGGCTGCGTCGACTTTGCTAAGACAGGCATAAAATGAAAAAATCAAAGTGGTCATTTTGCGGCTCAGTCATTTTGAGATGTGGGCTACAAGCGATGTGGTCATTTTGCGACTCAGACGTTTTGAGAAGTAGGCTACAAGCGATGTGGTCATTTTACGACTCAGTCATTTTGAGATGTTGGCTTGGTCATTTTGCGATGTGGTAATGTTTCGATCTAGTCACTCTACTAGTGACCCCTAATTTTTGGTCCTCACCCAACCCTTCTAGCCTTGTACAGTAGGCAGCAGAAGTAGCTACGCAACGGAAGAGCTCAAAATTATCTGCACTCGACTCTATGGTCAAGAGAATATGTCATGTCTAGATCATTTTGACCATGTTATTTTGCTTAGCTACTTTGATGCTGACTGTATTATGCGGTCAAGGACACGATATAAATACTTATCATAGATAAATACATAGAAAACATCCAAGACTGAGAAACAGATACGCTCATCACACAAATATATCCGGATTTGAACCGGGACCGCTAGCTTCGTAGGCAGGGTCACTAATTAGGATAACGCGTTTTAAAAATACAACATCGTCGTTAAAACAACTGGTAATTTTCACAATTACCTTAATTTAAAAAAACTGTGTATCATTTTATCACTATATGTATGTCATAATTAAAGACTTTCCCGCGCCCCATCTGTCTGTCTATATAATATGTCTGATGCATGAACGCATGTAGTTTTCACCATAATATCAGTTAGTTCTGGTTCTTGGTATTACAGAAAAGTCACATAAACCGAAGCGAAGCAAGGGCGGGTCGCAGGTGTATGCTAAAAACTAAATAGCTTTTAAATATGTATATCATGATGGCAAATATGCATTATATTTTAAGCGTGGCATTTTTTATAGTCGCGTATTTCTTCATTTGCGAATATCCTTCCTGGCATTTTTCCCCATTCATCATTTTAACCACATGCATTTATTACATTGTAGCTTTGTTTAAGTCGGAAATTTCCCATTAAATCTATTTTATACAGCCGATGGAGCTCATATTTCTGGGTTATTTGACCCTTCGGGCAAAGCTTACATAATGTTAACCTACCTACACGTTTTGAAGTAATTACAAATGGAAAATATGCGACCAGGAGAAATTTAAAATAAGGAAAAATGCGATTAGTTAAAATTATGAATAGGGAGAAATGTGACTGGAAAATTTGCTACGTGGATTAATCGAGTTTGGGAAATAGATTTAACTACTCACAGCTTTCAGCATTTAGTTTTTTTTTTTGTTATACTTTAATGTTAAAATTCTGCATGATACATTTATAAACACCAAATGGATACAATGTTAACAACACAACCAACCAAAATATAATAGATAAGATAGATAAAAACGTTTATTTGCGTACTACAAATCACACACACAATTGACAAAGGTAATTAAAACAACACAATTACATTAAAAATACACAAAAAGTTGCCAGAAGAATGTGTGCGTTGCAGCAGTGCAAAAAGGAAATGGCTCAGCGTATAGCTTTGCTCATGATGAGCAAAACGCTGATATTCTGCCACAACCCCGAGGAACGACAGAGCTACAACAAGCAAATTCATAGGCAAAAAGAACAAGATAATAATATTTCAAACAAAAACATACTGTCATGCATTGGCGTGCTTGTGCGTGCATTTACGTGTGATACGTGTAAGTGTGCGTGTGTGTTAGTTTGCAACATTGTGTAAGTGTTCTGTAAGTAAAACCTTTTATTTATAATAAAACCTTTTAGTTATAAGGCTTTTTACCTTGTTAAAAAGCCTTAAAACTCGCGATAATTTATCAAAAACCCGCCACCATTTAATTTGTCCGGCATAATGCTCGTGGTATACAAGTTTTAGACCAAACAGGGGGTTACAATTTAGTGTTTCCGGCTATAGCCGTAGCCGGCATTCCGAGCGGCCGCGGCACCGCATTTGACGTTTATTCGATTTAAGTCCGGCCACCGGCCGCAAGTTTGGTAAAGTGCCGCATGAATGAAGTTTAAACTTTAAATTTAGTTTACAGTGTTTCAAGAATCTATTCTGTAGCAATCAGCGGTGTTTTGTAAAGTTTAGAATAAGTTTACGTGACAAAAATTTAAGTACAAGCTCGTTTTGTGGTGTTTTTGTAGACATCTACGAGACCAACTACCTGGGAAAAGAACAAACGAACAAAAATGTGAAGTTATATAAAATCTTGTGTATCCATCAATTTCCCATACTCCCTGGACAATAACTAAGTATGATACTTTTTTCATAAATTGTAGAACCTAAAAAGTAAAAACAACTCCTAAATAAGCGAAATCACGAGCTCCAATTACGAAACAAAGAAAAACAAATTGTAAGTAATAATACCGAACTTTAAGTAGTGCTAATATTTATTTTTTTGATTCACCAAAGAATTACAAATCCACTTATTCAAAGATTGTATGACTTAACAAGCTTCAGGCTATGCGGAAGCGTCATAATATAAGTTAAATTGAAATAGGAAATTAAATCAATAAGTACAAAGTCACCTTTGAAGACTTTGTACTGATTTATATAACAACCTTGTAGGTAAATAATCGAGTTGTTGCGAGTTGTAAACTATCAAAGTGGAGTAAATTTAACTTGATACGTTTGCAGGGACACGTGGGATTACGAATACATGTAACTTAAAATTTGGTCAGTTTATGGATTTAGCTTTCAAAGTACCACATATACTATAATGCTCTTAGCTCACGTGGAGTCGTCTAACAGTTTGGTCGAAGGTACAGGGTTCCCAAAACCTCAATATTCCATGAGACCTGTAAATACTGCAGGAAGGAGTCAGATTATATTTCCGTCTCTCTTTTGTTCTTTTGTGACGCCAGATTATACACGATTATGGTGATGATGACGATGATGATGATATCTTCAGGTTATCCCTCACCAGCGATATAGAGCTCGCTGAAGGGTTTTTCTGTGTTCACGACCTTGGGCGGCTACTTCAAGATCTTCCTAAGCAACACCAGTTACTGTTGATGAAACCTCTTTTTTTTATAAATCACATAGACAGTATGAGGGCGGCCAGGTCTTCTTTTTCCAGAAGATCTCGCAGTTTATATATGTGAAAAAAGTGTCCAGTAAATCCTTTGGCACAAGATAGAGTTATGGATTGAAGTATGTTTCGTAGTCCAATAAATATTAGGAATAGAGACTCCGCTTCCAAACTATAGCTTTTGTTCCTGAAGCAGGCAAGAGAACAAGACTGGCCGTATTGCCTGATCATGCCCAGATGCCTTCTCAGGTTACATGGCATGGGAATAACATGACAAAACACCAACAACAAACGCTTCGGGCTGCTTACCATCTCTTTCTAAGTTTCTCCCTCAACCTTTTTCAGAGTTATACCTGCTAATAAGCAGTGTAGGTCAAGGTAAGACTTCACGGTGGATTGAACGAGTAATCCCATGGCGCCTCCTTATAGGGCGCAGGGGGTATTGCGGCCGCTTCGGTCAGCGAGTCCCACATGACCAGTGAGTCCCATATTATCAGCGGGTCTACCTATACCTGAGAGTTTGCGAGAATACTTTTGCCTAGTGCAAAATAATTGCTAGTACTTAAGCTTTTAGTTTATATCTCTACTATGCAACTTTTTCTTTATGTAGGTACAATCTATATAATAAAAATGAATGGCTGAAAGTGTTGCTAAGCGCAAATCTCGAGAGAAGCTAAACCGATTTCACTAATTATTTTTTGTTATGTTTGTTATTGTCAGGAGAAGGTTCTTATGACAGAAACACAAACAAAAATCCACTGGGAAAGTCAAAAATTTGCAGCGAGGCGAAGCCGCTGGCGGGTTGCTAGTAATTAATAATTACAGTTTTTCTCCCGATGCAAAGAGAGGGATAAGTATAACGTATTTATCTGTGTATCTGTATATCATCGTAGTAGCCAACGGACAAACCTATTTTGGGGATGCCCTTGAAATGTCGAAGCTCATTTCATTGAATGTTTTGTTTCACGGAATTTCAGTTTATCTAAAGCTACTTTCTGCTGAAACCTTTATTATTTTTAGGTTTTGTTAAGCATAGATTACGTAGTTAAGGTTAGGTTAGACCTATGACCACCAAAAAACTATATTTTCTCCACGTGGAAATGCCTGTCGATAACATGAAAATTTGGCGAAGAGAACCATTCTATGAAATGAGTGTCGACATTTCAAGGGTAAACCCCAATTTTGACTTAGTTATTTTTAAGAGTTAGTTTAACTTAGCCTGGTGCCGTCTTAGATGATTTAAGTAGGTATAAACACTTTAATTGCCTATATCTCAAGAACCAATGATGTGAAAATAAGGGTCGCTATATGGGTGTATAATATGTCAGGGGTTTTTATCTGTTTAACCAAAACAATCATTTTAATACATATTTAACTAGCATCTATCGCATTGCTCCGTTTGCTATGACATATCAAATTCCAGGCGAGGGGAGTCGGACAGGCAAATTGCGGCGATTCATCACGCCGAATTAGCGCCAGCTGGACCCGACGACCATAAATATTCGTTTCTTCCCGAATCAAGCCGACATTGGCCGCTAATAACCAACTAAGTGGCGTAAATGAGCCAAACAAGGGATAATAACTTTAGTTGAGATGTTTAATGATTGAACTCGTTTATGTGGTTTGTCACTAGCCGACTATCGAAGAAGGTAGGTAATTATTTTGACGTCAACCTCGTAAGGCCCGTTGTGCATTAAGATGTACATAATTAAGGCAATTTAATTTAAACTACATCATAATGAGAATAAAGTCCATTTTTCTTTGTTTAGAAATTAAAATTCATATTACAGAGCAAACGTTTTTGAACTTCATATTTTCCTTGCTGCTAGATACAAATTCCCATCACAAAAATCATCCTGTTTCTAGTATGGCCTTACGAGGTTAAGGGAAGGGCAGACCCAGAGCGGTCCAGGAGTTACAGGTACCCAAAAAAACACGACTTTTTTAAAGCACAGATGAATACTTGTGTCATGACTCAAGGGAGGGGGAGGCCATGATCCCTATGATGCCACGACCATAAAAAAATCGGCAAAGTGCGAGTCGGATTCGCGTACGAAAGATAACGTACCTACCATTACACGCTATATTATTCCCAATTTTTTTAAAGGCAATAAATCACTTTGTTGTATGGGGACCCCTGAATTTATTTTATTTTAATTTAATTATTTATTTTTAAAGTGAATCTACATCTAAATATTCTGTGATAATTTCAAGCGTCTACCAGTTGCCATTAATAATATCGAGCGAAAAACTGCAAAAAGAACACGTTTGTTGTATGGGAGCCCCACTTAAATATTTATTTTATTCTGTTTTTAGTATTTGTTGTTATAGCGGCAACATAAATATATTATCTGGGAAATTATCAACTATCTAGCTATCATGGTTCAAGAGATACAGCCTGGTGACAGACAGACAAACAGACAGAGAGAAGACAGACAGACAGCCGTACCCGGACGGTTTTTACCCTTTGGGTACCGAACCCTAAAAAGTATCAACACAAAGAAGTTGATTTTGAAGTACAATTGTATTTTGAGGTGATACTGTTTTTATCTAGCACAGCGATATATCGTCACTATTTTGAAGAAACCTCGTACCTCATACTTCGTGGTGTACAATTTTAAACTTATTTCGCTTCCTGTTTAAGTTTAAAATCGTACATCACGAAATATGAGATTCGCGGTTTTTTCGAAGTAATCACGATATGTATAGACAACAATATCATAACATGTAGTTGGGTTTTATAAGCTTGCTTTTTTAACACTTGATTTTAATTAGTATATTAAGTCGGCGTCTTAAGACGTAGTTATATAAGTTAATATCCTTACCGTCCGTATCGAAGCGAGATATTATACAAGTTAATCCGGACACTATGATGGATGCAGCTACGATTATCTTATTCCCAATCACGCTTAGTTCGCTCGATATATAAACAACAATTTTTAAATGATCTTCGAATGTAAACCATTGCTAAGAAGCCAAGAGTCACGATAAAATGGTTCTATGTTATTCGATGTGGAAATTCTGCGGTATGGAATAAGCATCTTAGATATCGGAAGCAACCATTCATCAAAACGCTGGCTTGATCTAAGTCTTCTTACGAGACAGGCTGAAATTTCTCATCGTAAACATATTTCTCATTATTTGGGTTTAATACCTAATGCATGATAGTAATTTCGGCCTTAAATTACAAGAATAATCAAACCCTACAACAGTTTTATATATACGGATGATATACTTTAAGTTCTAAAAGTGGTTAATTGCTAAATACTTAAAAATAGAAACCGTAGCAATGTAGGGCGCGGAATTTTCTGAGGCCCGAGCCGTATGTAATCCGATTGCAAAATGGGTACAGACAAAGTAAAATACAATCCCAAATGTAAGACATCATTGTATTATTATACTGTTATAGGGTCAAAAAAACAATAGTTATATAGCAAATTGGCACATTATGTATGTGATACGGATTCATGCACATTTAGGTTACAAATGTAATCGAATTGACCTGGTTCACCCGTCACAAGCATGTCAGAGGCCAGGTTGGTAGTTATTCAACCGTTATAAACTAACCGTTCGATTCAGGAACCATGTCTGGATTATTTGACCTCGTGAGACCATAACTATAAACGGGGAGATTCCTGTAAGTGGGAATTTGAATCTACCTGCAAGGAAAAAAAGTTGAGTTACCTTTGCTCTTTGAATGAAATAAAAATGAGCTTCTTGTCATTTAAATATAGTTTAAACTAAATTGCCTTGATACACTGGGTCTCACGAGGTTCAGTAAAGAATAAAAACAGGAGACGCGAGGGAGCTGATAATCTTGAAAACGGTATAGGTAGTAATCACGAGTATCATGACCGTTTTGTAATAAAAGCAAAGTTTTTAGGATTCCGTAGTCAACGAGGAACCTTTATAATTTATAATTTCGCCATGTTCATGTATTTTTTTCGTGTAAAAAATTGATTAACTTGGTAAAGTTTTACAGAAAATGGGCATAACTTTGTTTTTGATTACGACTACTTAAAACTATCGTTCATAAAATTAAAACAACAGTAATAAAGTTCAGTTCAAAATCAATCCATTACTTTAAAAAAACAAGAAAAAAAAAAAAAGGAATATATAATGTTTTAAAATAACCTAAATCTCGCATTATAATACTCGACAAATCTGAAAAAGTACCTCATTTATTTGTAAGTCATTTATTCGATTAGACCTGAAATGATAATCCATGACGTGCATCCAAACTTATAGAATAGCAGTATTTTAACTGTAAAATCTCAAATAGAAGCAAAACCACCAAAATTTCGTGTACGGCCTCTTAAATTAAACCACATAATAATGCATTTAGAAGGAAAACTTTCACGACTAAGTAGAATTGATTAGTGTTTAATAAACATTCTAAAAATCATCTAAGACAGCACCAAAAACTTTAAATAGAAAATGAGATCATACGAGCCCCAATGCAAAAGAGTTCGTCAAGTCATAGATTGTTAAGTATATGAATCTTATATCAACTCGTGTTATTTCTAGAAAGGCATTAACAGCAAACGATTTATACAATATTATACTCCATAAATACAACGTTGCTTTTACACTATTGCACAATAAATCCATTATAAGAAGAAAAAAACCTATATATATATTAATTCATATTATGGTTTCGCAAAACAGTTCGGCAGGTTCGTAATTGATGCAAAATAGTTCGTACATGCCTAGCGTTAAGCCTCTTAAATTTTATAAACTCAAAAAAATAAACAAGATTTAAATAAATTAGGAACCCATTGTCATTTAACATGTCAAAGGGTATATATAAGTACATACCCCAAGTATTTTTCATTATTATAAGTTATTAATTAGAGCAACATGGGCCGCGGAAAACCAGTCACAGAAGAAGTCAGGAAAATTATAATTTCCAGTAGTGAGAGTGGAAAATCTACCAACCAAATCGCCAGAGATTTATTACTGCCACGATCTACTGTCCAGTCAATCATTGAGCATCGCAAGAAACACGGCACAATTTCGTGTTTGAAGAAGTCGGGTCGACCGCGTATGACGAGTGCCGCTGAAAACCGTGTTTTAAAGAAAATTATCAAACAAAACCGCCGTGCTCGTGCGGGGGAACTTACCGTAAAATGGCGTGATATGATCCAGAAAGACGTTTCAGTGGATACCTGCAAAAGGGTTCTCAAAAGAATGGGATATGGTTTTTACACGGCCAAGGAAAAACCTTTACTAACGGAGTTACAGAAAAAGAAGAGGCTGAAATTCGCTCGCGAGCACTCAAACTGGACTACTGAGCAATGGCGTCAAATAACATGGAGTGATGAATCAAAATTCGAAGTAACTGTCGGCGACGAACGGAAAAAAAACATTCGAAAGAAAGACGAAGCATTAATCAAAGACTGCATTAAGAGAAAAGTGAAGTTTCCTGGGTCTGTGATGATATGGGGTTGCATGTCGGCACAAGGGGTAGGCCGCCTGCATTTTGTAGAAGGGACGGTTAATGCAGTGAAATACCAGGACATTTTGAAAACAAGTTTAATTCCATCAATTCCAAGCTTGAAATATGAAAATGTCTACACTTTTCAACAAGACGGGGCTTCTTGCCATACTGCGAAAACCACGAAGACTTGGCTCGAGTCTAAAGGAATCCCCACTATTTAGTGGCCGTCGAATAGTCCAGATTTGTCACCCATTGAAACATTGTGGTGGAAAATGAAAAAAAAAATACGCAAGTTTCCATCGAGGTCAAAAAGTGATTTAAATGAGAAAATAGTCGCTGTCTGGGAGTCTATAACCCCAAAAGAGTGTGAAGAGTTGGTAGAGACGATGCCATTGAGAATCAAGGCTGTTCTTAAGAGTAAAGGCGAGACAACTAAGTGGTAGGCGAACTATTTTGCATACTCAAGATCGATAGCGGAACTATTATGCATTGTCGTTGATAGAAAAATTGTATTTTTTTTATTTAAATACAGAAATAATTTTAATTTGTATTATGTAGGAAATAAACTTGATTAATTTTACAATACTTTTTTTTATTTGTTGCTTCCATGCTATTAAAATTACTAACTAGATTTGACTTTGAAAAAAAGTTACTTTCAATTTTAAATAGTAGCCGAACTCTTTTGCATTTGGGCTCGTACATGAGGTTTTGAAATATTTTTTTGTGTTTGGTGTACTTAACGGCTTCAGTACCTACATTGAGCATGATCTGACACGCTCTTAGTCGGTTTTTCTTAAATTAAAATATAAATATTACACTAAAAATATCTCGGGCCAATGTCACACGAATAGACCTAGCCCCAAATTAAGCTCTAGGCTTGTACTTTGGGTACTAGACAACTATAAACTTACTTCTATAGAGAATATACTTAAATACATAGGAAATCCAAGAGCCAGAAACGAACACTCGTGCTCATCACACAAATATCTACCCGCACCGGGATTTGAACCCAGAACCGCTAGCTTTGAAGGCAGGATCACTACTAACAAGCCCAACGAGTCGTGTGTACGTGTCGTTAAATGGGTAAGAGGGTAATTAAATTACAACTAGCCTACACGCTACCCTAGCCTATGAGCCTGTGACGACACGCTAGCCTAGTTGGTAGTGACCCTGCCTTCTAAACTCTTCCTGGGTTCAAATCCCGGTAAGGGCAGATATTTGTGTGATGAGCGCGAGTATTTGTTCCTGAGTCTTGGATGTTTTCTATGTATTTAAGTTTATATTTCTCTATGTAAGTAAGTTTATCGTTGTCTAGTACCCATAGTACAAGCCTTGAGCTTAGTTTGGGGCTAGTTCAATTTGTGTGACATTGTCCTGTGATTTTTTTTTAACTCCCCGAGTTTAGTCTGCGTTAGCCAGACCTTATGTGAGAGCATCGGTTTATGACTCAGTTTTAAAGCATTGTACAAGAAATATTAGGAAGCGCTCTCGTAATGAGACAAAACAGTTACTAACTAGTTTTCCGTTAGCTTTGGACTATTAGTCCACCGAAAGTATTTGGGTAAGGACCAAAAAGTTGGGCACGCTCACTCGATTAAGTTTTCTATGAATCTTTTCCGTTGTGATACGAAAATTAGCCAATTAACCATATTTGTATGGATAATGTTCGTGTCACAACGGAATTTAATATCTCTTTTGTTGTTTGTATGGTTAAGTACGCTTAACTATGGTCCAACTATTTGGTCGTTACCCATTTCAGAGAGAGTTCTCTCTTTCACTTGTTTTGATAGTCTGAAACCAGATTAAACGCAGTTAAGTGTACCTACTCGTATTAATTTGTCGTAGCTATAGGGCAAACAAAAATAATATGTTGTTAGTGCAATAATATATACTTTTTAACATACTTTAAAAAAGGTGGAGGTGCTATGTTTAGCTGTATGTATGTTTTTTGTATGTTCACCATTGCAAGCCCTCCGTCAATTGTGGACCAATTTTTCCTTTTTTTTTGTTCGATAGATTATGGAGTATGAAAGTACGTGAAAAATTGAGGGAAATCTTCAAATATTATAGGCATACACATAGCGATTTTAGTATTTTCAGTAACAATCCAGCATTTTCTTTCAGAAAGTTTCATTTGGTAAAGTGGAACTTATGATGAAATAGGTCCAATTTCAAGATATCTCGGTTAAGATAGTAGAGCAAGTTTGACGAAGCACATTTAAATAGTTTAAATATAATGATGTTGCTTGCAGCGAGCTTGAAAAGTACAAAAGTTTCTTAATAATTGAGAAGTGGGTCTAAATAACAGCATAGTTTAGGATCACTTAAAAGTGTAAATAAAAAATGTTTAAAAAAATAAAAAAACCACTTTCAAAAACAAAAAATACTTATTTTCAAATGGTAATAGTCAAACTGAAGGTTTGGTTCGGTTTGCGTTTTTGAAGGAGATATTATATTTCCATTTTTTTGTCACAATGTGCTGTTACGTGGCAACGTTTCTCATAAAATAAGCAACTCTTGGATATTTAACATTCACCCCAAGCAACGCCGAAAGAAAGTCACAATCTAACAAGAATAAAGGTGTTAGACCTAAATTGGCCACGACGATGTTGTTTAAAGCATTACAGCAAGAACATACAATGCTCGGTGCTTGTGTAAAAAGTTTTTTAGTTTCTGGAAGTTGTAACTTGGCGAGATTTACCATGCAGCTAAACTTTTATCGGTTACTCAATGGTTGAATATATAACTTGCCGTCTCAAATAAACCGTGTTCTGTGTTTGTCGTTGAAAAACCAAGTAAACAAAAACTAAAGCCATTAAAACGACTGAGAGACAAAGGTAAAAACCCTCGCCTTTCCTGCTTCACGAATTTATCTAACTCATTTGTCTACTCTGATTACGAGTAGCTTAACAACATTAACAAAGCGCTTAGAAGGCACAGAGTCGGTGAGATGGATTAAACCATCCAAGCGCGCTGGCGTGCCCCTAGTTTATTTAACAAGGCAGGTCTTGCAGCATTTAAGTTTAAAAATGCATCGCCTTGCCGTGATTCGCGCGCAGACTGCAAACGTCCCTCCATATAAATGGCATCTCCGCCACGTTCTCTAATATAAAGGGTATAAATGACCTTACGTCGTTCGATAAAATGGAAAAGAATACGTGGCTATGGCAGAACGTATGCAAGCGCTTCCTAGAATAAGCCAGAATATTTACGATCAGCTTAGTTCGAGAGTAACGCTTAGAATTCTATTACCAAGGTTATCGAAAAATGCTCGGGTAAACCTTCGTGATCAAAATAAGATCCCTGTCTTGCTTAGAAAAATATGTCTAAGTGCTTATTGGATCTTTTGCTATTTTAACTACGAGATCAAGAAGAGAGTGAAAATAAATATTTTTTTCGAAAGTAAATGGTTTTAACAGCGGATATTAGTTTAGTACATCTTTCTGAATTAAGGGTATCACGGACTACAGGCGCCTTCATAAAAAAAACAAGTTTTTGACATAGGGCCCCAGGGGCTCTAGCCAAGATGCAAACAGCGGCTTCACCCTCTGTTTTTTTTTGTTTCTTTCATGTCACTTAGGGGTATGAAAAATAATTTCATAAAAATCGGTCAAGCCGTTTCGGAGGAGTATGGTAACTAACACTGTGACACGAGAATTTTATATATTAGACTAGCGGCCCGCCAGCGGCTTCGCCCGCCGCATTTTTTTTTATATCACTTAGGGGTATGAAAAATAGATGTTGGCCGATTCTTAGACCTACCCGGTATACACACAAAATTTTATTAAAATCGGTCCAGCCGTTTCAGAGGAGTTCAATAACGTACACCGTGACACGAGCATTTTATATATTAGACAGATAGCGATTTTCGAAAATCGCTAACGAAGCGTTATGCATATAACCTTGCAATAGAAAATAGGAGGCAAGAATGTGTTCGTGTTTCTTGTGATATTCTTTCATTATGACTAAGCGCTACAGTAGCTTATCAGTTGAAGTCCGTGATAGACGATAATTAACCAGAACAAGGAAATGAACAAATCAATACCTATTCCTGTGCCAGTAGGCTTTACGTATCTACGAGAGCCCATTCATGCCTTCAATATGTAACACATCCACAACACTATTACGAGTTTAAAGCTTTGTAAATGCACTCACAATTTTTAATCTGGACAATATGATTAAATAGAGTGACGTGATACATCGGGATATAACGCTGTGGGTCTATCTGGTTTATCGCTTTGCATAAACGTGTTTTAAAGCATCTGTCACACTCTGACTAGTTTGTAAGTGCGAGAGTAACGGAATGCTTGATATATTTATCCACAACGATCAAGGCGACCAAAATTACAGGGTAGCGAGCAATATGCCCAGTTTTTGATAGATTAAGTGCTCCACGGTCAATATAGTCCGGCTTACACGAGATTATCGCCCGGGGAACCGAAGATTTGCGAGTATATATTTTTGACGATACATGGATGGACAATATTAAAATTTGGCAGTTTGATTTCTGGATAGTCGCGTTACCCTTGGATGATTATTCGAAAAAAAATGGATCGTTTGTGGACCTTTTTACTCGACTGCCAAGTTATTTGTCATATAGGGTCATACACAGATTAAGGTTACCGTCTTTCCTGTGGACACACCGAAAGTTAACGTTTTTAAGGCCTAATTTTCTAGATGAGTTGGCAACGTTCTCACAACTAATAAATATTGCGAGTTTAAATTTGTTTGTTTGCTATTACGGGAATTACCTCTTAATACTGCCTCTGTTATTACTAAAAAGGAATTTCTAATCACCATTTCCTGCCGTTTAAAAGACAAATCGCTGAAGGTCATTTCAAACGTCGGTGAGAGCACTCAGGCGTCGTTGCCCGAAACCCGATATTTCTATTTGAATGGCGATGAGATCCGGTTAAACTTTCTCGATGGGCAATTGGATTAGCATCAACCAGCTATTACACGGTCTGAGTGCCTCCCTTACAATAAATATGTCGAATTTAAAAGTGGAAATTAAATTTTTAGCCTAACAGTTACATTGTAATTGGCCGTTGAAATTCCAGTTTACAGAGTCGTATTGGAAGTTTAAATGCTTTCTTGAGGCTGGAAGCTATTATTAAAAAAGGTCAGAGGTTTGTGTGAAAAGTTTATCCGTATATAACTTTGAAAACTTTTTTTATTTTATGAACCTAATTTTAGTTATGTTGTATTTTGGGTATGTTTGGCAAAAACGGAAACCTTATAGTTTCATCATGTCCTTCTGTCCGTCCGTATGTCACAGGCATTTTACTCAAAAACTACATGATAGGCATAGAAGGAATTTGAAGTATTTTGTGTCTTGTGTAAGCCGCTACTTAGTTTGTCAGTTAAATAACAAAAATAAACATTTCTGGAGTGCCCCACACTCAATTCACTTAAAAGTTTCTAAGCAATTTTTGTGATTAAGTTAATATCGGAAAGAATCATACTGAAATGTGTATAAATTGTGTCACTCCACTTTATCTTTTAACCGTATGCCCAAAAAACATGACAACAATTAAATTACAAAGGTAACGCCTAATAAATACTTTCGACGAAAATTATTAATTATTTTCAACATAATTATGCCCGTGTCCGAGTTATTACTGAAAAACGACGCTACTTAACAAAAGGACGTATGTATCATGAACATACGCTCTTTTGGTGGTGCACTTTTTGTGTTTGTAGTAACGGCTTCAGATTTGTTACTTAATTATAAAGAGCGACTTGAACTTGTTACGGTTTAGTTAAGTAAGTTAAAATGTGTATCACCTTAATAATATCTACACAGTGGTGCTAGACAAGTTGCATTCGACAATCGTTGGCGATTATGTTTCGATTGATAAATGTATGGAATTGACGTAAGCCACCGAGATAGTAACGTGACACTTACGTCAATTCCATATATTTTTCAATCGAAACATAATCGCTAGCGAGTGTCGAATGCAACTTGACTAGCCCCACAGGTTACTTTTTAGTTTGACAGCGAAGTATTAACCGGCAAACTTAAGATTAAGATGCCTTCCGCACTTGTATATTAGGCACGTAAGGCAAAGTTTGGTACCCCTTGATAAAAATCGAATAGGGAATAGGTGCCTTCAGCGCACGGAACTCATAAATCAGGCCCGCTGGACCTAATTGACTCAGTCACAATCCGAGTGGCATTCGCTTCATACGCGTGCGTGATTGAGATACTTTTGTAATATTCGTCAAAATAAAGGTACGACAGTGCCTTCGATAGTCTTACTTATGTAGAGAAATACATACTTAAACACATAGATAACATCCAAGACTCAGGAACAAATACTTGTTCTCATCACACAAATATGTGCCCTTACCGGGGTTTGAATCCGGGATCACCAGCTTCGATGGCAGGGTCATTACCAACTAGGCCAACGTGTCGTCACACGATACGTAAGTTCGCGACAAGTTAAGCTAGACAGCCACGTGCAGTCTACTAAGCGAACTAAACGATCTCGCCGCATATTGCCGAGCGTTACCGAATAACTGTCTACATGAGTAACAGTAGCGATACTTCATCTTGCTCGCGCGCCACCTGTTTGCGTCTTTCCGTCTCTTGCTCTGTTGGCAGTTAGTATTAACTTACTAGTAGTAACTATATTTGTGGTAGTACCAGATCCATTATTCAACCCATCCAATCCGATGTTGAGGCGAAGGCAGCCGCAGAAAAGGCAGACAGGAGAAGCCGAAATCGGCACCGAGGTCGGCCACCAAGACTTCTTTACAACAGAACCCAGGGATTTGAGTCCGTTTGCACCGTCTACGACCAATTTACAAGCCTAGAGCTTAGTTTGGGACTAGATCAATTTGTGTGAGATTGTCCCCAGATATTTATTTTATTTATTTATTTATTTAACATTGGCCTCAATTGTCACGGGCTATCGGGAAGAGTCAGGATAAAGAAGATCTCCAGGGCAGGAAACGTTTATTGAATATTTAATTATAAAATAAGGATAAAGCACCTGCGAACAATGCAGATAGAAAACTTAGAATAGAATACAACTAAATAGGATGAGATAAAATTATGTATTTTGAACTTTATATATTAATGTTAGATATTATACAGAATAACTTTTACATGAGAACGGTTTCTGAAAGAACATCGTATGTGGCTTTATGGAAATATGTTTGGTTTTGACAGTTATCCCGTGTGGTTGCCGGGTTAGAATAGTGCCACTCCATGTCTTCCCGTGGATGTCGTAAGAGGCGACTAAGGGAATAAGGGCTTGTAGTGCTGTTAGGCGATGGGCTTGCAACCTGTCACTAATACACTGGTAAACATCTTAGCCTACTTCTGCAAAATGTGGTTATAGAACTATCAACAAGTCTTTTTAGATTTGTTGGTATTTCTGTAGCTCTGCCTACCCCACTCTGGGAATTAAGGCGTGATGTTATGTATGTATGTTGACAGTTCGTTTTGGCGGTAAGAGCGTTAATGTTTTAACGAGACATATAGATGTTACAGTTTGGTTATTGAGTTGTTTTTACGGAATCAAAAGTGATAAGTGGAACTAGGTAATTGTTGTTTTAGTGGTACTATACATTTATTATGATGCGATCCCTACATACATACAGTTTAAAAAGACTACTCTACTACTTTGGCATTAAGGTTAAAAATAACAAAAATCATAGCATCACTTGTATATGATTTTAATCCATCTACATATTTTATCACATACCGCTGAAATTATTAGCATAGAGCCATCGCAATCCTCAGGGTTAGCAACGTATTTGCTGTCTTAGGACTGCAGTTTTAAGATTGTAGTCTTGATGTGGCCTGTGTGCTCGTTTACCTTCTCTGTGCCATAAAAAGCTAGTAATCTAAATTCATAAGTTTAAAACTCTTCCATGAATGTTAGACAGTAAACGCCCAACCTTAAGCGTTGGACCTAGTGACTTGACATTTGAAAGAAATATTCCCTGGGTACCCGCTAAGACAGGGTATTTCGAGGATCAGCCTTCAACAGGAAGAAAGGGGAAAATACGGAAAAACTAATTCTAAGCTTCGCGTCCTCAAGTTAATTCATAATCATAATTATACATTAGTTAACTAATAAAAGGCCTGACAAGCGCGAGTCGGACTCGCGCACTGTGGGTTCTGTACAAACTTATAAATAAAATATAATAAATAAATCACAGAACAACATCACACGTCACACAAATTGACCTAGTCCCAAACTTAGCTCTAGGCTTGTACTATGGGTACTGGACAATGATAAACGTACTTATATAGAGAAATACATACTTAAATACATAGACGACATCCATAACACAGGTACAAATATTCACGCTCATCACACAAATATCTGCCCTTACCGGGATTTGAACCCAGGACCCCTAGCATCGAAGGCAGGGTCACTACCAACTAGGCTAGCGTGTCGTCAATAAGAATGTAAAATTGTATTGAGGTACAAACTTGACTTTGCCGGTAAAAAACTGTGTTGTGTCCATGCATCGACATAGGTCGCGATTAGTTTACCAAATGCAAATAAGTTTCCAATTGTTTTTGATGATGCAGCAAGAACAACGATTTTATGATTTTTCCCTTTACTTCTACTGTAAGACCTTCCTTCTTGCTAACTGTCAGGATTCTAGCTCTATGGAAAGGGCACAATAAATTTTGATTCCTTTGAGAGTGTCGAAATAAAAAAATTGCATAAACAGCCGTATCTTTTGTTAACTTAGAAGTTTTAATTTCTCACAGCTTCAAGGGACTGAGATTTGATACATATGGTTTTAATTTCAACTCGATAGCTCCACGCGTTCCCGAGATAAAGTCTCTTGACAGACAGACGGACGGACGGACAACAAAATGATCCTAAAAGGGTTCCGTTTTTTCCATCTGAGGTACGGAAACCTAAAAAAATCTGATAGATTTTGTAAGATTTTAAAAACGGTCACGAATGAGGCAGTGTTTTAAACAACGAATAAACGTTATTTATTGCGCAGAAAGGGGAGATCTGCAATTAAGATAGTCGGAGCCCAAATTCCGTTTCATTATGGCCTCGACTCAATGATTTCCTACGAGATCATTTTTTTTTTCCTTTATTTTATAAAATGACTTGTTTAATTCGGCTTTTGGTTAAAATATAATGGGACTCCGACTTCAGTTGGACTGACCTATTACCAATCATTTTAAAAGAAGTTATTTCTTGCTGTTTGAAAACAGTTTCTAGTTTTTTTAAACGTTTACTTTATTTCATACCTTTTTGTGATCATAATTATACTGTTATGTCGTCCAACATCTCAATTGATAAGAAACAAGCAACGCCGCGGGAAAGTCATAGTCATATTATGTTTAAACCATTTGAATGTGCTTCGTCATAGTCGCTCAACTATCTTAATCGAGATATATTATCGCCATCCTTGAAATAGGTACCGTGGAGGAGTTCTGGTGGCCATCAATGGTCTTCATGAACCATTTTACTTTACCAAATGATACTTTTGAATGCAAATGCTAGATTTATCGAAAATTCTAAAATCACCGAGTGCATTCCTATAAAATTTGAGTTCCCTCCATTTCTCCAAGATCCCATCAGATCTTGAAGTGCTGAAAATGGGACCAACTAGAAAATACATTCATTCAAACAACATTTCTTTTTTTTTAATAGAAAAAGAAGAAAGAAGAAAGAAAAACATTTATTCGCAGCAATAACACATCAAATAACATAAAAACCGGGCAAGAGCATGTCGGACCATGCTCAGTGTAGGGTTCCGAAGCCGTTAAGTACTACAAACATAAAAACTAACAAGTAATACCTAGTTTTCTATTTAAAGTCATTTGGTGTCGTCTTAAATGATTTTAGTAGGTATAAACACTTTAATCGCCTGTATCTCAAGAACCAATGACGTCTATTTAGTCGTGATAGTTTTGGCTGTAGGGGGACACTTGACTCTAACAAAAATTAGCGCGTACAAGCTAAATATTTCATAAACGGATCCCTTGATCGAAAAATAATTGTCACAAACCCACAATATTTTTAGAAGACCTATCCAACGACAGCCCATAATAAGCGATAGACGAAAAAAAAAAATACATCACCACGTTACCCAAAAAAATTCTTTTTTTCCTTTTTTGTACTACTTTGTTGGCGTGACTACTATGTGTATTCATGCCAAATTACAGCTTTCTAGTACTACGAGCCCCAATGCAAAAAAAATCGTCAAGTCATAGATTGTTAAGTATATGAATCTTATATCAACTCGTTTTATTTCTAGAAAGGCATTAGCAGCAAACGATTTATACAATATTATACTCCATAAATACAACGTTGCTTTTACACTTTTGCACAATAAATCCATTATAAGAAAAAAAAACCTATATATATTAATTCATATTATAGTTTCGCAAAACAGTTCGGCAGGTTCTTAATTGATGCAAAATAGTTCGTACATGCCTAACGTTAAGCCTCTTTAATTTTATTACTCAAAAAAATAAACAAGATTTAAATAAATTAGGAACCCATTGTCATTTAACATGTCAAAGGGTATTATATAAGTACATACCCCAAGTATTTTTCATTATTATAAGTTATTAATTAGAGCAACATGGGCCACGGAAAACCAGTCACAGAAGAAGTCAGGAAAATTATAATTTCCAGTAGTGAGAGTGGAAAATCTACCAACCAAATCGCCAGAGATTTATTACAGCCAAGATCTACTGTCCAGTCAATCATTGAGCATCGCAAGAAACACGGCACAATTTCGTGTTTGAAGAAGTCGGGTCGACCGCGTATGACGAGTGCCGCTGAAAACCGTGTTTTAAAGAAAATTATCAAACAAAACCGCCATGCTCGTGCGGGGGAACTTACCGTAAAATGGCGTGATATGATCCAGAAAGACGTTTCAGTGGATACCTGCAAAAGGGTTCTCAAAAGAATGGGATATGGATTTTACACGGCCAAGGAAAAACCTTTGCTAACGGACTTACAGAAAAAGAAGAGGCTGAAATTCGCTCGCGAGCACTCAAACTGGACTACTGAGCAATGGCGTCAAATAATTACGGAGTGATGAATCAAAATTCGAAGTAACTGTCGGCGACGAACAGAAAAAAATCATTCGAAAGAAAGACGAAGCATTCATCAAAGACTGCATTAAGAGAAAAGTGAAGTTTCCTGGGTCTGTGATGATATGGGGTTGCATGTCGGCACAAGGGGTAGGCCGCCTGCATTTTGTAGAAGGGACGGTTAATGCAGTGAAATACCAGGACATTTTGAAAAAAAGTTTAATTCCATCTATTCCAAGCTTGAAATATGAAAATGTCTACACTTTTCAACAAGACGGGGCGGGGCTTCTTGCCATACTGCGAAAACCACGAAGACTTGGCTCGAGTCTTAAGGAATCCCCACTATGGAGTGGCCGTCGAATAGTCCAGATTTGTCACCCATTGAAACATTGTGGTGGAAAATGAAAAAAAAATACGCAAGTTTCCATCGAGGTCAAAAAGTGATTTAAAAGAGAAAATAGTCGCTGTCTGGGAGTCTATAACCCCAAAAGAGTGTGAAGAGTTGGTAGAGACGATGCCATTGAGAATCAAGGCTGTTCTTAAGAGTAAAGGCGAGACAACTAAGTGGTAGGCGAACTATTTTGCATACTCAAGATCGATAGCGGAACTATTATGCGTTGTCGTTGATAGAAAAATTGTATTTTTTTTATTTAAATACAGAAATAATTTTAATTTGTATTATATAGGAAATAAACTTGATTAATTTTACAATGCTTTTTTTTTATTTCTTGCTTCCATGCTATTAAAATTACTAACTAGATTTGACTTTGAAAAAAAGTTACTTTCAATTTTAAATAGTAGCCGAACTCTTTTGCATTGGGGCTCGTAAGAGTCTCTGCGCTAGGCTGCGGACGGACGGACATGGTGAAACTATAAGGGTTCCTAGTTTGACTACGGAATCCTAAAAAAGGAAAAGAGACAACAGAAAAGTGATACAGTCTCGAAATCGGGTTAGCGGTCTTTGAGTAATCGGGGAACATACATAAAAAAAAAATATATCCCAACGAATTCCTCCTCCTTTTTTTGAAGTCGGTCAAAAAGAAAGGCAAGAACTAAATCATGCGACTTGACATTCTAGTAGCCCTAGACAACATGCTTACTTGGATGCCGAGTGTCTAGTGGCGCCCACATTACTATAGTTGTTTGCTAAAAAAAAACAAATTATTTATTATTTTCAAATCGAAGGATGATTTTCGGTTGTACAAATGAATTCACACGTGTAGCCAACTTAACGGAAGAAGGTGACCACTTTTTGCCGTTAAGTTACTCACTCTTACTTCAATTATTATTAAGTTAGGACAGCGGGTGGTAGGACCTTGTGCAGGGTCCGTCCGGATCGATACCACCATCTTATCCATTAACCTACCGCCAAACAGCAGTGCTCGCATTGTTGTGTTCCGGTTTGGAGATAAGACATCCGGTGAAATAACTAGCATAGAGGCATTCCATCTTAGTCCTCAGGGTTGGCAACGCATTTGCAGTCTTTTGAATGCGAATGTCTATGGGTCACAGTTTCCACTTACCATCAGGTGCCACTTTACTTACCTTACTTACCTTCTCGATGCCACAAAAAAAAAGTTACATTGACGGACGGACAACAAAGTGATCCTATAAGGGTTATATTTTTTCTTTGTGAGGTGCGGAACCCTACATACATATATACATAAGCATACATACAGAGCTACAGAAATAGTTTAGTTTGCTTAGTTTATTTATTCATCAATGTAATATTACAATATAAATTGCATTAAATGTCAAAAAATATGAAATTACATTGAGACGAACTAATACCAACAAAAGACTTATTGATAATTGTATAACCACATTTAGAACAAGTAGGCAGTATATTTACGGTAAGTAGGTAGTATATTTACTAGTATACAGTGTGTAAATGGTATACGGGCGTTTATTAAAACTGGACATAGATTAAGACTCTACTTATCATTAACAGAAAGAATTATTTTGATTACGCTAACGTATACACCGTTATTAATTTTTAAACATACTATCGACCCGCAATGTACTTCGAAGTCCATCCGTCAGGTGTTATTTTAGTTTTTAATTAATTGCATTTTTCGTTATACATTGCGTGTTAAATTATTTTGTTTGGTTATTTTTTTTTATTTAATTTTGACAAAAGCTGCCTAAATGTGCTCAGTAGGGGTTGTACTAACCACAGTTAAAAGGAACACCCGTATACCATTTACACACTGTATTAGTGACACGTTGCAAGCCCATCGCCTAATATTACTTCAATTTACTTCAAGCCTTTATTCCCGTAGTCGCATCTTACGACATCCACGAGAAGACATGGAGTGGCACTACGAGTATTCTAACCTGGCAACCACACGGGGAGGTACGGAACAAGCAAAAGTTACGCAGCATTGAAGATTCCTGATCTCCTAGTTATAATTTCCAAGCCAGAAAACGTACTTAAGATTGCACCAAGCGTACGGTCGGCGTTTCATATTTATTTGAAATGTATCAATGCAAAACTCAACTGGACCTCTATTCAGGTGCGTTAAAAAGATATCGTGTTTGACACGTTTAAGAATCGTTTATGTCACAGTCGCCATTATTGTAAATGACATAAGAGTTATCAAAACGTTGACAATACGGAAACAGGTCCAAAACGATATCGTTATAACGCAGTTGAATAGAGGCCCTGGAGATAAGAGGATTATAATACCCTCACAAAAAAAGTAATTAACTAGAACCACCTAGAACTGCAAAGGTTAATCAAAAAATCGCAATTTTTGCGCGTTTCATACATCAGTTTACAAACTATAACTACCCATTGTACGCAACAGGTTATCAGTGTACGTAAAGACCATTTGCGGCAATATCCCCTTGTAATAAAGTCCAGTTTTACGATCGTACGACCCCGTCGCTTATTGTACGAGGTTTGGTTGTAACCGATAAGCGAAATGGGTTTTTGAGCCTCGGGGAATAACGGTAGTTTGCCCCGGGCTATTTAACTTCATTGTATTCAGCTGTACCAACATTGTTGGTAATGTCATAGTTTCGTGCTGTCACTAATAAAAAAGTTACGTGGCACAAAGCGCGTTGCTAGCGGACGTGAAAGCTGAAATGACACTCGCATCGGAGGAACAAACGAGAGAAAAGATTGACGTTGCACTGTGAGTAAAGTTTTTGTAATTCTTATATCTCCCACGATAAGCAAGGGTGAAACAAAATAATTATGAGTTACTAATAATTGTGTCCTAATGATGAGGTGAAATAAACTTATGAAAAGAAATATACATAGGTATATGAATGTACCAAATTTAATCTCTTAAAGATAATATGTAGCATAAATAAGAAAAATACGGCTTGTTTGTATTAAAGAGAGCATAATTTATAAATATCGTGTTTTTCTGCTAGTTTTTTTTTTCATTATGATGTACATACGGCTTACACGATTGTAACATACAAATCATTCTGAAAACAAGTAGGCATCTCTTCAGTAGTCAACTGTCTCGAATTCTCGTTAAAGTTACATGATCAACAGCGCAAGATCAAATTACCATTTGAGTGTCGCCGCTCATTCAACCGCATCCTAACTTAATGGATCTTTTAATTACAATCTGAGTACTTCAGAAATACCTCTAACGCCTCAGCCAGCACTGCAGTGCGGCGGCGGCCGGGCCGGTCCCGTCCAACCACAATGACCTGCGACATTCCCAAAAGGTCCACGTTTGGAGCTTGTAGAGACTAAATCCTAGCTCCAATTCCAGACACTCAAATGTTTGTAAAGCAGTTAATTGCGCTAAAGTGAACTTATAAGGTAGCTACTGAATCTTACCGAATTTAGCATTGGCAGGACGATACTTACAAACAAAATGCTGTCATACACTACAGCAAAAATACGCCGATTATTCGAAAAAACTTTGGCAATAACGTGAAGTGTAGAAGTCAGAGTTTTTCGTACTAAATAGAATTAAATCACCCTCACTCCGCGTCTACTGCCGAAGTGCACACATAAAAACACATCTGAACAATTTTAGGGAACAAATAGCCAAAAAGTCCGACGACGTCATAAAAGTCACATCTTTGTGAATAACGAGATAAGTTACAAAAAAGAAGTTTGCTCCGCTTTTTTGCTCGGCTACACTTTCCATATATTTTATGGTAATTTTATTTGAGCTTACATGAACATAAACGTTTTTCTCAAATCTGGAATATTAAGCGAAGCGAGACTTACCTCTTTCGTGCGTGTACGCTGCCGATATATAAACTGTGTATCTGATATTTGGTCTAAATCGAGAGGTGTGTCCACTCATGTGTTTCACGGATGCAACTGTCCGGTAAAGGCAATGTTAAGTAAACTACAAACACGAGTACAATAGCCAAGAATCAAGGCTGGTGTAAAGTAAACAATCAATTGTCAAATGTTAGGAGTTGTGGAGAGTAGTCCCGAAAACAAGCCGAAGAGAGTAAACAACGCGCTCCATTCAATTACAGCAACTGACTATATATAAGCAAGGCTTAGCTCATAATATCACATTACCAGTGAACTCAGGCGGCATCTGTAGCCTGTATTAGTGTAGTTAGATCTGAATTCAAACGGTTATTTAGATGCAGTTGATTTTGGAGAAATGTAGTAAAGAGAAATACTTTGTTTACTTGCATTTGCAAAGCGACAGTAACTGTGCACTTAAACTGAACAGCACTTGAGAACGTTTAACGGCGGGTCGCAGGCAACGCCGAGCCGGGGTTTGTTAAACTCCGCGTTGTAACGAAGCTTGTTAGCGTACTTTTATAAGAAGATTGTCTGCAACAGGAGGGAGACACCTTGAGCGAGGGTCGCGGAAATGGAACTAATGAGTTCTCTTTTGTTGTGTGCGCTCGCTGCGCTCGTCCCGCTAACCTTAGGTGAGATCCATTAACGTTGATTTTCTTTGCAAATACAAAATGCTTGGTTGCTTTTTTACTAGTGTAGCCTTCTGAAAATCTTGCTCCGCGTAATATTTTTTGAAAAACTCAAAGTTTTGTGCTTTTTAGTGATCATTACATTTAGCATAATGAGATCGTAGTAACTCAATAAAGAGCAGTTAAAGTTCATTATTTTCAGGGTTCCGTAGCCAAACTAGGAACCTTTATAGTTTCGCCATGTCCGTCCGTCTGTCCGTCCGCAGTCTAGCGCAGAGAATTTTAGTATTAGATAGCTGTAATTTGGCATGAATACGCATATTAGTCACGCCAACAAAGTGGTACAATAAAATGTTTAAAAAATGTAGTCTGAGGTGTCATTGGATAGGTCTTTCAAAAATATTACGGGTTTGTATAAACAGTTTTTCGATTTTCGATTTAGTAATCTGTTTATGAATAGTAAGCTTTGAAGTGCTTACTTTTGGTAGAGTCAAGTGCCCCCCCCCTAACAACCAAAACTAAAAATACTAAAAATCTGAAAAAAAATATAAGGAAAACTATCACGACTAAGTAGACATCATTGGTTCTTGTGATACAGGCGATTAAACAGTTTATACCTGCTAAAATCATCTAAGACGGCACCAATTGACTTTAAATAGAAAATTAGTTATTACTTGTTGATTTTTATGTTTGTAGTACTTAACGGCTGCGGAACCCTATACTGAACACGGTCCGACATGCTCTTGCCCGGTTTTTATTGTTTAACGATTCACAAACAGCATTATACGCGCGACGCGTTTCATCGCCTGTTTTTTTTATTTCTAGGAATTTTACCCCCATCTGAAATAAGAATGGATGACCTTAAACTAATTGGTAAGACTCCTATCGGCCGCCCAGTCATACTAAATCCGAACTCTCCTTTAATGGCAACACAAAGTAAACAAGATATTTTTAGTAAACCCATGTGCCAAAACTGTATAGTCTGTATGGAAATGGCCATGACATTGCATCCACGGCAACACCAACACGCCTCTTATAAAACTCCAGTTGAAGAACCATATGCAAATGACATTCTTGAAAGCTATCACCAGTATAAGTCGTTTAGAGAAAAACGAGAATTAAATAAATATGAAGATAGAGCCCATTTAAATAAAAATTCTATCAATAAAATGAAAAAGAATAAAGACGTCACCGTTACGAAATATAGCAGCGGTGGTCAAGTTTACGCTCTTAAAGTTAAAGAGGAGGACCTAGATGGAAATCAAGACAGCGACACGGCGTGCCGAGTATATAGAGTAAAGAAATACTACCCTTGCGATGTACCCGATGGCGACTTAATGAAGTTATTCGCGAAGAAAAAAGGCAAGCGGACGAAGAAGGTTCAATCTATAAAACACCAGAAAACCTCTCCTCGTTCTGTCCACTCTACGTTCGTGGCAAAACCAGCATTATCAGATCCCAAGGGGATGAAAACACTCGGAGATACGTCTCAAATGGTCGAAAATTTTATGACATCCATAGAAGAAATGTACTAAACAAAACTTTAGATTTTATGAACTAATTGCTTTTAAACTATCTTTATAGTCGTTATATGGACAATATAAACACTGCTACGGCTTACCAACGTTTTCAATTCAAGTTTCAGACTCGTTAAAGAGTCCTTTATCAGGGATTCTATTCTATTCGGGTTAAGCATAACTGATTTTGAAATGTTATCATATTGTCAACGATATGATAGATAATAGGTATGTACTTGGCAGTTGAGTTCAAAACAATACTATAACAAGTATAGAAACGGAGAAGAATGCGGACCTGAGAGAGTTAGCCGTGTGTGAGAGTTAACCGTACGATTAGCAGAGTTTATAATGTTTATGGCCATAAAATTATTATAAAGTTTTTAAAAGAATTGAGAAGCTAGACTTAAATTGAATTAACTACTAAACTACATTTACCCTTAAATTATTATTTGAATGTCTTTAACAATCACAGTGCTGTTCCCGGACCTTTGGAAGGCGTACATGAAGCTGACAACTTTAATTTGGTTAAGTGATGCTGATGGGACACCAACCGGTGATTATCTCTGGGTTCACACTAAACAAGTAGGTTTCCACGGACACCCACCGGTTAGTGAAGGACTATTTAAGAAGGATAACCTCCTGCCGCCGGCAAAAATGTTATTAATCGAAATCAGTACATAGGTACTTGCTAATAAAAGTTTAAAATAAGATTTTCAAAAGGCCTTTCAAAAGGCCTCTGGGCGGTAGGAGGGAAGATAATTATAGGCTATATTAATGAAATTATATGAATTGGTGAACTAGGCTATTGATGAAAATATGGCACCTGCATGGCCCCATGCTTATTACTTTGGTTGGAATGTCAGACAGAATGGCGTGATGTTTAATTACTTTTTTATTTAGACATTTACCCCCTTACTTATGAACGTGAAATAAGCTTGGAATAGTTTATGCCATGCTTTGTCACTTTCTGTCCGTTGCAAATGTCACAATTACAGATAAGGACAAAGCATGGCATAAACTATTCCAAGCTTATTCCACGTTCATAAGTAAGGGGGTTATTCACTAAACAGTTTTTGACAAATATTCAAAATAAAAGTGAAATAAGAACACTAATACAAAAAATAAACACTAAAAAACCTACTGCTGGTTAGGGCTGCAGAGAGAGGAACCTCCTCACAATACTTGTCGTGTCAAGGAGTACTGCTTCTGTATATGGCCCTTTATCCTGCCATCAAGCGAGTGTCTAAAGCTGTTGGTCAAGACCCTTCGCTGAGAGACTGTTCCCCGAAATAACTACCGGAACAATGATCGTCGAATCAACATCCGACATTGCGGTCACCTCGTGAACAAAGTCAAGGGACTTGAACAGCGTCTCCTTCTCAGTCTTCTGGTTCTTGGCATAATTAATATTATTTTCATTATTTTGTACCAAATTTGTAAAGAAGCTGGTAGAAATAAAATGTAAATTTTTAGGTACCACCTAAGCTTTTTTAAGTTGGCTATACTGATTCTCCTTATTATTTAAATTGCTCTTTAGTTAATTTTAGGAGTGAAAACTGATTCAATAAAGTATTTTTTACTATGGGAAAGATGAACAAAAAACCTTCTTCGTTTATACTTTCTCAGTAATCATGACTATTCTAAGATAATAAAAAAAATGCTTAAGAGATTTTAATCCTCCTTCTTCTAAATATTCCCGGCTTCAAATCACAGTATTCTTGTAAATTGATATTACCAGCAATTATATTATTATTTATAAACCATACCAATTCCTAGGTCAAAGTATAACGGCTCCAAAGTGAGCTTGACGCATCACGCAAGCGACTATATTCACTTTCCATTACGGAAGCGAGAGAAAGAGATATTTCATTGAAGCAAGGAATATTAAATTTCTCTGATTGGGTAACATTGCATGATTATTTTTTTTTAGCGGCTGATGATGATTATCTTATATTGGTTAAAGGACCTCTTAGTACCCATAATTCAAGGCATTTAGTAATATCGGAGCAGAGATATTAAATATACAGAGTGTCTCAGAACTTGACGTAAATATTACAGCATAAGAAAGCCCCTTCTATACCAGTCCAGAAAATTGATCCAATTTTTAATATGTTAATTAGTTTAGGAGTTATTAAGGTTTTAACGATACTGGTAAAGAATGCTAGGTACCTTGTGGTACACTTTTTGCCGCCCTTGGCTAATAAAGCTATAGTTTGTCATTCTAAAACTTGACATACATCAATAACGTTGCAATGTAAGTAATTGGATTACTCCGTATTGCCAAAATATCAACAAATTTCTAATAAATCCGTAATAAAATATAAAATACATATTTTCAGAAACTAGGCCGCACGGGGACTTTTACATGTCAAAAGTCTACTGGTGCTGAAGTTCAACGTTCAATGGGTTAGGGCCATTATTTGTTGGGGAGCATGATTATATTCTTCCAATTTTTGGGTGATTTATATATTTTTTATTTAAGTTTGTATTATTTAAATGAAAATGTATGTAATTTTATGTAATTTCTGTCTGTACATACCGCTAAAACTAGGAATTTGATGTTGGAAGGGAATATTCCTTGGGTGCCCTAAGACTGAACTAAAAAAGGTTTTTTTTTTTAAATAAACTCCACAAATGAATACTTACTGAAATGTGAAATTAGCATTATACGAAGTCATACATTCGAACAACAGTAATTATGCGTAAACAAGGAGAACCGTCGCGAGTACTTTTTAGTTGGAATATAAATTAGACTTAAGATTTATGGGAAATCAAGAAAGAAAGTAAAACATATTTGTGCTATTGCCGATGCCTCTGACTACCACCTAAGTAAACTAATGACGAAGTCACAAGGATTTATCCAAGTAGTTAGTACTTATTAGTTCTGACAAACATCTATTAATTTCTCGAAAGTGCTAGTACAGAGCAAGTTGGCGCAAACTTAGACCTCACACCGATAATGTGTGAACGGATTCCATATTGCCGCCATATTATCGTAGTGATCTACGATAATATGGCGTCAATATTCGACTTAAAATACAGTGGCTTGGGTTCAAACAACAACGTTGGCCCAGTAAAGAGGCTTAACATTTACGAAAATCGACAAATAGAATAGGATTGACGTAAGCGGATGACAGATCGCTCGACCGCTTACATCAGCTTCATAAATTTTCAGTCGATAGAAAACAGAAACGTTAGCAGGGTTTGCATCTTGACTTCGGCCTGTAAACCTAGCCGAACAAGCGAACTCAAACTCACATTTATTTGACAAAAACACCCGGCAACACAACATAGTCAAACTCTTTTAGAGGAAAAACTAAGAAGTGGCATTAACTTATAAAACAAAAGTTTTCATTCAATATTTTACGTTTACTTCACATTTACTAATCGATGACGATACAAAAGTCAACGTCAATGTCAACCGATATCAAATTTGAGTACTAAATAAAAACTAGATTTCGCTGAAATCGCCATACACATTTTCTCGACGACGATTACGTTAACGTTACCTTCGCACACTTTTATCTTCTATCGATAGAAGCTCAAGTAAGAGGCTAGAATTATGTGACCGAAATGTGTGGAACTGCGGGTAATGGATCGAAAAGTCTGTGGCCAGCTATCGTCTACTGGCATGTGAGCATCCTGAATTCTCCCTGGGAGCTCTTTCAATGTCAGAGCCCGCGCTAAGTGGGCCTGCCGGTGAGACCCGGCATAGTCGCATGCGCAAGCAGAACCTGTGGTCGTCAACAACGTATTTAGGGAAAATCGCTGGGTTTTTGTAGGTATCCGGTTTGTGAGTCCCGCATAACAACCTTGGCGCCCCCCGAGACTCACACGCATACCACCGTAAAAGCATTTTACTGGCGTGGAAAAAATAATAAAGGGGCCAGAAATATAATTTTACTAAACAAATTTTTTAACAATTTGATCTAATTTAATTTCATAGTCGATGTTAAATACTACGTAGCATTATTCAACCTGCCGCCAAGCGGGAGTGTCCGCAGTGTTACAAGCGCTGAAATGACTAGCTAGAGGCATTCCATCTTAGCCCTCAGGTTTGGTAACGCATTAACTGATTTTACTTACATTCAGGTGGTCTGTGTGGTTGTTTGCCTTCTAGATGGCATCAAAAAAAAATGCAACAAAGAATTTGAAAAAAAGACCATCTTTTGAATGAAATTGGCCGCATGATCCCACTTTACCTCGATCTTGGTATTTTATGTGGGGTTTACTAACACTGAGAGGGTACTGAACCTAGTTCTACTTTCCACATATAACTCATTTTGCCAAGTACCTAAGGCCTCTGTGGTTAACATCTCCCCTGAGCTGCGACTCGTTCTCATGTAAAAAGAAATCTCTACAGATAAGAATTTAACCATAGACCGATAGCAAAAAAACATTAAAGAGTGTGTTAGTAAAATTCTTAATATCGTAACTATTTAGTACAACGTCGCATAAAAAAAATTTAAAATTTGTTTTGGAGTCTACATCGATATACGATGCTCATATTATTAAAACAACGAATTTGAAATAGATACCGGGTCAGTGGCATGCCATGGAAGAGGCCTGTCCAGCAGTGGAAGGAAGTGGGCTGATGGTGATGATTATTAACTCCACTTCGTTTCTGCCTGATCATTAGTATTACGGGGCCTCTCTTAGTTCGGTGTCCATGTGAACCTATTTATGTCACCATAATGTTCTTTGTGTAGTGAAAAAACGTTATTTATTACATAGCATCACGCCTTCATACCCAGAGTGGGGTAGGCAGAGCTACAGAAATACCAACAACTCTAAAAAGACTTGTTGATAATTCTGTACCCACATTTTGCACAATCAGGTCAAGAAGTTTACTAGTGTATTAGTGACATGTTGCAAGTCCATTGCCTAAAAATACTACAAGCCCTTATTCCCTTAGTCGCCTCTTACGACATCCATAGGAAGACATGGAGTGGCACTATTCTAACCCGGCAACCACACGGGTGACGTAATTTATTATTTTCAATTATAAACCTTTAGATCTAGTTAGTTTCATACACTATTTTGTAATTTAATCGCAAGTTTAGACAATCCTTTATTGTTCTCAGTAACATAACATTTAGACAAAACGAGGGATTGTTAGCAAACTCATCTTACGCGTTGTTTTCATGCGAATACACAAGAGCTCAACATTTCGTGATATTCCGTTGATTGTTTCTTTTTATTACTACATAACGAGTCTTCTGATGTTGTCATTAACGGTCCGCACAAAAGCGGCAACTAACGACCTGTCAGCGAGTACACAAATACTATAAACGCAGAAGTTTTAATTCGATAGAAGTATTATTTGTGTTAGCGGTAAAGGGAAAGTGGAATTTATTTCAATTTTATAGTATGGTGATTAGTTGATTACACAAACCTCGATTTTCCTCGATTTTTGGTGTCCGAATTAAAACTCTTGATAGGCATCAACCAATCAACGTGCAGTGTTTATACATAATGCGAGTTTTGCTATCAATCGTACTAGGTAATATTCATTCAATTATTATGTTGTGGTAAATTAGCTTCTGCCCGCGACTTCGTCCGCTTAGATTTTGAATATGCTTAATCCCTCAGGGACTTTTAAATTTTCCGCAAAATACAAGCTATCTCCATTCCAAGTTCGTACAGCCGTTGCAGCGTGAAGGAGTGAAACACACGAACTTTCGCAATTATGATATAGTAGAATATTATTTGTTTTGACGAATAATTCGGATTCTTTTTTACATAATTCAGTTGACTTTTAAGTTCCGCTTTTTCTGAACAGTGTTATCCTTTGGGAAGCGCTGGTTCAATTACCAAGATTGGTGAAGGATTTTAGGGACTGGTAATACCAACCGTACAGGCCAAAGGAATAAATTTAAGGACTTGTTCAATTTGTATAAGGTTGACCTAAATATTCACCATCATCATTACAGCCACTCTACTGCTGGGCATCTTCAAGGATATGTAGGTTTTGTGCTACTCGTCATACGTTTCCCGCGATCTTCGCCTGATCATTGGGCCACTTCGTGGGAGGTCTGCCAACATATCAGTTTAGAACCCTACCACCCACAGCCATCATCCGCATATATTATATTTGATTTATTTTATGATAACATTTCTGCCCCGGTCTACACTGTGACGACTACAACAAACACTTGACGCCTATCTATTAGCCCTCCTTTAACGTCACCCGCATTGTGTTTCGCTACGACATCATTCTGATACTGTTCAAATTTGCTTGTGCCTTGACCTTAAATTGTTTGTAGTCGAGACCTAATATTTGGACAATCTTAACCGTTATTGGTTTAAATTACATAGCTTAATGAATTAAACTTGTATAAATGTTTTTTTTTTTGCTCTCGTTATTTAATATTTGAGCAATTCAACATAGCAAACGACCAGCAAACATTACTTACGAGATAATTTTAAATGCCCATTTGCATAAATGTTCATTTTTAATTCGCGTGTTATCACTTTGTATCGTGGCAAATGAGAATGTGACAGAAGGGATCCTAATTTTATTGGACATCAGTGCTAATGAGCGCTTGTGCAAATAGGTAACAAAACCTTATAAATATCTTCTCCAACCACTGAGCGTTAAATTACGTACGGACGCTGTTATTCTAGCAGTTTTTAGGGTTTAAGGTTTAACTTTACGCACAAAGAAATTAACCCCTCGTTTGCTTAGATATGGATAGGGTTTCTGTTAGACTTGTACCCGGGAAATTTAGCTCGAGAAAAAGTCGAGAAGTCGAGAAATTGTAATTGCAAATAATTTTGCCCTCTGATTTGGGATATTCGAAGTCGTAAACCAAAATGAAAACTTCCAATGTTTAGTTTCTTATAAAATTGCGGTTGGAAAGTTTCAATAGCTACATCATGAACTCACATAGAAGGGACTTTCCTATCCGTTAATATTTACGTCAAATCCTGGGACACCCTGTATAAGGTATCAGAAAATAAATGCATTTCTAAGTTTAGCAAATAAAACAATTGAAAGCAATTGAATAACTTCGGACTAGCGATACGTTACCATACCGAATACATTTGGGAATCAGTCTAAAACCTGTCTCGTCATAGTAAAACTAGAACCGGAGACAGAACGCGACGTGGCGCGGTTCTGACAGTTTCATTTTGCTCCACGCCGGATCGCAGGTGCATCGGCACTTCACAATACGTCACACCGACCTGTGCTCAAATCACTTCCATATATCACTGGATTCTACGAATTTTAAGGGTTCAGATGGAATATGTTACCGATGGTTGCTCTTCGATATGTGTTCATTTTAGTTTTTTTTTAAATCTATTATTGTTTTAGTATATTCAATCTCTAGATAACACAATCAGTCAGACGAATTTATCTGGGGATGGGAATGATTTGACGACGGGGTTAGGTTAGCCTAGTTAGAAGTAACCATGCCAACGAAACTAGCGTTATATGTTAAGTGCGTGTTATTTCCTCGCGAGTTTTGGATTCTATGTAAGTTTATGTATTTTTGTATATAAGTATGTTGATCGGTGTCTAGTACCATACTACAAGCCTAAATCTTTGTTTGGGACTAAAGGCTCCTAGACAAGATGAAATGTATGAAGATGACATAAGTGGCGACACGATCCGTCATTAGTTTAGGTACGTTAATCCGTATAAACTTATCGTTATACATCTTAACTAGGCTCCTAGGCAAATTTGTGCAAAAATTGCGCCCTAAAAATAAGTGTTCCGTACAAACTAAAAATAATGTAAAATTGTATTGAGGATCAAATTTGACATTGCCGTTGAAAAACTGATGTCTCCATACATAGACATAGGTCGCGATTACTTTACCAACTACTCTCGCAAAAAAGTTTTTTTTTGTGATGGAGCAACAAATTAACGATTTTTGGATATTTTTTCCTTTTCTTGTGCTCTAAGACCTTTCTTCTTGGCAAATTTTAGGGTTCTAGGTCTATGGGTAGTATTCTATAAATTTTGATTCCCTTGAGAGTGTCTAAATGTACGTTTTTAGCGGCATAAAAGCACATCTTTTTTACGTTAATTTAGAAGTTGTTGTTTTTCACCATTTCAACTCGATCCCTCTACGCGTTCCCGATGTAAAGGGTCTTAACAGGTCGAGGGTTTCTGTTTTTTCCTTTTAAGGTATGGAACCCCAAAAATAGACCCAGAATTTGGTGGTTGGATTTAAGTTGAATATGGTTTTTTTTTCAACATAGTACTTTTATTCAATTTATTATCTTAAACAAGAGTTTTATCGAAACATAGCATAGTAATTGAAATGGATACCCTTAAAATCGAACAGAAACATTATTACATGAGATTGGCATGCATCTTTAAAATTCATTAAACTTTTACGCTCGGTTGCACTGAACTATTTACTCATGCATAAGTTTTTAATCATAGATTCACAGAGTTGTTTTAAAATGTTCAAATTAAATTGTGATTGGATTAAAACGGTAGACTGGTAGTGCTAGATTCAAGGGATTTTATTTCTGTGTATTAAATAATGTTTTTTTCTTGTCATTGGTTTTTTTGTGTAGGTATACAGGAGTCCTATATTTATTTAGAGGTCCAAGATCAACCTGTATATAGACGAGCCTTTGTACTATCTAAACGGGGAGACCTCTTGAGACCCCCGTTTTTATATATATGGTTTATTACCAAGGCAGTTTTAATTTTATTTTAATTGAAAATGGCATTTAAGAGCAAATGTAATTGAACTTTATTTTCTAGCCGTGAAATTTAAATTCCCAACCACAAAAATCTCCCGTTTGTGTAGGTGATCCTCACGAGTTAACATGGGTCAATTCTTAGGCGAACCTAATGATAAGAATTAAAAATTAAATATTTAATTTAAAATTAATTAACTAATACATCAAAAATCCAATCCCAACAAATAATTACATTTTCAGAGGATGGAAATTAATAAACGGTAATCAAAAACAGAGGAGTTCCGTTTCCGGTCTCGAAGTGTTAACAACGTCGTATAAGTGTCTCGTAGAAAATCAGTGAAATTAAATATTCACAAGTGAATTTTTACACCAAATTAGCGATAATCTAAAAAAGGGTTGCCAGGCGAATAAAAGTAGCGCTTCCGAGCGGAAATATTAATATGGACCAACAATTACAGTGTTTTAATTAATTAAAAAATGAAAGAGGAGTTGAGTCTGCAGACAGATACAATAACAACAAACGTCACTCAATCTCTAAATGAAACTCTGCAAGAAATAATTAGGCCTCTTGTGGCAGAAAACCAAGCTTTAAAGGTCGAAATGGGCACACTAAAAACCAAAGTTCAACACCTGGAAAGAGAGGTCAGGAAAAACAATATTATACTCCACGGACTCGCAGAAACTGAAGAAACCTTTAAAGATCTTTTGTCAACAACACTAGATAACCTCAACATCATGAGCAGGAACGCCAAAATAGATGAATGGGATCAGTGGGAAATCAGCAGGGCAACCCGCTTAGGAAAAAGAGAAGGAAATAAGATTAGACCTGTTCTAATTCAACTTACATTAGGATGGAGGAAAATCGAAGTGCTGAGGAACAACAAGTTCTTTCCGGAAAATATGTACGCAACGGAAGATTTCCCAAAAGACATCCTTAAAGAAAGAAGGGAACTAAAAATAAAACAGAAGGAAGAAATTGAAAAAGGCAACTCTGCTTTCATACGATACAACAAACTTATAATTACAAACAAAAAGGATGCTACAGCAAAAAGAAAGAGAGCTCCCTCACAGTCTCCAGGGACAAATACAGAGACTACAGGTAACCAGAGCAAGGCGCCAAATAAGATAAACAAAACAAACAAGGTAAATGCCTTCTCATACATGAGAGACAGGGCAAACCAGAACCAGAAGTAGCAGCCAATAGACATCGGCAAAGGAACAACATACAACAATGGCATCACAACAATGGATATCACAAACAACACAAGTCCCAATCCGGCTGGTCCCCGTGGGACACTAGACCACTACCCTCCAGAAAACTCCAAGTACCACAAAACAAGAAATAACCATCTAGATAACCACAAAACTAGATTATACAATAATGGTCAACCTACCCCCAAACCAAAACGACAAGAACCATTCTACATTGCTGCGCTAAATGTCTTAACACTAAAATCTGAGGAAAATCTCATAGAGTTGACCCATGCATTAGACCAAATTAATTGGGACATCCTCGGGCTAAGTGAGATAAGGAGAGCGGGAGAAACTATAGTGGAACACCCTAACTTTATATTTTACCATATAGGTGAGAGCCCAGGAAGACATAGAGTAGGGTTTTTGGTTAAAAATCATCTATCAAAATACATTGATGAATTCATTGGCATTTCAGAACGCATTGCACTATTGAACATAAGCCTACCGCAATACAAAGACCCCTGGACTATTGTACAAATATATTCACCTACGGAACAAGCTAACTGTGAAACAATTAATAGATTCTATGGTAATTTAAATGAAGCACTACAAGAACATGCACATAAAAACCTGATTGTTATGGGAGACTTTAATGGTCAAATTGGAAATAAAGGGGCCGAGGAACAAGCACTAGGACCATTCATTTACGGCAACAAAGAGAGAAGTAGGAATGGAGAGATGCTCGTTAATTTTGCGTTAGAAAATCACCTGACTATTCTTAATACTAAATTAAAAAAAAACAAAAAGCAAATGTGGACCTGGATATCACCCGATGGCAAAACCAAAAACGAAATAGATTTCATTATGACTAATCAGCCAAAACTCTTTGGAAATTTGGATGTTATTAACAAGTTTAACTTCAACACCAATCACCGGTTAATCAGAGCAAAACTAATGACATCCCAGCAAAAGAAACCAAGGCCACGACGGAATGTAAACAACTTAATAATAGACAAACATAAATTGAACCTAATAGCCAACTCTCTACTGGAGGTGCTGCCAAACTTCTATGAAAACACAGAAAATATGGGCACACAGGAAAAGTATGATTGGCTTGAAGAAACAATTAAATCTACATATGAACAATGCTCAAACTCCAATTCTAAAACTAAACAGTTAATATCAGCAAGTACCACTAATTTACTCTGCCAAAGAGCTTCCTTATTAGAAGCAAAGGAAACACAGGACAGAAGGAAACAAATTGCAAGATTAAGTAAGGATATAAAAGAAAACATTAGAAAAGAGAGGAAACAAAAAAGAATGGAAACAATTGAAAAACATTTAATAAAAACAGGTGGCATTAAAAAACCTACAAAGAACTAACCGAAAGCAAGCACTGGGTAGTAAAAATGAAAGATAACAGGGGAGATATGAAAAGACAAAGACAGAAGATACTGCAAATTGCAACATCATACTACCGGAATTTATATGAATATACTACAGGAGAAATAGAAACGAATGGAAAACAAATTAGATGAGCAACAACCAGAAGAACAGGCAGGGTTCCGTAGAGGCTACTCAGTACTTGACCACATACATGTGGTAAGGCAAATTATTCAAAAATATACAGAATACCAACTCACTTACTATATAGCATTCATAGACTTCAGTAAAGCATTCGACTCACTGATACACAACAAGATTTGGGAAACACTTAAAGAGCAAGGCATTGAACATAACTACATAAGAATAATACGGAATATTTATAAGCACAGCACATCATGCATACAGCTAGAAAAGAAAGGAGATCTATTCAGTATTCAAAAAGGAGTAAGGCAAGGCGACCCTCTCTCTCCAAAACTTTTTTCAGCTGTACTTGAAAAGGTTTTCAGAGGCCTTAAATGGGACAAACTAGGCATCAACATTGACGGCTGCGTATTGACACACTTGAAGTTTGCTGATGATATAGTAATATTTGCCAAAAACTCCGAAGACCTGAATGCAATGATAAATGAGTTGGCATCAGAGAGTGAGAAGGTTGGACTAAAAATGAATTTCAGCAAGACTAAAGTGATGACAAATGGCGAGAAAGACCCTATAAAACTAAGAGAGCTTGGAATAGACTATGTCAATGAGTACATATACCTTGGACAGTTAATGGCACCATTAGATACCCTGAACAAAGAGATAGAACGGAGAATAGCAAATAGCTGGAAGAGGTATTGGGGATTTAGAGAAGTCATGAAAGATAAAAACCTGCATGTAGCGACAAAGACCAAACTTTTTAACACCTGCATACTGCCCATATTAATTTATGGTTGTCAAACCTGGGCTCTGTCAAAAAATACGATGGATAAACTAGCAATATGCCAGCGATCAATGGAAAGAAGCATGCTAGGAATAAGGAAAGCTGATAAGATAAGTACAATCAAAATAAGAGGCAGAACTAAAGTCCAGGACGTAACACTAAAGGTCAGAAGACTCAAATGGAAGTGGTCAGGTCACTTGGTCAGAGGCAGGGACAAGTGGAGCAAAAAAGTGACCCAATGGTACCCAAGAGAAGGTGTGCGGAGAAGAGGCAGGCCGCAGAAAAGGTGGGATGATGACATTAGGCAGATTGCAGGATCATCCTGGCACAGAGTGGCAAGAGAGTGGCAAGAGAGTGGCAAGAATGGAGAAGGCTGGAGGAGGCCTTTGCCGATTGGCAAACAGACTTGCAAAAACGAAGCAAGCAACAAATTTTAGATTACTAATGTCTGAATAAAAGGCTTATTATAATCAAAAACAGATATGAAGTGACGCAGGAATGAATGTTATATAGTCCTCCAAATAGTTTACGAATCAGCAGTAATGAAATGGTAATAACATGTAGGTATTCCAATTATTAACATTTCAAAATTGTTTTGTGTGGTCAATCGAAAACCATAGCGATACATAGGTACTTTAAATAATTAAATATCTTTACTATTTTTGAGTAGAATTGTAAAAATGAAAACTAGAATTGTGACATCAAATTGTCACCTGATAGGGTTTTAGAAAAAAAAATTTTTTTGACGTTTTACGCAATCAGGCTAAGGTGTTTACCAGTGTATTAGTGACTGGTTGCAAGCTCCTCGCCTAAAAGTTACATGGCCTTAAACGGAATTGTGAAAATGTGGTTACAGAATTAACAATAAGTTTTTAGAGTTGTCGGTAATTCTGTAACTCTACCTACCCCACTCTGGCAATGACGGCGTGATGTTATGTATGTATGTATTCGATGTTTCTCAATCAGGAGGGCTAACACAAGTTTTCCACGACAAGTTTGTCGCTCGGATCTCCCTTTCTATCTAGTCTCTAACGATACAGACAAACTTAGAAACAAGCGGAAAAATAAAACTTGTGCTAGACTACAGATAGGTAAAAAAGAGAGATGTCTACCAATCAGTTAACATATTTACAATAATCAATTATAATCACATTACAATAAACCGGCAATAAACTGTCGTGAGCACTGCTCGTTTACACATAAACCACACCTGTGGCCAGCGATGGACAGATTGCATTAAATATAAAACATTTATTAATTATTAATACTGTACATAAATGTTTAATGCTCGTTATGTTTTAATTATGAGTATTGTTACATTTAAACGCATCTCATTTTTTATTACATTGTAGGTTGGTACCATTTAAGGATAAGAAAACACCCTTTAAAAATGAGCAGGAATAAAAAATATCCAAACATTATTTTGATACTTTACAACGTAAAGTAAAACAATTTGATTCCTAGGCCAATATGGGACTGTATCAAAGTGACGTATCAAATGAAATTGTAAGAGACTTCATATGATTTGACTTATTGCGTCACTTTTGACATAGTTTCATAGTGGCCTAGGAATCAAATTGGTTGACTATACCTTTAATTAGACCCAATACCTATTTTAGTAACATTGTAATTGCAACGTTGTCTTATTAATTATAGGTTGCATTTTAAGTTTCGTGTTATCAAACGAAAACTCCCCAGGGAGGCCATCGCAACGTAGTACATTGCAAAATATCAAGATTGCTTAAGGATATTTTATAAAGATATTTTTCATCAATATTTTATGATTATTGATCGGCGACAGGTAGCAATTTCTCGACGAAAGATATCAAGGAAAAATTATATGATTCTATTTAAATCTCGTGCACAAATGTATGTATTAAAAATTACGAATTTGTTACAACCTTGAATAATAACGATAAAATATCGGTTTACAACTACGCATCTCTCATCTGTTGACGTAGAAAGGTCATCACTATATAAAGGGATTCTCAATGTTAAAAGGAATCGATTGACAATATCAGACATGGAAAAAATAATGATAATTTACTATAACCCATGAAATTCAGAGAGTTTTTACAAATATGTATTTTTATTGTTAACAACACTGACTTATCTATATTAGTAATTTCGTTTGACGCGAATGTGACATAAAATGCTACCGGTTTACCGATCATTGTTTATGATAAAACTTTGTCACCGACAAAATTAAATGTACGAACTATGCCAAACCACAGCTTTGTAGTAACAAGAGTGTGCGTTGTTATTGATGATGACAGCCGTTATCCTGACGGGGTGTATGAAACCTTCGCACGTGGTGAAGACCCTGATTTGACCTTTCCCAAGAGCCGAGTAGTGACTTTTTTGTATGGTAAGGAGAAGGCACACAAGCACTCAGGTCACTTGATGGTAAGTGGAGTCTGAGACCCATAGACATTTGTCTCAAGACTATTATCCTAGACCTCAAATGCGTTGTTAACCCTGAGGACTAAGATGGAATGTGTTTTAGGACTATTAAGGAGTTTGAATGAATATGAACAAAATGTACTTCATCCCATCGATTTTAATTTCCTATTTATACCAAAAAGGATTATTATAATTACAACTTAATGCATCTGCACGCTATAAATGAAATTGACCATGCTCAATGACAGCTAACCTCTCACCATAGCTTATAAATCCTAATATCTATAATATTGACAGACAAACCCTAAAACTGCTGATAATATTGAAATGCAGTCACAAATAAAAAATTACAATTTTTGATTAACAAAGAGTCTCTGTTTTAAGCCACAGAGAGACGATTTGGCGAAACTATAAGAGTTTCCTGTTTTCAATGGAACCCTGGAAAATACGTCGGAACTATTCTATGGCTTTCTGCGACAGGGTACATACTAAAGTCCGTGACCGTCACTAAGCTTTGAAACAAATTGGCTGTGGTTACTGAAAAGGTTTATTAAACAACAGGTTTGTATTATCCTAAACATCCCAAACTTTAATAAATGTAAAGATATTCGAGTGTGTTAGTTCCATTTCACATTGTCACTAAACCGGACCGCCCGAATATCTTTGTAAACACAATGGAAAAATTTAACACAATAGAATGTTTGTTTATGAAAAGATTACTTTGGGCCCGTAATCTTCTTACGCTTGGACTCATGTCAAAGAAGCCTAATTTGTTTTCATGTAGGATCAAGGGTTCTCAGAAAACAGAAATGATTGTAAAGGAATATATTTGAATACATTAAGGTGTTTAGAATCTGTATTTCTAAAAAAAATATTTTGATGGCGAAAAAACTACTGTACATTACTGCACTAGGGGCGCGTTTTGAATTTGTTTGAGCTTATCGTGCATCTTCGAGGATATCTGAGGCCCTAGCCAAGATGCGTTCGCTAACTAACGTTTCTATTCGTTTGGTTTTTAAACCACGTCACTATCACGTTAGATAACGACGTGACTTTTCGTATGACGCGATCTACAGAATAGAAACGCTAGCTAGCGAACGCATCTTGGCTAGGACCTCTTGGCTAAGAGCTACCGTGAATACTATGATTACAATATAGAAGCAAGATGAGCTAAAACTAGGTAAATTGGCCCTGTTGAGTTGTAAGACAGACGGTGATATGAAAGATGTTAATCGTCTAGCAATTTCATTGAAAAAAAGTAAGAAACATACTACATACCTAACAAACACACCCACACAAGTACAATCTACATACATAGCATCACGCCTTCATACCCAGAGTGGGGTAGGCTGAGCTACAGAAACACCAACAACTCCAAAAAGACTTGTTTATAATTCTGTAACCATATTTTGCACAATCAGGCCAATAAGTTTTCCAGCGTAGTGACAGGTTGCAAGCCCATCGCCTAACAGTACTACAAGCCCTTATTTCCAATTACTTATTATTCTTATTCAGTATTACAAGTACAATCTTTCGCATAGTAATGTAATAGTCTGATTGCCATCACCAAAAAGAAATCTCTTTGCTTGCTAAAGGTAAGCAAGCAAAGAGATTTCTGCGGCCAAATACATTCTCACAATAGTCTAAAGTTTGAGCTTCGCTGCGTTCCCCAGGGCATTGTTTACCAGTTATTGTATGTATGGCAAACACTAATACATAGGCTCCCGTGTATTCCCGTGGGAGTGTGGCTACTGCTGTTGTGATATGATTACCAACGCTTTGAGGTGGTTTAAGTTGGGATTTATGATTGTGACTAGAGGATCGGATGAAGGTAGTAATCTGTCTGTCCCTATGTATGCTTCGTCCTTTAAAACTATGCAACGGATTTTGATGCGGTTTTTTTTAAGAGATAGAGCAAAACGAGAGCGAGTCGCTAGTCAAATATAAAAAAAAACTTCACGAAGTTTTGTTTGCCGTAAAGCTTATGAAGTGAAGCTTATGAGGAGCTTTGTCGACAACGTACAGTCGACACTATAAAACTCAGAATTGTGTAAGAACAAGAAAAGCATTTTTCGAAAATCAACAATACGGGAATTCTATGCGTAAGAAATGTTATTACATACATACATAACATTACGCCTTCAATCCCAGAGTGGGGTGGTTCTGTTTCCACATTTTGCACAAGTAGGCTAAGATGTTTACCAGTGTATTAGTGACAGGTTGCAAGCCCATCGCCTAAAACACTACTACAAGCTCTTATTCTCATGGTCAGTTCGAAAGGTTTCTTTTTCAATTGATTTAGAATAGAATATTTCCAATTTAAATAAATAAGATTACGTTTAGCGGCTATTCCAGCTCATGTCTCAAAGGAGTGCATACGTTATGTTGTAGAATTTGAGTTTGCAAAGTACCCGACCTGTGTCTCATATTATGTGATAAATAGAAATTAGTAACTTGGCCATATTCTACGGCAATTATAGTCATTTTAGTTTATGTTTTAGTGACCTTACAACGAAGGGGTAAGTTTAGGCCCCAAGGCATGCTTAGTACTTACAGTGTTATTGTTAGTTAGACACTAATATTTATAAGGGATTTCACTTGTATTAGCCTCTGGACATGCCCTTCATGGTTGGTTAAAACTCACCAATATTGAACTTGAATAAGCACAAGGAGACCGTTGCTAGCCGGCGATTGTGAGGATAGGCAGGGTTCCCTAGATTTCTAAAAACCCTCCTGGCGCTCAACAATACTTAGTTATATTAATTTAGTATTTAAGTTAGTGGTTAGGCACCTAGGTTTACATTCTTTTAAATATATTTCATGTTTCAAATTCTTCTGTATTCATTTCACCCAGCCGAGCCCGAAACAAGCCCGCAAAGCAAGCTGTTGCCCGCTAAGCAACAGTGCTCGCATTTTTGTGTGTCTGGTGTGGGGATAAGACAACCGAAAACACATGCCAGGCCAAGATCAGCAACCATGCTGGTATTACATGTAATCGATCAATATAATACGACTTCCAAATTATGTCGAGGCTCTGCTGACCAAGATTTCCTACATAGACTTATCAATGACGTATTTATAGTTTTTCGATAGGTCATATTTTAAAAGCATATTAGCGGGTGCCAAGCTTCAAGTATCATTACATTGACTCTGTTATTTACTTAGCCCTGTCACTCGCGCACAATGATATTGCCATCGTGCTCGCACCGCGACATTGACTGGCACCATCATGAATTGTAAACCATTTCCCTATAGTAATACGGCACCCTACAATAAAGGTCAACGTACGAACTTCTTTGTGTTCGGTGCCCGCACTTTATTATGGTCAACCGCTTTGATAGTAGGATCACTATAGAACCACTCCATCTTAGTTCTCATTTATGGGTTGGGCTCGCATTTATGGTCTTAAGAATATAGTCTTGAGAATGCATATCTCTTTGGATTACAGATTGGAATTCCATCAGGTGGCCTGAGTGACGTTCACCTTCTCCATGCCATATAAAAAATATATAACCCTATCCTACTGACACCTTCCGATGTCAATAGAGAGGTCAGGGATCTGTAATGGCTCAGAAATTTAAATTGTTGACTGTATCCTGACGGTCCCTTTGACCCAAAGGTAGGTACTTACTCATAAGTCAAAACATAGTAGGTACCTACTAAGATTTGATGGTAATGACGATGCGGAGTAATGTTGTTACACCTGGAGTTTATACCCTTGGAGACTGCCATCTCATACATAAACGCACAATAGCTAAAGTAGGCTTTAAAAAAAAAAAAAATAGAAATAGAAAATATTTATTCAACGCACACTACACAACACAACAAAAAATAAAGATATGAAAAACCAGAAAACATTGCGTTGAACAGGATCCCTCTCAGCATTGTGGCGCAGTCAAACCGCGGCGCTGATTTTCAGAGGGACCCTGACTTAAAAAACCAACCTTAATTAACAGAAAAAACAAGTAACAGTAAACAGGCAACAGGTAACATAACAAACACTAGCGACAATTTGACACAAGTAGACAGTATACGCTTAAAAACTGACGATTTGTGTGGCAACACCAGAACAACACAACGGTTTCCTGTTGGATCGCTTCAAGTGACGGCCAATTTTATTTCAAGGTATGGATTACGCATATTACCAGTTTAATTTATTCCAAAAAAAGATAGTATACAACATATCATCATATTCTCTTAATTAAAGTTAACATAATTAATAGGATTAAAAAGAAAGAGTAATGCGCTTGATTCGTAAATATAGCAGTAGCTACCATTGCCATCAACAAACAACACACCTAAGCTAATATGCTGCGGCTTTATTTCTCATTGTAACATTTGAATTTGACAGAAACGGACAAAGGATATTTTAATTAAAACAGGTTTGTTATGTGATTATGAATAAGAAAGCAAGCAAATCTATTCGTGGGGAGCAGTGCGTAATGTATGCCATAATGTCTTCATTTGCTGTAATGCTTTGACTGTCATAATTATTTTTTGTACTCAAACTGTATAAATAGGTACTTTTGAAAATATTGTGTTATGTTCTGAAAAAAAAATGCTTGTAAAGGTTAGTCTCAGATCAGAAGCAAATTATTTTAGTTTTTTTTACTTCAGTACTGAGTAAATAAATAAAATTATTTTAATGGCTAAAGAGCTTAAACGCCACACGGTCTTTTCTGCGTCACAGCTAGTTGTAAACACTGATAAAAGGTATTCCTATGAGCACGATTTGTTTTCAGAAAACCTTTTCAATAAAACTCCGTGGTCAATTCATAGTTATGTTAACGAAAATGTATTTAATCAATAGAATTAACTACCTAAAGTTTGAAGAAAAATCTTATTCTGTTCTCGTTACAACTAAATGAATTATATAATATCATATTTGAGAATGTCATGAAATGATCCAGTTCTATACTGAGTCCATATACAATGCGCAAAGACAAACGGACGGCAAGACCAACACAAATACCATGATCATAATTATACGAGTATCCGACTTGGCCGGAAATTGAGCTGCGACTTCCGGGTTTGCCCCACATACTTCACTGGGCCGGTCGGTTGGTAAACGAAAGTTATGTGGAATAAAACCGGTCAGTTGCGAGGTAGTAGAATGCGCGCACAGAGGGTTCCGTTCTTATTATCATTTACTGTTAAGTATCATTGGTAGTCACCTTGATCTTGAACTGCTCTGACATTAAATACTACGATTGAACTACAAATAGTAAAGGTTGGGGCACAACTATTATAATATAATTTTCTTTTTTTTTTAAGCGAGTGGCTGAATATAAACTTCATAGGCCTTTATTTATATTAATTTAAGTATAAACAAACATACAACTATGTTTACTTAAGTTGAATCCATCCATCGGATTATGTGGCAAACTTACAGGGCTGAGATTCTACACGGGATTTCGCAGACACCTGTCAAATCCTTGATTGGTCAAAACCGATACTCGTCAAATCCTTGATTGGTCAAGTCAGACATTCGTCAAATCCTTGATTTGTCAAAACAGATACTCGTCAAATCCTTGATTGGTCAAGTCAGACATTCGTCAAATCCTTGATTTGTCAAAACAGATACTCGTCAAATCCTTGATTGGTCAAGTCAGAGATTCGTCAAATCCTTGATTTGTCAAAACAGATACTCGTCAAATCCTTGATTTGTCAAAACAGATACTCGTCAAATCCTTGATTGGTCAAGTCAGACATTCGTCAAATCGTTGATTAGTCATATTATATACAAGTCAAAAGCTTAAATTGTCAATTTCGCAAGTAAGTTTTATGTTTAAAAAAATAGTATGTACATGTTAAGTATTTGAATGCTTTGATGAATAATATATTTTTGCCACGTGATTTTATACTTTTCCTAGACCCTTTTTATCCTTTTTTTACAAATCACGTATTTAATTAATCAAAGTTTTGACGAATTGCGAAATTGACAATTTAAGCTTTTGACTTGTATATAATATGATATGACTAATCAACGATTTGAGGAATGTCTGACTTGACCAATCAAGGATTTGACGAGTATCTGTTTTGACAAATCAAGGATTTGACGAGTATCTGTTTTGACCAATCAAGGATTTGACGAGTATCGGTTTTGACCAATCAAGGATTTGACAAGAGTCTGCGAAATCCTACACGGTAATAACGATATCGTCTTTGACGTATTTCCGAATTGTCAACGTTTTGATAACTCTTATGTAATTTCCAGTAGTGGCGAATGTGACATAAACGATGTTAAAACACGTCAAACGCAATATCGTTATAACGCAGTAGAATAGAGGCCCAGGATTTGTTACGGAAGGGCCACATCTCAACGATAAGTCGTAACATGACAAATATCATCCTCATAAGCGATATGACACGATCGCGGAACCATGTTACTATGAAATGTCACAAATATGGACCCACCTTTAAGTTTGGATAAAGCAACCCATTCACATTACTGTTAGAAAGTGTTTATTTTTTTATCCATATCTATCCACAGCGATATACGCTGGGCCATAATAAATTGTAAGTTCACGCGATAAAAGAGAATACAATACAAATTCTTACACACTTACTTGAATCTTTTACTTGTGCTGTAAGTTTAACTTGATACATCCACGTGTTCCTGCGAAAAAGGGTCTTGACAGATAGACAGACGGTCAACAAGGTGATCCTATAAGGATCCTGTTTTTTCTCTTTGAGGTACGGAAACCTAAAAATATCAAATTAGCTGATTTAAAAGTTTGAAAACTAAGGTATTTAATATACATAGACGAGAATACCAAAAACTGGCCAAGTGCGAGTCTGACTCGCGCACAAAGGGTTCCGTACCGTCTTATCCTTCGTATCATATCATATCTATAAAAACGGTAATAAAATAAATCATGTGTGTTGTATGGGAGCCCCCTTAAATATTTGTTTTATATTAATTTACTAGCGACCCGCCCTCGCTTCGCTCCGGATTAAAGTATTATACATATAAACCTTCCTATTCAATCACTCTATCTATTGAAAAAAAACCGCATCAAAATCCGTTGCGTAGTTTTAAACATTTAAGCATACATAGGGCTATATCCCTATATAGGGACAGAAAAAGCGACTTTGTTTTATACTATGTAGTGACTATTTATTTTTAAAGTGAATACCAGTACAAAACGAATTCTGGGAATATTTCAAGTGTCTACCTGTTGCCGTTATCAATATCGAGCAAAAACGAAAATCAAAATCAAGTTTGTTTTATGGGTTAAATATTAATTTAACACATAGCGGCGGTCAGCGGCAGTCTTAGTAATAGGGTCCCGTTTTACCCTTTGGAACGGAACCCTAAAAATGTTTTTATGGTTAAACCAGCTCTGCGAGTGCTCTTTAGTTTCTAATGTAAACGCGCGGCGCATATCCGCCCCCGCCCCCGCTCCCGCCCCCGCTCCGCGCCTGCGATTTACATAAAGCTCCGCGGACAGCGTTTTGGCGTCAGTTCAACTTGTACCTCATTAGCATAACTGCTCAATTATTTTGTGCGGAATAGTCACTTTACAGAGAAATTTTGGTTTTGCGCTACGTTGCGCGCTCTATTGAGCGATGAGTGTTGGAAAAATTCCCGCCATTGGAAAAATATGGGTTAGGCAGATGTTTTCGTAGGGGTTGTAATATGAGTTTTTCCGTGTTTGTGTTCTCATTCCTTAATATTTTTTACATGATTCTCTACTGAAAATGCTGGGTGTTTGTGAGCAGTGCCCGCTTCGTTGAGTTCCACAGAACGGTATTTTCAAAAGAAAATACCACTTATTTGAAAGAAAAAAAAGAAATAAAGAAAGCAATTAATTTATTTGCCACAATCACACACATAAAATAACATAAAAGAAGGAAAAGACACAACACTAAAGTGATAATACTGATAATTGTCACGAAGCGGTCTCAAATCAGCATATCTAAAGTTGGACCGCCGTTAGGAAAACACGGAAGGTGACACACAGACATTATGGTTTATATAAGAAACAAATTAACAAAAGCAGAAAAAGTACATTAAACAACAATAAAACTTTCCTTCCTTCCTTGCTGATTTTACAAAAAAAAACAATTATACTCGAAAACAAACCCTTATTTAAGGTTTTTTAGTCGTGCTATACGGATTCAGAACGTAATCCGAAGTAGTGAATAAAAAGCATTGCATAAACTGGAACACAATATTGGCATAATTGCAAATGTTGAAAAAGTGGGTATTTTCAATGCAGCCTAATTACGCTTGAAAACAAACTCATGAAATAATTCCGTGTTATATTCAATGCACAAGTGCCGACTAGCAATACGTAATTTGTAGCTGAATACGATTAATGTGTAACATGCCACAGAGCTCGGCAGTTTATTTCAGTTATCAATAGGCGAGATAGTTAAATTTACAATTTGTTTTTTAGAATACCGGTAACGATGCTCAAATAAACCCTGTGCAGGGTCCGTCCGGATCGCTACCACCATCTTATCCATTAACCAACCGCCAAGCAACAGTGTTGGCATTGTTGTTTTACCAATGAATAGTTGGCAGGAGGGAGAAATGAAATCACTTTTGCAGTTGATATCAATCTAATCTCAGAAGTAAAACGATGCCCTATAAATACTACAAACTACATCGTTACCTGTCAAATACATAAAACGTTAATCAGTTGATCGATAACATATCATCACGAACTGCTGAACTCACTAAACCTACACGCGTGACAATTCAAACCCAGAGCATACAATGCTCTGCATGTGGTTTCCGCCACAGTTGTTCCGGGGTGGGGATAAGACAACCGGTGAAATTACTAGCATAGAGGCATTCCATCTTAGTCCTCAGGGTTGGCAATGCTTTTGGGGGTTAGGATTGCAGTCTTAAGATTATAGTCTTGAGAATTCAAATGTTTATTGGTCTGAGATTCCACTTACCATCAGGTGGCCTGAGTGCCTGAGCACACGAGCGTGTGCCTTCTCCTTATCATAAAAATAAACAAAAAACTTGGCAAATGGACGACCCATGCGACTAGTTGGTTAAACCTAATTGCTTTTGAAATGTTACCTTTTAGCCCCGGTTTTAGCCCGTGTGGTTGCCGGGTTAGAATAGTGCCACTCCATGTCTTCCCGGGGATGTCGTAATAATCGACTAAGAGAATGAGGGCTTCTAGTACTGTTGGCGATGGGCTTGCAACCTGTCACTAATACACTGGTAAACATCTTAGCCTGTTTGTGCAAAATGTGGTTACAGAATTGCTAACAACTCTTGTTGTAGTTGTTGGTATTTCTGCAGCTCTGCCTACCCCACTCTGGGAATAAAGACGTGATAACTAAAATGACACGTCGGGGACCGGTAAGTAGCTGGGGTACGAGTATTTTATATTATTTCATGTACTTAGCGGTCCCCCGCCGTGTCAGTTTAGTTAGTATTATAATATTAATACCTAGTTATACGTAAAATTATAGAGCCGCTACTTATTATTTTTTACTTTTTAGAAGTTTTTTTACAGACTGTTTTGAGACGGGGTTTTTTAAATTTCTGATTTATTTATTTTATTTCACGTTTTTTAAACTTCTCCATCTGAGTGTCTGTTTGTGGCAACGTAACTCCCAAACGGATGAATGGATTTTGACGGTTTTTTTACAACAAAGCTACATTAATCAGGATGGTTTTTAGCAAAATTTAATGAAAATTAGTTGGGCCGTTTTAGAGATATCAGCTCTAAAAATAGGTGTCGCCGTTAAATCAGGGGCTTTTTACCTCTTAAAAGCTTAATATCTCAAAAACGGCTGAACCGATTTTAATAAAACATATCTAAGAACCACCGCTACAAAGCATGCTTTTAAATAAAACAAAACCGCATTCAAATCGGTTCATACATTTAAGAGCTACGGTGCCACACACACACACACATACACACATACACGTCAAACTTATAACCCTTCTTTTTGCGTCGGGGGTTAAAAATAAGAGTCATAACGTTGACTATACGACAGCATTGCAAAACCAATATGGTCTTACCTAGTGGAATAGAGCCCCAATTAAAGTTAAATACCAGCTGGTATAACTTTACAATTTTAAACCCACCGAAAGACAGACATAATATAGTGTAAGTTTTGAAAACTCTTTAGTACATTAAAATACATTAGATAAATTCAATGTACGAAATGCAAACTTATCCCTCAATGGGATCTCTTTCAGCTAACCCTGAAGTTGATGAGTTGGGAAGGACAATGCATGGGATTTCACACATAAAAGTTGGTGTATAAGCATCCCTCTTTTTAAAACGACTGATTAATTCCCCTCCGTAAACAATACGAAGCGTTTTTAATAACCTCTTTCGACAGCTCAGAGAAACTCTAATACAAATTAAACTCCGTCTGCGAAACCTCTCAAAGCAAGCCACCGCAATATTATTACAAACTCCTAAACCGCCGAAAACACTCGAACCAAATTGGCTTTCAATCAAAACAAATCAAGATGGAGTACTGCAATCATAGTTTGTTTGTTTGGTTGAAAACAAATACACGGTGTCCATTAAACTCCTCGAAGATTAGAACTACGTAGTTTTCCAATTAACTGGGATTGTTATCCACCGCGTCAATGAGTCTTTGAAATTCGGCCGTCTTCAGCATAACTTGAGACACAATGTGCCCTGTGTTTGTTATGGAAACACCTTCGTAACAATAACTACTTACGCCGGCAAGGCAATTTTCATAATGTAGCTTATACGGAGGGCTGTGACGCGATGGTTCCAGAATTTATGGAAAACGTGAACGTTATGAAGATGGATACTGAATTTTTAATACGATTTTGTGGACTAATTAATCGTGAAGTGTCCTGGGTCGTATAGTATACCAAGTAAAAAAGGCGCTGTTCTGTGTATATGTTTTGTTTTGTTTATAACGGCGGTTTGTTTGTGAGATGTGGACCCTAACACAAAAAGAACGAGAGAGGCTAGAAGCATTTGAAATGGGTTGTTGGAGAACGATGGAGGGAATTAGTTGGAAGGAGAAGTAATGAGGAAGTAAGTTCATTTTGTAAAATAAAAGAGAAGCCTGTTAAAGACGATAGAAAACAGAAGAAGGAAGATGATTTCATGAAGAATGTAATAGAGGGAAAAATTTAAGAAAAAAGAGGCTTCTTAGACGAACTTACTTTGAACAAGTAAAAGAGAAAGTTTATGTCGTCTCGTATCAAGATGTCAAGAACCTAGAAATCAATGGAGAGGAATGGCGGGCACTCCACCGGCAAGAGCTTTTTTTTTTTTGAGGGACCTACGTAGTTAGCCTCTGATGGCTTTGACTACTTCGCCGGAGAGAGACCGGCAAGAGCATTGCTCTAAGTTATGAAGAGGAGAACGGCGCAATATATAATTAGAAAATTACTTAAGGAATTCATTAATCAATTTTAGTTTTTAAATACTTTTTTAAAGAAATTTCGAACCACCATGCGATATGTAAAACATTATCTGACATGGAATTAGTGACTAAACCTTCTTATGAGAGTTTTGAGTCACACATCTTGTCAAATAATTGGAAATCTCACAATTTAATATTTTATACAGAACCGACGTAGTATCCGTGATTTCCTAAAAAACCACACTTAATTCACTCTCAACTGCAAGTTTTAAATTAAAAGCTGGTTAAAGCGAGTTCCCAGTTAGTTGCATTTGTTGCGTTGGGTGTATTTACATAGCGCGGCGGTTGGCGCGCCTCCGCTGTATTACCATAAGCGCTTAATTATTTTGTTTGTGTGACCACTAAACGACTTCGACTTGCTCTGGGACGCGGCCAGGACCGATGCTGGGGGGGAGGCTAGGCGTATAACACGAGTCAAAGAACTCTTAAAAGAAAATATGGTAATGTAATACCCCAGCTAGTTAACGGTCCCCGACGTGTCAGTTCAGTTAGTGTCAGTGTTCAGTTAACTACCTACTTATCAAACAATTAGCCTTTACTCTTACCCGACGATGCTTGGATCAAAATATTAATACCTACTTATAATTAAAATTATAGGGCCAATACTTATTTTTTACTTTACAGAGGTTTTTTAGAGACTGTATTGAGTCAAGTTTTTTTTATTTTTTTATAAAAAAAAAAACTTTCTTTTACATGTCAATACAATTTATTGTCATATAAGTGAGTAGGTTAAAATAGATATTTATGAAAGATCAGCTGATCCAAAAATGTGCTACGTCATGACTTCTGTTCTACCAACATCTTTGGTCGGTAACGGTTTCGTTTAAATTAGAAACTAAGAAAACAAACCTTTCTATAAAATATTAGTAACTATGACATAAATATTCAATTAAACGAGGTAAATTAAAATATATTAACGAGTATGAATAGGGTCAGGGATAAACACGCATTATTCGCGTTGTAATTAATTGGAAGTTTTGAAAATTCAAAAACCGGCCAAATGCGAGTCGGAGTCGCGCACCAAGGGCTTACATTTATCGATACAACATTAGACAATAGTGTCTAATGTTGATGTGTTAATATAGATTAGTCTACCGGTTGCTGTTATTAATATCGAGCGAAAAACGGCAAAAAAAACACGTTTGTTGTACTACGAGAGCCCCACTTCAATATTTATTTCATTATTTTTTTAGTGTTTGTGGTTATAGCGGCAACAGAAATACATCATCTGTGAAAAATTCAACTGTTTAGCTATCACGGTTCATGAGACACAGCCTGGTGACAGACAGACAGTGGAGTCTTAGTAATAAAGCCCGTTTTTACCCTTGTGTACGGAGTCCTAAACAGGTTTATTCCATTAGGAAATTAATCGAACGTGATAATACTTAGATTTTGTCAAACAAAAAGACAGGCAATATCGTTTTAACTCGTATTCAATATTTAAGCAAAACAATAACAAAGAAACTAGCTACCCAAAGATTACGAGAGCATTCAAAGCGAGCGCAAGAACATCTCCGCTTCCTCATTGTTTTCCTAAACCAGACAAAAACTGCGAAGTCTCACTCGCGCAGCTAAATTACCACATTAGCTGCTCTTGTTGCTTCTATTTGAAACATTATAAGCACGCTTTGCCGTAAACAAACGTAGCCTAGCGTTTAAAACTGAGCACGTTTCACAAAACTCTCCTTTAACGCGCAAAGAAACTTGACGTGGGTGCCTTAATTAAGTTTAGCCAACGTTATCGGGGACAACTCGATAAATTCGCACACCGCAACTATTTCACACTAGCCGTATACAAGTTGTATATTCGCTTTATAAGTGGTTGTATAGCGCGCTTGTGTGAAATATTTGAAGTGCTCGACACCGCGGAAATGCCATCAGAATTTAGCCGGCAAGCTGACACTTCCAGAAGCAAAATTTAGTTGGACTTAGTTAACTTTGACATGATGTGCGACGACAGGAAATGCTTATAGTGTAACAGCCTTGTAAAATAGAGCTCAAATAATTTGACATTTCTTGTAAATGTTTCCTTTTATCTTGTCGACAAGGTGGGAACGACAAATTGGTAAAAGTCGCAAGGATTCTGGAAGCGGACGGAACTGGACCCTACCGTTTTAGTGATGCAACTAACAGTAAGTGATGATGACGTCAGTTTATAAATACAATATATTTACGTATTTCTTAGATCTACAACTCTCAGGGGGGTTATTATGACGTAGCTATGCAATTCATTTTACGGCGAGCGTAATGGACAGAGCTATGGAAGTTATAAAGCTTTGTTCTTTATGCTCGCTGTAAATTAAACTGCATAGCTACCTATGTAATATTAGCCCCCCCGATCTCCTTTTACAAATGCGAGTAACATGCTTTCTAGAGAATACAAATGAAGAAGCTTCTGTCAATTTGAATACATTTAAAACTATTACCCATTACACTAAGTAGAAATGAGCGGGATTCTGGGTAAGGGTTCACCATCAGATGTTTTATGAGTCCTCTCGTTGCCAAATGATTTCGGGTCTTGCGTTATCGCCCTGAGGCTGCCAACCGTCTTCGAGCAAATTTGAAATATTGTAATGCATGCGTGACTGGGTGTGCGCTGAATAACCGTGGGTTCTGGTGATGAGGAATTTATTTACGATATTCGATTCCTCAAAACTGTGCCAATGCGGTGCACTTTGGTAGATGAGATCGTTTTTTTACTTCATGTATTTATTTAGTCTAAATTAGCCCGTCCGACTTCACCCAGGTTGAAATTAGCATATCTACTTAAAAATGTTTTTTCAGTGGTTCCAGTGGACCTTCTTATATTAGTATAGATATTCGAACTTTCCAAATTCAATCTCTGTCTTAACAATATTAAGCATTAGACAGCCAGTAACTGACTAATTAAGAATTACAAACCCTTATTTGTGATTTTTTAATTCTAATGAAAATTATAAGAGAATAATATTATATAACAAGTGACAAGTTGATTTGAAAACAGGGCGGCCGTATTAGCCCGGCAAAGATTATGCGGTGTATGACGCGATCACGCCACGAGAAGGAGCACTGTTTTAAAGACAAGTTAATTTATAGTTAAGAAAGAGTTTTTATATGGAACAAGACGGTGTCCCCTTATTTTACAGAAACTTATTTTATAGAATTTATCACTTCGCAGAATTTTCATTTCATAGAAAGCTAATTTTTGCTGAAACCTTAATGTTTTCAGATTATCTTAAGCATGAGTTACGCAGGTTAGGTTACGTTAGACCTGTAACCACCAAAAATAATCTGAAAACAGTAAGGTTACAGCAGAAGTTAGCTTTCTATGAAATTAAAATTCTGCGAATTGATACATTCTATGAAATGAGGCTCAAGTGGGATTGGGCAGGTCACGTGTTGGCCGTATGCACACGGACCGGTGGGCTAGCGTGGCCACCAAGTGGGTGCTGCAAAATGGGCGACACGTAAACGGGACAGGCCGAGACGGAGATGGCGTGATGACTTGGACACATTCCTAAGCAAGTGGCTGCAATAGGCACTAAACAGGGACTCTTAGAGATCGAGGGAAGAGGCCTTTGCCCAGCAGAGGGACACAAATATTGGCTAACAACAAACTGTTTTTATGTTGAACGGCTCATTAACAGAGGTGATGTTTGGTATTACAAAAAACATGATTTATTTTGATCTGGCGATTGCTTGTTTTTCCAATTCAATACAGGGGTAAATCATGTTACTGTCATAATACATTCCATATTCATGGTCAACCATTTCATAACGGAGTTAAGAGATTTTACTTCAATAGGACTAAATGGATTACTTCAGTTTTTACGAGCTTAGTTTTAGAAATACAAATTATGCTGCTTCGTCAACTACGAACTTTCGTCAAAAACAAATAATTGGGTCAATAAAGTGTAATGAAAATAAATATTTAAAAGGTAAGACGCATAAATACATTATCTAAAAATAATTTCAAATAATTAAAAACATAATTTTACACCCAGGAAAGGAGCTTTTTACTAAGTTAGAAGAGTAGTGATATTACACTACTCATCTGATATCCTGAACGAACCAGCGTCAAAGACCTTCATAATGTTATGAAAAGTATCGTTAACATAACGCTATAATTATTTCCTTAGTGGTGACATTTTCTTTTGCTTTCATCGATATTTGTTCATAACGTTATGCTAAGTATATTACAATAAAATCAATATCGTTACAAAACCAGAATAACGTTATAAATTTCACGCTGTTGCCTGTAATATGTTCTTTGCCCTACATCAAAGAATCGTACCGCTGGCGACTATTTATGATGCATATTAGATAAGCGACAATGACGGCGACGGCGGTATTGTACGAACCAATGAAAAAAGGGACGTATAACGTTATTTTAACGTTACAGAAAATATCGTTATGATGAATACCGCTATGGATCCGAGTCTTATAACGTTTAAATATAATAATTATAACGTTTTAGCGTGAGGATTATGGTATAATTATAACGTCATCGTAAAAAAGCGCTATTTAGACGTCTGATCGTTCCATCTGTTTGTGAACTAAAATACCACAGATAGACACACAGACGCACATATACATAGATACACACAGCCACACATGTTAAACTTATAACACCTTTTTTTAAAACAACATCCATTTGTCAAAAATCCATCTCCAAAACTCCCTCAAGCATTATTAAAACTTCTCAAACAAATTCAGTCTTTAATATTCATAAAATTTTGTTTCGTAATATATTTTAGAAACTCTTAGAATTAGTTAGCGGAATCCTAAATCATGCTCCAAACTTGTTTAAAGCGGTAACCGGAGTACAAATTTTTCGGGTTAACGAGGTAACATTTGTTCTCAAGTTGGAATTAATTTGTTTTGTGGGTGCGTGTGCCCAGTGGGCTAAATTATACAAACACAAAGAACGTGATATGGGTCTCCTAATGGCCAGCACAAAGGATCGCTTCGCATCATGCAAATTACTGCCCCGAGCTAATTACCTTCCGAGAGGTTTCATGAAAAAATGTGTCCCTGGATATTGATGTGTTTGGTTATGTCAAGAAAGTAATACGTATTTGAGCTTGAAGAAATCACTTAATTTTTTTAAAGCTGTCAATTCCCTTTTTTTTGCAAAATTAAATGTATTATCAACTTCGAGAAAAGAATTTCAATGTGGTCTTAAAACTCAAAGTAAAGACACGCATCAAACAAGCAAACCCAAATTGAAAACATACAATACATAGTAGACAGAACCAGATAAACATTAAATGGAAAAATCTTTAACGTATTACGTAGATCTTAAGAGTTTAAGATAAAATGAAACGAAGGACCGACTTTGTCCCAAAAATAAACGCTTAATACATCAGAGGGCAAAAGAAAACTCCAAATGTTTCCCTGTTTATCGATCTGTTTTTCATTCACGTCCATAATGTAAATTTCCTTTGTAATGTAAGCAGAAGAAATTTAATTAACTCCTACTTCAAAGCCCTGATAGAGGCCAATGAGCGCCCCGCGGATTCCCAGTTTTGTGTAAAAAGGGGCATCTGAGAAGTCATTTCCGACCCGAGTTGAGGAATTTTATGGCAACAATTTAGCCTTGATTATGACATCAAATTGCTCATTTCGAGGTGATAGGGAACGAGTTGCACGGGTTGGAATCGGTGTAATTAGCCAGGTAAGCTGAGTTTAGAAGATGAAAAGAAATATAATAACGAGATCAACGAGATTAACCTAATTTTCTGTTTCTGTAGCGGTCCATTTGGTTTATGTATGAAGTGGGCTGCGGGTGTATGCATCTGGACACATGTAATATGAAAATATTATGTAAATTTAGGTTTTGTGGGTGGAGCAAGTGCCTCTTGAGCAAGACAACTGCCTACTATTCATATGCAAATTGTGATGTGGGACAGATTTTTTGTCGAATAGCAACGACATGCGGAGCAGATGCGTAAAAGTGAAGAAGATTTATTACGTACTTGCTTACTGCGTCACTTACTAAACATAGCTCTGGCAGGTTCTTAAAATAAAGAGGAGTCAATGTTTGGTTATAACAATGGTTGGTTTAGTGGCGGTAGGACCCTGTGCAGGGTCCGTCCGGATCGCTACCACCATCTTATCCATTAACCACCCGACAAGCAACAGTGTTCGCATTGTTGTGTTTTGGTGTGGGGATTAGAACCGGTGAAATTACTAGCATACAGGCATTCCATCTTAGTCCTTAGAGTTGGCAACGCATTTGAGGTTTTAGGATTAGTCTTGAGAAATCAAATGTCTATGGGTCTCAGATTCCACATACCATCAGGTGGCTTAAGCGCTCGTGTGCCTTCTCCTTAACATAAATAATAATTAAAAAAAAACTTTTGTTAACTTTTCTGAACTACAATATGATGAAGGTTTTGAGTCGGCACACGAGCACTCAGGCCACCTGATGGTAAGTGGAATCTGAGACCCATAGACATTTGAATTCTCAAGACTATAATCCTAAGACCTCAAATGCGTTGCCAACCCTGAGGACTAAGATGGAATGCCTGCCTCTATGCTAGTAATTTCACCGGTTGTCTTATCTCCACACCTGAACACAACAATGCGTACACTGTTGCTTGTCGGGTGGTTAATGAATAAGATGGCACGGCAGTATTGGTAGATAATTATTTATCAACAGTGAGCGCAATTCTCATAGCAAAAATTTTAATGTCACATTCTATACGTTGTTTTTTATCGAGTGTCGACAAGTAAATCTCTCGTATAATGGCATCTTTTATATGTCAAACGTGAGCAAAATACCTAATAAACAAATCAATTTTTTTTTATTCCCCTTACTGCCCGTGATACACACAATGTTTTTCATCAAATTTGCAAGGAAACAAAAAAAAGCTTTTTAAAGAAAACAACAATCAAAAAGTTAATGCTTCTTCTTCTTCTCTTTTAATGGCAGCCACAGGAAAAAATGAATGGCACTCGACTCGCTAAAAGAGATTGTCAACATGTCAACTCAAGTTTTTTTAAATATTGTCTTCCACAGATAATGCTAAGAACTGCCATTAGTTTTCAAACTTGACGAGCCATATTGCCAGATTGTACCGATTTTCAATATAAAATTTAATAAACATAACTTCAAATGTCCGTCTAATAATAGTAAAATATAAACATAATGCAGTTAAATATACCGTACAATTTTATATAAAGTAAAATTGGTTTGTAGCCTGTTTTAAATAAAGGCAATCAACGTTGGCTGATTTTACACCTCCTTAGTGTGAAATGATGTTCCAGTGGGTTCTATTTTTAAAAATAAACCCATAACTCCCTAGAGAGGTAAATAGGCTATAACTGCCCTATACGCCTGCGTGTTATAACCCCTTCTCCAAGCATGTGTGATGAAAAATAAGTTCTTTTCTTCAATCTGTTACTCGAACTTGCTTATAAAACGAGTTTTTACTTCGATCAAAAGAGTTTCTGCCACCGTCAATATAATTAGCGTCGCACCTGGCACAGCTGCGTTGGAGCAAACACTCCGAAGGGCGGACAACGTTTGTCCGGGACAAACATGCACCGCACTACACGATTGTGTACACAAACCTATGTTTTGTGACCCTTTGTTTATAAGGGGAATAAGGGTGTCTTTAGACCCGAGCCTTATTTGGAATGACTGTTTGGAAAACGTTTTGGCTTGTTATTATTCGGACACACCAAAGGGTAAAAACGGGACCCTATTAGACTCCACCGTCAGTCTGTCTGTCGCCAGGCTGTATATCTCACGAACCGTGATAGCTAGACAGTTGTCACAGATGATGTATTTCTGTTGCTGCGGTATTTTTTTTTACTAAAAATAGAATTAAATAAATATTTAAGTGGTGCTCCCAAATAACAAACGTGATTTTTGCCGGTTTTTGCTCGATATTAATAACGGCAGGTAGACGCATGAAATATTCACAGAATGTTTAGTTGTATATTCACTTTAAAAATAAATACCGAGTTAAATTAAAATAAAATAAATATTAAAAAGGGCTTCCGTACAACAAACGTGTTTGTTTACCCGTTTTTGCAAGACTAAGGTTACAGACAGACACTGGGACAGGAGAAACTAAAAAAAAACCTTATTATTGTCTCTAATGTTGTACAGGGTACGGAACCCTTTATGCGCGAGTCTAAATCGCACTTGGCCGGTTTTTTATAAGATGAGGCATTAACAAGTGTGTCATCTAATTAAAAGTGATCACCGCCTGCCATGGACATCTGCAGCACAAAATTGGAATAGCAGATGCGATGGCCGCGTTTAAGAAAAGAGTTAGCTCATCTCTTGAAGGTCACTATCGTAGCGGTCTGGAATTACAGTAGTAAGATGCTGGTTGCATAAAACTGCAACGTTTTATCTTGAAGTGACTGCCTTAAATATATGATGCATCGACATATTTTTTGGTAGTAACTGAGGAATATAAATCCCTCAGTGTTTCGAGCCTGGCGTAATGAATACAAGATTTATAGGAGTATTTCAGTGCCTTTACTTTAGAGAAGAAAACTGGCGAAGTGCGAGTCGGACTCGCGCTTGATACGTTCCGTACCATTATCTATTAAAACGGCAAATAGACATCTGTTGTATGGGAGCCTCCCTTAAATATTTTTTTAATTTCAATTTAATTATTTATCTTTAAAGTGAATATACAACTAAATATTCTGTGAATATTTCAACGCCAAAAAAAAACATGTTTGCTGTATGGTAGCCCCCTTAAATATTTATTTAATTCCGTTTTTTTAGTATTTTAAATTTCAACTGTCTAACTATCATGGTATATGAGATTCAGCCTGGTGACAGACGGACAGACGGACGGACGGACCGCGGAGTCTTAGTTATAGGGTCCCATTTTAACATTTGAATACGGAACCCTAAAAATGGGTTCAACAATTCGAGTATACTAGGTATTTTTATGTGACAATATCAAATGTGATGACTTTTGAGATTATTGTTTACCTTGTTTTTATTCTAGAAAGTGATATGTTAGAGTAAACATTAAAATTACCGCAAATTGCTTTAAAAATATTATTTTTGCGATTATGAAGCAAATAAAGTAACAACACATACCATAATAATTTAATATAGTTTAAAAGCTCTTATAGCGACAGACGTCACAGAATTATACTTGAAATTATTACATAAAATAATCATTATTAATAACACGCACATCATTAAAATAACCGCTAAAATAATACGGTCTTATTTATTAATTTACAACATTTTATTTAGATTAATAGAAACATAACACGAGTAAACGCGAAAATAACTAATTACATTCGGTTTTGCTTTAACTTCAGATTAATTCTCTTCCAAGACAGCTATTAATATTGCTAATTAAATACCGCTCATTAGTTTTATGTCGAAAATTAATTTCCCGCGAAAATGCGGAGAACACTTAAGTTGTCGGGGCCCTGTTTATCTTTACTGCCGCTGTTATGTTTGAGAGATTATTATTAAATTTTTGTCAGTCAGTATTTTAGTTATCTAAATGAATCCAATGAAAATATGGTTTAGTAAAAAATATTTTAATGATTAATTTGTCTGCTAGTTGTATACAGGGTATTTTTTTATCAGTGCACAAATTTTAACTTATGATTCTGTATCGTTAATATAATAAATTACGACAATAAAACGAGTGCAAACAATATATTTTTTTTGCCAATTATCTCTCTTTTACCTTCTCGTGTGGACACAAAGTCAAACTAGAAATTATGATATGGGTTGTCAAGCTGTAGGTATGCGATACACTGTATTGATATTCGAAATTTGAAATTCCATTTATTAACTTACTTAACAACACTCCCCTCTCCTCGCACCCCTGCATTAGAGGGTCCATGAATATCGTTAAGTTAGTGGAATCATTGATCGGCAATATCTCTAATATTTTTCAAGCTAGAGTAAAAATAACACAACATGTGTTATTGATTAACAATAGCGAATCAAATATTAAAATTTATGGAGCTATTTAAAAATTACCCTGTATTTACTGCAATGCCTTTACGATTTATTCACTCCTCTTTACGGTTTTGTCGTCGGAATAATTTGTCTGGTCATACAAACGACACAGATTTAAAATAATGTACATTTAAACAGACATAATTATTATTTCATTCCACATTAAATAATCGAAGCTTGTTATCCTTTGGGTATGGTTACAAGAAGTCAGGTTTGATAGTCCATTTTTTATAGAGTACTAGGAACAAATAAACATCAGGACTTGTACAATGGGTACCACTAGATAACGATAAACATATTTAGGGAAATTAAGAGAAATCTTACGTCAATCCTGAACATTTTTGAAAACGATAAAGTTCACCGAATGCATCTTGTTAAAAGCTTTAGAACATTTCTAACTACACAGAATAAAACTCATTTTTTATTACATCACATTTGACTGCGTTTCCAAATTTACTGTTTAACTGTAGTTAACGTTGACATGTCGAACATTTACGCGCGCGCAAAATTACACAGGCCGTGTTACAAAATGAAACGAGTACACGGGTAGTGCCGCTTTCATAATCCCCTGGAAAATGTAAAGTGTCCACCCTGTATTCTCACGTACATGTAGTAAAATAACTCCCGAAATTAAATGCATGCGTTGACTTTTACGATGCCGGCGGGACCGGAAAGTCATTTCGCTTATCCGCCGCTGCCAACCACTTCATTCCGCTAACTTCCGTACTCTAGGTGTTTTTTCGGTAAGCTGAATTCTGATGCCGCTGCCGCGGTATTGAGGAAATTAAGTAGGCATCATCTTGTTGTTTACGCTTAATATTTACTTAAACATGCATTTAGTAAACGCGCTACAGTTAATTTGTAGTTAATTCGATTCGTTTATCATAATAGTACTGTATCATTTTTAGAAAACATATTAACACTGTAGCAACATTAATGACTAATGACCAATAAAATGAATCCGTTAATAGTTTAATAAACTTCACTAATAGTTTAGTTTGGTTTAGTATAATATTCATTCACCAATGTTACTGTACATCACACATACTGTACGACTGTTATATTTGATATGAGATTTAGAAAACAATACTAACTTTTGTAGCATGCCTAATATCCTGTTCCAAATTTAGCAGCACTTACAGAATTCATGTTAATTTTATTCGTTCTAAAACATCGCAGATTCAAAGCAAGCTAAATCTTTACCTTTTTAACTGAATAAAATAGTTAGGGCTTTTGTTATAACAAGTGTATAACTGAGCCAATTACCAAGCAGAAATAGAAACTACATAATGTGCAACGGAACACCCTGTTGTAACTCATAGATATCCCAATATATTGAAAATTACCGGCGCCTGAAATTCGAATGAATGCGAATAACGCGAAATAGATATGAGCAAATTGAGCGTCTATCCTTTCATTTCCTCACAATTTGCCGACTACGTTTCAGGGAGTAAGCGGCTCGAGTCTTCAAAGCTTTTAATAAAGGCCCCAATAAACCTATGTCGCGAATTCTCTTACAATCCAAATAGACGTTGTTCTTAGTGCTTTGTAGGGTACGCAAACACCGCCTCGCTAAGTTGCTATTTGAATTTGAAGGTGAACAAAGTAAGTGTTTTGTTCTGCGGCGTTGGGGATGTTTATTGAGGCTGAAAGTATGCTCTGCTTCAGATACAGGATGCTCTAGTGGCATCATGTGCTCTTTTAACAAAGCGATTGCGCAGCTGGATGTATAAATTGCAGGTTTTGGTAGGTAAGATACATTATGATTTTTTATTATTAAGGTATTGTGTACAAATTGTTTACATTTAACCATTAGACATTATTTAGTTGTGTAACTAGTGTGGTGTTTGTCTCTGTTTACTCAAATATGGTCAAAATTTTCGAGTTAAATATAAGTCTCATACTAACTAAAACCAAATCAGTTTCTTCAAACTTTGCTTTGTACTTATATCTAATTGTTGCCAATTTTTTCTTTTCTTATTTTCCTCAATCACCCAAAGGTTAGCTGAAGATCCTTTAAAGGGATAAATTCGCCTTTGTACATTCCCATCCTGTAAATATTGTATTTGTGTTTCTGTGTGTGATGAACACTTTTGCAAATAAATTAATATTCAGGTAGTTCGTAGTATCTTTACATTAATGAGAGGTTGAAACTTACATAATTATAGTTAATACAATTATTTTGTATTAGTTATTTATAAACTTTAAACGAGTTACGAAATAAACCAAATTAAGCAAATTATTAAGCTAATTAATAGTTGCTTAACTAAATAAACTATTCAGGCTAATAACTCAAACTTTTATTAAAATTGAAGTGGATAATAATAACTAACATATAGAGGAATTAGGTAAAACTGCGCACATTCATTGCACATTCAATTAAATTCATTACAAATATAGAATAGAATAGAATAGAAAATATTTATTTCGCTTTTTACATAAACAGGTATCTTTACATTGCGTACAATATAATGAAATTCTTAAATCTAACAAGAAGAAATAACAGTTCAATGACAGTGCTGCGAAAAAGGTATCCACTCAGCTATGTGTCGTACCACCTATTGGGAGTACGACGCTGATTTTCTGTGGACCCATGGACTGGTTTAGCTAGACAGCATACATTGCATTCGCTTTTATCCTTCTAACTAAACAACAAGATTTATATTAATAAAGTAATTTGTAATAAATGCTCTGCTCTCTCTTTCTACAGTAAAACTAGAAAACTTATTTACAACCAATTATACCTGAATATGACATAAATTCAAGTGTTAATTTTTAACATGACTATCTAGACCTGAATGAATGAATCAATAAACATCACGTGCATGAGGTGGATTATCAAGTAAAGAATATCATTAATTACAGAGGAGATTGTTACAGAATTTACAACAAAAAAATAATACGTTATTCATAATTAACATGTCAGGAATTGTGAAATTGACCTTCCCCGGGAATCTCTATACCAAATTTCATCTAAATTGGTGTAGCGGTTTATCCGTGAAAGCGTAACAAACAGACAGACAGAGTTACTTTCACATTTTTAATATTAGTATAGATATACACTTAAATACATAGAAAACATCCTAGACTCAGAAACAAATACCCCGCTCATCACACAAAATATTTGCCCTTATCGGGATTTTAACCCGGGACCGGTAGCTTTGAAGGCAAGGTCACTATTAACGTGTCGTAGAAATTAATTAACTCAATTGTACCACACTATTCAATTTATAATTGGTTGTATATATCCATCAAACACTTTAGTAACAATGTGATTACGTATAGTTTAGGTATATGTATTAAGACATGGAGCCATCAACGGCAGCCGGCTTTGTTATTAATCGACGGTGTAAGGCCTCGTCATACAACTAATAATGGCTCATTTACACAATGACGAACTAATCGAGCTTATTACCACTTTCTGATTACTCGCACGGTTTACGACTATTTTGGTAAAAACAAATCACCCTTTATGTTAATGTAAGTATATTCTTTTTACGCGGTTTACTTTATATAAACTGTAGTTTCTTTTATGCTTTGGTGGGAACCATATCGTTATCATATTGTTAACATTATGGTCGTTATTTACAGTAAAGGCGGCCGTGTCGTAAAAAATGTGATAATATTATGTATTCCGTGAGTAGACTATCAGAATAAAATATGATCATATTTATTGAATATTTAAAGAAGGAAATTTTTATTATTATTAGGTTTTATATTAATCTGTGATAGTTTGCGATTTGCATAATATTTGAATAAAAGAACTATAAATAATAACTTTTCGTATTAAAATTATAATCTCTAATTCGTAATTTAGAGTTAAAATAATTTAGAATTTCAGCTCTGGCCACTAAATTCTGACTACCTCATAATAGGGATTTTAATAACATACCTAGCGGAAAAACAATCTATAGGCTAAAGTGAAGCACTCGTAGCATTGTTGGCACTGAATGTATTAAGTGAGCTCTGAAGTTCATGGACCATTGGACACAAAATCTCAAGGTTGCGAATGCGTTGCCTACCCTAAGGACAGATATGGAACGCCTTTATTCTAATACTATCACTGGTTAAACCCCTACACCGGAACAAAGCAGTTCGAACACTACTACTTAAATACAACCTTTTAAGGTTCTCTACCTCGAAAGGAAAAAATGGAACCCTTATAGGATCACTGTGGTCCGTCCACCCATCTGTCTGTCTGTCAGTCAAGACCCTTTTTCTCAGGAACGCGTGGAAGTATCAAGCTGGAATTTAAATCAAATACTCAAGTCTACTGTCCCTTGGAGCCGTGAAAAAATCAAACTTCTAAGCCAACGCAATCAAAGGTACAGCCGTTTATGTCGCAAATTTCCGCAAACTTTTATGCAGTCGGTAAACTAATCGCAACCTATGTCGATGTATGGATACAACAGTTTTTCAATAAAACAAAAATAAATTCGTCTTTCAATAAAATTGTACATTCTTATAGGTAAGTTTGTACAGAACCCTCGATGCGCGAGTCCGTCTCTCACGAAGTTAGTATGGAAAAACTTTGCCCTACCCATCCCCTTAAGATATTCTGATAACATCGTGGTTTCTGCAGAAAATATTCGTGCGATAAAATAAAATTCGTTGAAATGATACAATCGATGAAGTGAAATGCGATAAAATGATGGGTTACCTTAAGTTGGATAACATTTAACGAAAACATGCAAGATGACGTAGTTTTTACGCGTTAACGGGGCTAGTCTCATCGGTAAATATTTCTACGTCGTGTTAGGAAAAAACCACCGCTATAATTTTTCGTCATTTAAACTTATTCAGGAATTCGTGGCATAGTGCCTTATAAAACACCTCAATTTTTCGTACGAACACGAAACAAAATTAAAGAGAAAACGCTAATTACGTTGTTAAAAGTTTAAGTAGTTTGCGCGTGGATTTTGTGCTGGAAAATAATCCTTAGTTTGTGTTTCAGTGTTTTGCTAAATGTGAGTTGTGGAATTATACCATAAAAAAGATATAGCTTAAGTAAAAACATTTAGTACCAATTTCATCATACGATGTTAATCACTTGACAGGGCCTCTATTCTACTGCGTTATAACGATATCGCGTTTGACGTGTCTTAGAATTGTTTATGACTCAGTCGCCATTATAGTAAATGACACAAGAGTTATCAAAACGTTGACATTACGTATCATATCGTTTTTACCGTGTAGAATCCCAGCCCAGGAATAAATCCAATATTTTGAACTTTATATGGTACGATCCCATTTTTTTGGTCGTTCCAATTTCAACCGAGAAATAACTAGTCATTTAAATCTTTTTTTAACCTATTTACGTATTTTGTATAACTTGACTATCAAGCAGCACTGAATTTACGCAAAATTTACTTACAAAAAGCCACTTGTCTTTGGTTTTTTTTTAAACATCTCTCAAGTAGCATTGTTTATTAATTTTATTTATTAAATCCTTATTGCCCAAATATAAACGTTTGAGTACAAAAGGTGAACGTAATGCCAAATGTTATTCTTCATCAGTTGACCTTTGGGTTAAATAAGAAAATTGTTGGAGGCGGTGCAATATATAAAACTATAATATCATGCATTGAAAATACATAAATAAACATATACAGGGTGACTTCAAATTGGTAATACAAAATCAATGTTTTACACACACATTTCCACTAAACTTAGCCCCTCAATTAAGTCTCATACTTTTAAAATAATCAGAAGTATTTTAAAAAAAAAAAAAATTATCCCATTTTTGTTGGCTTAACATGGTTATCCTACCATAATAATTAACAAAGAAGTTTAAAGAATTTCAAATGAACACTTTGCTCTTTGGTTATCCGTCACCTGTCACAATTTATGAAGAAAACGTGTTTTGATTAGTAATTGTCACTTATCAAAGAAAATAAGATTGTATTGTAAATGTAGTGTAACCACACTTTGGGATTTTAATTATTTGTTTTGTTCGAAAATTGCATTAATTAAATACAGTTAATTTTAACAAAGGGGTTAATGTATTATACTGTGTGGCATTAACTAAGCCACAATCAAGTGTTTTGTATTACCAATTTGTATAAAAATTAACATATACACGATGAATAAGTTTGCTTTTATACATGTTATTTGTTATATTAGTGAGTGGAAGGGTCGGAAGGGGGCGCCCTAGGGGTACTTTTTTTTTAAAATCGGGGAAATACTGGAAAAGGGCCGAATCTTAAGTACCCGAAACCGACGTGCACGCATGACCCGATGTATGAATGTGGAAGAAGCGAAATAGCTTTGTCAGGATCTTAGCAGGTGGAAAGAAGTGGTCTCTGCCTACCCCTCTGGGAAACAGGCGTGATTTATGTATGTATGTATTTGTTATATTCTTGTGTGTTTACACACATCACATATATATACACATAATACTGACAAGAAACTTTTTCACAGGTTTTTTACGCAAAATCCCTGTTAATCTAGGAATATTTTGTTTTTTTATTTGTATCGAAAAAAGATATTCTCATCCATCTCAATTATTTCTGAGAATTTTTCCAATGATTTCTGGAGAAGATATCCAAACTTCTGGAAATATTCCGCAACTTTCACATAGCTACTCTCGAGGCGTATAAGAGCGCCTTTAATTGCATCTGTGCTTACAATGCGTCCAAATTCCTGCACACTGAGAGCATCAAGGCAGCCATGTGGAAGGCGAAATTAATCATTCCGAGTGGCTAGAGCAGCCTAGACTGCCGTGTCTGGGGCTGCGCGTCCGGCCGTGAAATCCTGCAACCTAACTCACCTACGTACGAGTGGGGAGCTAGTGACGCTTCCCACTGCAATATGTCAGTATAGGTACATCTAGGCCGTATGAATGAATGAATGAATGATTGAATGAATGAATAATGATTTATTTGAAACACAACCCAACCACGATACACATGCTTAAAACTAAATAAATAAAAAATAGGTTAGTATTACAGTTAAGGGTGGGGTCTCAAAAAGGAGTCCACTCGGCATGTGTCAAGGCATGAACACCTCGACACTGATTTTCAGCGAATTTATTTAGTTTTAGCACAGAATAAGTAATAGTACAAGTACAGAAGCGACACTCCGTGACAGCAAACATGCGAATTTAAACCTAAACAGAACGCGTTAACGATAATAAAACAAGTGCACGGCCGGAAGTGACCTTGGTTACATTTCTGCGATCGATAGTGGGGACGCCCCTAACGAGGCAAAATGCAGCTTGAATCTGCGCCGCGAGAGTATGTATTATTTCGCCCGCCATGAGCTTTACTGACTCTGCCCACTCCGCAGGGCTGGCAGTTACTTGTACTAATTAATACGTTAATACTTATTCCGTGGCAGTTTTAAGAAAACAAATTGCATTAAACTTATTATTAATTGTAGTTTTCTTATGTAGTTTTAGTTTTATTCATCCCTAACTGTGCTAATACTGTTGCATTTGGTACACAAACAGGACTATTTTCTTTGTACCTATCTTTTATATTTGTATTTGTTTGTGCAACTGTTTGTGTCTAATTGAATAAATAAATGAAATAAATAAATCTAGTTTGTAACTAGAGACGCACTAAGCGAGACAAGCGAGAAAATACAACTTGTGCTACCCGTACTGGAATAGGTAGGTTAATGTTAGTCTAGGAGGTGACGCACGTTTTCGATAAACAATCATTTATTTTAAGGACTTTGAAGGTTCATTTTGTAATAGTTGCATTACTAAATATTTGTTGTTAACATACTATAATAGCTTCGATATAGACCTTAAAACATTTTGTTTATCTATAAAAAGATGAAATAGGTATATCTATAGAATACAGATAGATAAGAAAGGGGATAGCACAAAAATCGCAAAATACCTGCATGCTTAGTATGGTGGCGTTTATTGCAAGACAAAATATGGATGAAGCTTCCGTCACTCTCGTACTTATACACGTGTCAAAAAGTGAAGGATGTTTTATCCACATGTTGTCACGCGACAAACGCAGCCATATTAGGCCCCCTGTATTGTGTTGATGCACCACAGATGTTAACATTACATCGTTAGTACATGAAAAAACGTTAAAAAAAAGTCAGATTGGTGAAATTTCAAAAAAAACGTTTAATATATTTTTGATTTAAAAACAATAATTTATTAATATCTTATAACAATATTTATGTTTCATCAATAACATTTAATCAACATTTGCAACCCGCGATGGAAAGCCTATTAGTCTTATTGCCTGTTTCACAATCGACAAGTAAAGCTTATGTGAGACATAAATTTACTCTTTCTTACACTTAAAAATATACAAGGAGAGAGCCAATTTTTAATGGCAGATAAATTTGTCCTTGCGATACTTAATAAAAAAAATACATTATAATTATTTGTAACAGTGACTGATTGATTACAATTACAAATGTTTAATTTTTACATATTTTTTTAACGCCTTTTTCATACATTTGATATTTATTATTTATTTATTTATAGTTAAGTAAAAGGTAAAATAAAAATTACAGTTTTTTAACAAAAGTTAATTATAATTTTAATTTTATTGAAAATAGTCACAAAGCGGACCTTCTTAACTTTTTCTTATATATTATATAGGTAACTCATTACTAGGGTCATGTTTTAGCGAAAATATCCATCTAAATATTGTTATAATAATTACAAGTCTTAAACAAAAAATAAACCGATTTCAATTTCCGTCAACCTCGGGAGTAGGTATACCCTAACAGGGCTAACAAATCAAAAAAATGTTCAAAATCAGAAACTAAAAGAAAACAAAGAAAGAAAAACCTAATTTAAACGTTAGTACTTATATATCAAATTAAAAGCTAATCTTACATCAGGCTCTTGGACTATGCAACTCGTATAACACGACAAAATTATAAACTCGAGCACTATTATTACCTATTCCGTTACTAAAGTAAGAAGGTAGGTAACCAGTATATGCTGACCTTGCTTTAGTAGGTAGTCACTATTACTGGGAGATCTACTTACGCGGAACGCTCTTTAAGTAAGGTAGGTAATAGATTTTTGATGCGAATAAGTCGAAAACTGCGAAACTGAGGTAGGTAGTTAATAAAATAAATGATATTACATAACATCACGCTTTAATTCCCGGAGTGGGGTAGGCAGAGATACAGAAATACCAAAAAAAAACTAATTCTGTAAACACATTTTGCAGAAGTAGGCTAAGATGTTTACCAGTGTATTAGTGACAGGTTGCAAGCCCATCGCCTAACAGCACAGATATTATTCCGCTCTTTTTGTGTCGAGGATTCAAACCTGTAATCATTGTGTCAGTAATTAAGTACAGCTACTCGTAACTACCTACCTCGATCGAAGTTATAATTTATAAAATAATATTAATAATAATCTTACCTTTCGATATCTTTTGGCAGTGTAAATAATGATAGATCGCCATTCCTGTCATTATTTAAGCACCCGTATGCTATACAGTAGGTACCTTTTGGTTTTTCGAGGAGCCATAGGTACATTTATTTAAACAAAAACTCGAATTATTTTCGCAGCGGCGTACGGGCGGCGCGCTTCAAGACGAGCGCTCGCGTGACACTCAACTGATTAGCCTTGTATAAAAGGCCGCACATTGAGTAGGCAATAGCGCGGAGTGTCACCGGCCTGGTTTTAGTTACGTATTAACATTATCCGGCTAATAACGCGTGAAGGTAAACGTCATGACTGACTCTACATAAATCCTACTAATATTATGAATGCGAAAGTTTGTGTAAAATATTAAATTGACGACACGTTGGCCTTGTTGGAAGTGACCCTGCCTCCGAAGCCAGCGGTCCTGGGTTCAAATCCCGGTAAGGGCAGATATTTGTGTTTTGAGCGCGAATATTTTGTTCCTGAGTCTTGGATGTTTTGTATGTATTTAAGTATGTTTATAGTTGTCTAGTACCCATAGTGCAGGGTCCGTCCGGATCGCTATACCACCATCTTATCCATTAACCACCCGCCAAGCAACAGTGTTCGCATTGTTGTGTTCCGGTGTGAGAATAAGACAACCGGTGAAATTACTAACATAGAGGCATTCCATCTTAGTCCTCAGGGTTGGCAACGCATTTGAGGTCTTGGGATTATAGTCTTGAGAATTCAAATGTGTATGGGTGTCAGATTCCACTTACCATCAGGTGGTCTGCGTGCTTGTGTGCCTTCTCCTTAACATAAAAAAAACGTAAAGTGGGGATGTATTTTTTTTCTTGTCTATCCTATAGTGTGGGGTGATAGGTCTTTCAAAAATATTACTGGTTTGTAAAAATATTAAGCTTTAAAGCGCTAATTTTTGTTAGACTCAAGTGCCCCTCCCCCTACTGCCAAAACTACGAGTACTAAAAATCTGAAAAAAAACTCAAATAAAAAAGCATACAACGACTTTTAAAGGAAAACTATGACTATCATTGGTTCTTGAGATACAGGCGATTAAAGTGTTTATACCTACTAAAATCATCTAAGACAATTACCTCCAAAAAGGTATTCTTTCACCTTACTGCGTTGTCAGATATCCAATGTGCTCTTGTTTTTATTAAACTAATTCAGAAACGAGAAATAATCAAATGAAATTATAGCATTTTAATCACACGGGGCCAAGTTCAAGTTCAAGGAGCAACGATCGGATAGGCCACCAATTTCCTGACGCGTCATTCAAGTCCTCACCCGAATAATATTTTAACACAAAGGATGCCCGGAAATTACAAAGTCCCTAGAAACGTATATTCAGTTTATTTTTATTTTTAATAGTTTGGTCATTTGCAGATACAAAGAGAATGGATAAAATATATTCGTTCCATTTCTCATTTAGAACGCTCGTCCAATGTTTCGAATTATTTTTAATCTGAAACACGTTTGACTTTGTAACTTGATTTCAACTACGAAGGAACTATTTCTGATTCTTTGTGGCCTGTAGACTAAACGGCTTAGCGGATTTTAATGTGAATGTAGTGTGGATTACTGCGGATAGCAAAATTTTCCCGGTACTGACGAAGTTTACATTTTTCGCCATTTCATTGCCTGCTTTAAATAAGTAAAAAATAATACGTAAACAAAAATAGACAATATTTTAAAGATTGTATTTTTATACGAGCCCCAATGCAAAAGAGTTCGCCTACTATTTAAAATTGAAAGTAACTTTTTTTCAAAGTCAAATCTAGTTAGTAATTTTAATAGCATGCAAGCAAGAAATAAAAAAAAGTATTGTAAAATTAATCAAGTTTATTTCCTACATAATACAAATTAAAATTATTTCTGTATTTAAATTAAAAAAATACAATTTTTCTATCAACGACAACGCATAATAGTTCGGCTATCGATCTTGAGTATGCAAAATAGTTCGCCTACCACTTAGTTGTCTCGCCTTTACTCTTAAGAACAGCCTTGATTCTCAATGGCATCGTCTCTACCAACTCTTCACACTCTTTTGGGGTTATAGACTCCCAGACAGCGACTATTTTCTCTTTTAAATCACTTTTTGACCTCGATGGAAACTTGCGTAATTTTTTTTTCATTTTCCACCACAATGTTTCAATGGGCGACTAATCTGGACTATTCGACGGCCACTCCATAGTGGGGATTCCTTTAGACTCGAGCCAAGTCTTCTTGGTTTTCGCAGTATGGCAAGAAGCCCCGTCTTGTTGAAAAGTGTAGACATTTTCATATTTCAAGCTTGGAATAGATGGAATTAAACTTGTTTTCAAAATGTCCTGGTATTTCACTGCATTAACCGTCCCTTCTACAAAATGCTTCGTCTTTCTTTCGAATGATTTTTTTCCGTTCGTCGCCGACAGTTACTTCGAATTTTGATTCATCACTCCATATTATTTGACGCCATTGCTCAGTAGTCCAGTTTGAGTGCTCGCGAGCGAATTTCAGCCTCTTCTTTTTCTGTAACTCCGTTAGTAAAGGTTTTTCCTTGGCCGTGTAAAAACCATATCCCATTCTTTTGAGAACCCTTTTGCAGGTATCCACTGAAACGTCTTTCTGGATCATATCACGCCATTTTACGGTAAGTTCCCCCGCACGAGCACGGCGGTTTTGTTTGATAATTTTGACGGAAGTTATCAATTTGTCCGCATTTTTTGTGTGTAGATAACTCGATTTTTTCGCCAATTGTTGTTTTCGTGAGTAGGGTATATTACCTCAAGGGTGGTCCTGTAAAAAATACGTGGAGTCTGTTCATTTATTTTTTTACACTTTTTTTCAGTTTATTTATTAACGATAACATGATTTTTTTGCTGTACGGCGGTTTTGTTTGATAATTTTGACGGAAGTTATCAATTTGTCCGCATTTTTTGTGTGTAGATAACTCGATTTTTTCGCCAATTGTTGTTTTCGTGAGTAGGGTATATTACCTCAAGGGTGGTCCTGTAAAAAATACGTGGAGTCTGTTCATTTATTTTTTTACACTTTTTTTCAGTTTATTTATTAACGATAACATGATTTTTTTGCTGTCCAGTGGCAAAGTTACTTAGCAAAGTAAGCCTAAGCTATAGAAAAGAAGGTCTACTTTAGAGTTTAATAAATCTATGATGTCCGCTACCTTATTTAACATATACGTAATCGTGGAACGTAAATTTTTCTGACATCAAAATTAAGTGCTGGGGCGCCTCCGTGAAAAAATATCTAACTTATAGTAAGAACTGCATCAAAATGTTAGCGGAGTTTGGAGTTAGCGGACTTAGAGACAGACAGACAACCGCGAAAAGTGACTTTATTTAAAACTATGTAAAGATAAACATAAAAATAAAGAATAATCTCTGCCAAAAAAAAACGCACATTAACATGTCGGACTATAATAGTCATATGTACGGTCGAAATCATAAGTAGCTGAACTTTTCGTACCTTGTCGCAGCTATTGACGCACTAAATCCAAACTACTCTCACTTCAATACGATATTGTGACCAGGTACTAACACGTACACCTACATGAGTTCAACTGTACTTGTACCTAATAAGATAAATCTATGGAGCAAGCTACAGAATTGACCCAAGTTCGGGATCGGGAGCGCCCCAGGTAACCTCGCACGTACAATCGTTAATTACATCGTCTGTTTAAGATGAAAGCTAAACACGTGAGTCTCGGTTCGTGTTTGCAGATGATTCGACAGTGCAGCAGCCCCACTTACACCATAAAGGTACAGTAGGGAATGTAGGGTTCTATTCTATTGTGTAAAGCAATGTAGCCTTTTATGGGTTATTCCCATCTTCCAACCTATCCAACTCAGGGCCTCTATTCAACTGCGTTATAACGATATCGTGTTTGACGTGATTTAGAATCGTTTATGTCACAGTCGCCATTATTGTAAAAGACGTATGAGTTATGAAAACGTTGACAATACAGAAACACGTCAAATACGATATCGTTATTACCGTGTGGAATCCCAGTCTAGGTATATATACATTTTGCCATATGCCTGGGTTGGATAGGTTGGAAGATAGGAATAACTCCCTTTGATGTGTTATCGGGTACAGATGTATTGTATAATTGATTGTTTTGTACAATAAGTACTCAGACCGACTGAAATGCTGCCCTCCTAAGCCAATAAGCAGTATCTCCAATTCAATGGTCAAAGCATATTCAATCCTATCTTGTTAGTAATAACGTTGCATTTTCTACAGCAGTTTTGTATAAGATACTGCCTTTTGTGTTAGCAGGGCAGAATGGCCAGACACGTTCGTACGTTTCCGTGAAAATACGAAGGAAATCAATTATGCAATACATCTGTAACGTTACGATAGCTCTTATTTACTTGGTGGCCGAACTATATTGCCTTTGATATGTTATTGTATTGTTTATAACTCGGCCGCCATAAGACTCAACTAAATAAGATCTATGGTAACGTTGACAATACGATATTACCTTCGACGTGTTTCCGTATTGTCAACGTTTTGATAACTCTTATTCACGCATATTGATAGTAATGGCGGCTGTGTTAAAAGCAATACTAAAATACGTCAAAGGCCGTATTGTTTTAACCCAGTAGAACAGCGGCTACGGATGGAATCTGCCGGATATTGCGTTTGATTTGTAACCGTTTCATTTGTTGATTTGATAAAAGAAGGGTCTTATAAGTGTGTGTGTGTGCGTGCTAGATTCCGCCCGCGACTTCATACGCGTATAAATCAGTTCCCGAAGGAATAGCGATATGAAAGGTAGCCTATGTGCTAATCCAAGGTATAAGCTGTTTGTATTCCAAATTTCATCAAAATCTATTCAATAGTTTTTACGTGAAAGAGTAACAAACATTCATCCATACTTACAAACTTTCGCGTTTATAATATTAGTAGGATATCATAATAATATCAGCCCCGTGTGGTTGCCGGGTTAGAATAGTGCCACTCCATGTCTTCCCATGGATGTCGTAAGAGGCCACTAAAGGAATAAGGGCTTGTAGTGCTGTTATGCGATGGGCTTGCGACCTATCACTAATACGGCGGTAAACACCTTGGCATATTTGTGCAAAATGTGGTTACAGACCTATTAACAAGTCTTTTTAGAGGTAGTTGGTATTTCTGTAGCTCTGCCTTCCCGATTCTGGGAATGAAGGCATGAGGCGTATGTATAAAATTGAAAATGTAAAAAAAACTTTTTTGAATGAAAAAAAATATTGAACCAGTGTGAGAGCCTGGTGTCCGTACTAGGATATCCTGCATGACAGATCGCCAGCCCCCAATCCATAAGGGAATTGAAGTGTTGGTAGCACAATAACATGTTTTAGATATATTATTTAATTTCAACAGCTTTTTTTATTCGTATAAGTTTAGTTACTGCTTTACTATTATTATGGAACAGATTATACCATCATGTTCCTCTACCGGTTTCTCAGATGCCATCTCACTATACCGCCATCTTGTTTGAGCTTGTTCCCTATAGCTAGCGAATAATTACAATATTCTAGTAATAGCCCCAGCTTGGATTTCAGAAGCGCACTCCGAAACGTATTGTTACAATTATGAGTCGCTCTGACGCTCTCTTGGGAAGAGATAAACACTTGTAGTTCAACGAAAATTTCTCTTGACACACTTAAATGTTATTAATACGACCACGAATATTATTCCAGTGGTATATTATTGTTTGTAAAGTTATATGAAATGATAAAGACGAGGAGTCTTTAGGTACTTATGTTTATACATGCATACATAACATCACGCCTTCATTCCCAGAGTGGGGTAGGCAGAGCTACAGAAATATGAACAACTCTAAAAAGATTTGTTGATAATTTTGTAACCACATTTTGCACAAGTAGGCTAAGATGTTTATACCATTGTATTAGTTTTAGGTTGCAAGCCCATCGCCTAACAGTACTACTCCTATTACTACTTATCTATTGGGTTTACGGAAGAGCTCTAACACAACGTGGGTATAAAATCAATATATCTCAAATTTAACTGTTATTGATAGTTAAACAACAGTGAAATCTCGGATATACACTGCATATTAAATATCACGCGTATTTACGGCTTTTAGAGTAAAGCGATATCTGAATACGATAGATTTATATCAGTAGGGGTACAGAGATATGTGATTAACATGATGCACATCTACGCAAAAGGAGCACATCTGAAATTAAACAACCGTAGCATATCAAATCCTACACTGTGGACATTAGGTCGCATATGCAATTCGGTGTCAAAACACATGTGCCCTTTTACTATGGAATATAGATCGCACGTTTGAAGGCAATTACACGCTTTACTATGAATTTGTCTATCTCTTTGACTACAAAGGCAAATCGTGCAAATGATGCGCTTTCATGCTGATGAAATGAAGATCTCGGAATTGATAATTGGATTTGATGTGTGCATGTTTTATTGTATAAACTAAAAATCACAAAGGAAAAACGAAACAGAAAAGCAATAGGTATGTACATCTTTGAGTGATAGAGAGATAAATAAAATAGCGGATCGGTAAACGTACAGCAATTTAAGAGACAGGAGACAAATATAAAAATACTAAATAAATACGTATTAACATTACATATATTAAATATGATAATAAACGAATTTAAAATAGTATAATTCTAATTAAATACATCACCAAATAAAAAAAATAAAAAATATGAAAATTAGAAAGGACATAGGTACAGTTTTAGATCAGGAACAAGATTCAAGCCAGTAGTTCCTTAGCCTAGATTTAAGTGAAGCAACAGATTGAGATTGCCTAATATCAGGTTGGTCGCCTTTCCATAAACAAACAGACTGCACCGAGAAATATTTGAAATATCTTTTGGATTTGCTAGCAGAAAAAATGATGATAATTCAAAATAGTAAGATTATAAAACAAAGTCAAGTTATAACCCACACGAGTTAATACACATGGAAACCCAACGACAATGCTTTAATTTTATATTTTTTCATCACACACATTACACGCAGGCTGCGTATAAAGCAGTTATAGCCTATTTATCTCCCATGGGTGATGGATTTTTATAACTCCCAAGGGAGTAATGAGCTTAGTTTTTAAATATAGAACCCACTATCGTACGTTAATTCAGACTATGGTGGTTTAAAAACAGCCAAGGTTTATTTCCTATTTTCAAAACCAATTTTACTGTTTATAAAACTTGTAACTCCTGTTTTTCGCTAAAGCTTTTTCTGATAGCAACACTACCGCTGGCAGGGATCTGCACCAAAATCGAGAATCGAATACACATTAGTTATGCTTTTCACTCTCTATGATACCGAATGAAGAATGAACATTTGAAGCATTTCAATATTTCAGTCAAGCGTGATCGTGCGTTACGTTTCACTGCTCCTGCGCTTTGACATAAGGGCTATGGTTCGGATCATTCGATACTATTTTGGCATGTAAAACTAAATTGTTTCAGGATTCATGAAGTATCGGTAGGATTGCTTTAGATTTGTTTTGATGTCTAAATCGTGACCTAAATCAGCGAACGAGCGCTGCCGGCGACTAAGATTGAAACGGGTCTCGTACTTATAGACTTAGCCAAATCATCTAGGCTGAGGCTGAGATTGAGGCTGTTTCAAACTTATACGGTACAATTAACTGCATTATATTTATATTTTACTATTATTTTAGAGACATTTGCAATTATTTTTAGTAAATTCAGTTTTGTGAATCGGTACAATCTGGCAGTATGGCTATGGCCTGTCAAGTTTGAAAACTAATGGCAGTTCTTAGCATTCCCTGTCAAAGACTACATTGAAATAAGTACTACAAACATAAAAAACAACAAGTAATAACAAATTTTCTATTTAAAGTCATTTGGCGCCGTCTTAGACGATTTTAGTAGGTAAAAACAATTTAATCGCCTGTATCTCAAGAACCAATTATGTCTACCTAGTCGTCATAGTTTTTCTTTAAAATTCGTTATATGCTCTTTCATTTAAGATTTTTTTCTGATTTTTAGTATTTGTAGTTTTGTCCGTTCTTGAGTCTGACAAAAATTAGCTCCTTAAAGCTCAATGTTTCCTAAACGGATTCTTTAATCCAAAAATAGTTTTAGCAAATACCCGTAATATTTTAGAAAGACCAATCCAACGATACCCCACACTATGGGGTAGACGAGAAAAAAAAAATCATCCCCACATTACGTGACGATTCGTACGTTGGCATTACCAATATGTATATTCATGCCAAATTACAGCTTCCTAGTACTAAGAGTCTCTGAGCTTAGGCTACGGACGGACGGACATGGGGAAACTATAATGGTTCGTAGTTTGAAAAAAAAAGTTGAAAAGTTTTCATGTTGACAATCTCTCGTTTCAAGTGCCATTAATTTTTTGATTGTTCTTTTTATTTTTCTGTAATAGTTTTTTTCTCTTGCAAATGAGGCAAAATACATTTTGTAATGATTTTAATTGTGCTAGTCTTAATTGTTATTATTTAATAGTCTCCGCCTGCGACTTCGTCCACGAGCTTTTAAATTTTCCGGGATTAACAGTAGCCTATGTGTTTACCCATGGTATAAGCTATCCATTCCAAAATTCATCCAAACTAGTGCAGCTGTTGCTGCTTGAAAGAGTAACAAACTAACACACACACACACACACTTTTACGCATTTATAAAATAAGTAGGATTACTTTATTACCATGTAATGTACCTTACTTCTAAGTATTATTATGTTTATAATTGAAAAAATGCCTTCTACTGGAGTTTCACTTGCGCTTTTTCAACTCGACGATGGTCTTGTCCATAGCGCTAGTAGATTACCATGTTACTGACGTGTAAAGGAAACATTGAATTTTCAATTCCTTTGCTTTCGATTAGCAGATGCTGAGTGCAAAAAGTACAGTTGGAAACAAAATCTAGTTTAAAAAAAAAAAATACGATATTAACTTTTCCATCTCCTTACCACCTTACCATCGAGCTAATGTGTCTATAATAAACTAACTATTTAATACATAAAATCCCCGATAAACGGAATTCTCTACTTTCTGTAATCATTCTTAAACTTGCCAACCAAGTTTGATCTAGCTTAGTTAAAAACCAAGGACTAAACTAGCTTTCTATTAAAAACCGGCCAAGTGCGAGTGCACTCGCGCACGAAGGGTTCCATACCATTATCTATAAAATCGAGGAGCTCGTTAAATATTTATTTTATTTTGTTTTTAGTATTTGTTGCAGTGGAAATACATCATCTATGAAAATTTCAACTGTCTGGCTATCACGGTTCATGAGATACAGCCTAGTGACAGACAGACAGACGGACAGTGGAGTCTTAGTTTTAGGGTCCCGTTTTTACCCATTGGGTACGGAACCTTAAAAAGTAAAAAAAATAATTACTGAGCCAGAACCTTTAACTTAAGTATTTAAATACTGAATTGGGTTAGACCGTTAATCGGGTTTTATTGTTTATTTACTTCATGAACTTGCTTATGATTAGCATACATGGGTGTTTCAAAGTTTAGGTCACAAATATGCTTGGAAGTAAAGTACCCATTATGCGTCTAAGATCCCTACCGCAGCTAAGAAGAGCTGATGACCTTGAAACGGCTGAACCGATTTTGATAAAACATGTCTAAGAACCACCGCTAGAAAATCTGCTTTCAGATGAAAACAACCGCATACAAATAAGTTTAAGAGCTACGTTGCCACATCATAGACACATAGACAGGAGTGCGCATTTTCTTACATAAGTTTTTAAGTCCTGTTATCGGAAGTCCGAAAATATTTCTCATACTATTTTACATCTCATCCATTAACCACCCGCCAAGCAACAGTGTTCGCATTGATGTGTTCCGGTGTGGGAATAAGACAACCGGTAAAATTACTAGCATAGAGGCATTCCATCTTAGTCCTCAGGGTTGGCAACGCATTTGAGGTCTTAGGATTAAAGTCTTGAAGTCTAATGTCTATGGGTCTCAGATTCCACTTACCATCAGGTGGCCTGTGTGCTCGTGTGCCTTGTCTTTAACATAAAAAAAAAACATGTCATCATAGTGATCACTCTTCATAATCAATATTAATCATACACCTGTTTATTTTGAGGATAATAAAAATACCCAACTGGTAAATAAGGTTAGTTTAGGTTACTTTTGTTTTATAAACGTCCTAGGTATAATTAGAACGGTTTTAGTAAAATTCACTTTAGAAGCTGTTGCGATGGTTATAAATAACAAATTATGAACGAAAATAGTAAGAGGAAAAAATATGTAGAGTGATTCGGTAGTAAAACAAAACATAGGAATAAGAATTTTATGTGAGTCAATATGGACCATATAGACACACACATATCGGTCAAAATTCTAACACCCTTTTAGCGTCAGGGTTTAAAAACAGCTGAGATATCCAACAGCTGCGAAAATTCCACATAATATTTCAAAACCGTAAGATAGGGGATATCTTGAAAAGATTTACTGAAGACATTATTATCCTCTTTTCCAGAACAAGTCCTGAATCGGACGTCCATTAGGAGTTAAACTGTCCGGCCGCGAGACGCTTAGTCCCCAACTTTTCCCGGAATATTTATTTATTTATTTATTTATTTATTCATAGGTACACAATCAACACTTACAGTAAATAACCAAACATGCTGATCACCTTAATTAACAATATAGATAAGGAGAGTAACTATAAACATAGACTATACTAGGTTACAACAGAGCTTAACCTGGCCCTAGCTTCCAGATAGCTGGTGGCTGAAGCCACAAGCCTAGCTTCGGAGCTACAAAACAAATCCACGTCGCCGTCACTGTGTAGAATGTCATTGAGTAATGTAAGCGCGCGGAGGAGCGGGGAGTGGGAGTGGCTGCGCGTGCGCGCCGCCGGCACTGCGAGCAGTGGCCGCCGCCGCGGGCGCAACCGGACGGTGGACACCGAGGGCACCCACAAGCCAATTTCGGATAAAAGGGAAGGATTATAGGTTAAACCTCGCAATAGTTGGAAGAAATACCTAACGAGATGGATATCCCTACGGATTTCTAGGGAAGAACAACCGACCATTCCGAGAATGAACAATGTGGGATAGAGTTTGGGGTAATAACCACAAAGTCTGTTGTAGAGGAAACGGATAAAAGATTTCTGCACCCTTTCGAGCATCAGTATGTACTGGGTCTCGTGTGGGCTCCACACGACTACATTTGTTTCTAACTTGCTACGAACGTAAGCATTGAACAGCGCTATCATAGCGGCCCTATTGGTAAATGTTTTAGATTGCCTGATCACAAAACCCAAGCATTTCCGGGCCGAGTCGCAGGTCTTAATTATGTTCAAGTTGAAGCTAAGTTGAGAATCGAACCACGTACCGAGATCTTTCACGGAGCTTACACGCATCATAGGCGCGCTATGCAGGATGTAGGGGAACTGAAGAGGATTTAATGCCCGCGAGTATGACATAATTGAGCACTTTTCAGCATTCAGTTCCAGGCTATTGTCTCTACCCCAACGGCAGACACTGCCAATGTCTTCTTGGAGTTTGGCACAGTCGCCAAGACTAGCAACATCAATCGCTAGTTTTACGTCATCGGCAAATAGAAGACATGAGGCGTGCTTGATAGAGGCCGGGAGATCGTTTACTAATATTAAAAACAGCAAAGGACCGAGCGAACTACCTTGCCCGATTCCCGACGTCACTGGATACAGGTCTGATCTTGTATTTTTATAACTAACATATTGCTTCCGGTCCGACAAGTAATTGTGAATTAGGCTCAATACATCCGCCGACACGCCAGCAAGGTCTAGCTTCTTCAGTAAGATGTCGGGGTGCACTCTATCAAAAGCTTTACAAAAATCAAAATAAGCAACATCAACTTGGCGACGCTGGTCTAAATGATTGGATATTAAAGTTGATATGTTTAGAAGGTTTGAAGTAGTGGAACGTTTAGGGAGAAATCCGTGCTGCTCATCACAGAACCAACTGCGCAACTGGCTATACAACTGGTTATAAATCACAGATTCAAAAATCTTCCCAAACACTGACAATACCGCTATGGGTCTGTAATTGCGGATATCTGACTTATGACCTGACTTGTGAACTGGAATAACTTTTGTTGTCTTCCAGCACGTTGGGTACGTCATTGTCTCAATAGATAGGTTGAACAGACGCAGTAGCGGCTGAATGAAAGATTCACCACAGTCCCTAACTATAAATTGTGGTATATTGTCAGGCCCCTGGGTGAACTTTGCCGCCAGCCGCTTAATAGCTGACCTAATATGTGACTGATCGATGCACTTAATGTGTATTGTCCCTGGAAACCAATGGGAGGCTGAAGAGCCAAAAGAAATGATAGGTGAAGGGGAGCCTGGAGTAGACATACTACCCAGGGGTAAATAGACACTTTTGAAATAGTGAGCAAATCCATCCGCAACCTCTTGCGATGACTGAGGGGCGAAGGTATCAGCCTGCTTACATGCGCGGTTGCGTTTGATAAATGCCCAGAATGAAGACGGATCCGCAATAATACCTGCTTGCAAACGACGCACGTAATGGTGCATTGCGAGTTCAGATTTAGTCTTAACAAGTTTCCTGTAATACACAAAAAAAAGCATAATCTAGCTGGTGGCTTGCTATTTTGAACCGTTTATGGTATAGATTTTTCAATTGATTAATTTTGATAATATCAGCTGTGAACCATTCTGGGTAATTATTTCGTGTATTTTTACATGCCCTTACAGGAACGCATTCTGAGATTATATCGTTAATTACCTCGTAAAAATACTCGACACCATCATTTACATCCTTTAAGCTATTAAGTTGGGTCCAATCAACATTTGATAATTTATCATATAAGAGTGGGAAATTGGCTTTGCGGAAGTTTTTAGATGGATGCTCTTGAATGAGTCGAGTACTATCTAAGGGACGAAAAAACCGATGTTGCAAAGACACAACAATATCAAGAGGAAGGTGGTGCTTTTCAGAGGACACTAAACCAGTGACGGCTTCAGATACCACAGCACTAGGTATTACATTGTTGGTTAACACTAGATCTAACAAGCGGTTTAGACTGTTTACTACTGTGTTTTGTTGGCTTAATTTACAACACGATAGGAATGAGTCAAATTCTTTACGGACATTTTTGTTAGAAGAGTAAAGATTGAAATCTCCCGTAATAACAATAGGGAGTGAATATTCACAAGTTATTCTTTCAATGCAATTTAACGCAGAAAAATAGCAGGAGTCTTTAACTTGGGGAGGTAGGTAAACCACTATCAATATGAAGCGCAGGTGTCCCTTGGTTATCAGGCCGCAGACAATCTCGTCATCAGGCAGCGCACCGCACTCTAGTCGCCGGAGTGAGAAAGGCGCGCGCGCCGCCAGGAGAACGCCACCACCGGTGCGCCCTTTGCGGTCTACCCGCGCCACTTCATAGCCAGGTGGAAACAATTCAGAGTCCGAAACAGTGTCATCCAAGCGAGTTTCAGTTAAGGTCAGAATGTCATATGGGAAAGTCGCTAGCATATTTTTTGTTAACGCCAGTTTACCCTTTAGACCCCTAACGTTTTGATAGAATATACTCGTTTTAGATGGCCTGTGTGGGTTCCTTTCGAAAAAAAAACGTACTCCTATTGGCCTGCCTAGGTTTGCTGCGATTATACGGGAGCCATTCTTGTAGCACTGTATTCATAGGCCAATTTTCAGGGGTCATGAAAAAATTGAAGTGCTGTAAAGGTACTCCGATAACGAAGCAGTTGTGCTTAATATGTTCCGGTTCAGGCTTCTCCACAGTATAGGCATCACACGGGCGCTTCTTATTGAGGTAAGTTGAAATACTACCAGCAGTTGTATCGGAGTGGAAATTCCAGACATGTATAAACTTAAGGGGTTCCAGAATTTTCAGGTCACTGTCTGCGACCCCCGTTGCCTTGATGACAGACCGACGGGATCGCTTCTGGGTTTGTTGATTGCTGCGCATGTAGGAAGCTCCAGATGAACATGAATCATGGCCTTGAGGTGCGATGCCAGCAGTGGAATCTAGTGGTTTAATATTTCCAACACTGCTACTGGAAGTTTCTTTAGATTGTGGCTGGTAATCTAATTTAGGTTGAAGAATTAGGTTACTATCATTCAGCCCTGACTCTTCACGGTACACAGCAATTACCGGTTGCTCATCATAAGTGGCAGTGGTGGAATTATCAAGGTGTTTAGTTTTCTGTGATAATAATTGCATGGTTGACGTCTTATTTTCCAATTCCAGCCGCTCGATACGGTTTGTGTTTGACTTCATAGTTTTAATGATAGAGTTGTAATCATCTGTAATAGTGTCCACTGTAAGCTGCAACTCATCAACATCCGTTCGAAGCGCACTATGCCTGGCGGAGAGGTCATTGAGACTTTCTTGAACGGCGCAGAGCCTTGCTTCCTGTTTCTGCAAAAGATTTGCGATCTCACCTCGAAAATTTCTCAGCTCCTCAAGAATAATTCGCGTATCCGACGACGGGGGCTGTGCATTATCCGTTGTGAAAGAAGCCAACGGGGTTAGTTCCTTGGGGCTCGGGGTGTTTTTTTTCCTAGTTGTAATATTGCTAGATTCGTCCCGTGCGGGTATGTCAACTCGAAGGTTATTACCAGTCGTCGACGTTGTAGGGCGTGAGTTATTTGCTGACTTAGGCGCTTCACCAGTAACAGGTCTCGCGGGTGAATTAGTGTTATCCTCTTTCGGCATCTTACAGCGACACATTGGGCATTTCCAGTTAGCTTTAGCCTCAGGTTCCATTGAAACGTGCCGCTTGTCAGGCACGTTAGCGCATAGTAAGTCATACTTTGACTTGCAGAGGCCACATGTTAGGAAAGTTCTCCCAGGTATAGGTTTATTACATCCTGCGCATATGTTCGACATTCTATCAGACAAGGTGTTTGTTGCTATGTAATTCAATTAGGCGCTCAAACAAGTGCAACCCAGTATGTTGTTACGTCAGCGACAGCGGCGGCGTAGCGGTCGGCGTAGCTCTAAGGGCGTAGTGCACGTTAGACCACACGCGCTCGCAGCGTTACGTCACTAGATTCCGTAGCGCTGTGCAAAGCGTCCAGCGATTTCGCCGGCTCGTGCTACGCACCAAACAGCTCTGTGGTTGGATGCCGGCTTGAACACCGTGGTGATACCGCTGATCCGGGGTTCAAATCCACGCGCCGTCCAAAATAGGGTTCACTTTAAAATGCACAATAAAATTCACGAATTTAACAGCACTTGAGTCAAAACAACTGTCACTTTCTAAGCCCGCCCAGTAGGAGGAGCGATCACATTTAAACAGCGTAGGAGAGAGCGAGAATCGTAAATAGTACTAATGACCAATAGCAAATTAGTATTTGATTTAAATTGAGTAAGTTTAAGATACGTCCGATTGTTACGGCGGCTCGCGCGCGACATGCGAATATGTAGGAGACCTAAGATAAGCTGGCTGTGAATAGCTGGTGAACCTGTGCTACAGCAATCATATGAGAAACAGTAACTGGTTCTCTGTATGTAAGTCAACCATGGGCTCCGTTTCACTCGGTAAAACCTTATTGCTTTGACATAATTATCGTATTGTCAACCTTACGGTAGCTTTGGCAGTAATGGCGGTCGAGTTGAAAACAATAAATCAAAATCAAAATGTTTATTCAGTAAATAGGCCCCCATGGGGCTCTTTTACACGTCGGTAATATGAAGTGAATTTACTAGCGCTTCAGATAAGACCATCATTGCGGAGAAGAAGCGCCAAGAAACTCCAGCAGGTCATTTTTTCAAACAAAAGTACAGAAATACTTAAAAGTAAGTTACATTACAAGTACTTAATAAAGTAATAAATAATAATGATTAAAGCTTGAACAAATAAAATCAATACAAATGTAAGGCTAATAACATTAAACTAAAAATAATAATTCTAGGAGAACAACACGACGAGGTCACTACGTCAAAAGCCATATCTAGAATAATAAACTGAAGAACCAGTCCTTGCAAACGTGAACAGACCGGACCCCACAAACAGCACCCGTTCACGAGTATAACGCGTATCTCAGCCATCGCCTCTCGCAACCATGTGTTCGGGAAAGTGGCGACCCGGTCAACGACGCCGCCGTAAGCAAAGACCTTTAAGCGAGCATGACTTGCTCAACTTGATACGATAATATGGTCAAAGGTAATAGTTGGTAGTGATCCTGCCTTCGAAGCTAGGAGTCCTGGGTTCAAATCCCGGTAAGGGCAGATATTTGTGTGGGAGCACGAGTATTTGGTCCTGAGTCTTGGATGTTTTCTATTTATTTAAGTATGATTATATACTTATAAGTATTTAAGTAAGTTTATCGTTGTCTGGTACCCATATTACAAGCCTAGAGCTTAGTTTGGGACTAGGTCAATTTATGTGACAATGTCCTGTGATTTATTTATTTATTTATTTACGTCCCGTGTGGTTGCCGGACTTAGAATAGTGTCACTCCTAGTCTTCCCATGGATGTCATAGGAGGCGTTTAAGGGAGTAAGGGCTTGCAGTAGTATTGGACGATGGGCTTGCGACCTGTCACTAATACACTAGTAAATTTCTTGGCCGGATTGTGCAAAATATGGTTACAGAATTGTAAACAAGTCTTTAGAGTTGTTGGTATTTCTGTAGCTCTGCCTACCCCACTCTGGGAATGAAGGCGTGATGTCATGTATGTGTATTAACATTATGTAAACAGGGGATAAAAATCTTTAAAAGACGTATTTACAACCTACACTCGTTTGGAACGGTTTACTTATGTTAATATACTTTGATGACACGCTTAGCGTAGTCAGTTTCCCGGTCAAGCCTTTGTCTTGGGTCTTGGATATTTTTTTATGTATAAGAGAGTATGTATTATCTTTAAACGTTTTCATTTCGGAAATGTTGTCTATGGACTATTTGTAATTTTCCAACCACAAAAACCACCTTGTTGCCGTCTCGTTCTGCGTTACAGTGATGGTTTGAGAGTACAAAAGATAGCGCTATTAAATTGTAATTATTTTAGGTGTATATGTTAAAACTATAATGCTGTTATTACAAATCTTTGTCACGCCTTAGACATGCTTAAAGTGACAGTTTTCTATGAATTGATATTTGCTAAAAAAAAAAAACGGTTTTTGTAATAATGACATTATAATTTAAGATTTGTTTTTCTCGCAATCGAAGTGAAAAGCAGAATGTTTAACTCAGGACTAAAAAGCCATTATGACACCAGATATTTATCCATCCGAACAAAATGTTTTTTTTACTTTAGACCTCTGTTCAACAATCTACTATAAGTTAGCAAAAAACTAATAACAACATAGATGAAAATTGGATTATGTTGTCAATGGTTTAACTTGTTATACTGCACTTATCTTCCCTACTGTACTATATTAAATTGGTTGACGTCTGGAGCTCGCGATGAAAACGCCGCGATGCGCGCATCATAATCATATTGCATCCTGCTCTCTCCCCTGTATAAGGATTACCTGTAATGCTCGCTCAAATCGAATAAAGGAGTGCGGAGTGAACTGGCTTTCTGAATTATTAAGGCTATGTTTTCCCTACATCAAGAGAAGGAAATCAAGCACACAAGTCACTAGAGAGTAATTGGGACCCATAGACATTTGCGTTCTTAAGACTATAATCTTAAGACTGCAATTCTAAAATTGTCAATGTGTTGCCAGCCCTGAGGACTAAGATGGAATGCCTAATTAAACTAATTTCACCGGTAGTTATAACCCCACAGCGAAACACAACTATGCGAATACTGCTGCTTGACGGTAAGGTGGTGGATAAGATAGTGGTAGCGATCCGGACCACCAGTTTAATTCTGAATCTTTAAGTTTAAAATTTATTCAGATTCATGGCACATGGTTCATTCTACAATCCGTATCCACTCCTATTTTTAACATCTGATGCAAAAAAAAGGGTGCTATGTTATAAGCAGTGATCATAGATTTTGTAACAAAACCGGTGCAATGACGTCACAATGACACATGACAGAGACCGACAGTTGTCGAGGTTTATAATATGATCGACTAATATAATTGGCTATTGATTGTATAATATAATAAATTGAAACACTACACTTTTTACTAAATAACCCTAGCACCGCACCAAAAATGCTACAAAGATTTTGTAGCATTTTTGGTTTCGATCACTGGTTATAAGATTAAGGTGTGTATCTGTTTGTGCTATCGTAGCTCTCAAACCGATGAACCGATTTTGTTTTTTTTTTGTAACAAGGAACATAGCTTAATAAGGTTGGTGTTTAGCAAAAAATTGGTTTGGCTGATATAACAATATTAGCTGCTGTAGATGCACTATCACCAAGTCTAAACCAAGGACCGACCCGCTATCCCATTCAAAAGGTTTCGAATGGGTTTTTATAAGGGTTTTACTTAGAAAAGCCGTATCGCTTAAAAGCCGTTCAATTTGCTTGCAGTTCAGTTAAAGATAGATAAAAATATATAACTGCTATAGTTCTGTCCTTTACGGTCACCGTAAAATGAACTAGTAATAGCCTAGTCATGATACCCCCCCCCCCCGTGCCTAGAAAAACCAGTCGATGAAATAAAAATTCTGTTAAGTGCTTCTATGAAATGACAAAACAAGGGTATTCTAGTTTTGATACTTACTTAGGCTTAGTTTCATGTTGGTAATACAAGGCAAATTTACAAAAAAATGTGAGGATAAATAATAAAATACTCTTCCTGTAGGGGCTTCATAAATTTACATAAAAAAATACGTCTATCAAGTAGAACGCATCGTTGAAGGCGTATTTACCTATCTAATGACTCAAATATCCATTCATTATGCGTCTAACAAATGTTTGTGGAAAATGGCAAGGATCTGAACCTTCTTTTTTGGGCACTGGAAAAATGAGTTTACATATACCAGCCATATGAGACGGTGACCGAGTGGTGGCCAAGACAGGGACGCCAATCAGTGGGTAGACTCACAGCCCGCCGGTCGGACGACGTCGTCACATCGGCGGGCAGACAGTGGATTCATGCAGCACAGGATCCCTATACCCAGCAGTGGGAAGATACGGGCTGATCTCGTTTTGATTGATACTAGCCAGCGGGGGAGTTGCTTAAACGGGACTCATCAGCCAAAATAACCCAGCAGGTTAATCCTATGCGTCTATCAGGGAAGTGCCACGCGTTTACGACCTTGTGCATTCAACTGTGACACATGAACTCCTATGTAAACCTAATATCCTATGACTCCGATTTACTAAGATACCTTTAGACCTCTGTTGCGCTACGGTTAACATTGGTCCTCAAACCTCTTGGCTGTAGCTCTTCGTTTGCGGAGCGGGTCAGCGGGGGGGCTAGTCTCTCTGGTCCGCTACGCTTCCACCTCATACAAGATGACTTATTCGCAAGAGGCTACCATCGTCCACTCTCTTGGCTGCCAAGCATAGCATCTACCAAGCTTCTAATCGTATAGGGTAGGTATCACAGATACCTACAAAGATGAGAAGTTCTGAAGTTGAGAATAAATGAATCACTTCTTTAAAATAATATGTTTTAATACTTTTTAAATAAAATACAGGATAACAGAGTAAAATTAAAAATTACAAAAAAGCTGCATAAAGAATCCGTATCACGATCGATGTCCATTGATAATAAAAAAAAATAATTTTGAAAGATTTAGATCAAAAAAGAAACGTAACAATGGCCAGGAGCGAAATCAAAGGAGGTTGTAACCTTGCAACAACCTCGTTACAAGCTGTTAGTGATCGGGAACCTCTAATGACCCCATGCAGTGCACTCTTCAACACTACTCGTTACTCATGCGCCACACTCGTGACATCATTTTTTTCACTATCCTTATATCTTGCACTCTGCCTGACATTAAGAGTGCGCCGAGGCAACGATACGTAATTACGAAAAAAATGCGTTCGTTTGATCGCCTGCTGCATTGTTTTTACTAAAGCTTTAGTTATGCAATTCATATGTAAGATATTTAAGGAATCACTCTATATATCATATACTTTAGAAACACGATTACTTGTACTTCCCTCGATAGAAAAAACATCCAAAGATACCTCTACATAACAAAATAAACACTTAGTACGGCGTAATTACTTCACGGAAGATCATCAGTTTTGGATTTACAACAAAACTACACGTCTTCTATACAGGGTGACCCACGATAAATGACTTTTGAGTTAAGGGGTAATAGAGTAGGTCAAACTGAACCTAACTACAAGTTTTTTTTTTTTTTTTTTTGTTTTAGGCTTCCTCATAATTTAATTTAAGCATCAATATTTCCTAGTGTGGTTATGCCCTTATAACCGATACACTCAATGACGGACATGTGGGTTCCATTCATAGCTCAAAAGTTCATTAAACTTTAACCTTGACACCAACGGAATTTTGACATCGTCAAAAAGGATACATCTTCATTGCAATACCTGAAGGATATTAAACTCTGTACAATTATAAATAAGGTTGAATCTGGAATATTTTTGTATAACAGATGCACCATTTTTAATAAGGAATTAATTGAAGTTTGTCTTCTGTCACAACAATTCAATTAATAGGCACCTCTACTCAGTGAAAAGCAATTGAAAGATAATTTATTGGAAATGTTACGTTTATTTCTTACACAGATAAAGTTATTATTGTGTTAATGTACCTAGGAAGTAAAAATACAAGTAAAAAACACTTACTTCGCCTGAAATTTTACCTAATTTCTCAACTAATCTTGAAAGTTATTTGATGAATAACTACTATTTCTTATGTCCTGTGTTTATATCAACAGTTTAAAACTCAAATTACATGAGACACAGTTGAGTAAACACTGAATGTTAAGATTGACTAAGTCTCCACAAACTAAGCACATTAAACCTACGTCACTGTAAAAATCGCAGACATCGATGTCCATCGCTCTTCCTAAAGTTATCAAAACAAGAATCATACTACTAAACCGTTTTTTACACAGAAATTAATAAAAAACACCGAATTATTTTAAGCAGATGAACAGTTAACGTCATTACTCATTAGTCAATCGACCATAGACCAAGGCGAGTCATGACAGATTTTTAGATCCTCTAAAGAGGTATTACGCTAACAAACCTTCACCGCCTGCCGAGCAACATAAACCAAGTGATCACTTAATACGGTAATTAAGGCTTTTAAAACCATTATTTAAAGAGTGGTTCATTTAATTATAAGAGTATAATTATTACTTCAACGGCAATTTAATGAAAGTCTGGCGGAAAAGTCGGCCTTACTGCTAAAATCGAAGTTTAACGCTACAATAGCACTTTCCCTTTCTATCGATTGCGTTAAAACTGTTGAGTGTAAAGGATATACCTAGCTTCCGAAGTTTCATATTTAGGAACAACCCTACCAGACTGCGATTTAAAACTGAATACCGATTACAGAAATCCTCATAGTCCTCAGTATCTTGGCAAAATAAGCGTAGAATGCTTTCTCTAAGTACGTAAAGGAAGATGTTTTTAAACTTCTTTATAAGTATGTAGTGAAAGAGGAATAGAGAAGTTTCTCAACATTAATAACGAGTACACTACTGACCTTCATTTGCAAATTACGCAGCCATGCACTCAGTCGCCCTCTAGAGTCTTAAAATTGAAGACAGACAGAAGACAAATAATTATGATCGTCCCAAGCCCGTAGGTTGGCTAAAGTTGACGGTAATGAGGAAATTAAGCGCTACCGGAGGCAACTGCGACGCACCTCGCAACAGTTGCCTTACATCTTTAAGTTATCCTGCAACAAGCGGCATACGTAGCATGGAGAACCGTGAAGATCCTGGCCCTTTACGACCGCACCGCTCCAGCGCATCAACGGCATGGCTGCGTTTACATTCAAACACAAGGCGCTAATACGCAGGCAACTTTCGTCGAGGCTACGCGCAGCAAGTTTACCATTTTAAGATTTACAACTAAAATGATATTCTTATGATGAACCTCTTTTCGTGTGATATTGATTAACGATGGATGACATGTCATACTTAAATGACACACATGGCTGCCATTAAAAGAGAAGAAGAAGAACTTTTTATGTGACAAATGTCACAGGAATTTTACATTGTTGTTCTCTGTTTTTGAAAAAGTATACATAAATATAAATACAGTAAGTATTACGATGAGTATTTAGTTAATATCGCATAAAATTATTCAAGGTGATCCTTACGTGGAAAACTTAAGTTCAGTAGTGGTTAGCCAATTTTATACAAGGATCTTAAACAAATATTTGTTAATGTTACAGCACAAAGATATGAAATTAAAAAAAGTAATTGAAGGGGACTGTATTCCAATGCAAGCTTTTAACGAAGAGAGTGTAAGTCGGGACTCCAAGGAACTATCTCGGAATCCGTTTCAGCCAGTTGCTCAAGAACACCGGAACGATTTAGTTAAGTACCTACTCACTCAGCTTGGCACAGATTTGCTGTTTACTCCTCTATTGTAATAATATCTTGTCTTCTCTGTCTTTTATTATAAAACGAATGCCAAATTTAGTTTGCTGGTTAGTTTGGGTGGATGTATATTAAGTTTACACGCTTAAACCATTTTTGATGAAATGTGGAAATAGTGGAAATAGTCTCTTTTTCTTGGAGTACGAACTGATTCATACTTCCATGCTAGTATTAAGAATGCGAAAGTAATCCTATTAGTCTGTTTGTATGTTTGTTTGTTGCGGTTTCACAGATCAACCGGTAAACCAAATTTAATAAAATCTGTTGAGGATATAGCTTGAAGCCCGGAGACCTGAAGAGGGTCATAGGGTACACGTTGTGTTGGAAAATTGCATAATTCCCGAGGGAAGAGCGACAAACGGCTTTTACGTGAACGGAGTTCAATTTTAGCTAGTTTCTAGTATAAAATTGTTGTTTCAATGTCTATAAAACCTTATGTATGTCTTGTTATGTGGCCGTCATCGCTACACGACTGAACCGATTTTCATATAAATTATAAGAAAATAGTTAAACCCCAGTTTTGGTCCTGGGGTATTTTTTATCCCAGATAGTTAAACACTGCACAAACTACTTTACCATTGGAAGACGGATATTGTAGTTCCTGATGAAATAGCGATTAACAACTTCTGCGCCGACCTGCGCGGGCTTTAGCGTATAATAGTATCTGAAGACAATGCAACATTTGGATGACTTAGAGCTAATCTGAAAATACAATCGGAAAGTGGCAATAGGATCTCCGCTGAATTTTATAAATGCGAATTTGTGTCTGTCTGTCTCACAAAGTATTACATTGATCCCCGAAAATGCCTTAGGCTCTGTGGGATAGTTTTTAACCATTCCTACTTATTTTCGCTACCCCTACTGCCCTAGTACCTACTTAGTGTTTGTTTGTTAAATTTTCAGAGTATAAGGCTTCAACCTATCGATGGAATATTTTATAGCCCGGATACGAACACGGGTATTTTTTTTCTCGAATAGAACAGTTCCCGAGGATTAACGAAAACCTACTTCTGCGCTGTTGAAGTCACGAGCGAAATCTAATGGTATGCGTAGTAAGTGGTATAAATACCAAGCTAGGTTTTCTGTTTACTAAAAATCAGAAAAAAAACTTAAATGAAAGAGCATATTATTTTAACGAATTTCACAGGAAAACTATCACGGCTAAGTAGACATCATTGGTATCTTGAGATACAGGCCATTAAAGATTTTATACCTACTAAAATCATGTAAGACGGCACCAATTAACTTTAATTAGAAAATTAGTTATTACTTGTTGATTTTTACGTGCCTCTACACTGAGCATGGTCCGGCATGCTCTTGCCCAGTCTTCGGAACCCTACAATGAGCATGGTCCGACATGCTCTTGCCCGGTTTTTATGTTTGTAGTACTTAACGGCTTCGGAACCCTACACTGAGCATGGTCCGACATGCTCTTGCGCGGTTTTTATGTTTGTAGTACTTAACGGCTTCGGAACCCTACACTGAGCATGGTCCGACATGCTCTTGCCCGGTTTTTTATGTTTGTAGTACTTAACGGCTTCGGAACCCTACACTGAGCATGGTCCGACATGCTCTTGCCCGGTTTTTATGTTTGTAGTACTTAACGGCTTCGGAACCCTACACTGAGCATGGTCCGACATGCTCTTGCGCGGTTTTTATGTTTGTAGTACTTAACGGCTTCGGAACCCTACACTGAGCATGGTCTGACATGCTCTTGCCCGGTTTTTATGTTTGTAGTACTTAACGGCTTCGGAACCCTACACTGAGCATGGTCCGACATGCTCTTGCCCGGTTTTTATGTTTGTAGTACTTAACGGCTTCGGAACCCTACACTGAGCATGGTCCGACATGCTCTTGCCCGGTTTTTTATGTTTGTAGTACTTAACGGCTTCGGAACCCTACACTGAGCATGGTCCGACATGCTCTTGCCCGGTTTTTATGTTTGTAGTACTTAACGGCTTCGGAACCCTACACTGAGCATGGTCCGACATGCTCTTGCCCGGTTTTTTATGTTTGTAGTACTTAACGGCTTCGGAACCCTACACTGAGCATGGTCCGACATGCTCTTGCGCGGTTTTTATGTTTGTAGTACTTAACGGCTTCGGAACCCTACACTGAGCATGGTCCGACATGCTCTTGCCCGGTTTTTTATGTTTGTAGTACTTAACGGCTTCGGAACCCTACACTGAGCATGGTCCGACATGCTCTTGCCCGGTTTTTATGTTTGTAGTACTTAACGGCTTCGGAACCCTACACTGAGCATGGTCCGACATGCTCTTGCGCGGTTTTTATGTTTGTAGTACTTAACGGCTTCGGAACCCTACACTGAGCATGGTCTGACATGCTCTTGCCCGGTTTTTATGTTTGTAGTACTTAACGGCTTCGGAACCCTACACTGAGCATGGTCCGACATGCTCTTGCCCGGTTTTTATGTTTGTAGTACTTAACGGCTTCGGAACCCTACACTGAGCATGGTCCGACATGCTCTTGCCCGGTTTTTTATGTTTGTAGTACTTAACGGCTTCGGAACCCTACACTGAGCATGGTCCGACATGCTCTTGCCCGGTTTTTATGTTTGTAGTACTTAACGGCTTCGGAACCCTACACTGAGCATGGTCCGACATGCTCTTGCCCGGTTTTTATGTTTGTAGTACTTAACGGCTTCGGAACCCTACACTGAGCATGATCCGACATGCTTTTGCTCGGTTTTTAGCTTTACATAATGTTTGTGCGCCAGTATTTTCATTTATTTCAAATGTTACAAGTCAATTTGAAAACATTTAGTTCAAATGTTACAAGACCTGTTATTGAAATGGGCCTTCCTTACTATCCATGTCTATATTCCATATTAACTCGTCTTTATCTTTTCTTTATTATTGCTATTTTATTACATAGTGCAAAACAAAGTCGCTTTCTGCATCTGTCTGTCTGTCTGCATATCCGCTGACTCCTCCTAAACCACGCGTCGGATTCTGATGCGGTTTTCAATATCAGATTTCTTTTTTCACGGGAGGCTTTTAATGTATAATAATTTCCGTTTTCTGTACGGTACGAAGCGAACCGAGGGCGGGTCACTAGTACTAAATGTGAAAGTAACTCTGTTAGCCTGTTTGATTATTTGTTATGGTTTCACAGCTAAGGAGGAGGCAGGCACACAAGCACTCAGGCCATCTGATGGTAACTGGAATCTGAGAACCATAGTTATTTGAATTCTCAAGACTATAATCTTAAGACTGCAATCCTATTAAGTACCTCAAATGCGTTGCCAAACCTGAGGATTAAGATGGAATGCGTCTATGCTAGTAATTTCACCGTTTGTCGTATCCCCACACCGGAACACAACAATGCTAACACTGTTGCTTACTTTTTTACCTTTCAATTGCGAGGGAATAAGGGCTTACATTGTAGTACTGTTAGGCGATGGGCTTGCAACCTGTCACTAATACACTAGTAAACTTCTTGGCCCGATTGTGCATAATGTCATTAAGGAATTATAAACGAGTATTCTTAGAGTTGTTGGTGTTTCTGTATTTCTGCCTACCCCAATCTAGGAATGAAGGCGTGATATTATGTATACGAAATTTGAAAGAGTAAAATTTGATAATGCTATTTTATGGTATCTAAGACCTGATCTGATGATGGAGTCGGTTTGTGGCGGAATTTTTAATGTGGTCAAGTGAAACATGGGAAATGTATCACTTTTTTACATATTCTCGATCCTTACGTACATTGTCAAATTGTTGTTGTACCTATGCTTAGACTAATTGATTTTAATTTTAGGTTAACTGAAGAAGAAGGAGACAGTACGTATGACTATTAATTTTGATAAGGAATCATAAATAAGGGAAGAAAGAAGGAAGAATATGAACTTCAAGACTATCAGAAGAAATGTTAATATCATAGTTATAGTTCATAAATACTGCTGAAAATAGGGTAGTTAGGTGCGGTCTGTTAATTGCGCATATAAAGCAAAGCAATTTAATACCCATGTAGCCATAGGTTGTCAAAGGAACTAAGTCCGACGAATAATCCAAATGCGAGCCATATCGATCCTGCATAGCTACAGAACCGGTAAAACCATATTGCTTTTAACACCGTATCGTATTGTTTTTACTCGTCCGCCATTACTTTCAAGTAAATAAGAGTCATTCTAACATTGGCAATACGATAATATGTAAAAATCAATATTGTTTTACCAAGTATATCAGAGGCTCATTATGTAATGCATAATCATACGCATCGTACACTGTCGGTTAAGTTCGTATTCGTCCTGCTGTCTCAATTAGTTTATCGATGGGTAAGTACTGAAGCCACCCTGTAAAGCTAACTGTTTTGACCGAAAAAAGGTGTAGTTATGACTCTTCAATACATCTGTCTGTCATACTACTTCGGGCGTCATCGACCCCACGGCAGAAATCTGCAGAGATGCAGTCGCGATACAGCATCGCTAAGCCATTGCTACAACCGCGATGCAGCATCGATACAGTCATAATGCAAAATTCTTTAATTTTTTCACTTTTCCTATACTTGTCTATCCAAAACAGTGTCGCGCGTAAGTTTAGTAGCGATGCTGAATCATTACAGTCGCGCGTTTGCAACGATGCAAAAGCTATACTATTCAATTGCACTGTATTACTTCAGAAAAGAATTCAGATAAAAAACTAGAGTTAGAGGACTTATTATAGGTCACTAGTAGAATGACTCGGTCGCAAAATTACCGACTCGCAAAGTCCGAGTCGCAAAATGACCACATCGCTTGTAGCCTACTTCTCAAAATGTCTGAGTCGCAAAATGACCACTTCGTTTGCGTTACTAGGTAGGTTAGGTTCGTTAGGTAACTTCAAATGCCCGAAGGGCAAATTTCCCAAGAATAGCAGCCCCGCCATGCGGGGCTGCGTCGACTTTGCTAAGACAGGCATAAAATGATAAAAGCAAAGTGGTCATTTTGCGGCTTAGTCATTTTGAGATGTGGGCTACAAGCGATGTGGTCATTTTGCGACTCGGACGTTTTGAGAAGTAGGCTACAAGCGATGTGGTCATTTTACGACTCAGTCATTTTGAGATGTTGGCTACAAGCGATGTGGTCATTTTGCGATTTGGTAATGTTTCGATCTAGTCACTCTACTAGTGACCCCTTATTATACGTGTAAAACAAATCGTAAATATACTGCACCTGTGGCACCCATAGTGAAGTGTCACCGGTGTGTCAGAACAATGATTGGTCGCCTGTTGTAAGTGCCAAAGAATAAGAACTAAAGGCATAGAAGGAGCGATAAAATAAAAGGTAACATACAGATAGCTGTTATACACAGTCTTTTTGGGATTCAGTGTGCCGAAAAGAGACTGCTCTGTAAGCTAAAATATCATGGTCGTACAATGTTGCTGTCACACACTGTTGCATGTATAATCTGCGACCATGATGCCCAGTTGGTGTCGTTGGAGTCCAGTTTACGCAAGTTGACAACTGTGTACGGCTAGTAATTAGCAAGAACTGGGCCTCTATTCAGGTGCGTTAAAACGATATCGTGTTTGACACGTTTAAGAATCGTTTATGTCACAGTCGCCATTATTGTAAATGACATAAGAGTTATCAAAACGTTGACAATACGGAAACAGGTCAAAAACGATATTGTTATAACGCAGTTGAATAGAGGCCCTGTACTCTTTCCTTTTTTTAACTTAACGTATTGAAATTTTCGGATGGGTATAGATTTACGCGTTCGCTTTAACACGTTCCCTGTCCGGGTGCCCGCAATGTGGGGTCATGAACATGGGTTTTTGTTTGGGGACAGTGAACGTGTCTATGCCTTTAAATCTTATTCTATGGTAAGTGCACCTTAACGCTTTTCGGTTATAAATATTATTATTTAAACTTCTTTCGCTATTGTCCACTCAAATAATGATTCGTTACTTTTAGGTTTTATATCAATGTTCTTAAGGTCCGAAAGTGACAAATCACTGACTATGCAATATGTGTTTTTTGTACTTGATATTATTTACGTCAACATAATAAAAAAGTACCAAAAATGTCTCATTTTTATTTGTCCGTTAATCAAACAGCACAATGTAGTCCCCTCATTGAGGCCAAACTGACCAGGGAACGTGTCAAAAAACCAATGAATAATATCAAGGTCATTACGCACTCGGCGGTCAGGTCGCCCAGTGCGTAGCTGAACTTATGTAGGTAGGTGTGCTTACGCTAAACCGCGCCACCGACTTCGAGGAGGTTCTATTCATAAAATGTCGTTAAACAACGATAGTTTAGGGTTCAAACTACTTATTCAATAGGTCTATTTCACGAAAAACGCCTGAAGCTGTCTAGTTAAAAGTAAATTATACTTACTGTCACGTAACTTTCTGTCATTTCATCATACTTCATATTTTGTTTGAATTTTGTTGAATAACAATTTAATTTGCTTATTTAAATAGAAACTTATTAAAATACTAAGTAATAAATATTAGTAAGTACACATATTATTATTATGTATACTTGTATTTATGAGAATGCAGTGTTTGAAATCGAGAAACGTGAAACTTATGAACGTGGTTAATCATTTCATAATGCTGAATGAGGATCAAATGGATTAACAAACGGTATGATGCAGTAAGAAAAATTTTACGCACTTCATATTTCTCGATATGTTGAAGAATATTTTAAGTAAATTGCGGTAAGTTTGGCATGTGTCAACAATGAGTGATCATTGATAGTGACCTTGATCTTGAACTGCTCTGACATTAAATACTACGATAGTACTACAAATAGTAAAGGTAGGAACACACCTATTTTAATATTTTATATTATGTTTTTTTTATATTTTTTTTTTAGTGAGTAGCTGAATGAAAACTTCATAGGCCTATTCAGTATAACGTACTTTATCACCCCTTGACTCCAAAAGCGATTACTCGCGGGTCACCCTGTATATTCTACACTTTAGATTTGAAAATGTGTTTTTATTTTACTAATATGAAGGAAATACCTAAATTCGCACGCGTTTCGTCCATTTTAGCCAGAGCCGTCACGTTTCCCCCATGTCCGCATTAGTCAGGCTTCGGCCGTCGGAGGTGGAGGCTGTGTCGCTTGTTGATTGGTTGCGTTTATCGCGATTTTTGTGATTATTCACTTTATTTTAAATGGGGAACAAACACAACCACGAAAGGAAGAGAAGGGGTTGGCAAAAGCACAATGCTAAACGCTTGCGTGAAGAAATGAAGTTAGTTAAAATCGTAAACCTACTGATAGTGGAGTAGTTCTAAGAAACCTGATTTGACAGTTGTCAAAATGCCACGCTAAGGGAGGAGAAAATAAATCGGTAGCAACATAGACTGATTTTCGAGATGTATCGATTTGTATTACTAAGACTTTGTAATCGTTTAGTTGTAGTCTTGATGTTTTGGGCCAAAATTGGTTTATTTACACAAGTAATTTTAAACAACACGCGAAGTTCTTTCAATTAGTAGGTAGGTATATAAAAAATACACTTCTATGGTGAATATTTACCAAGATATAAAAATAGTTTAGCTAAAAAAACACATTTACAGGCAAAACAAGCTTCTTAGAACGACCCGAGGTTTTTTTTACTATAATTAATTATATAATATTGTTACTTCTTGGGATGGTTTCAATATTTCTAGAGCAAGACATCTCCAGAAATCTGAATACAAAGAGAATACTCCGTAAGTATACTCAGTACCTAACAAGTATATTTCAACAAATGAGTAAAATTGCAAAATTATTCATATTTTTTTATTTATAGGGTTAATGTTCCAGTTGTTGGCACTTCGCTACAAAGCGAAGAGTTAAGGTACCTAATGAACCGGTGAGGTATGCTTAAAAATAGTAAGAGGTGTATAGGAAAACATTTTAATAAATTTAGTATGGATTTTCACATTATCTTTATATTTTTTCAATTTACAGATTAAATGAATTGGTTGACATCGATTATAAAATTTACCACACAATGGAATTGTAAGTCCCAAATACGAATTATTTTTATAGAATGAGGATTACAAAATTTCATCCAAAAACTAATTCTGTTAATAAATAAATTATAGTTAAATCAAAACGTTCTGTTTTATTACAGGATGCCAATGGACCAAATTTCTTGTCTTTCAGTGGATGGAGAAATAGACAATGACATTGCTTACTCACACAGACAAAATAATGCCGTGAAGTAAAATCCGATATTGATTATTGTTGTTTCTTATGTCCTAATATTTTTTTCTAAAGATACCTGCGTACATTATTCATTACATTATATACATAAGGGCTTATAGTACTGTTAGGCGATGGGCTTGCAACCTGTCACTAATACACTGGTAAACATCTTAGCCTGATTGTGCAAAATGTGGTTACAGAATTATCAACAAACTTTTTAGAGTTGTTGGTAATTCTGTAGCTCTGCCTACCCCACTCTGGAAATAAAGGCGTGACTGTATGTATGTATGTATATACATACAAACATTAAGTAGGAACTTCTAAATATGTGATTGATACAGCAGCTTTAAGTTTTTAATTTTTTAAAACATCAATTTAATTTTATACTTTATAGTGATCAGAATCAGACATTGAAGTTTTTGCGGTAATAATCATGGATAAACATTCGTACAAACTAAGATCCTTTTTTTTAAAGACGGTTAAAATACCAAAACCTTCTCCTATGTGAAACAAATACTTTTCTGAAAACCGCATTAAAAACAGTTCAGCCAATCGTGAGATAATCGCGGACAAACATACATACATACATACATACAGGTCAAACTGAGAACTTCCTTTTCTTTGAAGTCAGTTAAAAATAATATCTTGAAGAAAGGGTCCATGACTGGGATTTTTGCCCTACTCAGCCGTTCTTATTACTTTACATTAGGTATTCTATTCAGTTCACTTTATTTTGTGCTTAGAATATTGTCAATAAAGGTAATTAGGTTTTATTACATTTCAATATACAGTCACATTAAATCACGGGGTTGTTGAGCCACCATAGAACTCTGTCCTAATGAGTAATGACAGCGTCAAGTCACGCAAAAGAAATTATTTACGTCAAAATTTACCGTCAACTTTCTATGAAAGGGTTCTCCCGGTAACCTTCGGAGAGGGAATATGGCCGATTGGAAGATGTACGGCTTTTACTTATGATTTATTCTCTTTAGCCGAACAATTTGCCCAATAAATATTATAAATAACTTAACACTAGCTAAATACACCTTAGACGTACAAACGACATTAATTAAAAATTATCTATCTATCTGTGAGTGGCTTCTAGAGTGGCTCAACAATCTCGTGATGTGACTGTACCTCATACAAGTAATTCAATCCTACCTTACCTACCGACAGTAAACAACAAATTTAAAAAAAAATGTAGACTGAAAAAAGTTTTTAACTTCTTATAGTCAATATTTTAATAAAAGTATTCGGAATCGATTATGTTTTTTTATTTTGTAAACATTGGTAGCAACCTCCGCGCCTAGTGGATCGGCGCACGGCTCGTCAGGCGCGGCGCGCGGCCGGCGCATGGCTCCGGCTCGCTCCTTGCTGGTGTGCTATACGCACACATACACAGAGTGCATAAAATACCTAAAGTTAATGAGCGCAAAAAAGGGCATTAAATTAAGTAAATGAGCTTCCTTTACATTCATGAATGGTATTAGCCCAATGGCAAAACCAATTTTTCTTATTTTATCATTAAATTAGGTCCTGGGTTATTTTTATCCTCTTAAAGGTCTTTGTAGATTTAGGTACTGTATTCACTTTGAATAGTCAATCAGCCGTTTTGTGACTTCTTGTTTTACCGTAGTCATTTCGAAATCACGATGCAGTTAGTGTTTGTAATATACCATGGTGCGTTTGCTATCGTCCGCAGAATCTTAGACGATTTTTTTTTAAATAATTCAATGTTTGAGTTTGCTGCCTTTCCCTACAGTTTTATTCCATAGGACCACATGGGCTTCAGAACGTGACATCTAAGCGTGTTCTCCCCGATGGCTACATGGTGTACTTAGGTTCCTTCTGATGCAGTCTGACCTAGTTAGCACCAGCACCAGCCTGATGGACAACACGCCGTGCCGCCAGACCACTCACCTCCACGGTGGGCATTAAAAATAAAGCCATAACCTCAAATTAAAAATAAGCAACAATCTTTGAAGGCTTTCTCCTCCTAAATTGTTTTTTTCTAAAAGAACAAAAAAAATTGTTCAACTTGCATAAGATTTAATTACATCAGGGCTCTGCTGTAATTTAATCATGGCCATTAAATCTGATCAAGATTACGATCTCTGACGTCTTTTAAACAGGCGTAGGCACTCATTTTGTATGTTGTTTTGCCAATGATAAAACATAATCTAATCTATCGTCTTATCTCATATTTATTATTCATGCTCTTTATAGGAAACAGGAGTAATAATAAAAATTACGCCCACTTTTGTATAACACATCGACGCTTTAAAGGGAATATGAAATGTATAAAATAATGTATCTAACATTAGTCTTAGTATTTAAACTCTGTCCGTCTGTCGCACGAAATATGTTAAGAATTCCTCCCTTGTTAGAGCGTGCTCAACCTATATCGATTTCTTTAGTATGCGGCTAAATCAATTTGTATTTGCCATGAAAAAAATAAAGTTGTAGTAGGCGACGGTAGCTAGTTACATGTCAATGTATTGTATTGTTAAAGTTTCTTCGTTTTTTTTGCTGGTTTTTTGTTTTTGTATTTGCTTCATAATCAAAATGTAACAATTAATTGTACCTTTAAAGATTACTTTGTCTTACTATAGTTTATTTCAGTTTTCTCGGCGCAACTTTGTTTTCATATCATTAGTGGAAACTGTTTTGGCTCGTGTATTAAACTAATTTTGTATTTTATTTCAAGCTGTTTGTTTTCCAATAAATAAATAAATCAATAAAATAGTTAAAAGTTTTCAAAACGCAATCAGATGGAACTATTTTTAAACCCCAAATCTCATAGAATGGTTTTCGAAAAGATGGTGATTTCAAGTTTCTCGTACCTTTTTTTACTCTGCCGCTGAGTAGCCTTGTTGTGTTCCGGCGTTCAGAGGGAGGGTAATATTATATACATATCGGGTTTATAAAAACTAGGACACAAGGATTGCATCTTAGTTGGCAACTATAATCAGCAAGTCCGTTTTTGTGATCGCTGAAGTCTTGGATTTTGTACCCAACCAACGCCAAATTGAACTCTACACTATTACTAAACTTTTATTATCCGTCCATGTATATTCGTATTCGTCCAAATTATGAAACGTAATAGATACCTCATTTTCGGATTTACCTGATTTTCGCAGACTAAAAAGTTTCTTTTTATCATACCTTGTTTTTGTTTTACCGTCATACATAACGATAAATACATTTGAAGCATGATTATAGTGCAAATCCCAAAGAAAAACAACAAAAAATAAAATTACCTCGTTTGTTTACATTTTGACGATCAAAAGACCCGAATAACAATCGATAGTGTTAAAATTATATTGTGATATTGCGAAAATCAAGTAAATAAGTCGAATTACACACAAGCCTGCGCTTGGTGCTCGAAATATTGGTTCAGTTTAGGTAGAGAGACAAAATAATGGAACAAGAAATAGGAAGAAATATCCCAAATATTTCGGTTAGTTAGGTTACGTAATAAAATGTACGGAATGGTGTTATGAAGGAGGTCAAGTCACACTACCTACGCAACCAGTAAAAAGACGAAGGCAGCAGAGAAATGTGTGATAAACAGGCAAAATTTAATCTAATAAACCTATTAATTATTCATATTGACAAGGGTTTTTTCGTACAATCTCATTTTTTTTAAAGCACTTTATGTAATGAATAAAAAGCGCTCGTAACTACTTCACTATGAACTTTTCGCCTCATCACGCTTAAAAAGGCATCCCTCACGCTTAAAAACTGCGTTGAAAAGTCAAGCGTGGAAAAAAGTATACCAGTCTCCGTTAATATCAAGAGCGCATCTGGAAGTTTTTAGGGTTCCGTAGTCAAACTAGGAACCCTTATAGTTTCGCCATGCCCGTCCGTCTATCTATCCGTCCGTCCGTCCGTTCGTCCGCAGCTTAGCGCAGAGACTCTTAGTACTAGAAAGCTGCAATTTGGCACGAATATGCATATTATTCACGCCAAAAAAGCGGTACAATATTTAAATTTTAGGGTACCTACCTCTCCTACACATAACGTGGAGATGTATTTTTTTTTCTCGTCTACCCTATAGCTTAAGGTGTCGTTGGATAGGTCTTACAAAAATATTACGGGTTTGTGAAATCAGTCTTTTGATTAAGTAACCCGTTTATGAAATATTAAGCTTTAAAGCGCTAATTTTTGTCAGACTCAAGTGTAAAAGCAGCCAAAACTACAAAAAAAAATACCTGAAAAAAATATTATATGAAAGAACATATAACGAATTTTAAAGAAAAACCATCACGACTAAGTAGGCCTCATTGGTTCTTGAGATACAGTCGATTAAAGTGTTTATACCTACAAAAAACATCTAAGACGGTGCCAATCGACTTTAAATAGAAAATTAGTTATTACTAGTTGATTTTTATGTTTGTAGTACTTAACGGATTCAGAACCCTACACTGAGCATGGTCCGACATGCTCTTGCCCGGTTTTTACAAACTAATCTTTTACAAAAGTGTATACTGTATAATCAGCTTAATATTCCCTTTCGGAGTAGTTAAGTTTTCGTGGCTTGAGAGAATACTTGAATAGCATTAAAATACTAAGGTCAATTACTTAACTACGCTCCGTTCTGTAACAAGATTAATACATATTTTTCACTTCTCACGCTCGTAAAGTCCTTCTTTATGCTGGATTTAGGCTGCATAAAATCGCATTTTATGCCCTAGTGCATAAAGTGTCGTCATCGAGACTAAGACAATTGAGCCCTACAGCCAGACAGAGGAGGTGACTTAACTAAATAAACTTGTTATTTGAATACAATTACTTTAATTTGTTAGCCTTTCCAAGAAAAGGTATTTTTTATATTATTACCGTTTTATTTCCTCGTAATCGAAGTGAAAAGCTCACCTTCCGGCTCAGATGGATACCATATTCGTTGACTGTCAGTTTTCACCAGGATTTTTTAGTAGATAGTGCGTATTATATTATCTTATTTCACGTAGCGAGGTGAATTATCGCATAGACCAAGCATCCTGGTTTGCGCTCTATCTATTGCGGATTTCTACACTATCAAAAACACAAATGTAAGTAATTATTGCTACGACATTAAATTAAAAAATCGTCAAGAAGACAGACCGATAAATAAAGACGAATGTAGATATAAATACTACGTATATAATTTACATCTGTGCTTGAAAGATGTTAATTGTATACGTATTGTACGTGTTTATTTGTTAGATGGGCGTTTTCCAAGAAAAGTGTACGTCGTTAAGGACAAAGTTAAGAAAATTTTACTTTTTCCATTTCGTAACGAAAATTAGCCATACATTTTGATACGTTAATTTTCGTGACAAAATGGAAAAACTTAATTTTTCTTAATTTTTTCTTTAACGATGTACACTTTTTTTGGAAAAAACGCCCAGATACGAGTAGTAGTACTTACAACTTTAAAATTATTTCTTGATAAATTCTGTAACCACATTTTGCACAATCAGGCCAAAAAGTTTAATAGTGTATTAGTGAAAGGTTGCAAGCCCATCGCCTAACAGTACTACAAGCCCTTTTTCCCTTATTCACCTCTTACATCTTGTCTTAGATCAAGTTGAAAAATCCCAAATCTGTTTTTAAATTTATACGTTGAGTGTAGTTTCTGATAAAATAGAGAGAGACTATGAAAAATCAACAGAAGTCCTTAATAACTTGGAGGTTTATGGTTTTTTTTTTTCGTAGATTTAATCTCAAACCCGTATTTACTCAAACTTGCAGTGATTTGTACTTGAGAATGATTTTCCGTGTTTGTCTATCACGAATATTGCGATGCTTTGCCTTATTATTACAACATTGATACTAGTGACACCAAATTTTGGCCATAATTTTTGCAGACAAATAATAGATTAAATGTCGATAAATTATCACCTAAAAACAATACGAACTAGATAAAGTTATGATAATAGATTATATTATGATTGTTCAAAAAATCAAAATGGCCCCACTCAATTCGATCAATCTTTTAATCAACTTTATCGGAAAATCAATGCGATTAACAAGAGGTATAAATTAATAAGTCTAACATAGTGCCGATAGTCGATATCTTGCGAGTCTCTGAAAATGCATAAAGCGTTAGTGGTCTTGCTCGGTTTTGCAGGTATGATACTATTTTAATTTGACTTGCGGTTAATAATTATAATGTATAAACAATTTTATTTGAAAAAAAAGTCCCAGTACTAAGAAAGTTTTCGAAAACATTTGAGGAAATTGAGAATTTTCCCATTCTGAACAAAAAAAATGATGTTCTTTGATTTTGTTTCGGTAAAAGGCTTAGTTCAGAACAATTGTAAAATTATTTAGTCTTAATAGAAATAGTAAGTTTAATGTTTATATTAACGATAAAAAATATTTTTGTAAATTAATTTTCGTCATAATTTAACAAAAACGCTGAAATAACTATTACATTAGTAATAATTGAAACAAAACTCAAATAACACGATTATTATAATAACTATCCCGCTACTACTATTGTATACTTGCCTACTCGATGCACAACTCAATCACTTTTCTTAATCTCTCAAGGGTTAGCTATAAGAGATCCCTTCAAAGGATAAGTTCGCCTTTGGATATTATTTTCTTGTATCTTCATTGTATTCTTTCTGTTTTATTTTGCACCATAAAGTGTATACATACATACATTTACATACCTACTATCGAATAAATGATAACTATTTTCAAAATTATGGAGTTGTTTTGGTTGTTTAATGCAAAAGTCTTCCTACATTTTGTTTAATATTTCATCGTCACTTTGTTCAAATAACTTACATTCAATATTTTATTAAGTTTATATTTACTCCAATATAAGATCAATGGGCCTTAGACTCAATCTTGGCCAACAAGATCATATCGAGCAGAGCTCTCCTTGCCTTTGTTCAGGGAGTATTGACGCCAACACTGATGTAAGGTAGTGAATCATGGGTAAGGCAGAAGAAGAATCAAAGTAGGATGAATGCTGTTGAAATGAGAGCTCTGTGGAGTATGTGTGGAGTTAGGATTATAAATAGAGTTAGAAACAGCGACACCCGAGAACGATGTAGATTGAAAGATGTAGTGACGAAGATCGAAAAGGGTGTGCGAAGATGGTTTGGTAATTTAGAAAGGATGGATGAAAGAAGAAAGGAAAGTGGTATGGCGAGCGAAAGTTAGTGGAGCTATCGATAATGGATGCCCTAGATGCACATACAGTGATCAAATTTGCGATAATAAGGGCCAATTGAAAAGCACCCAAAATCGACGTACAATCGTAGAGGAAGCGAAAGTTTTTTGTTTATACCGGTGCAACTCTCTTTCCATAGTCTCTGTCTGCCATATTGGGAGACAGGCGTGAAGGTATATATGTATTTACTCCAAAGTAAAATGTAATTTAAAAAAACCAGCTGAGTGTGAGTCACACTCAAAGACGAAGGTATCCGTACCACCGAACGAAATTAAAATCAAGCAAAAAACACTGAGCGAAACACGTTTCTTGTATTGGGTTCTTTATTTTATTTGTTATTAGCGACCCGCCCTCGCTTCGCTCCGGATTAAAGTATTATACATATAAACCTTCCTCTTCAATCACTCAATTCAAATCAATTAAAAAAAACCGCATCAAAATCCGTTGCGTAGTTTTAAAGATTTAAGCATACATAGGGATATAGGGACAGAAAAAGCGACTTTGTTTTATACTATGTAGTGATTATAGTGGCAATAGAAAACATATCAGCATTTTATTTTTTCTAGCTTTTGCTGCAGCGGTGCCGGTGCCCGAAGAACACTTCGAGTACCCAAGGTTTATCCAGTTCCCTGACGGAGATGGAGTGCCCCACACCGTCGACCTCCAGGAAGAAGTCGACCAGAACCTTCTAGAAGAAGTGCAGAGGAACCCTGAAAATAACTTGTACCTGCTCTATACTAGGTAACATCTCTTTTCAATAAAGGCGTAAAAAGTTTAAGAAATTAAAGAAGAAAGAAAAACATTTATTCACAACAATAACGTATAGATAAAAACAACAAAGAGAAAGGAAATATACTGACAAATTGTTGCGAAACGGTCGCAACTATGCGGTATGCTGTTAAAGAACTGTACTGCGCATGTTAAAGAAATTATATTTAGTAAACAAAATCCTAGTTACTCGTAGTCTTAGACGTTGAGATACCAATGAGTTACATACGAGTGTAATATTAACAATTCACCAATGTAAGTGTTGAGATGCAGCTGCAAGAGCAGAGAGGAAGCTGCATTGGTGACAATTGAGTCACTTACATAATAAATAATGACTAGCCAGATTTTTCGGCACAATTTTATCTTGTAAATTACTATAATTACTAGATTATTACGATTTCTGATTTTTTTCTCTTCTTTTAACATATTTTTAAAGTCATACAATCTGGTCCATATTTTCAAAAATGTTTTATATTTACTAGCTTTTATAGAATACTGTTTTAAATGAGGGTTTCATTTCAGACGTAACCCAACTACCTCTCAAACCCTGGTCATTAATAATGCCAACTCCATCCGCAACTCCAACTTCAACCCGAGCCACAACACCGTCGTCGTTGTCCACGGCTGGCTGAGCAACCAGAACACTGACATCAATCCCACTATCAGAGATGGTAAGTTAATTGCCATGTGACACAGCGGACCTATTTATAGTCACAAAGCATCTGTCACTGTCGCACTTACATACTTGACATAAAGTGACAGTTTTTTTAATCCACATTTGCCTACAACCGAACGTTGCAGGGAGCTGGTAAAACAAAAAAATTTTGCCCTACTTATTTATATTTGGATGTATGTATTGGTCTAGGTTTGGGTAATGTGTCCTATATGAGCTATAAGAAATTATAAAGACCACAAACGTTGATAAACAATTAACACATTCGCTTGCGAGTAGTTGTTAATTCGGGTCTATGTAAAGATTATGTCACGCGCCAGCACTTTTCCAAGATCACCCAAGAGTTTGCTATTGGTTTTTCAGTGATAAAGCCGAGAATTCAATTCCGTGCTAGGATCCTTATTACCAATCATAATGCTTTTACATAATCGAATACCAAAACTAACTGTAAATTTTAATTGAAACTTTTAGCGTACCTGAACAAGGGCGAGGCCAACGTGATTGTCTTGGACTGGAGAAGGCTTGCCCTGTCTGGCTACGTGACGGCTGCAAATGGGGTCCCCGCCGTGGGCCGCGGCTTAGGCCAGTTCCTCCGCTTCCTCAGCCAGACCTCCGGCGCACCTTTCAGCTCCATGCACCTGGTTGGGTTTAGCTTGGGCGCTCACCTCGTGGGCAATGCTGGCAGGGAGCTGGGAGGCGCTGTCGCTCGTGTTACTGGTGGGTTAAATCTACATCTGTACTAATAAGTTTTTAAAGAGGTAAAGTTTGTATGAGATGAAATTTGGTAAGGAGATACTTTGAGTCCCAAGGAAAGACAAAGGGTACTTTTTATCCCGAAAAAAATGACGTTTCTTAAGGCGATAGCGATAAACGACTTCTACGCAGACGGAGTCGTGGGAAACAGCAAGTAAGTTACAACTTCAGAAATAAACCAATGTCGGTAAACAATGACGAATTATGATTTCGAATTTATTTTTTTGAAAACTGACTTATAGAAAACAACACTCACCGCAATACGTTCGTTAGAACATTGAAACTTTGAAATACCTATACCTAACAGTTCTATATCTTAAAAAAGTGCATAAAATGGACTTGAGATTAAATAATTTTACTTACAAATACCCTCGCAACACATTTGCAATTAAGCAGTTAACATGTATGTTCTTAGTCTATTTTAGTCTGTTGTAAATCTAGAGAAATAAATAAATAATATTCTGGTAAAATGGTTTTAAAGCAGTGTTATTAATTTATCCCCAAGTTTCCCTATTGGGAATTAGGCATTCGATTTTCATTGCCCTAGGACTAGTATTAGCGACATGAATTGTTTAATAGGTCTAGACCCGGCCGGTCCCCAGTGGAATTACAACAGAAACGCCCTGAGCTCTAACTAAAGTAGTTACATTAATCATCTTTGGCCATCATTAATGTCACAGGGTTCTTATTAATTTTAGTAATATTTATATAGGTTTGGATCCCGCTGGGCCTTTGTGGGTCTACAACAGTAACCGCCTCGGGTCTAACGATGGTGGTTACGTAGAGGCAATCCACACGGATGGTGGCTACACCGTCGGCGGTCTCGGCATTGGATCAGCTCTCGCCAACGTTGACTTCTTCCCCAATGGTGGCATTTCCCAGCCTGGTTGTCTCACCAACATTTGCAACCACAACCGCGCGTGGGAGTTCTTTGCTGCCACCGTTTCTTACAATCATTTAGTCGGCCGGCAATGCACGTCTAACTTGCAAATCAGCCTCAACACTTGTAGAGGAAGCGAGCTGCGTATGGGCAACGATGACTTAAGGAAAGCCGGGTGAGTTAAGATTAGATTAATAAATATACAACTAGGCAATTTTAAAGTTTGAATAATTTTTTGTGACTAATTATAATATATAATAATATCACAGAACAAAGTCACACAAATTGACCTAGTCCCAAACTAAGCTTGTACTATGGGTACTAGACAACGATAAACTTACTTATATAGAGAAATATATACTTAAATACATAGAAAACATCCAAGACTCAGGAACAAATACTCGTGCTCATCAAACAAATATCCGCCCTTACCGGGATTTGAACCCAGGACTTCTAATATGTACATCTTTAGGCCGATTTGTCATTTATCCTTAAGAGGGCGCCGAGCGTCCAGTGGCACCCTTATTACTTTTTTATGTTTTGTAATAAACTAAAATATTATCTTATAATCAAAGAGCGCTTTACTGTTGTACAAATGAATACACAATTTATAGAGACTATGATATAACATACATACATAACATCACGCCTTCATTCCCAGAGTGGGGTAGGCAGAGCCACAGAAATACCAACAACTCTAAAAAGACTTGTTGATAATTCTGTAACCACATTTTGCACAATCAGGCCAAGAAGTTTACTAGTGTATTAGTGACAGGTTGCAAGCCCATCGCCTAACAATACTACAAGCCCTTATTCCCTGAGTCGCCTCTTACGACATCCACGGGAAGACATGGAGTGGCACTATTCTAACCCGGCAACCACACGGGCTATAACTTAACAACAATTGAACTATGAGTGAGCAACTTAACGGAGAAAAGTGGCCACCTTTTTCCGTTAAGTTGACTACACGAAGGTTAAAAGTTATTAAACTGTGTCATGTATGCTACATACTGCGTATTGATTTGAACAACAGTAAAGCGCTCTGAGATTTTAAGATTTTACTTTAGTTTATTAGAAAACACAATAAAAGTTACGAGGCTACCACTGGACGCTCGGCGGCCTCTGAAGCTATTACGTTTACTTTAGTAAGCAACAACCTAGACTAACTACAATAAGGTAATTTCGATTAGTCCGATTTGGCAGATAACATGTTAAAGAATAATGACAACTTGGACCCGTGGTGCATTAGAACAAAAAATGTTAGTATGAGTGGGAAGACTACGAAAGATATATTTTTTCCACTCTTCGCACTCATATAGGGCCGACGACAGGTCTCTGGCTGAGTACTGGGTAGTTTACCCTATATGGAAATGGAACATATTCAATCATTTTATATAGTTGAAATGTTGATGGATATAAAAAACTTGATATATAAATAGTTTTGATTACTAAAAGTTAATCATGGTTTACTTATTAACATAAAAACTAAATAGTTCTTTAACATAAAGTTTTGTTTGTTTTCAGATCTGGATTGTACCGCTTGGATACTGGTCGCAGATATCCGTACTAAACGACGACAACGAAGATGAATAAAGAACAAGATCTATTTTCAGTTAGCTGATTACCTAAATATATGTTGCTATTAAAGATGAAAGATTTCATTTTTTGGCTATTTCCAATAATCATTATGTAGTTAAATATGTCATCTATCTTTATTTGTAATTTTGTGGTGTTAGTTAACTAACCCTGTGTGACAGTGGTTGACCGGTAAGAATAATAATGCCACTCCATGTCTTCCCGTGGATTTCGTTAGAGGTGACAAAGGGAATAAAGCCTAAATAAAGGGAATAAGTACTATTAGGCAATGGGTTTGCAACTTGTTACTAATACACTGGTAAACAAGTTAGCCTACTTGTGCAAAATGTATTTACAGATTTTTTAACAAGTCTTTTTAGAGTTGTAGGTATTTCTGTAGCTCTCCCTCCCCCACTCTGGGAATGAAGGCGTAATGTCATGTATTTAAGTATGTAGGTATCCTATCGCAAACACTAAAAACGTTTGCCAGCTGTTTCATTTGCCATAATTTTCATCTTATGCTGAACCCAATAACTTTTCAATTTTTTAGATATACTTACAGAACGTGTATGTTAGGTTAGGTTTATTTTATAACAATTCAGGAAAGTTAAACGGTTTCAGAGAAAAATGACTTTCGGACAAATGAAAATTATTGCAAATGAAACAGCTGGCAAAGGTTTTTTTGTGTTTCAGATAGGTAACCATGTATGTATGTAGTTAGTTATAATATTATTTCAACACATCCAAACATGATTCTTTGGCAGTGAAAAATTTTCTGCGCTGTATTCCGCGGGAGGTGCGCCAGCCCTTACTCTTCATTTAATAATAGTTACCTATCTTTCTTTTAGCATATACTGACTAGATAAGGAATAGCATAAAAAGTTAAACACTATTTTCTTACATACATAACACTACGCCTTAATTCCCAGAGTATGTAGGCAGAGCTACAGAAATACCAACAACTCTCAAAATACTTTTTATAATTCTGTTATATTTTGCACAAACAGGCCACGAAGTTTACTAGTGTATTAGTGACAGGTTGCAAGCCTATCGCCTAATAGTACTACAAGCCCTTTGTGGACAAAATGAAGTGTCGTAATCACTTTAAGAAACGTAACTTATCAGTTGATAAAACATTATTATTTTCTTTCTAACAAAAGAATGTATTGAATATTAAAAACAAGCGACCGCTTTACACGTGTAGCAGAAACTCCCGAAAAATTCTGTTCATCCGATCGCTGCCAAACCTTACAGGATCATGTTCTTGAGCTAATCTGAAGATTGCGTATTTTTTTATTATTTCAGTTCTGCAGTTTTGGGGTCCATAGGGAACATACCCACATAAACACATCGAGTTTTTTTTACGTATAAAGAGCATAATTATAACCATGGTGTTTAGAAACTTCAAAAACTTTTGGAAAAATGAAACGGTGTTCAGAGTGAAATTAGGAAAGAGATTCAAATTTCACAAAAAAATACTAATCGTAGTCGTTGCCAGGTAAGAACAAATATGTGGTTTTACGTCACCAAATCGAACACCTGATGGTAAGTGGAATCTGGGACATATACCTACACTTAAAATCTCAAGACAACAATCTAACCGTTGTCAACCCTGTGGACCAAGATGGTATTCCTTGATACTAGAAATTTTACCGGTTGTCTTATACGCCCACCGGAACAATAATGTGATAACTGTTGCTTGTAGGTTAATGCCAAATAGTCCTACCACCACTGTAATATTAAAAACCTAAAACCCTTGGATACAGATTCTCCGTCTTAACGTCTTAGTCGTGACGCGCCCTGGTTCGGTTAGGTCAGAGGTCCGGTTACCAAAGTATTCCATAATTATTACTTATCTTGTTACACTATGATAGCAAAACCTTTATCGGATTGACGTTTGGCAAAGTGATATAATAATATGTTGTCACGTCGTGTTTCTATACGAAAATAGCAACTAAACAATGTTTTTATCGACTGATAAGCAACGTTTCTTAATGAGACATTTTGTCTACATATTGTATAATTTAATTAAACGTTTTATCGTGGGAAGATGGAAATTTTAAAACCTTTTTTTTCTTTTCTTTTCTCTTGAAAACCTTTTTAGAAGTTACACCCTTATGAGTACGATCACAGGTTAGTTTGCGTTTAAAAAGAAAGTTCGCGAATTTCTTAGCAGGTAGAATTGTCATCATCTTGATATTATGATTGCTTTATCTGAATTAATGTTTGTTTATCCTCATATTATTAAGCTATTGCATAGCTTCTATCGCGGGCCTTGAGCGCGGGGACCGAATCCAGAAATTCCGTAACGAAAAAACCTCACGCTCCCCACTCCGACGGGCAAGGAGGTGTGGCTTGAAGGCCGTGCATCGTCTAACGTCGTTTCAGTTCGGCAGTCTTCGACACGGCGTTGTGTGCGATTAGACGTATTGTACGACTCTACGAAACTAGCACGAATCGAGACAAGCTGCTCCGAAATCGGACGAATACATAAGCAGCTGTTTATGAGAATGAATGAGAATGATGAGTCCACAACAAAATATGGGACCACCATTGACGCGGTATTTTCTAGGTATTTAGAGGATATTAAGTCGCAAACTTATGTTTCTTATTTCAGTTATCATAAACCTATAGTTTCAATGATAAATATTCCTGAATAACCAACAGCTACTGTAAGATAATAAAACCCACATGTATTGTAAAATAATAAAAATATTTTAAACAATATTAACTTTTTTTATTTATTTAATAATAGAAAAATTTGTTTTCTTATCGGTCACCACGCTCAAAAAGTGTAATTTATTTATTTAATAGTAGAAAAGTTTGTTTTCTTATCGGTCACCACGCTCAAAAAATGTGACTTGAATTAATATCAAAGAAAAAGAAATACTGCATGAATAAAATAAATAAATAAAATTATAATTGCATAAGTTGATACAAAATGCTATGCAATAGCTTTACCGCGGCAGTCCCCGAGTGCCACACGTCTTTTTTATATATTATACATTTATATTATATAATTATGTTTGTGTTATTATTTTTACTAGCGCAATATATGTATTTATGTTATTATAGCTTATTGATATGTAACTGTATGTGTATTAGTTACACCTTATGTTGCACCGTCACTACAATCTCTGCTTTGCCCAAAGGTCAACTGGTAGAGAATGCCTTACGGCATTAAGTTCGCCTTTTGTATACTAAGTGTATTCTTTTGTGCAATCCAAGACAGGAACAAATACTCGTGCTCATCACACAAATATTTGCCCTAATATACCTACTTCATAAAACAAAATAAAGAAGTAAACATAGTGTACCTAAAAGTAAAAATCCATTATGTCACCCGAAAGACAAGCCTTTCCCAAAATAGCCTGAATAAGCGTCCCGTTGCTGGGGAAAAGCCTCTCCCTTGGATTTCCAATCGTGTCTGTTCGTAGCAATCTCTGACAAGTCGCTTCGAATTGCAACTAAGTCGTCCTGCCACTTTCGCCTTGGTCTACCACAGCGCCAGTAACCGTCCTGTGGCACCCACTCAGATACTATCTATGCCCACGTACCTGCGGGTGGGTGCATTCAGCAAACATCTATAACAAATAAAAAATTAATTAATTAATTTGGGTTCCCTTCATCTGGCATAATATTTTTTGGCATAATCATCATTTGGCATACAGCCTTTCTTTTCTGAAACCATATACTTTCAAGATTATTTAAAATATCATTGCATAAAACCCACCCTAACCTAACCCAACTTAGGTTAGGTTTATTCCATAAAAAACCTGAAAAGTACACAGTTTCAGAAAAAAAGACTGTATGCCAAATGATGAAAATGCCAAATGATGATTATGCCAAGAGAGTTATGCCAGATGAATGTAAACCCAAAAATTATAATAGCGAAAGTAAACCTGTTTGTTTGTATGATATATTTTCAAAGTTAAATCGATTTTAGTAGAATTTGGTATCGAGATAGCTTGGTTTTGGTTTGGTTTGGGGAGAACATAACATGTTACATTTAGGCCGGAAGTTTGGACAGTTCCCAAAGGACAAGCGATAAACGACCTCAACGGCGTCGTGGGAAACAGCTAGTAACACTATTATCATAACTTGTACTCATACAAAGTATCACACATTTTCTTGTCCATTCAAGAAAATGTGTGATACTTTAGACATACTATTTTCCATTACAACTTATGATAGGACTTCACAACTTGGCTCTTTGCCGCTGGCGTCGTCACCAAACTAACTTACCTATGTACCGAATAAATCCACCAGAATTAACTTTGATAACGTAGTTTGCAAACTTATTATTATGGAAATAGGATTGAATACCTAGATTTTCACACTTTGCTTCTATTTGTTAAAGCATCAAAACGGAAATCTGTTGTAGACAACGTTTTAATTCACTCACTTTTAGAACGAGTTGCTTGATCAATAGTTAAACTAATTGTTAAAATCAGAAAAAAAAACTAAAATCTTACACATTACCTTGAGATTTAACCATTAATAACGATTTTTAACAGTTAGTTTAACTAAGCTAAAAAGCTCGTATTATGGACAGTGCTCCAGTCATAAATAATCCTATAAATATAAGGTTCTGGGATTGCACATTAATAGCTACAGTTAGATTATATATTGAAATTATTCGGGCTTACCACTATTGGAATGAAACGTTTGGTATTGCCAAGATTTCATTAACAAAAATGTTAATCTTCATCACTGGAGCATTGTAAATAATAGGTGCTTTAACCTTACTGATCAAACAACAGGCCCTTAATCAATTTTGTAGAACAGTTTCAATTTTTTTAGACCATATTTTTTTTGAAAAATTTGTTATTAGGCATCACGTCCCTTCTAAGGTTACCTGTGAGATATGTTAATGGGTGATAAGACCGTCTGTTGTTTATATTAATAAGAACTACCTTATCGGTAAGAATGTTTTGGTTTAGAGATCAAGGTACAGTCAAGGTCATGAATATGTATACACTTTAGTACCTTTTCACTTTAATCGCTGTGTCAATTTCATATGGCAGTTGAAACATCACGTTAAATAGACAAGGTACTAAAGTGTATAAATATTTATAACCTTGACTGTACTTATATCAAAATCAATCTCTAAAACACGATCTTGATTTATCTTTCGCTCGATTGCACAAATAGCGTGGCAAGTGAATTAGAATGTGACAGGTGTCTAATGGGACCTTAGTTTTAGTTAAAGTTGGTCCAACTGAGAGTACATGTACAATCGGGCTAATAATTAGCTGCACACTTTTGCACCTTGTCGCTTTACCGCTTTTAGCAGATTAGTGCTGCACTAGAAACACGATGTTAAAGTGACAAGGAACTATAATGCAACTACGTTTAAAGCTGACCGTACCTCAATAAGCTTCGAAATAGACACCTTATAAACCATCATCGTTAGACGGAATCGCGATTGAATGCCTGTGTCATCCAGGCAGACATCCTCGGGATAAAAACTCTTAACTGTAAATAAATAAAAAAAAACACGCCTGGCCATGCCTTTATGCTGAATTCATTAAACTAAAACTAACATAAAAATAAACAATTATAACAAATTTTCTATTTAAAGTCAATTGGTGCCGTCTTAGATGATTTTAGTAGGTATAAACACTTTAATTGCCTGTATCTCAAGAAACAATTCTAGTAAGTCGTTATAGTTTTTAAAATTCGTTATATGTTCTTTCATTCAAGTTTTTTTTCAGATGCTTAGTACTTATCTGTAGTTTTGGCTGTAGTGGGGAGGGACACTTGAGTCTAACAAAAATTATCGGTTTCAAGCTTAATATTTCATAAACGGATTACTTAATCGAAAATCTGTTTTCACAAACCCGTAATTCTTCTGAAGGGCCTATCCAACAAAACCCCACACTATAGGGTAGAGGACAAAAAATACATCCCCACGTTACGTGTAGGGGAGGATCCCTAATTTTTTTTTTCATTTTATTGTACCACTTTGTTGGCGTGACTAATATGCATATTCATGCCAAATAACAGCTTTATAGTACTAAGAGTCTCTGCACTAGGCTGCGGACGGACGAACGGAAGGACGGACATGGCGAAACTATAAGGGTTCCTAGTTTGACTACGGAACCCTAAAATCGCGTCACAATCAAACAAATAAAACAAAACACTTATTGCTTGTTTAGAATATATGACAAGAAACTCTCATCAAATATTCTAGTTCAAAACCACATTGGATTTTACTTCCAGCTATTAACCCTGGCTTTAACGCATAACCGCAAACCACAAAATGTACCCCATCGATTACTCTCCCAACTAACACTGAGATAGTACACAGACCCACTATCTACGCCGTGTCACCGGACCGAAGGTGTACAGGACCAAATTCCATTTTATATCCCCAATAACTTACGTTATTCCAATAACCAATAACGCACCTGAGCCGCCGATATCTTTGTGACATTATGTTTAATACTTCGCACAGTAAACCTAGGACTGGACGCGGCAATATCCATTATTGATTAACGAATAAAAACTAGGCACATACTTTGTTTATTTTACGACCTTCAAGGCCTCAGGTTCTAAGGTCTCAAGGCCTGTTTTCATGTCCGTATAAAATATTGTTTAATGCAATTTTCACGTAATATAAACTTTTATGAAGCTAGTGGGTAAATTAGGATCATGAGGTGAATCTAAGTGTCCTGACAACAGACACGAGTTTCATAAAAGCTTAAAATAAAGACTACATAGACCTAGTCCCAAACTAAGCTGTAGTGTTTGTATAAAGGGTAGTAGACAACGATAAACTTACTTATACATATAAATAAAATATATACTTAAATACATAAAAAAACATCCAAGACTCAGAAAAAAACTCGTGGTCATCACATCACACAAACATCTGCCGTTGTGCTAGCTTCGTTGGCAGGGTCTATACCCACTAGGCCAACATGTCCTTACCTAAACTAACCTACGTAATGAACTAATGAATGTTATTAAAAACTCTTTTATTACAAATTGTGATATTCATAATGATTTTAATACAAGAAATAAAAATAGAATTGCCATTACAAAATTTCGTGTCCGCGAAGTATATGAATCATTTAATTTTGTAAGTCAATGCATTCTTTTCTATAATAAATTAACTACCCGACAAAGTTTTAAATTTATCATTTTCAGCACTTAATAATTAAATAGATATCGATATTATTTGAATTATTAATTAGCTCTTGTGTTTATTAGAAGTTTCGACACGTTTTCCTACTTAACTACGCATGATATAATATATATATACACCGTGTTTTTTTTGATTTACGATAACTTCGGCATATTGTTAGGTACACGTATAGAAACTACGTGGTACATTAGATTTAATAATATTGCAAAAAAAAAAAATTGTTTAGAACAAAGTAATTAAATGTTGTGTCTTCAATCATTCTAAAAGGGTCTTTAGAGTTAACTCATAGTTAGTGTCAAATACGTCAAGTCAGCGTGACACACACACACAAGTAAAGATAACACTTGACAGGTGCACGACCTAACAATTGAAAACTCTTTACTCATAATAGGTAATTAAAAGAAAATTGTTAGGTATCAATTAAGAGCCTTTTACATTAGTTTAACGTGATTAACTGATTAATTTTAATAATTGAATATCTTTATAACCGTACGAGTTATCATATGTCTGTCTTCGGGAAATTAGCTTAATTTGACTTGAAGAACGTGCCCTTAAAGTTATCGTAAATCAAAAAAAACACGGTGTATATATATATTTTATATATAATGCTAGGTTAAGTTCTATCATTGTCATAAGCATTATTTATTTTAATAAATGACTGACTGTTGAGTTTCTTGTGAAGCTTCTCCTCAGCAGTGGTCTCCTCTTGGGAAGCGCTGGTAGGATTTTGACGTGTAAAAGTGCCCGTGCGGCCTACTTACTGAATAAATAACTTTTATCTTTTATCTTTTTTGAAGATATCCCCCGTGTGGTTGCCGGGTTAGAATAGTGCCACTCCATGTCTTCCCGTGGATGTCGTGAGAGGCGACTAAGGGAATAAAGGCTTGTAGTACTATTAGGCGATGGGCTTGCAACCTGTCACTAATACACTGGTAAACATCTTAGCCTGACTATGCAAAATGTGGTTACAGACTAATCAACAAGTTTAGAGTTGTTGGTATTCTATAGCTCTGCCTACCCCACTCTGGGAATGAAGGCGTGACGTTATGTATGTATGATGTATGTATGTATCATTGAAACACATTTTGCCGATTTTCTATAATCGCTAACTTACCGTTATGGATATCACCTAGGCCCTTTCACATACAAAGTGTTAGGTAATTGGTGGATAATCTGAGACCTGCTCAGCTGATAGGGGGCACTTAGGACGTTCCGAAAAGGCTAGATTAGTCTTGGTAAAAGTGGCACTGATTTCGAGATATTTTTACTTTTTTTTTATAAGGGTCATACACAGATTTAGGCTACCGTCTTTTCTTGTGGACACACCGAAAGTTAACGTTTTTAAGCCCTAATTTTCTGTCAGGACTGCTTTAGACCTATCATATAAAAACATAACTTATATACACACAAGCTTTTAACTATTGACCACAGGAGAGACAACTTTTGTTTTTAAGAGTGTGTATGACCCATAATGTATGAGACGACCTTTGTAACCTGAACAAAAAGTAAAAATATTTCGAAAAAAGAGTAATTTTAACTAAGACTAATTTTGCTTTTTCGGAACATCCTAAGTGCCCCTTATCAGCAGGTCACGGCTTATCCACTAATTACCTAACATCCTGTGCATACATATTATTATTAAATCAGCTGGTAGCAGTGTAGACTGTGTCTCACACCTGTGCTTGGCTGACGATATGTATCACTCGCTTTGGGTCGCAGTGGTCGTCCAAATAGTTTAACCCGATACCTCTCGACCACAATGTGCCATCTATTGTATGGGATATTCCTAGTGTTCTTAGACTTAAACTCGGTAGGGGTTTCATTTTAAAGGACATGGTCTTAACTCGCTTCACGGTGGTTTGCTGACAAAGTATTTAAACTCTTTTAACATAGTATATACACTTTTATACTATTGTGAGAACTGTGAATTGTTCTGACGAGAAAATTGTATTATTAGCTCTCTAGCTAAGTCTAAGTCCCCCGTGTGGTTGCCGGGTTAGAATAGTGCCACTCCATGTCTTCCCGGGGATGTCGTGAGAGGCGACTAAGAGAATAAAGGCTTGTAGTACTGTTAGGCGATGGGCTTGGACTTGTCACTAATACACTGGTAAACATCTTAGCCTGAATATGCAAAATGAAGTTACAGAATTATTAACAAGTTTAGAGTTGTTGGTATTCTGTTGCTCTGCCTACCCCACTATGGGAATAAAGGCGTGACGTTATGTATGTATGTGTAGCTAAGTCTAGCTTTCCGGCATTTATTACGTCTGGAATTACAATTTTTACTTTCTGATCATGACCATGATGGTGATGATAACATATATCTAGTATGTGACTATCACCTCCAACTGATGATCAAAGTGGAAAAAACTGTCCCAATTTCACATTTACTCGTATAGCATGAGTAAGTTAAGATAACGAATACTTTTGTCCATGGTCTTGGCACTTAGCGTGGGGGGTTGATTCTCTCAACACAGCGCCGCGTCGATCTTAAAGGTGAAGTTTTATCTGGCAAGTTTAAGAAGTCCCGTCGGAGCGTACAAAACACATTTTAGCGTGTGCCTTCTCAATTAGGCAGCTTTATACGACACTGAACTCGACTCACCTGCCTGCTGCCTGATTGAGAAGTCACGCGCTAAAATGTGTTTTGTACGCTTCGACGGGACTTCTTAAACTTGCCAGATAAAACTTCACCTTTAAGATCGACGCAGCGCTGTGTTGAGAGAATCACCCCCCCCTGTATTTAAAACTAAGCAAAATAATCAGTATAATTTTCGTAACTTAGATAAATAAAATATTCAGGCGAGTAAGCGAGGATATTAGCATAGATAACAAAATTGATGATGTACCGAGACTCCGAGACGTTGGACGAAATGCATCTTTAATACTGTTGCATATTTTTTACAATAATACACCTACAGCGGGGAACAAAAGCCACAACTTAGTAAATAGCAGCAAGTTCACTAAAGCCTCATAATACCTTAGACATGTGTAATTAATAGCTGTTTTTCGCGACTCCGTCCGCTAATCGTTAATCGCTATTCCTTAAGGAACCGTCCTATTTTTCAGGAACCGTCAACTCAAACTATATCTATAACAAATTTCATTTAAATCTGTTCAGCGGTCGGACAATAAAACTGAACAACTCGTTCGTGTCAAAACCATAGCTGTGACTACATGACGTCACAGTGACGTTTCAGTCTCGCACTGACACTGAACCCAAGAAGTTGTCAGTTATTTAAAATTTGTGTTGTTTGAAAATCTATGAGACTGTGCTATTTATTGGGACTAAGATTGTAAGAAATCTGAGAAACATGTTTTAGTTCGTATGACCCTATCTAGGTTGTTTAAATCAATGTTTAACATACAATTTGTTATAACTAAAGAAGCTAAGTTATCTTGAGCATCCTGTTTTTTTTTTTTTCTATCAAGACTTTAATTGACTTAATATAAGCAAGAGCGAGGCTGGTTATACTTGAACTGATTGATTGTTGAAAGTGAAAGGGCGGAATATTGATAGATGTTTTTTCAATGAATCTAGATATAACGTATACGCTCAAGGAAGATAAACGGGATCTGTTTTAAAAAAAACATCAAACTCGATTTGAATTCTTATAACGAAGCTATAATCCCAAAAACAAAAACTAAGAGTACTTAATGAAGTTTCAGATTTTTAAAATGTGAGTACCTAGTGCATTTAATGTACACACATACATTACATCACGCCTTCATTCCCAGAGTGGGGTAGGCAGAGCTTCAGAAATACCACCAACTGTATAAAGACTTTTTTACAATTCTGTAACCACATTTTGCACAGTCCGGCCAAGAAGTTTAGGTACTAGGGGGTGATTCTCTCAACACAGCGCTGCGTCGATCTTATAGGTGAAGTTTTATCCGGCAAGTTTAAGAAGTCCCGTCGGAGCGTACAAAACACATTTTAGCGCGTGCGCGTTCTTAATTCACTCACTCACTGCTTGCTGCCTAATTGAGAAGGCACTCGCTAAAATGTGTTTTGTACGCTCCGACGGGACTTCTTAAACTTGCCGGATAATACTTCACCCATAAGATCGACGCAGCGCTGTGTTGAGAGAATCACCACCACTAGTATATTAGTGACAGGTTGCAAGCCCATCGTCTAACAGTACTACAAGCCCTTATTCCCTTAGCCGCCTCTTACGACATCCATGGGAAGACAGTAGTGGTACTTAACTATCCTTATCCGGCAGCCACACAGGGATATTTAATGTAAATATGAATTAAAAAGGTACAACTATATCATAACCGTCTTATAAAACAGAAAAAGTATCTTGTTACAATTTAAAGTTACTAGGCGTATTGCATTTTAACAGTATCACTAGCCTCAGCACTGCTATCTAGCCAACAACAACAAAGGCAAAGTTTACATACGAAGTAGTATTGTCAGAGTGAACGAGCTTGCCATGTCGCAGCTTCGTCGCTACCGTTACCCTTATCTAGCTAAATTTACATAATACCTACACTGCCTTTCTCAGTTAAAAGGCCTTGTGTACAACTTAAAACCCAAAGCAGTTTCAACCCCTTGCCACTAAGAATAAGATCACTTATGCAGTAAATGTTTTGTTACAGTTACTTCCCTTTTTATCTAAGAATGGCAGTACAAGCCAGGCATAGCTGATATTGCTGCGCTGAGATTATCGCGCTCTAAGCCGTCTTCGGCAGCCCCGATGAGACGGGACGTCATAAATTAATAACTATCTATTGTGTTTATGGTAAGCTTGGAATACCTTTACATCTCTGCCACGATAGGTTTGCGCTAATATTGCACCTACCCCGCTTCATGATGCGTCGGTTGTTATTTGTCAAGATTAAGGCATGCTCTAAATAGTCTGTGAGACAAAATAAATTGGAGCGTAAATTTAAATCATTTATATGTGTTATGCTTCATTGTCGAAGTAGTTCTAAGTAAAAGTGATTTGGGTTTAAAAATATTACTACGTCTACATAGTATTTACAAAGCACAAATTATCTATAATATATCATCTCATTTTAATCCTCAAAGATAATAATAATCCAATTATACTAAAGGTAGCCATCAAAGTAAAACAGATGAAATTCTAGGTAATTATTAAATAATTGGAACTCATTAAAGTTTTATCATCTGTAACATCTTGCATTAACGAACAATTTCGAAATAATTACGTGTCTACAAAAACTTTATCAACGTTATATATTCAGTAAATTAGAAACATACGGTCTTACTTTGAGACTAAGTAATTTTAGTTTCAATTATTACTTTACTTGATTTAATAGTAACAAATTATTTTATCAAGGTATTAGCAAACATTATTGCAAATGAAGGTTCTAAAGTTCAAAAAGGCCAGCTGGTCCAGGAAAATCTTTAAAAAAAGAGACGACAATTTATCGACTAAACTTACACGTATCAAAAATGTCTAGGGGTAAAAACCTTACATTAATGTACTGCGTTGCGGTACATTGTAAAAGAGGAAAAACATTAAGGACATTTTTTTATCACTGGACATTTTTGATATATAAATTCTGTTATAGGACCAAGTATCACAAATGTATAAATAAATTACTACGATTTTTGTCATTTATTCCCATGGAAAAATATTGTACATTTTTACTACAGAACTATCATATTCACCGATGCAAAATAACTTCAAGCAAAGCAATTCTCCATCGGGGTGCGCTGCTTTACAACTAAAAGGTTATATAAGGGGATATTTGCATCAATATGTGTGCTCAGACGATTATATCTGGGCCATTATCCCACTTCAGCCGTATGCTGCCGTTTTCTGCTCTGCTGGACCGATTTATGGTTATAGTAGTAAAGAACTAGGTGCTATGAATTTTAAAGGCTTGCCGGTATTTTACAGTTGGAAACCTTGAGATGTTTGGAAGATTTTTAAGGCGTAGTTTGATGTTAAAAAATGTGTAATCCTTCCGTCGTACTTGAGACAGTTAACTCGTTACGTTTTGGAACTTGTGTATGAAAATCGTCACTAAAGATCGGCTTAATCGTTACTAACTCTCAGTGCGGCCGTTAGACACTGAATATTGTTGATCTAGTCACAATCTGAGCACCTAGAGTGATCGAACCAATAATGAACAAGGTCCATTGACGGGCACTTGACTCTTATTTTACAGAAGATAAAGGTTATTCATTTGTTTTGCCACAATCAGTTTATAACCTTATAATCTTTGAATTAAGAGTAAAGTGTCCATTATTGGTGCCTGTCAACTTAAAGTGGTTAACACTGGTGCTTTCACCCTATTCTTGTTTTTTTTAAACATATATTTTACCGTAACTGTCAAATTAATAACAATATAACTTAAACAAAACAAAGTAGTGGCCCTGTACTATGAATACCTTAAATAGTTTGTTTTTATGGCAAGGAGGTGCCCTCAGGCTATCATCATCATAATGTAAGATCTGTGTTCTTGTCGGTGGAGTGCCGCCATTCCTCTCTTTTAATTGCTAGGTTCTTGACTTCTTGATACAACACGACCTTAACCTTCTCTTTCACTTGTTTAAAGTAACTTCGTCTGGGGTCGTCTTCTGCCTCTTTTGCTTTAAATTTTTCCCTCTACGATCTTTTTCATGAAATTATAGTGTCGTATAAGATCCTATCATTTCCCCCCTTCGGTTTTCTACCGTTATTAACACGTTCACTGCGGGAAAAGGCACAAAAGCCCCAAACGTGGCTAAAGCCTATCATCTTCCGTCTTCTGTTTTCTACCGTCTTTAACACGATCACCGCGGGAAAAGACACAAAAGCCCCATGCGTGGCGAAAGCCTATCATCTTACGTCTTCTGTTTTCTACCGTCTTTAACACGATCACTGCGGGAAAAGACACAAAAGCCCCATGCGTGGCGAAAGCCTATCATCTTCCGTCTTCTGTTTTCTATCGTCTTTAACAGTCTTCTCTTTCCTTTTACAGTATAGAGTGCTTCCTGAGTACTAGGCCACCTAATAGTAATACGGATCTGAGACCCGTAGACGTTTGACATATAAAATTGGGATTCTACATATTTTTTCCAGATATTAGTATGTATATAATGTACTGTCGTGCCGCTGTTTTTTTTTCCCTGATGTCATTATAATGTATTTATCTGTATTAGTACGAAGTTGATTATCTATTTATTAGTTTGGTAAGCGTATAATTATAGCTATATTATGTTTGATAGCGCTAGCATAGTTTTTTGTTAATTATTGTTGCAATTAGTCTGCACCACCTATTGTGTAAAATGTTTTAATTTGACACTTATCCCTTCTAAGGGTGTCTGGAATAGATTGCTAATAAACGATAAGACCATCTGTTTTTTACCTGGGTCTTTTCATTGATGTTTTTTGTTTGGTGGACAATAAAGTGTTTTGTATTGTAATGTATTGTATATTTACAAAGTATGCTTTTGTTTGAAAGTACATTTGAATGCCTGACAGGTATTTCTTGCAAAATTCTAAGTTCACAGGGTGTTACAAAATTATGACTCATGTAAAAGGCGCTATGATCCAATAGCCTGTGTTCTTAGTAACGGGTGCCATTACTCAAAGAGGGTTCTAAGAGGTTGGCCACCTGAGCCTGCCCCGCAATCTTTTGAGCAAATGCAGTAAAGACATAACCATTCTTCAAGATTATGAGTACGTACGTGTGTTAGCTGAATTCATGCAGCATTGCTGGTTGTTGATTTACTCTCAATATCCTGATAGAAAGGTTGTTGCAATATTCCGAGTATCGACATCAAATCACTAGTAAATGAAGTGTATTTTTTTTCTTTTCATTATTATTATATTTATTCATTTATTAAGCCATTAAGAAAATTATAAATAAGTAAACAAAACTGCCCTGCATAACTGTTTTAGGACAGTTTATCTGCTGGAAGACTTTAAAGAATTGTACAATAATCTTAATATACACAAATTTCGACACAATAGACACCAATTAGGTAGTTGACGACACGGTGGCCTAGTTGGGAGTGACCCTGCCTCCGAAGCCAGCGGTCCTGGGTTCAAATCCTGGTAAGGGCAGATATTTGTGTAATGAGCGCGAATATTTGTTCCCGAGTCTTGGATGTTTTCTATATATTTAAGTATGTATTTCTCTATATAAGTACGTTTATCGTTGTCTAGCAGCCATAGTACGAGCCTAGTGCTTAGTTTGGGACTAGGTCAATTTGTGTAAGATTGTCCCCTGATATTAATTAATTAATTAATTATAAATATATGGCAGCGTATCTAACAAAATGCTTCTTTAGTTTTCTCTTAAATATTCGTTTATTTTGCTCGAGACGGACGTTCTCAGGGAAACTGCTGAGAATATATGGCAGGCGTTTTTTAACGTTCTGTCTCCATAATAGTTTTTTTCTCTAGGTACATTAAACTTACCCGCGGACGCCAATCTCATACAGTCGAGTTCATAAATATTATACAGTGTGTGACATCCATAAAAACATAAATTTGAACTAACGATAGCTTTAGATGCTGTGAACGGTTTTATCGAAAAAATATTACAATTACCTTTTCTAATGGAGAGTTATTAATGTTTTGAATTTTCTCGAGCAGCAATGTAATGCAAAGTGGCAAACGAGTTAGGTACAAGCAATCAAATGTTAGTGTCAGTTGTTAGCTTTGTTACCGATACATTGCGTGGCGAATTAATTAGTATGAAAAAAAGGTACACATTATGTTAACAAAACATATGTTTTTATGTTAATTAGGATGCATATTAAATGTTGTCAAAATATATGTTCGTATGGATGTCACACACTGTAAACACTTTAGTACCTTGTCACTTTAATTGCTGTGGCAATTTCATATGGCAGTTTAAATATGACGTTAAATAGACAAGGTACTAAAGTGTATACATATTTTGAACTCGACTGTACCGTGGTTGTGAGTAGTTCTATGCTGGTCATGCTCCCAATTGTCACGGTTGCTAATAACCAAAAGGTACCTATTTATGTTTAAAAGTGACTGGTAGTAATTTGATTAATTTACTAGCGACCCGCCCTCGCTTCGCTCCGGATTAAAGTATTATACATAAGTATAAACCTTCCTCTTCAATCACTCTATCTATAAAAAAACACATCAAAATCTGTTGCGTAGTTTTAAAGATTAAAGCATACATAGGGATAAAGGGACAAAAAAAGCGACTTTGTTTTATACTATGTAGTGATTTAATTTTGAGTTTTAATTTAAAACATAATTAACTCTTAACTCTTTAATAATTTAAGTCAATTGTAAAAATCCGACTTTTTACGTTGGAAAATAAAATTGAGCAGCCACTAAAACACTTTCCTTTTCACTTGCCGCGTGTTTCTATTAAAAGGAAATGGTTCTATTAGAAATAATGAAACTCGATTAAAAACGTGCAAACTAATTTTCTCCATCACTACATACTCGTAGTATAAAACAAAGTCGCTTTTTCTGTCCCTAAACGGATTTTGATGCGGTTTTTAATAGATAAAGTGATTGAAGAGGAAGGTGTATATGTATAATACTTTAATCCGTAGCGAAGCGAGGGCGGGTCGCTAGTACACTTATAAGATTAACAGGACGGCGTCTGTACGTTAGGGATATTTAAGACATATTTAATAATATTCATTTTAAATTTCGTCCGTCTTTTTGTTATGGCATAACGCAAGAACAACTAACATATTTTTAAGATGAAAGCGTCTGTCTACCCATAGTTTAAAAAACCGTGCAAGAGCCTGTCGGACCATGCTTAGTATAGGGTTCCAAAGCCGTTAAGTAGTACAAAAATACAAATCAACAAGTAATTACAAATTTTCTAATTAAATTCAATTGGTGCCGCTTTAGATGATTTTAGTAGGTATAAACACTTTAATCGCCTGTATCTCAAGAACCAATGATGTCTACTTAGTCATGATAGTTTTCCTTTAAGTTTCGTTACATTCTCTTTTATTTATTTATCAGATTTTTAATATTTGTAGTTTTGGCTGTAGGGACACACACACACACACACACACACACTCGAGTCTAACAAAAAATAGCGCTTTAAACTGTTTTTACAAACCCGTGATATTTTTGAAAGACCTATCCAACGACACCCCACACTACAGGGTAGACAAGAAAAAAAAATACATTCCCAAGTTACGTGTAGGGATGATATTTTTTTACCTTTTTGTACCACTTTGTTAGCGTGACTAATATGCATATTCATACCAAATTGTAGCTTTCTAGTACTAAGAGTCTCTGCGCTTGGCTGGGGACGGACGGACGGACGGACGGTCGGACATGGCGAAACTATAAGGGTTTTTAGTTTGACTACGGAACCCTAAAAAGGCTACATAACTAATCACCTACAAAAAATCTATAGAGTTAATTTTTAACGAACTAGTACTTACTTATTTTGATCTTTATAGATTACTAGCTGTTTTCCACAAAACCGTCCGCGTGCAAATCGTTCATGACTATTCCCTCAAAAACCGTCAATTTTTTCGGATTAAAAAGAACCCGATGTCTTTTCCCGAGACTCAAACTATCTCCATACCAAATTTCATCCAAATCTGTTTAGCACGGTCTATCCGTGAAAGCGTAACAAACAGATAGACAGAGTTATTTTCACCTTGATAATTCTTTATGCAGTAAGGGTTATACATTGTCTTTCGAGTTAAGTATATAATTGCATTAAAAGCAAATCATAAAAAGAATAATGTCTATAATTACAAAATAAAAAACAATCATGAAAGCTAATATTATAAATAATATTAATAATAATAGGTCAATGTCGTCAAGATATTTATTGACACCCATAGTTTGGAGTTAGTATGGACTAAGAACTATAGTTTTGTAAAATTTATTCATCTGATGATGACTTCCAAAATTATGGCAATACTCGAATAATCAAAAGATTGATTACATATTTTTTAACTGTGTAACTCAGGTTCTAAGTGTTCTAACTTTAAATCCAAGCTCGGACTTATCTAATTATGTTCGTTAAGACATTGTGTATACTGTGATCTATGCGGACAAATTCAAGAACGAAAGCTAGTTCTTATTAATATAAAAAAATAATATTATTAATGCATGTAAACACTGATTTATTCACATCTGCCGGATAGCATTTAAGGGGTGTGTCTTTTATCGATGGCTGAAACAGAATCGTTGATGAGCTGCGCTGTCAACGTGACTTTGACACCTTTTATTTTGGGTAAATAAAAGGCGTATGTTAAATAAATTAAAATCTTCAACGCCATTCAAATCTTTGACTATTTAATGGTGTTAGTCAGGGCTGTCACCGTGAGGACAAATATATTGGTTCTTTTGGTGATATAATTTATTTTTAGCATTTATAACGGGTAAAATTTTGTTTGTTTAGATATTTTAGAAATCCTAGTTAGTGCCGTTATTGTATGTACGAGTATGTAAGCAGAACTCCTTATTGCACAAATAAAAGATAACAAAGTGAAAAACGAAACAGAAACCTAAACGTATTTACAACGGCGAACTTATGTCTTTAAGGGATCTCTTCCATTTAACCATTGAGCGATTGAGAGCAAAATAAAGCAGCGGATTTATTGTCGTGTTTCTTTTGTACCTACCTGCAAAAACCCATCAGCAAACCATAGTTTATTCATTACTTACAGTCAAAGTTAAATTTATATCACTTTTGTTATGTTTAAGTAGCCTAGAAAGTTGATTTATTTTATAAGCGTTGACATTTTGCAATAATGCTGTATGTAATAAATTGCTACCTTACATAACGTTTCAAGTTAGAGCATCGTAAATAACTGCAACTTTCAATAAATTTTTCATATATGGCGGAGAAGGTTAGTAATATAGGAGGAGCTCAAAGGAACAAATGCGCTATTCTGCCGTAATACCAAAGAAGGCGGCTAACTGCATAGTAATAATATAAGCATTTTAAATTGTATGCGGTTACCAGTAGAGTATAGAATGCTTCGACTACTTCATTGCAATTAGCTGCCTTCTTTGGCAGTATTGGAATGCGACACGGGCGCTGGACAGATTCTTGACGGTCACTTTAGTGCAACACCACGGCCTCTATACTGCTGGGTAAACTACTACTAATACTACTACTTGACAGTAATATCAGCTGAGTTCAAAACAATACGATTACATGTCAGGACTTTGCAGAAGCGCGTGGAGCTAACTCCTTTTGTTTAGTCCTGAAGAGAAAATATATTTTTACCGAACAGTCTTTGCCTGTGATATCCTTGGACTTACTTTTCTAATAACTCCATGGGAGGGAGTGTTTATAGATACTTAACTTCGCATCGGCAAAATACACCTTGGAAGGAGTGAGGCCATTAATTAAGATTAGAATTAGATTGTAATTAGATTACGTCGTGTCCTTACCTGGGATAACTCGTGACATCTATACGATAGTGATGTAGCAAAATATTTTATCGACAGAAAAATATATCCATGCCAAAATCTAAAATATTATTCGACATAAATAAATATTACTTAAATTTCTCCTATTTTTTTAATATACAAATTAAAACGTGTATTTAAATGTTTATTTTAAAATAGTTTTCATAATATACAATCAATATGTTTTCCATATACGTCGGTATAAATGATTGACGTCTAGATGAAAATATCCAGTTTGAACTGCTACTCCACAGTGGTCAACGGAGTATTCTTAAAATGTTTATAATTACTCAAAGCCAATTCTCATTCATGTAGGTTATTGAAATTTCCGCACCTTTTATAAGACTGTTTACTTTTTTTATTGTGTTATAAACAGTATTTTTTCTAGAACTATCTTTAACTTTTTGTAAATACTTTTCCCATTTTTGTTCACATACAATTTCGATAAATCAGCTGTAACTCTTTTTATTATTGCAATGCTGTCATCTAGCGTCAATTGAGGAGACTACAGTTCCTGCAGGCTCGATATCAGGTATGATATCGAAACTCTTTATAGTAATTGAGAATGTTCAATGTGTACATGTATTAATTGAATTACATCGACATCAAATCCCTAGAACTTGTCCCAGATATGGTAATGTCATGGGCAAAATAGATTTACCTAGTGTAATAGAGGCCCAGCTCAGTTTTGTTTAAGATTGCTCCCAATGAATAACAATTGTTAATAGAAAAGGAAGTGTGCGTGGAAAAGATCCCAAATCATGTACTGAGCGCATTTTCCGAGATTCAGTCCGCTATGCTGCGAGGCGAGACAACAGGACTATTGGTGGTGGAAATATACTTTCCTTTGTAACTTTCAGCTTAACATCAAGTTTTAGTGTATCAATACGCTAAAATTTCAAATGCAATATCCATCAAAAAATAAACTTACCAATTTCTATTTGCGTTCTCTTTGCCTCGAATTTCATCTGAACAGTGCCCAAACTACCTGAAATTATAATTTACACAAAAAGTAGAGAGTTTTTTTCTCTATCTACTCAATTCTACTCTTATTTCACCTCTTACCTACAAAAGTCGTAACTAATCGGTTGTTAATATCCCCTAATTGTATTTATTTGCCATAAAAAATGAATAAAAAAGAATGCAAAACCAAAACATATATTACGGAGCAGACTGTCAACCCTAACGGTAGTTTAAATAGCCCACAAGAATTGAAGTCGACACAATCCGCAGAAACTTAGACACCGTCATGAGTACTCCGACTTTTACTGAGGTGTTCCACCAAATTCAAGTTAACTTCAAACTAATGGGCGTCCCTCTAGACAAGTCAAGCCTCACGTTTAAATTTCACCTTTTTTTGATTTGCCTGTCTATGATGATGGTCGAGGAAACTGCATTTTTTGTTTATAGAATGGCGCCGGAAAATTTCCTCGAATTGACAGCTTTGGTACCTTGTTGGTGTGTTGGTACGCTATCAATTTTAAAAATCCTCCCAATCGTGTTGAAAAGAGATAAGGTCTTCGATCTGGCTGATGAGCTAAAGCACATAAGTGCTGAAATACTAAATGATCCGAAAAAGAAAAATGTAGTGAACCGTGACCTTGAATTATTACGTACTCTCATAAAATATTACTATATGTTGAATGCCGTTCTAATCTCGGTATATAATTTTGCTTCTCCTGTGTTCATTTTGTACCACTATATCACGACTAAGGAGGAAATATTTATTTTACCGTTTGCAATTATTGTTCCATTCTCTACCGAAAGATGGTCTACGTGGACTGTTGTGTACCTGCATTCTATTATTTCTGGTAAGAGGAAAAATACCGTACTTATCTTATTGTTTGCTTACGAGTATTTTGTAACAAGTTTCTTTCTTTTAAGGTTTTGTTTGCGTCTTGTATTATACTACCGTTGATGGACTTTACTTCATCCTAACATCGTATGTGTGCAACGTTTTTGCAGTACTGAGTGACGAATTGCAGGAACTGGATACAACTACGGAAGGGAAGTTAAATGATTTAGTGAAAAGACACCAGTATATACTTAAGTATGAAAATCTTTATAGTTTTTTTTTAATCCACGTAGACTAAATTTTACGTATAAATAATCGCGTCACTGATAGATCACGTGACTTTTCGTATGACGTGATTTACTAGTGACGCGAATGGTTTAAAAACAAAACGAATAAAACGCTAGTTAGCAAACGGATATTGGCTACGTCCTCTTGTGTGGGTCATGCACAGATTTAAGTTAGCGTCTTTCCTGTGGACGCTAACTTAAATCTATTAGCGTGTTTAAGGCCTAATATTCTGGCTAAGCCCATTCCCGTATAAACGGCGTCAGGACTGCTTTAGACCTATCATATAAAAACATAACTAATATGCACACAAGCTTTTAATTATTGACCACAGGAAAGACGACTTTTGTTTTTAAGAGTGTGTATGACCCGGGTATGAAAAATCGGTAATAAGGAATGACACCCTCGTTAACTGTCTCAGAGCCCGGTTGTAATATAATAAGATGTCGTGTTTGTAAGCCGCCTTCGCTAAAACAGTAATAAACTTGTCATTGGTCCGAACGGTTGTTTCACTGCTACTTCATTTGGCGACGTCGCGAAAGTACCCACGCAATTATAAAAAAAAAAAAGTCTTATCTCGGAAGTGTGTCTAATTTTGACTATAAATCCGGAGAATGGTCAATTTTTAAAGGCAGGTTGGAACAATTTTTCAAAGTGAACGATAACATCAAAGTAGAAAACAAAAGTGCAGTGTTAATAACACATTTTTCGGACGACTCGTACCGCCTAGCCCGTAATCTCGTGTACCCGCGAGTGTTGGAGGACTTAAAGTATGATGAAATAGTTACTGTGTTGGACAAACATTTTGATGACAAGAAATGTTCCTTCGCGGATAAAGCGAAGTTTTACGGGGCGACTAGGAGTCTAGGCGAATCCTTGGGAGACTGGGCTGCGCGATTACGCGGGTTGGCAAGCTATTGCGAATTTGGCACAGCTCTGGAAACGGTACTCAGGGACCGTTTCGTCCTCGGTCTAGGTTCTGGTCCCGAGCGGGATAAACTCTTTGAACAGGACGCATCGACCCTAACATTGTCATCGGCGCTTGAGGTTGCGGAAAAAGCCGCATGTGCAAGACAAGCTCATGAAATGTTTAACGGAGGAGCGAGTGGCAGCGGTGTGCTCGTGAAGGAGGAGCCAGTGTACAGAGCAACGAGCGCGGCATACTCGTGGCGCGGCACAGGGCGTACAGGCGGCGGCCGCGGCGTCGGCGGCGGCGGCGGCGGCGGCGGCGGTGGGCGCGGTAGCGGCCGTGGCGGCGCTTCCTTATCTCCTTCGGGCTCTTCGTGGCGGGATGAAAACGACGTGCCTAGGTGTAAAGTGTGTGGTATGAAAAACCACGATGCGGAAAAGTGTCGTTATAAAAGTTACAAGTGCGAAAAATGCGGAGTAAAGGGACATTTGAAAAAAGTATGCCGAATGAAATTCCACAACATCCAAACTGAAGAGGAACGAAAAGAAACAGGAGATCATCAGTGTGAGGAATGTGCACTGTATAATCTGAGGTATGAACATTTTGCACCGATCACTGTAAATGTATTCGTTAATGAGGTTAAACTTAAAATGGAATTAGATTCAGGGTCCAGTATATCTGTGATTTCGGATAAGTGTTATAACTTATATTTTACTAATGTTTGTCTAAAAAAGTGCAATATTAAAATGTGTTTTAACAACGGGCACCAAATCACACCTTTAGGGTTCATCAGTACCGAAGTTGAATTTAATGATGCCAGAAATAGCATAAATATTTACGTGATACCCGATGGCGGCCCGCCATTGTTAGGGCGTGATTTTATGACCCGCTTTGGAATCACATTCAATACCGTTAGAAACAATAATTTAGTTTGTAACGATTATGAATCTGAACTTAAAGAATTATTAGATTGTTATTCAGATTTATGGAATGAAGGCTTAGGCCGATTTAACAAATTTGAGATTACTCTCCGACTGAAAGACGACGTTAAACCAATTTTTTTTAAACCACGACCTACAGCATAAGGTTAACGAAGAATTAGACCGACTTGTAGGTATAGGAATACTAATACCAGTCAATTTTTCGGAGTATGCGACCCCAATTGTACCAGTTTTAAAGGAAAACGGTAAAGTTAAAATTGCAGGTGATTACTCGGTGACTCTAAATAAGCACTTGATCATTGATAAATATCCAATGCCTCGTATAGAGGAGGTGTTTGCCAAATTAGGTGGGGGGGAGCTGTATACAAAGTTAGACCTAAGCAACGCATATAATCAGTTCGTTCTGAGCGAAGAGTCTCAGAAGCTCGCCACGATCAGCACTACGCGAGGGCTGTTCCGCTACACGCGGCTGGTGTACGGGCTGGCCAGCGCGCCCGCCGTGTTCCAGCGCGCCATGGAGATACTGCTGCTGGGCGTGGACGGCGTCAGCATATGGCTTGACGACGTATGTGTCACGGGACCTGACAGGCACACGCACTTGGCGAGACTGCGCGAGGTGTTCGCTAGGCTTAAGGACGCCGGACTAAAGCTACAGAGAGAGAAGTGCAAATTTTCTAAATCAAGCGTTACTTACTTAGGATACGTTATAGACAAGAACGGCTTAAGGACGTGCCCTAAGAAAGTCGATGCAATAATTCACGCACCTCGGCCTAGTAACGTTTTGGAGGTAAAACGTTTTGTAGGACTTATAAATTACTATCGTAATTTCATTCCGGGTGCGTCTAGCGTATTAAGTCCATTGTATGATTTGCTTAGAGTTGACGCTGCTTGGAAATGGGGAAGTGAGCAACAGACTGCGTTCTCGACGATCAAAAGAGAGCTGGCGTCGGAGCGCGTTTTAGCGCACTTTGACCCCTGCTCCCGCCTGGTGCTGACCGTGGACGCGGGGCCTGCAGGGCTCGGTGCCGTACTGGCGGCTGGCCCGGAGGGCCGCGAGCGGCCGCTCGCCTTTGCCTCAAGATCGCTCATAGCTAGTGAAAAAAATTACAGCCAAGTACATAAGGAAGCAGCAGCTATAGTCTTTGGGGTGAAGCATTTCCACCAATACCTGTATGGGCGAAGCGAACCTTTTATACTTAAAACTGATCACAGACCTTTGTTGGCTATTTTTGGTAAGAAAAATGGAGTGTCAGTTATGGCAGCGTCACGCCTACAACGGTATGCTATTTACTTATCGGCTTATAATTACGTAATAAGTTACATAACAAGCGAAAAAAACGTAGCGGCGGATTATTTTTCTAGGGCACCAGTAAAAACGAATGAAGCAGTCGAATTAGACGTAGATGAAAGTAGTTCATTTATTAACTTCTTAGACGAAAATATAATACCTATTTCGTTCAAAGATATAAAAGAGGCAACTTTATTAGATCCTACCTTAAAAATGGTCATAAAGTATATTAAAAATGGTTGGCCTCGAAAGATAATTTGCCACGAGATACAACCATTCTTTAGGTGTAAAACCGATTTAGTTGTCGAGAACGGTTGCATTTTACGTGGGCACCGCATAGTTATTCCTTCGGTACATAGAGCACGCTTGTTAGAAGAGCTGCACCGGGGTCATTTAGGAGTTGTAAAAACGAAAAGTGTAGCGCGCAGTAGATTATGGTGGCCTGGTTTGGACTCGGATATAGAACGAATAGTGCGCGCATGCGGTGCGTGCGCCTCCGTGCGCAGCGCGCCCCCGCGCGCGCCGCCCGCGCCGTGGCCGCGTCCCCGGGCGCCCTGGGAGCGCGTGCACCTCGACTATATGCAGCTAGGGCAGAGGGTATACCTGATCGTGGTTGATGCCTACAGTAAATGGTTAGAATGCTTATACATGTGTAAAGATATATCGACAAAATCACTCATTGTAAAACTAAAACATCTGATTTCCTTGTTTGGTTTACCTAAAACTATAGTATCAGATAACGACCCAAAAATTAACAGTGAAGAGTTTAAACATTTTTGTAAGGTAAACGGAATAAAGTATTTAAATTCCCCAATTTATCACCCATGTAGTAATGGGCAGGCAGAGAATTCTGTAAAAATATGCAAAAAAATGATAAAATGTATTATTAGTCAGGATAATAACCTGTCAGCTGAGCGCATCAACGAGCGATTGTTAAGTTATTTGTTTGAATATCGCAACAGTGTCCATTGTAGTTACTAACGAAACACCGGCAAAATTGATGTTCGGGAGGGAATTGCGTTGTAGACTCGATTTAATTTTACCCAGTTATGTACCAGAAAACAATGAAGACCCGCTGAGTTTAACAGGCGCTCGCAAATTTAATGTAGGTCAGGTAGTTTGGGCACGATGTTTCATTGCACAAAAACCAGTTTGGCGGGTAGGGAAAATAGTGGAGGAAATGGGTAACAGGATGTTTACTGTAGATATTATGGATAGCGGCAGGTGTATACGTCACGTCGATCAGCTGTTGCGATATTCCGGACAACCGGCCGTTGATGACGCGGTGCAGCCGCCCCGCGCCCCGCCTCCCCTGGTGCGGCTACCGTCCGAAATCGTACCTCCGCCGCCGGCGCCCGCGCGTTTCTCAATGCCAGTAACCGCACACTCATCGCCTGTGTTAAGATCATTGCCGGAGGCAGTTGATGAAGAACCTCAAGACATGGCACCTGACAATGATTTTCATGAGTGCGTGGAACAAGGTGAAGAGGGAAGGGGAATAAGCCCGGAAAGGCTGAGTGCGCCGGCCGGCGCCGGCGCGGCAGCGAGTGCTGGGCCTGCTCGCGAGCAAACTCAGTCCGACGACGTTGACCGTCCAGGTTTTGTTCCGTGCCGAAGTTACTTAAGACCTAGGACTAAAAAGATTAATTATAAATAAATTTTCGTAAATAGTAATAAGTTTAAAATAAGTTAAGCTGTATCACTTTTAATTTGTTATCAGGTTTCCCGAATAACGTTGGAGGAGTGTCGTGTTTGTAAGCCGCCTTCGCTAAAACAGTAATAAACTTGTCATTGGTCCGAACGGTTGTTTCACTGCTACTTCATAAGATTAATGAGATACCAACCTCTTAAGAACATACAGTTTTAACTATAGAGTATGAGGAAATGCCTTACATGTTTACATTTCAATAAAAAAAATTGTTTACATTATAAGTTATGTTGAAAAAGATTTTCACTGTGTGAATGTTTCTTACACAAGTATTAAATTGTTTTCAGGTTGGCAGATGATTTGGAAGTTATTTTCACGTTACCTAACTTTTTCAACGTCGTGGTGGGTTCAATAGAGATATGTGCGCTTGGATTCAATATAATGGTAAAGTCATCTAAAATATAAAAACTAGACCGGTCGGCGATTAACTTGAATAATATAATTTTACAGTGACGGTTGATTTGTATAGCTTGTAACGAAAGGGGGTAACTAAATCTTTTCTTCCTTCTTAAATGAATAAATAAATAATACCAGGGGACAAACTTACACAATAAAATTGACCTAGTCCTAAACTAAGCTCTAGGCTTGTACTGTGGGTACTAGACAACGATAAACATACTTATATAGAGAAATACATAAAAAATATCCAAGACTTAGGAACAAATATACGCATTCATCACACAAATATTTATTTGCCCTTACCGGGATTTGAACCCAGGACCGCTGGTTTCGGAGGCAGGGTCACTCCCAACTATGCCACCGTTCTTAACCTCCTCTTTTTCGGGTTCAGTAGTCAATGACCCTTATAGGCTCTATAGTTAAGCCAAGTCCGTCTGTCCGTTTATCAACGGTATATTAGGCTAATATTGAACTCGAAACTTAATATTTCCGCAAGTTGTAATAGTTGTATTGAATTTTATTCACTTGCTGGTAGATTCAAATTCGCACACACAAAAATCTCCCTGTCTGTATGGGCCTCAGAGGTTACCCCCGCACTGCAAAACAAGAATATAGGTAAATGCTACTTGGTGGTAGTTTTAAGGATTATATGGTGGTAGCTCCTACCACCACTAAACATGTAATGTTTTTCAGATGGCCGAGTGGAGTGATGTTCCCGGCGCTGTGTTATTTATTCTGTCAGTGCTTCTTCAAATCTATATGATGAGTGTTTTCGGCGAAAGGTTAATACAGGAGGTAGTTTACATTGCATACTTTATTACGCATCCTTAATATAGGTTAATAAAACACACAATAATTTCATAAGACATTTATATTAATACTAGCCCGACCCGCCCTCGCTTCGCTCCGGATAAAAGTATTGTACATATAAACCTTCCTCTTCAATCACTCTATCTATTAAAAAAAACTGCATCAAAATCCGTTGCGTAGTTTTAAAGATTTAAGCATGCATAGGGATATAGGGACAGAAAAAGCGACTTTGTTTTATACTATGTAGTGATTACTAAGCAGGATATTAGCATGTTATTGAGTTGTTCTTGTGTACAAAACCTTACCAATCAAAACTAGAATACACCGTTAACTCTTTGAACGCGAATGATGATGAATAAAGCTCGCGTGCCTACAATTCCACCGTCAGTTTTCACAGGTACAGTTTAAAAGAGACGTTATTTCGTATGGATCAAGTTTAATTTTGCATAACTTTTAATACATGTTTGGCGTGTGAGTGACGCATTTGTATTAGACGTAAGGCGTTGAAAAGGTTAAACTAAAACAAATAAAGTTCTAACATTCGGAATTATGTATGAAAAATCGTCACTAAGAAACAACTTAATCATTAGGTGACTCTGATTGCGGACGATTATGTAACAAATTGCCCACTAAACGTGGTATGATGACGAGTCTCAAACTGATCTTCCGGGGATCCAATATTGTAGGACAGCAACCGGCAACATATTCTGTAAAAGGATTTAAAGTTATTATTAAGGATTCTAAATGTTTAAGGGGTTGATACTATAAATTACTAGCATAGAGGCATTCCATCTTAGTCCTCAGGTCTTCTCATTAACAATAAAATAAAAATAAAAGTTTGTTCTAAGGGTCATTGGTCGTGTCACGTCGGGAAATGTATAGCATAGCTAATTTCAGTATTCTGTCGAGCTGTATAGCATCCAAATTACTTTATGGTACATCATGAATAAGAACGAAAAACATCTTTATCAGTGACTTCATTCGCGTAGAAATCGTTTATCACTACGATCGCTGGAGCTGTAATTTTAAAGTAGCTTTATCGTCAAAGATAGTGCAATTACTCACGGCCGAACCCTATACACAAACCGCGGATAGATAAGGCTTACTTCGGGTTGAAATTTGACATTTGCCGATACAAAATGTGTCAAATTTTAATCCGAAGTAAGGCTATCTGTCCGCGGTTTGAATATAGGGTTCGGCCGTAAATGAAACAAGGTATCTATCATATTAGTCATGTTGGATAATCTATCGCAAATGCAAAGTTACATTTGAGTTTTTTGCTGCTTCTGTTTGTTTTCCTCATTTTTAGGTTTCCGTTCCCAAAGGGTGTCAAATGGGACCCTAATTATAAAACCTACTAAGGCCGTCCGTCCGTTGGTAAGTTTGTCCTAACTGTAAAGAGCTGTAGGTATCTATGGAACCGAAAGAGATAGATGATTGTTTTATTAGACAAAATGGTTACGGCGGATTTCTCAAGAAATAAAAAAAGTTAATAGGGGGTCTTTACACAGGAAACGTTTTCATCGTATTTTTTCTTTTGTTGTATCGTAAAACATGTTATACATAAATTAGGTATGATTATAGAAAAACAACAAAATATTACTAAAAATCTGTCAAGTGTGAGTTGGCTCGCGCTAATTTGATTTGAAGTCAAATTCAAATCGGAATATAATAGCTACTAAACCGACGAGTCCAACTCGCATTTAACCGAATTTTAAAAAGATCATCTTTAGGTTAGGTAATGTTTGTCTTATAACAATCCTGAAAAGCAAAATGTTTTCCGAAAAAATGCCTTTCCAATTCCAACTTTGTGGGAAACGAAAATTCGAGCTAGGTAACTGATATACCCTATTTAATTTAAAAGACCTTATTTTTCCACCATATGGTTTTATCAAATACACTGTCGGTGTGCTCAAGGGCCTTATATTGTCAACGTCTTAATGGCTCTTATTTACTTGACAGTAATGGAGGCCAAGAAAAAATGATACGATAACCATGTAACATGTCTGAAGCCCAACTAGAATAAAAGCCTTGATACTCTAGCTATAATTTGCAAAAACAATCTATAACTTTATATTTTCATATTTTTAGAGTACTAAAGTCGGCGAGGCGATTTTCCTTTGTGAGTGGCACCAAATGAATGAAAAATCTAAGAAAACTATACTAATACTAATGATTCGGTAATATCAAAAGTTCATATTGAAACACTGTTCCTTATTATGATACCATTTGTGCTTTATATTATTCTTATTCACCTTTTAGGTCCCATAAAGCTCAACAGCTGACTGCAAACAAGTTCTCAGTGATCTGTTTTAATGGATTCACAAAGGTAAAATAGTTGATTTAAATAAGTGTTTATTTTGACATTAAAATGCTTCCCTATGTATTAATCTCTTTTTTTTTGCAGATAATCAGTAACTCATGGTCGTACTTCACTATTCTGCGGACCATCTACTCATCAAAAGCGACATAAACGCGCATGATATAGATTTCAAGTTCCACATCAATTCGATAGGTTGCAAAGTGTACCTTATCGACTAACTCGCTAAGGTGTATTTTGTACCTTATTTAATTTGTTAGTTAAGGTATTGCAATATTACCGATGGTATTTAGCGTAACCATGTTAAGCCGGACTTCTTGCCACGCACGCTGCGTACGCATACGTGGGTAAAAATATGCTTCTTCTACAGATACTCCTATAGAGGCACACGCACGAAATAACGTAAGTGACAAGCGTAGAATAGATCACGTGTGTAGCGTATGCGTGCGTAACGTGCGTAGCGTGCGTGGCTGGAATTCCGGCTTTATTTACGGGCACATATTTCCTGCACACTAGTCTCGGAATGTATACGGCAATTCTACACACATTTCGAAAAATCATTTACTTAACGATATGCGCCCTTAACTCACGACTACCTATCTTTGCTGTATGTGGTTTTCAATAAAGAAGTTTTTGTATTGTATTTTATTGTTGTACTAGCTACCCGCCAGCGGCTTTGCCTGACGATAACGAACACAGCAAAAAAGAATTAGCGAAATCGGCTCAACTGCAACACAATCAGCGATTCATTTTTATTATATAATCTATATATATATATATAGTCTATACTATGAAACTATGCAGTGAACTCCCCTCCACGTTGTTTTCTTAGCACTACGAAATGTCCTCCTTAAACGCGGCTTAAAATAATATTCATGAAAGGCAACAACTAGCTATTGCTGATGAATATGGGCGACGGTAACTGCTTACCATCAGCCCCATATCATCCCTATACCAGCCCCGTATACATTGCAAAGTTAATAGGCTGATACATGCCACCTGTCATTGTCAAGATGGCGATATAGGGGGCTAGTGGTCCGTCAGCTCGTTTGCCTATTATGGCAAAAAATAAACATTTTTTGCGAAAACAGTGCAAGATTTCAGACGTAAAAACACAACAGAGGCTCTTTTATTCTAATTTATCTTACTATGTATACTCAAAATACTGAAAATAAGTCTGTTAAACGCACTCAGGAAACAAATTAACATATTTTTCTTATACGACTAGTGTTAGTAATCTACGTTTATTATATTGGCAGCAACGATATCCGCTCCTTGCTGTAAACCTAGTTAGTCTATGCTCATTAAAAAATATGGTTGCTTGTGAAAAACTATTCATGTATTTCATTCTTCATTTTTTTATTGTGAAAGGGTATAAACACACAAATACATCTTATTATTAGAAATGAAACTATTATTATTAATTGGGTTTGTTTGTTGGCTAAATTAATTATTTTTAATGGTAAGGTTATCACACAAGCACACAAGCCACCTGATGGTAAGTGGAATCTGAGAGCCACAATCTAAAGCCTGCAATCTTAAGACCGCAAATGCGTTGTCTACCCTGAGGACTAAGATAAAATTCCTCTATACTAGTATTTAAACTCCTGTCTGTCTTATCCCCCCACAGAACTCAATAAGGAACATCCATTTTTTTTCTTACGCTTTGGAAAGTGCTATGAAAAAGAAGGATAACTACAGAATAAGCGAAACAACTGTCGCGTTATTTTTTCATAAGGTACGAAGCTTTAAAAAACCATTGATCAGACCACCTGCAAAAAAACTTTATACAAAATTGACGACAGGAATGACGTCACAGCTGTTGTTCCCTGTTTAAAATATATGGACCTAATAAAGAAAATTGTATTTATTTAATAAATTACTTTGTTTAAGATAGTGTCAAGGCCCCCGTGTGGTTGCCGGGTTAGAATAGTGCCACTCCATGTCTTCCCGTGGATGTCGTGAGAGGCGACTAAGGGAATAAAGGCTTGTAGTACTGTTAGACGATGGGCTTGCAACCTATCACTAATACACTGGTAAACACCTTAGCCTGACTATGCAAAATGTGGTTACAGAATTATCAACAAGTTTAGAGTTGTTGGTATTCTGTTGCTCTGCCTACCCCACTCTCGGAATAAAGGCGTGACGTTATGTATGTATGTAAGATAGTATCATTCAATTAAAATATTACGTAAATAAAATAAAGATGCCGAAGAAAAGAATTTAAACTTTAAAAGAAGTTGAATTTTTTAACAAGTTTTGATTCTAAATACAATATTTTATAAACGGGTCAAAACTTAGTGTATTGCGTTTTATATGCTTTTTTTTTACATTTTCTTCTAAATCATATTGATGAAACTCAATTCTGTTTTTCATTCATGTTCCCTATAATGCGAATACTGCTGCCTAGGGGTACATTAATGGGTAATATGGTTGTAGTGATCTGGATAGTTTCTGCATGAGGTCCATCTGTGTAATAACTTTATTACAGATTCACGGTACTATCATCTTACTCGTGACCTGGTTAAGCTTAGGTCAAAGGTCCGGTTACCAAAGCATTCCATAATTATTGCAAGTTTCCTCGAATGCAGCTTCTCACATAATTTTGGTCGATATTCACTTAGGCAAGTTCTATAAACCATCAATCATCTTGTAACACTATGATAGAACCGGGAACGGGAACCGAAGTTGGATTCAAGTTTGGGTAATGACCAAAAATTTGGCCACGCTACCTCACGAAATTATATTTTCTGTTGTGCGATGAAAATTTGCCATACAATATTATAGAGAACATGCATGAAAATCAGGATTGAGTTTCATTGACACGATTTAGGACAAAATTTTAAAAAATCATGGCAAAACACTTAGTTTTGACCCGTTTATTAAGTTTTTTTATAGAATCAAATTTGTTAAAATTATGAAATTTCTTTTAATGTAAGTATAGATTGTTTTTTCGGCATCCTCAATTTATTGACGTAATATTTTAATTTAATGTTATTAAAATTTGGCTTAAACATTAACACACACACAAACTTTACACGTTTAATTGAGGAAAGGTGGATTCTTCTATAACCTCGTGAGATCGGGTCTCACTATTGCTATTAGAGAGTAGGTATAACCAAAGTAATTAAGTTTGAACTTTATTTCAGTAATCATACAGCTCATTTTTATTTGTTTTAAAGTTAAAAAAGCGGCCAAGTGCGAGTCGGACTCGCCCATGAAGGGTTCCGTAGCAGCAAGTAACATAATATAAAAGTTCGTTGTAGCTTTGATCAATGTTTTTATGACGTATTAAAAAAAAACTACTTACTAGATCTCGTTCAAACCAATTTTCGGTGGAAGTTTGCATGGTAATGTACATCATATATTATTTTTACATTTATCATTCCCTTATTTTAGAAGTTACGGGGGGGGGGACACACATTTTTCCACTTTGGAAGCGTCTCTCGCGCAAACTATTCAGTTTAGAAAAAAATTATAATAGAAACCTCAATATCATTTTTGAATACCTATCCATAGATACCCCACACGTATGAGTTTGATGAAAAAAAAATTTTTGAGTTTCAGTTCTAAGTATGGGGAACCCCAAAAATTTATTGTTTTTTTTCTATTTTTGTATGAAAATCTTAATGCGGTTCACCGAATACATCTACTTACCAAGTTTCCACAGTATAGCTCTTATAGTCAAATACACAGTATTGCAATATAAACCCACGCTATTTCTCTGTACCGAGGGGCCCTATTCTAATCGGGCTAAATCTAACTGCTTTTGACATGTTATGTTATTGTCAACGTTTTCATCGCTCCTATTTACTTAACAATGATGGCGGCTAAGTTAAAAATGAACCGATAACATGTAAAAAGCAATGGATTCACAATGGTCTAACAGTTATTTCTTGAATAAGTAGTTATTTCATTTGTGTAATTCTGCCCTCAGTATTAATCTGTAGATTTTTTTGTGCAGATAATCAGCAATTCGTGGTCTTACGTGATGTGTGCACTCCTAACATCAGCAATCAAATTTTCTCAACAGGTTACATCGTCTCCTTCACAATAGCATTCAATTTATTTTTAGTCTCCGTAAATTTGACCACATTTCGTCTTTTCGGCGTCAGCTCCACTGGCTTCCAGATCGTCATCGTAGGTCCCCTAGAATACAGTGCGCTCTTTTGAACCATTGACCTCCTTTTATCTTTTAAGTAAATTTACTTTCGTAACTCTCTGCCCAGGTGGTGAACTGCTTTCCTCCCGCTCTCTTAAACTCGCTATTCCTTTTCAACAGACTGGGTTGGGATTCTACACGGTAATGACGATATCGTATTTGACGTGTTTCCGTATTGTCAACGTTTTTATAACTCTTATGTCATTTACAATAATGGCGACTATGATATAAACGATTCTAAAACACGTGAAACGCGATATCGTTATAATGCAGTTGAATAGAGGCCCTGGTGTCATGTCAAAATCTTTCGCCCTTTAAACGACCCATCTCTCTTGAATGCACTTTCATTTTCTATTAGACGAGCCCTTAGCAAGCTTTCTTTTAAGCAAATGTTTTGTATTCTGAGTTTTGGAATATATGTCTTAACAGACATCAATTTGATCTTATAAGGGTTATTTTTTTTTGTATTTGGTAAGAAACCCTAAAAAAGTAACAAATTACCAGTGTTTTTGTTACTTTCAGTTATAGATATCTTATCAAAGTTAAAATTTTATTAAACAAACAAGTAATTGAAACGTTGAAAATGGCTTAAGTATTGATCCCCGACGAGGGCCAGTAACTATGTGATAACTGTGATAAGGATAAGCGTAAGTATTTATCGCTGTACTTTGACGTAAACGTTATCAATTCGACAGAAAGTCAAAGGTCGTGCCTTTGACTTTCTATCGAGTAGATAAAGTTAACGTAACGTCTTCGAGAAAATGTATGTGGCGATTGAAACAGTGCCTTCGTGTCCATATTTAGTACTAAAAGTTGACTTTCGTAACGTCATCGAGTAGTTAAGGTAAAAATCTGAAATTAATGCATGGAAACATGAGATGATTACACATTTTTAAATACCTAAAGTTTCGTTTAGGACTAGGCTTATTTGTGTGAGATTGTCCACTTATATAAAGAGAAAAGGAAATAAATGAAAATAAACTTAATTCTCCTTACAATTGTTAAATTATTTCACCCATAGATCATCCTTACTCTCTAAACGCTGAATCGCCTTTTCGAGAGGTAACCATATTTTAACGTTAACTTACTCCTTCGCCTGATCTAGAATGAAGTATTAGGTTAGTAAAACATATTTTTAGGCATTTGTTAGGTAGGTTTATTTTATCTATATGTGTAGTAATCACAACTCCTCTAGGTCTAGCGTTATAACGATATTTCGTTTGACGTGTTTTGTTTATAAGAGTATATTTATCATACAACTTCTGTAGAATCTCAGCCCTACTAACGTAAATGTTTTCTATCGACCTTTCGTCAATTGTATTCATTTTATTGATTTTCGATATGCATCTTAACTAGGACCTTTGTTGACTCACTATGTAATATTTTTTTGTGTTCATCTTTTCCTTGCTATATGTGGTGTTCAATAAAGAGTTTTTATATTGCATTGTATTTTATTGTATAACCATCGTATGCGAAAACATTGCAAGATTTCAGACGTTAAAACAATTTAAAGGCTCTATCATACTTATTTATTTTACCATACCTACCGTTACCATATTGTTTACATTATGGTAGCCCTTATTTACTTGTGTAAATATTGACTCAAAAGCAAGTGTAGATCCATCCTGCTTCTCTAGTTTGTATTCATACTGTGCTACAAAAAAAACATTGTATGCACAAACTATGCGCAATTTTCAATTTGTTGTAAGTCGATTGACGATGATTTATTAAAAAAATAACCTTCGTTTCAGGATGACTCTCGCCTTAAAAGGTCAAAAACTTTATTTTTTATTAGGACCCCATGCCTTAAAAACATTCAATGAAAAAATCTACGCTACACCTTTTGTAAAGCAAAGGCCTTTTTAAGTCCCTAAAACCTGAGGGGCTATTGTCTAACGCACTCGCAATCGCAACCGGCTTCAAAGTGGAGCAATTGTTTTCATATTATATGCAGACGAGCGTTCGATTTTCAAAATGAAAACGATCGTGATTGCGAGTGCGTTAGACAATAAGCCCTCTGGATAAATAATTATAAAGTGGTTGGTTACCACAACACTGCGTCTAGATAAAAAAATAATTCATTAAAATTAAGTTTCTGCAATCTATTTGTTATCAAATTTTATTTACAAATTTTATTTAATTTGATATAGTGAAACTCATGATGAATTATAAGATAAAAGAGATTGTAAAACTCAATTAATCAGAAATCAATCATATGAAAAAACAAATCTTATCGTATAAGATTAAACTATCGAATGTGCAACATTCATTTGGGGTCTCAGAATCGAGATATCGGTAGTAATAGTACATTATTGCCTAGGACTAGAAAGTAGGGGATTGTCTGACGAGATGAATATCGGGACCGAGCTTTGGCGAGGCAATCCCATTTCCGCCGAGGCATATATAATGCTTTTCTTAATCAATGCGAGGAAATTAAGTAATTTTTTGTAAAATGCAACTTCGGATTGAGACGGAATCTCGATTTGAAAACTACTAGTATTAAGATAATTTCACAATGACCCACCGCCCGTCGCCGCCCTGCGCTGCACCCACCTTTTAATAAGTTAGGTGTAAGGGACTTTTTTCACGGTCTTTTTGATTTTACAGGCAATAGAGATCAAACACGCGGACAGTAATGTTGTTTCATACGTTTATTTTACTCCTAGGAAAAAAATGAGGCTGTTGCCGTCATCGTTTTTTATTTAGGGTTCCGTAGTCAAACTAGGAACCCTTATAGTTTCGCAGTGTCCGTCCCTCTCCGTTCAGCCGTCCGCAGCCTAGCGCAGAGACTCTTACTCGTAGTACTAGTAAGCTGTAATTTGACATGAATATGCCAGATTACAGCTATGAATATGATGTGTAGTCACGCCAACAAAGTGGTACAATAAAATGTAAAAAAAAATTTTTTAGGGTAGCTCCCCTACACGTTTTGGGGGGATGTATTTATTATTCTCGTCTACTCTATAGTGTCGGTGTCGTTGGATAGTTCTTTCAAAAATATTACGGGTTCGTGATAACAGTTTTTTGATTAAATAATCCGTTTATAAAATATTAAGCTTTAAAGCGCTAATATTTATTAGACTCAAGGTGTCCCTACAGCCAAAACTACAAATACTTACATAAAGTCAGGCCTTTATTCCCAGAGTGGGGTAGGCAGAGCTACAGAATTACCAACAACTCTAAAAAACTTGTTGATAATTCTGTAACCATATTTTGCACAATCAGGCTAAGATATTTACCAGTGTATTAGTGACAGGTTGCAAGGCCATCGCCTAACAGTACTCAAGCCCTTATTCCCTTAGTCGCCTCTTACGACATCCACGGGAAGACACGGAGTGGCACTATTCTAGCCCGGCAACCACACGGAAATAATAACAAACACTTAAAAACTGAAAAAAAACTTAAATGAAATAGCATATAACGAATATTAAAGGAAAACTATCAGGACTAAGTGGACATCATTGGTTCTTGAGATACAGGCAATTAAAGTGTTTACACCTACTTAAGTCATCTAAGACGGTACCAATTTATTTTAAGAAGTTTTTTTTGAATTGTTGATGTTTATGTTTGCAGTACTGAGCGGCTTCGGAACCCTACACTGAGCATGGTCCAACATGTTCTTGCCCGGTTTTTAAAAGAAAAGCTGTCCTTTACGAGCATGTTTGAGAAAAAATATAAATTGTTCGTTAAGTAAATAATAAATAATTATATGTATACCTTTCTGCACCTTATTTCAATGGGACAAGGTACAACTAACTAAATAACTAAATATCTTTATATTGAACCAAAGTATAAATAGAAAAGTAGTTAGTTTCCGACCTTTTAGAAGTTTCTGTCGCCTATTGATTGCCGCTCGAGCGCTATGTTTGCGTAGATGAATGTTGCTCTATACTTTAAATACGCACGCGACTAGGGGTTGCAATCCAGAAAACCGGATCTTTTATTCCGGCGAATCTGGTGTTGCCAATAATTGGCAAAATATTCGTGTTGTTGCATGAGTAGGCAGTCTAGGCACATTAACGTGGGAAATAAAGTTGTTTTTTATATTTATTTATTACCTCTACCAAAAAAAACATTAATTCAATTTCCTCATACACATTCTATTTTGACTTGATTAATCCAGATAGATCCGGCCCGCTGCGGCCGGATTTTCATCGATACGGTAAATGACACCGGATTGCAAAAGCGGCAGCGGCGCGGCACCGACCAGCTCGGTCCGTCTTGCAGAGTATGCTTGTGTTGGCACGTGGTGCGTACGGTTGAAGCACGCACACATGCAAGCCGCGCATGTTTTTGAAGATGTATTACTGTTTATACTGTGACAATACAAATAATCCCAGCGTGACTAACAAATCAGTGTGCTTAGAAATAAGCGTATAACTACCCTTCATTAGAAAAAGGCAGTATAATAGGATGGAGTCCTTATGTGTGTACTATTATAATGATATTTCTTTATTTTTCTGAGGGTTACATTTTTTTACAAATGATATTCAAATATAAAAGTAAAATGATAATAATAATACAAAAAATAATGTAATAAAAAACATAAATAAACTACAGGTGCCACCGGCAGTGAGACAGGGCTTGAGATACCGGCGGTTAGGGCTGTATAGAGAGGAACCTCATCACAATACGTGCCGTGTCGAGGAGTACTTCTTTCTGCATCTGGCCCTTGATCCAGCCATCTAGCGAGTCTCTTAAGGTTTTGGTCGAGACTCTTCGCTATAAGATCGTTCGTCGCAACAACTATCGTGACAAAGATCCTCCAGTCAACATTCCACGTAGCGGTCACCTCGTGAGCCAAGTCTAGGTATTTACTTAGCTTGTCCTTCTCAGCAATCACCAGGTTGTCTGAAGTGGAATGGTGACGTCGACAAACACTGCTTGGCGTTGCGATCAATTTGTTAACACGATATCAGGTTTATTGGCGACAGTACTCCTGTCCGTGATGACAGGTCGACCCCAATAGAGCGTAGCACGACCATTTTCGAGAGCTGGCGCCGGTGTGTACTTATAGTACGGCACTTTGGTCTCAAGACCATATTGAAGAGAAAGTTGCTGATAGATGATCCTACGTGGTTATGTCTGTGCAAATACTCACCGTTGACCCACTATTATTATTATTATTTCCTAATGCTTTGTCAGGTTTCACATTAAATGCTGCAAAAGAAGAAGCACAAGAGTGCCAGTAGGTGTACCAAGAATATTAAAAATAACATGATCATATATATCTTTATAATAGATTGAATGCCAAATTTACCATATATCCTCTGAATTATTAAAAGACTAAAATAATTCTTCAAGATGCGCTACAAATGATGTCCTACGAAGATACAGAAGAAATATTGACTGTCTTAAAATTAGCATTATTATTACGCTGTTTACACTTAGTTCATAATACTGACTCATTATATATTTTTTGATGTTGTTTTATTTACGTTTTGTTTTATAAGTTAATTATCGACTAAGAAATCTCTGCACTGTACTTTACGTGTCATTTTTACATTTTATTTTACTATTTCATTTAGTTTTTTTGCTTTGTTGTTTTTCTTTTACTTCTTTAACAGAGGAACTTTCTACGTCAGGCGCGCAAGTTATTTGTCTTTTGGTTCGTCTAGTGTTATTTATTATAAAATAAGTGATATGAATAAAGATTTATTATTAATATACACATTTGGGGATCAAAGCTCTCACAGCAAATGCTTGCTTGTTCTGTTTCTCTGCAATGGCGCATTCGGAAAAAATACTCAGGGAGTCTATTATTTTCATTAATCATATTGTTTTTCACAGGTCTACTTTACGATAGCTCTGTGCTCTTTGTATCGTGTAAATACACGATAGTAATGGCAACCGAGTTAAAAACGCGACAATACGTCAATGACAATACAATAGTTTTACTCAGTATAGAAGCCCTGATTTACCGCTTTTTTTCTGCACAGTGGTGTATAATTACTATCTTATCAAAACACTTCACTTATTACCGCGCCCGTACTTGGAAGAGATCAGTCTGATTGACTGATTTTAGGGTCCCGTTCGGAATTCGTTTTCTTTTGAGTATAATTTTGTACGTATTTAAAATAGGAATGGAAAATACCGTTAACGCAGCGATGCTTATTAATGATTCGCATAGTAGTATAGTCATCGGTTAAATTAGGTAATGATATGTATGCGATTGATGCCTGTATAATATAAATGATTCCTTAATTAACTTCTTTTATTGCTATAAAAAAAGGCTTTTGTGATAATTTTAGTGATTGTTGATCGTTGATCGTTTATCTATTTAAACCATTTTGTTAAATCTTTAATACGTACTTAAACGTTATAACTGAAAGAAAAACAAAATGTTACGTTCTTTTACACGAAAGCATATTTAATTGTTTTTTGTTGTGGATTATTCTACTAAAGAAAACGATTAGCTACCAATAAAAACTTGAGTGACGGATCATCAAAGAAGTGCAGATTTAATCAAAATGTTTTATTTTATAGAAATAAACTGTTTTTCTACTTTTTACAGCTTCACAATGTCATGAAACTGAAAAAAGTCTAACAAAAAGCCAGTATTAAAAACACGACTTCATTTTTGATTATGTCGTGATGTTTTATTCCTGGTCTGGAATTCTACAAGGTAATAACGATATCGTTTTTGACCTGTTTCCGTATTGTCAACGTTTTGATAACTCTTATGTCATTTATAATAATGGCGACTGTGACATAAACAATTCTTAAACGTGTCAAACACGATATCGTTTTAACGCACCTGAATAGAGGCCCTGCATGTATGGTTTTTTGTTTGAATGTAAGGTACCCAGTGACACTCGCGATGTTAAGACGAATCTATCGACACCTCGCTTGCTAAAATCAGCCCATCCAGCCTCTAGTAGGGAACAAAGAACCTTACATACATACAAGTCAAAAAAATTACCCTCCTCCTTCGGCACTCATATTTATTAATTATTTTCGTCAAATTGACGTTTAACCTCAATTTAAATTGTGATCGCAGACCAATGTTACCAGCATTATCAGCATGCAACCTACGTTTTATTATGGCCGTGATCAAACTTGACGTACGACGACGTACGACGTCATACGTATTACGTAAACGCCAGTATTTAGCCTAGCAGTTCTTTATAAGACCGATTTTAGGCTTGTGAATTTTGTAAACAAATCGCTGTATTTTAATTTACTTCAAAAAGGAGGCGGTTCTTAATTCGACTGTATGTTGTTGTTGTTTTTTTGTTTGTTTGTTACTCGATTACTCCGTCAAATTGTGAACCGATTTTGAAATATTTTTTTTGTTTGATACGGTACTCTTAAGTCTCAGTAGTTTCATTGTCACCAAGTAAGGGTTTGATAATGGGACCTTAGAGAAATTGAGAGAAATCCTCAAATATTATAGGAATACTTATTACAGTATTTTCACTAACAAATCCAGGATTTGCATTCTTAAATATTTGGTGAAGTGGAGTTGATGATGTAAAGCACTGATTGCCACCGGAAGTCCTCAACGGTACCTACATTTTGAGGGTGGCGATAAGATATCTCGATTAAGATAGTTGAGCGACATTGACGACGCACATTTAAATGGTTTAAATATATGACTATGAATTTCCCCCGGCGTTGCTTGTTTCTTATTAATTTTGATGTGGGACTAAATAACAGTACCTATATTATGATCACTAAAAAGTATGAAATAAAATAAATATTTTAAAAAACAAAAAACCGCCTTTCTAAACCGCAAGAAATAAATTCTTTTAAATAGGTGTACCGTACTGTAAAATAATCCTACCAAAACATGAAAAAAATGCCAAGGTTTCATGTGCTGGCAGCACATGAAAAGTAGTATGTCTAACGTTATGTTTATGCTTTTTCGAAGTAACGAAGAACCATGCAATTATATGTATACACACATACACGTTGAAAACATTCTCCTTCACTCCATTCCTTCTCCTTCAGAATTGGAGTAAAAAGATGCCATTTTTGACACTAGATTGTTGACGCTCAAATTAATATATTGCCACTAAATGCATGTTCATCTCTACCTTAGAAATTTTCTATACAGTATGTTACAATGTCATGTAATCTGTTCCGAATTAAAAAAAAAAACTGACAATTTAGAACTCAATATGCATTTAGTGGAAATTAATTAGACTGTCGGGGGCCATTTGCAACGTTAAAAGATGGCGGACGTGTGATTTGTTTTAGACTTTAATTTTTGGGTAATTAGGTGTTCAAAGTTCTTTTCTGATAGTGATTTGTACTTTTTATGCCTTTGTGTCGCACAGTGATTGAAGACTTGGACTTATTTCGTGTATCTGGCATCTTTCTTCTCGTTTCAAGTGGACTCGCAGTGGTGCAGAGGTTAAAACTATCTTGACCTCTGACCTACAAATCACCGTACAACGTTGCCCCCAATCTTCCTAGAGAAGATTGGATTGTGTTTTATTGCTATATTGATTTATAATTATATATACTTACTTGACACTGGCGAAATCACTTCACGTGGAAACGCCATATCCCCGCGGTAGTAGCTGTTCAAGTCGCCGCGGGGGCAAAGAAAGAAGAAGAAGAATTAGACTGTCAACAATCTAGTGTCAAACTTGTCACTTTTTGAGATAGCAGTGGATCAGTAAGAAAACTAATTACATATTATATATTTTTTATGGCATTGAGAAGGCAAACGAGCACACAGGCCACCTGACGGTAAGTAGTAACTGTGACCCATAGACATTCGCATTCACAAGACTGCAATCCTAAGACTGCAAATGCGTTGCCAACCCTGAGGACCAAGATGGAATGCCTATGCTAGTTATTTCACCGGCTGTTTTATCCCCAAACCGTAACACAATAATGCGAACACTGCTGTTTGGCGGTAGGTTAATGGATAAGATGATAGTAGCGATCCGGACGGACCCTGCACAAGGTCCTACCACCCGCAAAAAAACTTCCGATATTTGATCATACATCATACCAAGTCTGTAAAACTCATAAGTCTCATTACCCTTTGTTTAGCTCACGCAGTCGGGTAAAATGTAATGTGCGAAACACAAAGTCACCCTCCTAAATGATTTTAATTGAAAACATGTTGTTTATAATCGATATCAGCTTTGATTGATGTGTAATCACTGTATTATCTTTTCTCTATTTATACGTATTAGCGATGTGGATTACCTGTTTAATATAAATACTGGCCCATGTAATGAAAATTATAGACGGTATATGACTGCCATTATGAAAGTTTCGCTTTTGTTTTTAATTGTCGTGACGGGTATGTACACAAATATCTAAACCTTTTTCGTCTTTTAGTGCATTAAGTTGTTTGATATAAGTTTATTGTTAAACAAAGGGTTGGAGCTTAAACAAAATACTGTTCTTATTCTATGTGAAAACATAAAAATAACTTAACTTTATTTCGACTGATGCGTTTGTTGCTCCGTTTTTTTTTCTACGCTATATCGTTAACAAGTAGTGGTGCATGTCCAAAAAATTATACAACCCGCAATTTCATTGTTAAAATGTAAAACAGGGCGGCCTAAAGAAACGTCCTTTGTGATTGTCTTTCGTGTAACATAAAATTGTCCACTTATAGAAAAAGGATAAAACTAATTAAAAATGTAATATTAACAATAAATTTATCATGTGCTTTTATTAACTGATGAATGCACCAAACACAATGTTTGCTGGATTCATTTAAATTCTTAAGGAGATGGAACTGGTAATAAATTTGAATGCGCGAAAAAGTTACCACGGAGGTTTGCAATTTAGTTAAGTAATTTACGGTACCCATCGATTCTTGACCAAACTGTAATAGGTATAAAAAGTTTCTCCTAAATCTCTTTTTTTGCCAGCATACGTCGCCGCTTCACCATTGGCTCAAGATGATCCGGCCGACTATAAATACCCGCGTTTCATGAAAATGGCGGGTGGAGACGGCTTGATGCATGATATAGACTTGGAGGCTGAGCCAGACATGGAGCTGCTCGAGGAGATCAATAGGAACCCCGCTGACAACAGTTACCATCTGTATACTCGGTAAGTCTAAAAATAATAATGATCCAAACACACAAGGATTTTTTTAAATATTGCACGTGAAAAAACCTTGATAAATTTAATTAATTTTCACGACATTTAGAAGCAGTAGCGTTATTTTTAAACGATGTTAAAAATGCCAATTTCTGAACTCTTTTTCATAAACCTGTACATATGTGTAAATCTTTCTACGATATTTTAAAATTGGACGTAGTTTTGCAAACAGGAACCAACCCACAATGATTTGACAATAGTATGTCAACTGTAATGCTGAATACTGAGATTTGATTTGAGTGGGTTGGTTCCTGTTTGCAAAACTACGTCCAATTTACTTGTCCGTCGATATGTTTTAACGAATTTGTTTTATTATTCAGCCGCAACATGAGAATCTCCCAGACTCTGACAATGAACAACGCGAACTCCATCACGAACTCCAATTTCAACGCCAACCACCACACGGTCATCGTTGCTCACGGGTGGCTCAGCAACCAATTGACCGAACCTAATCCTTCCATCAGAGCCGGTAAGCATCTGATAATAAAGCAGTGAAACAGTCACTACGCATGAATTGTGTATTGTAATGGCAAAGCAGTAAGCGAACAAACGCATTGGCCACATGATGGTAAGCGCGACCGCGCGAGTAAGACCCAATAGATATTTGCATTCTAAAGACTGCAAATGCGCTGCTAACTCTGAAAAGTAAGATAGAATGCCTCTATGCTAGCCATATAAGCGATTATGCCCACATCGAAACACTAATATACAAATTTAATACTGCTGCTTGACGGTAGGTTAACGGATAAGATGGTGATAACTCTCCTTTCTTTAACTCTTAATTTGATAGTGTCCAATATACTTGACATAACATTATGTTAACTTTTCTTATTTTTATAATTGATAATTTTTATGCCGGTTCAAAATCAAATAGGGTTTGAATTCACGACTTTATATTTTTTGCAATGTTTGTATGCATGTTTGTTCGGGTTAAATCATACAAGAAAGATGAGAACCACTTCCCGGAGCTGAAATTTAGCATAACTACGTAATTTCGATGACAATACAATAATGTGGAACTAACGAGCTGGTCTGATGATGGAGTTGGAAGTTGGTGACATGTCTGCTATACTTAAAGTGGAACCACCGTCTTTGGACTCATTAAGTTGGTCTTGATAGGCAAAAAGGACTTTAAAAAAAAAAAACAGTTGGCAGCAAAAATTTGCCCCAAAACTGTAATTTTTGACGCCAACTTTTTTTAGATAATAATTGTAATTAGATGGATATATGTGACGCTATGCGATATAAGTTGGTATTTTTGGCAATCGGATTATCGATAGCTTTAAACAATTGATAAATATGATAGATATCGTTGGTAGTAATCTTCCTTGTTGCATTTAACTTACATGCAAATTGTGTTTAATTAGAGCAAATTTTTGATGTTCGAACTTGGCTAGTTTGCATGTTCCGATTTTGTAATAGTTTTAAAATATGAACCACGTAATTTTCAGCATACCTTGATAAAGCTGAGACCAACGTGATCGTTGTCGACTGGAGGAGGCTCGCTCTTTCTGACTACGCGACTGCCGCGCTCGGCATCCCAGCCGTTGGCCGCGGGGTCGGACAGTTCCTGCGCTTCCTCAACCAGGTCACTGGCGTACAGTTCAGCAACATGCATCTCGTCGGGTTCAGTTTGGGCGCTCATCTTGTTGGCAACGCTGGCAGAGAAGTGAACGGCCAGGTTCGCCGAGTCACCGGTAGTATTTTGAGCTGTTTACTAATTTATAATGTAATACTTAAGAAAATTGCAGAATATCGTATTATATCGTAATATTTTAGGGTTCCGCACCTCGAAAGGATAAAGCGGACCCTTATAGGATCACTTTGTTATCCGTCCGTCCGTCCGTCCGTCCGTCAAGACCTGTTTCTCAGGAACGCGTGGAGGTATCAAGCTGAAATTTATATCAAATACTCAAGTTTACTGTCCCTTGGAGCTGTGATAAAATCGAACTTCTAAAACAAAGCAATCAAAAGATACAGCCGTTTATGCCGCAAATTTTTAACTCGCAAGGGAATCAAAACCTAAAGGGTACTTCCAGTCGATCTAGAATCTTGAAATTTGGTAAGAAGCAACGTCTTATAGCACAGATAAAGGAAAAATTGCGAAAAGCGTATTTAGTTACATCATACAATAAAAATATTTTTAATAAATAAATAAATATCACAGGACAATGTCACACAAATTGACCTAGTCCCAAACTAAGCTCTAGGCTTGTTCTATGGGTACTAGACAACGATAAACTTACTTATATAGAGAAATATATACTTAAATACATAGAAAACATCCAAGACTCAGGAACAAATACTCGCGCTCATCACACAAATATCTGCCCTTACCGGGATTTGAATCCAGGACCCCTTGCTTCGAAGGCAGGATCACTCCCAACTAGGCTAGCGTGTCGTCAATAATTTTAAAGGTACTACCCCTTTCCACCTACAGGTTTGTACGGAACCCTCGGTGCGCGAGTCCGACTCGCACTTGGCCGGTTTTTTATTTATTTATTTCTGGTTTATTGGAAAATCAACAGCGATTACAAAGTATTTCATACAATAGTAGAGATATGAACAAGTACAGCCAATTACAGATTTTCACATAAAATTGTATACAGAATATTACCAACGTTAGGTTGCACTAAGCTAAATTAGCTTACCTTACCACCAAACTAATCTCTTTCTAACTTGTGGGCCTGTAATGTTTATCTGTCTGTATTAACGTGGATAAGACATCTGTCACTTTCTGACCAGTATGTAAGTGCGAGAATGACGGATGCTTTATCCACCGCGACAGAGACGGCCGTAGTACGTAATAGCAAATGACGATAAAATCGACCGTAGATTTTAGCAAAAAGTCACTCCAACATTTTGAAAAAATTAACACAATGATTGTCAATAATGTATAATTGCCTATTTTTTTATAAATAAAGGTAAAGACAAGAGTTTGGAATAAAATACGTTAAGTATTTTATTTCCCTTGGCTGTCATTTTCGGTTGCAAATGACCTATGATAAAATGATTAGGATTAGTGAGCAAACTGAAAATTTTGAATTTATTTAGAATACGATTGTCAAGTCATGGCATAGTTTATAAAATAAATAATACTTTTTAGTTATTTAAGCAAAAGGAGGACGCAAGTTCAGATATTCAAAGTTTTCATACAATATGTTATCTGCCAAATAATAATAAGATACTTAACTTTTTTTTGCAATTGTCCTATGATAAAATTATTACGATAATTATGAATCATATTTTTAAAATTTTGAATTTATTTAATTCATCTCTGACAAAAATCTGAGACATCTTATTAATTTTTATACTATACATAGGTTTGGATCCCGCTGGACCTATGTGGGTCTACAACAGTAACCGCCTCGGGCCCAACGACGGTGGTTACGTAGAGGCAATCCATACCGATGGTGGTTACACTGTCGGTGGTCTCGGAATTGGATCAGCCATCGCCAACGTTGACTTCTTCCCCAATGGTGGCATTTCCCAACCTGGTTGCCTCACCAACATGTGCAACCACAACCGTGCCTGGGAGCTCTTCGCTGCCACCGTCACCCACAACCATCTAGTTGGTCAGCAGTGCTCCAACACCTTGCAGATCACTTGGAACAATTGCCGTGGTTCTAATCTCCACATGGGCAATGATATCTTGGGGAAGGCTGGGTAAGCTATCTATCATTAATAATTGTACAATTTCATACCATCACAATTACCACCGTCATGATCATCGTTATCAGCCGATACTAGTCCACTACTGGCTTCTCCAATTGATAGTTTATACAATTTCAAATCACTATTATCGTCATTGTCATTATCTACATCATCATCATCATAGTGATAGTAATCCGACCAAAAACATAGTTTTACAAAATTGCCCAACTTCAATGTGTCACGAAAAGTAATGATACTACTCGTATTAACGCACCAGATTGTTGTCAGTCATGTTCTATTATATTTAAGTTATTTTTTTAAGAAATACGGAATTCTTAATATTTACATATCCTTGGTGAAAATGCTATATTATAATGATAACAGTGATGTTGGTAGTGACATTTTGGTTATACTTAATGTAGGAAGAGACAATAGAGTCATTTTTCTCCAGGCATGTGTTTTGCCTGGGGACCGAAGTTCGTTTGGATGAAGCTGGAAGTGGTATATACGTCTTCTTCTTCTTTTTTAATTAATGGCGGTCTACACAGTGATTTCGCCAATGTCAAGTGAATAGAGTAAATCAGTAAACAGAATAAATCAAAATCAAAAGCCGGACATCTTTCAATCGGCCATCTTCCCTCCCCGAAGGTTACCGGAAGCTCTCGGTATATACGTCAACTGGCTGAAGAAACTTCGTTAGCGCGATGTAGCGCAATGTCAGATTTAGTTGCACTGTCAGACGCTGGTGGCGCTGTCAAGTTGGTTGTTACATGTTGCCACTTGATGTCGCTAAATTCCCATGTTAATAAAGACTCCCCAAGTTTCATCTAAGGTTTACGTTATGATCGTAGAGTATTTCCAGTTAAGATATTATTATGTGTTTTTCAAGGATAGTTACTAAAGTAAATTAACGTTTTCTTTCAGATCTGGCATGTACCGTCTTGACACCAGCTGGAGATATCCGTACTAAAAAACTACTTTGATCAAAGCGCTAACAGTATTGTAGAACGCATATAAATAAAAGGAATACTACCAATAACTTGGAATAAATGATCAAAACAGCATCTAATATATGTTTTCGTAAACCCTACATAAACTTTGTGTTTAACTTTTTTGAATATTCCAGAAACAAACATACTTCCTCCTTAATTGTCAAGAAATGCACAATGATATCAACACCTGAGGCAGGTAGTATTGATAATGCAATTGATCTAGGGCTGATTTTAAAATCAACGTCATGTCCACAAATACGACAAATAATCTGTCCATGAAGTAACCATTCGGTGACCTAAAAAATAATTAAAGAAATAGCATAATTTGTAACATAATTAGTTAGTCATCGACAGTTAACAAAATCGTCTAAGCTAATCAAGTTCAGCAGAAAAATTAACTTTAACTTACCTTTTAGAAGTTGGTTCATTTAATCGATAATATTGAAAGGAAGTATAACGAAATTATCTTTAGAAAGTACGTCACAGCGCCTGACTACAGACCCAATGCAGCAGTAAAGTTCGCAATCTGATCGGAAAAACTTATTCCCGGGTGTTCTAACAGCGCGAACACGCGAATGCAGAAATACTTTCCACCATATTGGAACTCCAACTCGAATCCCGAAAGCAAATACTGGAGTACAAAAACTTGGACCAACTTGGTGAACAGAGAAGCGATGGAGCAGACTTTTTAACTATGCTAGTGAACGTGACGTTAATTACGAACGTACCTATTTTGGTGTTTTTTACCTGCAGATATTAAATCTTAATTTGCTAAGCTGTTGTAACGATTAGTTCTGTTATTACTTTGATTAATTTTGGCCTTCTAGGTTTCACTCTAAAAGTAAAAAATTGTCATTTAAGCGAAAAGATTAAAAACCAACTTTAAATACCCGTAATTTGCAAAACTTATTCTTAGTTGATTTATACAGTGTTTCTTTACGTGACAACTTTAAATAGCTTGAACAAGATTGGTCGACTTTTTCAAAAAATATTACTAACGACCTACTCTGTCACTCCGCTGTTCCCGGCAAAAGATTATTTCACCGCCTAAAGGGAAAAAGAGTGCAAAAACTTTAATTAAACAAGTTTTGGTGAGAATTGCGCTAGAGACTTTTGTAAACGGATAATCGAAGCTTCACCTGAGATTGGGCCTGAAGGGACTGACAATTCAAAGTCAAAGTCGAAGTCAAACTGAAGTCGGAATAATAAGGCGTATAATGTGTTCGGTGATACTGACAGGCGGAAATGGCTTTTCAAACTTACACAGTTCGTCACTGAACCGGTTAATAGAATTTTTAAGAAGTTTCGCCAAGTTCAAACTGATTATTGGCCTTAGAAAACCTGAAAATTGAACACCTTTCAAACAATTTACATATATATTAGCATCTTCGTAAAGGATCGTGACATTGCTTTTCAGTTTTGGATTCCGTATACAGTTTCCAATTCAGCCACTTGAAATGCAGCGATTTAATACAAAATGTATGATGTTGACACACGCGTTCCTACATTTTGCGCTCGGATTTTTTCCAGTCAGAATGGAGAAAACAATACGCAAAAAACGAATATGTGTGTGAATACGGGAAACGAGTGTGTGGTGGCTCTTAGGCAGCTTTCCTAACACCCTGTTGGCGATAGGAAAGGAGCCTAAAAACTATGGGTCTCTGGTGACACTTACTATCAAGTGGCCTGTGTGCTCATTTGCTTACTCTATTCTCAAAAGAAAAACCTTTTTTTTTCAGGCACAACTTTATTTCTACCCTTCCCTGCCCCCTTTCAATGTGTGTCAAACACAATTATTATTTTTGTTTTTTAAGTTACATAAAATGAACTTCTAAATGGTATATTGTCTCGTTGATCTCTTGCTACCTATTCGATAAAGGCCGGGAACGCTCCAGCAATTCCTCAAGTATTCCACGTGTTCATTGGACTAATATAATCTAACAGCCAATATTCATTCCAGGAGTAGGACTTAATATTAGGCATAGTCCTTTCATGATCAAAGGGTCGTTGTTCCGTTATAACTTCATCATCATCTCTATACAGGGTGTGTGTATAGCCAACGATAAAATGAAAATAGCGGATTGATTGGTTCATGACCTATGAGATTACTTACATACATACAAAACATCACGCCTTCTTTCCCGGAGTGGGGTAGGCAGAGCTAAATAAATACCAACAACTCTAAAAAGACTTGTTTTTAATTCTGTAGCCACATTTTGCACAATCGGGCCAAGAAGTCTACCAGTGTAATAGTGACAGGTACGAGATTACTTAATTTCGAAATTATTAAAAACTAGCGTGCTGCCAGCGGCTTCACCCTGCTGCAAATTTCTGACTTTCCCGGTAAATTTTCAGTTTTTTTCTGTCATAAGAAACTTCTCTTGACAGTAACAAACACAATAAAAAAATAATTAGCGAAATCGGTTCAGCTGCTCTCGAGATTTGCGCTTAGCATCACATTCAGCGATTCATTTTTGTTATATAAGATGTGTCTTTATGTATAAACTTCATCAAAACCGTACAATTTTAAATAATCTATAATTAAACTACAATTTAAAGAAAAATAAACCCTTTTTGCACAAGAAAGAGATAATCGATCAGTTTAACTTCAGGAACAGAAATAAGTTACCGAGTCCTTTTGCGAATTTAAATTGCTAGTACTGGGATACCTCGTTATATATTATACCTGTAAATATTTACAGTAAAGTACCTCTTATAATCAAAACTACAACAAAAGACTCTATGGTTTATAGAAAGTTTAAGTGATTTATCATAATATTTTCATTAATTGAAGCATTTTGAGTTTGAAGAGTGAATTTCAATTTAAATAGATTTTTTTAAATGGACATTTGATTTTGACTTGTTGAAACGACTTACGTACTGTGTTTTTAAGACCTCATGTACAACTTTTATAAACCAATAAATTAATATGATTAAGAAATGGAAATAAACATTAATTACAAAAAAAAACAAAACAATAACACACATACACACAAATACTTTTTAAAAACATAAAACCAACAATTGACAAAATACTTGAATTTGCAGTCGTTGCCCTGAAAGCACTGACTCAGGGTATCATACACCAATTAAAAAAAAATAGTCCACCATCCATAGAGAGAGATTTTTGAGGTCTTAGAGACCAACAGTCGGAGTAACTGGCAAAGAGAGACAGATAGCTGTTAGAAATCAGTCGCTGTACCAACATAAGCTTTTTTGTTGGTGAAGCGACCGATAAAGGCCAAAGTATGGCGTGTTTTTTTTTTGTACATATGCGATCGCCTGGCATACAACGTATCAGAGCAGACATTAATTACTTATTTAGAGCAAATACAGCAGATATTCAGGATCACGCGTTGACTGAAAGGCATTTTGCACTGCGCAATACGGCTAATTGTAACATTAAAACAAGGTTAGGCCACCATCCACGGAGAGAAATTTCCGAGGTCTGTAAATATTAAAAAAGCGGCCAAGTGCGAGTCGGACTCGCCCATGAAGGGTTCCGTAGCAGCAAGTAACATAATATAAAAGTTCGTTGTAGCTTTGATCAATGTTTTTATGACGTATTAAAAAAAAACTACTTACTAGATCTCGTTCAAACCAATTTTCGGTGGAAGTTTGCATGGTAATGTACATCATATATTATTTTTACATTTATCATTCCCTTATTTTAGAAGTTACGGGGGGGGGACACACATTTTTCCACTTTGGAAGCGTCTCTCGCGCAAACTATTCAGTTTAGAAAAAAATTATAATAGAAACCTCAATATCATTTTTGAATACCTATCCATAGATACCCCACACGTATGAGTTTGATGAAAAAAAAATTTTTGAGTTTCAGTTCTAAGTATGGGGAACCCCAAAAATTTCTTGTTTTTTTTCTATTTTTGTATGAAAATCTTAATGCGGTTCACCGAATACATCTACTTACTAAGTTTCCACAGTATAGCTCTTATAGTTACGGAATAAAGTGGCTGTGACATACGGACGGACAGACGGACAGACATGACGAATCTATAAGGGTTCCGTTTTTTGCCATTTGGCTACGGAACCCTAAAAAGTAAAGAGTACTTGAACAGAATAAATGAGTGAATTAAATTAGGGGGTTACCTAGTGACTTTAAGATGTATGTGATTGCCAGGTTACCTTTAGTTTAGCACGCATCTAAAATTTAAGTCTGTATTATTAAATAATTACTTTGTTTGGCCGCGTAGCTGCCGGGTCAGAATAGTGCCACTCCATGTCTTCCCGTGGATGTCGTAAAAAGCGATGGGCTTGCAACCTACCCTGTCATTAATACACTGGTAAACTGGTGTCTATCATTTCATCGAAACACCTTTCATCGAATGTATCATTTCATCGAACGCTATTTTCTGCTGAAACCATAATGTTTTCAGGGTATTTTATGCACCTAACCTAAGCTAGAAAAAAAAGTAGTAGGAAATAGCGTTCGATAAAATGAAATTCAATGAAATGATACATTCGATGAAAGGTGTTTCGATGAAATGATACCCCTTACCATCAACTCAAAAAAACTTGATGATAATTATGTTACCACGTTTTGCACAATCAGGCTAAGATGTTTACACCAGGGTAACTCATCACTTCATCGAATTTCACTTCATCGAATGTATCATTTCATCGTATTTCATTTCATTGAACGTTATTTTCTACTGAAACCATAATGTGTTCAGGGTATTTTAAACATTAATTAAGTAGGTTAGAGTAGGTTACATGTTTAAGCTACCCTGAAATCATTATGGTTTCAGCTGAAAATAGAATTCGATGAAATGATACATTCAATGAAAGGTGTTTCGATGAAATTATAGATACCCTAATTATATAGGTATACAACAGGCGGTTTAATCAAGCAAGGTCTTAATAATGCTTTGACATGAAAATTTTGGCTCACCGGTTAACAATCCATTTAAAAAGAGAATTGTTTAATAGAATAACCTAGCAGGCAATTTGCAAATACAGGATCAGCAGTTCAGCACTCCAAAACATTTCAGGATGCAGGACTAAAACGATACTCTCGTCCAATTGTTATTCATATTTGCAAATTGTATGCGTGTTCCGGTGTTTGTCGAATCATTCCGCGCAATCACGATACCTCAATACAACAAACGCAATGAATACACGACTGCAATTAAAGTTGTGTATTCAATCCGCTGGGAAGCATTTTGGTTAGAGCTGATGTTTTATTTCATTTATCTGCTATATTATGGGTTCCGCGTGAAATAACCCAATTTAGAGATTGGTATCTATCCATACTAATATTATAAATGTGAAAGTGTGTCGGTCCGTCAGGTAACAGAAAGACCGACACAATTTCACATTTATAATATTCGCGCTTAAACTGTTGAACTGATTTAGATAAAATTCGGTATGGTGATGGTTTGAGGTCCGGTGAAGGAAAATGGATAGTTTTTATCCGGGAAAATTGTAGTTCCCAAGGGCACAGTTATAACCGACTTCTACGCGGACGAAGTCACGGCAAAAGCTAGTAGCAAATAATAATAAATATTGAGGAACAATCTTACACAAAATGACTTAGTTCCAAACTACACAAATGACACAAGGCAAGGACAAAGGGCAAGAAAGGGGTTCTAAAGACTGCAATCCTAAGTACTAAAACGCGTTACTAACCCTGAGGACTAAGATGGAATGCCGATATCCTCGTACCACCAAATGTACATCACATTGTACAAAGTGACACTTAGCATAACTGCCCAGACTTAAGCCACAGATACAATTTTTGAAATAAACGCCTAGTGTACTTTACACTGTACTCATGAGCAGTTAGGAGATAAGGCTTATATATTGCACACTGGGCGCTTAGCAGATCTTGCGGTTTTTTTCTTGGCCGGCAGGAGGCTATACCTACTAGTAATTTCCACCTACTGCCATATTTTCGTTTGTTCCAGTCATTCGACATACGCCATCGCCGTAAAATAGAGAAATGTTTATACGACTTTATGCCTTCGTAAGTTTTTGTTTTCACGAAGCGAGCGTCTACTATAATGAAATTCCCACGTAGGTACGATCTTGTACATTTTCCGAATAGTTTAGTAAATGCGCTACGCCTCACACTCATTGAAAAGAGGAACTGTGGTAACATTAAATGCCTTTTAAATTAAAGTATTTATACAAACAGTGACATAGGCGACTAAAATACGATAATATTTTAGTAGAATTTAATCTTTTAAATGCATATTAAAAAATCCAGTGTAGAGCGAGTCAGGATCGAGGGTTCCGTGCCAACTGACTCAAACTTGGCTTGTTATTATTGTTAATAAAATCTCAAGTATAACCGTGTTTAAGATACAGTACGAAGAAATACAATTTAAAAAAAAAAAACTATTCTTGTTTAGAAATCCTACTATCATTATTTTTATCCGACTTGAAAAAAGGATGAAAGATTCTGACTAATCTTGATTATTTTGTAAGTTTATTTTATATTATTTGTTTCAAATCCGGCGTCATATCGTAACAATAATTTTTGTAAAAAAAAACACTAGGCTCTGTATTCTGCCATGCTAGGCCAAATAGAAGTATCTCAAATAAAACTCCTGTAGCAATCACAACCTCATTACTAAGAGCAGAGGACTGAATCTACTTTGGCAATTGAATCTGAGATACCGTTTATTGGCTTCGGAGGGCAATATTATGGTTTAAAAGATGCAGTTCTTTAAAGGACAGGGGGAAGGACGGATGCCGTTGGCAGTGTTAGGGTTATGTTTGATACCTTTTGGGTACGGAAACCGAAATAAAAACAGTTTGCCGTAGAAATTAACCTCAGGCAAAAAAACATCTAAGAGAATCAATTCTATAGAAAACGCTATTTAGGCTTAAATTTTTACGATAGCTAGGTTGATGGACGCTTTGTGCGTGAAGTGAGTCATGCACTTAACTAATAGATTGATAACAGGTAAAGATCACCTTTAACCTAAAGATATTCCATAAAAACCGGGCAAGAGCATGTCGGACCATGCTCAGTGTAGGGTTCCGAAGCCGTTAATTACTACAAACATAAAAATCAACAATTAATAACTAAGTAATTTTCTATTTAAAACCAATTGGTGCCGTCTTAGATGATTTTAGTAGGTATAAACACTTTAATCGCCTGTATCTCAAGAACCAATGATGAATTAGTCGTGATAGTTTTCCTTTAAAAATCCTTATATTATGGTCTCTAGCACTTTAAAGCTTAATATTCCATAAACGGATCAGTTGATCAAAAAATTGTTGTAGCAAACTCGAAATATTTTTGAAAGACCTATCCAACGTGTATCTCGTCTACCCCATGTAGAGAGAAAAAAGAAACATCCCCACGTTACGTAAAGGAAAGGTACCCAAAAAATGCTTTCATATGCTGCTTATGCTTATTCAATAAGTAAAGTTTGTTGTTACTACGGGACAATCTTAAACAATTTGTCCTAGTCCCAAACTAAGCACTAAGCTAAGAGCGTCGGTGGACTACTGGCTTGGAGGGCTGAGTCGTGATCGTAAGGTACTGTGTTCAAACCGAAAGTAGCAATGAGTTTTCTAACTTAGGTACATTACCCGATGCTCTTACTGTGAAGGAAAAATATTGTGAGGAAACCAGCACATTCGAACAGCTGAGAGGGTAATTGCACAAAAGTCAATTCAATTCTCTGTTGTGCAATTACCGTATGAAAAATAGCAATTGAGGTATGAAAAATAGATGGTGGCCGATTCTCAGACCTACCCGATATGCACACAAAAAAAAATCGGTTCAGCCGTTTTAAATGAGTTTGGCAACAAACACCGCGACACGAGAATTTTATATTATAAGAGAAAATATAAATATTGTGACTTCGATGTAATCGGCAAACCAATAAATTCCATAGGCGGCGGTGATCACTGTCTTTTAGAGCATTATAGATTTAGAGATTACTTGTTGTCATAAGTTTGTCGTACAGTCGTACCTACAAACCAAAATCAATGGAGCGCACACATTAAACGATTTATACTTGCCAACAATATTCCGCATGTTCTGAAAAGTGACGCTACTTACACATTATCAGTTTAAACGATAGTTCGACAGTTCAAACGGGTGGATGAGCTGACGGACGGAAGAAAAGACGGACTGTGTAGGCTTCTAATAGTTTCTAGTTGGCCTCTTTGCGTACAGACCCCCAAAAGTCTTCAAGAAAACTGCTGTCATATATGACTGAGCGCTGACCAAACAAACACATTGATAAAGTTTTTCATATATGTAGCTATTACACCAGTGTTTATCACACGTCCCGGGCCCAGTTATCCTCAACAAAAGCGTCCGGCTCAAACAATGTAGCCCTGTCTACACACACACAAACGTCAACTACAGAGATCCACATGTGTGTGCGTACTCCCCAAAATCGCATGCGCAGCATCTGTGCTTCCCTATCTCCCTCTACATCAAACATAAAAGAGCTTAAGTTTGAAATTCCCTTTGAACTTTGAGTGGGTTGCCTAAGGTTGGAAGTTGGTTGGTAGCGACCGAGTGTAGTTTTGACGTGAAACGCTATGCAATAAGCTTGAAGGAGTTGTTTTTTAGATGACTCTGGACCGTTCGGAGGCTGGGACGTGTCTCGGTGCGCAATATTTCTTCGGGATATTTACGCGGCGTTCCGCTAAGAAGCGATATTCAGTTAATTGTGTCTGAAAAAAAGTTTTGCGCTGTGTTGAGTGTAGGATGGTGACGTTTGTGTTTGGAAGAGAGTTACAGGTTGGAAGGAAACGTTAATGTAAGTTTTAAAAGTTTTATTACACTTCTAAGTTAAGCCAAACGTAATTTAAAAGAATGATTCATTTTAAATAACAGTTTAAAAATATTACTTAGGATTATGAATAAGAAAGTTAAATGTTTTACATAGGTAGCTTAATAAAAAAACAAGCAATTATATTTATTTCTGATATTTTTTATGTAACAATCTACATATTATTTTTATAAAATTTTGTATCGGTTTTTTCTTATTGGGCCACACAGTTTCCTAGGGTTCCATATGTAAAATCTGTTTTAAAAACATTTAATGCAATAACAAACTTATTTATCGGTTGTGTCAGAGGCTCCTTGCCTTGAAATCTAATTTAGATTAAATTTAATCAGGCATGTGTTTCTTTAGAATAAATTTAGATAAAAATCTAATTTAGATTAAATTTAATTAGGCATGTGTTTCTTTGGAACATAGCTACATCCAAATTTAACCCCCCGACGCTAAAAGAGTAGGAGGCATATTATGTCTATGTCTATCAGTGGCATGGTAGTTCCCAAAATGACTGCTCCAGATGTTTTTTAAGTCATTAGTTTGTTTAATTGTAGTGGATCTTAGCTAGATTTAATGAAAATCTATAAAGCCGTTAAAGAGTTATCAGCTCAATGGCCCTAGACGAGATAGTTAGCGATTTTTGAGAGACGACTAAATTTATAGAATAAGCCAAGAGGTTTTTTCTTTTACAAATGTTAACGACAACCATCCGTCTCGCTCTCGATCACTAGTTAAGAAAGAGATGAAGATAATAGTGCTTCTACAAGCGCAAACGCTTTCGTCACTTGGCTATAGGCCTGATGGCAGATCGCGTCGATCACTTATGTCAACTCCATACTTACATATAAAGTTGATATGAAAACAGAAACGTTAGCATGTGCATCTGTAATTAGGGGTCGAATTACGCCGGTATCTCTATCTATTTAATCAGTGTTCTCCACCTTAATGACGTGTATCATACAACCAAATATAATTATTGTATGATTTGGGAAAAAATATTATGCAATATCATTCTTTTAATCCCTCTTGATACCTTTGTATACCTAGCAAATATTATACGATCAGGGCCTCTATTCTACTGTGCTACAACGATATCGCGCTTCACGTGTTTTATAATCGTTTATGACTCGGCTGTCATTAATGTCAATGACATAAGAGTTATCAAAACGTTCACAATAAGGAAACACTTAAAAGACGTCTTCGTTTTTACTGTGTAGGAACTCGTCCCAGGACTTCATAAGTCTAATTATTTGTTTATAGCGTGTGTCTGAGCATTTCATTTGTTAAATTCTATTTTAATATTATACTAAATGCGTGCTACGTGAGCTACTCGTGCAGTGTAACAAGCTAGCTACTGTCACCTACCGACTACTGGGTTATTACCACAAGATTTTACGTTTTCATTGACCACACTCATTACACCACCACCACAAAGGGAGCTCTCACGTCACTTGCACTTCCGCGTTACAGTCTGCCTGCGGCTTTACTTTGAAAATCGAAGTTTGAAGATACGTTAACTCCATTATTTCTCTCAAATTAGTTAAGAGTAACGTGTGAAAGGGATGGGGCATGCAAAGGATTAAATGTAGTGATTTGTAACCATCCTGAGCTAGCCGTGCTATGATAAATTCACACCTTACATACATAACATTACGCCTTCATTCCCAGAGTGGGGTAGGCAGAGTTCAGTCATAGCTTAAATCCTTTCAGTGTAGCTGTCATAACAATTATTCAAGATAAAAATTGAATCGCAAACGACATAGACCTCGCTTAAGATTGTACGTCAGTTGCGATTGTAAACTGTTTGAACAACAAAACAATCTTATTTGTTATCCCCCATGGTTAGAGGACGTGACTAGTCATTTGTCTTGAGGCTACTAGATCTTGGGTTCAGTAAATGCTAGACTGTTGTTTTTTCGGTAGCAGCTGTTGTTGCATAGTAGTTACCACAGAGCTCACCAAATAAAACAGTGACAATTACTGTAACCCTTTCGCACTCAGCTTAGTATCAAGTGACAGATAAAATAAATGAATGAATATGTGAATAAATTTTCCTAACTAACTGAGTATCGGACATACACCGTGTCTTTTTTGATTTACGATAACTTCGGCATATTGTTAGGTACACGTATAGAAACTACGTGGTACATTAGATTTTAAAATATTGCAAAAAAAAAATAAAAAAAATTTAGAACAAAGTAATTAAATGTTGTGTCTTCAATCATTCTAAAAGGGTCTTAAGAGTTAACTCATAGTTAGTGTCAAATACGTCAAGTCAGCGTGACATACACACACACAAGTAAAGATAACACTTGACAGGTGCACGACCTAACAATTTAAAACTCTTTACTCATAATAGGTAATTAAAAGAAAATTGTTAGGTATCAATTAAGAGCCTTTTACATTAGTTTAACGTGATTAACTGATTAATTTTAATAATTGAATATCTTTATAACCGTACGAGTTATCATATGTCTGTCTTCGGGAAATTAGCTTAATTTGACTTGAAGAACGTGCCCTTAAAGTTATCGTAAATCAAAAAAAACACGGTGTGTATCGGTTTTTAGTTTACTTTCATTTGTTTTTGATCACTGAATAAAGTCCATTTTCAAATGTAGACAACCCGCACCATCGTATTGCCTGGGCCTGAAAGGGGTAAGTTAAAAGTAAATTAAGAAATAACCTAGACAATCGAGAAGTTGCATTATTTGTCCGAATTAATATTATAATATTATGTAGAGAAGACTTGACGCTACCTTCCTGGGTCATACACAGATTTAGGTTACCGTCTTTCCTGTGGACACACCTAAAGTTAACGTTTTTAAGGCCTGATTTTCTGGCTAAGCCCAATCCCGCAAAAATGCCGTCAGGACTGCTTTAGACCTATCATATAAAAGCATAATTTATATGCACACAAGCTAATTAACTATTGACCACAGGAGAGACAACTTTTGTTTTTAAGAATGTTTATGACCCTCCTACAGAAATGCATAGTTCAATTATTGAAAAAAGTAACTTACATACTTACGTTCGAAAACGTTTTTTCTATCCACAAACTTAGTTCTACAAAGAGAACAATGTATTTGTTTACCATCCAATCGAATTATTTTCGGCCAGACGTCTGCATTTTTGGCTTCGTAACTAAATTGTCCCGTATAACAGTGTAACTTATCCCGAGGGAACCCTTCATTATCCCGAAAAAATCCCGTGTACATTCTGGGATCTTTGATACCTCGCTAAGGGATTTTATGGGATTTCACGCATAAATCATTAACAGACCCAAATGCCTTTTGCATATTTAAACGAGCATTCCATTTCAACTGTTTAATTCAGTTTGCTTGTGTTTAAATTGTTATTTTTGTTCATAGAATGAATGGATATAATTATAAGATGAGGTATTGTTTTTTTTTAATCATTAATTATACACCGGAATCAGCGGCAAGGGGCGATCTAGAATAACGCTTTTGCCTAGATTTATATATAATTACTTTATCGCGGTAATATAACAAGGCAGACTTACCACCGTAAGCTCTGTTCTACTTTGTAAAACTATATGGCCTTTGTTATGCTATCGTATTGTTTATCACGCGGCCGCCATTACTGACAATTAAATATGAGCTATCGTTTATACGATAACATCTCAAAAGCCTTCAAAAACCTTCATGTCAAAGTCTTTGCCAAAACTGCACTACAAAAATAACAATTCGACAAAGAATCGTTTTTCATTTGGACAATTCAAACAAATACAAATATTGGGATATGAGCTGGTTTCATTGAATTGGATAGATTTTAAAATAATTGTACTTAATTAAATACTAAAATTAAGAAACGGTAACTTTTACGAGTGAGTCACGGAAATTAACCAAATAAATGACTAACTTTCACTATTCACATGTAAAAGTTACCTTTTCTTAATTTTAGTTCTTACAATTATTTTGAAAACTACCCAGTAATTACTTATTTGTACATGTTGATAAGAAACTGAGTTTGAATGGAATTGTCATAACATAAGCGCCTGACGCGACCGATCGGCAGCTTACGTCAATCCTATAATTTTCTTGAACTTCAGTTATCGTTAAGGCTCGCAGAATACATTTTGACCAGAGGCCGTAGCCAAAGTGCGTACGCTAACTAGCGTTCCTATTCGTTTTCTTTCTAAACCAATCACATCACTAGTAGATCACGTGACTTTTCGTACGACGTGATCTACTAGTAACGCGAATGGTTTAAAAACCAAACCAATAGAAACGCTAGTTAGCGTACGAATTTTGGCTACGAGACCCGGTGATCCATAAAAGGTACATAATCAAGGCAATTTAGTTTCAACTATATTTTAACGAGCATAAAGTTCATCATTCCAAATGAAAAGCTTTGATACAACCTATTTTACGATATCGCTATAAATCAAACCTAACTTAACCCACGTATAGTAATTAAACTACGTATTTACTCTAAAGGAACGCTACCAAATCGTTTTATCCGTTTGAGAGCTACGGTACCACAGACAGAGCTGAAAATAAAAATTCGGACAAATGAATAAATCATTTTCAATTGTTTTCGTATAATTTGTATTGGCATAATTGTACTGTCGCATAATAAATAATACTTTAGCATACTCCTATTTTAGCATATTAGGCTATTAGAATAATTTTAGTTGGACGAATTTGTATTTGACTATACACATTATGCATATTATTGTTTGGGCTAATAATTATTAGTTATTAGATACTTAAGGTTAAATTAGGTCACGTTTAGGTTAGGTTAGTATGATATCCATTTTGTAATGATGCCAATTAATTATTATGACTTTTTGCAATTATGCTATTTGACGTTAGTCTTGATGACAATTATGCTTACTGTATTTATGCTTTTTAATGTTATGCGTAATAATAGATGCGTAAAGATGATTATGCACATCATTATTTCGGCTAGAAGCAATCATGCGTAACACTATTATTACAAATAATTTTATGCCATCCAATAGAGAACCCAATTTATTCATCTATTCATAGCTACTTGGTCAAATTGTATTTTTTTTCTTGTGACACAGAAACGTGATAGCACGCGAAGTTTTTTTTGATCTTTCGTCTCAGTAGTCACGGATGCCATAAAAATATCGTAAACAGGCCGTTTGGTGATTTCTAACGGGTAAAGTTTACACGTATTTTATTACAACATAATAAAAAAACAGATAGGAAATTAATAAATTAAAATAAAAGGCCTTGCTACCAGCGAAAGTGTTTCACCAGAGACAAGGAAGCGGTCATCATTTAAGACTTTCGGCATGCAGTTAAATATACTATAAAACCGGGCAAGAGCATGTCGAACCATGCTCAGTGTAAGGTTCCAAATCCGATAAGTACTACAAACATAAAAACCTAATTTTCTATTCAAAGTTATTTGGTGCCATCTTAGTTATTTTTAGTTGGTTAATCAACTGTATCTCAAGAACCAAAGATCGTCGTTATAATGTTCCTTTATATATTCGTTAAATATTATGTGCCTTCATTTAAGATAGTTTTCAGATTTTAAGTACCTATTTGTAGTCTTGGCTTTGGGCGTGAACATCTTGAAATTGAAAAGGAACATAGAAAGCCATTTTTGAAAAGGGTTTTTCACTTTGTTTTTCCTACACCGTAAGAACATCAGGTAATGTACATAAAATGGGGATATGGGCTTAAAAGCTATGTTCGAAGTATAAATACTTGGAACATAGCTTTTAAGCTAGTTTTTGGAAATCTGATATCACCTAAGTGCCTTTTATCATGATATTACCTTGAATTTCAACAAATATATTTTTTAAATTATAGAAATTCGGGGTATTGGTTAAGAAATTAGGCGCAGGACCTGTTGTATGTAGTTGTGTACAAAAGTAATATGAAGCTTACGTCAAATTTCAAATATAGAATGTCAAACGTTCTATACAGATGTGTTACTACTACAAACAACAGGTCCTTTATTTAAATTTTTCACCTGGAAGCAAAGTTTGAATTTTTAAATACAAATGTGAAACACTTAATCATACATGTAACATATACTATACGCCAGATTTATTTGCCAGCGCCGGCCCGCGTTTTATCTAAACGGTCCAACTTTTTCTAATAACCCAAGATTTATCCACAATCCAAAATGGCTACCGTTATAACAGCAATAAACGGTAATCGACCGAGAATACAAGAGTTTCGACATCACTTAACCGCCGTCGAAAGTTTTTCAATTACCTATGTATGTTGGCACGATAACTCCGACGTATTTATGACAGCCTGGTAATCTGACGCTGCGAAGTTTCACCAGGCGTTGGGCTATGACGAAGGTTGGCCGAATTGTTAACGGACATTGGAAAGGTTGGACAGGAACGCGAAACTTGTCAAAGTCAATATATTTATAGTGTAAAATAATTAAACCGAACATCCTGTCTATCTGTCAATACATCTTCTTGCACTAGGTAGGTATGTTAATGTGGCAGCCATTTACATATTATAATATAATAACCTCCTGACAATCAGACGTCAGAGACGTTTGGTTTAAATGCATCACTATACAATTCTAATTAAAGCATAATATTAAATGATTTAATGTACCTACTTCGATTAAATTACGTGGATCGCCATTAGGAAAGCCTTAACCAAATAATCAATATGTATTATGTGAGGTGCGTTCAAAAACCGCAAATTACGACTAACATAAAGATAAAATAAATAAATAAATAAATAAATAAATAAACTATTTTGTTAGAACAAATTTCTTATCTGTAAAAATGTTATTATTGCTTAATAATAACATCAAATTAGATATCATTCGATTCGATACATTAAAATTTTCTAACATCTTTGAAAAACAATGCAATTTAATTTGACCTTAATTCTATTATAATTCGAGATTACATTTTATTCGAAATGAAATATCAATTGCATACAATTTTGACAAATCTCGCATGTCACATAATATTGAACGATATAATAGTAGATGTCGACTCTAGTTAGACTCTGAATAAACAAAAACTACGTATGCCGCCATTTTTAACGTTATATTTGACATGTCGCAAACATTTGTTTAGCTTGTTTTGTTGTTATTAATATTATGTATGTAGATAAAGCGGTTTGTTAGATCAATTACTCAAAATCGTTATTACCTAGTAGCAAAATTGCCGTTCGCGTTTTTACCCGAATTTTATTTTCCCAAAAGCTTTATTTTCTTGTTGAATATTTTTATACAAGTACTTTTTCCTAATGTTTTTTTTTATCATAAGCTTTTTTAGCCGTAGCTTATTTTCTAGTAGCATTATTTTCATTTCGTAAATTTGAGTAGCCGATTTTTTTAACACCTCCAAGCGGTTGATCCAGAACTGTTTGTGCGTCGACAATAAAGTCTATACCCACCTCTTACTAAAATTTGGCCTCCATGTGTACTTTTAATAAATTCGAATGCTGTATTTGAAGACGACGAACATGACAGTAATTTATCATCTTCCATTTTCAATGTAATTAATATTTTCTAAGCTGTTATACAAGACCGTGATTGATACAGAATGTCATATGTCTATGACACTGTCAAGTACCAGTTAAGTATTTATTTGTCTGAAGTACACAGGTCTGAAGTGTACTTATTGAAAAGATTAAAGTCTCTTTGTTTGCGAACTCGCCACGGGGAATTAATAGGTATGCTTTGATAGGTATGTTACGAAACGGGCCTCTATTCTACTACGGTATTAAGGCCCAGTACGTTCAGAATAAAAGAGTCAGGAATTATTTTCTACAAGTAAAACAAACATCCAGGAAACGATGCGATCAGAAAACAATGCTTCATAAAATATAACGATTGTCAAATGAGCTATCGAGAAAACATGCGTCATGAATATTTTGCGAGAGAAAATAAAGCTATTGGGAAAAAATGCGAACGGCAATTTCGCTACTAGCTAATAACGATTTTGAGAAATTGATCTAACAAACCACGCAGACAGCTCGATTTCACGAATGTTTAAAAAAATCCTACTTGACCTAGGAGTTTGTTAAGCTCCTCGTTGTGTTAGAAATTATTCCAATTTAAATTCTCGAACAGGTTTTATATAAACCTTCTCGTTTAAACAAAACTTTCGTTATTTTACCTGTTTTGTGTTAAATAACAGCAAATCAAAATGACAGGTAACATTTAAGTGTACATTGCGCAGCTTAAATGAACCCCAGTGATTGAACTTGTTAACATTGCAATGTACGCTGAACTGTCCCCTGTCATCTTTCATTATCAGGATCATCGATTTTGGCTGGAAAAGTTCCTATGATGTTGCTTTTTCAGTCAGTTTTAGTACCGATAAGCTAATTAAGACAGAAAGACGAAAATTAACTTTTCAAAAATCGAAACTTCTCTTTTACGATGTGGTATGATTAATACCCCGTTAGTTATTTAAAATTAAACGTGTTTGTTTTGTTTATTTCATGCTCTCGCATTATCTTTGAACTATACAATTGTGAAAAAGCAACCATAGTGTTTTTCTTCTACTGATAGCGGATTCTGCTTCTGATGACATTGATTATCATGGAATACAAAATAAAGATGTTACATTTTTGTCTAAAAAATTGTATATAAAACAAGATGTAAAGATAAACTAAGAGTATCGATATCAACAGCATAAATATTTTTACCTATGCTTAAAAACGTCCAGCTACCAAATATCACCTCCGATAACGAGGTCTTGTGATTATGTACTACATCTGGGCCTCTATTCAGGTGCGTTAAAACGATATCGTGTTTGACACGTTTAAGAATCGTTTATGTCACAGTCGCCATTATTGTAAATGACATAAGAGTTATCAAACCGTTGACAATACGGAAACAGGACAAAAATGATATAGTTATTACCTTGTAGAATCCCAGCCCTGGGCTGAGATTCTAGACGGTAAAACCTTATTGCTTACAATATCATTTATGCGATGTAATGAATTGATATATGAACTATTTACCTATTTTTAATGTCATTTTTAGGATTCCGTAGTCAAACTAACCCTTATAGTTTCGTCATGTCCGTCTGTCCGCAGCCTAGCGCAGAGACTCTTAGTACTACAAAGCTGTAATTTAGCATTAATATACATATTAGTCACGCCAACCAAGTACTTGTTGATTTTTAAGTTTGTACTACTTAACGAATTCGAGACCCTACACTGAGCATGGTCCGACATGCTCTTGGCCGGTTTTGAATTTTATATATTTTAATAGTTTGAACAAAATACGGTTCGATATTATATGACTAGAGATTCATAATTGACCACAGAACCAAAAATACTTAATATTAAACATTAGCGTTGCCAACTTTAGCCTGCGCCTATTTTTCATTTTGACAATGTTGTAATTGTTTAAACACGGAGTTATCTGCGACTTTCGATGTATTTCAAAACAATAGCGCAAATTGTGACTGCTTATTGTGACCGGTAATTGTGTAACAAGGCTTCTTAGGAAAACAAGGAGCAAGTTTAATTCTAAACGTAGCACTAGTCAAGTCTAATTAAGGCATTGATTGATTTTTATGTACCTTGTAGGTATAGTACGCGTCACGAGGTAATCGGTTATTTCGCTAGCCGGCGGCTGCCACGGCACGCTCGCTTCTCTCGCTCGGCTTGTGCGCTGTATTCGTCATAGTTCAACCGTTCACTCCCTACTACGCTCGTCGTCGCATCTAACTTTACTGTGCATGTGAAATTCTGGAATAACCTTAACTTTGAAATATGTTGCTAGGTTAACGTCAGATGGTTAAATGAAAAAGGAGTAGCGTATCGAATGTCAAATTTAACGTTGTTTAAAAAATTGTCAATGAGAACTAAACCTAAAGCTGCGTCCGCGGCACTGTGTTTTCGATTTTTTTAAATATCTAACATGTTTTTCGAACAGAAAAGGGGCGTCACCATAATGTTTTTGATTAAAAACACAGAAACATGTTTTCCATCACGTCAGCGTTCGTGTGCGGGGGAGGAGGTCAAGTTTTGACTTTTGAAAGTTTTGAGTTTGAGTGAAGAACTATTAAATAGGGCATTAATTAATGGGGAAACTCATTTTGATACATCTGATTATAAATAAATATCTTACAATTCTAGAAACAGACAGTGCACAAACGTGAAAGATGACAAATTATACTGGGATGACAGCTGACATGACAAACAATACATTGTTTACTCAAGAGTCGCAATGGACGTGCAATTGTACCTAAACATGTTTTGTAACATATTTTGCTCACATGTTTTGTTAGTTTTTTGACGCTGCGGAAACGCCTTTAACCTAGCATAGGACAAATGAGTCTGCCGGGAGAAGTTTTTCTGACAAATGACATGTCGAGATATTGTCTAAAACTCTAAAGGTGAAGCAAAAATTGAATCATGCTATCACAATACCAATAAGCTTCATTGGTAACAAAAACAAGGAAAGGCAAAATCATGAAACTATGCTATCATCGGACATACAAAAATAATTAGAGCATCGACAAATAAAACCCGGGCAAAAGATTTTAGTGATTGCGATAGAAGCCCTGGGCGTCTATTCAACAAAACCATATTACTCTTGACGTTATAGTATCGTCAATGTTAAGATAGCTCTTATTCACTTGACAGTAATGGCGGCCGAGTTAACAACACCATAACAAGTCAAAGGCAATATGGTTTTACCTTGTAGAAAAGATAGCACTAATGAAGCGAAAATACGGCATCGTTTTGGTTGAAAAAAATAGTATTTATTTTGCTTTTATAGTTTTCATCGATTAGTTAATCTTAAAAGGAAGACGAATACAAACTTTCCGACCAATCATGCTGGCGTTTGATTATGCCCTACATCTGGGCCTCTATTCTGCACTCATAAGCCAATAGGCAGTATCTCAAATTCAATAACCAAAGCAGATTCAATCCTACCTCGTTAGTAATAAGATTGCTTTGCTATGGGAGTTTTGTCTGAGATACTGCGATTTGTTTTAGGGCAGTATTCTACTGATTTAAAATGCTATCGCCACGACGTGTTTCCGTCAACGTTTTGATAACTCTTATGTGGGTACTTACAGTAATGGCGGCCGAGTTTAAAACAATACCAAAACACGTCAAAGGTAATATCGTTTTAACCCAATAGAATAGAGGCCCTGCATATACTATTACGTAGGTACTCGTAAACATGGAGTGTGTGGTAGCAACACGTTCTTATAACATGACATAGCGACTGATAATTAAAGCCTAATTAATACGAAATCAGAAAATCAAATTTATGTTCCAAACCCTCTTCATTAATAAACATCTAAGGGAACTCATTACCATTGTAATTATTATTCCTACCTAATGAAAATGTTTGAAAGCGAAGTTGTAAACACCGTATTAAACAAACACTCTTTAAATAAGTACGGTGGCTCGCAAAGTTGCGCTGTAGGACCTTAGTCTGGCATAATATGGGATTAAAAGTGTAAATTAACATTTCTGAGCGACTTTGTGGTAAAATTTCCCTGGAATAAAGCAAACTTACTGTGCCGTAATAAGCCTTTTGTAGATATTTGTAACAGCTCTCGGTTTACATACGTGTAAGCGTACATATTAATTGTATGTTTTTTTTCATAAGCTAGCTCTGTTTGAAATAACGTTTCAATTACAATTAGCACTAAAAGAAAATATAATTAATATTCATTATAAGTAGCTTCCAAGATTTCAAGCTAAAAAGAGAGTAATTAAATACGAAAATCCAGAGATTATTAAACGGTTAACGGTAAATTCTCAGACGATATAAAAATATATTTTCAGAGTCTAACATACTAAAGTAACACGTAAAGATTAATTAGCCTTATCTCAGGAGAAAATTTAATCTTGAAGGGCTTGCTTTTTATGCTGCTTTGAGTAAAAATCAATCATTCTAGACGCTGTAGGGTGGTTTAAAAAAAGTAATTATAGAAACATAAACAAACACTTAAATATTTAACAATTGACATTTATAAAATGTCCCTATTTTTTATTTTTTTTGGGAAAAAGTTTTTTTCTTGTTATCTGAGCCGTTTTTTAAAAAAATATGTACATTGTGAAAGGCTTAATGAAAATAAAATTACAAATGCCTCCTTTGTGTAACGAAAGTTAGTCATATAAACTACATGTGTACCTTTCGTTACACAAAGGAATCAATTTAACTTTTGTTTTAATTAAAGCACTTAACTATGTACAATTTTTTTGGAAACGTCCCATCTTTGCCCTGAAGACATTACTTTAATGTGACAAAAGTGAAGGCAAACTTCGCTTTCAAGGCACTATCTTTCTGACATTACAAGATGGTTCAGTTTAATAATCATTTGGAAACTGCCAAGTTTCCTCGCCATGAAGTTCTCGCTATGCTTTTCTAAAGTGCAGCTCTGAACTCAACGTAGTATTACTTTATAATATAATATGCAGAATTGACATTGTTTGCAATAACTAAAGCTAAAACGTTCACAAGTAACTTTATTTATAAATATTGAAATGAAAAAGACAGCTTAATCAGTTTCTAAACGACTTTCTTTTTTCCTCCAATTAGTTTTTTTATGTAAAAGATAATTATTGCTTGTTAGTCTGAGGTTGAAAAATAACAAAAAACAACAATATGTCGTCGTAGCATCTATGCCAGGGCATCATGACATGTCACAATATGGTGTTTTACTAAAGCATTGGTATCTTTCTCACATCACAGCCACACAAAGTTACTACACGTTAAAGTATTAACATGGCCATGGGCATGACCTAGAGTTCTTCTTTGCTCAAGAACATAACACACTGACAAAAGATTTATCTAGGTCTAGGGATTTACCAGATTTGATACGACGCAATCGGCTGCCCCTCTTCCAGCTCCGGTCACCTCGGTCTAATTCTAATTCTATATACAAATCATCACGCCTTCATTCGCAGAGTGGGGTAGGCAGAGCTACGGAAATACCAACAACTGTAAAAAACCCCTTTAAAATTCTGTAACCACGTTTTGCACAATCAGGCCAAGAAATTTACTAGTTTATTAGTGACAGGTTGCAAGCCCATCGCCTAACAGTAGTTCAAGCCGTTATTCCCTTAGTCGCCTCTTACGACATCCACGGGAAGACATGGAGTGGCACTATTCTAACCCGGCAACCACACAATGTCGGTAACCACACGGGGTTTCACTCTATTCTAATTTTAATTTTCATCAATGGCTTACACTCCTGTTAAGGTGTATTTCGCCTATGTCGAGTTATTTATATACACTTCCACGGACTTATTAGAGAAACAAGTCCATAGATATCACACGTGAGGACAATAAAATCGTTTGATGTAAGGGTATTATTGTATTTTTGCCGACACGTTGGCCTAGTTGGCAGTGACCCTGCCTTCGAAGCTAGTGGTCCCTGGTTCAAACCCCGGTAAAGGCAGATATTTAGGGCAGAGTATTTGTTCCTAAGTATTGGATGTTTTCTATGTATTTAAGTATATAATTTCTCTATATAAGTAAGTTCATCGTTGTCTAGTACCCATAGTACGAGTACAACCCTAGAGCTTAGTTTGGGACTAGGTCAATTTGTGTGAGATTGTCCCGTCATATTTTTTTATTATTTTTTTTATTTTCTCTTGATGACTAATCAGAAGCACATGAGGATAGCTCCTGGCGCTTCTGTCAAGCACCTTAGTCCTCTACAATTGCATGCCCGATCTAATCCCTAATAAACAAACTAAAGTTCATACGTCAGATGGTTTCTGATTCTATAGCTAAGAACCTAATAGCTATTATAAATCGCTTTTTAGGGTTCCGCAGTTGAACTAGGAACCCTTATAGTTTCGCCATGTCCGTCCGTCCATCCGTCCGCAGCCTAGCGCAGAGTCTCTTAGTACAAGAAAGTGATTTTTTTTTCTCGTCTACCCCATCGTGTTGGGTATCGTTGAATAGGTCTTTCAATTTTCAGATTCAGAAAATATTGCGGGTTTCTGAAATCAATTTTTGGATTAAGGGATCCGTTTATAAAATATTAAGCTTTAAATTGTCAATTTTTGTTAGAGTCAAGTGTCCCCCCCCCCATAAAGCCAAAACTACAAATACTAAAATTCAGAAGAAAAACTTAAATGAAAGCGCATAATTATAACGAATTTATAAGGAAAACTATCACGACTAAGTAGACATCATTGGTTCTTGAGATACAGGCGAATAAAGTTTATATACATACTAAAACCATCTCAGATGGCACCAAATGACTTTAAATAGAAAATTTGTCATTACTCGTTGTTTTTTCTGTTTGTTGTAATCTAACACTGAGCATGGTCCGACATACTCTTGCCCGGTTTTTTACGTCTTAATTCGCTCGGTAACTAGATAAAATTATTAAATATATATTACATAATTATGCCAACTGTGGGCTCCCGTATTACCACAATCCGACAAATAAATCAAAACTCCATTTGAATACTTTGAAAAGTGACATATGGATATTGTTTTGGTGCTGTATTTACAAAATAGCTCGCATAGAATTTGCTTTGTAGTTTAATTAAATAAACTAACGAAAATGTTGAAAATTACACTGCTCATTAGTGTACGAGTATCAACATGATTTTATAACGGTTTGCGTATCCTGGTTTAGTTTTCGCTTAGACATGCTTCAATTTTGTGTTTGGATGGTATTCATTTACAAATTACGTATCAATATAGCGTACGTATCGTCATTATAATAAGCGTTTCTTTTGTGTGATGCCACGGAACCTTTAAAGCATGAGTACTATTCGTATTTATAAATATTTACAAAGGGGTTGCGATACTGATTGCTTCCCTAATAGCCCCCGAAGTACAGGTTAAATTGAATTCCACCTGAAGTCGCAAAGTCTCGGCAAACTAATTAATAAAACAGTAACAATATTTCCGTGTCGAAGGTTTTTGGGGAGAAATGAGTGTGTTTGTTATTCATTTAGCTTTAATTTAGCTTTGTATTTGGCCAAGACTTAGTTCTAGTATTGGTCAAAAGAGGCTTATAACTATACTGTCTGATATAGTTAAAGATAAAGCACAAAAAGTACTTTTGATGGCCAAGAATAAGAGTATTACTTTAAATGCCAACGTTTTTGTGTGTCTCTGTATATAAGTTAATATGTTTCCACAGTCTTTCATTCACATTGGGATGAAATTCGACATGGAGATAGTTTATATACAACGTGTTACAAAATAATCCGTAAAAAAGAAATTACGAAAGTAGTGTCAACCCTAGTATACTGTATACCTAAGATACTGAACTGACGTTATTTAATAAGGGTTGACACTACTTTTGTAATTTCTTTTTTACGGTTTATTTTGTAATACGTTTTATAGGCTACCATTAAATCCAAAATAAAGGAACATTGCAATTTAAAAAGTGTTTATAGTATAAAAACATGACGTATTATAAATAATATTATTACAAAATATGTTTAACACACTTAAATGTTGATCCTGATATAGAAATATTATGCGAACAACAAAAATCAAACTTATAAAAGTCCGAATTTTTCGTTGTTTTAACAAGAGTAAAGTTGTAAATGCTCACAGAGAAAATCCAAGTATTAATAACCTCTCTCGACTGCTAGCAATGCTGCTTTGTGCAACCGAAACTGAAATTACCCATGAAACAACTGACACCTGGTGTCCAAGTTTAGAGCTGAGCTATTCTGATATTTAGGTACAAAACACAAGCAGAATGGAGCTCCGCTGTGCGGTGCTTCTATTTCTAGGTTGTTTGTACTTCAGGCTACCTATTATTATGTTTATAATTTATATTTAAAGACTATTATAAACATAATTCAGAAAACTTTATATTCAGGAACAAATACTTGCGATCGTAACACAAATATTTAATTAATAAATATCGGGTGACAATCTCACACCATTTGACCTAGTCCAAAACTAGAGCTTGTGCTATAGATACTAGGCGTCGATAAACATACCAAGAGAAATAAATAGTTATACAGATAAAAACACTCAAGACTCAGAAATGAATAATCGCGCTCCCACACAAATATTTGCCCTGACCGAAAATCGAAAGCGTGACCGCTAGTTTCATAGGCAGGTCACTACTACTAATCAAGTTGACTGCGTCGTCATACACGTCTCTATTCTACTACATGAAAGCGATATTGCGTTTGACGTGTTTTGATATTGTTTTTAACTTAGTGGTGGTAGGACCCTGTGCAGGGTCCGTCCGGATCGCTACCACCATCTTATCCATTAACCACCCGCCAAGCAACAGTGTTCGCATTGTTGTGTTCCGGTGTGGGGATAAGACAACCGGTGAAATTACTAGCATAGAGGCATTTCATCTTAGTCCTCAGGGTTGGCAACGCATTTGAGGTCTTGGGATTATAGTCTTGAGAATTCAAATGTCTATGGGTCTCAGATTCCACTTACCATCAGGTGGCCTGAGTGCTCGTGTGCCTTCTCCTTAACATAAAAAAAAAAAAAAAAAAAAAAAAAAACTTGGCCGCCATTACAGTCAAGTACATAAGAGTTATCAAAACTTTGACAATTACGGAAACACGTAAAAGGCGTCGTTATGACCGTGTAAAATAATCATAAACTTTACTCTCTACAATAAGTGTCACATCGGCAATCCTTGATGAAAAATAAACTCTATTAATATTTCAATCACATACACGTTTAAGCCATCACGGAAGTAAAGTCGTTTTGTTTTTTGTCATAAGTTTTTTATCATGAGAGTCGACGAATCAGTTCAAGGAAATGTGCTTTGTTTTCTTTTGAAACAACCAGATTAAAGAAATGAATTTCTCGAATTGCGACGTAGTAATCTCATTTTTGATGGTATCGTCGTATCGTCGATCTTTTAATCCTAAACAAGCATTAAATAACTTGGTGAATTCTGTCAAAACTGGCAATAAGTGTGTGTGTTTAAGTTCTCTAATTGCACAGGTTATTATCTATTAACCACGATGTGTTTAACTGGTAGAGAATGCCTTTAGGCATGAAGTCCGACATTTTTCCTTTTTACATTAATTTGTATTGTGCAAAAATAATATATTTTCTAAGACGTCAAGATTTTTTTAAGGTATTAGTAATTTATTAACACCTTAAACTTTCAAGATGTACTATTATGAACTGACCTCTGATCTGTTTTCACGGTGCGTACCACAAGTCTTACGAGTAGATTAAAAAAAAATATTTTTGTGGAGACGGCGTAAGCCTGACCACACAGTCCACTTATTAGTTTGTGGGATCTGAACCCAAAGATATGCACACCTTTTGTATAACCGCCACTGTAGAATATTGAGTTACCTCTACAGCACCAGGACAGGAGGCGTGAGAATGTCACATAAAATTAAAATAAACAACAATTACCTCTAAACCCTTTTATAGGCAACATTAAAATCCTTCAAGCCATATAGTCAAAAGCAATGTAATCGGGTCACTTAGGACAGAATTGCCATAGAAATTGACCCGTTTTCATTGCTCTTGAGTATAAATTCGTGAGACCAGGTGTGCTATAAGAGGAACATTATCAAGGCAATTTACTTTCAACTTTATTGCGGTAAAAATAAAGTTCATTTTTATTTGTTTCAAAATTGAAAATGATAATTAAGAGCAAAGGTAATTGTACTTTATTTCCTTGTTATTAGATTCAAATTCCTACTCACATCAAATTCTCTGTTTGTAGTACCTATGGTGGGCCTCAAGAGGATAATCAACAGGACGAAAAAAAATAACATGGAGGCACACCTACACACTCTCAGACATACATGAATGCCTCTATTCTACTTGGCATAACCTATATTGTATTTGACGTATTATCGAATTGTTTTATTCGGCCGCAATTACTGTCAAGTACAAAAGAGCTATCAATACATTGACAATACCTACGCGGTAAGTAATCCCACTGTGGTCAGATCCCTACTAAACATATTTAATTTGTATCCAAGAGCGAGATCCACTGCAGTTAATAAAAATGCTTCCCCGGTGCGCAATAAAAGATAACTGTTAAAAAATACATACCGTAATAACGAATTCGTGAACAGTTGTTCGTTATAAATTTAGTTATAGCGAGCAGATGTCCCCGCGTAAAGAGTTAATTATGTTCTAAGAATACGGAGCCGGCTTGATTGCTCCCTTGGGAAAGAGGACGCTTTCGTACTTTTTATTTTGGTACAACACGGAAACCTGATAAATATGGACGGCTGTAAGTCGGTTGTTGCTTTGGAAATTAAGCTGTTTTAGTAAATAATTAATAATTATCAGGGGATAGTCTCACACAATTCGACCTAGTTCCAAACTAAGCTCTAGGCTTGTACTAGACAATGATATAAACACTTAAATTCATAGAAAATGTCCAAGTCTCAAAAACAGATACTTGCAATCAACACACAAATATTTGCCCATACCAACTAGGACAACGCGTCGTCAATAAAATATTATACGAGATTTTGTTTAAAGTGAAGTCATTAATTAGACCTGAGGCTGAGTTGAAAATAGACTCATGTCTATTAAAACACCAATACATTTATTACACAAATTCTTTTATTAGACTCAATAACTCATTAATTCTTATTCATTATTGATCTGTCATTTATGTAAGGCGATAAAATATATGTTAAATGTAGCATCAGTTCAGCAGTTGTTTTAGATATATTATTACGTTCACCTAAATGTATTTATTCCCCAAAATGTTCAATAGACTATTTTCGACGGCATAGATCCGTGAAAAACGGGAATCCTATTAACGAACTGTCCTTCAGCCCTCACATCCTTTCCCGATAGTGAATGGAGCGAACTGGCGGCGCAGTAGGTACTTACTCGAGAAATACACGTCTTCAAGATAGCAATTTAATTAGTTTAGCGCCTAAACACACATTTCAGAGGACTTTGTCAATGTTTGCCTATTATCAACATGGTAATTGGAATCTGAAAGTAATTGAAAAGGTTTATTAAGAGAAAATGAAATTCAACATTTACGTTGTGAACGCCTCATTTGGAAACACGGGTAAGCAAAATGTTCACTTCACAGACGCACAACTGATATTGATTGTTCACTTTATAAATGGATGATGCTCCGGCGTTTTAACCGCCGTTATTTTTGTCTTTGCATATTATTCCAGATATAATTAACACGTCTTTATTAATTTACAAGAAATAGAAACTACCCCTGGTACTGCTTCTATTTACATCAAAAGTTGCTCGTTGTTGTCATTATTTTTGTCAATATATTGAAGACAACAATGACGAGCAGTTGAAACGACAAAAAGTTGCCCATTTTGTGGAATATCTGGGACATGTTAAAATACTACTGGCTATAGCAGTTAAAGGTTAGAGAAAATTGCAATTGATTGGACGAAGCTGCAAATACTAAAAGAATAACGAATTAATCAACAAACGTAGAGCACATAGTACAAGCAATTCCTCTTTTCCCCACGGGACCGCTAAGTAAAGCAATACCTTGATTGTTGCTGCTCGGAACACGAAGATGGTGGTTGGTATAAAATCGGATTGCCCACGCAAGTAGCGTCATTCCAGTAATGGCGCCCCTCCATAAACGCTGGCTAACCCAGGCCAGACGCCTATCTCCCGCCAAGTAAAAGAAAATGTTTCATGAGCTACCTTAAATCATGCTGCCTTAGTACGGTTTGCAGAGAATGCGTTTCGCTCAGCATTCGTATTTTCTGCAACGTTAGCTCAGCGGGAATGCGTTGGTGCAGTGTTCCTAATTTATAGCCGAATGAGAACGAAACATGTAACCTTTATAAGATTTCACCAACATTTTGTATAATTCTTGCCGCTTATTTGTAAATTATTGTATAGGTTTATTGTTAACGTAATTTGTTTGAAACTTATGACTAATTATAATGGAAACTCACGGGGCACTTATGTCAAAAGAATGTAGGAGATATTTTTTGAGGAAAAAATAATATCGATGTTACTGTGTTAAAGTATCAGTATCAAAAATGTAAAATTAACTCAATTTTTTATATAATTATCTTAAATAGACATTCGATTTTAGCTTACTTGTCAGAAATTGATATTGTAAAATATCAAATATAATTTGGATAAAATTATATTATAAGGTTACCTATTTTCAGCCTTATTATCTAAAGAGGCTTCGAATTCCTAAAAATAATTTAATAATATTTGTGGAGGTTTTTGGGTATGGGTTTAAAATATACAGTAATAAATTTTAGATTATATTATTGATATGAAACTTCATTTATGTAAATAATTAGAGGTATTTTATTGTTCTACTAGGGCGGTAGTAAATTAGAAGCAGTTTATTTTATCAGCATCGATAAAATATTTGTAGGTAGATATTGAACTACGAGTATTAGTGTACTGACCCCAAGTCAGCCAGCATATGTATAAATATATAGATATATATATATAGGGTATAATTTTTTTTTGCTTACATAATCATAAATTATATATCGTCACTTATTATAAATAGGAGGCTTAGGATTTGTCTGATCATATAAAGGTATAAATATGTTTACGAGAGATAATACTGGGTTTTTAAACAATAGAATAGGTCAGATGTGTACTTAAATATTAGTACAATATGTCGTCGTATTCAAATATATAAGTTATAAAGATTAAAACATATAAATGGCGGAATGGTGATATGAAAAACCACTTTGGTACTTTGTCGCTTTAACGTTATGTTTGAGCTACTATATTAATTTGTTAGAAGCGTTGGGGCGACGGGGTACAGTTGCGTTGCGGCTATATTTAGCGAAATAAAGTAGGGTAGTTATAAAGCCTAAACCAATTAACTGGCGAGGCGGCGATAAGAATAGACATGTTGGTGCTTTGTCGCTTTAACGTTATGTTTGAACTGTCATACTAATTTGTTACGGGGATCAGAGCGATAGGGTACGATGATGTTGTTGGCTTGTAAGAAAATAAAAGAAGGTAGTTAGAAAGAGCGGGATTATGCGGGTATAGAATGTTATTATGGATATGCCTTGACAAAATCGGTTTATACATTTATCGTTTACTTTTATAAAGCTTGAAATAATTTATAACAATATTAAAGATTGAAAAAAAAGGAAAGATGAATGATTAAATAATCGTAGGAGCGTATAAAAATATCCGTGGTATCTTCTTGTTAGCTCAGGTCCATACAAACAGTTAAACAGTAATCAGTACGCAGAACATAATCAAGAATACCTAAAATAGATAATTAATGAACACAGGTTGCAAAATAAAAGTACCTCTTCCTTCATTTCTTACCTATTTAATCTCGATTCCATTAGAACATATATTATATTTGTTTGGTTGATTGCCGGGTCGCTATATAACAATAAGTACCTAGTCTCAGAAAAGGTTGTTTATGTTATTTAGCAAATATAAGAAGAAGTAGGGTTTAACAACCTTTTATGTAATTGGACACGGAATTAAGGAAGGACAAATTATCTGGCTCGGTTACATAGGTACTAAATATTCAGATTATAATTGCGCTTGTCCATACTAAACTTACGTAATCTGTTGGAAGCAAGAGCGACCAGTATAAAGAGAACTAACGAGACGTTGTTGGGACGGTTTTTACGTTTTAATTCGTTATTGGGACTATGGGGAATCGTTACGGGGACCCTTTTCCGTTATTGGTACGGGTCTAGGTTTTCTGGTCGCTGAATGTTAGGGTCGGTGGGGGGAATGGTTCGAGTATAAAACGGGTGGAGGGGGAGAAAAGAAGGCATTAGCACGACGCGGGACGGAGAGGACGGAAGAGCTTCGCTAATATTTAATTTAAAGTTCTGAGTGCTTGGATGGGGAATCAGGACCTATTGGGTGAGTATGCCTCTGCTGAACCAAGACCCCTTTAGTGCTGCTATTTTTATAGCAGTCCGGAATCTGAGTCTGGATTTCGGGTAGCAGAGTATCCTTTTATAATGTAGGCTGATAGGGCTTCTTTAGGAACTCGGGCAGGCAGTTAGGGCATGCAGCTATACTGTTTGTAGTCTCTCGGAATGTAGGGCTAGGGAGTTAGGGAGGGGTTCCTTTTGATTTGTTTTATTTTTTGTGTCGTGTTAAAAGGGGAATGTGCACGAATCAATTACATCTAACAATACAATTAGCTATTTACTATCGTTCCTTAATGATTATGTACAGGCATTTGACCTTCCAACAAACATGAAAGCATTGTGACTATTTGCAGGGTAATCATGATTAAATTTTGAATTAATAACTCCAGGATGAAGTATCAAAGAAGTAAACCGTATTATGTTACTATAAAGTAATAATTAAAATTCGTGCACATATCCTATGAATTTACTTGAATTTTGATGTTATTTTGTGTAATAAATATACTGTGATTTGTGTTTTATTGACCTATATTTTATTGTTGTTTTGTGCAAAAGGGGAATATGTAAATTTCATTACAATTAACAAAATATTTAATTCTATCCAATTATTATTTAATGTTACAAAAAAAAGCAAGATTAAAGTATAGAAATTGGACCTTCCAATCATCAAATAAGAATTGCAGTAAGCTTTAATTAATTTTGATCTAACTTGTTATATTTATTGATACAAGCTGGAATATCTAAAATATTAACCTCATAATTTCAATGTTGTAAAAATACTTATGTTGTAGGTACATATACCCTTTTAATAGCTCCACGGTAAGGTAAGTGGGTTTTGAAATTAAACTGTGATATATTAATCTCATATTGGCGATTTCTGCCTTAGTTAGGAATATCATTTTGGTGCGACAGGGTAGTTTAATAGAAACAATATGTTCAGACTTGGATTCAGTTATTGAAGTATCAGCCGAGAGGTAAAAATGGTCAGTAATTAATTAGTACAAGGAGACTGGAGGTAAACTCAGCTGAGACTTCTCCACTAGGATCAATCTAAGTAGGGCAGAAAATGTTTGAGAGCTTCCTTGTGTGTCACTTTTATCCTTTTTAACATATAGGTCACTTGACCTTTACTACAAGAATTATTTATGAAAGGGGATTAGGAAGTATAATTAATAAATCTGGGATACCTGAAAAGAGTAAAAATATAGGAGTGCCAACATCTGTGGTAATATTCTGGTATTTTATTCAGAAACCAATACATTGTTGTAGAACTTCATTCAGCAGCTGTTCATACATTTTCAATATGCATTCAGGGTTAGGTACCATGTAGTAAGATTTAATTCCACAGATGCTCCTACATTTTCAATAAACAAGCAGAGTCCTGAAACAAATTGGTTAAATTATTTTCAAGTCATTTTAGGAGAAGGTTTCTAGTTATATATGCCTACCATAACAATTGTTTTAATAACGGGACCGTTTACATATTTAACTAGTAGATGTTATCATAGATAGTACATTATTTACTCATAAAAGCTATAGGTAATACCTAGCTCTAGTAAGAAATAACATTAAGTACCATCTCAGATACCTTTAATTGAAACAATGATATTTATGGGCTTTAGAGTACTAAAACAAAACCAACAGGAAAGGGTTGTAGTTAACTTTCACGGAAAAGAGTTAAGCCTGAGATTCTGCATTCGGTTTATAAGATTATTAATAACAAGGGGTTCCAATTTACAGTTAAATATTAAGTAGTTATTATAGCAAATAGGGGTTTTTATATACTTACATTTGACATTAGTATTAGTTGTATATCAGGAGACCACAAAGTCGAACGAAGGGTACAATTATTATTATGTATTCAGTGATACCGTGATTCGGTGCTTGTTTGATTCAAGACGTATAAATGGATTACTGAAATAAATTTGGGAGGTTATGATTCTTAAAATTAACAACAAAGTAATAGGTATTAACCTACTTTCAGAAGAAGGTTTTATCAAAACATAAGTGCCTAGATATTATGTTCATATGAAAGAAGCTATTTTTCGACAGTCGATTAAAAATATCTAGTCCATTAATAACACTATGTATAAAGGCTTTAGTTTGGTAGGTTGTTGAAATGTTCAATGTGAACAAATAGGCATAGGGTATTTACTTATTTTAGGGCGAAGTAGAAATGCTTAACGAGTGTATTTACTAACCTGTACTGATGTTTCACTTATAACCTTTTATGTGAAATCCAGGCGTGAATCAGAGTAGGGAACTTGCTTTGCTTGATTTGTGTCCGGGTGAATAGCGCTGGGTGTACCATCCAATTACAAGAAATTCGTTAACGAAGTATAAGATTATTAAGTAGATTTTATTATATGTATAGATTACATAAGTTAAGACTTGTTTTATCCCAGAGGGAAAGGCAAAGGACATAACAAAAGTTAAGAGTCTACAGGTTATTTGAGGGTTTTAAGGTGAACAGGATGGGGATAAGGCAAAGGGGTAATTTTTAATTCAGCCAAGCGGAACTCTTTATTTCCCGAGTTCTAAAATTAGAATAGATTTAGGTAGTAATAACTTGATCAAAGCTAAGCAGGTAGGAAGTAAATAGAAGAATAATTACCGAAGTTTCATTAAAAAAATCTATTTGTACAATAGTTTACGCGAAGTCTAAACAAAAAACCCAAAATAGACTAATGCTTTATTTGATCATAGAATCCCTTAGTAGTCTGTGATTAGTTGCGCGTCTCACAGAATAAGTACAAGAACTTATTCTGTGGCGCGTCTATTGTACCTTCACAGACTATTGTAATGTACAGGTTTAAAGACTAGGCTTTTAGCCAATTTATATAAGTAGGAATAAATTATATAGTTATTTAGTTATTTGGCACTGCATACGTTCAGAAGTTTAGGGAACTATACATAATGTCAGTTCGATACTTGACCAAAGACTTAGAGTATTGGATACGATTAATTTTGCATCTCTTGCGTAAAGATATTTAGAGAAATACATTTGAGTCAGTTCAAATCTAGACCAAAGATTAATGTTTATATCATAATTATAAGAATTTAGTAGGTCTAATAATTAAAGAAATAAAGCTTTGAGTTCGAATTTAGGATAAGGTTAGCGAGGCTAGATTTTATAGTTGCGATTTTAGAATTTACATTATCGTTGGCAAATATTCATTGTGAATCCAACTTTAGGAGGTTGCGAATGTTTGATGTTGGATATTTATCTATGATTATGATGATTTTGTATGTAAGATTAAGTAAATGAAAATTATGATAAGTTTGTTATACCTAATTTAGGTTTTATAGAATAGTAATTATGAAGTTTACTTTAAATCGGTTCGGATCGTTATCAAAGATTTTGAGGTTAAATCATGTTTATATTTATAAGTAACTACAGGAAATAATGATACTGAGTTCAGAATTTGAATAGTGATATTGAGATTAATTTATATCTCTTAATAGCTTACAATCCAAGGGATTAATTATGAATCAGGTTCGAGGCTTGGTTTTATGTGATGTAATAACTACTTGTAGAGTTTGGAAGGAATTAGGAAATAAATTGTGTGAATACCTAGGATGCAATTACGAAGCGAACGTAATCGCTGACTAAAGTCGTTGTGAATCCGGCTTTAGGAAACCGTGAATGTCGTACGTTAAAATAAATCGCATGGTTCGTGAAGTTAAAATCGATAGACAGGCTAGAATTAGGCATGTATGTATCAGTATGTAGAATTATATGTACGAGTACGTAGAAGGGAACTCTGGGGTTATTACTCTGTCTTATGAAATCGCGTATGTATGTTTGTTTGTTGTACCGTTCAGAATTTGGAGGTTTTATATGAAACCAATACTAGTTAAATCGCCTTGTGAAAAATGTGTCCGGAATTATATAAATAATTCATGATCAATATGTATGTAGTATGTTGGATACAATTTGGAGGGAACCAACACCTTAAATATTGCTCCCGTTACACTATAGGTAGATAAGACACGAATCGATAAAATATACTTATATGAAATTTTGAAAGGAGGCATTTAGACTTTAGGGAGAATGAGAGGTAGTTCGTTCATATTTGTTGGCAGTCCCAATATCGATAAATATGATTTGGGAATCAAAGTTAATTTATGATATAAATTAATAAGTACGACAGATGTTGATGGATGCTTTAATTACTACTGCTTAACGATAGTTATGTCAATGGATTGGCTAAAATATATATATATAATAATAAGTAGTAGGATGATGAATTTGTACATGCGGTCTTGGAGTTACGATTAGATCGTGTATACTAGATTTGCAGCTGGCGTAATTCCGACATTATGATCAAGCTTAGTTTGACTAAGTTTGTTTCTGTTTATTTTAAACAAAGAGCCATGTGATTTTTGTTCGTTCGTCTGTCTGTAAACGTTGGTATATGTAAACGGGAGTTATAAACAAATTATTATTTTATAAAAGGGGTTTTATGGCTTATGATACGTCGACTTTATGAACAAGTTTAGTTTTACTAAGCCAGTTCCTGTTAATCTTAGGCAAAGAGCCATGTGATTTTTGTTCGTTCGTCTGTCTGTAAACTTTGGTATATGTAAACGGGAGTTATAAACAAATTATTATTTTATAAAAGGGGTTTTATGGATTACGATACGCCGACTTTATGAACAAGTTTAGTTTTACTACGCCAGTTCCTGTTAATCTTAGGCAAAGAACCATGTGATTTTTGTTCGTTCGTCTGTCTGTAAAAGTTGGTATGTGTAAACGGAAGTTATAACAATTATTATTTCATAAAAACGGTTTATAGGGATTATGTTACAATATATTTGGATTCGATCCATTGCTAAGGTAGCAAGGAGAGAATGAAATTTGGTATCAGAATGATTATATAATTTGAGTCCAGGTGAGATAGTGAGTGAAGTTCAATCATATTATTACAGGTTAACATTTCAGTTGGAAGTTTTTATCTTGTTTATAACGTTAAAGTCCGAACTATGGTATTTATAGATTAAAACCATAGATAAAGAAATTCTTACGTTTTTGGATTTGTTATATCGAAATATTGAGTCATTGAAAATATTTACAATACTTAATTGGTCGTCACGAATTCAATGAAACAAAATTTCGAGTTTTACCTTTAAATGACTCCGGGCTGGTGGTATAAATTGAAGAATGCCGTGAATGCAGTGTTAATAAGTCGCATAGTTTGATATCGAGTTATTGTTCAATTATCATTTTAGACAACATTTGGTTGTCAATTACAAACTAATGTAATATAAGAATTGGACAAATGATTCGCCCGTTACACGGGTGATAATTTAGCGGCAATTTATCGGCTCTTGGCTATGGAATGGGCGGCTGCTGCTTGCAGGGTCGACAATTCATAGTTGATCCGTATTGGGCTAGGTTGTCTCTTGGTGAACGTGGGTATTACAAAAGTCTCTTCTAAAGGGCGCTAGATCAGGTAGGAATCTTTGCCTAGTGGACCTGGATTCTTTTGGAGGCGCCCTCCCAAGTATAGGCTGTGGAGATGAGGCCCTTACTTCAAAGCTGTGGAAACGAGGCTGAGGTGGCATCCATTATGTACCAGCAAAAACTAGGTCCTTTGATTATGCTCTCGAATTTAGATGGCTTTAGGGGAGACTCACTAGTTTTAATAGTAGCGACATTATATCACCATCCCGGTTCAGTTCAACGCGGCCCTTGGGGTAGGATCTCTCTTGGGGAGACCTGACTAACCTACACAGACATTACTAACCTTGTAAGTGGGACAGCAACTCTTGCTTTGGGTGGAGCGGTGCCCCGTCAGGTTGTCGAGCCGCACAGGGGCAGGCGGATGATGCCTAAGTGTAATGGCTAGGAGGGGCCTGCCCTTCTCTTTGTATTTATTTACAAAAGGGACCCATAGGGAATTAGTTATCTCCTTCTGTTCCATTAATCAAGAAAACTTATATCTACATTAAAAGAACTAGCAGTTTCACAATCTACCTCACTTCGGATACGAAATTATGAAAGATTAATTGAATTTGAAGCTTAGGACTATAGTTATTAAGATTATTAAACTGTAGGAAGTTCATACAAAATTGAGCTTTACTGTATGTGAAAGATTTATTATAATACTAGGACATTCGAACAACATTTCCTATTCAAACTTGAATAAATTAATTAGATGGGTTAAGTTAGTAACTTTGCTGACCCATTAATATGTTTATCTTAGGTCGAACATAGGGCATGGTTATTATGGTTGGATTCACACGGTAGGGTACTAAGAAAGATTGTAAGATGAATTGTTGAATCAAATATTATCTAAGTAAAGTTAGGTATTAGATTATAATGGAATATATAAAATTAGGTAGGTAATATACAGTAGAAGCCTCTGAATTAGTAAATTAAAGTTAATGTTTCCTAAACCTTTCCAACACACCTCGAGTATTCCTTAAACGAACTGGTTACACACGGGTTTAACTTGGGGTCCTACCTTTATATAACTAGATGATCACGCTGGCCAATTATTTTATAAGTAGATATTTATTTATTTATATATTTATTTATGTTATGCGACTCACTCTTGACTGCTGTGGGGTCGGTATCGTTACATTTGGTGCCGTGAATGACCAGGATTAGATTCGGGGTTACTACGGCTAAATTTTGATAGAATTTGGTACTGTGAGTGACCAGGATTAGATTCTGGGTCACTATATGGCTAAATTTTAATAGGCTTTGGCTGGGTTTTATAGAGATCTGTAAGGAAATCTTGTGAAGCTCGGTCCTAGCCTACATTTGATGTTCGTGAAATGGAGTGGGTCGAAAAAGGTGTGTTGGAGAGGTCATTTATTCTGTATTTGCTACTTCTGTCAGGTTTGAAATAAATATCACACACACTTATTTTAATTTAATTTATTTGCGGTTATTCAGTAGGATTTATTAGGTTGATTAATGTTTGGTGTATTATCGTATAGGTATAAAGGATAGTAAAAACTTTCGAGTGCGGCTGATAAAGGGTAGGCAAAGTCTGGTTTAGATTAAGAAGACCAATGTTTACATGTCACTGCAGCGGGAAGGTCTTTTAATTTGGAAAAAATCCTATCAGCGCGATGTAGGAAATCACTTTACCGTTAAAGTGACTTCCATTGTGCGACTTAGAACTAATTACTTAAATAAGTGACTTTCTGGCCTTAGATCTTCCGTGTGGGGTTAGATGGCGTTAGTAGTCGACTATTATTAAGTGTAATTATTAGACTCCCACAGACAATTTACAGGGTTAGATTATTTATAAAACTTGAAACTATAGTTAGGAATTAAACGGAAAAGGAAAGGCTAGTACAACTTAAGAAACGTTGTAGAATTAGAGATTTTCTAGGTGGGGTTTAGGAATTAAAATAGTAACTAATCTGGGGGGTGAGTTCATTTATGAACTAACTTTAAGGGAGTTTTAAGTAGGTTTAGGTTAAAATCCTTGTTTCTATACTAGTATTATAAGTGCGAGAGTGGGCCCTGGTTGTTAGTTTGGTTGATGTGTTTTGCGGGAAAGCGGCTGTGCTGGTTTCGATGGAATATATTGAAATTTGGGAGTTTAGCTTGGGTTCCGTCGAAGTTCATAGGCTACGCGATTCCCTCGAGATCCGTGGTAGACGAGGTTGCACGGGTGAGGTCAGTTAGCAGTTTTTGTAAAAATTTGATAGGTTATAGCGGGTTTAAGGATTTAGTTAATTGTATGGTTAGGGGGGTGAACTTGAACCCTAGTCTAATCTATTGTTGGTTAAAGTAGTATAAGGTGTTAGTTTAATTATTGTAAATGGATTAGCGCTTCATAGGTGTTTTAGAAATTAAAATATTACGTATTTCGGGGGGTGAACATTTGCTCGGAAAGTTCGCAAAGTATAGGTAGTTATAATTAAAATAAAGGTCGGTACTTATGAACAAATGATATATCGAATTTGGGTGGAATTCAGTTACTCTTGATTATTATAAGTAAAATACGAAAAATTAAGCACATTAGGTTTGCTTAAGTCTACTTTATCAGATGTAAACATAATATGTTGACTTATATCTATCCTATCTTTATATTAATTCTATGTTATGGTTACATGTACAAAATACAACTTATTATAATATAGGTTTAACTATGAAATTAGGGAGGTTAAAATTTAGTACGATAAACAGAAGGTTAGGTTAAATTAGGTTGGGATGCTAAACATTTTTTTTTTATCACATATTTCAAAAGAATACATATATTTATTCTAAGACCATTATGGGGTACTTAACTTATTCAAAATATCTTAATTGATTCATTATTTTAATAACCAGATATTAAAATACTATTATGGAAGTTGGGAAAATGAAATAGGTAAATCTTTCAATGTTGATATTGTTGATCTTTATTAAACAATAACAATTTATTTCCCCGTTTTAATTGCCAAGAATGACCTTTATTTGGTTGGACAAAGAGTGGACGCTTATAAACTGTGTTAATTGTCTTAATTACTTTAGTACAATAGGTCACTATAGTTGTGGGAGAGAATTAATAAATTAGTATTAAGCATTAGGATAGTCAGGTAGGATGAATAGAGAAAGAAAAAAAAAAAAAAAGTTTTATCCAATCTTTAAGCCAATAAATTTCGGTAAAGCATAGTAAATTATATTTTAGAGTTGAATGCGAATGCGCGGGAATAATTGACTGAGTAAGTATAGCTGCTTGGATGTGTATAGGTATGTGTGGTAGGTTGAAGTGGGATTTACTTGTGATATTGAAAATATACAAATATGTATGAATTACATAAGTGTGTATGTAGGGTTGTAGTAGAAGATTTGTTGGATGGATGATAGGGAAAGTAAGGTGTCAAATTAGTAGCAAATAACAGTTGAGTAGGTAAAATAGAAGTCGGCATAATTTAGATACTCAATCTGTAGTATCTAACTATATTGAGTAATAAAGGGTCGTTGAATTTTTAATTGTACTAGGTAACTATAAAATAAGTATATCAACAATAGTGCATACTAACGCGGTAAGATAAAATTTATATTTTGGTTTTATTAGATTGACCACGAGGCACTCTAGAAGAAAAATTAAATAAAGCACAGTAAGGATAAAAAAAATTAAAGGAGTAAAAGAGACTGGAGGAAAAAAAAAAAGAAGAGGATTTTAAGTTAAAGAATAGGTAGGTAGGAATGGGGAGGTATACATATTTATACATGGTTTGAATTTTGCGTTTATGTAGGATCCTATAAGTAGATTTGGTCTTATTAATTGTGCGTCTTCTACGAAATCCGAAAATTATTAAGGCCAAAGGGGGGTGATGTACTGACCCCAAGTCAGCCAGCATATGTATAAATATATAGATATATATATATAGGGTATAATTTTTTTTTGCTTACATAATCATAAATTATATATCGTCACTTATTATAAATAGGAGGCTTAGGATTTGTCTGATCATATAAAGGTATAAATATGTTTACGAGAGATAATACTGGGTTTTTAAACAATAGAATAGGTCAGATGTGTACTTAAATATTAGTACAATATGTCGTCGTATTCAAATATATAAGTTATAAAGCTTAAAACATATAAATGGCGGAATGGTGATATGAAAAACCACTTTGGTACTTTGTCGCTTTAACGTTATGTTTGAGCTACTATATTAATTTGTTAGAAGCGTTGGGGCGACGGGGTACAGTTGCGTTGCGGCTATATTTAGCGAAATAAAGTAGGGTAGTTATAAAGCCTAAACCAATTAACTGGCGAGGCGGCGATAAGAATAGACATGTTGGTGCTTTGTCGCTTTAACGTTATGTTTGAACTGTCATACTAATTTGTTACGGGGATCAGAGCGATAGGGTACGATGATGTTGTTGGCTTGTAAGAAAATAAAAGAAGGTAGTTAGAAAGAGCGGGATTATGCGGGTATAGAATGTTATTATGGATATGCCTTGACAAAATCGGTTTATACATTTATCGTTTACTTTTATAAAGCTTGAAATAATTTATAACAATATTAAAGATTGAAAAAAAAGGAAAGATGAATGATTAAATAATCGTAGGAGCGTATAAAAATATCCGTGGTATCTTCTTGTTAGCTCAGGTCCATACAAACAGTTAAACAGTAATCAGTACGCAGAACATAATCAAGAATACCTAAAATAGATAATTAATGAACACAGGTTGCAAAATAAAAGTACCTCTTCCTTCATTTCTTACCTATTTAATCTCGATTCCATTAGAACATATATTATATTTGTTTGGTTGATTGCCGGGTCGCTATATAACAATAAGTACCTAGTCTCAGAAAAGGTTGTTTATGTTATTTAGCAAATATAAGAAGAAGTAGGGTTTAACAACCTTTTATGTAATTGGACACGGAATTAAGGAAGGACAAATTATCTGGCTCGGTTACATAGGTACTAAATATTCAGATTATAATTGCGCTTGTCCATACTAAACTTACGTAATCTGTTGGAAGCAAGAGCGACCAGTATAAAGAGAACTAACGAGACGTTGTTGGGACGGTTTTTACGTTTTAATTCGTTATTGGGACTATGGGGAATCGTTACGGGGACCCTTTTCCGTTATTGGTACGGGTCTAGGTTTTCTGGTCGCTGAATGTTAGGGTCGGTGGGGGGAATGGTTCGAGTATAAAACGGGTGGAGGGGGAGAAAAGAAGGCATTAGCACGACGCGGGACGGAGAGGACGGAAGAGCTTCGCTAATATTTAATTTAAAGTTCTGAGTGCTTGGATGGGGAATCAGGACCTATTGGGTGAGTATGCCTCTGCTGAACCAAGACCCCTTTAGTGCTGCTATTTTTATAGCAGTCCGGAATCTGAGTCTGGATTTCGGGTAGCAGAGTATCCTTTTATAATGTAGGCTGATAGGGCTTCTTTAGGAACTCGGGCAGGCAGTTAGGGCATGCAGCTATACTGTTTGTAGTCTCTCGGAATGTAGGGCTAGGGAGTTAGGGAGGGGTTCCTTTTGATTTGTTTTATTTTTTGTGTCGTGTTAAAAGGGGAATGTGCACGAATCAATTACATCTAACAATACAATTAGCTATTTACTATCGTTCCTTAATGATTATGTACAGGCATTTGACCTTCCAACAAACATGAAAGCATTGTGACTATTTGCAGGGTAATCATGATTAAATTTTGAATTAATAACTCCAGGATGAAGTATCAAAGAAGTAAACCGTATTATGTTACTATAAAGTAATAATTAAAATTCGTGCACATATCCTATGAATTTACTTGAATTTTGATGTTATTTTGTGTAATAAATATACTGTGATTTGTGTTTTATTGACCTATATTTTATTGTTGTTTTGTGCAAAAGGGGAATATGTAAATTTCATTACAATTAACAAAATATTTAATTCTATCCAATTATTATTTAATGTTACAAAAAAAAGCAAGATTAAAGTATAGAAATTGGACCTTCCAATCATCAAATAAGAATTGCAGTAAGCTTTAATTAATTTTGATCTAACTTGTTATATTTATTGATACAAGCTGGAATATCTAAAATATTAACCTCATAATTTCAATGTTGTAAAAATACTTATGTTGTAGGTACATATACCCTTTTAATAGCTCCACGGTAAGGTAAGTGGGTTTTGAAATTAAACTGTGATATATTAATCTCATATTGGCGATTTCTGCCTTAGTTAGGAATATCATTTTGGTGCGACAGGGTAGTTTAATAGAAACAATATGTTCAGACTTGGATTCAGTTATTGAAGTATCAGCCGAGAGGTAAAAATGGTCAGTAATTAATTAGTACAAGGAGACTGGAGGTAAACTCAGCTGAGACTTCTCCACTAGGATCAATCTAAGTAGGGCAGAAAATGTTTGAGAGCTTCCTTGTGTGTCACTTTTATCCTTTTTAACATATAGGTCACTTGACCTTTACTACAAGAATTATTTATGAAAGGGGATTAGGAAGTATAATTAATAAATCTGGGATACCTGAAAAGAGTAAAAATATAGGAGTGCCAACATCTGTGGTAATATTCTGGTATTTTATTCAGAAACCAATACATTGTTGTAGAACTTCATTCAGCAGCTGTTCATACATTTTCAATATGCATTCAGGGTTAGGTACCATGTAGTAAGATTTAATTCCACAGATGCTCCTACATTTTCAATAAACAAGCAGAGTCCTGAAACAAATTGGTTAAATTATTTTCAAGTCATTTTAGGAGAAGGTTTCTAGTTATATATGCCTACCATAACAATTGTTTTAATAACGGGACCGTTTACATATTTAACTAGTAGATGTTATCATAGATAGTACATTATTTACTCATAAAAGCTATAGGTAATACCTAGCTCTAGTAAGAAATAACATTAAGTACCATCTCAGATACCTTTAATTGAAACAATGATATTTATGGGCTTTAGAGTACTAAAACAAAACCAACAGGAAAGGGTTGTAGTTAACTTTCACGGAAAAGAGTTAAGCCTGAGATTCTGCATTCGGTTTATAAGATTATTAATAACAAGGGGTTCCAATTTACAGTTAAATATTAAGTAGTTATTATAGCAAATAGGGGTTTTTATATACTTACATTTGACATTAGTATTAGTTGTATATCAGGAGACCACAAAGTCGAACGAAGGGTACAATTATTATTATGTATTCAGTGATACCGTGATTCGGTGCTTGTTTGATTCAAGACGTATAAATGGATTACTGAAATAAATTTGGGAGGTTATGATTCTTAAAATTAACAACAAAGTAATAGGTATTAACCTACTTTCAGAAGAAGGTTTTATCAAAACATAAGTGCCTAGATATTATGTTCATATGAAAGAAGCTATTTTTCGACAGTCGATTAAAAATATCTAGTCCATTAATAACACTATGTATAAAGGCTTTAGTTTGGTAGGTTGTTGAAATGTTCAATGTGAACAAATAGGCATAGGGTATTTACTTATTTTAGGGCGAAGTAGAAATGCTTAACGAGTGTATTTACTAACCTGTACTGATGTTTCACTTATAACCTTTTATGTGAAATCCAGGCGTGAATCAGAGTAGGGAACTTGCTTTGCTTGATTTGTGTCCGGGTGAATAGCGCTGGGTGTACCATCCAATTACAAGAAATTCGTTAACGAAGTATAAGATTATTAAGTAGATTTTATTATATGTATAGATTACATAAGTTAAGACTTGTTTTATCCCAGAGGGAAAGGCAAAGGACATAACAAAAGTTAAGAGTCTACAGGTTATTTGAGGGTTTTAAGGTGAACAGGATGGGGATAAGGCAAAGGGGTAATTTTTAATTCAGCCAAGCGGAACTCTTTATTTCCCGAGTTCTAAAATTAGAATAGATTTAGGTAGTAATAACTTGATCAAAGCTAAGCAGGTAGGAAGTAAATAGAAGAATAATTACCGAAGTTTCATTAAAAAAATCTATTTGTACAATAGTTTACGCGAAGTCTAAACAAAAAACCCAAAATAGACTAATGCTTTATTTGATCATAGAATCCCTTAGTAGTCTGTGATTAGTTGCGCGTCTCACAGAATAAGTACAAGAACTTATTCTGTGGCGCGTCTATTGTACCTTCACAGACTATTGTAATGTACAGGTTTAAAGACTAGGCTTTTAGCCAATTTATATAAGTAGGAATAAATTATATAGTTATTTAGTTATTTGGCACTGCATACGTTCAGAAGTTTAGGGAACTATACATAATGTCAGTTCGATACTTGACCAAAGACTTAGAGTATTGGATACGATTAATTTTGCATCTCTTGCGTAAAGATATTTAGAGAAATACATTTGAGTCAGTTCAAATCTAGACCAAAGATTAATGTTTATATCATAATTATAAGAATTTAGTAGGTCTAATAATTAAAGAAATAAAGCTTTGAGTTCGAATTTAGGATAAGGTTAGCGAGGCTAGATTTTATAGTTGCGATTTTAGAATTTACATTATCGTTGGCAAATATTCATTGTGAATCCAACTTTAGGAGGTTGCGAATGTTTGATGTTGGATATTTATCTATGATTATGATGATTTTGTATGTAAGATTAAGTAAATGAAAATTATGATAAGTTTGTTATACCTAATTTAGGTTTTATAGAATAGTAATTATGAAGTTTACTTTAAATCGGTTCGGATCGTTATCAAAGATTTTGAGGTTAAATCATGTTTATATTTATAAGTAACTACAGGAAATAATGATACTGAGTTCAGAATTTGAATAGTGATATTGAGATTAATTTATATCTCTTAATAGCTTACAATCCAAGGGATTAATTATGAATCAGGTTCGAGGCTTGGTTTTATGTGATGTAATAACTACTTGTAGAGTTTGGAAGGAATTAGGAAATAAATTGTGTGAATACCTAGGATGCAATTACGAAGCGAACGTAATCGCTGACTAAAGTCGTTGTGAATCCGGCTTTAGGAAACCGTGAATGTCGTACGTTAAAATAAATCGCATGGTTCGTGAAGTTAAAATCGATAGACAGGCTAGAATTAGGCATGTATGTATCAGTATGTAGAATTATATGTACGAGTACGTAGAAGGGAACTCTGGGGTTATTACTCTGTCTTATGAAATCGCGTATGTATGTTTGTTTGTTGTACCGTTCAGAATTTGGAGGTTTTATATGAAACCAATACTAGTTAAATCGCCTTGTGAAAAATGTGTCCGGAATTATATAAATAATTCATGATCAATATGTATGTAGTATGTTGGATACAATTTGGAGGGAACCAACACCTTAAATATTGCTCCCGTTACACTATAGGTAGATAAGACACGAATCGATAAAATATACTTATATGAAATTTTGAAAGGAGGCATTTAGACTTTAGGGAGAATGAGAGGTAGTTCGTTCATATTTGTTGGCAGTCCCAATATCGATAAATATGATTTGGGAATCAAAGTTAATTTATGATATAAATTAATAAGTACGACAGATGTTGATGGATGCTTTAATTACTACTGCTTAACGATAGTTATGTCAATGGATTGGCTAAAATATATATATATAATAATAAGTAGTAGGATGATGAATTTGTACATGCGGTCTTGGAGTTACGATTAGATCGTGTATACTAGATTTGCAGCTGGCGTAATTCCGACATTATGATCAAGCTTAGTTTGACTAAGTTTGTTTCTGTTTATTTTAAACAAAGAGCCATGTGATTTTTGTTCGTTCGTCTGTCTGTAAACGTTGGTATATGTAAACGGGAGTTATAAACAAATTATTATTTTATAAAAGGGGTTTTATGGCTTATGATACGTCGACTTTATGAACAAGTTTAGTTTTACTAAGCCAGTTCCTGTTAATCTTAGGCAAAGAGCCATGTGATTTTTGTTCGTTCGTCTGTCTGTAAACTTTGGTATATGTAAACGGGAGTTATAAACAAATTATTATTTTATAAAAGGGGTTTTATGGATTACGATACGCCGACTTTATGAACAAGTTTAGTTTTACTACGCCAGTTCCTGTTAATCTTAGGCAAAGAACCATGTGATTTTTGTTCGTTCGTCTGTCTGTAAAAGTTGGTATGTGTAAACGGAAGTTATAACAATTATTATTTCATAAAAACGGTTTATAGGGATTATGTTACAATATATTTGGATTCGATCCATTGCTAAGGTAGCAAGGAGAGAATGAAATTTGGTATCAGAATGATTATATAATTTGAGTCCAGGTGAGATAGTGAGTGAAGTTCAATCATATTATTACAGGTTAACATTTCAGTTGGAAGTTTTTATCTTGTTTATAACGTTAAAGTCCGAACTATGGTATTTATAGATTAAAACCATAGATAAAGAAATTCTTACGTTTTTGGATTTGTTATATCGAAATATTGAGTCATTGAAAATATTTACAATACTTAATTGGTCGTCACGAATTCAATGAAACAAAATTTCGAGTTTTACCTTTAAATGACTCCGGGCTGGTGGTATAAATTGAAGAATGCCGTGAATGCAGTGTTAATAAGTCGCATAGTTTGATATCGAGTTATTGTTCAATTATCATTTTAGACAACATTTGGTTGTCAATTACAAACTAATGTAATATAAGAATTGGACAAATGATTCGCCCGTTACACGGGTGATAATTTAGCGGCAATTTATCGGCTCTTGGCTATGGAATGGGCGGCTGCTGCTTGCAGGGTCGACAATTCATAGTTGATCCGTATTGGGCTAGGTTGTCTCTTGGTGAACGTGGGTATTACAAAAGTCTCTTCTAAAGGGCGCTAGATCAGGTAGGAATCTTTGCCTAGTGGACCTGGATTCTTTTGGAGGCGCCCTCCCAAGTATAGGCTGTGGAGATGAGGCCCTTACTTCAAAGCTGTGGAAACGAGGCTGAGGTGGCATCCATTATGTACCAGCAAAAACTAGGTCCTTTGATTATGCTCTCGAATTTAGATGGCTTTAGGGGAGACTCACTAGTTTTAATAGTAGCGACATTATATCACCATCCCGGTTCAGTTCAACGCGGCCCTTGGGGTAGGATCTCTCTTGGGGAGACCTGACTAACCTACACAGACATTACTAACCTTGTAAGTGGGACAGCAACTCTTGCTTTGGGTGGAGCGGTGCCCCGTCAGGTTGTCGAGCCGCACAGGGGCAGGCGGATGATGCCTAAGTGTAATGGCTAGGAGGGGCCTGCCCTTCTCTTTGTATTTATTTACAAAAGGGACCCATAGGGAATTAGTTATCTCCTTCTGTTCCATTAATCAAGAAAACTTATATCTACATTAAAAGAACTAGCAGTTTCACAATCTACCTCACTTCGGATACGAAATTATGAAAGATTAATTGAATTTGAAGCTTAGGACTATAGTTATTAAGATTATTAAACTGTAGGAAGTTCATACAAAATTGAGCTTTACTGTATGTGAAAGATTTATTATAATACTAGGACATTCGAACAACATTTCCTATTCAAACTTGAATAAATTAATTAGATGGGTTAAGTTAGTAACTTTGCTGACCCATTAATATGTTTATCTTAGGTCGAACATAGGGCATGGTTATTATGGTTGGATTCACACGGTAGGGTACTAAGAAAGATTGTAAGATGAATTGTTGAATCAAATATTATCTAAGTAAAGTTAGGTATTAGATTATAATGGAATATATAAAATTAGGTAGGTAATATACAGTAGAAGCCTCTGAATTAGTAAATTAAAGTTAATGTTTCCTAAACCTTTCCAACACACCTCGAGTATTCCTTAAACGAACTGGTTACACACGGGTTTAACTTGGGGTCCTACCTTTATATAACTAGATGATCACGCTGGCCAATTATTTTATAAGTAGATATTTATTTATTTATATATTTATTTATGTTATGCGACTCACTCTTGACTGCTGTGGGGTCGGTATCGTTACATTAGCACAAGCCCTGAGATTTTTTATGTAGGTTTGCTCATGATTACTTCACATATGTATGAAATATTCAACTTATAATATAAATAAATAAATTTATTATACGAAGTAAACGACTTTTTAGGAGATTTCTATCAGTTCATAAATAAACCATAAAAAGTTGATAAATCAATTCAACCAAGCCTGTGAAACTAATAAATTTGACGAGATTTTTCATTTCTTAAATCAAAGTAGATTTATCAAATACGCTTCTCAAAGGTAACGTTACCTATACAATACCGTTTCAATGGTTGATAAATTACCTACTCAGTGTAAGCGGTCCCACTGTGCAATTTTATTGTCCTAATATTTTGCCACCTCGTTAGAACTGACACGTTTTTCTTGATTGTTCCAGGTACCTCCCGATTTCATTAAAAGTGTAGCAATTTATTTAGTGGTCACATAAATTGTTTTTATTGCACCTCATAAATTACCTACAGTCGATGTCATAAAAAAGTGCGCGGCCGTAACTGTCTGATTTCGTTTATCTTGAAGCATTTGTTTCTGGCGGTGCTGTGTTTGTGATGTTGCGAGTCGCCATAAAAGGCGGCGTTGCCGATAATTCCGGCAGAGATGGGAAGGGACCATAAAACTGAGTTATTTTGCTTTCGCGGAGACAAGATGCTACTGACGCTGTATACCGCGCTGCTTCTCTGGAGGATCGACTGTGTAGTCGAGAGCACCAAAGGTAACTTCCATTCCGCTTACGAACGTATTTTATGCTTTAGAGATTTTTATTTCCCTCTGTATGTTCAGCTTTTTTTGTTGGTTTATGGTGTGGTACTCTTAGATTTATGGAGGGTTTATATAGATAAAAGTGTTGTTTTGCACCAAAAATCTGTTGCTGAATATTGCGACAATTTCCAACAATTTTAACCTGGCTTCAGATCTGTTAAGAAAAACAGCGCAGCTTTTTAGATGTAACTTGAAAGTTATAACATGATACCTCTTAACAGGAGTGGGATACTTCTTACAGTTAGCTTTTAACCTTGAACTTACGAGAACAGAGAACAATAAACACGCGTTTACGGTTGGGGCACGGGCGGCCGTAAAGCGGGCAGAGTTGTGGATACAAATCAGATTTTGTGACGCAAGCATAAAACATTTCGGTACAAGTTGCTCGCTACAGCGACTAGCCGCGGCCCTAGGGAGACACAAAATGTAACGAAGCGACCTCCCACCATCCTTTTACCCAAATACATTTTTCCGCCTCTCACATGGGGCGACTTGTCTTCGACTAGATTATTTATGTTGCCTCACCGTTCCCTTTACGGAGGTACGATGAATGTTAGCTGGGAATTGTAACGCGAATAAAATTAATAGAAGTGACACCTTTGAAGTCGGGATAATTTGTATTGCGCGGTGAGGTTTGTGGGGTTCCAATGAATTGGCACCGAAAATACGAGGTGAATTTGGTGGAGTAATGTTTTTTGATTCGGTGCTAGGAGCTCGATTTCACATTGATTGTGGTGATTTATAAAGTACAAATATCACCGTTATAAAACACTAGCTTGTGCCCGCAACTTTCCTCGGGAGCTTTTCATTTTCTGAGATGAAAAGCCTACGTGTTATTCCGAGATATAACATATCTCCATTCCAAATTTAATTCAAATTTTTCATTTTTTTAATAATATTACTAACGATCTGCCAGCGGCTTCGCCCCGTTGCAAGTTTCTGAGTTTCCCGGTGAATTTTTCATTTATCTTCTTTCATAAGAACTTTCTTGTGACAACAACAAACACAACAAAAAAGAATTAGCGAAATCGGTCCGGCCGTTCACGCATTAGGTAAGTCGTCACCAAGGGGAATAGGGATTATTTTTATGTATATACGTAGATAAACAGATAAAAGATTGGGATTATAAATGTAAGAATGTAAGCATTTAAAAACTGACCAAGACACGTCAAGTTAACGTGATGACATTGATAATTTTAACTGTCATTTCTGAAATGCCTTGAGACGGGCGTCTCAGTCAAGCCCACGGCCCGTAGCATGGTCGCCTTTATCGATGTGGATAAACGTTGATAACACATCTGTCACTTTCTGACCAGTGTGTCAGTGTGAGAGTGACAGATGTGTTATCCACTTTATCCACATCCACATTGATAAAGGCGACCATGTTAACACGGCGGTAAGAATAAAATACCGCTTTACTCCTAAAAATACTACGATTATTGATATGTGCGAGTACCCCAGCACAAATCCTGGTAAGGATATCATCGTATTTCAATTTTTCAAATTTGAATCGGACGCGGTGCAAAAACGCTCTCGGCCTATAACGAACACCCAGGAGCAGAAAATACCTGACTGTCATTTTAACTTAATTGAGATATTAGATGTAACATCTCTCTTTTTTGGTTCTTTTCTAAACCGTGATATCGAATAACCCTTCGAAGCTAATGCTTCCTAGATAATGTAAATTTGTAACTTCATCTTACGACAGGCAGCATGGGGGGAACTGTTACGAATTGGGGGCTTGTTTCATTAGGTAACTTTGCTCTTCCAAAGTATTGCAATTAACGAGGGGTAACTCATTAAATTTTACAGCTATTCCACTCGAAAAGCAGATGGAGATGTTCATATAAATTTTTAATGCTTTTATTAAGACCTCCGTAATTTCCTTACAACAAAGCAAGTATGCTTGGTCCCGAAAACTTCAGCTTTGTTATTGTTTCTTGTTCTCAAAAAGGCTTTTCAACAAACAATATCAGATTAAGAGATTCTGTGTTCGAAATCCTAAGCAACGTACTAGTATTGTGTCCCGTGTAAGCGATTTCCTGACATTGTGTCGCGCTACCTGCTTTGGTTACACAGAATCTAATAACAGCGTCTTTATCTTGTTTCTGTTTACGGAACAACATTAAATCAATCACGTATTCAATGAAACTGGTATCAAGGAGATTCGAGCCGTTCGTAGCCGTTGAAAAAACTCGGTTTGCGGGCAAAGCTTTTCACTAATTCTAAATTTAAATGCATGAGATCGAATAGGTTCACGCAGCGAGTGGATCCAGCGCGGAGTTTTCCGATTGCCAGTGCTTATGTATTTAAGAAAGAGATGTGAACGATTCAAAGACTACAAATAAAGTGGTAGCCATGAAATTACTTTTGAAAGTTTAGAATATTGCCCTAGCATTTGTCTAAGAGGGATCTAGTAATTGTTTTTTTCTTGAGAATGACCTTTGGGGTTTCTGTATCCAAAGAGACCCGATTACATACCTACTACCGTATTTTTTTTAAAAGGTATTAGAATCTGAGAACTCTTTTTACTCTAAAAACTTACAGTAACAAAATTAAGAGAGGCTTGGGGCACTACAGATTGTATTTTTACTACCATTTTAGTACAGGTTATAATTCCAAAATGGTGGCTTATGTAGTAGTTATGTTGGTATGCGATTGAAGTTTACTAATGCAATAATGTATGATATAAATTGAAAAAAACCACTTGAAGATGGCATGAAGGCATTTACACATTCTGTTTTGGTCTGGTCTTACAGTTGGTCAACTTTGCAGGTTGGACTTCTATAACAAAGTGATATCTTTAGTTAGTGTATATTTATATTCTGTTATCGATATTGTTATACGAGTAATATACTAAATCCTTGAACGCGAACCTATCACAAAACACCCCTCTTTACTTTTTTATCAGCTGTTATTTAATCAAATATAACATAATCTGCAACAACATGTTTAAATAATAATCATAAAAACCATGACTAGTAAAAATCTCTAAGAGCAAGTCATTACAACCACATCGTTTCTCATTTTAAATTATAACAGCATAATAGTGTGAACAGCACAGATGTGGAGTGCACGCGTCGGTCGCATTTAAATGGCGAGCTGTCGTTGACACAGAGTGGCATTGTGCATTGCATAAACGACCCACTAGGGTGTACAAAAAAGCTCTTCTAATTGTTTGCACATTTCGCGTCCCCTAGGGTCTTAGCAGAGCTCACGATGCGACTGCTCAGGGACTAGGGTGTGTCAACTGTAATGGATGATTTTTGAATCACGTTCGAATTCTGGAACTGATCTAATCCTAGCAAAGAAATTTTGTGACGTGTGCGTTTCTCGCTATTCAATTTATTCGACCGGAATGGTATGACAATTAAGAAAAACGTATTTGTTTTAGGGTTTACTCATACTTAGGCCACACTGAAAGTTTTGCACTCCTGGCCACTCATAAACATTTGAATTTAGAATTAAGTCATTTACAAAAATATAGCTCATTGTTTATGGAATTAAATAGTTGGCGGGAAACTGATCGTAATTTGTTTTTTCTGACATTTTAAAGTGACGAATAAGCACTAATAATGGAATTGACGCGAAAAGACTTTAGGGCAATGATTTTTTACGATTTTTAAAGTTCCCTTTCTCCGCAAGATTGTAGTGCTCGCCTCCAAAATGCTTTTGGGCTTGAAGCACCTCATTTGAGCACTGTGAGACGGTGGTACGCAGAATTTAATAGAGGCCGGAGTTCACTCAATGACGATTCTCGTGAAGGTCGGCCGTCTACCGTGGTCACTGGAGAAAACGTGGCTGTTGTCAGGCGACTAATAGAAGAAAACCGACGAGTTACCTATGACGAAATTCGTGGACAATTAGGGATTGGTATGAGCCAAATTAAAAAAAAAATTACAAGAATATTTAATAGTCAGGAAGCTCTGTTGTCGATGGATTCCTCATGAACTGACATCAACTCAGAAACAGGCCCGTGTTGATTGGTGCCAAGAAATGCTGCGGAAGTATAACGACAGGCGTTCAAATGCCGTGTAAAATATAGTAACAGGAGATGAAACATGGATATATTGCTACGATCAGGAAAAAAATAACAGTCTTGTGAATGGGTCTTTGAAGGTGACCGCAGGCCAACAAAAGTGCACCAAGCAAAAAGCGTAGACAAGCAGATGATTGCTTGTTTTTTTTCAAAAACAGGTCTTATTTCCAATGTGCCATTAGGTAATCAAAGAACAGTTAATGCCGACACACCACCATTTGTCTGCCCAATATCTTTCAAAAAGTTCGCGAGAGACTACCAAGAAGCCGCATCCTCTTGCATCATGACAATGCGTCTCCTCACACCGCGAAGAAGACAAAGGTATTTTTGGATTCGGAAAAGGTGGAGATTGTGACTCATCCTGCTTATAGTTCAGACCTAGCACCTTGCGATTTTTACCTTTTCCCCAAAATCAAGGATTTGATGAGAGGTTTTATATTTAAGACCCCCGAAGAAGCAGTGACGACGGTCAACCAACATGTTGAAAACATGGACTTTAATGATTGGGCCTCATGCTTCGAAAAATGGTTTGAGCGTATAAATAAATGCATTAAATGTAATGGCGAATATTTTGAGAAGCAATCAATGTATAATTATAGTAAAAAATTGTTTTATTTCCAAGTTACGCAAAACTTTCAGTGTGGCCCTCGTATGGAATGGACAGATTTTATAGTGTTTTTCCGTCGTAGAGAAAACTACGGCAGCTGATAATGCAAAAAAGAAAATTTCGAACTATTGTTTTTGTTTTTACAGGGCCCTCTCATTTTACTTAATAGTTTATGTGACTATTACATAATAAAATAAATGCGTTTATGAAACGAGCTGGCACGCAAGTTTCAAGATGGCATCACACGAGTGTTTTAATGCCTAATTATGTACAGTTACATACACTGCTTTATCTACATACATATTATAAACAACAAAACAAGCTAAACAAACTTTTGCGACAAGTCAAATAGAACGTCAAAAAAGACGGCAACAGTCTTTTTTTTAAATTCAGAGACTAACTAGAGTCGGCCTCTACTATCATATCGTTCAATATCAAGTAACATGCAAGACTGGTCAAAATTCTAAATAATTGACATTTCATTTCGAATAAAATGTCATCTCGATGGATATTAGAATTAGGTCAAATAAAATTGGTTTGTTTTTCAAACATGTTTGAAATTTGAATGTTATTATGATATCGCATTTGATGTTATTAATAGATAATAACATATGTTTTCACAGATCAAAATTTTGTTCTAACAAAATAGTTTATGCTAGACGTAATTTGCGGTTTTTGAACGCATCATAAGAGAGTCTATGTGTGTAGATAAAATTGTATACCTAATTATGTTCTTACAGCAATACATTATGTAGGTTGCATGGGCTTAAAAAAGGTAAATAGGTTAGGTTAAACATTCGACCATATTAAAAAAGGCCGGAAGTCCGTACTTGCGAAATGAAGATTTGTAAAATGATATTTGCCAAATGATAATTTAGTTAAACATTAGAGAACCTCATTATAGCTACATTAATTTTCTAACAAGCCACTATAATTACTACTACTAAAGCTACTACTGATTGACACTTATATTTATTTACGGCCGAACCCTTTATTCAAACCGCGGATAGATAAGGCTTACTTCGGGTTGAAATTTGACATTCCCATACAAAATGTGTCAAATTTATAATCCGAAGTAAGGCTATCTGTCCACGGTTTGAATACAGGGTTTGGCCGTAAATAAATAAATAAATATCAAGGGACAATCTCACACAAATTGACGTAGTCCCAAACTAAGCTCGTACTATCGGTACTAGACAACGATAAACATAACTTAAATAGAGAAATACATACTTAAATACATAGAAAACATCCAAGACTCAGAAACAAATACTGGCGCTTATCACACAAAAATATCTGCCCTTACCGGGATTTGAACCCAGGACCGCAGGCTTCGGAGGCAGGGTCACTCTCAATTACGCCAACGTGTCGTCAAATACCCGGCATATTGATCACGAATTGCGTCGAGGTCCTTAAATATACGACAGGTCAATAGTCCCAAGTCTCTATTCCCAATAGACTCCAGCAACATAACTCCTGCTCTTAATCTAAATTCCAAATGACAATAATGTACGTGCAAAGGTTATCAACATAAACTTGAGAACCTTTTGTTAGCTAAGCCGTTGTACTCAGTTAATGAGTAAGTATACGGACCTAAAGCTGTAATATTATTGTACCTATTGTTTAATTTCTTGCTAGAATTAAGTACGGCGATTATGATTTTACCTTTGACTGTTTGTTCTTATGTAAATGGTGTTTGGCTTTGTTATTACTCTTTCTTAGGCATTTTTATTTATACGGTCTAAATGTCAAATTTTATAAATCGACATGTGTTATTCCAAAGCGACAAGACCATAATACTCAAATACAAACCAAGTAAAAACATCCCCATATCGACGTAAAAGAAACTAACAATAGGAGCAATTCCAAAGCTTGATTGCCAACGAGAAGAATCAAAAGCACGCCCAGACGCACGTGCACAAAAATATCGCAAATGGCAGGAAAAGATCGAAGAGAAATCAGGCCCACAGACTTCAATCACTTTTTTGATTACCAACAAACAAAGGATTGAAATAACAACCGCACTGTAGTTTGGGAGGTGATTTAAAAATTGGGGCTAATCCGGATGTATTTTTTAATTTGAAACATCTACGTACCTAATTTTATAAACGTCATTATCGATTCTAGTTTAATAAGTATATTAAATTAGAGAACACTGATCCGAATTGAGTCCTTTATGTAACTAAATCGATATCAAAAAGATGCGCTAAGCGCAGGAGTCAAATTTGATTTAATTTAAGTAATAAGGAGCATCAAAGATCAATTCTAAAGAATGTCCTAAAAAACATGAAAATGTTTTCTGTTGATGTATAAATAAACATCATATTTTCCATGAATCAATTACATATTTTCTTTGACATGCCTTTTATTTTTATCGTTTTAACTCCGAGTTACAGTTAACAGCAGATAAATTTAAACGCCCACATTATTCTTATTACACCTCCCTCTTCTATTACGTTTTTAATTGAAATTCAACGCGTGTGTTTATGTTAGCATCGGCTGGCCGAGAGCCATTGTTCTGCAAAGTGGCTGTGTCGATCTCATTTTTTCACGAGCCCTCAACAAAGGATTGAGTCTGGGGAGAAATCTCTCTGATTGTGATATGACCCCTTTCATGAATAGCTCAATTATCACCTACGGTAGGTATATATCGGTGGAAGTAATAGAAAAAGTCCCGGTGAATAGAGGAGAATATTCGTATAGTGAATATCTTTGGAGTGAAGGACCCTTCGGTCTTTTGATTGATCTTGGAAATTATTTATTTGTTCCGGAATAGGGAGAGGTATGGGGGTCATAAATATACATAGATCATGAATATTATATACAGCGTTGATAATAAAAGTGCTAAGAGTGGATAAAATGATGGATGAAAGATGATATTGACTCGTAGTTGAATCATTATAATAAAAGTATATTCAATTATATCTACGTACGCTTAAAGCTAAGCTTTTAGTGGAGGTAGGACCCTGTGCAGGGTCCGTCCAGATCGCTACTACCATCTTATCCATTAACCACCCGCCAAGCAACAGTGTTCGCATTGTTGTGTTCCGGTGTGGGGATAAGACAACCGGTGAAATTACTAGCATAGAGGCATTCCATCTTAGTCCTCAGGGTTGGCAACGCATTTGAGGTCTTGGGATTATAGTCTTGAGAATTCAAATGACTAAGGGTCTCAGATTCCACTTACCATCAGGTGGCCTGACTGCTCGTGTGCCTTCTCCTTAACACAAAAAAAATATATATACAGCGTGTAAATTTCATACGGGCATATATTTTAACAATAGTTAATATACACCCTAATTAACATAAAAACGTGTGTAACAGCAACATTAGTCGTATTTCTTTTTTTCTTACTAATTAATTCAGCAAGCAATGTATGACATTGCGCAATTAAATTAAAGCATCTACATAATAGTCATGTTATGCTCACGAATTGTTATGGTTCGCCATTTGTTTACTTCGCCCATGAAAGTCAAAAATTTCGGTGCAGGCGGTGCACTCGCCTGAGATTGGTATTTAGTTTCCACACATTTCGTCCTTGCACTTGGATACAGGCGATACATTGACGACCGATGGACGCTCGCACACTTCGTACATTGCTCCTAAGACAAACTTTAAAAAAGTTACTGCTCCTCAATAATAAAAGTTACCAACAAAATATCTTTCTCACATGATTTGTATGATCGTTAACTACGTCAGGATAAAATATATGCCCGTATGAAATTTACACGCTGTATATATTAAACACACGCACGAAAGTACACTACAACTTGATTTAAAAAAGCCTGGTAAGTTCTAAGCTACAATCACTCAGCTGTGAATTTTAATTTCTTCAAATAAATCTGTAAACACATTATATCTAGATAGAAATAAGTTCAAAAACTACTCCAACAGAAAATTATCTACTTCTATCTATATCTTAATCGAAACATATTGTTAACGCTCCCCACATTACCCTAAATCTTCAAATTATAAAAGGCGACAATGTGGACAGAGATCACAGGGCAAGCTCCCTGGCTATTAGAACATCGATATTGCGAATCCAGTAGTCTAACGGGGAGTCCAACGGGAATCCGTTTAGGGTATAATAAATCACTTGCACTCCCCTGTATCAAACTCACTGGGGTGTGCGTATTGTCTGAGGGTTGCAGATGTGAGGGGCATTCGATTAGGACTCCATACCCCACTGTTTTATCGATAGTCGTTAATGATGCGATGCTATAATTCTAAAGAAGTTTTGGTCAAGTTGTGATGAGATTGGAGTTTTTCTATACTCGAATGCTTAGTGATTTACGTTTCATAATTAGTTTTTTTGAATACAGAGTCATGGATTGAAAATATAGGAGTACGCCATGCCAATTACAACAACGAAAAAGCTAGATCGTGCCAATTCAGATATATATACAAAAGTTTTCTGAAAATTAAGTCAATATCATGTTTTACAAGAAAGAAATAACTACTTTCGTAAAAATTCAAAGAAATTTTGTAATCTGTTTCATTTTCATAATCAAAGAGGCATGAAAAACCTCATGAAAACTTTTGACAGCGCCACTCCATTTTATAATTTAAGTCGTCATAGATGATTGTCGTTACAACAAATTTACTCCGTCTAACCAGTTTCACTATAGTCGTCTAGTTCAAAAATGATAACGACATTCATTAAAATTAGAATAAATAATATTTTTATGTCTTCAACAAGGTCATTCAATCACTTTTGCCGATCAAAGTTCAGTTATATTACGTTGATGTATCAATTACAGTCGCAATCGCTACCTTTAATAAGTTTAAGATTAAAAATAGAGAGTTTTTTAATTCAAACGCATCTAGAAGTATTCCTTTTTCAGAATCAAACAAAGCATCCAACTGAGAAATTTTTATGCGGTTTTCATCAATAGATAGAGTGATTTAAGAGGAAGGCTTTTATGTATATATTTTGGATCATGTCAAGTGAGAGCGGATCGCTAGTAAGCAAGAAGAAATAAAACGCATAAACATATTAAGCAGAATAAAATTTCAACACGTTAACAGCAAAGCTTAAATAAAAAATAATTTTAATCGCCTGTATCTCAAGAACCAATGATGTCTACTTAATCGTCATGGTTTTCCTTTTAAATTTGTTATATTTTCTTTCAATTAAGATTTTTTCAGATTTTTAGTATTACTATTTTTGGCTGTAGGAGAGGGAGGGAGGGACACAAGACTCTAACAAAAATTAGCGCTTTAAAGCTTAATATTTCATACACGGATGTCTTAATCGAAAAATTGTTTCCAATAACCCGTAATATTTTTGGAAGACCTATCCGACGATACCCCTCAATATGAAATGAGATTGAGGTACCCATAAAAAAAATTAACCACTTTGTTGGCGTGACTAATATGTATATTCATGCCAAATTAAAGCTATCTAGTACTGAGAGTCTCTGACCTAGGCTGCGGACGGACGGACGGACGGACATGGCGAATTTATAAGGATTCCTAGTTTAACTACGGAACCCTAAAAAGTGATAAAATCTACCCTATTTTCAAAACCAAACAGACAAAGCCAAACTCTCAAACCTTTTGATAGAAGCCTCTTCGCACCCGATCACGTCCTTAAAGTTCAGTCACAATTACGCTGATGAGTCGATTACACTCGCATGGCGTGTCGCGATCGCACGCGTTCATTACGGCCATCGTGCCCCCGGCTGATATATAGCCCTCATTGTCGCTAACTAACAACAGTCCATTCTGGCTAACGGCCACGTTACAGCCTCAAACGTCCGCTCCATACACTTTGGAACAATAAAACCGGCAACGTTTGACTTGGTTTGATAAGGGACTAGTAATTTATTTGCGGGTTATAGACTTCGGAGTAGTAAAACGTACCGAAATGACTGTCTTTTTGGTATGAAGTGGGACTTAAATGAAGGAAAGTTTCTTGCGTAATTAGTTCAATGAAATATGGGAGGGATATTGAACTTTTATTAAGTGCTACATCGCCTTGTATAGTACAATAAAATAATATAGGCAGACCAAAAACAGGAATAGACAGCAAAAATAAATCACGAATTTCCACTCAAACGTTAAAAAGTTGCAAAAGAAATTTAATAATAACACACAAATTAAGATGATACAGTCATACATACATAACGTCACGCCTTCATTCTCTGAGTGGGATAGGCAGAACTATAAATTACCAACAACTGTAAAAACTTGTTGATAATTATGTAATCACATTTTGTACAAAATCATAATACAGCCAATATCCAAATTATACAAAATGACACAGTACTAAACTGAGATTTACTGCGAAAAGGGTACTTTGACATCGGCTCCAGGAAACGGGAACTCCAACGGGTTAAGACAAAGATAAATGTGAACACCCATCGTCAAAACAAATTTGTAATAAATGTAACGATTACTTAACTGGTTTTATCGTTCACCCTTTTACCGTGTAAGGGGAATCACTAGTATAGAAAGTGAGGGTCACAATCATATCGGGATGTTTTATCTATTTATAAAATAATTTGCGTGATATAAGTAGGTTCGTGAGTTAGGTAAAAAAAAACGACATACAAAGTTACTGTTGTGTTTGTTATTCATAATATGGAACGGACAAAAACATCTCACTTAAATTCTATGCAATTTTAACAGACTTCAAAAAAAGGAGGAGGTTATACGTTCCATTGAATGTTTTTTTTCATATATATCACCGATTCGATTACTCCGTCAATTGTGGACCATTTTTTTTTGGTTTTATAAAGTATACTTTTGAAGTGGTCGCATTGTCACCAAATCTGAATCTGTTGAGGGGATCATTGAGGAACTCCTCAAGTATTGTAGGCCGCAAACATATAGCGATTTTAGTATTTTTAGTAACAAATCTAGCATTTGCGTTCAGAAAGTATCACTTGAGGAAGTGGAACTGATGACGAAGACAGATGGCCATCGGAACTCCTCAACGGTACCTATTTCAAGGGTGTCGATAAGATATCTCGATTAAGATAGTTGAGCGACTGCAACAAAGAATATTTACTTGTTGAAATATGACTATGACTTTCCAACGGCGTCGCTTGCGGCGCGCCGCGCGCTTGAAACTTAAAGTTTCATATCAACTGATAAGTGAGACTACGGAACAGCGTATTTTGACCACTAAAAAGTATAAAATTTAGTAAATGTTTTAAAAAACAAAAAAACACCTTCAAAAACGCATTAAATAACTTGTTTTAAAATTGTGGGCACCTACCTAATAGATTAGTCGAACTGTATTTTCAGTCAAAAAGCCGACTTCGATTGGACTAATCTATTAGGTACGTGCCTATAATTTTAAAACAAATATTTTTTTTGGGTTTTTGAAGGGGGTTTTTTGTTTTTTAATCGTATTTGCCATATCATCAAGGTCAGCTCTTCTAGCTCATTTTGTACTATGCCTTATTTAATTCTCCTTGTATGAAGCATCCCCTATCCCTTTCACAGTAGTACGTGTGACTTTTAATGTTTTCAAATATTTTGCAATTGCTCAAAGGTTAACTGGAAAGGGATAAGTCCGCTTTTGTGTTTTAGTTTATGTTTTTTGTTTATTATTTTCCTGTTCGTACAATTAAGTTTATTTTACATACATATATACAAAAAAACATTTTTTCGGGTACATACTCTCTGCTATTTCTGTGCCCTAATGTTTTCTCTACCCAATCATCATATGGCAATTTTCAAAGAACATTTATAATGTTTAATGTAGCATAACGAGCCTATTATGCCGTATAGTGGTGATATACGGGTACCACGGTCAACTAAACAAATTTGCATAATTTTGCGAACACCACAACTGAACTGAACAGTTGATTAACCCATCATTAACGTGCTGTATTAGTGCTTGCATTAATGCACGCTTCATATTGGTATTTACCATGGAATAGGAAATTAAAAAAAATGTTAGTATTGTCTCGGTCACTTGAGTAAAGATCAAGACAAATACCATTAGAACATTTTAGAATGAACTTTTCCAAAGTCGGCTTATCGCAGTTAGTATGAACAGTGTTCATTGGTGGTGGTGACCACTCTCCATTAGCGCTTCTATTGCTTTATTTATCGTATTGTCAACGCTGCGATTATTGAAAGTAAAGGCGGCTGAGTTGATTAAATACGTAATCATGTCAAAAGCAATATGGTTTTACGGAGTAGCATTTATAGCATTTAAAAACCAGGCAAGAGCATGTCGGACCGGAGGACACTTGAGTCTAACAAAAATTAGCGCTATAAATCTTAATATTTCATAAACGGACTACTTAATCGAAAAACTGTTTCACAAACCCACAATATTATTGAAATACCTATCCAACGACACCCCACACTATAGGGTAGACGAGAAAAAATACATCCCCACGTTACGTGTAGCGGAGGAACATACTCAAAAAAAATTTTTTTTTTCATTTTATTGTACCATTTTGTTGGCGTGATTAATATGCATATTCATGCCAAATTACAGCTTTCTAGTACTAAGAGTCTCTGCGCGAGGCTGCGGACGGAGGGATGGATGGACATGGCGAAACTATAAGGGTTCCTAGTTTGACTACGGAACCTAAAAAGCAAAATATTAACAGTAACTTTAATGATTGTTATTTTTAACAACCATTGTTTTAATTAAAAATGATGTGTGTTATGTGTTTAATTATTTACCAATATAAACAAAGATTATTGAGTTTTATTATGATTTATATCTTGTCAATGATCCAACGAGATCAGAGTACCGGGTTGTAAATAATTACGTCATGGAATGTTATTTGTCGCCACGCAATGCAGCATGACAGAACCCATTATTTTCTCTTTATATAATGTATAATACTCGCGACCTAACCTTGCTTCGTTTCGGATTTAGGGAATTATATAATACTCTATTCACTTAAACCGGAACAAAACACGATTCACATAACAAAAAAATGCAAGCGGAAAAGGTTTTAAATTAAAATGAATGAAATCAGAACTAACGATGCATTGGGACGAATGATAATTGGGATTTCCAACCAACTTACCATTTAATAACTATATGTTTACTTAACAAAATTGTAGGAATTGACGATTGGTAGACGCAATAATTAGCCAGCTCACGTCAATCGCATTTGTCAGATTTCGAAAATTGCTAACTTTAGCGTTGAGCATTTTGTCTAGGGCGACTGGGCTGTCATCAGCAGCTAATCTTATCAATACCTTATTTCTTAGTATAACTTACACACATACATAATATCACGCCTTCATTCCCAGAGTGGGGTAGGCAGAGCTACAGAATTACCAACAACTCGAAAAAAAATTGATCATAATTCTGTAACCACAAAATCAGGCTAAGATGTTTACCAGTGGATTAGTGATAGGAAGCCGATCGCCTAACAATACTACAAGTCTTTATTCCCTTAGTCGCTTTTTACGACATCCACGGGAAGACATGTAGTGGCACTACTTTAACCCGGCAACCACACGGATAATTTAAATTTAAAAAATAAGCTTATCAAGCTTCCGATATTTCACGCGACGTTGGTCCCCGTAGATATTTAGGTACGTTCATTATGGGCGCTGAAAGCCCCCACCACTTGATAGATGGCCTGTTCATCGAGAATAATGGGCCATCCAACTAAACTCCGGAATTATTTACCTTGTTCACCACACCGTATGGCTTTGATGCTCAAATAGGGCATCATTTTCTGGGGTATTTTCGACTCAGTGTGAATACAAAAGCGGATTAGCGGATAAATTTTCCACTTTTTCATTTTCCTAACCTTTTTGGATTACTTTTATATAACATCAACACAATTCCGGCGAGAATTCAAAAATATGTTGCAAAACATCTCAATTAAAAGTAAATCTTGAATAAACAAAGGCGCAATTTGTACTCGTATGTACTTTCTACGTTTCTGCTGCAGTAAAATAAAAAAAACAAACGGCACTTCGCAACCCCAAAATTAACAAACCGCTGTTGCCACAATCCCACAGTTTTTCCAAGCTAATTAAGAAAAGTTCTCCAACCGATACAACTTTACTATTTTGTTTGGGAATATCGAACTGTGTAAGTTTGTAAACATTGTACACATGATTAATGTTACGGCTCATTACGATGGGTGGAGTTGAAAGCATTCCGTACAGATTGATGATCGAGACATAAGAGACGGCCATTAAAAACGTTGAATATTTCAACACGCCTCTCGATGAGATACGACGGGCTAATGGAATTAAATGAAAAAATTGAAGCAAAATTGCCATCCACAGGGATTAAGGATCATGTTTATAGAAACGGCTCTACTAAAATACGTTTGAAGAAGCGTAAAACGAGGAGAATGATTTATTAAAACATTCAACATTCAAAAGGAAGAAAACGGTTAAGAATCATAATTGGAGCAAAGCCTGTTCCAACCTTTCTTCCTGTTCGCTAAACTAGGTTAGGTTAGTTAAGTCGTTACGTAACTCAGACACCGGAATCTTGGCTTTAGATCGGCTTCCCAATTTAACACACTGGGTCGTAGAGAACCATAATGGTGCCGTAAAAATTGTGAGAAACGTCTCACAATCAGAGGTGAGATTAGCGCGCGACCCGCCAAGCGATCCACCGAAATAGTGCGCTGCTGCGACAAAAAAGGGTCAACAATTTATAAAGGAGGAAGAACAGTCGATTCTTTTCCTTGCCATTAAATTTATAATGACATCGTAACTGAAGGATTTAGAGGCCGACAAACGACTGATAAAAATAACTTTGCTACTTTAGAACAGCTTACGTGGGACTGAAATTTTGTTCCAGAGATTAACGTAGGAGACAAGGCAACTCAAGTAGAGAAATGTAGCGCGAAGTACTAGAACAAAATGTCTTCAGCTTTCTAGAACATTGGCGAAGTTTTAAAAGCGTCATTAAGAAGACATGTTATTTGTATTTTTGTTGCCGTCATATCAGCTGCTTTATGTATTTTTGACTGGCTTGGCTTTTATAACTCGTTGTTGGGATTTCAATGTCTTAGTTGATAGATAATGTTTAAACAGTTTCGAAGAAAGTTACTTTTTTTTTGTGTCGGCATGATTACTTATTTCTTTGTTCATTTATTAATAAATATGTTTATAACTTTCTCTTCCTTAAGTAGTTTTTGTTATGTCTTGATTAGTTACTATATTTGACATATTCATATTACAGTTACATCTTGTGTTTATTTATATTTTACTTTTCATGCTGTATTTGTATGTGGTGTTCAATAAAGAATATTTTTATTTTATTGTATTAAAACCAATCTGACAATCTAAGTACGTATTTAATCTTTTTACTTACACCGTAGGAACTAAATCATCAAAACTAACGATTGATTATCGATTCCTAAATAGCAGCCTGTGAAAGTCAAACTGTATAGAAGACTGTGTTGCCGTCGATACAGTAATTTTGAACCGACTAGTTCGATCACTTCCTTCGATAATTCGGGCTCGAGAAACCCACAACATTACTCGAACTCCTATCTCTAAACTTTTCGTTCCAAACTCTTTGATGAATGCTTTTAACATACTATTCGTTTCTTGATGCAAAGTATCTATTAATAATTTAAACGTAGGAAAGTTTACTTTAAGCTCTTTATAATGTTTAAGTAGCGATACTAAAGTAATAAGTCTAACGAAAAGTAAGCTTTGAATACCGGACTACCCTGCCATCAGGAATGAGAATATTCTATATATATATATATGACATTCCTGTCCATTCCAATAATTTAATATCCATTAAGCAACCGCAGTGTGTCTAAAGACTGCCAAAAGTAACACGATCTGGGCTGAGATTCTACACAGTAAAAACGATGATGTATTTGACGTGTATCGGTATTGTCAACGTTTTCATAAGTCTTATGTACATGACAGCAATGGCAGTTGAGTCATAAACGAAATTAGAACACGTGAAACGAAATATCGTTTTAACGCAGTAGAATAGAGACCCAGAACTTATATTATGAAATTATTAAAATGGCTGTCACCCAGAGTTTAAGTTACTTACTAATAAGAGGACTCAAGTCACACGAAACACTTTTATTTGAAACCTTAGCTCTTTATTCTTACGTTGGAATGTAGAATAGACGAATTAAAGTTCCGAGTCTATGTCAAAATCTTGTCCCGTTTCAGCGTGTTAGGCCCACTGGAAGCGTAAACTGCTTCTATATCCTTGAAATTATCTATATTATTGTTAATTCTTTTGGAAATGGTTGCTAATTTTCGTTTAGTTTAATTCTTTGTTTTAGTAAATTTACTTTCTACGAACTGTTCGTTGTTTTTGTAAATGCTGAAGCATACCTGCTATCGGTACTGGCAGACCCTGAATTTATCACTTTTTAAGGTTCCGTAGTCAAACTAGGAACCCTCATAGTTTCGCCATGTCCGTCTGTCCGTCCGCAGCCTAGCGAAGAGACTCTTAGTACTAGAAAGCTGTGATTTGGCATGAAGATACATATTAGTTTCGCCAACAAAGTGGTACAATAAAATGTAAAAAATAAAATGTTTTTATAGTACCTCCCCTACACGTAACGTGGGGCTGTATTTTTTTTCTCCTCTACCCCGTTAGTGTGGGGTGTCATTGGATAGGTCTTTCAAAAATATTCTACAAATAGAATCAATTTTTCGATCAAGGGATCCGTTTACAAAATATTAAGTTTTATAGCGCTTACTTTTGTTACAATCAAGTGTCCTCCACCCCTAAAAACAGCCAAAACTACAAATACTAAAAATCAGTTTTATTTTTAATATGAAAGCGCATATAACGAATTTAAAAGGAAAATTATCACGACTAAGTGGACATCATTGGTTCTTGAGATACAGGCGATTAAAGTGTTTATACCTACTAAAATCATCTAAGACGGCACCAAATGACTTTAAATAGAAAATTGGTTATTACTTGTTGGTTATTTGTTTGTAGTAAGTACTTAACGGCTTCGGAACTCTACACTGAGCATGGTCCGACATGCTCTTGCCCGGATTTAGTGTATAAGCTGGGTATACTTGTTGTTTTGTCTAATAAAATAAAATACGTTTGGTCTACAGAAAGTCACAAAAATACATGGATACATACAAACACACACTTGAAAAACATTACCTTTCCTTTGTGGATAACAAACCGTTAGTCTTCCCCTGTTACTAAACATTAACTCAAAGCATTATTATCTGTATTAGCTTCATCCGGTTAATAAGAGAAAGGGTTTCCCCTTCCCCTAAAATTCCTCCCTCTTTATATCTCATCCAGATGCACCCTTCCAGGTAAATTTTGACCTTGTAGGATCTCTCTATCAGTTTTGTGTAATTACCATTGTATTCTTAGAAATTTAGTTTGCGGAAAGTACATGTTTTCAAACGGTGTTGTAGGTACCTACTTTGCGATTACAGTTGGACTAATTAACTAGACTTTATCACTATCCTTTACCAGGCAACGGTATTTACTACTTACGACAAGGCAAGTTGCATGCATGTGTTTTAGTGTTGGTCGCCGTCCGGATCGCGCCCACCATCTTATCCAATAGCCAACTGCCAAGCAACAGTGTTCGCAACCGGTGAAATTACTAGCATTGAGGCATTCCATCTTAGTCCTCAGGATTGGCACCGCGTTTGAGGTCTTAGATTACAATCTTGAAATTATAGTCTTTATTCAAATGTATATGGGTCTCAGATTCATCTTATCATAAAGTGGCCTGAGTGCTGATTTGCCTCCTTTACATACCTGAAATGCTCTCTTTGGTCCAGCGACATTAATTTTTCGGATACGTTCATTATAAAACTATATTTGTTTTCAGAATCAGATCAATAGCTGCAGAGATAACTTCCTTTTTACCTTTTCGTACGAGTAGTGGCGCTGGCTTTTGTGTGTTTTTCATTTGCTCGCGTGCTGCACTTTGTTATTTTGGTACCTAATATAGGTGTCAGAGCTGTGCACATCCTAAAAGACTGCTAGAAACATGAAACTTAGAAGTAGCTTTCTTTTATCACGTAATGTCCCAAAAAATTCAAACTTTATGGGGTAAATCAGCTACAATATTACAAACGGGTTGTGCACGTAAGAAGTCGTAGGTGAACTTAAGTTAGTATTCGATTATGAATAAATGAGATCCCTCGACAGCTTTTAACTAAGTACCCAAACCTACTCCAGCTGATGAGAACATCTTAAAATCCCGAATTATTTACTGTAGCTGTTTAGGATTCAGTAAGTAAGGTGATAAAGTACATTTATTCAAAAAATACCTTTCGAAATAAGAAACTTCGGGATTTTGTTCAAATCGGCATTATGGCTCTTCGGCATTAGGTACGCTTTTACATGGGATACCAACGTCACGAACTTTTACTCATCTATTACTGTCGTAGTTGTAAAAAAAATGCTCCATGCATTAATGTAAACTTTTTTTAACATATTAAATATTAAGTCAAGGGTACTTACTATACAAATTGCCCTAGTTCCAAACTCATCTGAAAATTTAAATAACATCTTTAATAGGTCATATTCTCACAAATACATCTCGGTCGAACAATATTATTACTATATTAACTATTCTACATAGACATCAAAGTAAATATTAATATATTATTGCCGGGACTTCAGTGTATTGAGTATAAACATTGATTGAACGCAATTAACTAATCAGTGTTTGTTCATTGGAGATAATCAATACACGTGAAACGTATTACATGTCGAAGATTTGTTATCATAATAACCACGCACATATTTTTAGTTAGCCGTCAACAAAACGTATATCACAAAATTGAAACGTATATCAGTTGACTGATAGTGCTGTATAACAAAAAAAAATATCAGAAAATCTAAGTATTCGTAATCGCGGTATGACCCCGTTATAATTTCTTATTTATAATAATAATATACAAGTATAATAATGAGTTTTCTTTCATTTTTGGTATTTTATTAGCATTATGTTTTCCATGCCGATTAGGTTATATATTATGTTTGAAAAATGTTTTGTTTAGAAAAAATACGTCATTTCATATTATTACAAAAATAATTTAATGTTATGTTAACATTGATAACCAAACTACGAAAAAACAATAAACCACCATCAATAACCCAAACAAATACTTCTTTTCGAATGGTAATAATAGCTCAATCAAACTAAAAGTTGGATAAAATAAAAATAAAAATGTGCGACGCCGACTTCAGGTTGACTGACCTATTTGTATTGAATATTCGTATTATATTATAGTATTATATTATTATATTAGTTTATTATAGTATATTATAGTATTATTATTAGTATTATTATTATTAGTATATTATAGTATTATATTATTATATATTATATTATTATATTATATTATATTATTATATAGTATTATATTACTATTTGTAATGAAGTATTTTTTTGGGTTTTAAAGGTGGTTTATTGTTTTTTTTTAAACATTTAATTAAATTTTTAAACACTTTTTAGTGATCATAATCCCACTGAACTCCCACTGCTCAATGAATAATAACCACAGGATATTTCTGGCTCACCGCAAGCAACGCCGCGGGAAAGACATAGTACATTATATTTAAACCATTCAAATGTGCTTCTTCATTATCACTCAACTACCTAAATCGAGATATCTTATCACCACCCTTGAAATAGGTATCATTTGGGAGTTCCGGTGGCTATCAGTGGTCTTCATCATCAGTTTCACTTCACCGAATGATACTTTCAACATGCAAATGCTAGACTTGTAACTGAAAATACAAATATCGCTATATTATTATGTACCTATGCCTATAATATTTGAAGAGTTATCTCAATTCTACACGGATCCCATCAGATACCATCTTGGTGGCAATGGATCCACCTCGGGAGTATACCCTATCAAAGAAAGAATAATTTTCAAAATCGATCAACAATTGACGAGTAATCGCGTAACACCTCCTCCTTTTTTGAAGTTGGTTAATAAAAACCCCCGTCAAAGTAGCGACCTCTTGATGCTAAAAATGATATTTCATGAACGGCCCAAACGATTTCCTAAGGCAATTGTGGTTAAACTAGCTTACAGCTAAAAAATATCCCTTAATTTTAAACACTGTCATAATCTTGGGGTTCTTGTTTTGACAATCTCACACAAATTAACCTAGTCCCAAACTAAGCTCAAGGTTTGTACCATGGCCGCATGGGTACTAGACAACGATAAACATATTTATGTAGAGAAATATTATACAGAAATAAAGGCCATACTTACCATTACTTAACCATTAATTTGGCAAAAACACAAAAAGTCGTGAATTCAAACCCTGTTTGATTTTGAATAAAAATATATCAATTAAAAAAGACAAAAAGTGAAAATTGTTATGTCAAGTATATTGGACACTTTCAAATTAAGGGTTAAGAGTTAAATGGACAAATCGTTGACATAAATTAGTAAAAGAGTGGGGTCGATTATTCTTCCTTGGGGAATACCTTGTTTTGAAATACGCGTACTGCAGACAATCCATCAAACAAGTAAAATTTAGTAACAATAGTAAGAAACAGTACATGAAAACTGTACACACACACTGCACTGCTCTCATAGCCTCGCGAAATAATTATTTAACCTAACCATGTTCACGGAAAATCGATAATAGTAATATTCATACTTACCAGAATGCCATGTAAACATAAAGTACAACAGTAACTGTCTTGACCTTTTCTAGTCCTAAATTCCAATTCTCTATTCCGTTACTTAATCGAGCGACGAAAATCACGTTTAGTACGAATACCTACGAGGCAGGAATCGGCGCGGAAACATATATCGTGAGTCTAATTTGAATAGGGCTAGAGGGTCCGACCTCTTGACTGAGGGTCGACAATATCCCATAAATTACTACTATATGCGTCCGTTTCCTATATCTTTGCAGGCGGATGACCCAAGCATCGTGAGGGATTCATAAGTGATCGGCATTTATGATAACGCAAGAGCCTGCTTTATGCGGGAGGCGAAAATGAAATCCTACGTTTTTTTGTAAATGTTATCCCTTTTAGGGTAGTGCGATTTCTATTTCGAAGTTCTAAGGACCAAGACTAGAATTTGTGTAGCCTTTTACACGCTTTACCAAGAACCTTCCATACGGTGACACTGTTTGTTACGGATTTTAAAGGTTACAAAGTTACATGGAGTAAAAATTTAAAATACTCGAATCATTCGTATGTTCGTATGAAACAATACGATTTGACTTGAGGTTATTCTAAGACTTCAGTTAGCTCAATCGATAAGACTGGCACGGGCATTATGTAAACGGTTTAAAAATTCATAATATGCCTACATAGGGCCTTTTGAGCGTTATAAAGATGATCTCGATTAGGAGATTACTTGAAAGATGACGGGAGAAACGACTTTACGTTCTCCCAATCTCGTGATCGTAACCGCACATGCAGATCGCGATCTCAGAGTATATTTTGCCGCACGAAAAAACTGAGGAAGAGACAAGATGAATACTCTTAACGCTCACGTTAGCGATTTTCAAAAACTGACATAAATGCGGAATTAGAACGGCTGGCGAGATCGATCGTCAGCCTACGCTAATCCTATAAATTGACCGATTAAAACGCTTATGAAGTTAGATACCATATTTTCTGACCCGTTCAGTTAAGATACGAGCATTATTTAAACAGGCATCCTATTGATTTAAAAAATGTCTTGCTGGCCACAGCTATGTAGCAGCGTATGTTTTATTCAGGATTGTCTGTTGCAGCGCTTATTCGAATTCTCTCCAGCAAGGGAACTGGGGAATAGACCCCGTTTCAAATGACCTTATTCTGTTTTGAACCTTTTTACAATACTTGTTCGTATAAAACACGTCACAGATAGCATAATTTATATGTCAGTGCCATTATACGATGTTCTAGAGTTTTAAATAAACTAAGGATAATATTTTTTATGTGGATGAAGTTGCGGGAAAAAATCTAGTTTCATTCGCAAGTAATATTTGTCAAAGTGACCCTCATACACAGTTTTTACATTAGGATGATTGGTCAGAAGACGTATTATGAATCGTGAAGCATGCCAAGTTCTAGTCAGTGAAAGGATTAAAGCTATAGGACACATATACCGCTGTCTCTTTAACTACTTGGATACTAACAGGATTTAGCAATTGTATAAATAGGTAATATGGATAGTCTTTACTTCTCAAGCGTTATATTTCAGACAAAAGAAAATACAGTATGATAAACTGAAATCAAAAATAACTTAAATAGCTTTCAATATTTATAAAGAGGTCTCTTGTTCCCTTTTTGTAAATTTTTGATGTTTAAGAACTCTAAATGTATTAACTTTTTTTGCCATTCACTTTTAAGAATTGTGTAGTTGATTTAGTAACTTTTAGTCGCTTCGCACTTAAACGATTGCTGTACTCGTGCTGTGTTTGCCTGTTATTGGATAGCACTCTGTTATATCTGTTGGCCAGCTATTGATGAATAAATAAATAATAGTCCATACGCTCGCTACTTTAATGAATATAATTTGTTGTTTATTTTCCTTCGCTTTTTCTGGGATCTGCAAACATTGTTCTGGTAGTTTAGCATACCTCGCTTCAATTATCTAATTCATCTTTCTTTTATTTCAGTGGTAAAAAGCAGTATTCGACACCAGACGACATCGCCACTGAGCAGAGTAGGGCCAACCGCATCTTTGAGAGACTCGGAGCCCGACTTCGTGGGGCCAATCGAAAATGTCACCGTGGCCATCGGGAGGGAGGCTGTGCTCACTTGTTCTGTGCAAGACCTTGGAGATTTTAAGGTATGGTTTCCATGTTCTTAATTGTTGGTCGATAAGTCGCGTTAGGCTAATAAAGTTATTAGTGAGGAATCTTAAATTAAAACACTTATTATTTTTGTCATAATGAGGATGAGGATTCAAAAGCAAACTATTTAAAGAACTACTTCAGCTGAAAACATATAAAACCTCTTAAAGTGGCACACTCATGAATTAGTGACACACGTCTAGAAAAAATGATCCATGTTGCACACGTTTGTAGCATGCGACGCAGGAGAGTTCCGACTTTCATCTCGCCGCCTGATAATGCATTGACAACGATATTTCATTGACAGATAAATATCTAGTTTCAGAGAATATATTAGTCGGGTCACAGGAGTAGGTTTCATTACCTCTTAATTTCATAACCAAGTCAGCAACACGTCTTGATCTCAAATCTATGACTCTATTTAAAAACGCTTAAATACCAAAACATTGGGTTTTTTCCGAAAACACCGCATCCCTATTATGACAAAATTCGCAACACCTTTATCCCAAAATTATCGAATCCCAAAACACCAAAAATTTTAACCACTTCATTAGCATTCTTCTCACTGCTTCACTATGCTGTCAATATTTTATTTATATGTCATTTTGAGACAAAATTTGATCTTTCAGATGTTTTGCGTTTAAGTAATTCTTAGATTCGGTCTTATTAATTCAGGTATTTTGGGAACCGAACGTTTTGAATCAAAATCAGTATAAAAATCTGGGAGTATTAAGAGTGAGGCATTTTGAATTTTCTGGCATTATTGGACTAAGTATAATTGAGATTTAAGTCAATTAAATATATCACGGCGATACAAAATTCAGTCGTAATTAAACCTACTTCTAACAGTTAGTAGGATAGTTTGCTGACCTAATCTGAGCCGCAAATTGGCGAGTAACAGCGCGGTACGGTGCCTTGTTAGCGCCTGTAGTTAACTACACTGATGTTTCTGATTTCTAAACAGAATGTTATTTCTAAACGTAGTAGAAGTTTGAAAAACGATTAGCATCATTTAATATTTTTTTCATTACGTAGTCAACAAGGAACCCTTAAAATTTCGCCATATCCGTTAACCGTTAAAATTTGGCATAGTTTTACAAATAAATTACGATAGCAAAAGATGTTAAATATATTTCTTGTTAAAAAAACCTGCCTATCATGTAAAGCAAAGGATTTTTTTACATGTCACCACAGAGTGAGGTAGTTTAGCTCTTAAAAAAAAACATTTACTCCTTATTATCAATTGTTTAGGAAATATTAAACTCAAAAAGTGTTTTTTTCTTAAGTGTTGCTATAAAAACTATAACGACTAAATAGACTTGATTTGTTCGTGATATACAGGCCCACCTAGAAAAAATCACCTATCAAGCTAGCTCCGAATAACTTTAAATAAAAAAATTGCAGTTACTTACTGTTTTTTGAGATACTTTTGTGTTTGTTGTGATGGTTTCGGAACCCTAAGCATGGTTCGCCATGCTCTTGTCCTTTTTTTTAACTTAACTATAGTTTGAAAAACTTTGAAAAATTTGTATGTCTCTAGCATGCTTAAATATTAAAAAAAAAAAAAAAACCACCATTGGTGTGTTAAATTGCGGATAAAAATCCGTTTTTATTGTTTGGTTTGGTCGTCTAAGGAAGTGCCTTTCTCCGTTTCTCTTAAAAGATTCCGGGTTAAAGGCAAAACGTGACCAGGGAGTGGATTCCACAGTTGTATTGTTCTGCGAAAAAACGATATGCGAAAGTTGAGTGCGCGCAGGAATTCGCCGCCGAATTGTAGGGAGCCTGTGTTGTCATGGAAGTGAGCGAGAAATGAGGTTAAAAAATCTTTTCAGAGCACTTGCCTAGGCATTGGAGATTTAAGTGTTAGAGCACCGTAGGTTTAACGTAATTATGAACGTGTTTTATATTTTCTGTCGTGACTGGTTTTGCATTTGCGTAACTTCTAAAGTGAAAATAGTATCATCACAGCTATAGAAAGAGTCGAGGCTTGCAGTAAGAATTTGCTCTAGAAATGGTTTTGTGTTGTCTTAAGTCATCAAATTTTAGAAAATCGAGGGAAATCTCATGCAAAGCTTACAAATGAATTCTTGTTAAACTGTTATGCTTCTAAGCGAACGCTTAAAAATGTATGTAGGGCACCATCTTTAATACTTTTGTAAGCGCGCTTAAGTCAAAAGTATACTGATTAAAATAATCCTCAACAACAACCAAGGGCCTAAGAGGTAAACTTTCATTAGCTGCAAATCCCTCAACGCTCAATGTTTCTAAGAACCCTTACTTCAAGCGTAACTAAGAACTGTCTTAGCGTAGGGTAAATTTGGTCACTATTCGGCTAAGCCCCGTCTGAACAAGATGTTAATCTTACCTATACGTTACGCTGTTTTGTTACACGCCGCTTGTTTACCGTGTAAACAAATTAACAGCGTGCCGTGGCGGTGTTATGTTTAAAACCAGAAATAGTTTTGAGCTCGTTCAATCAACGTTTAAATGCTTGTATGGATAGGGGAACATGGTAAAGTTACGGTACAACAAAACTTGCCGCTTATACAGTAGTTACTTTTATTGTTTCGTGCCTTAAAATGAAAAAACGGAACCTTTATAGAATCGCTTTGTTGTTCTTCCGTCCGTCCGTCTGTCCGTCTAGAGAATCCTGAAATTTGGCAAAAAGGAACCACAAGTAAAGGAAAAAATCCAAAAAATGATAATTTGTTCTTCCATTACAAAAAGTAACTGCTTTTTGCGATTGCAAACCTATTTGTAGTTCGTTAGAAGTCATTAGAAGTTTATAATTATTTTAATGTGGATAAGATATTTTAATGTAAATAAGATATTTTAAAGCGCTGCCTTAAAACAAAACAGTTATGAAGTGAGTGCCGCTAATAGTAAATAGTATACCTACATCTAAGTACTTTGAACAGGGAAAAACGCTAACAGCTTCCAGGACTTACTTATTCACAATATACTATTAAAAACTTTAATATTCAATAATCTTAAGATCAAAATGGAAGAGTTGGAACAATATTATATACCAATTACAAATTCCGAACGCTACGAAAATGTTTGCGTTTTTTCAAACAATATGTACTCGTACCCACTTTTCGAATGTAGTACGAGTAGTTTATGAAATAATGCATTAAACTTCTATCCAATATCTTCTATCTTCATTTACCTTATAGTTTTAGTTTAAGCTTTAGTGTTTTCGAGTTCGCTGTAAAACTGTATTGGTACGTTTAGATAAACTACCCTAGAGTTCACGCTTCAGTAAAAATTGCCTTTCATAAACTTTTCTATGGACAACTCCTTTAGGAGGTATTCAATCACGTTCAGTGAAGCAGAAGTTTGCAAAACAATATTTTCGTGGGAATTCGGTTTTGTGTAACGCATTTACACACGAAAATAAAATCAATATGAGCGCAAGACATTGAATTTCAATTTATTTATACAAATAAAAATGAATCACCGAAATGTATGTAGGTACGTATAACTTCCGAACGACAGCACCAAATTGGCTAATTATTTTTTGTTATTTTCGTCATTGTCAGAACAAGGCATGTATGTCGCTGCTTTTTAACACTATTTTTAATCCTCGTTCTCCCTCCTACCTTTCTGAGCGGTTTAGCTTCATGGCCACCGGCTCCCAAAACCGTTTGCGCTCAAAGGCCAATCTCACCCTCGCTTTCCCGTCTCACAAATCTAAATCCTATTCCAAATCCTTTTCTGTGCACTCTGTCAGGTTGAAGAATCGGCTACCAGCGGGTATTAGGCAATCACAATCAGTAGATTCCCTGAAAAGCAAATTAAAAAAGTTCTGGCTTGACTCTATTTCCTAAATATTGTATCAATTATCCAAATGTTGATATATACATATATTTAGTATATGTAAGTTTAAGTATGTTTATTTATGTATAATTACATATCTTTCTATCTATTTATGTAAGTATTTGAATGTATTAGTTTTGTTTTTATTCTATGGTTCTTTTTTTGTTTTTATAGTCTTTTTGGTTAGTTTTTGTTTTTTGGGTGCTCTAAATAAATTTGTACACCTGTTTACTCGATGCACAACCTTTTACTTCTCTCAATCTCTCAAGGGTTAGCTGGAAGAGATCCCTTAAAGGGATAAGTTCGCCTTTGTACATCTTTTTATTTTTATTCTTTGTATTGTTTTGGTTTTTCTTTTGTACAATAAAGTGTTTACATACATACATACATACATGTATGAACTGGAAAAAAAAAACCACTGGGAAAGTCGGAAATTTATAGCCAGAAGCTACCCGCCAGTGGGCAGCTTGTTAAAAATAACTTTGAAAATACATAACTATAATGTTTTCTTATGGCATGTAGTAGGTTTCACCACCATGGGATTGACACGAGACAGGTGACAATTCGGTACATTGCAAAGGTAACAATACACCACTGGGTTTCATACAGTGTGTTACCGGCATGAGGGCTTTAAATGTATATCGATTCTACTCCTCAAATGCTACATCTTTTGTTCTACGACTTAGAAAATAACTTAATTTACAGTAAGTTATAGGTGACCAAACTTTTAAACTTTACTAGTAAAATCAGTGAATTAATTTATTTTGTATGAAAAATAAAAAATAAAAATTACCTCATTTTTTAAAGTCGTAGAACAAAAGGAGTTCCATTTGAGGAGTAGAATCGATACCTACATTTAAAGCCCTCATGCCGGTAACACACTGTATAACCTGTGCCATGTGTACTGAAATGTCACCTGTCATCTGTCATAGTCAGGATAGTGCAATGGGCGTTTCTTAGAAAGTTTGTACCCAGTTTAGGACTAAAATTAAGAAACGTTAACTTCCGCTGAGTTACGAAAATTAGCTATACTGTTATAAGATGAATGGTGATATCTCAGACAAAACTCTTGTAGCAAGTGCGACCATATTACTAACGGGTGAGGATTGAATTTACTTCATTTTGAATTTCAGATACTGCTAATTGGCGTTAAAAATAGTATAAAAATATACGACTAATTTTCGTAACTTAGCGGAAAATTTAACGTTTCTTAATTTTAGTCCTTAACTAGGTACAAACTTTGTAAGAAACGCCCAAATAGGGAGATGGTAAGTGGGATCTGTGACCCATGGACATTAGTCTTCTCAAGACTACAATCTAAATACCACTATATTAGTTGTTCGATTCATTCCTTCATAGAGGTGTCACTAATAGTTAAAATTGGGTAATTTCATTAGATAACATATAATGTTCCTTATGTCGCTGCAATACCTAAGTATCGAACAACCTTATAAACAATACGATTTTTATAAAATGATCCTGAAATTTCCTGTAGTTTTTTTTTTCGGTTATTTTTTTTTTTTGCCGTAAATGAGTAAAACAGAACTCATTGATTTATTAATTAGAACAAAGCGTCTATAGGTATTGTAATAACGAAGAATTTTCCCGCTCGAAAACCCTTGTTCAAAATAAAAAAAAACCTTTTAAAACCACTCGGGCTTCGTAAAACTGTAAAATCGCGACTTTTAAAATCCCTAACTTTATACATGTTGCATAAAATAGAGTTAAGTTGTATTTTTGAATTTGTATTAATGTTATTTTTGAACTGCTGCATTTATCAGTCTAAACACCTTACTTATAAACATGGAAAAACCTTGGAGTAGCTTATGCCATGCTTTGTCCTTATCTGTAATTGTGACATTTGCATCTGACAGAAAGTGATAAAGCATGGCGTAAACTGCCCCACAGTTATTCCACGTTTATAAGTAATGGGGTTAGGCGTTAAAGCGATAAGGTACCAAAGTGCAGCTTCTTATAACGCTGACTGTATTACCTACTTATTAAAATCCTACGACATAAGGTGTTTGTTGGAGATAAACTGATTAGACGGTTGCCTAGCTAGTAATGACACTGCCTACGAATTTGGAATCATGGCTTCGATTCCTGGTTAAGGCAAATATATTTGTGATGACTGCAAGTATATATTCTGAATCATGTTTACAGAGCCTGTAATTTGTTATTTAATAATTACAGGCTCGCCAAACTGTTATCCAGTTTGTTGGTGAACTTTGTAAATCTAATGCTTAGTTTGGGACTAGGCCAATTTGTATGTTGTACATTAATATAAAAGTTTAAAGTAATGAGATCTCGCTTATTGGTTAATCGGAAAATTGGTTTTGTAAATAATATTATGTTGTCAGCTACACGTGTGTGAATTTTGTTCGCTGAGACGGAACGGGGAATAAATCGCTGAACGTTTGTTATCTTTATGGAGCCCCACCTGGCTCATACATCGTATTGATACTCAATTTTGCATAGCAGCTTGTTTTTTACTATATTCAGACATGTTTACGTTAAATATCTGAAATTGTTTCACAGTGTAGGTGTTTTTGTACATCGAAATAAACAAGGAATGTAGCCTTGATAGGAGAGCAAAAGAAAACAAGTGTTAAAAACCAAATACACAAGGATCTTTGGGTTAATAGCAAATAAAACATATTTCTAGATTTATTCGAGGCACAGGGAAACCAAATAAAAACATATATAAACACAATATAATAACTGACGACTCTACTGCTTTTGTCGGTTTGTTACTAACGTTCATGTTATGTTATGTTCAATGCCACTCCATGTCTTCCCGTGGAAGTCGTGAATGAAGGCGTGTTGTTATGTGTATGTATGTATATTCATGTTGTTTATTGTTTACATTCATCTGGCATAACTTTTTTTGGCATAATCATCATTTCGCAACGCATTTGCAGTCTTAGGATTGCAGTCTTGTGAATGCGAATGTCTATGGATCACAGTTTCTACTTACCATCAGGTGGCCTGTGTGCTCGTTTGCCTTATCAATGCCATAAAAAAAACCTATCCCTAATGCGTTCTATGCCATGATTATCTACACTAATATTATAAAGAGGAAAGATTTGTACCTATTTTTGTATGTTTGTATGTTTGTAATGAATAGGCTCAAAAAGTACTGGGCCGATTTAAAAAAATCTTTCACCAATAGAATGCTACATTCTTCCAATTTGACATAGGCTACATTTCATTTTGAAAAAAATTAGGGATCCTTGGTAAAATTTGAACAATGTAACCGAAGGTGTAGAAAAATGAGCGGGTGAAGCCGCTGGCGGGTCGCTAGTTTTAAATAATCCTGAAAAGTATACGGTTTTAGAAAAAAAAGTTATGCCAAATTATGATTATGCCAAATGATAAGTATGCCAAATAAAGTTATGACAGGTGAAGTAGTTTATAATATACATAATTATACTAAAAGAGATTACAACGGCTTACTTAAATGCGAATAATGTCGAATATCCATTGACTTGTTTCGGGCTCGAGCCTCTAATCATGGGCAGATGCGGCCGTAGCACGATGAATATTGCAGGGCAGCGCTCTGTTTACCCGGGTGCTTGGTGCTAGTGATGTGGCTGGATAAAAACTAACCTAACTAAAAACAATTTCAATTTGTTGACAATCAATTTGCGTTTAAGATTTATCGATACGAGTACGGGGGTACCATGACGTGCCTAAGCAATTCAGTTTAGGATGAGCGTAACGGACATAGGTACAGCAGTCATCTAGCTCTGTCTCTTTATCTCACCGTAAACCGAATTGCTTAGCCATGTCATGGTAACCCCCTAGTGCATATCAACCTTAAACGTAAATTGAGTATAAAAAAAAATATTAGGGAATCATTAAAATAAATCACGTCAATATGTTAAAAGATTTCTAAACAAGCTAACGGATGGAGCCTAACTAAGTACGGTTCATTAATAATTCGCATCCGTCAGTGGGCAGAACAGACAAATCGATGTTCATAACCCTTGTAATTGAAAAGATCCGCAAAGCGTCCGGGATCTGCACAAGAACTGTTTTCTCATTAAAGCTCAACATTATCTGAGGCATAACTAAGGCATCATAAATATACTTGTAGTTTTAGATACACGTAGGTACTTGTAACATAACGCAAGCCCAAAAGTAAAGTAAAATGACGATCTTCTTCGATCTTTAATTTTATTAAAAACGTACACAAAAAGTATTTCTAGTAAGTAAATAAACGATTTGTATTATATGTCTTTTTATGCCTACCATGTTTTTTTGAGCATTGCAACCAAAACTATCTTTCTGTGTCTCCTTCTGTGTCAATAATGGCTCTATTTTGCACGGAATTCAGGCATAGGGCACTAAATGTATAAGTTATATTCTGGAACCATCGTCTGTCCTTGGTCTTTGCCCACTAACGAGCGCCTGTCGAACGCTCGCAACGCGAAGATGCTCCGTGCGTTCATTCTAAGTGTCATACACAGTCACTCGTGTTACTCTGTTCTCCGAAAGAAAAAGGTAGTATGACAGTATGAATTCCTTATGATCGCTTTATGTTTTGGTCGGCAGTATTTCATTTTTCGATTTATGCTGCAAATCTGTTCTTTTATTTTAATCATATTTACCTGCTGTTTCTTGTTTTGTAAAAAAGTGGTTACAGATTAAAGTCATAGAGAAGGGGCAAAAAATAATAATTAAGGTCCTAAAGAGTAACTTTAGGACCTTAATTATTACTTTTTGTCTTTATCACGGTCACAGTCTTCATCATTCTCATGATCATACCCAAAATATCCCCCAAGGACCACGACAATGATCCGTTGTGTTCACCATCTAGCGATATAGCCGGCCTATTTCGGTCGTATTTATCGATGTGGATAAAACATCTATCACATTCTGACCTGTATGCAAGTGCGAGAGTGACAGATGCTTTATCCATCGCATTTAAGGCGACTAAAATACGGGCCCACGGTGGAAAAGAAAAAGGGTGATGTAATGTTTATTAGGATTATTACCTAACAATATGACTGTTTGTTACATGGCTTGGTGGATTTTGTAAAGCTGTGCATAGTTGGATCGGTCTTCATTCTTAATCACAGAAGTGTCATAAGCTATACTGCCGTGATAACAAAGAAGGCAGCTAACTGCATAGTAACAGTAAAGGCATTTTAAACCTAATGTAGTAATAAATAGAGTTTGGAATGCTTTGATAACTACATTGCAGTTAGCTGCCTTCTTCGGTATTATGGCAGTATAGTTTTTGTTTTTAAAATAAAACATTACTAAGAGTATCAATGTTATATTGATTTTAGTCTATTTAGTTTGGGATCCTATCATTTCATAACCAACGTTTCACAAATGATTCATCTTACAAACATAATCATTTGACAACCCGCGTTTTTCTCCGAAACTGTAAATAATTCTGGATATATTTCAGGACCATCGTGTCGAACCCTATAGGTTAGATAAGGTTAGTTTTGTAAAAATCCTGAAATATTTGTACTTACAGAAAAAAAGCGGGATGGCAAAAGAATAGGTTGCGAAACGGTGCATTTGTCACAGATTTGCCGGCGAAAAGGCAGAGAACCATTAAGTTCGCTTTTGCAATCAACAGTTTCTTCTATAAAATAAACAGCATTTTAGTTTTATCTTTGAACATTCCTTGCTATCTTATTTATAGGCCACAATTTGAATCCAATCTCGCAATTTGTACTGACCGTTGCGGCTACGGCTTCTTTAAGCGCATTTAATTTCCTGTATCACGGAACATCCGCTATATACTCGTACACGGTGTGGGTAGCGGTAAGGCAAAATCAAACTCGCTAAGCCCTGGCCTGTCGGATTACGAGTATAAGGTAAGCCCGAGCACACAGTCGAGCTAATATTCCTAATCTCACGGTAACTTCGTCTTAACTGTTTTATATTCATTCTAAGATACCTCCAAGAAGCTTAGCAGCGTTTGACTTTGCTTAGGCAAGTTTGTCTTTCTTAAGAGTGTGATTTCGAGCAGTTATCGTCGCCCTGTAGGAGCCCGAGGCGTTTTAGTTATAGTTCTAAGTGGTTTAAAATTTGAACTTGTGAAATTTGAACGAGTCACTCTAAACTTTAATGAAATTTGATTACATGGCCTTTCACAAACGCACAATAAACCTATTTTAGTTAAGAAAAATAATATTGTAAGTACTCTTTACCTATTGCGCGTTCATGCATAAAGGGGTGTCTCTACACTTATTGTTTTAAACTTGGTCACCATTACTGTCAATCAAAGCTATCCTAGCGTAGACAACAGTTGAAAAGTAAATGTAAAAGATTGTAGAATAAGGCCTCGTGAATAAATACAATTTGGTTGAATATTTAGCATGGTGTAAAACTGTTTTCGTTTTTGGGTTAACCGTATCAAGCGCTTTTATTTATTTTTTACGCAAAAACTCGTCCCAATTATAAATTTTAACACGACACAATTTTCCTTTTGGGACCAATTATTTAAGCAAATTTTAAAATGTGGTTTCTTTTTGTTTGACTTTTTTTTTTAATACTGAGGCAAAAAATCAATAAAAAGTGTATTCAAATTGAAGTCTTACTAAATTCCAGTCTTTTCCAATATAATATAAACGTAAAAATACACGATAAATTATTTTTATTAACGATAAGTAAACATTTCGATGTATTGGCGCTTTAACGTATTTTTCCCTGAGTGGTCTGTAAATAACTGATATTTTATTACGGGCCTATTGAGCGATCCATCGTGATAAATGATGTTATTAATTTTTCTATGATTTACTACTGCATTTATTTGGTGGATTACTCCCGTTGATGTTTATTGGCTCGCAGTTTCAGCTTATTCTCAAGTAGTATTTGCCTGTGGCTTCGTCTTATGAAAACTTTCCCTGTTTTATAAAATATCCCTTTTCTGTGATTATTTTAGGATTAGTTATGAATTCTTAACTTACTATTATAACAGTAATTGAGGTACAGTAATATGAATCCGCGATAGATACTCATAAACTTTAAAATAAATGTTCACCAACATCAAAATATAAAATTGAATATAAATAAAATGATGCTTTCATCTATAAAATACAAGACAAAGTACATACACAAAATGAATGCAATAAAAAAACATCTTGTTTTTGTTGTCCTGTGGTTGCCGGGATAGAGTAGTGCCACTCCATGTCTTCCCGTGGATGTAGTAAGAGGCGACTAAGAGAATAAGGGCTTGTTGTACTGTTAGGCGATGGGCTTGCAACCTGTCACTTATACACTAGTGTCATTTTTGGCCTGATTGTTTAAAATGTGGTTACAGAATTATAAAAAAGTCTTCTCAGATTTTTTTGGTATATCTGTAGCTCTGCCTAACCCACTCTGGGAACGAAGGCGTGATGTTATGTACGTAAACACATCTTAGAAAAAAGGTAATAAAATTTTGGGACGCCTTCCTAGTATGAAATCTTACGCACGAATTTTATTAAAATGAAAAACTTATATAGTGGACTGACGTGTCACCAAAATAGAAACACAATAAGGACGAAACATATAGGAAGTGATCAGTCAGAGGGCAGGATTAGGGAGAAACACGCATTCGCGATTCCTTTTTATCATTTCATTTTTATAAAGCAGCGGAAACCAAAACATTTTCTCAGGGTGAAATATTAAATAAAGTCTCAATCAGTTGAGACTGCTTTTTGACTTTTCAATTAAGATTTCTTCAGTTTTGATACATTTCTTTTGAAGGCAAATTCCGTTTCAGGCAGTCCAGCTGTCCCAGGACTGCCTACGACGTTTTTAGATCGAGGTGGTACGATACCATTTGAGTGTGACGTCCACTTAGCACTAGCCCAGATTTTTATAGTTTAGTTGATTTCTAAAATGTTCTTGTAACATTTTAATTGATTGTTAATGATAAAAATATTACTCAAAGATAATGAAAAGTGTGCCAAGAAATATTAAAATAAAAAATCCTGAATGTTAAACAAAATATTAAATGGTTTAAAAATACAAAGACGAAACTGTTGCGATTCCAAGCGAACAAAATATATTTTACGAATGTAAAACCGATATACTCGTAATCCTCGAGTGTTGCCCTTCTCAGCGGCTGCCATTATTGTTACGTTGTTGGTTATGTTTTCTTGTTTACGCCTTCGGTAGATAAACCCAAAAGCATAAAACGTCAGTCCAGCGAAATCTTCACTGCGATTGACGAACAAAGAAACAATCTAAGAGATGGATTTTCCACCCACGGATCAAGTTTTGCGAACAACGTTTTCCTTTTAACCTTCTGTTTTCATTAAGATTACGATGTTGGGTTTGGCGGATGTTTTTTGTTTGTTAAGAAACGTCAATAAAGATAATAATGTTTTTTTATTTACGTGATTTTCACGACAGAAACAGAATCCGACACAGATTCCTATTTGACTTACCCTTACAATTTCATCTTGTCATCCATTCAAATATTTTACGAAACATACCGTAAATGTTAGGATCTTCTTGTAATTTAGGTAATTTTCTTAAAATACTTAAAATTGATTCACTTACTTTCTAAAGTTATTTACCGACTGTTTCAAAAGAGATGCTTTTAATGATAAGGTCACACTAAATGCGAGGCAACAACTACAGATAATCCTAGTTTAATAATAAATGAATATTGAGTTCAACTCTGATTGTGTGCCGTAATGTTAGTTTTGCAGATATTTAAAATTAGAGAATACAATCAGAATTGGACCCAATATCTACTGAAAAATTTACTTGGCCAGATCTCGGCTTTGGGAGCATACCTCGACTTTAGTTCTAACATATCATTAAAAGTAAAAGACAAAGCGAAGAGCAAACATAACTCATCTTCATCTTTATTCCATTTTCCTTCCCACAGCACCATAGTTCACGCCTAAGAGCGATGTAACTCCTAAACTTCAACTAGGAAGCAAGCACTCCACTTTTAAAAGTGCTATTTTGGTTGTGAAAATAAACCAAACGCTGTAAATGGCTCAGAACTACGAGCTATGCGGATGAACATACATTGAAAACGTTTGCGAAAACTAGTTCAACAAATATTCTATGCACAAGGTAAAAGTGGGGTGGTACCCTAAAAGTAGAACACCGAAAATAAAGTTCCATAGGCTAGCTTTTTTTTTATCGGCGGCGTACATTGATTACTTTTTGTTATGAACTAGCTGTCTCGAATGATGTTGTCCTGTCCAAATCCATCAGAACGTTCTCAAATGATGCACTTACCAAGAATATCGTTTAATTTTTATTTATATAGATAGTTATTCAATGTAAGTACATAATTTAACGACTGACAATAAATGTCAAGTAACAGCACGCATTGTTCAAAGTTTCTGCTCAACTCGCGTAATAACTTCACTCGACATTTATAATATTATGTAAGCTGCGAGGTAATTGTAAATCGTGAGGGGATGTATTTACTAAATGAGCGTGCAAATTCAGACGTCTGCCCCAATTTGTTCCCAATCCCGAAGCGGGTTCCGAGTAATCCTATATCGAACAAATCTTTCCAACGACGACTTTCATCCTTTTCAGACACCCTCAAGTTCTAACTTGTGTAAGTGGGATAGAACGTTTGTATCTTGCGTTATCATTCGCGTTTGTGGGTTGGGGCGCTGGTCGGCGTTCAGGACCATCCAACCGTCAAATTCATTTGCATTTCATCCAGCCGTTATCTCATTACGATATGCTGATTTCTCCTCCAGCTCATCAGGATCTCAGAAATAATTCATAAGACTTTCGGAAAACACCGCGTTTCACAGTTTCACGCGCATTCGATACATATTTATTTATGGAAATCGTGATCAGTATTTTATTTTCTCGTTCGTTGATTGGTTTTGAATTAAGTTTTTATACACAATATTTGTAGCTGATGATTGATTATAGTGGATTCAATTCAGTGCATGGTTGAATTTGTAATTCCGTTTACTTTCATTCGTTTTAAACTTTTACGTGTTCGATAGACGAAAAAATCTAGTTGAAGATTAACTCACGCACGTGTTGTATTTAAATTTAATTAATATTTATGTTAATTATAGGTACTTGATAAGGCCAGATCAGTATTTAGCTATCGATTTAAGAAGAGATCCTTATTATAATCCGGATTATTTATCCTTTCTTTATTAGTAGGGATTTAGGTTTTTTTGCTTCGCCTATTTAATAATTATTATTTCTTTGCCACAAAATGGTATCAATTTTCAGTTTTATATTTTGCACATTTTTTGTTTTATTAAATTAGCTTTACTTTAGGAAAACTGTTGTCCTATTGTTCGAGTTTATACATCAAAAATGCCTCATTAACTCGAATGTGCAAAAACGTTAAATAAAAAAAACCTATTTTAAAAGCTTTGAATTTCATTACCATTTTGAATAAAGGAAAAGCAGTAGGTAATTATGTACCTCTTGCAAGTTCGTTAAGAGCAGTAGGAATTGGCTCAAGTTCCAGAGTATATCATAGCTTTAGGTTAAGATAAATACAGGTGTGTACTAATATAGGTTATACATTGTTGTTTGCTTTACGGAGGCTAGCGAATTCTTGTTTATCTAATTGTATTTCGGTCGTTATTGAACACTTTTATTATAAATTTATTTAATTTGTGCACAAAAACAAGTACACATGGCGGTTTTAATACCTAATGTACGCAACCAGTTGTGCAAATATTTATTTAGACATGTACATAGTAGACGCACAGAGAAACTGCGCTTAGTGATGCTCTAAATCACACCCCAGGACTATTTAATTCCTTTCTTGATTAAATAACTACAGACTAAGAGACGTTTTTTTTGCTTCCAAGGTTTATATTCAATCAGAAAAAACCTTTACAATCGTATCAGCTCGGGTGTAAGGGGGTTAATAGAAACGCGATGAATTAAAAACCTCTATTATTTTCGGAATCGGTTAAAAATAACAAATTTAACATTTTGAGAACTCAAGTCAAAAGACTTCCTTTGAAAACAAATATTTGAAACACTCTTCAAAGAAATTAGAGATCATTCATGGCGCTTTATCCTATTTACTTTTAACGAATGTCGACGCTAGGGAAACTCGTCAGAAGTGAGGAAATAATTACATTTGTATATCAAACAATTTGAACATTGTTTGTGTTTGCACAGCCACGTTTCGTTTAATTGAAACATATTAAGGAATACGCGACAAATTATTGTAACGTTTTACGTGACATGCTGTTTAAATGTAACAACAATGTATTTCTATGGCTTTTGTTTTCTTAATAAAGTTGTTTATCAAAGTCTTGGGAAATTTAATAAATTTCTGCAGATGATTTTCATTTCCCCGTTTCAGAAGACTAGAACACGAATGTTATTAAAGCGAATTATGAATAATGTTTATTTAGTTCAGGTAAAGCCGAGCAACGAGGAGTTATCCGTGCTAATATTATACTTAAATGTGAAAGTAACTCTGTCTGTCTGTTACGCTTTCACGGCTATACCGCTGAGCTCATTTCGATGTCATTTGGTATGGAGATAACTATAACAGTCCCGGGGAAGGATCAAGGATACTTTTATCCCGGAACATTTTACAGTTCTCGAAGGAATAGCGATAAACGATTTTTACACGGACGGAGGAGCGGGCAAAAGCATGTTTATTTTCCTTTTATTTAATTAACTAAAGATGCCTATAGTAATCACCATGCATATCTCAAAACAGTGCGGTTGTTCAGAAAGTGCGAGCTACTCGTTATCTCCATTTTGCTATCTCCACATTCGAAACAGAAAGACAAAGTTAATTTCACATTTATAATATTAATATGGAGTCTTAGTAATAGGATCATAACATTGGTACTCTTTAAGCACGAAACCCTAATAAAAAAAACCGGTCAGGTAAAAAATATATTTCATAGATCGTGTGTTTCAAGTTTATTGGTGTTATGCCAAACTACAGCTTCGTAGTATAGTCAAGGACTTTAATTGTAATGCCACCATGGAACCCTGTTATAATGACAGCGTCAAACCACATGAAAGAAAGCTAAAATTTGTGATTTACGCTGTCATTATGACAGGGTTCCATAGTGGCATAACAATTAAAGTCCTGTACTGTACTAAGAGTCTGAGTTAAGTCGCGGATATACTGTTAGACGGACATGGCGAAACTATAAGGGTCGTTGACTAACTTAAAATGAACTTTTTAAGTAAATACTGCCTGAAATCAATGGTACTTAAAAGTCTATTAAGGTAAGTTAGGTTTTTTGGCTATGAAAGGCCTCAAATCGATCAGCGGCCACTGGGCCGAATTCATACGGCTTACTTGGACGGATCAACTCCTGAGCCCTCTTTTCAGATAAGTCAGCTATTTTTGCTCATCAGTGAAGCCATTCACTGACGCAACAGGATCAAAATTGAAAAGTTATAATAGCATAACTTCTAATAACAACAACAACATAAGTTCTAGTTGGTATTACTAAAAAAACTACATTTTTGAGTATTGTATAATAATTTATTGGTTGCTATAGTTTCCTCTCATCCATATTTTGTACTTTGGTATTTGTCTATTGTTTGTCTCGACCAAACTTTAAATGGAAGAGTTCCCTTATACGTATAAGTTCGCCTTTGTACTAGTTTTATTTCTGTAATTTAATGTTTTTGTTACGCAATAAAATTGTTATAGTACAGTAAAGTGTTTACATACAAACGTACATAATGTGTTTTACAATAGAATAGAATAAAAATAGGCAACAAGGTCCATTTACAAATACCTGATCGACTTACACACACCAATAATACTATATACTAGCGGCCCTACTTGAGTGGCCTGACTTTCCCGGTGGATTTTTCAGTTTTTTATTTCATAAGAACCTTTTCCTAACAGTAACAAACAGAATAAAAAAAGAATCAGCGAAATCGGATCAGCTGCTCTCGAGATTTGCGCTTAGCGACACATTCAGCGACTCATTTTTATTATACCGGGTGTTGCCTGTAACAGGAGCAATAAATTGAGGGATTGTTTCCACACCACAAACGTAACAACATTTATTCTACAACTTTTGAAAATAACTTATTGTTAACTAAATAGGAATGAATTTAGATTTTCTAAGCAAGCAATGTATTGCGAAAACTACGAAGTTGCTAGGCTGACAGTAGATGTCAACTAGAGTATTGATTGAAAAAAAATTGAAAATATCAGGGGACAATCTCACACAAATTGACCTAGTCCCAAATTAAGCTCTAGGCTTGTACTAGACAACGATAAACATACTTATATAGAGAAATAAATACTTAAATAAATAGAAAACATCCAAGACTCAGGAACAAATATTCGCGCTCATCACACAAATATCTGCCCTTACCGGGATTTAAACCCAGGATGATCCAGGGGATTTGGATGGAGTAAATTGAAAATACTATTTAGTTTGTTCGAAAATATCCCAAATAATAAATAACATATTTTTTTAAAGTTGTAGAACAAATGTTATTAAGTTTATAGAGTAGAAGCGATCCCTCAATTTATTGCTCCTGTTGCAGGCAACACCCGGTATAGATTACTCGAAATCAACATAACTGTACTAAAACACTTTCGCGGTGTAAACTAGACGGCGGCCATGAAATCGCCGAAATACACACCCCTCAGCCAAAATTCCTCCTTTAAAAAGGTCGACAGATCTTTGGCCAGTACTCTTACCACAATTTTAAGGATTTTTACTTTATCATACACACAAAGTAGAAAGTAGTTAAATTTGTCTACGAATATCTATTGCCCGGCAACTCCGTTGGCGCAGAAGTTTACATAATATAGAAGCTTATAATATTACTATACAGTTAACCACCTTCTTTGGTAATATCCAGGGACCCGCCCACCGATTCACCAATAAAACCCTTTGAAAGATTAACCTCTCAATAGAATACCCCACTAAAAGAATAACCACTTGGAACGAAATATATGACTTAGTTATTTGTTAAACTAACCATTCACTATAATTAATCAGGGAAACCCCAACAGCTAAAACACAGATACCCCTTATAAATAGCGCTTTAAAAAGCATATCGAAGAGCTTTTTTACGTAAAAGACTTATAAAAACCATTCGAAATCGGGGTCTCAAATGGGTTTTATAAGTCTTAGTTGTATAGGGTAATTAAAAAATCATTTAATATTGACCTTGTTTGCAATCATGACTTATATTACCAGGGACTGGCCCGCTATCCCATTCAAGGCTTTTCAAATGGGTTTTTATAAGGGTTTTACTTAGAAAAGCCGTATCGCTTACAAACCGTTCGATTTGCTTTTAAAACCCGCTATCATGGCGGGTTTTAAAAGCAAATCGAAAGTCAGGATAGCAAACAAGGTCAATATTAAACGATTTTTCAATTACCCTTATAAAAAATACATGTCCGTGTAACAGCACAGAGAAATGCCGAGCGCGTTTCATGCAGTTAAGTTCTCGGGAATTCTCTATGCTTGACTGTATTAGGGTAAGGACCAAAAAGATGTCCAAGCTAACTCACGCAATTAAATTTTCTATGAAACATTCCATTGAGTGACGGCCATACAATTGTAAGGATACTTTTCGTCGAACAATGCAACTTTTACCGTCTTCGTTGTTTGTATGGTTAACTGCGCTTAGCTAGGGTTCAACTTTTTGGTCCTCTCCCATTTAGGATTCAGTCTCACGGTCACGGTGTACGTTATTGAACTCCTCTGAAACGGCTTGACCGATTTTTATGAAATTTTATATGCATATTCAGTAGGGCTGAGAATCGGCCAACATCTATTTTTCATACCCCTAAGTGACATAAAAAAAATAATTAAAAAAAATTGCAGCGGGTGGAGCCGCTGGCGGGTCGCTAGTCTAATATATAAAATTCTCGTGTCACGGTGTACGTTATTGAACTCCTCTGAAACGGCTGAACCAATTTTAATAAAATTTTGTGTGTATACCGGGTAGGTCTGAGCATCGGCCAACATCTATTTTTCATACCCCTAAGTGATATAAAAAAAATGCAGCGGGCGAAGCCGCTGGCGGGTCGCTATTAAGTTATAAAAGCTCTGTTAATACCTGTTACTTTAATTCCCTAGAGGGTTCCAGAGCTCGTTATTAGCTATCTGTGCTAGTGATGCCGTAAAAGCTTTTGTGTAAATTATTTTCGTAAAAGTTTCCAGTGACAGCCGATGACGTAAATTAATTATTTTTTAATGACGCGCTTCTGATAAGTTTTCGCTTCGTATTTAAAATTGGAACTTAATTTGATTGTCGACTGGAATATTTGGGGCGTTCGCTTTAATCATTAATTTTGGATTTTAATTACTTTACTCCAGTTTACACATATGTAAGCTGGTAATGTTTTTTACTATCAATATGAGATGGTCAAATTAAATTTCGTTTAATTGAAGATTTGAAAATAGAGCTAAATATAAAATAGAGGCATCTTACTCTTCAGGGTTAGCAACGCATTTGTCATCGTGAAATGCTGATTTACCTTCTCTGTGTCTAAAAATAATGCACATATTATTATCGTTTGATTCTAGTTCCAACCCTTATGAAACAGATGGCGCCTGGTCGTTGCTTCGCCTTTTTATATTTGTTTCTAATGTAGGTAATGTGGTGAACTGTGATCGAAGTTCTTAGGTGTGACAAACGCATTTGCAGAGCTATTTTGACGTTTGCATTCTTTAGATTACGGGCAGGGCGTCATTTATTTATTTACTAGCTTTTCTTTTCGCTTCGCTCCGGTTTAAAGTATTATACATATATACCTTTCTCTTGAATAAAACAAAACCGCATCAAAATCCGTTGCGTAGTTTTAATGATCTAAGCATACATAGGGACAGACAGCGGGAAGCGACTTTGTTTTATACTATGTAGTGGTATGGAAGTATGCATGAAAATTTACAAACAGACAAACATTGCCAGTCATTCAGTTGTATCTATGAGTAGGTTTGTGTTATTAACATGCTCTCAAAAAACAGTAAACAAGCAAGTGCCAATATTTGCTAATATCAAATTACTTAAACATGTAGCCCGCACGTTAGACATGACACGACGCTGTTAAGGGGCTGGTAAACGTAATACTATTACTGTCTTACTCTTAATTCCTGTGTTAGAGCAAGACCCATAGTTACTGGCCACACATTGCCGTGAAAATATTGTTCGTCTATCCGGGCCCTTAGGGGTCTCGCATTTTGTTTTGTTGTCGACTCACGGGTAATTACAGTTTCGCCGGGGGTGTAATAATGCTCTCGACCGCGTGTCCAGTTTTTATACCCTCCTATGAGTATAAATAAAAAGGCACTTAGATTGGAAAAGTATTTCGGAAATGTGAGGTTTCTCTTTGGGGCTTTGGTTGAGCAGGGTGCTGATATTTATTTATTTGATATAATTACTTGTATACAACAATAGGTTATGTTTTATCCAGGGGTACATAATTTACCAATGTTCATTCTTTTAATTATGTGTTCCTATCGCACTCACGCATTAATAAATATTTGTCATGTTTAGATTAAAAAGTACCTATTTCCTATTTTCTATAGTGACCCTGCCTTTAAAGCTAGGGATCCTGGGTTCAAATCTCGGTAAGGGTCGATATTTGTGTGATGAGCACGAGTATTTCTTCCTGTCTTGGACGTTTTCTATGTAATTAAGTTTATATTTCTATATATAAGTAAGTTTATCGTTGTCTAGTACCCATAAACAAGCCTAGGGCTTAGTTTGGGACTAGGTCAATTTGTCTGACATTATCCTATGATATTATATTTCCATCTCTGGTTATACATCAAAAATTAAATTAAAGACTGTTGAGTTTTTATGACGCTTCTCATTAAGAGTAGTCTGGTATTGGGACGCGCTGCTAGGCTCATACATTCTGAAAGTGTCTACAAGCCCTGCTTACAGGTTAATGATTTTTTTAAAGAAAGGGATAGGAACAGGAACATTATCCAGTATTAAATACAGTGAACTTCAGATAAGTTCAGCACATTTAAATTTCTGTCACTTTCTTAGCCATTAAAAGTAATAGGTACCTATTTGGATACCTCCACTAATTAATTCGTATTAAGATTCTGAATTTCTATGTTGCACCTTAAAACGCTTTGTCGTTAAGTGTGTGCGTAAATGGTACAAATGACTATAGTCACGTATACGTAGCGTGCAGTACGCGTTTTATTAGCAACTAGGTTCTTTTTATAGCTTTAAAATAATAATAGTAATAAATATCAGGGGACAATCTCACACAAATTGAACTAGTCCCAAACTAAGCTCTAGGCTTGTAATATGGGTACTAGGCAACGATAAACATACTTATATAAAGAAATACATACATAAATAAATAGAAATCATCCAAGACTCCAGAACAAATATTCGCGCTCATCACACAAATATCTGCCCTTACCGGGATTTGAACCCAGAAACGCTAGCTTCGTAGGCAGGGTCACTACCAACTAGGCCAACGTGTCGTCCTGTCATGTAGTTTTGTTATTTAAGTAGTCCTTTGTAATTTATTGTAAACTTTACAATGTAAATATAGTTCATTATTTCAAAAACCATCTTTAAAGATCATAGTAGGGGAATTCTACGCGTAACGAAGTCATCCGTGTCTTATATAATTTATATATCATTAGAATTGTATCTCTGTATAGGGCAAAGATAATCAGGGCGCTTACTCCACAGCTGTTGCTATTTGTGTGTACTATTCAACGACCCACCGTGATTACAGTGTAACTGTTCTAGCAGGTTTGGTAGGCTTAATACGAAGCTACACACTTTAGTGGTTGTCATGTTTGAACTGCAGCAAAAGTCACTTAAGATTTAAATTTGAAAGATGATTGTTTAGGTAAACAACGTGTATTTTTATGACTACGCATGTAGGTACATGCGTAGTCATAAAAATACACGTTACGCAAGTAAAGTTATTTATAAACATTCTTAACATGTGTCGCGCTAAATTATAAGTTATTTGTAAGACCGCGTAACGTCACAAAGAGTTAATTTTGGCATAAAAGAACACTTTGTATTGAAAATGAAATCAACATTTCAGTAAAGAATATAATATTTTTTATCAGGATTACATGTTTTTCTTTTATAGATAAACTACTTCAAGAACAATCTAACGCGTTCATAGTACCCATGTTAGTCAACTTTTATATATCAGTAGATAACCTATGACTTGTGAGTTCTCAAACATTATATTATTTATTTTTTACATAGCGTGTGCGGAATTTTAGTAAAAGTAAGGTACAATACAATACAAATACTCTTTATTGAACTTACAAAAAAAAAACAGAACTCGGAACAGTACATTTAAATCATAGGTAAACAACAAGCGGTCTTCCCGCTAAATAGCGACCTCTTCTAGACAACCTTCGAGAAATAACTAAGGACACAAATTCATGGCAGGCGGTGTAAACTAACCCTACCTACCTACATAGTAAAATTAAATTAATTTAATTTATGGTTCATTTTCCGATATAAACAAGACACAAATAAATTTAGCTCTTTTTGTTCAATTACAAGATTTAAATCAGGCCTTAATCAACAAACAAGTAAACTTCTAACTCTCTTTTCATTTTGACTACCTATACGTGATGCCGTTACGATGCGAAGCATCAAGAAGTAATACTACATTATCCAAGGATTCCACACACATTCCATAAACAGTTTCGAAATCTGTAAATTTCGTACCACATCGTTTCTAAGAAGAAACTAAAGGCAACAGCAGTGTAATAAATGAATATAATCATATAGAAGTAATTTTAATATTTCAAGCATAATAATTATTATTGTCGTGGCACGGTGCCCGAAAGCCTCCTGGCGCCATACCACGCTAATGCACTCATTATTTCTTTTATCTATTCCTGTGTGTTTAAATTAAAATTAAACATTTTGCTAAATTGCCACATTGGCTGTTATCAGGACAGACACGAATTACGTTGAACCGTAAATTTAGATAATGTCGCTCCATAAACATTAATGTCACGGTTGGATGAACGTGGATGAATCAAAAACGTGCATTTGTAGGCCTTGCACTCGATGTACTGGCAGTTTTTAAACTAATGCTAAGTACAGATGTAGAGTGAGTAGTCAAACGACTTCGTATTTTGAAGAAGTTATTAATTATCGTAATTACCTTATCAATGGGGACTAAAGAAAACTGAGAAGGCAAGATTAACAAGATAAAATAGAATATCGATTGCGTATTCACTACATTTTATGATCAATTGTTTGCTGCTTACTATTCTTATTTAAATGTGATTTTTAAAGGCTGTTAATTACAATTGCATAATTGTTAAACATCAAAGTCAAATTGATCTCGTAACTGCATTTTGAAACATGTTTTGTTATAAGGACGAAGGTAGGTACTCGCATGCTACGAATATATACCTGCTAAGGAAAAACGAGGCCAAAACCTGAAGCTGTATGATTATGATAGAGAAGGGGAGAGCTATAGGAGATGACTTGTTCTCAGAAAACCTGACAACCGACAACCGACAACTGGTGAAATTACTAGCATAGAGGCATTCCATCTTAGTCCTCAGGGTTGGCAACGCATTTGAGTTCTTAAGATCATAGTCTTGAGAATTCAAATGTCTATGGGTCTCAGATTCCAATTACCATCAGGTGGCCTGAGCACTCGTGTGCCTTCTCCTTAACATAAAAAAAAAAAAAACCTGATAAGTTTAGAGGGTGCCGAGCGTGCAGTGCTGCCATCATTACTATTATTATGTTTAATAAAAAAATAAAGTATTATCTTGAAATCAAATCATGATGCATTGTTGTACAAATGAATATACAATTTATAGGGTATACCGGGTGTTGCCTGTAATAGGAGCAATAAATTGAGGGATCGCTTCTACTCTATAAACGTAACAACGTTTGTTCTACAACTTTAAAAAAATATGTAATTTATATTTTGGGGTATTTTCGAACAAACTAAATAGTATTTTCAATATACTCCATCCAATAGTCTAGTTGACATCTACTGTCAGCCTAGCAACTTCGTTGTTTTCACAATACATTGCTTGATTAGAAAATCTAAATTCATTAATATTTAGTTAATATTAAGTTATTTTTAAAAGTTGTAGAATAAATGTTGTTACCTTTGTGGTGTGGAAACAATCCCTCAATTAATTGCTCCTGTTACAGGCAACACCCGGTATGATATAACTTAATAACAATTAACCTATGAATGAGTAACATAACAGGAGAAACTGGTCACATTTTTCCGTTAAGTTGACTACACGATGGTTAATTGGTTTATTAAACTTTGTCATATATGCTATGCATTGTGTATTCATTAGTGCAACAAAAAACCACACTTCAATTACAAGAAAATGCTTTCGTTTATTAGTTGTATTAGAAAACAAAAATAGTAATGATGGCACCACTGGACGCTCGGCATCCTCTTAATCTATTGAAAGGTAGAATTAAAAATATCTCTGTCCATTAGCATTAAATAGCCTCTTATTCTGAAATGAAATAATAAAAGTGATCATCTTGGATCAATTCCAGCATCAAATATTGAACAAAGCCATTTCTTCCCAGGTGGCGTGGATCCGAGCCGACGATCAAACAATCCTGACCCTCCACACGCGCCTCGTGACTCATAGCTCCAGATATGCGGTCACGAACGACTCTCCAGGGTCCTGGCAGCTCCACATCCGACCGCTGAAGGTCGAGGACCGGGGCTGCTACATGTGCCAAATTAACACCAGCACTATGAAGAAGCAGATCGGCTGTGTGGATGTTTTGGGTAAGCTACTGTAAACTTTTACTCTGCCCTCATAAGCCAAGAGGCAGTATCTCAAAATCAATAGCCAAAACAGATTCATTATTATGCTTTTAGTAATAAGATTGAGTTTTCGCTGAGATACTGCCATTTGTCGCAGGGCAGTATTGCCATCTGCCCTACCCTGTGCAGGGTCCGTCCAGATCACTACCACCGTCTTATCCATTAACCTACCGCCAAGCAGCAATCTTCGCATTGTTGTGTTCCAGTGAAATTACTAGCATAGAGGCATTCCATCTTAGTCCTTAGAGTAAGCATCGCATTTGAGGTCTTAGGGCCGTATTAATTAACTCATCTTGGTTGAGAGGCCCGTCCCAAGATACGTCAAAGTTTACGTCAAGCCATAGAAGACTGATATTTCTGACGCGATTTTTTGATGAGACGAGCGTTACAGTGGAGATTAGTTTATTAATTAGGCCCTTAGAATTGCAGTCTTGAGATTATAAGTCTTAAGAATTCAAATGTCTATGAGTCTTAGATTACATTTAACATCAGATGGCTTGAGTGCTCGTGTTCCTTCTCCTTGCCATACAAATAAACTTGCTTCGTTCAATTGTGTGTAATTCCGGTTCAAATCTTGCAAGTCAATTTTGAACTCTTCCCGCTATATCGCGATAGGCTGAAATTTGGAATGTATGAGTAAACCCGAAGGCAATGCAATATTTTGGTATCTAAGAGCTGATCTAATGATGAAGTCGGAAGGTAGCGACAAGTTCAGCTCTACTTTCTGTAGAGTAGATCCTTAGATTTTGGATTTGTTAGTCCTTGTAATGTCTTAATAAGCTGACGATGTACATTCTATACAAATAAAATTACAGTAGTCAACAAATTTGACAAAAAAAACACGTTTTAATGGATGATTTTAATACAAAAAAACGATGTTTTCAAGTTAAAATCTTTATCACTAAGGACCTGGTATCAGGTAAAACGCTAATTTCATATTATTTATCTTCAACAATCATAATACTCGTATGCGTACATAGAAATCGTTTTTCGAAATTCAAAACCTAATGGATATAAATGGAAGGATTATTTCTTAACCTCTAGTATTTCATAATTCAAGACTGCATTTTAAGTATAAAGAATCCACTATGATAGGTTTAGCGAAACTTCCACAAAAAATACTAATCGCAAAAATACTAATGGAAAGAGATTAAAACAATAAAAGTAGCAAACGCCTTTGGCGAAGTAAAATATTTTTACATTCAATACAAAAATATACAGTATTTTTTAATTTTTAAATTAATGAAAAAAAAGACAAAATAAAGAAACAGACAAAAAAAATAACGCTAATTACATCACCAAATACCTCTTAACTCAACATAACACAGTGGTAAGTTTTTAATCATCCATCCTTCATGACTCTTCAACCAAGTTATACTCAATTCTAAAGAACATTTGGTTGAAATTATCGTTAGTTTAAAATTATTTGGAGCAAAATTATCACAAAATACGGTAGGTACGATATTTGTCTATGCCACCTTCTGCAGCGCGATTTTAGTGATACCGTCGATATACTACGAAATTAACAAATTCGACCGTTATAGTCTAGTATAAAGTTATTTGAAATAAGGTATAACATGGTTTAAGAGGATTGTGAAGCGATGCTCAAATTGTGTAGCTGTCAAAAATAATCCATACAAAAGCTCCGGGGTATAACGTTTCTCACCCCCTAAATCTAATCCGACTTCTACGACTTTTGAATTTTGTAGATATAATTAAAAACTAGGTTGGTACGTTTCCGCTTTTGTTTTTTAATTTTATGTATTTCCAATAAATATTTTCTTGAAAAGGAAAACGTACAGACTTAGTTTTTAGTATGAATCTTTACTTCACAGTCCTTTTAAGAGTCGGTTTAATACGCGATTTCGTAACGAAATAATGTAAGCAATTATGTCGACGTCTGTTGTATCCACTTTTTAAATATGCCAAGCTACTTTTCCTTTCGGGTCCACTCAGTATCCATCTCATAGGTCCCAGCCATCCCAACTATTCCAGATTCATACGACAGCCATGTCAGGTCGCCCCACTTAAGCTTAGCCCGGCACAAAGAAATTATGCGGGTTTTATCAATGGTAAATAAAAAGGGTAGTGTTGGACACGGCGTGTTTGGGCACGCCGAGTTAGCAACACGCCGAGTGTGGCATCTTTACAAAGTGACATAAAGTGTAAAGTGTGTGGTGAATTTTTGTTTTAAAATGCCGGTTGTTGACTCACTTTGAGTGTGTTATGATAGTTGACGACGCTAGGCTAGACTAGATGGTAGTGACCCTGCTTTTGAAGCTAGCGATCCCTTTTAGTTCTCTTAATAAGTATTTATACCTATAGTCGTTGTCTAGGACCGATAGTAGAATGTGCTTAGTTTAGGACTAGGTCAATTTGTGTAAGATTGTCCCCTGACATTTATTTAGTTAATGAAAATGTTTTTGATGTACTTTTACATTCTTTGTAGTTACAACTCGAGAATGTTAAGCTACTTGCTACCTTCTTATTTAGCCGAGTAATACATACTGGATATACGAGTATAACCGACTAAACCCGATTTGCATTACACGTCCAAAATATATAATACAGAGTGGATCAACAAGATGATATTTTAATACAAGCTCCTGCCCGCGATTTCGTCTAAGTAGTTTTTTTTTTTTATGTTAAGGAGAAGGCACACGAGCACTCAGGCCACCTGATGGTAAGTGAAAACTGAGACCCATAGACATTTGAATTCTCAAGATTATAATCCTAAGACCTCAAATGCCAACCCTGAGGACCAAGATGGAATGCCTCTATGCTAGTAATTTCACCGGTTGTCTTATCCCCACACCGGAACACAACAATGCGAACACTGTTGCTTGGCGGATGGTTAATGGATAAGATGGTGGTAGCGATCCGGACGGACCCTGCACAGAGTCCTACCACCACTAAAAATAATAATAATAGATTAATATTAATGTTACTCCTGTTCTTTTAAAATATTCAGTATTAAATCCCTATGTGATAATCTAGGGTATTAAGCTATCATCATTTCCATTCAAATCCATTCAGCCGTTGCAGCGAGAAAGAGTGACAAACAAAGCCACAAACTATGCTATCTCACTTAAATATTATTTGAGCTCGTGGTGTAAGCCAATGTGGCGTTATTACTTTTTAATTTAACACGCTATTATGTAAAATAAAGCAATGTCTTAAGACTCTTAAATAGAACAAGAGTGGAAAAGAACGAACTCACTTTCCTATACTACATTTCCCTAAGGCGTCACACAATTTCCAAAGATACAGCCTGAAAATATACAGAGACGAGACAAAGAAGTCGCGATAAATATAGTGCGACTACTTTAATCGCAAAGCAAATATAGTAAAAAGTATTGAAATATATCCAATTTTTTCTACATTTTCAACATAATATGTACAATAACTTGTTAAGAAACTAAAAACATACCCCTTTACTTATAAACGAGGAATATCCGTGGGGTAGCTTATGCCATGCTTTGTCCTTATCTGTAATTGTGACCTTTGCATCTGACAGAAAGTGACAAAGCAAGGCATAAGCTACCCCACGGTTATTCCATGTTTATAAGTAAGTGGTTAAAGTTTAATCTCTTTCTTTTTATTTAACCAAGGAACGGATTTTGACGCAGTTTTGACCATCAGTTGGATAATTGTTCACGAAGGGTTTTTATGTGTTAATAATATTTCTTGATATCTTCCTTTATTTACAAAAGCAATAGATCTTGTCTTGTGCTACCAAGATTTCAATTCCCTTGTAAAATCGGGTTTGGGGGCTAGCTGTCATACAGGAATCCTAGTACAGACACCAGGCTTTCATACTGGTTCTATTTGAGAGTAAATAAAGATTTTAGAATTTCAATGTTCGAATTGTTTATGTACGAGTGTTACAGAATACTCACATAAATCGACACGAATCCAGGGCGGGTCGCTAGTCTGTTTAAAAAAAGTAATTTCCCACAAGATGCACTTGACATTCAGAGTAATTGTTAAAAAACGTCTAGTCAACATGCTATTACTCAAGTCAAGCTAACAGTAAATGAGACCATCCTGTCTGCTCTCGCCTTGCAAAGGTAAAATGACTGGAACTTATACTTATATTTTCCTTTCATTTATGAAGGCACGTGATCAGATTAACAACGTCTTTCCCCTGTACAGGGTAGAAAAAAATAATGCCACAAGGCCGGAAACTACCTTAAACATTGGAAATAGTCAATTTTACACAAATGATTATGAGTTTTATCGTTAACAACAATTAATACTGCATTATTGGATTTTCTAAATCGGGAATTGGTTTTACATTCAATATACAATACATAACAAAACACTTTAATGATCACCAAACAGAAACATTACAGAGAAACAGCACAATTTAGAAAATACACAGGTAAGCAACTGGCGGTCTTACGTGTTTTACCTGGTTTTCTGTTTTTCTTGGTATAAAGGTGTATTTTATTTATTGGTAAAGGATCTCTATCGATAGGTAATCCTGTCAATCTGTATAAAATACGGAAAGTTTTTGTGACATATTTTAGACGTCACGTTTTGACGATGTCGGTAGCGTTCCGCGATCTGGATCTAAATATTATAACGCCTTTGTGTCTTTTCTTTGGATGTTAAACTTGGTTAGATCTCCTTGAGACTGTTGATCGTGAAAAACTACCAGAATCTAAATACTCGATAGTTTTTTTTTATTAGACATGACACATCTTTCGCATGTGTTTGGTTGAATAATCGCAACCATAGCATCTTTAACGATATTTTTTATTAAATAGTTGAGGTATTTATTCCTCCCTAAACCTGGTAAACCATTTTTTTAATAAATTTTGTAGTTTTAAAGTAAACAGCAATGATTTGAATTTGACGCTACAATCAAGGCGCGCGCAAACTATCTCCATCTCACGTTTTTCGCGAGGAAGCACATGAAGCCATCCCTTTTGACTCTTGTGTGGGCGTGGTAGCATGTGTGGCCGCTTAAACAATAAAATCCCCAAATAAGAATCCAGCATTTAGTATTTATAAGTAAAAGTAAGGACCCGTTGCGTAGATTAACCTGTTTCCAATATTCATGGTAGTTACCCTCCATGTGGTCTTTGTTTTTGTCCACTCGGTAGAGTTATTCCTCCACGCTGCTCTGCATTTGACGTTCATCCCAGCTCAAATTTACTTTTCATATTTTCCTTTCACGAGCTCTTTTATTTCAATAGGTATTTTCTTTCGAAAGGCGTTTCCTCGCATTGACGGGTTAATGAGCTCTTTGTGGTGTGCGAGGGAAATGCCGATGTCTTTATTAAACGATTTATATGCCGGTTCTAGGGTTTACGAGCGATCAATTCGAAGCGCAGTTCCTCGGTTTACGATTTTATTTTCTCAGTTTAAAAATAAAAATGAAGATGGAAGTGAAAACTTTATTGGTCACTTTTGTTACAGGTCTAAAACAGATTATTGAAAAATGATAGTAACAATTGTAAAAGACATACGGTAAATTATATTAAACTAATGGAGGTGAAAAAAAATATCTTACCCGAAATTTAAATTCAAATAATACAAAATTTGGTTGCGCGTTGCCTTTATAGATTTCGCGAAAATTTAATTAAAACTTTAATTATAAAATACGCAGCGTGGATTTTAAAATAGAGTACAGTGACAATGTTAAAATATAAATATTTTAACATTGTACCACATAGCCATAATAGGTAAACGAGTGGATTGACCACCTGACCATTGATGGTAAGCAGTTACCGTCGCACATAAACATCAGCAATATTAGGGACACACTAAAATTTTGAACATTTTTGCAAAGTTTTTTTTAAATGCGGCTTTAGCCAAGTTGTTGCGTTTCAGTGAATAAATACTCTTTATATTCACTGAAACGCAACAACTTGGCTAAAGCCGCATTTAAAAAAAACTTTGCAAAAATGTTCAAAATTTTAGTTGTTTTAACGGACATTGTAGAGGCCGCGTTAGCAACCCAAGGTCGTTTTTTTATGACGGCTATCAGAGAGTTACAGATCTCTGGTTCTACCTGAATATAATAATAAAAATAGGTGAAATGTAAAGAAGTTATGAAACACTGTTTTGGATTTATTATATTGAATTATATTACCAACCAAAGCTGCTTCTTTGGTGTTTTAAATCACAAAGTTGCCAACTTTACTCCTGTTTGGATACCCTACGTTAACGTGAGACAAATTACAGCAACTTGACTCAGTTAAAACCAAAGTAGTCTCAATGAATTCTCCTTGAAAAGTTTAGTAACAGCAGACTTACACTGGCGCTGAGTGCGTCTCATTCTTTCTAGACTGGTTAGGAAAGAACAACATGAGGATAAATATTGTCTATTTTATCATGCGTCTCCCTTTCCACGATAGTGGAAGACTGAAGGACAATTTATCTTTATGTATTTATTCTTGCTAGGTCTAAAGTGGCGTGGCCCGAATGGTCACGTCTCGTAATAGGCGCCCTCTCACGTTCGTTCTGCATCGAATGTTTCGTGCGGAGGTGATTTACAGCCCGCACACTTTGTCCGTGAGGACGGAGGTGCCTACGGCATAGTTTTACCCGGGATTTTTCCTACATTGTTCTGTTTGCGGGAATTCTGCTGCTGTTTTTGACGGGAGTTATTAATGGTGAAGTATTTTGCCTTTGAATGTACAATGTTTGTTTGTTTTAACATGTGAATCGCAGGGCTAGGTAGAATGCATTTCGCAAAAGTGATTTAATCAAGCAAGCTGTAATAGTTAATAATATTAGCCCGTGTGGTTGCCGGGTTAGCATAGTGTCTCACTCCATGTCTTCCCGTGGATGTCGTAAGAAGCGACTAAGGGAATAAGGGCTTGTAGTGCTGTTAGGCGATGGGCTTGCAACCTGTCACTAATACACTGGTAAACATCTTAGCCTACTTCTGCAAAATGTGGTTACAGAATTATCAACAAGTCTTTTTAGATTTGTTAGTATTTTTGTAGCTCTGCCTACCCCACTCTGGGAATTAAGGCGTGATGTTATGTATGTATGTATGTAATAAAGAAATTTATGGCATTTTCAAAGCTACGAGTAGTTGCTCGATTTTAAGTTTATGAATAAAATATACATGTTTCTTGATTCCTATAGTCGCTCCCCTTCACATATAATTTACTTAGTCCATTGGCATCTTTTTAGTTGCTGAGCCACCAATTTATTTATTCTATTGAAATTAGTTTGTTCTTTTACCAGAAATAAATTTTAAATGGCACTACACATGATGCAATTTGAAAATTATCACCTGCCAATAATAAAAACGCAATGCGGGATAAAGGGAAATGTATAATATATTATATTACCATAATCATTCATAGAAATTTTCCATTTTAGACCCAATACCTATTAGTCATAATCAATGCTAATGCAGAGCGCTCTAAGCTATGAATTAATATCAATAATAGATACCTATGATGCTATTTAAATTTAAAATTCCTTACTAAAAAAATATTTGATGCCGTATAATAATCCTGCATCGAATGGTTAGCAACTTAGATTAACAACTTTCTCACAAAAGTAGTGGCTTGACGTCGAGTTGCGACTTAATCAGTAACAACAAATTTAATGCTCACACATTTAAATGTAAGAATATTCATGGATTATAAATTTATTATTTAAGTTACATTTATGGTTCAATATTAACACAATAATTTGTTAACACGGCATGACAAATTGTATGTCAGATATAAAAACAAATAAAAGGGTAACAAACATTATGACTCTTATATCCCACAGTTAAGTACCAAAGTTTGTGTGATAGTTTGTTATTTCTTTAGAATGGAGATAGCTTATTAACTCATACCTTGAATTAACATAAAGGCTACTTTTCATCCCGAAAAATTCAAGTTTGCGATGGAATACGATAGTCCGAATCTACCGCCGCCTACGTAAACACTAGATGTAACAAAATGAAATTATCTGTTTACAAAAGAAAATCTTGACCATCTGACTGTATCTACTATGTTAATCGTTGGTCAAGGTAAAAAACAAAAGTAGCATACGGTAATTGAAAAAAAACTTCGATGCTTTCTCAGCACTATGACATGGCATGGCCTCCTTTAAATGCAACTTAAAAAGAGTATTCACTGAAAGGCATCAACTTGGCCATGCCCCTGGCTCATGTTTATGGGCGACAATATTTGCTTATCGATGCTCGTTGGCCCTTTATGGCTATAAATTAAAAAAATAATGCAAGTTACGTTGTCATGCTTTGTATGTCATACATTAATACTACTCGGCTGTGGATCACTGTCGCATTCTCTCTAGCACCTCTGTCAGTATATTTGTTATGCGAGAGAGAGTGTGAAATTATAGCTCCACTGCAGACAGACATTTTGTGGGTACCATCGAAAGCAATAATATCTATACACCTTTTTTCTCAAATATATCTATAAGTACCCAAACCTTATTGTAAGTGTCATAGAGGCATACATATTTGTGACATCATGGGGACGTACATTATATTTATGATTTTGACTATACAATTAAGGTTATATGAAGTCAGAACTTTGTATAATAATATTTAAAAAAAATATGATTTGTATACATCGATGGATAGAAATAGTCATTTTAGTCAAACGTTAAGTAGTAAAAATAATGTCACCTTTATTAGACTCTAGGGGACGTCCGTGACTTCATACGCATATAATTAATTTACCGCTCTTTCCCCTTTTTTAACCCTTCAGGGGATTAATTTCCAAGAATTCCTTCTTAGTGCACCACAAGGATATCCAAGGAATATTCCCTCCAAATTTCAAGTCTCTAGGTTTATGGTTTGGACGTTGATCTATCAACAATAAGTTTAGAATTTTATATTTACCCTCGTGCCGCCCAATGTATGTACATCAAATTGTACAAAGTGACACTTAGCATAACCGCCCAGACTCCAGCCATATTTTTTTTGAACTGAAGGCGCAGTGTACGTTACACAGTACTCATGGGACATAACAATGTTTTGGCTTATATAACAATATGTAGCTGATCTTGCGTATTTTTTCTTGGGTGGCACGAGAATACCTACAGATGACCAAAGCTTCAACATCCAATTGCATTTTGTTTACTGAAGCTGCTTTGTCATTATTTAAATTATCCGTTTTAACTACCATTTATTTTTATAAATTACGTATCACATTCATTCAATTAGGCGCAGCGCCGCGGGGCTTGCAATAATATTTATTAAAGATCCATATCGAAATGATTTATCGTTAAATTTACCCAAAAGCTGAGGTAAAAATACGAATATAAGTAACATTGCCCGTGAAAATATATTCCCTTACCACCGTATTATAAGGTAGCTCGGTGCATAAATTATATTGCCGACGTTAGGGATCCTTGTTCAACTTTTATAAGGTAAACGGATGTCTTATCCGTTTGGGGAATTAAGTAACTTAACCACTTGCTTAAATACTTTATGACTTTAACATCCGTAGCTAAATTACGTAGCTTATTTTACCATACATGTTAATCGCGAAGTTTTATAGACCGTACTCAAAGTCAAGTGACGATTAAGTCATTCCTTAATGACGATTTTTCATAAGTACACAAGTTCAAAAAATTTACGAATTAATTGTCCCTAAATTGGGTCCAAGTTGGCTCACATAAAATTCTTATTCCTATTTTTGTTTTACTAACGACTTATATTCATAATAATCACTCTATACATTTTTTTCCTCATAGTTTTTTATTCATAATTTGTTATTCATAATCATCGCAATTCCTAAAGTGCATTTTACTGAAACCGTTCTGATTTTAGGACGTTTGTAAAACAAACCTCACCTTACCTAAGCTTACTTAACATTTGGATATTTTAAAATCCTGAAAGTAAACTGGTATATGATTAATATTGATTATGAAGAGAGATCATTATGACGTAAAATGGTATGAGAAATATTTTTATAAAGAGTGATCATTATAAAGTAAAATGGTATGAGAAATATTTTTATAAAGAGTGATCATTATAAAGTAAAATGGTATGAGAAATATTTTTATAACGAGTGATCATTATAAAGTAAAATGGTATGAGAATTATTTTCGGACTTCCGATAATAGGACTTAGAAAGTTAATTGAGAAAATGCGCATCCCCCTAAATTATCTCGGTGCGATGGTTAGGGTTGTCTAACGGCTGAACCCTATATTTAAACTGCGGACTGATAGCCTTACTTCGGATTAAATTTTGACACATTTTGTATGGGCAAATGTGTTTCGGCCGTTAGTATACCTTCATAGGTTTTCTCTCTCCGTCTGTGGCAGAGACCTAATAAATTTGTTTGTTTGTGATTTCAAAATAAATGCCAAAATTTAAGAGAAAACTTATATTTATACGAAGCCTAATCCTAAATAACAGTTTTTAGACATTTTGTCTGTTTATCTGAAAGTTTGTGTTGCATTTCGGAGTCTCTGAAAGGGCTTCAAATATTTAATTGAACATTTCAAAACATATTATACTTCGTTTTTTCAAAGATGACAATTTTAAGTGACTGTTATTTTGCACCCGTTTTTGTCTTCAACGATATCAAAATTAGAAATAAAAACAATTCTCTACTATAAATAATGAATGACAATGTATAACCCTTACTGAATAAAGAATTATGAATGATTATGAATTATAAACAAGAATTAGAATATTTGCACAAATACCTCTCAATATTGGCTACGTTACTAAAGAAAGCATGTGCGTTATTGACCGTTATTATACTCATTATTCTCATCTTGAAAAAACTAAGTATAGTAGATAACTATTGAATAGATAAAAACTCCCGATATATGGTGACTCCTTATTTTAAAGCTGATATCTCTTAACCTTTTCAACGCTATGTCAAATACAAAACCAGAGCGAATGTCAACTTTGCCTCATAGATACTCTGGTCTATTATGTGCTGTCAACCATGACGGAAATATCTGTCAATGGCGTTGAAAAGGTTAAACTGCCCAACTGATTTTCATGAAAACAACTAAAGTATCATCCCTATTAAACTAGCTTCCTATTGTAAAAATCGCTAATCCAATCGAAATCAGTGCATCCGATTGGGATCTATGATGGCACACAGATACACTGGCATTCACATACACAGAAATACACGTTGAGCTTATAAATATTTTTTTGTCAGAGGTTAAAAACCGAAACGAAGCGAGAACGGGTCGCTAGTCCTACTAATATAGTAGGTAGTGCTAGTTTGTGGCAATAAATTCCATTCTATTCTATTCTAATATTATGAATGCGAAAAATTGTGTGTGTGTCTTAGTTTGTTACTCTTCCACGCTGCAACTTAACAGCTGGACAGATTTTAATGGGAATAAAGATAGCTTATACCCTAGATTAACACATAGGAAAAAAAGAAAGAAAGAAAGAATCACATTACTTCGCAACAATCACAGATATAAAATAACATAGACGAAAGGAAGGAAAAGGGACAACATAGTCAGGGAAAGGATAGGTATTTTTATGTCAAGGAGAAGGCACACGAGCACTCAGGCCACCTGATGGTAAGTGGCATCTGAGACCCAGAGAGAGAGACTATAATCCTAAGACCTCAAATGCATTGCCAACCCTGAGGACTAAGATGGAATGTCTCTATGCTTTCTATCCAGGAAAATTTTAAAGTTCTTGAGAGTTAACGATAGTCGATATCAGAAGCTAGTTAATAATAAAGCTGATTCATTGATACGGCTAATTATTAAAAATCTACTAACTATTAAGTCGCCTATGTGTTCGTTTTATTTCTGCCGTTTTAACTTTCATATTCCTCCTACAGTGCCGCCAAACATCATAGACGAAGGTACCAGTGGGGATCTGGTGTCGCAAGAGGGCCAGGACGTGAGTCTGTCATGCATGGCAGTGGGCCGGCCACTCCCGCGCATCCTCTGGAGGAGGGAGGATGGCACCAATATTCTGCTGAGGGATGGCAGTGGGGAGCTGCGTAAGGGTAAGTCTTTGAAACATCGCCACCACCATCATCCACCAACATCCACTGCCATTACTATTTCATCTTTTAACCTACCTCCAAGAAGCAGTGTTCGAATTTCATGTTAATGCTTTTCATATTTGTCCTGAGGATTGGCAACGCTATTGCAGATTTATGATTGCAGCCTTGAGAATGTAGTCTCAAGAATGCAAATATTGTTGAGTCAAGGATCCTAAAATTGGCCATTCTGTGTTCTCGTTTGCCTTCTCATAGTTATAAACAAAATAAGACGAAACCTTGGAATGTTTTTCTTTGAAGTAACACAAACTGAAAGTGGGACAATAAATCTTGCCCAAAACAATATTTATCGGTGGGTTGAATAAAAGTCTCGTACATTATTAGGAGAAGGTATTACGAAAAGAAATAATGTTGAAGGTTTTACCGCGTACGTTCAGCTGAATGACGCTGAAAGGCGTAATATAAAAAAGAGAAAAAAGGTACTTACTTATTTAACACTCAAAACTGTGGCAAAAGAATTGAACTTTAGTGGTCCGAACAAATTCTCATCAATCAACATTAGAAAATTTGAGATTATTTTATAGGTAAAAAACCCAGCCGCCGATTTTTTTCCTTTGAACCGATGATATTTATACATCTTTATTGCATAGAGATAAGTAGGTACAAACGGCGATCCTATTGCCTAATGTGTTTTTTTTTGTAATTTCCATTAACAAATATTATGCATACAATTAGGTTGAGATCTCCTTGTAGGTTTAAATAGACCTGTGTTAGCAGGTAGGGTGGGTAAAACTGACGTGGGTGTTATAGCTTGTTAGCTAAGTAAATTAGGTAAAACTGGGAAAAAAGTACATTTTGACAGTTCTCAAGTTAAATGTTACCTCCCAACCCAAAGAGTGAAATAAAAAGACATTATAAAAAGCATTAAGTTATACCTACAATACAGAAAAAATAAAAGAATGACTGTAACACGTTTAAGTTTTTTTAAAATATTATTACTAGCACTGGGAAGACAACTCTGCTAAGTTTGGTAAATTAGTCTGTCAAAAAAAACAAAATGTACGAGATTTAATTTAAAGATAGGTACTTAAAAGTATGATAGGGGATTGTAAAAGATGAAAACAATAATTAGAAACAGGAATTTATTGTTTTTTTTAATATTTCCTTATTTTTTTTGCCCGTGTGGTTTCCGGGTTAGAATAGTGCCACACCATGTAAACATCTCAGCCTACTTGTGCAAAATGTTGCTACAGAATTATAAACATATCTTTTTAGAGTTGTTGGTGTTTCTGTAGCTCTGCCTACCCCACTCTGGGAATGAAGGCCTGATGTTATGTATGTATGTAATATTTCATACAAATTGTTCGTAGTTTTGGAACCCTCAGAGCTCGGGTTCAACTCGCACTTGACCGGTTTTTAAATATACTTAGTCCAAAAATTCGAAAAACAGTTAATAGGTATTTAATTTCTTGTGAATAGATAAAAATGGGTAGTTTATTGTTAGGTTTTTACAAAAATGCTTCATTAATTTGGCCAGCTCATTAACAACGCACCATTTAAAACAACAAACATTTTGACCAAAATTCCACGTAAACCTCTCCACTTAGCATGGCACGAGACGCTCTCATTAATAATTTACGTGTATTCAAACGCAGACCAATTGTTGCATCTGCGAATATTTGACGTGTGAATATTCGTCAAACAATTCTTCGGCAGACAGTGCAGTGGTTGGAATTAGGAGAGCGGAAGATTTTAATAAATGGGAGTGACAGTTCCGATTTACGGTAGCGTGGCGTTTGGTACGCACTCCGCTATTACTTTAATTTATTTTTGTTCTCTCTCCCTCCCACTTTCCTCTTGTGAATTTTGCGGGGCTACATCTATTTGTCCGTTTATAAATTGTAAAATTATATTCAAGCAATAATTTAGCAGTGTCTTGGCATCGTTTACATTTAAACATTGATAGTTACATTACATTGAGTAATTTCATCAATCGAATTGAGTTCACAGTAGATTACGCAAATAAATCATTTTTATGAGCATTTATAATTATCAGCCTTGGTCAAATTGATCTGCTTAAGGTTGACGTTGATCTCAAACCTAATTTATTGCTTAATGACATTTTGATGTTAATGTTCAGGTTAATCTGTTTCAGTGCCAAGTTTCTTGCATCCTGCATAAATTGGACTCGATTTCGGGTCTTTGGCACGGTTACAATTGTTTTTTTTTAATTAGGATGCTCTAGACAGAATCGTATTTCCACGAAAGCTAGCGCCCAGTCTCAAAAGCGTGCATAATTTAAGCCAATGCTGTCATCTAGTTAGAAATTAAAAATTGGTTGTTTCGCAGATAATTTTCATTCAGAATTGCATTTTTGATTGACCCATTAGAAGATTTGTTTAACATTGTTGTTTTCCTTTTTCTGTTTCATCAATAATTATTTTTTATTCTTTATCGACTTTTCGTATACAGGGTGTCTCATTTAAATCGGTTAGTATGGGAAATTCTGAAACTATAAGATATACGAAGATCTGTTGTTAGGAACCATGTCATCGATTTTAATAAGAAGAAAAATTGCATTCTTACATTAAAAAAAGTCCTGTACTTAGCTCGGAAATCAAACCCAAATGTTTTGAAAAAAAAACTTACACTATTTCTATTTAGATATCGATTGTGTAGGTCTTAAGAAGTAAATGGCTCTATGAAACATGATGTCTAAAATGAATAAAATGCGTTGTTTTCGTATGTCATAGTTTCTGAATTTCCCATACTGACCGATTTAAATGAGACACCCTGTGTATTAGTGTTATCTTACTAATATTACAAACGTGAATTTAGTTGGATATATTTTTGTTACTCAATCACGTCAGAACAGCTAAACTTATCTGGAATATTTTTTACTTTTTATCCCCGAAAAAGGTACAGTTCTGAAGGGAACAGTGATAAATAATTGAATATTTTTAAGGTGGTCAACAACAAAATAAAAAAGCAAGTAAATAAATATCATAACAGTACTAAAAATGTAGCAAGGTATGTTTATTATCTACCGTTTCTAACAACTGAACTTGAACGTCTTACTAGGAAAAGTTATTAAGACTTGGGTTCAACTTACTAAGGGAACCTGGAAAATAACATTGTATCAGCGATATCGCACAGACACTTGATACTACACAAAGGACTTAGTTTATATCTTAAACTTATTCGGACGTTTGCTGGCACTTTGCGGTAACAAAACTTGTTTACGGTCTAGTTCAGAAATAAAAATGGGTGTACGCTACAAAAGTGTAATAAGCTTAGTGTAGGGTTCTAATGCCGTTACTGCCATCGCATAAACTATCGCAAAAATAGAGCAATCAATTTCAAGGTTATTTAGTGTAGTTATAGATGATAGTATAGTACGTATAAATTCTTTCAAGTTCGTTAAACTATAAGATAAACAATAGATTAGGAGACCATCGTTTGTTCTAACACTGTTTGTCGTAACGCATCACGAGTCCAAATTATTATTTCCCCTTAACTGGTTTTTAGCTGAGTCTAAATGCATTTTAAGTCATTCAATATCTACGTTTAGGTTTAGTTAGGGTTGTATTTACAACCACGCTATTTTTATTAAAATTCTGACGGGATTGGTTTTACAAATGATAATCCGAACGAATGATGCATTTTGCTGAATGACAATTACTCGTAGGATTTCCAATATAGACCCATAAAAACCTTGTTTTTTTCTACAGTTGACATGTACATGGGCCCTAACCTCAATCTGACTAAGGTCGAGCGTCAGCAGATGGGCGCATACCTCTGCATTGCTTCCAATGATGTGCCGCCCTCAGTCTCCAAACGCATCATGCTCAACGTTAATTGTAAGTTCATCTTAGATAGGAGCGACACTATTACAAAAGTTATATTGCAAATATCCTATGTCAACGAGGGTTTCTTTGGTTTGAGCATTGAATTTGCAAACATCATCTTCTTATAAAGCTAGTATTCAATATTAGGCAGCTAAAACCAGTATATTTAAAGTTCAAGTCGTTTATCCACTATTTGCAATAACTTAACTTTTGGTTGCTTAGTTTTTATTTTGAGATACCAAATTAGCCTTCACACAATCAGAACAAATTATAATTTGTGGAAACCTTTGAAAATGAATGACAAATCACAATGACTGTTATTGCAAAATCATTCAATAATATTAGTTAAAATCAAATGTACAGAGTGACGTTTTATTCAAATGCAATAATGCATAAATTCCCAACGCAGCAATGTCCATTAACTTTGAAAATTATATTACGCTGCCATAACAAAGGCGGACTTTAATGGAATTCGAGTTCGCTGCACGCTCTGAAATTCCTCTGCAAACTCTAAGTGTGTTTAAAATAAGTGCTTGTTTGCAGTTGTCCCTTCGATAGTAGTAGCTACAAAGGTAATCGGAGTGCCAACGGGTTCTCAAACTAGATTGGAATGCTTCATTGAGGCGTACCCGCAAGCTATTAACTACTGGCTGAAGAGCGGCGAGGAAATGATACTTTCCGGGTAAGTACAACCAGTACAAGTGTACTTGACGACTAGTTCACCCGCATCTTGAGAGCGCGGTCGCATCGCGGACGACGAAAGTTGTAGTACATGGTCTCGAGGATGTTCTGATATGATATGGGAACTACTGGAAAGCGGACGAGCTACAATACCATTATTTTTCCTATAATAATAGATATAAAATGATTATTTGTCTAAACATCTATAAGAAGAATACACTTGAACTTTAGAGTCCCAAAGCAAGTTGAACTGTGTTACCTGTTTCTATTTAAAAAAAAACTAATTTTTTGATATGTTTAATTCAGGGAACGGCACAATCTGTCTGAGGACAGAATTCTGCCATATAAGACGAAGATGACCCTCAGTATCACAGAGTTTCGGAGCGAGGACGCTGGATCGTACACATGTGTGTCCACCAACACCATGGGCAAGACTGAAGGAACCGTTAGGCTTTATGGTACGTTGTATGGTTGACATTATTACGTAGCTCATCATCACTTACCTAAGAGCTGAGCTATGGTGGACTAATTTAAATACCTTTCTATTACGAGCCTTCTCTGTAACACCTTGATTCGGCACGACGCCTATTTTTTCTTAATCTACTTTAGTTCTTCTTGTTCCCCTCTCATTTTTTTAATAAAATATGTTGCTTTGACCAAATAAGAGAGTAAAATGATAGGGAGACTTTACAGGGTTATTTGAAATTTTATAGATTAATGTACAAAGTAATTTTCTAGTTTAAATGAACCCTTTTTACAAGCTTTATATTAACTTGCAATGTACGAGTATGTTTGTCCGGTTGGAATCTCGCAAAGAAGATTTGAACCACTTCCCGCAAACCGATTGAGCTGAATTCAATAACCATCGAGCTGGTATGATGATGGAGTCAGAAGGTGGCGACAGGATCCCCGCTATACTTAACGTAGACCCACCGAGTTTGTATTCGTTAGGTTAGTCTTGAATAACAGTAAATTACTTTGCAAAAAAAATACAGTTAGCAACAAAAGCTTGTCTTGAAAATTCATCAAAACCCTGCATACAGACCTACTTGTAACTATTGTTATAAGAACTCAGGTAGAATAAATTGACGACAAATAATAAACCGGTTAAACTAAATTTACCGTCTTATTTTAAACGTAGAAGCTAGGTCCAAGATTTAGGAAGTTCCACCTGCGCACCCATTTAGCAACAAATAAACTAGGAGATTTTATTATATCTGTCAGGGCTACTCTTGCTCGGTAATGAAGCACTTCTTTCTTACCATTAGTGGAGGTTCACAGTCAGCTCCGCATATAATTTCTTATTTTTCGCCAAACGGAAATAACTTTTGAACTGTAGTGACCCCTGTCCAGTTCCTAATATTCCTGAGCCATGACGTCTTGGGTCTGCCAACGCTTCTTTACCCTGAAAGCTTTGCCCATGACGATTGTTTGACGATGTTAGGATCGCTTGTTTCTGAGAATTTGACCCTTTCCTCCTTTTGAATGTAGCCTAGGCGCTTAGAGATCATTGTTATCTTTGCTATGCTAAACCTCCTCATTAAAGTCCCCTCAGAAGAAAATCTACTTAATTAAAGTTTTCTCTTTTATGTTAAAACGAAGTTATCGGAATTAATTAATTGCTATAATTAAAAAGTTGCTCAAATTCTTTCGTCGTATTTACAAGGATAATCACTGCAAAATTAAATATTTTTTCCTTTACAAAAATGGCTAGTGGAGTCATAAAAGAGTCGAGCTTGTTAAATATGAATAAGACTAATGAGGGTTGGTTTATTCGTTCCTAATTAGTTTAACTAGTATTTTCCTACGTGTATGTCTAGGTATATCCATTCTATTTTTATTGCTATTCCTTTACGAGCTGCAATGTTTTAATGGATAAAAAATAATCTCCAGAATCTTCTTCTTATGAAATAGGAAAATTTGAAATCTGAAGTAGCTATTGTACTGGATCTAAGACTTCATACGGTCATCCCGTATAGGAATCAGACGCGTCGCAAAATAGAAGTTTATGTAACTGATGCATAATAATGGGTATAAAACAGTGTTTTATTGCCTTATTATGTCCAGTTTCAGCAAACATTTTTTTCTACACACAAATAATAACTAGTACTCTAAGATGATTTCAAAATCTGAAGGCAAAAGACTTGCGTTGCTAACAGAGATACCCTGTAACCATAATGTATAGGTGCTAAACTAAGTTTTGTATCGACTTATCATTCTTATTTCAATTCATACTAGAGTAACTTACATACAGTAAATCAAGCCTGTTTTCTACAGGGGTAGGCATTGGCCACTTATTTCCACCCGCTAAGATCCTAACAAATCTATTTCGCTTCTTCCACATTCATTTATCGTGTCCATGCACGTCGGTTACGGGTACCTACTTAAGATTCGGCCCTATGTCTCCGATGTGATTCAAAAAAGTACGCCTAGGGGTAGCCCCTAGAATTGGGGCCTATTTATTTTGAGTTGGTTTTGGAAGATGTTCCAAATTTGAAATCCATAACTTAAGAGGCCTTATACGAAGTTTTCCCGATTTCGCTGATTAACTTTATTTTAAGTTGAAATACTTTATTTCTACAAATTTTAAAGTGCAACACGAAAGATAATTTTGATTTTCAGCAAATGTATTGACCGAATTGATTTGAAACCGGTGACTGCTTTGTAAATTTTGCTGTAAGAGGTTTAGAATAAAGCATATTCACGAATCGTTTTGATATCTAAAATGTACGGAAAAAAATCAATTTACTGCTGTAAAAGTCGATTAAAAAATGTAAGAGAATTTTCTGTAAAAAAAAAAATAACTTGGTAAAATTTTATAGATAATGGCCAAAAAAAATTCATTGATTTTGTCTACAGCTCTCGTTCATAAAATTAGAACAACAGTTATAAACTTCGGCTCAAAATCAATCCATTACTTTTTAAAAATCAAATTAGCAATATATGTATTAAATCTCGCATTATAAAACTCGACAAAAATAAAAAGTAGCTCATTCATTCCTAGCACATTTATTCGATTATAACTGAAGTGATATTTCATGATGTGCATTAAAACTTATAGAGAAGCAGTATTTTAACTGTAAAATACACGAAAAGAAGCAAAACCGGCAAAATTTCGTATACGGCCCCTTAATCATATTCAATATCGTGATAAGAACATTATGCTCAAGCCGCCAGCAGACACACTACCACGACTAAACTATCACAAATTTGAGTGTTGTAATGCTGATCATAGCCAACGAGTTTTGAGCACCTTATAAAAGACTTTTGATACAAGTTTAAAAAAGGAACAAGTAAATTTGTCTCTAAAAAGTCTGGTTATGCTATGTTGATTTATTTTTGACACTGGCACGTCAAAAACTTAACTGAACTGCCAATCATAACGCTAGATTTGCGTCGTAGGCATGTGTTTTTTTGTTGCCCGAATGAATGATGGCTTAAGCCGGCCCTTTCTATTTTGTATTGATTTTTGACAACCCTGCCTACGAAGAGGGTAGCCTTCCCAAAATTGTTCGTCGGAAAAATATTTGTATGATTAGCTTTAGTATTTATTTGTTACTGAGTCCTAGATGTTTTCTTATGTGTTGATGTTAGGTATATACTTCCCTAAATAAGAAGGTTTATCGTTGCCTAGTACCCTTAGTACAAACCTTGGGCTTAACTGGGGCTAGGTAAAACTGTGAGAGATTGTCCGCTAATATATATTTTGATTCACAGAAATCAAAATAACAACTACAACAACCACGACAACATCGACAACGACGACGACAACGACAACCACGACGACCACTCTACCGCCACCAACAACAACTGAATTATTTCAACCTCGTAAGTATTCTGCATCTTTATATAAATGTTTTATAATACAAAGAAGCAATAATAGTGTTATACAAAAAAACAACTAATAGGTAGAGTTATAAATAAAGTAAAGGATAGTAAAGACAAAACAAATGTCATAGATTTTTATTAACTTTCGCGGTTATCACAGTTGTTATTTTACTTTGTATACGTTTAATTACAAATATACATGGTGTTTTTTTGGTCGACAACTTCCAAAACAGGAACAGGATTTTAATTAATGCTGAATCAGAATATCACATTTAAAAATTAAAAACCTTAGGAGGTCAGAGAAATAGCATTTAAAAAAATCCCATTATTAAACATAATTGTGGTAACCATGCGCCGTGTTTACCGAAGACTTTAATGACGTCACCGTTATGTTTCATCTTTCACATTTTCTAACGGTGTCAGCAATGCTTTGACCACTCACAAAGTAAATGTTTATAACATCAAACATTTCCCCAATTGTCCAGAAGTATTTTTTTTGCCGAGACATTCTTATTATCAATTAAATGATTTAACACTTCACTTCACAACTGACGTCGCTTGCGCATTGTGAGGATAGTATCATACAATAACACACTGATCGTGACAATAAGCGGCCTACCACCTTTAAAGCTATCGAAATGAGACCATGTTTTATAAAATACTGGGGATATTCTTTCGGCTTTTCATGAAAAAAATAAAAGTAAAACGTATATTTTTTTAAGCTCAGAATCATGAATATAGTAACCCCTATTGTGGAAGTTGCTGACCAAAAAAACACCCTGTATCACAGGAATTACAAGGATGCAATGTGGTCGGCCGATTTTTTTAACACTCAACAAAAAAATAAACTGAGTATTTTATTGTTTTAGCCGATGTGGTGCTTCTATACCCAGCTCAACAAAAATCTAACACAGAAGTTACGACTTACGGTAAGAATTTTATCACCAATCTGGTAATAAATCGAGAAAATAATCTAGCCAAAAAATAATAATTTTGCATTAAGTACTTATATTTAACTATTTTTTTGTTCAGATACAATGCAAAATGTCATCGAGCAATCCGTGCTTGACAACAACTGGCTACCAACTGCGGAGTCTACGGGATCCAGTGCACATCAAGCCCTACCTCTCCCTACTCTTGCAGTAATTTCAGTGTTACCACACCTAAATTGTATTTTTTATAGTAGTTTCCAAACGTTATGCGTAATACTATTCAAATTTCCAAAATTCCTTAATAGCGCGAGATGATAAGATTTTTTTATTGAATGGAAATCAGAGTCAATTTTAAATTTACACCATAGATAGTTGTTGTTTTAATAATAGGTACTTGCTACTGTAAAATAACGACAGAAAATCATAATTTTTAATGGCTGTAACGTCTTTTTTTTCGTATAAGCTCCATAACGCGCTTCCTGTGGGACAATATTTATGAATAATTTAAAAATATCAATGTAATGTTTACGAAAACCTTATTTTGTTTCCTGGCTGGTTTCTTATTGATACTAAGATAGTATAAACAAATTAACAATAAAATTGGTATGAAAGCATGACCACTAAAAAGTACCCAAGTACCTAAGCGTGATGTTGAAAGTTTGGATTGAAGTAATAAACAGATGATTTTGCTTGCGTGCTTTAATTTTGTAACCGTAGTAAAATTGTGACGTCTTAAAATTTTCTGCTAAAGTTTTTTTAGAAAATCAAAAATTGATAAGTATCTAAACTTTCAGCTCAAATCAGGGATAAACCAAAACTACAAATAAAGGGTGTTGAAGTTTGACGGAATTTATAATACCCCGAGCAGTTGTCAGTGTAAGTGACAGTTAATTACCTACTTCTGTTTGAAGCAATTATTTTATGGGCTGGTATTTCTTTCATTTTACGACATTCATTCAGTAAAATAATTAAATCTGTTATCATGCCACAATTTATGCTATTTCATCTGTAATATAAAAAAATCCATGTGAAATGCTAATAACCCATTACCTAAGCATATCAGTAACAATGTATAAATCAATAATAACATATTGTTAATGTACATACACTTATTGAAATATATAGCTAACAAAAATATGATTCAAAACATATTATTTGCTTTTTTTATTAAACAAATTGGTTAAAGGCTGAATTCTAGGTAGGAATTTAATTAGTAAAATGTGAAACCTTTCTGGTGAAAAGAAAAAACTAAGTTTTACCTCTTGACAATCCAGGGACACAATTAGTACCCGAAATAATACGATTGATAATTTTACGAACAGTGTGACTATAAAAACTGAATCTTAAAGAATTTCTAATTACACTTCTGTACTCCTTTGCGAGCTGGACTGTTAAGTGGTAACATTAAATGCACTTTAATTTATTTAAGTGATTGATTCATTTCAATTTTAAATTATTTTGAAATGATCATGTAAAGGTTTTCAAAATTTTTCGTATGACTTATTTCGATTGCTTCTCACGTTTGTAAGCGTTATTTAGTATTAGGGAATGTTATGTAAATATTGCAAGCATAGATTAACCGTTTTATTACAGTACATTACAATTTAGACAAGTAAGTTTAGCCTAAGTTCTAAGTGTAAGAATGTAAATAATGAAATAAATAATAAAAACCGATTTTTAATGATGTTGTTTCAATAAATATACCTACCTAAAATTTGCCTAAAGTCACATAAAAGTTAGTTTTGACTCCAAATTTTTAGCTATTTTTTCCTTTTCCATATCATTAGGTATTATTCTCCATAGTTAGAACAATAGTTTTACAATTTCGTCACATTGTAGATTAATCGAGTTCGATTCAGCTATCACTGCCAAAGGACAGAAAAGACAAACTTATATTAAAAAGCGATCCACAAACAAAATCTTTTGTTTCCAGAATATTCCTCCCAAAACTCGTTTGTTCAGTATATACTCGTATAACTAAGTAGTTTTTGAAGAATCAGGACCATTGCTCGTTACTGTGCAATATTAGACCCGCGGTGGTCGTATAATCTTCGTAACGGATGTTTGAACAAACTTTCGATGCATTTTCTACGTATTTAAGTTAACTATCGCAAATAGGAGTTGGCGTAACAGACGAGGAAGTTTTAGTATCAAACGAATAAGTTTCCTGTACGAGATTGTAGACAAGCTTGATATCGAGCTCGAGGTTTCTCGACGTTTCGTTTGACAGACCAGGACAGTGACACCCTCTGGAGGGCTAGCACAAGTTGTCTGCGACCTGTTTGTCGTTCGGATGTCCCTTTTCATCTAGACTGGAACGATAGAGACGCACTGAGCAACAAGCGGAAAAATACGTGTGCTACCCATACACAAGCTTCCGTGAAAGTGGCTTATCAATGCATATTGTTGAAACAAAACAAAACAATTTGTAATACAAGCTACAAGCTTTCGTAAAATTGGCCCTACGACAAATTGACTATATCAAGCACCTACCTAAACAAAGGCGTGGATCCACGTGACGTGAAAGCATCAATATAATGTTGTAAATGATTTATGTTGGTTTGACCACTATAATCAAACAATCATGCAGCATGCATGTTTGGATGAAATGATTCTGCCACACTGTCTTGTATTAATTTTAACTATAACGTTGTAAGGGGAATGATTGCTTACAAATAAATTAAAATAGATGTTTTTTATCTTTTTATTAATATATAAAATGGTGTTAAAGGTTAGGTTCACAAATCCCTTTAACACACAGGGTTTGTGAGGGTACAGTACTGCTATCTTAACAAATCATATAATAATAATTACACGCTATATTTATTACATCTAATTAAACTAAGTTAAATTACTATGGTATAAGAGATGGTAATCCACGCAGTTATAAATGTATTAACTTTATATATGGGAGTATTTTTGCAAATTTAGAATTATACACCGTAAGAACTTATTATACCTTCCTAAATTAATCACTAACAAGAAGGAAGCCACAATATGTTAGATGCGTATGCAGATATCTCCATCTCATTCCAACGTATTGTTGCGTCCCTCTTGTTAGTGACTAATTCAGGCAGGAAGGTGTAATAAGATCTTTAAAGCGACGTGTAGGGCAACCATCCTTTCATACTAATTTTGAACAATTTTTTTTTGTAGTGTTTAAAATCGATATTATCGAATTTTAGATTTTGCGATGTTATTTTAATGCATTAATTTAACCAAAAATCAAGATTTATAAGCGAAAATCACGTTTTGCACAAAGCTAATATGGAAAAACATTGTCGTACCCGTCGCCTTAAATACCAACTCGACACACTTAACTTATGTCTCGGCTGTTTCCCTAAACTACGTCCAAATGTCTCAAAAATACAAGGACGACAGTAAGGTCCGTATTAATAAACTGATCTCGACGGTAATGCTCGTCTCAAGAATTACAGTCAAAAGTTACATTATCTATGGCTTGATGTTTACTTTGACGTATATTGTGACGCGTATCTAAGTCACGATGAGTTTATAAATACGTCTCTAAGGCTGCATTTCCACTACAGCCGAGTAGCGCAGCGGTGTGCGAGGATAAAATCCACCAATACAATTCCTAGCCTCGCTCAGCGCAACCCTCCTATTGGTGGATTTTTTCCTCGCACACCGCTGCACTACCTTGCGCAGGTAAGGTGAAAACGCAACCTAATACTGGTTAAGATAAACAATTATATTTTTGTGGGACCGTACCGTCGTCGTCTTACTTACTCAAACTCGTATCTGCATATTTTTTTTGCTGTGGTAATTTTATTTTCATTCCGTAATACTTACAGGCAATAAGTTTACGCACAGCAAAAAATATATGCAGATATCAGTTTGAGTAAGTAAGACGACGATAAATCACGAATTTATAATAAAACCTCATCAAAATTTTCAAGTCAAATTTCAAAAAGTTCTTCTTGATTTCAAATTGAATTAAACGTAAGATTATAATAACTTACAAAGGCCGCGGGAAGCCCTATCAGCTGAGGTTAGAAGCACAATTGCCCTCTCGTAGCGCCGGCGTATCAGGGCGCACCGTTCGGCAACTCTTTGTAATGCAAATCTTAGAGCGAACACAATTAAAATGTTAATTAATTTACTACGGCATAAAATCGCGCGGTCGCCTATTTACTGGCCATGTAAAAGTATAATTTACAAAACGGTAGCGTGTGGTTTTAAAATTTTAATTAAGAGACGCGGCCTGAATAATCTGATATTTTTATTTAAAATGTAAACTTGAATGAAATAAGGAACGTGCCTTACGGATTTAACATTGGTTTTGTGGTTGAATTTTAAAGCTAATGCTAAAAGAAGACGACTTAATTACACACACATTAAGATTGAAACAGACACAATTACTTAAGATAAATAATTCAAGTCTAAGGATCAATAAATTTACTTTTATAAACAGAGTGGCCCAAAAGTTTTCGTTTTAAGTGGCCATATTCGCAATACAACAATGATAAAGGATGGCCTTATGGTGCTTCCTTGCGAAGAACTTGAAATGGCGATAGTTTGCCCTTCGCCTTAACACCCTACCCCTACACCTCCCTATACCTACTTTAAAACCACAACATTTACGTTAATAATTCGTTAATTAATTGTATAGGAAGCCCCTTCAGTATTTCAGTTTTTTTTGTTAGTAAATCAGCCGTACGCCGTCGAACGAATGCACAGCGTAGGAATATTAATAGGGTTCCGTTGGGCTCCCTTCGGGCACGAAACCCTAAAAAAAGACAAATCGTACTACAAACATGTATATTATCACGCTTTTATTCCCAGACTGGGATAGGCAGAGCTACTGAATTACCATCAACTCTAAAATGAAGGGTCTCAGATTCCACTTACCATCAGGTGGCCTGAGTGCTCGTGTGCCTTCTCCTTAATATATATAAAAAAAAAACTGTTACCACATTTTGCACAATCAGGCTAGAATGATTGGCAGGTTGCAAGCCCATCGCTTAACAGTACTACAAACCCTTGTTCCCTATTTCGCCTCTTACGACATCCACGGGAAGACACGGAGTAGCACTATACTAACCCGGCAACCACATGGACACCGAAACCGTACTATTTTATTATTAATCGAAAGACTTCGCAGAAAAATGACCGCACATATTAACCTAAATAATGTAAGTCACTTGACAGCAAACAAAACGCAACAACGTAAAATAATTGATCAAAAGTCAGCGATAAATGCGACTGGAAACCTCAAAAGTCGTTAAGTCGTGTATTACTTGTACTACGTACGCAAATGAAGTCGTTCTTTATCCCGCAGTCGACTCACGATCGCAGGAGGTACATTTATCCCAGTCTTGAATAAGATATTGCCGAGACACGGACAAAGTGGAGATGTTATCGCCCGTCTTCGAGTGGCCACCATGCATAACACGGGTGATTTACTTTTCCTGCTCTTGTAAAAATCTGTTTGGGTTGTAGGTATGATTTTTAGTAATTATGGTACAAAATTAAGAAAAAAACATTTATTCACTAAACACAACAAACGTACATACATAACATCACGCCTGCATTTCCAGAGTGGGTTAGGCAGAGCTTCAGAATTACGAAAAACTCCTTAAAAAAGTTAATAATACTGTAACCACATTTTGCACATCAGGCTAAGATGTTTACCAGTTTATTAGTGACAGGTTGCAAGCCCATCGCCCAGCAGTACTATAGGTGAAAACTTAAGTAAAGGACTTGTTGTATATAGTTCTGTACAAGAGTAATCTGAAACTACGTCAAATTTCAAAAATATAATTTTGAACGGTCTATACAGATGTGTTACAACTAAATATAATAGTTCCATCACCGTCGGTACTGGATGAAAAACAGCACTGTAGGTGTCTGACACCGCAGCATTTTGCTGAGCCAGTGTCCCTATACCTACTTTAAAACCACAACATTTATGTTAATAATTCGTTAATTAATTGTATAGGGACCCCTTCAGTATTTACTATACACAGCGTAGGAATATTCTTCAATGGAATTGACTGCTGGTATGCTCGTAATGTTTTCAGGGTATCTTAAACATTAATTACGTAGGTAAGTTACGTTAGAAGTTTAAGATACCCTGAAAACATTATGGTTTCAGCAGAAAATAGCATTCGATGAAATGATAGACACCCCTTCAGACGACTTAGGCATTGATCCTTGAACAGGTTTTGGGCGAGTTCATTGCAGTGGTCTGTCCAGCCTTTTGAAGTACTTCATGATTATTGTGTCTGCTTCTTGTGGGCATTTATTTACAAATACTCATGGATTTCATTTGTTTTGGTTAACCAAGGTGCATTTGTTGTCGTTCGAAAGACATTGTTATGAAATGTTTGAAGGATTTCAACATAAGAGTGACTTGCCGAGCCCCACAGCTCAATTAATTATGTCCATAAGCATCAGGTTTTTTTTTTTGTAAATAAGCAACTTATTTTCAAGTCACTTCTTGGATCTTCTCCCCAAAATCCATAGTATTGACCTATTTGTGGTTGAGTATGTCTCGTTTATATTGAATATATTTTCTCGTATTAACATCCAGTCATGATGAACTCCCAGGTATTTAACTGTATCAACAGTTGAGAGAGAAGGTTATATGGGTAGATATTTGAACACCATCCTTAATTCCACTGATCTAAGTGTATTTGCAGGTCATCAAATGTAGTAAATTGATTGAAATCTTTTACTGAATAATAAAACGTACAAAGTTATAGTCTCTGCGGCATTGAAAGAGAACCGACAAAACCTTCAGCGCCCGACAGATTTACGATTCGCTATCTGGGGGCGCAGTCGGTTTGATAGGTCACTGAATCTATTGTTCATTTTATTAGCCCCAAATATATTTGAATAGGCAATCCGATGCTAATATTTGACGAGAAATCCTGGATGGATTTTAAAATCAACGTTTTTTGGGAATTTTATGACCTCAAAATTATCATTTCATAATTAACGATTGTACTCCCTCAGTTTTAATGACTAATGACGAATAAGTAGTTCCTTAGTGACGTGTTTTCATACACAGGTTTGAAAAAGGAACGAGTGATTTGTTTTTATCCTCGTGGGACCCGGTGTGCCATAGGAGGTAGATAATCAACGCAATCTAGTTTAAATTATACTTTAATGAACATAAAGTTCATTTTTATTTGTTTTAAATTTGTAAATAGCATTTAACTTTATTTCCTGCGAGATTCAAATTCCCATTTACAAAAATGTCCCTTTTTGTAGTACGATGGGTCTCAAGGGGTTAAAATATGTCTGAGTATGGCGGTTAATGAAGAACAGCATTGCATTAATCCTGGTTTTTAGGGTTCCGTAGTCAAACTAGGAACCCTTATAGTTTCGCTATGTCCGTCCGTCCGCAGCCTAACGCAGAGACTCTTAGTACTAGAAAGCTGTAATTTGACATGAATATACATATTAGTCACGCCAACAAAGTAGTACAATAAAATATAAAAAATATAATTTTTTGTACCTCCCCTACACGTAACTTGGGGATGTATTTTTATTTCTCGTCTACCCCATAGTGCGGGGTGTAGTTTTCGATCAAGGGATCTGTTTAGGAAATATTAAGCTTTAAAGCGCTAATTTTTGTTAGAGTCAAGTGTCAACAGCTAAAACTACAAATATTAAAAAAAAAAAAAATTAAAGCACACATAACGAATTTAAAAGAAAAACTATCACGACTAAGTCGACATCATTGGTTCTTGAGATACAGGCGAATAAAGTGTTAATACCTACTAAATTAATCTAAGACGGCACCAAATGACTTTAAATCGAAAATTTGTTATTACTTGTTGTTATTAAGACTAAGTACTAACGGCTTCGGAACCCTACACTGTGCATGGTCCAACATGCCAAGAGCATGCAACATCGGTTTTTTTTTAAAACTGCATTTTACCAAAATAATTGAAAAACTAGATCGTGCAAAAGTTTCGTATTTCAAATGATTTCTCATTCAGGCTTTCAATCATAGCCCAAGTATTAAATTTCATTTAAGACGTTTAACGCGGATCGTAGGTTTTTTTAATACAAACAATTGCAAGTGTGATTTTTAACATTAAATACACATAATTTAAACGAGAAAATAGTCTCGTCACTACATTGATTAAATCATTTCATTAGTAATCAAGTCAATTTGTAAACAAATAAATTTTACCTGGCAACAGCTGCTGTCTTCAAACGTAGGTGTCAGCTATCTAAACAATTTTTGTACTAGTAAAATATTACACAGGTTTAATTATATTTTTATAATAATATAAAACCACAAAAGGAGTTGACATAGCGCAATTCGGACAACATTTTGTGGTCAAGTGGTCAAATGGATTTCTTTATTTTAGTACAATTACTGAATTGTATTTTTTATCTAACTGCAAATTAATATTTATTCGAAGCTGAAATGTTTTTATAATTAATTCCACACATTGTTAAAAACAGGTGTATTCCAATTTGAGCTCGAACTTTACAAAAAGCATTTCCATTTTTATGAATTGTTAGTAAACCCAACCACTCCTTATTTATATCCCTGAAATAGTTACAAAACTAGCCGTTGCCACTTTAAAACTACCCACATACAAACTAAATGAATATACACTTACTCTATCTACTTCCAACTTAACCCCATAGAGCGTTTCCCCGCCGCAGTACCTTTTTGCGTCAATAATAAATACACGTCCAACGCAAAGGGATGGATAATTGTTCTATTTGTTGGGAACGGGTTGAGGAGGGTCGATAGCCACTCGCCCTTGTAATTTATTTATTCCAAGGTGTCAAGGCATGTACGGCCCGCGTCCGTATGAATGACGTCTGATTAGACGACGAACCGTGGACGTGCCAGTGTTGACAGCGGTACGTTCAGACGTCTATTTTGGACATGTGGAAATTTTGTAATAAAGGCTGTCCCAGAAGTAAAGAGACAATTTTCATAAACAAAATTGTTCAAAGAGAAAACATCTAAAAAAGGTTAAACCAACTCTCATATCAACAGTCAATGTCAAATCTTTTGAATAAGCCGGGAGTCATGTACTATTTCGGTTGCTAAGCAACCAGGAATAATGATTTTGGAATATTGTCTAGGCAGACGTATATTAAAGATCAAAAGGAGCACTCTAAAATTGGCCACGGAAAAGTTTACAAAAAAACATAGAAAGTAGACATTATTAATGTCGAGCCTGATTCCTGTCGATAAAAATTGCATTACTGGCAAGCGATATTTTCTTGCTTTTTGTCGAGGTAGATAGATATGGTCGTTATGTAAAAATGCAAGCGAAAACCCCAAATCTTTCACTGTATTTTTTTTTTTATGTTAAGGAGAAGCCACACGAGCACTCAGGCCACCTGATGGTAAGTGAAATCTGAGACCCATAGACATTTGAATTCTCAAGATTATAATCCTAAGACCTCAAATGCGCTGCCAACCCTGAGGACTAAGATGGAATGCCTCTATGCTAGTAATTTGTATTTAATTATTGATGGACCAGATTGGCCAACACTGTAGCTTCGAGATCTTGAAAAGCTGTGATGAGACAAAAGATGTGAAGAGCAATTAACCATTAAAAAATTGATAATATATATGTAGTAGGCGCCTATTCAGTATAGTTTATTTCATGTTATTAATACAAGTTTTATAATAAATAAATAAACCTGTACTTTTTAAAATATTTATATTAAATATTTTTAATCTTTTTTTGTCTCTTTACTTCTGGGACAGCCCAGTATGCTGATTGTTTGATATATCTCAAAATAGAAAAGGGTAGACTGAATAATAAAGGCGTGAAAGGTAAATAAACACAAAAAAAGAGGGCGGTTGGCCGATTCGGTTAATAGACTTTTTTTAATTACCGTCATCCATTTTCCCGTTTCTTTTTAGTAAGGTTTGGCCTTGATTACATAATTAAAATGTCCGGTTATTTTACTAGACTGAATATTATACCTGCTTCATGATTGATGGAAGTAATTGTGAATATTTTGACCATGGTAACACCGACTATATTATTTGTATTTTATAAATGACTAGCTTGGGTTTTATTTTTGTCCCAGGGTCAGGATATACCTAGGCTTCAAAACTCACCGTCGTCGGATAGCCTTTACCTGTAGTGAACCTTTGTCACCTTGATGCCATGAAGAAAATAAATGCGATAACTGAACATTACAAAAGCCATTTTTGCACAGAGCCCATTTAAAATTTGAGAAACATATGTATTGACTTTACAATTAATCTATTTTTGTTATGTTGAGAGATGACAGTCTAAACTATCGGTTCTTATTCTCAACTGCTCATGCAAAGTAAGGATGCTGTCTTCGAGAATATAAACTCCGAAAAGGCACCAACGCACAAGCGCTAACTAAAAAGATAAAGACCACCAACGGAGATCTTCTTTTAGTTGACAGAAATTAAATTAAATAGCTGTAGTAAGCTAAGCAAAGCTGTGATTCTACTAACATCATCGTTGATGTATGAAACGTAACGTTAGGCTCGTGTGGAATGTAGACGATGATTAATAACAATCTTCATCTTATCAGATGTTACCTCTTTGATTTGAATGTAAAAATGTTAAAAGTGCAAATTTTTCTGTACGTCACAATTGGTCGCGTCACAAACGACGCTTTATACGACATAATAGGCGAGTTAGCATTCGATCCAGTAGATTATATTATTATAAATATTTTATATCTAAGCTATTGAATGTCACTCTATTTTTTTACTCTTGCTTAAATATCCGTTGTTGATAAGTATTTTTAAAGTGCAATCAACCACTAAAGAGCCGGGGAAAAAAAAGATGCTCTAAAGTGTTCCTTACTTCGCTGCTCCATGCTAATTACGCAACCGCAGTTGCATGAACACTTGACGCTGACAAAATGTGCAGCTTCAGTTGCATTGTTGTGTCATTATACTAGTATATATTTCATTTATTTATCCTATTTAATATATTTATATGTTTATACGTTTTTTTTTTATCTTTATCTTCTGTCTCTTAAATTTTTGTAAGTTTAGCCATTCACTGTTTTATTTCTCAAAAATTGTACATACCTTTTGTGTTAGCGTTTCTATTCCGTGCTTTACTTTATTACTTTCTACAAACATACATACATACACATACAGCACATTAGTGGCACAGTAGGTATAATCAGTTGTTCGTTTTCACACAAAGGTGTATCGCGTGGATTGCATGTTTGCGTGGCTCGACTGTACGCACCGCGAGTTACCACAAACAATCTCAGCAGGACCGAGCCGGTTTAGTCGGGGCGGCGCCGTCACCGCGTTTGGTTGCGTGCGTGTCAAGTATTCAGCGACGCGCATCGACGCTACTCGAGCGGCAACAGGTAACAAAAACTGCAAAGGGGCTAGAAATTACCTATGTATACTTTGTTTAGCTGTTACTTAGGAGTCTACAACCATAACCGTCAAAATTTTGCTAAATATCTTGTGCAAACTAAAGTAAAACAGAACCCCCACAGGTTCGTTAAGTTAACAGCGTCAAGTAGCAGTCGTCTAGAGCTAGAACAAAACGACTGAGCAAAGGCTAAACTGCACTGCATTAGTTTACCTGCCGACATAAATAAACAACAGTGAGGCAAAGTTTAATACAATGTATTTAAACCGTAGCCTTTACAAGTCGCTACAGTATAAGGAAAATATGAAGTAAATTCTGGCGCCTGTCACCGCAGTACAATAGGGAACGTGCATTATTTTTTCTTAAAGTGCAATGAAAGAGAGGAATAACTGTATACGCAAAATAATTGTCGTGTAATTTTTCCATATTAAATAGTCATAGTTCAAACCCCCTGCAAAAACACTCTATACAAAATCGTCGACAGGAATGACGTCACATCTGTTGTTCCATATTTAAAATGTAAGGACCTTATAAAGAAATTTGCATTTATTTCGTAAATTACTATGTTTAAGCCAATATCGTTGAATTAAAATATTACGTAAATAAAATGAGCATGCCGAAAAAAACTATCTAAACATTAAATGAAATTTTAAATTTTTACATGTTTTAATTCTATATAAAATCTTAAGGGGGCACCGAGCTTTTTGCGCTCATTAACTTTAGGTATTTTATGCACTTTGTGTATGTGTGCGTATAGCACACCAGCAAAGAGCGAGCTGGAGCCATGCGCCGGCCGCGCGCCGCGCCTGACGAGCCGTGCGCCGATCCACTAGGCGCGGAGGTTGCTACCAATGTTTACAAAATAAAAAAACATAATCGATTCCGAATACTTTTATTAAAATATTGACTATAAGAAGTTAAAAACTTTTTTCAGTCTAAATTTTTTTTTAAATTTGTTGTTTACTGTCGGTAGGTAAGGTAGGATTGAATTACTTGTATGAGGTACAGTCACATCACGAGATTGTTGAGCCACTCTAGAACCCACTCACAGATAGATAGATAATTTTTAATTAATGTCGTTTGTACATCTAAGGTGTATTTAGCTAGTGTTAAGTTATTTATAATATTTATTGGGCAAATTGTTCGGCTAAAGAGAATAAATCATAAGTAAAAGCCGTACATCTTCCAATCGGCCATCTTCCCTCTCCGAAGGTTACCGTTCGAACCCTTTCATAGAAAGTTGACGGTAAATTTTGACGTAAATAATTTCTTTTGCGTGACTTGACGCTGTCATTAGGACAGAGTTCTATGGTGGCTCAACAACCCCGTGATTTAATGTGACTGTATATTGAAATGAAATAAAACCTAATTACCTTTATTGACAATATTCTAAGCACAAAATAAAGTGAACTCAATACCTAATGTAAAGTAATAAGAACGGCTGAGTAGGGCAAAAATCCCAGTCATGGACCCTTTCTTCAAGATATTATTTTTAACTGACTTCAAAGAAAAGGAAGTTCTCAGTTTGACCTGTATGTATGTATGTATGTTTGTCCGCGATTATCTCACGTTTGGCTGAACCGTTTTTAATGCGGTTTTCAGAAAAGTATTTGTTTCACATAGAAGAAGGTTTTGGTATTTTAACCGTCTTTAAAAAAAAGGATCTTAGTTTGTACGAATGTTTATCCATGATTATTTCCGCAAAAACTTCAATGTCTGATTCTGATCACTATAAAGTATAAAATTAAATTGATGTTTTAAAAAACTAAAAACTTAAAGCTGCTGAATCAATCACATATTTAGAAGTTCCTACTTAATGTTTGTATGTATATAATGTAATGAATAATGCACGCAGGTATCTTTAGAAAAAAATATTAGGACATAAGAAACAACAATAGTCAATATCGGATTTTACTTCACGGCATTATTTTGTCTGTGTGAGTAAGCAATGTCATTGTCTATTTCTCCATCCACTGAAAGACAAGAAATTTGGTCCATTAGCATCCTGTAATAAAACAGAACGTTTTGATTTAACTATAATTTATTTATTAACAGAATTAGTTTTTGGATGAAATTTTGTAATCCTCATTCTATAAAAATAATTCGTATTTGGGACTTACAATTCCATTGTGTGGTAAATTTTATAATCGATGTCAACCAATTCATTTACTCTGTAAATTGAAAAAATATAAAGATAATGTGAAAATTCATACTAAATTTATTAAAATGTTTTCCTATACACCTCTTACTATTTTTACGCATACCTCACCGGTTCATTAGATACCTAACTCTTCGCTTTGTAGCGAAGTGCCAACAACTGGAACATTAACCCTATAAATAAAAAAATATGAATAATTTTGCAATTTTACTCATTTGTTGAAATATAGTTGTTAGGTACTGAGTATACTTACGGAGTATTCTCTTTGTATTCAGATTTCTGGAGATGTCTTGCTCTAGAAATATTGAAACCATCCCAAGAAGTAACAATATTATATAATTAATTATAGTAAAAAAAACCTCGGGTCGTTCTAAGAAGCTTGTTTTGCCTGTAAATGTGTTTTTTTAGCTAAACTATTTTTATATCTTGGTAAATATTCACCATAGAAGTGTATTTTTTATATACCTACCTACTAATTGAAAGAACTTCGCGTGTTGTTTAAAATTACTTGTGTAAATAAACCAATTTTGGCCCAAAACATCAAGACTACAACTAAACGATTACAAAGTCTTAGTAATACAAATCGATACATCTCGAAAATCAGTCTATGTTGCTACCGATTTATTTTCTCCTCCCTTAGCGTGGCATTTTGACAACTGTCAAATCAGGTTTCTTAGAACTACTCCACTATCAGTAGGTTTACGATTTTAACTAACTTCATTTCTTCACGCAAGCGTTTAGCATTGTGCTTTTGCCAACCCCTTCTCTTCCTTTCTTGGTTGTGTTTGTTCCCCATTTAAAATGAAGTGAATAATCACAAAAATCGCGATAAACGCAACCAACCAAAAAGCGACACAGCCTCCACCTCCGACGGCCGAAGCCTGACTAATGCGGACATGGGGGAAACGTGACGGCTCTGGCTAAAATGGACGAAACGCGTGCGAATTTAGGTATTTCCTTCATATTAGTAAAATAAAAACACATTTTCAAATCTAAAGTGTAGAATATATAGAAGACGTGTAGTTTTGTTGTAAATCCAAAACTGATGATCTTCCGTGAAGTAATTACGCCGTACTAAGTGTTTATTTTGTTATGTAGAGGTATCTTTGGATGTTTTTTCTATCGAGGGAAGTACAAGTAATCGTGTTTCTAAAGTATGTGATATATAGAGTGATTCCTTAAATATCTTACATATGAATTGCATAACTAAAGCTTCAGTAAAAACAATGCAGCAGGCGATCAAACGAACGCATTTTTTTCGTAATTACGTATCGTTGCCTCGGCGCACTCTTAATAAACGGGTCAAAACTTAGTGAATTGCGTTTTATATGCATACTTACAAACTTTTTTTACTCCTAAATCGTATCAATGAAACTCAATTCTGATTTTCATGTATGTTCTCTATTTATAACATTTTCTTGAATTTGACAGAAATGCGTGGAGTAAATACCACCAGAGGATTTATCAATCAATTGTCCTTTTGTGTAGTATCTATTCCATGGACTTATTTCTTTAATAAAGTTCATGGTGATTGTGGTTACCTCGACATCCTTATCAACAAGGATTTTAAAGAGCCATTTATTTAAAAGAAAGACACTTATTTTTGGGTTTCTGGTGATCCTACTACAGTAAAAGGAAGAGACCCATACTATCTTATCTTCATGTTACTGCCCATGTGACCATACATAATTTCGTTATAATTTAAAAGCGGCAAATCTAAATGAAGTCAAACCTTGCAATCTGAATGGCATCGCTTCACTTAAAAAGAACAGAAATAAATCATTATGATTTTAGGTTTTGTAAAAGAAACTTGAAACTTGTTCTATTTTATTTTTGTTCACCAAAACTGATTTTGGAAATGATTCGATATAAATCACTTTGGTCACATTATCATAAGCATCTGCTTTTACAATATACACAGAAAAGTAACGGACTTAATTCTACATATAGGCTCAACGAAAGAAATTAACAAGCAATTTCCTATGGAATGCTATATATTTTGTTTGTTAAGAACATGTAGATGTATCAGGAAAAATAAAAAACCACGCCATATTGCGAATATAAACTATATTCCCGCGTTGCAACTCAGGTAACACAAAATGAAAAAGTTTTAGTATCGCTTCAGTTGAGGTCTTTGATTACTGGTCAGGCAATGAAATTAAATGAAATACATCTCATTTTCTCATAAAAAAGGGTGTTAAATGGTATGAAATAAATTTCTGTCAAAAATGACAGTCTTGGGACAAGCTTTTGTTGCTGACTGTACTTTTTTTGCTAAGACGAACATAATGAGTCTGACCTCGGTTGGAGTACTTACGTTAAGTTAAGCGGAGATCCTGTCGCCACCTTCTGACTTCATCACCAGACCAGCTCGATGGTGCCGTATTAATGTATTGTATTCGAAATTAAGTACGTAGGTATACCAAATTTCAGCTCTACGACATGTCCTCCTTTAAGCGCGGCTTAAAAAGAAAGAAACAAACAACAACGAAATAACTTGGCGGTGCCCGTGGCATTGCTGATATTTGTGGGCGACAGTAATCATTACCATCAGCCCCTATTTCACCACCTTGACAATGACAATTGACAGATGACGATTCGGTATACATTGCAAAGTTAGCAGGCTGATACGTCACTGGGTTTCTTCTTCTTCTTTTTTATTAATGGCGGTCCACCGCGATATACGCAGTGATTTCGCCAATGTCAAGTGAGTAGAGTAAAAATAAATCAAAATCAAAAGCCGGACATCTTTCAATCGGCCATCTTCCCCTGGGTTTCATATAAGCTGCGCCATGTACACTGAAATGTCACCTGTCACCTGTCATTGTCAACATGGTGAAATAAGGGGCAGGTAGTCCGTCTGCTCGTTTGCCTTTTATGAAAACAAAAAAGTAATCTATCCTTGCAAGATGTGACCCACATCCCTAATATTGCAAGATAAGAAAAAGCTTGTAAAAACAAATAACTTTTTAGTTTTATTTCTAAACAAAGATTTTGCCCCTTAAAAAATGAAAAATTTCTAGAATCATGACGTGGGGAAAGAAAATGTGTGCATACGAATCAGGTCTGTACCAAAACAATTTAGCTTCGAAACACGATAGATTTAGTACACCAACTATTTACCCTTAGGTGTTCCAACTGCCCCTAAAAACCCCTTAACCGCAACCCCCTAATAAAACACAGTTAATCTGTGTGCCCTGTTTCTGCAACGAGATTTACCTACCCCAGTTTTATTAGAAAAGACGTTTTCGTTTACGTTGCAGCTTTTATTAACCAGTCCGCAAATGGTTTCAATTCTTTCGCTCTATTTATTGGTTGAAAGTGTTTTCCCTTGTTGAACGTTTTTAAGTTAGTATCGTTTGGGGACATTTATAAACAATTAGTATAAAAAAACCAAGCAGCTTGTTGCGATTTTTGATAAGAAGATTCACATTAATTGTTTTGTTAGCAACGCCAATAATAGGCAAGGCAAAAAAAACTGTAGGTATCGCTACCTAACAAGACACGTTTTTTTTAAGGTTGACTATGGAACCCTTACAGTTTCGCCTTGTTTATGTGTCCGTCTGTCCGTGGGTAATGTTAGAGACTCTTGGTACTACAAAGCTGTAATAAAATTTGGAATAGTTATTAATTTAAGTTACACAGAAGGTTGCGGTTATTTTTTATACCTACTAAATATCATCTAAGACAGCTAGTTGCACTTTAAAATCAGCTTAAAATTGTTGTTTTTGGGGACATTATTTTGTGTTTGGAGTAACGACTTCGGAAGCTTACACTGAGCATGGTCCAACATGCCGTTGTTTTTTATCTTTAAGATATTTTCATGAAAACCACGATATGGTTTCAAATCTTTAATCAACTTGCGGATTCTTGTCCTGAGAATTGAAAACTGACCTATGATAGATTGGGTGCTTATAACAAGCAGAGAGAATTTGATTAAATGACAGCGCCGCCTTTTTCCATAAAAACTTCATTTTTGGGACAATATTTTAGTTGCAAAATACAAGTAAGTTTGTACTGCTTATCAAGACGAACCTAATGAGTCAAAACCTGGTGGGTCTTGTTTAAATATAGCGGAGATTCTGTCACCACCTTCTGACTCCCTCATCAGACCAGCTCGATAATGTCATATTATTTTATTGTCATCGAAGTTACGAAGGTATACCAAATTTCAGCTCAATCAGTCCTCAAGAAGTGGTTCAAATCTTCACTGCCAGATTCGACCCGAATATTGCAACATACAAAACAAAATTGCAACTGAATAAAAAGATTGTAAAAAAAAGACACCTATTTTATTTCTAGCATTTACTTTCTAAAATTTAAGAGGGATACAAATTATTCAAAGTATTATTTAGGTGTAGTAAACATACCACAGAAAGTTATCGCGACATATGTAACTTTAGCAGGGCCTCTATTCTACTGCGTTATTTATCTTATAACAATACCGCGATTGACGTGTTTTAGAATCGTTAATGACTCGGTCGCTATTATTGCAAATGGCATAAGAGTTATCAAAATGTTGACAACGGAATACGGAAACACGTCAAAGACGATGTCATTATAACCGTGTAGAATCCCAGCCCTAAACAGTTAATTAAAAAACGTTCAAGGTGTCAAACACTACAGTGTATGCTATAGAAAAATGTCCAAATTCTCGTAAAATTTGAAGAAGCTTTAATAAAATGTTCCCGTGTAAGGCGACGATATTTCATCCGGCAAGATGTAAGGCTAAGACCACACTAAACCTGGCGCTTAGAGGCAAGATTGTAAAGATAGTACAATGTTAGGGACAAGTTACCTAAGGGTGAATTGCCGAGTGAGTTTTTTATTGCTACTTTTTAACCCCTGTAACAAGTGTTTAACGTAACGGGTCTCTGCTTTTGGCTATAATTGTGTACAATTCCCAAATTTTCATTTGCTAAAATTTACTTTTTTCGCATTCATTAAGCTAACCTAACTTAACCCACGTAACAATCGGTTTTAGTATCGCGGAAACAAAATAAAAATTATACTATTAGCTTTTTAGAAAATAAAAACTTGGGAAATTAAACATTCAGCGAAGATATTTTGGGGCTTTCCTGTGTATCTGTGAGTTTGTGCATCACGTGTGCGTCTCTTAAAATAATAGAGTGATTCAAAGGAGGTTTATTCAAAGCAAATAAATCTAAACGGGATGGATCTTAGCTAAGTTTCTTGGAAATCAGTTAGGCCGTTTAAGAGGTATAAGTTCCAAAGGTGGTATTAACTATTATATCGGGAAGCACAACAGCCCATGGCCAAATGTTTTTTTTTTTAACCGTTCTGCTTTTGTAATTAAGATTTTTATTTAGTTATGTAGAGATGTTTATTTAGTTATACGCCGCACGGACACAAAAATCTAAGCACTTTCGAAGAGGAAACGACTGCTGTTGTAAATTACAACAGCAGTGGTCTCCTTGTTTCGCCTTGCGCCTTGTGTCGCTTGTTATAACTTGTAACAAGCCAAACATTGTGATAAGCGCAAAGCACGCAAACGTGAAGTGTATCTGCGCTTTTGTGTCAGCCTTCCACTGCGAGCTGAGCGAGTCCCGTACGGACTCAGTTTAGCTTACAACGGTGACTTTAAACATTTCCACCACGAGCAAACCTCTTGAAGAGACACCATTGTAAGCCAAACAGAGTCCGTACGGGGCCCTCTCCGCTCGCAGTGGAAGGCGGGCTTTAGAGCTAGTCAAGCTCAAGCGCCAGAGCTAACCTAACTTAACCCACGTAACAATCGGTTTTAGTATCGCGGAAACAAAATAAAAATTATACTATTAGCTTTTTAGAAAATAAAAACTTGGGAAATTAAACATTCAGCGAAGATATTTTGGGGCTTTCCTGTGTATCTGTGAGTTTGTGCATCACGTGTGCGTCTCTTAAAATAATAGAGTGATTCAAAGGAGGTTTATTCAAAGCAAATAAATCTAAACGGGATGGATCTTAGCTAAGTTTCTTGGAAATCAGTTAGGCCGTTTAAGAGGTATAAGTTCCAAAGGTGGTATTAACTATTATATCGGGAAGCACAACAGCCCATAGCCAAATGTTTTTTTTTTTTAACCGTTCTGCTTTTGTAATTAAGATTTTTATTTAGTTATGTAGAGATGTTTATTTAGTTATACGCCGCACGGACACAAAAATCTAAGCACTTTCGAAGAGGAAACGACTGCTGTTGTAAATTACAACAGCAGTGGTCTCCTTGTTTCGCCTTGCGCCTTGTGTCGCTTGTTATAACTTGTAACAAGCCAAACATTGTGATAAGCGCAAAGCACGCAAACGTGAAGTGTATCTGCGCTTTTGTGTCAGCCTTCCACTGCGAGCTGAGCGAGTCCCGTACGGACTCAGTTTAGCTTACAACGGTGACTTTAAACATTTCCACCACGAGCAAACCTCTTGAAGAGACACCATTGTAAGCCAAACAGAGTCCGTACGGGGCCCTCTCCGCTCGCAGTGGAAGGCGGGCTTTAGAGCTAGTCAAGCTCAAGCGCCAGTTTCTTAATAGTTTACTTTATTTATGGGCATCACTTACGCCGCCAAAATATAAGAAGTATCCATAAAGGCTGCAATACATCACTGACTCGTTCTGTGTTTAGTATTTTAAAGACTACACTAAAGGCTCAGGACTAATTTAAATTGGAAAAATTAAAAGTTGCTAGTTATTTATACCTAGAACGAGTTTTGTGGATAGTGGTGTTACGGGTATGTGCGGGGTGGGTAAAGATGAAAGAAGATCTCCAGGACACGAAGCGTTTATTATATGTTATAAAATAAGGATTATGCAACGTTTAATATGGTACACAAATAAAGTTAAACTTTTATAAATCAATCTTTCACTACAAGAAGATTTCACAGACACAGATGATCAACGACTAACCTCCGTCCATGCAAGCAAACGATTTTTTTTAAATGACTTCAAATTAATTTAGAATAAAAGAGCCAGAAATAAAATGACCAGAATGGTTTTATACAGTGCGTGACCTCCATTCAAACATATATTTTGACAACAGTTAATATGCATCCTAATTAACATAAAAACAGGTGTATTGTTAACATAATGTGTACTTTTTTCATTCTAACTAATTATAGAAAAAGAAATAGAAATAGAAATTAATTCGCCACGCATTGTATCGGTAACAAAGCTAACAACTGACTCTAACCTTTGATTGCTTGTACCTAACTCGTTTACCTCATTGCATGACATTGCTGCTCGAGAAAATTTAAAACATTAATAACTCTCCATTACAATAGTAATTATTACATCTTTTTGATAAAACCGTTCACAGCATCTAAAGCTATCGTTACTTACAATAAAATGTATGTTCTTATGGATGTCACACACTGTATACACACCTCGTTACAGTGGGTACCAATAAGACAATAATTCAGAACTAATTTAACTTAAGAGAAACAAGGTTGATTTCTGTTCTACTTGGTTAACCAATATTGAATTTAACATGGCTATCGTACCTATTGTTTTTTACACGGCCAAGTCCAGTAAATTGATTGCATCTATCGTAACGTTGATGATACGATTACATGTTAAAAGCAATCTGGTTTTACTGAGTAGTATGGCGCTTCAGCGCTTGTGTGAATGTTATTACAAGCTATTATTTAACTTCACATATTTGTTAGTAAATTAAGTAGGTATTTATTTGTTACTTCAAATGAAAACATTACATATATCGTTAATTAGGTGAAATATAACTAAACTAAATAATTAAATAACTAAACTAAATAAAAATACAAATCAATTAAAACTAAATAAAAACTAGAAAAGTGAGGGCCCCGTGGCAAAGTACTACAGATGCTGGCAGCATTTCCTCGTTGTATAGCAATGCTAATACGCTGTCCGAGGAAGCTGCCAGCTCTGTGGTCACCGGTTGTTTCAATTAGCCTTTTTTTCATGTCTTTAAAAAGGCTAATGGCACCGGGTCCCCACGGACCAAGGGTCTCGACGCCAAAAGGAACAAAGTTATATTCTGCGCCGAGACCCTTGTACTTATTCTTTTTCATTGTTTCGGCCGCGCCTGGTTTACTTACTGTTCCGCGGAGGTGTGACGAGGCTAGGGTGTCTACACAAGTAGCGTCCCACACCAGCACTCGCCCCATACTCCACGGAATTAAAGACATACCATCAGGTCTCTTGCCGTCGTCCCTAGCGATACCGGTTGGCTTCAGTAAAGCGGGAACGTTGACGGAGGCAAGAGACCAGCGGATAATGTCATTGAGCGCGGCGTGTCTAGAGAAGCGGCCTGCGCTTTTTTGGCATGAAAGTCCGTGGTGACCCAGAAAATCAACTTCGTTGCCAAAGGGGCATATGTGTGGAGTGCAGACCCGGACACCAAGACGTAAACAAGCAGAAATTCGGAGAGTTTCAGGATCTAAGAAAGTACCAGTATTTGGCGATGGGTGTGCATGGAGCCAGTAACCAGCCTCTTTGGTTCCCACCGCCAAAAGCCTGGCTCGCTCAGATCCTGAGTTGCTACTTACTTATTTACTTACTTAGTAAATTTAGTATAATTTTGAACCTGACCCCGATAATTATTAAGAAGGTCTAAAGTTACAATACAGGGTAATTTTTTTATCAGAGCTCAAATTTTAACATATGATTTTGTATCGTTAATATAATATATTACGACAATAAAATGAGTTCAAAAAAACTTTTTTTTTGTTGAAAATTATCTCTCTTTTACCTTCTCGTGTGGACACAAAGTCACACTAGAAATGATGACATGGGTTGTCAAGCTGTAGGTATGCGATACACTGTATTGATATTTGAAATTTGAAATTTCATGTACAGCTTATCAGACAACAAGCCCCTCTCCTACTAATATTCTAAATTTGAAATTTAATTTATTAACTTACTTAACTGCACTCCCCTCTCCTTGCACCCCTGCATTAGAGGGTCCGTATATCTCTAATATTTTTTAAGCTAGAGTAAAAATAACACAACATGTGTTATTGATTAACAATAATGAAGCAAATATTAAAATTTGTGCACCTATTAAAAAATTACCCTGTATAGTCTAGTAAATTTATTGTTTAGCAGATTGACATAACACGCAAATTAGCCGTGTTATATATTTCCCCGCGTGACGTGACTAATGACACATGGAAAACGTATGATCCGGCAAATCGACAGGTACATAATTGTGTTAACCCGATGACAATGCAATATTAATGGTGTCTATAATGCAGCCCTACTGGTGTCGGAACGGCAACAGGATTTTTGCTGTTAAGTAATATTCTAATTCTTGTTTAGTTTAGTAGGCGACACGTTGGCCTAGTGGGTAGTGACCCTGCCTACGAAGCTAGTGGTCCCGGGTTCAAATACCGGTAAGGCCCGATATCTGTGTGATGAGCACGAATATTTTTTCCTGAGTCTTGGATGTTTTCTATGTATTTATATTTATCTATATAAGTAAGTTTATCGTTGTCTAGTACCCATAGTACAAGCCTAAACCTTAGTTTGGGACTAGGTCATTTTTTGTGACATTGTACGGCGATACTTATTTTTTGTTTTTCAATTAATGGGAATAAAGGGCTTGTAGTACTATTAGGCGATAGGCTTGCAACTTGTCACTAATACACTACAATAATTGTTATTTATAGACTCTCCCAAGGACTTATTAGAGAAATTAGTCCATGGATATCACACGCGAGGACAATCGTTCCGTAAGAGAGTATTTTCTCTTGTAGACTAAACAGAAGCATAGCCATTAGGCATTAAGTTCACCTTCTCTACTCTAATTTTGTATTTTTGTGCAATAAAGATTAAATAAATAAATAACGACACGATTGACGACACGTTGGCCTACTTGGGAGTGACCCTGCCTCTGAAGCTAGCAGTCCTGGGTTCAAATCCCGGTAAGGGCAGATATTTGTGTGATGAGCGCGAATATTTGTTCCCGAGTCTTGGATGTTTTCTATGTATTTAAAAGTATGTTTATCGTTGTCTAGTTCCCATAGTACGAGTTTAGACCTTAGTTTGGAACTAGAACATTTTTTTTGAGATTGTCCCGTGATTTTTATTTATTTATTTAAATAAGCACATAAGGTTAGCACCACGTGCTTCTGTCAAGTTTGTTGAGTAATAGTCGTAGATCTGTTAAGCTGATGCCGTGTGTAAAGAAAAATACAATTTGCAATTTGCAAATCGTTGACAAACACTAACGAAAGGCTGCATTGCCGAGTTGCGATATTCACAGCTGCCTGAAAAAAAACGAAGTAGTAAAATGATGTTTACAACCTTTAATTAGGGTAATTGTTAAGTAACGAGTTCCTATTTAAACTAAATTAGGTTTCAAAGTACTGCAAACAAGGTTTATGGCGTAATAATATTGGACTTGAATTATTCAAAAGACAGGGCAGCTTGAATTTGTTCAGTCTATATGTAACACAATAGAATCTGTACAGGGCGCAGATTCTATATGGTAAAAACGATATGGCCCTTGAAGTGTTTCCGTATTGTTAACGTTTCGATAACTCTTATGTCATTGACATAATGGCGGCCGAGTTATAAACGATTCTAAAACACGTCAAACGCGATATCGTTATAACGCAGTAGAATAGAGGCCCAGGAAAGTATCTTCCAAACTTTATGAGCCTCTCTTCTTATTTTAAAAGAAAATTTGTATGCCTGTAAATGCTTTATTATATAAAAGAAAAATAAAATAATATAATTAAGATAAAGAAAATGTACGAAGGTGAACTTAGGTTGAGAAACGTGAAAGGTCATCGACTACAAATTTATGTTGGGGAAAATGTAAAATTTAATTAAATTTTACATTTTCCTTTAGATAAATTTGTAATAAAAACCTATAAAAATACATCATTCATCCCACCACTGCCAACAAGTTAAAATATTTTTTTAAATTATAGGTATCTATTAATTATTAATAAGATTATCTCTTACTCAAGAAACTAGAATTGCAAACAAAAACAGAGTAACGTTAGTTCCAGAGAGCGAGTCGTCAAAGTTAATCTTTTTATGTTGGCAAGACGGTATTTTAGAGGAAAAACTGTCATAAATTACGCCGAGCTACGTCCGTTTAGTACTGGGTGTTCGGTAAATGGGGTGAATTTTGCTTCCCGGACGTTAACTGGACAAGACTTTTTAAGATAATGTTTAAAAAGGGAAAACATAAATAATGTGAGGCTACCTTTCTTGACGCATCACGTATAACAAGATCTCACGTCAATTTTAAACGTGTAAGGAAACAAGTCTTGAGAAATATTTTAATAAATGCTCCATCTTTCAGGCAAACTTTAAAAACCAAACAAAACAACGTGGTTCCCGGCGCAAACAAGAACAGTCATTAGTTTGATGTAAATATAATTTAAGGAGGAAAATTTTAATTAAAAGCACAGTTGCGTCTTTACCAAGAAATTTCTCTAACTATTTTCTTTAGTCATATTACAAAATCCTTGCAATTTTCAATACCTACTGATGGGGAAGTTATACCGTAGTCATAACATTTACGGGAAAAAGAGGGTAGAGAAAAGGCAGAAAGAATTTATGCCGTGTTACAACAGTTGGTGAAATGGCAATATTATTGAGTCGCAGAAGAAAGAAAGTTTGCGCGACACATGCGCGTGATAGAGGGCAGGCCGCAAAACTATCGCGAAAAGGTCGGATTAACTTTTTTGTCGTGTTTTGTTACGCGTGCTGGTGCCACCACTCTAATGGTTTTGTAGGCTTTAAATATGTACAAAGTTAACTTACTTTCCAAAAATAAATTGTAAGAATTTTCACTTTAGTCACAAACTTTTTTGTATATTGTAACGAGTACAATTTTGTGGTTTTATGATAAGTACAGTGTAGACCAAGTGGTTAGCCTCATTGCTACTGGTGCTGCGCTGCCTACAATGGTTCAGGGTTCGTTTTCGGGGTCCCCACCCACCATCACCATCACCATTATATGTAAACTCTTTATTGCTCATAAACAATTACAAGACATGTTTGCATCGATATAGATAATGTACATAGGCGAGCTAATCCCATATAAGATGTCTTCCAGATATACTTGGATTGAAATATGCAAGAACAATGCAAGAGGATAAAATAACAGATAATGACTAATAATACTTACATACATCCGAGAAACAGAAAAGAAGGAAAAAACTGCTGTAACACACACCGATTTTTCAATACACTACAATAATAATTGTACGACATTAAGATATCCTCCAAGTTGCTTTTCTTACAGTCCAAAGTGAGCTACCAATCTGTAAGTAACTTTACTTTAAACGAATTTTATTATCATTTATTTTACAACGTTTCAGCATCGAATAAGCTATTATTTGGTCAAAACTGGTGAAACTTTTCGAGAATTTTGTGTTAACTAAAAGGTGTTGCATCTTTTTTTATTTACTTTCTACATGAAAAAAATGTAATACTTCCATAACAAAAAAAATCTTCACTTGGCTTACTGTGGCTATTTATTTCAATACCGAGTACAGTTTGGAATTTAATACTGATCAGCGTTCCCGTATGCGACATTCTCACACAGCTGTAGTGATGTTGCCATATTCTGACGTCTGATCATCCTTATTAGATTATTATAATGCTTTTGGGAACTAAAGTTCTTTTAAAATATCTCTGTACGTAAAAACTACTTAAACTCTAACTTTATATCTGCGAAATTTAACGCCATTGACGGATATAATTAACTGCACCACTGGGCTAATCTTATTTGACGTGTCTCCGTATTGTCAACGTTTTGATAACTCTTATGTCATTTACAATAATGGCGACTGTGACATTAACGATTCTAAAACACGTCAAACGCGATATCGTTATAACGCAGTAGAATAGAGGCCCTGGTTCAACGCCAACGGATATTTCTGTTATGGTTACCAGGGCAGCAGAGACCAGGGCTGGAATTGTACAAGGTAATAACGATATCGTTTTTGACCTGTTTCCGTATTGTCAACGTTTTGATAACTCTTATGTCATTTACAATAATGGCGACTGTGACATAAACGATTCTTAAACGTGTTAAACACGATATCGTTTTAACGCACCTGAATAGAGGCCCTGAGTGTGTTTCTGAGGCCGGGTTGAATTTATGCCGTTATTGGCGTGTGAGTGGCGTATTTAGCATTCGCCATTCTGTTGCAAACGCAGATTATCTGCTGTTTGAAAGTTTACAGTTAAAACGCAATATGTTACTGGTAAAGCGAACAATTATAAGCTTGGCATTTAAGAGACGAAATAAGTACAGTCCATCAGTTAAATGACTATCGGTATTCGCGGCTGCATGAAAAACGATCGTTCCCTACAGGCTGTAGCATTCTACTGACATATTAAACCGCGGACTAAATTAAAATGTAAAACTCAACCGAGTCACGCCCTTGTGTAAAGTGAACAAGATAAATGGATCCAGGATCCAGTGAAACGTTCATTTTATGTATCACAGAAATAAATTAACCGAGCTATCTGAGCCTTCCCGCCGTTCCGTTTACGGCTAAATCAATAAGACTGTGCATTTTTTGTAAAAACGAATTATTTGGAAATTGGAAACGTTCTGTTTTAAGTATTTGGAATACATCTCTAATTACTATGGAGTGAAGTTGCTGTTTTTGTCTGTTTGTGCGGTTATCTAACTGGTTTTTCTTTCATTTATTAAAATATTATGTGTGTACTAAACTAGCGGAGTCACTAAAGTTAGAGATAATAGGTCTAAGACCAGTATAAATGTCATAATATCTACGATTTAACGGAATAATTCAACTTTTAAAAGCCAAATTTCAAATAAATTTTCAAGTCTATTTTATAGATAGTTTTTAAATGGAAAATATCACCCGGTGAAAGTTTGCTTATTGGTTAGGGTGATAAATAAGAGATTTGTTTATAAAAGTTTTTTTTATTATTTTATTTACTATGAGAGTCGTGTACTCAACTAAACTGTGCGGTCGATACTGGCTGAAACTGTTAGCAAACATATTGCATTTCATATTGCTTTATAAAAACAGCTACTCTCCATTTATTATAAAGTTTATCTTTATTTAAAATTCTTATAGAATATAGTTTTTTCACGATACAAGTAAGGAATTTAGGAATATGTTAAAATACTGGGTAAAATTTACTTTGTCATGTTTTGCATAAACCTACGTCTATTTTGGATAATGACGTCTACGGGGTGTTCGTTATTGTTAGGAAGTTGCGGATCCTGCAGCATCCTCGGATTAATTTTACGTTAGTCTTAAGTGGTTTACTCGGGCAACGGCGCACGAGTTGTATTTATAGCCCAACTCTCTAATGTTCTTTGTATTACCTCCATTCCCGAGCACTGAAAAAAGCACTTTGTAGCGCAACGGAATTGTACTTGCACTTCTTAAGTGTACCAATGTTAGACGATATCATTCAGGACAACATTTGTGATATTTTTCTGGTCTAGTGACAATATATGAAATAAGTAATTTCAAATTTTAAATGTTTGATGACATGTAAAGTAAGTGTATTTTGCTATGTTTTATAAATATGTAAAACATGGTATTTAAAATATTTAGCAAAAAGCATTGTATTCTAAAATGCAACTTGAGTCTTCTTGCCACAAATATACAGGTAAAATCTTATAATATTAACAGGGAAGATCTTAACTAAGCCCTTTAACTATGTAACTTTGGTAAAAAAAAACATATTCAATCAAGGTTTTCAAAAACATCGTGCACAAAAGTTATTTATAAAGTGTTAATAACTTATACGTAGGTATAATAAAAATATAAACACATATTGTACCACCATTTTCACACCAACTTCTGGAACACCCTGTAAATGAGAGGGCAAAGGTCACAAGGGATGAAGTAAAGGGATGTTTTTGGAGAAATATTATGTTACTAAGCATGTGGACATTGATCGAGAACAGTCGCCAATTATATATAAAAACCTTTTTTCGTGTTGCTGTAGAAAACGTTACTGGTATCTATTGTTTGATCTAGTCTTTATTTTGTACTTTGGTATTTTTCTCGGGTTTGCTACAGTTATTTTTTAAGGATAAGTCATTTAGGGATAGGTAAGTTCTCCTTTGTAGTAGTATATACGTAATGTAATTATTTAGTATCTACAATAAAGTGTTTACGTACATACATACATACAAACACTGCTCGGCAGTAGGTTAAAGGCTAACGAAGCGTAAATTAATATGTACCAATTTCAAGTTTTAAAGTAAAAACATCGCAATATAAGGTATCTTCCAAGAACATTTTATTCAATAAAGGCATTGCTGTTTCTTAGAAGGAATAAAATAAAAATACAGAATACAGCTTCAATGTTATTCAAAATACCGTATAGAAAAGAAAACAGTTCATTTGCAAGATAGCGCCTTAACTAAACAAGAGGACGTCTACTCACATAATGTGCATGTTTGAATATGGTTCTGTATGTACAGTGTGTTCTCGTTACAAGTAATAAACATGTGTATACAATTATGCGTGAACTATTCTTGTAGTGAGATTAGATGTTTTTAGCTTGCAAGCTAGATAAATAAGTGGGCAACGCACTTTATAGTGATACAAAGCAAAGAAGTAAATGTCTCTCAAGACCCTATTTTAAGAAGCACACTAACAAGGAGTATAAAATTCTGTTGTGTATTTGTTTCTGTTAATTTATCAAGTAAGTACATGAATACTTTAATAATGCGTACTTTTTTAAATGTCCTAACCGTAAAATCAAATTATGAACTTGAAAATACATACTGGGATTCTTCGTGAATGTAACAAAAGAATCGTTAATATTTGACATACTTATTGAAATTCTTCCATTTAAAAATATTCATAAAATGCACAATTGAATTACCTGACAGAGGAATTGATAGTAGAATGGAAGAAGAAAAAGTTATCTCTTACAACATAAAGTATATTTTTACTAATGTTTTTTTGTCTAACAAAAAATAAATTTAAAAATGGAGATCTCTAAAAATAACATCACCAGATACAAGGCTAAGCGGCGTTAAAAATGAAAAGTCCCATATCTTTACAAGTAATTATGTTGGAGGGCCCTTGTAAGATACAGGCTGCTTCACTTTGGGTTCCCGACCCGATTAAGATGCCCAGCGAAGAGTGGACAGTCTTCAGGAGAGCCATCCTGTGTAGCGCTCTTCCCATTAGAGACACCCTCTTGCATGCCTTTGAGGACCCTCGATTCTTCACAAGCCCGGAATTCCACGGCCAGTGATTTTCCACTTTGAGTGTACTCGAGGCTCTGTGTCCCTCCTTTATTATAATCTTGAAGATACTTTTCAATCGCTTGGAAGGCAATTAATTTTAATTAGTTTTGCAAGTTTGAGATATTTAAATTGGTTTAGAATTAAAACACATAAAAGTTTAGCACGTAGATAAAATTATAAATATACTAAATTATTGTTTAAACATACATCGGTGTCAAATATTTGTCACTCAAGGGGACAAAGTCAAGGACCACTTGTAGAAACTTGTATTATATTTTCTCGGAAACGACACGGCACTTACGACCAAAAGTATGCTTCATGGTACCAGGTTTCTTAATCGCCATACAAATCAAAAGCAAAATCGGTACCTGTATACGAATATACATATAAATCTCGGCAATAAACACGTCCAGCGCCCATGAACGTCATTTGAATTAAATTGTAACGCTCTGCGTGTGTCATTGGCGGTGAATGCCTGCAGCTACTTACCCATCCGTTCCCAAATAATCCTGAATTCAAATAACAAGGCAATTACCAGGTACAATTTTAGAATTTTCGGGGACTCGTGTATGTACGTCATTAATTTTATCCGGCTTAAAGGCGGCACTTAAGCTCATTTACGTAAACTCACGCGCACTCAAATTGCGTCGGCGATTGATGACCCGCCATTACTTTAAAAATACATCTGTCGAGGAGCAAAGATGTTTCGCTAAGTCTTATTAGAAACACGCAGACTAGTAACGAAGATTCATCGAATGGTATACCAAAGCGTTTACCACATCATACTAAACAAATATTAAAATTTTAACTAATCAATTAATTTAAGTCACGTCTTAATAGTATCGGACATCGGACATGCTTCTACAAAATAGATATTACTTTGAAATGTTTAATATGCCCTAAGCCTATAATGTTTGCAAACTAAAATAAATAGAATGAAACCGAATAAAGGACGCCCATTGCCGATTGCTTTTTTCTTTGAAGTGTCCGGATTTTTTTACCACAACTAACTGCAGAGTTCAAACGCCGTGATAGCGTTAAATACCTACCTACAATGGATTCTGTTTAGTTTTCTTTCAACTCCATCATTAGATAAGCTCTTATACATATTATCATAATATTACGTCATTATATATACGGTCTTTCTTAGTAGCAGGTTCCTCTTATACGCTGACGATAAAAAAATATATTCACATATATCCACTACAGAGGATTGCTTAGCAATTCAAAACGATCTTGATAGACTTGCGCAATATTATAAACTAAACAGAATTGCCGTTAATCTTTCAAAATGCGTCCAGATATCTTTTACACGTAGTCCTCGTCCAATAAGTTTTGTTTATAATATTGACGGACATCCTTTGACACGAGTTGATTCAATATGTGACCTAGGTCTAACCCTAGACTCTAAATTGACATTCGAAAAACACGTTGACACTGTGGCTGATCGGGCATATAAGAATTTGGGATTTGTTATGCGTATTTGCTCGCCTTTTAAAGACCTAGGTTGCCTAAAGGCTGTTTACGCTGCTTATGTCCGTATCATCTTGGAATATGCGAGCACCGTCTGGTCTCCTCAATATATTGTTCACATTGAACGAATTGAACGTATTCAACGTATTTTTATCCGCCATCTAAATTTTAGGCTTGGAATAGGACATTTAAATCTAGCATATGAATCTGCTTGCAAGCGGCATGGTTTCCTCTGCTTGCAAAAGCGCCGTCAAATAATGGACATGTGCCTGCTGCATGATATCGTCAACGGCCGACTGGACAGCCCTGAGCTCACGGCGGAGCTGTCTTATAGCACGCCATCATTTCGCTCGCGTCACGCTAAACGAGTACTGTTTCACGTCCCCTTTGCTCACACTAAATTTGCCCTGAACTCACCATTGCTACGCGTGGCTAACACATATAATAAAATATTTAGTCATTTGGACCCATTTTCTTTATCAAAATCTGCCTTTAAAACAGCAGTAATAAAATGTTGCACTTCATAAATTATTTTCGGGTACTGCGCACACACACGCAAACACATACTCACAAACGCGCACACAACACATACACTCATACACACTTTTTCAAACACGCACACACGCACATGTACTTACAAGCGTGGCTTTTTTACCTTTTCTTTTGAAATATTCTTCTTTGTTAGTTAACTTAAGTTTGTTCTATTACTTGACTTGTGGTTTGCATGAGCACAGGCAGCCCTTTTTAGTTTTTAATCGCTTCAGTGTTGTTAAATATGTTACCTGGTTAATCTGTGGATATCTATAATTGGCTTTGTTTGCTATTTGGTGTTATCGGTTTTATATTTTCTGTATTGTGCTGTTGATGTCCTTAATAAATAAATAAATAAATAAATAAATTATCATCAAACTTACGTACGTATTGCATATTTCAACTTATTCCAATAACGGATCATGATTGAAATGCAATAAAAGATTTGAGTTAAAGATATTGTAAAAAACAAACAAGTAAAGTCTTAAATAAGAATTAGTTGAATCACCTTAACTAAGTCTCCACAAAATTAAATATTTTTTTTAGTATACTCAGAAATTTCTTTTTTAAACACTACCACCCGCAGTAGCGTCCGCAAAAACGTTATTTCCTAAGGAAAATATTCATTTTATATGGACAGAAATAAGAAAAAGAAAAACATCATTTTATTGGTAATAATATAATATAATATAATATCACGGGACAATGTCACACAAATTGACCTAGTCCCAAACTAAGCTCTAGGCTTGTGCTATGGGTACTAGACAACGATAAACTTACTTATATAGAGAAATATATTACTTAAATACATAGAAAACATCCAAGACTCAGGAACAAATACTCGTGCTCATCACACAAATATCTGGCCTTACCGGGATTTGAACCCAGGACCCCTAGCTTCGAAGGCAGGGTCACTCCCAACTAGGCTAGCGTGTCGTCAAAAATAATAATAATAATAGGTAATTATTTTATGTATATATTTTAATGTATATAAATGAAGAAACGGACTGGCTGACCGATCAAGGCACACCGGAAACCGCTGAACCTGGAGGCTTAAAATGTGGGAGAATATTCTTTGCATATCCTAGGCGTGCAATAAATCCCGTGTGGTTGCCGGGTTAAAATAGTGCCACTCCATGTCTTCCCGTGGATGTCGTAAGAGGCGACTAAGGAAATAAGAGCTTGTAGTACTATTAGGCGATGGGCTTGCAACCTGTCACTAATACACTGTGCACTGGTAAGAACCTTAGGATACTTGTGCAAAATGTGGTAACAGAATTATCAAGGGGTATTTTTAGAGTTGTTGGTTTTTCGGTCGCTCTGCCTACCCCACTCTGAGAGTGGAGGCGTGATGTTATGTATGTATGTATATATAGGTAAAAAAAACAAGCTATACCGACCAAGACTCGAGATCTCGTGTCTGGTTTAATTGAAAACTGCATAAAGAATGAGTATCACGGTCGATATCCGAATTGATCATAAACAATTTGAATTTTGAAAGATTTAGATCAAAAAAGAAACTTAAGAGTGGCCACAACCTGTCCATAAAATTTCGAGGTTTGTCAAAGAGAAACGGATATTATTTGCATGCGGTACCCGAAGCTCACATCACACTTGGAAAAAGTAGTTAACAATGTTTGCCAGCTCGAATCGAACACCTACACGTGCTAGATGATTTAGTGGAGAGCACGCATAAAACCCATGTGTGCTGTGGAAAAAATCGCTTTCGATTTACTAGCACAGGACTGCGATTGCTGTGCATTTTTGCATATTTTTACAATCTTTGTCAAGTCAAGTGTAATGTTTAACACTCGAAAGATAAATAGTGAAATTTCATGAGGTGCAATCATTACAGTTAAAGATTAAACGCCCTGTTTTTGTAGTAACAACTTTCTTACTCTGGATGTACAATTTGAAAGTGACATGCTGTAGGTACCAAAGAAACCATAGAATGCATAAAACACCTTGTATACCCAATGCATTGTACCGAGTATGGCCTGTAATAAATAGCATTTTTAAAGTACTCCATCCAATAGTCTAGTGGTCATCTACTGTCAGCCTACAAACTTCGTAGTATTCACAATACTTTGCTTGCTTAGAAAATCTAAATTCATTAATATTTAGTTAACAATAAGTTATTTTAACCGGCCACACCCGGTATACTAGATAAGATTAGAAATGTTTCTGCTTCCCTAGTTAAACAGCATTTTATGGAATTGCAACAACTTTAAGGAACGTCTCATTTAGTTTTTCATATTCATTAGTAAACATGAGTGCGGAAACGCGTTCGCCGCATACCGAACCATGTAGAGGAAACAAAAAACGATCGCTAGACTAAACCGAGCTAATTCCACAGAGCCGGCTAAAAAGGCAGCGTAACGAGAGTATGTGTGACAGCTGTTCAGAATTGTGACATTGGCAGGAGAGGCGCGAATTTGTGAATGCCAGTAATAAAAAGAACCTCTGGCGCAGTCTGGTTGGCAAAATGCCCTAGACTTTTCACTGTTTCCAAATCGTTTGTAGAAATTACTTCTCGCTCACCCTAACTGTTTAAAACAAAGATGGAATATCATATGTTGGAAATAAGAAGTACCGAATTTACTCTCAAATATAATATTCTAATGTGTTTTAGTTTAATGTAATTTAGTTGAAACGGTAAATGGGGTTGGAAAACTACATTAAAGTGATAACTAGGTTTTGTAAATGGGTTTGTAGTTGGTGCAAAATAATCCTGTAGTTTACTGAATCAAATATAATATTTGTTATAAATAATCTAGAGGATTTAATAATTGACACGTCATATTTTTGGTTGAGTTTCAAGTAAATCTATAATGCGTAGATATTTTGAGCAATTAGCCCGCAATCTTTCATGAACGCCGCTTTTCAAAACAAATTTCAACTAGAAGATAAAATCAAAACAAAACAATTGTGTAATAAATTTATTTGAACCAAAGAGCGGGCTTTGCTATCTTTTCAAAAAGGTTTTTATTTAAAAAAACCGGGCAAGAGCATGTCGGACCATGCTCAGTGTAGGGTTCCGAAGCCGTTAACTACAAACATAAAAATCAACAAGTAATTACTAATTTTCTATTTAATATCAATTGGTGCCGTCTTAGATGATTTTAGTAGGTATAATAACTTTAATCGCCTGTATCTCAAGAACTAGTGATGTCTACTTAGTCGTGATAGTTTTCCTTGAAAATTCGTTATATGTTCTTTCATTTAAGTATTTTCTGATTTTTAGTATTTGTAATTTTGACTTTAGGGGGGGAGTTTAACAAAAATTTGCGCTTTAAAGCTTAATATTTTATAAACGGATTACTTTTTTCGAAAAACAAACCCGTGATATTTTTAAAAGACCTATCCAACGACATGCCAGTGTATAGGGTAGACGAGAAAAAAAAAATACATCCCCAAGTTACGTGTAGGGGAGTTAGGTACCATAAAAATATTTTTTTTTTTACATTTTATTGTACCACTTTGTTGGCGTGACTAATATGCAAATTCATGCCAAATTGCAGCTTTCTAGTATTAAGAGTCTCTGCGCTAGGCTGCGGACGGTCGAACATGGCGAAACTATAAGGGTTCCTAGTTTGACTACGGAACCCTAAAAAAACGAAGTAAATACTATGAAAGCTATACGTTTTAAAACGGTACTATACAAAACTTACGAGACTAGCTTTTTGACGCACTTTAATGGTCAACAAGTTAACGGCTGCACTGAGAGTTAAATAATAACGATAAATTCGTTCATTAGCTTAGTACCAATTTCACCATACGATGTTAACCACTAAACAGACAATTAGAGCGTTAAAAGTTGTCAAAATGTATGAACTAACAGTCGATTATCATTGATAAAATTTTACATCGTATGGTGAGATTGGTACCTTCTAATACTAAAGCAAATGGGGAAAACATGTTGTCGCCGTACAAAACACTAAACTAATGTGTGAGCGAGACGCAACAAGTACATTCAAACACAGCTGAAAAAGAATGGCATATATTACGCACTAAGGAGTAATAGTTAAATTGATAGCTGATATTGTTGCGTAAGAAAGACGGCAATATATCTCGCAATAACGAAGCGAAAAATGAGAGCTTGCGTATATGCCATCGTGTTACTCGCGTAAACTTTATATTACGCTATCTCGTTCGAAAACGTGTCTATTGATCAGTGGCGGCCGGACAACTGACTCGAATTAGGCGCTCAGCGCCTATATTGAGGCACTTAAGGCCACGCGCATGGTCAAATATCGCCCCATTACTTTCAATCTCTTATCCGATGGAATAATTTTACAGAAAAGTAGTATTTATTCTTCTTGGGACATGAGTGCTTTTCCTATTAATCAATTAGATACGATATGAGGTTGAGATAGTAAAGGCACGATATTTTCCTCTATATGTTTTCATCTAAGTTCTTGGTATCAAGATTTAGATGAAAACAGAATTTTTAATACACAAAGGCCTATAAGAAACTCGGTAAAAATTAAGTGCTTTAATAAAAATGCATAAGTATCTTTTGACGACCGGTTGTAGTTCCTATTGACACTGCCGATGAAGCTACTAGTAGCTGTCTTGGGTTCGATTCCCAGTCAGGGTAGAAAATCCTTGTGTGATGAGCGCCAGTATTTTTTTCTTTGTTTTCTTTGTATGTATACTGAAATAAGTACTAATGTTCATCATTGTTTTTCCATAGTACAAGCCTATAGGATTAGGACAAGGTCAATTGGTGTGAGATGGTATGTATGTAGTACAAACAAAAACATTACACAAAGATGCAAAATAGAACTCATCCCTTTTAAGGATCTCTTCCAGCTCACCCTAGAGATATTGAGAAAAGTGAAAGAACCCACTGATATTTTTTCCAGAAATTAAATTCGTGTATATTGACAAAATATTCTTAATCTTATTTCAACTTTCTGCAAAGATACATATTGAACATGAGGGTAGTAATTTGAGCCGCTGGTAGATTGGATGTCAGTTGCAATTGTTTTCTATATTCTCATTTACGTAAACGCTTCAGGGGGCACATACATAAACACTATCGTTAGCGATTTTATAAAACTGACATAATTGACTTAAGCTAGCGATCTACCGCGTCGGCCGCTGATGTCAACTCCATACATCTTGTCAGTTTTCGATAATTGCAGCGCTGGCGTTATGCGTTTGTGTTGGCCTCTATTTAACTATAAATAATAATAAATATAAATATCACAGGACAATGAAACACAAATTGACCGAGTTCCAAACTAAGCTCGAGGCTTGTACTTATGGGTACTAGACAACGATAAACTTACTTATACAGATAAATATATACTTAAATAGATAGAAAACATCCAAGACTCTGAAACAAATACTCATGCTCATCACACAAATATCTGCCCTTACCGGGATTTGAGCCCGGGACCGCTAGCTTCAAAGGCAGGGTCAATACCAACTAGGCCAACGTGTCGTTATTCTGACGTTATAGTTTACATCTTCGTCACAGCTTCGAAAAATGGAAGCACGGGATAATATCAAAGCCATTTGCTCGTAGCTATATCAATATGAACGCTACAATATTCGGCAATGGACGAAATACTTCTTTTCATCAGGCGAAGCATTTCTCCCATCACCAATCAATACGAAGTTGTTACGAATGGTTCACGACGAAAAATATAATAAAGCAAGCGCCAGATGAGATTGCAAATTGGGAACAATGGATATTTCCCCTTGCCGGTAGACGTAAAATATCGCAGCGAATAATAATAAAATTATATTTTCAATTGTCGCTTACGTTATCAAGATTTGCAATATTGGAAACCGAATAAAATGAGCCAGTTCGTTTTACTGTAGCAGAGTGGTTCTTTATTTTGTTTGTGGAATTTAAATTTAATTAACGTTTTTGTAAATAAATATTAGGTTAGGCAACCATAACAAAGAGGAAAATGGGGTGTTTCTGTTTCTCCATGTAGGTAAGTTATTTCGTAAGAAAACACATTAAATATTTTAAAAAATTAAATTATTTTTTTTTTATAGTAAAAGCAATTAATACAATAAAAAACATAACATGGAAAAATACATTTAAATCATCGGTATGAAACAGCAGCCTTATCGCTAGACAGCGATCTCTTCCAGACAACCTTGGATAATATTCCGCCTATAATTTTAATTTACTTGTTATACACCTCGCATCATTAGTTCGGAGTCCTCATTGTCTTGGTTATTATGAGGTTAAAACAACTAAATTTACATTAAGATTTAGTAAAAAAACCGCCTAAGAGCAAAACATTCCACTCTAACACGAAGAGTTCCTATCCATTCTTGCCTCCTTTAATCGGTTATTTTGTTTTATTATCTGCAGCTATAGCGGCGATTCTATATAGATAAATGGACAACTCAGACAGTGGCAACTTAGGCTTAGTATTAGTTGACACCCTTTGTGCAAGGAACTTTACATAGGCACATACACAAACATTTCGAGTTGCGAAATATTTGCCTTTTTTTCCCGCGGTGGCCGAACAGGGGCTCATTCTTTCAAGTCTTTCAACACAGGGCTGCGTCTGCTGTGTTTTTTACGCTCCGACGGGACTTCTTAAACTTGCCGGATAAAACTTCACCTTTGAGATCGACGCAGCGCTGTGTTGAGAGAATCACCCCCCAGTTATGTCGGACTGCACCAACAAAAACGCCTGATGTGTTCCTTCTCCCACATTGTATAATACATCCACTCACTCGTCTATCGGCGTTTGCTTTTACGGTGCCGTCTTCAATAGGGTGTTTTCACTTCTGTGTTAAAGGTGCCCAGGAACACTCGGGAACCTTCGAGCTCGAGACCTATGAATGTAAGCGATGCGAAAAACTTGTCTACCGTTACCTACTCATATAATCTACGTTAAGTAGCTCAAAATCCTCAACAACAAAAATGTTATATTCTAACTTTACAGATGTTCTCCTCAAATTAATCAGATGTTTGCAATTATCACCTGGATATTATCTGCGACGTGTTGTTTTACCACCGTCATGGCCGCCTGCAGAGGGAGAACTAGTTAGTTCAATTTTGTTTCTTAATACATACATACATACTTTATTACATATGTTAAATCACGCCCATTTCCCAGAAAGGAAAGCAGAGACCACTTCTTTCTACCTGCTACGATACTCACAAACCTCTTTAGTTTCTTTCATATTCAAACATCGCATCATGCATGCACTTAAGATTTAACTTTACAATATTTACGTGCATCACTAAAACCAGTAAAGATGAACTAGATTCGGAAACCGTCAGGAAAGGAAAATAGCAGATTGATTAATACCCGGCTTTACTTTTTATTACTAGCATAGAGGCATTCCATATTAGTCCTCAGGGTTGACAACGCATTTGAGGTCTTAGGATTATAACCTTGAGAATTCAAATATCATTCAAATGTCTCAGATTCCACTTACCATAAGATGGCCTGAGTGCTCGTGTGCCTTCTCCTTATCTTAAAAAAAAAGTGCTTTTACTGTTGATTTATTTTATTTACTGATTATACTCACACACACTTGACACTGACGAAACCTAATAAGGAATTCCTGATATGTTTCAAAATATTTAGTATGAATTACCAAAGTTCACCATCTCACATGACGAGAACTTCGTGATGGTTAAGAAGAACAAGCTCAGCGTACTAAACTTGTCTCATGAGGTGACCGCTATGTGGGATAGATAAGGGTCATTTTCCCGATAGTTGTTTAGGCAAATGGTCTCATAGGAATGAATCTCGACCAACACCTTATGAGACTCTAGCGTGATGGCTGGATCAAGGACCAGATACAGAAAGCAGGTAAGCTCCCTGCAGCCTAACCCGGGTTATTGTTAGTTAGACACTAATTTATATAAGGGATTAGGTTTGTTTTAGCCTCTGGACATGCCCTTCTTGGTTAGTTAATACTCACCAATATTAAGCTTGAATAAGCACAAGGATATTGTTAGTAGCCGGTGATTGTGAGGATAGGCAGGGTTCCCTAGATTTCTAAAAACCCTCCTGGCGCTCAACGATACTTAGTTATAGGAATTTAGTATTTAAGTTAGTGGTTAGGCAACTAGGTTCATCTTATTCTTTAAAATTTATTTCGGATTTCGAATTATTTTGTATTCATTTCACCCAGCCGAACCCGTAATAAACGGCCAATAATATTCCCATCTTCCAACCTATCCAACCGAAGTAAATTGCAAAATGTCCTGGGTTAGATAGGTTGGAAGATGGGAAGAGCCCCTAACCACCGGTAGCTTGAGCCTTGCCTCGCTGCCAGTGGCAACAGTAGGAAAGGTATTTTATAATGTTTTTTTCAACAAAGTACCTAAATCGCTGATGCTTTAAAAAATCAACGCGGCTCCTTTCAGAAAAGGACCACGAGCAGATCGCAAAATTACCAAGCAACTGGCCATGCGAATGGGATAACGGACAGATACCTTACGTTTTCGACTACTATTCAATCAGTAAGTCCCGTTTTAACAATCAGGGACCCTAGCCAAGATGCAAACAATACTTTACTAACGTTTTTCTTTTCTATCGCTCAAAACATATGGGATGACAGTTGACCACGTGGTTTATCGAAACGCACGAGAATGTCATCCCATACTTTTTGACCGATAGAGAAGAAAAACGTTAAGTGCGTTTGTATCTTTTGTTGTCTATGTAGATTTGGATTCGACACTGCCCAATAAATATATTTTTTAAGCATAAATTGCACTGCACATAAAATTATCATAGATTTAATTGAATTAAGGTCGTTAGAATTACAATAAGAAATATAAAATAATAATCAATCAAATTTAATGAATTAAAGTTATGTCAATTTAATGGCAAACCATTAAGTAGGTTGTTGTTTTCTTTGTAAGTATCGTAATTGCAAATATGGTCACAAGTGTAAAAATAACATTTTTTAAATTTAAATATCTACAGTCGCCCCGTTGTATGAGGCCCGATTTGACCGCTGTCAACGTAGTATAATTTTAAAATTTGTTTTTTTTGGCATATATTTATTTATTAATCCATGGAAAACCAACAGCTTTACAAAAAAAAAAGAAACTACATTAACAAAACATAGCCAATTACAGGTTCTCACATTTAGCAATTAAGTATTTTAAATCACTGGTTATACTTTTCATTCATTAGTATGATTCGGTATTAGTTAATAAGTTATTGCAGTGCCCTGACAGGGTATCGAGTACCTACTGTTAACAACTTACTAACCACCTTTATGATTGTAATGAAGTTGATGTAATAAATGATTCTATTCTGCCCTCACAAGCCAATTTATCTCAAATTCAATAAACAAAGCATCCTCTCCCGTTAGTACAAAAGTTGCATTTACTACAGGAAATTCGTCTGAGAATCCGCCATTAGTCTTAGCAGGGCAGTATTTTGTACAAAATTACCAACTGTCAAATCGGGCCTTGTAGGTCCGCGCGGAAGTATTATATTAATTTTAATTATATTCATTTTCTTCTAATACAACACTATATATTAACTACTACGTAAAATTTAATATTGTGTTGTGATGAGCAGAATTTCCGCCTCGGCGTTCAATATTAAAACGTGTGGTAAAACTGTATTAAAGGCAAGCATTGCGGACAGTGCAGAGTCAAAGTACAATGATGCCTATATTGGCCCTAGTATTTCACTGTAGGTAGGGTCACCGCCAAGTAGACTGAGTCGTCATTACATATTTATTTATTCATTTACTATTCGAGATTTTTTTTACACAAATTGACCCGAACTAAGTTAGTAAGCTCTGCGTTTGGTCTAAGTATAGATAAATATAATAATTATTACATGGAAAACATCCAAGATCGCTCATCACACAAAATATTTTTCATACCGGGCATCAAACCCAGAAGCGCTAGCTTCGTCACTACCAACTAGGCTAAAGGCGTGTAAACAGTAACTTTATTTAGAACCTCTGGTACAGTCCAAATTATAATAAATAAATAAATATCAGGGGACAATGTGACCCAAATTGACCTAGTCCCAAAAACTAAGCTTTAGGCTTGTACTATGGGTACTAGAAAGTGATAAACTTACTTATACAGAGAAATTATATATAGTTACTTAAAAACATAGACAATATCCAAGACTCACGAACAAATAATCGTGATCATCATACATATATCTGCCCTTACCGGGGATTGCTAGCTTCGAAGGCAGGGTCAATATCAACTAGGCCAACGTGTCGTATAAATAGCTGCACACTTGTACCTTGTCGATTTAACGCCTTTGACAGATTAGTCTAGCAGTTCAAACACGACCTTAAAATGACAAAGCACTATCAAACCCGGCAAGTTCTCCCATTACAGACCTCAAGCGACTAATAGGTATGGTGCACAAAGGTTTGAAATATATAGAAAACGATGCCTGTTTAACTTTTCATGAAAAGAACCCCATCAAAATGGCACAGGCGAATAACGTAACTTACCTATACTTCACCTACTCCGCTGTTCTTGAAGAATGCTGTGCTGCTTTTTTCGACGATCAGGCTAAACGGCGAGTAAGTAATACATACATAACATTACGCCTTCAATACCAGGGTAGGCAGAGCTACAGAATTACTAGATATTATTAAATGCAACAGTCATAGAATTATTTACGATTGACTTCTTCAATGAAAGTTATTCATGCCAGTGCACATTAGCTTATTATAGCCATTCACTGCAATTCATGCATCCTGTGTATGTTACGTTTCAGTCGTCTCCAACAAAGGTTAGGTGAGCTTTGAGCGCCATTTGACATATACTACTCCTATCTTGTGATTGATTTTGAGGACATTGTACATTGTGGACTCAGATAGATAAAATATCTTTGTTCAACAAGAGACCAATGCTGAGAAGGAACTCCGCAATAAACTCAACAGTCAGCCATTTTATAAATATTGCTGATAATGATAATACTAAGTCTAGTATTATATGAAACGATTAATGTAAAATGACAATGTCATACGTAGTTGAGCAGAAAAACGTGTCAAAACTCGGAATGAACACAAAATAAATAATTATAGTATTGCAGAGCGTTTGTTATAACTGTACTATGTTGATTTTTTAAATAAATAAATAATTATAATAATAACAGAACGTATTGTGAGGAAGTTCCTCTCTCTGCAGCCTTAACCACCGGCAGCTTGAGCTCTGCCCCGCTGCCGGCGGCACCCGTAGTTTTATTGTAAAAAACCTAATCTACAGAAAAGTAAAGAAATATCTATATTAATAATAAATAAATATACCTAACTTCCTATGACGGTGCAAGACAACCACATTAGGAGAGTTTAAAGAAAATTGCCTCAAATTAATTCATCTTCAGATTTTTTTCTATACCTAACCAATTCCATCCCTGTTACCGTTAAAAAATTAATACCTAATGCTTCAATTTAACCAACGGTTTAAAATGAATACCTGATGTTGCACAAGTTCCAACTAGCATTTAAGAAAATAGAATAGAATTTAATTATTTAACGCACAAAAAATAATACAAGAAGAAATAAAAAGTCTTAAAGGACTTTTTATTTCAGTCGCTGCAGGCATATAAAAGAAGGTTTTACCAACCGAATAATGATGTTTTCCAGGTGGTATTAATAACCCCTATTTGCCGGAACCGCGCAGAGGTTGCGCACGCGACGTTGCACGGCCTCGGGTTGACGCACGACCGATCTCGCGGCGCAAGCTTCGCGCATGATGCGGCCAGCGCTGTCTTGTTTCCCGATGATTGCTCCCCTAAAATAGGATATGAGTAATTCTAATTTTTAATGCCCTTGTTTTAAGACCCATCCATTAATTACCCCTCCAATTGACCCAGATTTTCCCACTGCAAAAGCTCTAACATGACTGTCAGATGGAAGAGAAGCTTAGAAAAGTGCGGTTCTTTGTTACTAGTGGCAAAATAATGAGATGCATATTTATTCTTCGTCAGCCATATTCGATCTGCGGGGTGTAATCCTACTCTCTTTTGCACCGAGCTGTCCGGTCTAGTTTTTTCCCCAAGAAATACCTTGAATAATTAGAGTTACTTGATCAATATACGTTAATTATAAATCCAAATACGAATACATTTATGTACCGAAGTGGGAATCGATTTTTTATGCAAAGTAATCGGCACTTGTTTTAAACCCAGGTAAAGAATTTTCCCTCGCCTCGTACTAAAGGAAAACCTACAAGTAAGGCAGAGAACCGATAGGGATCTCTTCCCAATGGTTATGCAATTGCGTTTTCTCGATAAAATCGTTTTGTTTGCACTTGTACGCATCCGTCGTTCCTCCAGGATGCGCTGTCTCAGCTTTCATTCAGCTTCCTTTTATAAAATAAAGGTTGGTTTACCTTTCAGGGAGTGACATAAATGGTGGTTGGAAATAATATCTTTTGCCAGCTTGTGGCAGCGAGTTTGCTCGAGTAAAACTCGTTTTTTGCCATATGCTCGGATTTTTTTTCTGGATTGATTCTCCTAAAAAAAAAACAGGCATTTAAGGCATAACAGACAAACACATCAGCCTATACTAGTCCATAGTTGGGCTTAGGCCTCTTCCATATTGTACGCCACAGAGAATTATATTCAGCCATTCAATGTCGGTTTAAATCAGCCACCAGATCATCGGACGTCGTATTTACATACGTATTAGTATGAATTAGTTTAAATATGAAAGAAAGAAAAGAAAAGAAAAAATACATTTATTCACCAAACACAAAAAGTGGTGGGTGTGTCTTCGTAGCAGTGAACCAGATGCTGGCTCAGCATGATGCTGAGGTTCTAGGCACTTGCAGAGCTGATGTTAAACTGAGCAAACACTAAAATGCGCAGCGACTATAAGGTCGACCGTAGATATTATCCCAATTTATAACATCAACAATATAGTAAATCACAAAAGTTTAAAGGACGCCTCCGCTGGATCATCGTTGCTTACTTTATCTTATATCGTTGCTTACTTTATAATAAACTTATTTGTAACATCCATTATAACTTATTTCCTTTTTTTGCCTAATTTTACGGACTTCGTCGCGACGTTATTTTTCCAGTTCATTAATCAAATTCATCAAACTGGATGTTTTGATTGAAAAAAGTTTTCTGAATCAGGTAAAATAATCTTCGTATATTCTTTGTAAAGGTTTCCTTTAAAATATTGACAAAATCCCGAAGAAGGCTTGTCTTATGTTCTCGTGTATTCTACGTTTAATTTTATGTTTCTTAGGACTCTATTCTACTCGGTAAAGCATTATTGGTTTTGACTTGTTATCATATTGTTTTAAACTCGGTCGTGGTTACTGTCAAGTAAATAAGAGATACTATAAGGTTAACAATCGGCTGCCAGGGATCAGTCAGTGGACGTTGAGAGACTGTTTCTTAGTAACTTAAAGTGGAATTTTTCATCTAGACTGCAATCGCTATTAAGGATAAATCTGGAAAACTGCATGGATTGTTTACTATAAAAAAAAACATTTGTTTATTGTTTTTATTTTAAAATGCTAAAATGTTCTGATCTTGACAGTAACATCGTTTTTTTATTTTGTCGCATAAAATATGCTACGTCACTTTAGTATTTATGCCCCGAGTTAACACACGCATTATACATACATTAATATATAAATGACAAACAATGTTAGATTTAGTTTAGTGTGCGATTGACCTGCACGATTGAAGCACCTTTATATGAAACACTATCTTTTAATTCCTCGACAATTGTTCCTCGTATAGATTGACATTCTTTTGACGTCCCTTCACATCTATTTTGGACCTTCGAAAGTAGACTTTCGGTTCGATAAGGTAGTGCCTGAGGTCTCGGAGTGACAGTCAGTGACATATACAATAAGTAATAGTAATTGTGCGACACATTCATGATTCTAGAAGACTATCAGTAACTTATAAAACTATGTCAATCGATGATTTACAGATTTATAAAAATAAACACCTGTGTTTGAAAGGAAACAGCAGGTTTTGCAAAAAGAAAATGTTGCCACAAGATCCATTTCTATAAAGGATAAAAACTGTTTGTGATAAAAAGGTACATAAAAGATTAAAATCTACAAAAAATATCGATACAGTACGTGTTTATAACAATCTGCGTACGTAATAGGTACTAAGGGGTGAATAGGGCCACAACCTAAAATAAAGCATATGCTCCTAATTATAAGACTGAAATAATTTCCAATAGAATGTAACGTTACTTTCATTTAACACTTGTTGTTATTTTGTAACAAGTTATGCTTTATTTTAGGTTGTAGCCCTATTAACTCCTTAGTCCATATTCACCCCGTTTTACGGTACGTCTATGAAAACCATATCTCAGCATATTCAGGGTCTGAAAAACCTTTTGTGGATGTCAAATCTAATTTGACCAATTCAAGTTGCGTTGGCTTTTTACAATAATTGCCAATAGTTTTGGCGCCAAACGAATTTCATGGATAACGAGTCCATTCAACACGTAAAATATTGGGACAAATTGGGAAAATCAGTGGACGATAAGTTGAGAGAAAATTACATTTCTTTCACGTAGTTACTCAAGACGCGTTTCGTATCTACCTAATAATAGACACGTGGTAAAATACCACATGGTACCAATATAACATATTTACTTGGTGTTATTAAAGGAGCTCGCAGCGAAAGTATGAAAAATATACTTGGGTAAGGACCAAAAAGTTGGTTAGTTCCGTTGTGACACGAAAATTAGCCATATAATACATAGGCAATATGATGAATTATGATGAATTATGAATTGTGGTATGTACAACCTGACTTGTACAAGTTTTTATTTTTATTTTTCATCATTGACATGTAACGAGTGTTATCAATAAAATATTTCATTTCATTTCATTTCATTTCATTCCATACATTTTTGTAGTGATAATTTTCGTGTCACAACGGAACTATTTTCACTTTTGTTGTTTGTGTGGTTAACGTTTATCTATGGTCCAACTATTTGGTCTTGTATATTTATACAGGGTGACTTCAAATTGGTAATACAAAACACTTGATTGTGGCTTAGTTAATGCCACACAGTATAATACATTAACCCCTTTGTTAAAATTAACTGTATTTCATTAATGCTAATTTTCGAACAAAACAAATAATTAAAGTCCCAAAGTGTGATTATACTACATTTACAATACAATCTTATTTTCTTTGATAAGTGACAATTACTAATCAAAACACGTTTTCTTCATAAATTGTGACTGGTGACGGATAACCAAAGAGGAAAGTGTTCATTTGAAATTTTTTAAACGTCTTTGTTAATTATTATGGTAGGATAACCATGTTAAGCCAACAAAAATGGGATAATTTAAAAATTAAAAAAAAAAAAAACTTCTGATTATTTTAAAAGTATGAGACTTAATTGGGGGGCTAAGTTTAGGGGAAATGTGTGTAAAACATTGATTTTGTATTACCAATTTGAAGTCACCCTGTATATTTTTTCTTAGAATCTAGTCATTTGTGGTGGTAACGCCCATTATCTTATTGAGGAAGTGAAAACCTACATTATATACCAGAATTTCAGTAAATTTGCCCTAAAACCATTTTTTCATACATTTGCTGCGAGGTCCTTTAACTTTTTTCTTGGTGGGACAAATAGAACTTTACATAATAATCCACGTCTAATTCCTTTTATTTATTTTTTTATGATTTCTTGGAGATCGAACAGCTTATAAAACTCGGTAGAATTTAAATTGTATAACAAAGCCAATTAAAGGTTCTCACCGATAGACACAAAGTACTTAAACATAGGAGAAAGAACAGCCAGCGCATGCGCACGCCGCGCTATACAAAGAAAACATAAAACAACTACTTAGTTGTGAGGAATATAGTCTACACGGTAAAGAAAATACAAAAAGTGTATGCTTAATAAAACAATTATTTAAAGAAGTTTTCGCTGAGTAACCGCCTAAACGTAGATGTCGGTACGTTAAATAAATCTAAATTACAATTAAATGTGCATTTTCCATTTTACTTATTGAAACGTACAAATAAATAAATAAATAAATATCACGGGACAATCTCACACAAATTGACCTAGTCCCAAACTAAGCTCTAGGCTTGTACTATGGGTACTAGACAACGATAAACATACTTATATAGAGAAATAAATACTTAAATACATAGAAAACAACCAAGACTCAGGAACAAATATTCGCGCTCATCACACAAATATCTGCCCTTACCGGGATTTGAACCCAGGACCGCTGGCTTCGGAGGCAGGGTCACTCCCAACTAGGCTAGCGTGTCGACAAAACAAACAAAACAATAACACACAACAAAACGATAACGATTGTTGATCATGCTCGTATCGACTAGAGTACTAATATGTATATACCTACATACCTACTATCGTATAAATTACAATAAAATTATGTTCTATTACATTACTACAAATAATAAAATCAACACTAGTAGGTGGTTTAAATATTTTTCTAGGATTAGTTAAAAGGAAAAAAGATTGACCGTTTGTAGTACCAACCTATTTTTTGATTTCTGTGTCACCTTAAAGAGGTAGAATGTATGTAGCATTGAATCCATTTATGGACACTATTTTATTGTGTGCGTAAACGGATAAATTAATGGTGGATGGTTAAGAGGACTGTGAAGCAAAAAAATCCATACAAAATGCGATAATGTTTTTCTCCCCTTAAACGTTGTCCGATTACGATTATTGAATATGTTATAGATATTACGAAAAATTATCTACAACATATTCAAATATCGTGGAAATCGCATAAGATTTAGGGAGTTGGAAACGTTGTCGCCCGGAGCTAAATTTGCATGGATTATTTTTGACAGTTACGCGATTTAAGTATGGCTTCACAATTCTCTTAAGAGAAGTAACCCGACAAGTCAAACTGATAAAGGTGTAGTAATAAACATATATTAGAGCATTAAGCCTTAGTGCGCTATCATAGTGTAATTTAAATAAGCAAATAAGACGCAGTAATTTGAAATACAGACATCCGGAGCTAGAACGTCGTAAATGGAACGTTCTTCTTGTCACCCGCCTCAGAATAGGCTCTTTGCTATGTTTATGTGCTACTAATTGCTATGTTTTTTTTTTTAACGGGATTCTCAAATGCAGAAGATGATTCAAGTAATTATTTTTATTTTGCGTAGTACCTACGAAAAAATACGATGGCGTTAATTACAAACTATTGACGAAAATATTTTTTTTACTCCGCTAAAGACGTAGCGTAGGAATAGAAAGCAACATATTTGTGAGAAACCAACTATTTTTTCGGCTAACACAAATTATTCACATGAGGGCTGTTTCTACACAGAAAGACTTTTTGAAGTAATAGAGGTAAATGACAGGATTTAGTTGCGGTGGTAGAAAAATGAAAAAAATACGAGATGGACTTGAGAATAATGAAGGGCCTGTTAGATAAACTATAGATAAGTACATACTTTATTTCTTTGCTCAATTTGGGATTTTGAACATGATGTCACCCTAAAACAAACTTAAAACCAAATGCAAGGTGCATAAGGTGCGTTTTACGGCAATTTATAGCCAGAAACAAGTTTAGTATGATAGAACGCACATAAACGGCTTGAAATTGCTGAGAAAACTTGCTCATACTATCCTATTTAGTCAGATACTCAAACAGTCGTATTTTTGGAGTTTTATTTAGCGTATGAAATATACTGGGTTTTTCACTCGGCTGCCATTACTTACCGTCAAGTACATAAAAACTAACTTAATGTGGACAATATCAAAGGCGATATGGTTTTACCCCGTAGAAATATAAGCCCCGAAGCTAAGGGAAAGAGTAATATAAATAAGTAGTAACATACAAAATACTATGTCGTAAGGTTTACTAGATTTGCTATAGAGCCAAAAGGAAGAAGCTTGCAAGCGAGAGAAGCCAACGAGCGAACGTTTCGGCAAACGCGCTAATTCCTGAGTTGGCTGTAATCAACTTAACGAAACTTCGCGACTTATTCGCGTAGCTAATGAACAAACTCACTACTGCACGGACAACTCTAAACGTGTTTTAAATTATAAACACGGAAAGTGAGAATGGTTAACGCTGCTATATTGATTTCTCCGAGTTCATAACTATTTGCGATTTAAAGGCGAAGATAAATCTATTTAATCGATCCGTATCTGTCAAATTCAAACGTCACAATGACAGATATGGACAAAGCATCGATTAGCTGCGCCACGGTTACTACACGTTTATTAATAAGGGTATCAGAGGTCAGTGCCCATAGATAAGACGCATAACGCTAACGTAACTTATTTTCAAAGATGACAAAATATATGGCATTGACATACGCACTTTTAGAATTATAGTGACCTAATTCAAACATACACACACACACACAAACCACACTACACACACACACACACTAGTAAACCTCTTAGCCTGTTAGTGCAAAATGTGGTTACAGAAATATCAGTAAGTCTTTAGAGTTGTTGGTATTTCTGTAGCTCTGCCTACCCCACTCTTGGAATGAAGGCGTGATGTTATGTATGTATGTATGTAATTCAAACATTTTCAGCTTTCGATTTCGAGTCATAAATTTAGTGCTATAGAGACCTAAATCGAAATTCAAAATATTTGGATTAGGTCACTATAATTCTAAAGATGCGATAAGCGCTACGCTCAACGCGACCGTTTGGCAGCTTGCGTCAATACTATACAATTTTGATAGTGATAACCATACCTGGGATATCTCGGGGCATCTATACGAAAGTGATGTAGAAAAATGTTTTATCGACAAAAAATATATCGATGTTACTGCCAAAATCTAAATGTTATGCGACATATTACTTACTTTCTCCTCATTTTTAAATAAAAAAAGAAACAAATTAAAACGTGTACCTATTTATATGTTTATTTTAAAACAGTTTTCATGATATACATTCACTATTTTTTTTCCATATTCGATGGTATTAATGATTGCCGTCTAGATGCCGTCAACGAACACAGTGGTCAACTGGGCATTCTTTAAATATTTATAATGACTCAAGCCAATTTCTCATTTATGTTGGTTATTGAAATTTCCTCACCTTTTATAAGACTGTTATTTTTTCATGGTGTCATAACCAGTATTTAATTACATCGACAACTTTTTTATCGATATCAAATCCCTAGAACTTGCCCCGAGTTATCCCAGGTATGGTGATAACCTGCGTATTTTAACGCATACAGCCTACTGTTACATGTATGTTCAAACTAGAGAAACGCACTTCTTTTGCTTCGGTTTCATAATCTTCTGAATTCTACGAGATATCCGTTAAGCTGTTTTAGAATGTCTGACAGATAAAATTCTAAAAATAGCATTTATTGAAAAGCATTGTATCAATATCAGTTTTAAAAATATGAATTTATTTGAAATCAAAATCATCCATTTCAATTTTATTTATTAATACCTATTCGAAAAAGTTAAGTTTATTGAACTTCGAATCAATGCTTCTTAAATTGAATAAAATTATCTCACTTAAAAAGCTTGAAAACCACTTATATGGCCATTCTATATACATGTAAAAATAAAATTTCTCGGAAAGCTTACAAGTATGGCTGAAAGTCAAAAACAGACATTTCAGACTAATAATTTTCCTTTCTAAATAATTGAGCAAAATTTCCAGACGTTATCTCTCGGCGTAAACTTTTCTTATTGTATTAATAAACAAAAGAAGGTTGTGTGTAAATCACAGAGAAATCAGATGGAAACGGAATGGTGCGGCGAAACTTGGCTGCTATTACTACGTGATGATTGCTCGACTAAATGGTTTCTTTATGTTTGTAAAGTTGCCAATGCTCTGTTTGGCGAAGGACAGATGAAGCCACAGATTTTTAAGCGACGCAAACGGATAGGTGAGAAGACAGAAGGCATTCTCCAACAGTTAACGTTAACTATACATACATGAATTGCACGAATAAATACACACACACACACACACACACATAAACACGCACGTTGACGTTATATACACTTATAAATTGTACTTACATACATGAATTGCACGAATAAATACACACATATTCAGGATGAGCACAAAACAATACAAATAATTGCAATCAGAGTATCAAGATACCAATTGAATCTAATGCAATTATTTGTATTGTTTTGTGCTCATCCTGAATATGTGTGTATTTATTCGTGCAATTCATGTATGTAAGTACAATTTATAAGTGTATATAACGTCAACGTGCGTGTTTGTGTATGTGTGTGTGTGTGTGTGTATGTATGTATGTGTGTGTGTGTGTGTGTGTGTGTCTGTGTGTGTATAGTTAACGTTAACTGTTGGAGAATGCCTTACGGCATTAAGTTCGCCTTTTGAATACAAAGTGTACCTATTCTTTTATGCAATAAATATTAAATGTATAAATAAAGCAATGGGTGTTACAATTACAACGTAGGTATCTGTAGAAAAGAAAGTAGACAGATATAGCTATGGTTAAAAGGCCTATACAGGCTACATAAGTAATTTAGTTGAGAAGCGAGTATTTTAGTACCTAACTAAATGTCTCTGAACAACGAACATTCCGACGAGTGGTATTCTTCTCGCCTAAATTACAACTAAAACACTCGCTACTTGACTAAATTACTAACGTAGTCTAACGAACTTTCCTATTAACGAAATAAAACTAAAACCGTGGTAAGAACCCGTTTATTATGGCACATAATTTACTCAGAGCAGATCACATCGATACATTTAATTTGAAATAACGAAATGGAAACCCTCCAAATGTTAATGCAATAGTAGTTGCTGTTTTGGCGGTTAAAGCTTAACCGGAGAATTTTGCAATTGACGTTTTCGTTAGTAAATAGAACACATTAATTATATTGAGGTTGTAGCTGTCTGTATTAAATTGTAATAAGTAAATGCTTTTAACAGTGTGACACAATACTTGTATTGTAATCGATGACAAAAGGTTGGAAAACAATGTCGATTATTCCTTCGTTGAAGAGATGAATAAGTTTTGAGGCATTTTTGTAGCTAACAAAGGAAAATAATATGAAACTCGTAGGTATACGTAACTAATAACTAGAGGATGCTCAGGACTTCCAATCTTTTAAATTTCTTTTTGTTTCTTTTTCCTTCAAGTTGGGGGCTGATTTTCAAAATATCCTTTCTTAGGATAGTTAAAAATATTCTGTCATATTTTGAAGTCCCTAAGTGCAGCAGGTTATATTTTTCGTTGTCTGTCAGTCACAGGAGATTTTCATGTGTATGGTTCCCTAATATTTTCCCAAATCATCATTTGGCAAACTATATCATTTTACAAACTTTCATTTCGCAAATAGGTATTTCCCGCCGCATTATTCGTCTACCATTTTTTGTAGTCAAAAGTTTAACCTAACCTATTTATTAAGGTCATGTAACCTACGTTAATGTAATGCTTTAAGCACAAATACGTACTTAGTTGCAAAATGAAAGTTTGCAACAAATGATACGTTTATCAAACTTGCTCTAACACGAACTCGAGCAGGGCTGGGATTCTACAGGGTAATAACGATATTGTATTTGACGTGTTTCCGTATTGTCAACGTTTTCATAACTCTTATGTCATTTACAATGATGGCGAATGTGACATAAACGATTCTAAAACACGTCGAACACGATATCGTTATAACGCAGTTGAATAGAGGCCCAGAGCAGTGTTTCGAAAGAAATATTGTCGTTAATTGAACTTTGAACAAAAGATAGTACAACATTACTAAAAATAGCACTGAATCAAATCTCAACACAACCGCCCAAAATTAATCCCATACCTTTATACGCCGAACTATTTATGAACTAGTATAAATATCAGATCGACCTTCACTAATAACCTTTGCATGTTTAATGTCAATAAGGACACGAGCAACTGGGACCAAACCGAGTGTAAGCCAGACTAACATACTTAAATATTACGTTTTTCGTTAATGCCTGACCTTTCCATAAAAGTCAATGACGCGGTTACGTGATACTGCCCTAGAATCGTTTTATTTTACTGTTATTAGACATTTTATTTCTTTTTTCGCCCAATAAGTTTGTTATTAACAATAATATGAACATTATATCCGGTTATTAAGAATTAAAGTGGTGTTGTCGATTCCAAATAGTAAATTGACATTTGCTAAACATCAAAAAATACTTCAATCTATTAAATGCGTAATCCTTTTAAGCAATCAAAGGATTATTTGCTTAGCGAAACATATAAGTACCACGAAGCGAAACAAGCATAGAAAATAACAGTCATGATTTGAAACGACGACACTGCTCTAGGTATTTTCAGTAACTATGCCCTGGTAACCTGATTATGAATTATGTTTTTACAGTCACCGAAGATGTAAAACTTTCAATTGGATTAGATAGACATAAAAAAACAAGTTTTAATACGATTAAAACTTTCCACAGTTTAGGTTCGAGTTGTACATACATTAAAATCAAAAAAATTAATGAATTATGAAAATATTAAAAATTAGATTTTACGCGTGACTTCTTCCTCGTAGTAGTCGTTCATCACTATTCCCTTGGAAAACCTCCAGATTTTCGATATAAAAATGAGCCTATATCCTATTCCAGACTATATTATATCTGTGTGCTAAATTTCACTCAGATCATTCATCCGTTCTGGCGTGATTGAGTAACAAACATCCATCCATGCAAATTTTCACATTTGTAATACGAGTTGGATACTAGGAATATAGGGTTCAATTAAAGTTTGCATTTATTCATAAGACACAATAAGGCACAATCGTTTGCCTTCTCTGTGGTATTAAAAAAACCGGACAAGATCATGTCGGACTATGCTCAGTTAAGGGTTCCGAAACCGTTAAGTACTATACATACATAAAAAAAACAACAAGTAGTAACTCATTTTCTATTTAAAGTCAATTGGTGCCGTCTTAGATGATTTTAGTAGGTATAAACACTTTAATCGCCTGTATCTCAACAACAAATTATGTCTACTTAGTGGTGATAGTTTTCCTTTAAAATTCGTTATAAGTTCTTTCATTAAGTTTTTTTTTAGATTTTAAGTATTCATAGTTACTTTGTTGGCGTGACTAATAAATATGCATGTTCATGCCAAATTACAGCTTTCTAGTACTGAGAGTCTCTGCGCTAGGCTGCGGACGGACGACGGACGGACGGACGGACAGACATGGCGAAACTATGAGGGTTTCTACTTTGACTACGGAACCCTAAAAACGACATTGTTCTCTGGTAAAAATCCCTATACATATTTTATTTCCCGTATCTCATTATTAAATCAGCATTCAAAATTAAAGTATAACGGATTTAAGTTGTCTTCTACGTGGAATGCAGTGATTAACAAATATTAAACACGAGAATTTGGTACTGAGTGACCATCGATATCGCCAGTGTAGTGGCCCCTTAACAATACCTAGTGGTTTTACATCTCGACCTTTAAACATTTTGAAAGTACACTTCGCTAGCGTATATTGTTTTAAATCATATAAAAACAGCAAGTGCTACAGAATTTCAAAGGATTTTCCGAACCTTTGCTCGAGACAAAAGACACTTGCTTTCGAATATTTTGCCACGCCTCAGCTCACAGAACTGCTTTTGTCTTCGAGAAAATGTATTTATTTTAGAATTTTCATGCACTTGCACATGTGGTCTTAATTCTGATGATAGTGATAATACGACTAGTATTACCTTGTTTTCGATAACGCTAATATTTTTAATAATTTAGATAAAATACGAGTAGCATTCTAATGGTGAAAGAATTTTTGAAATCGGTTTATTAGTTTTTAAACGACTTTAAAAAAAGGTGGAGGTTATACGTTTCATTGTATGTATTTTTTTTTGTATGTTCACCGATTACTCTGTCAATTGTAGAACGATTTTGAAATATTTTTTTTGGATTGTTTTTCTGAATCTGATGAGGAGATCAGTGAGGAATTGAGGAAACTCCTCAAATATTGTAGGTAAACATATAGCGATTTTAGTATTTTAGTAACAAGTCTAGACTAGATGAAGACCGCAGATGGCCATCGGAACTCCTCAACGGTGGTTACCTATTTCAAAGGTGGCGATAAGATATCTCGATTAAAATAGGTGAGCGACTACAACGAAGAATATTTACTTGTTGAAATATGACTATTACTTTCCGGCGGCGTTGCTTGCTTGCAAAACTTAAAGTATGAACTATGTAGTAAGTGGGACTACGGATCAGCGTATTATGATCACTAAAAAGTATAAAATAAAATATATGTTTAAAAAAAATAAAAACCGTCTTCTAAAACTAATAAATAAATAAATCACAGGACATTGTCACACAAATTGACCTAGTCCCAAACTAAGCTCTAGGCTTGTACTATGGGTACTAGGTAACGATAAACTTACTTATATACAGAAATGTATACTTAAATACATAGAAAACATCCAAGCCTCAGGGACTCGTGCTCATCACACAAATATCTACCCTTACCGGGACTTGAACCCAGGACCCCTAGCTTCGAAGGCAGGGTCATTACCAACTAGGCTAGCGTGTCGTCAAACGCAAAAAATAACTTCTTTTAAAATTGTAGGTTACCTAATAGCTGGTGAAGTCGGCGACCACAATATTAGGTAGGTGCCTACAATTTTAAAAGAAGTTCTTTTTTGCGTTTTTGAAGGCTGTTTTTGTTTTTTAAAACATTTATTTTATTGAATATGATGTCGATATTATGAAAAACTAGGTCTGTACGTTTCCGCTTTCTTTTTTTCCAATAAATATTTTCTTGGAAAGAAAAACATACAGACCCAGTTTTTCATAATATCTACAACATATTAAAAAAGCGGCCAAGTGCGAGTCGGACTCGCCCATGAAGGGTTCCGTAGCAGCAAGTAACATAATATAAAAGTTCGTTGTAGCTTTGATCAATGTTTTTATGACGTATTAAAAAAAAACTACTTACTAGATCTCGTTCAAACCAATTTTCGGTGGAAGTTTGCATGGTAATGTACATCATATATTATTTTTACATTTATCATTCCCTTATTTTAGAAGTTACGGGGGGGGGGGGGACACATTTTTCCACTTTGGAAGCGTCTCTCGCGCAAACTATTCAGTTTAGAAAAAAATTATAATAGAAACCTCAATATCATTTTTGAATACCTATCCATAGATACCCCACACGTATGAGTTTGATGAAAAAAAAATTTTTGAGTTTCAGTGCTAAGTATGGGGAACCCCAAAAATTTATTGTTTTTTTTCTATTTTTGTATGAAAATCTTAATGCGGTTCACCGAATACATCTACTTACCAAGTTTCCACAGTATAGCTCTTATAGTTACAGAATAAAGTGGCTGTGACATACGGACGGACAGACGGACAGACATGACGAATCTATAAAGGTTCCGTTTTTTGCCATTTGGCTACGGAACCCTAAAAAAACCGAACAACGTTTAAGGGGAGAAAAACGAACATTTTGAATGGAAATGTTTGTCCTCTTCAGTTAATAATTGAGTTTGTGCTGATGACCTTTACATTAATTGTTAGTAAACTATATTATTTATTACTGCAGCCATGACATGAGGACTACATCAATTTGCGTGAAATTTGTCCCCTGCCGCGATGAACATTTCAATTGAAATTAATAAATAATCATTTATTCCAATTGAAATGAACAAACAACAGGGGGGTTATCATGAGCTAGCTTTGCAGTTCATTTTACGGTCAGCGTAAAGGACAGAGCTATGGCGGTTATATAGCTCTGTCTTTTTCTCTGAGCGTAAACAGAACTGCAAAGCTAGCTCATGATAACCCCCCAGGTCGTCTTATTATTCAAAAACAATTTCAAATGCGTCACAATCACCCACATGGATTCCACACAATTCCACGTACAAATAAATCCCTCTAAACCCTAACAAAGCGTCGCAAACTTTAAAAACCCACTCGACCAATAATATATTCGAGATTCTAAATCTCTTTAACGAAGCAACGGCCAACTGTTCCATGATTCACGTAAATGTTTTTACCTTCGTCCGAAATGAGACTGCGAATTCAGTAAGGGGAGGGGTGAAATTGGATTCATTATTGATTCAAAAAGGTCAACCCGCGTGAGGCAACCGCGGCCGTAGACAGCACGTACGATCCGCATAATGCGGGTTGGAGTGCAGTTACGCTTTTGTGGTTTTGGGTTTCGGGTTGAGCTGGTATTTACAGTGATAAAATTTAATACGCTTATTGGGTGCGTTGGTGTGACACTTTGGCTGTAAACTGTTCTTATTGTTGGCTTAACGTTTGTGTAACATTGAACTGTCGTCAACATAATTAGCATCGGAGGATATTATTTAATCTTTATTGCACAAAAGAACACACAGGGCAAAAGAGACAACATATGTAAATTGTAGTATTAGAGAAAGCAAGATGGAAGAGGTGAATAAAGAGATTGCCAAGATGTCTAGTTTTGATTGAATACGCCTTTACATGGCGCTGCGGACATGATACACACACTTAATATACAAAAGGCAAACTTAATGCCGTAAGGCACTCTCTACCAGTTAACCTTTGGGTAAAGCAGAAATTGTAGTGGCGGTGCAACATAAGGTCTAACTAATACACATACACTTACTAATATAATATACTTTCTTTTTAAAGGAATACTTGTTTATAACTATAGTTAAAGGTCATCTGAATTATGGCTTTTCAACATTAAATTCAGCAAATGTGTGTTCAAAGAGACATAAAGTTAAGTCCACCATACACACGATTACTATGTAATAGTATAAGGCATGACACCCGTCATCGTAGTACAACTTCTTCTTCTTGTTAACTCGTGGAGTGCCATATAACATTATGTTTATATCGATATTTGAATTTGGAAATCAGAGTGGTTCGAATTAAGATTAATATTGTAATACACATGCATATGTCACGGCGCTCCACAGGTCAATTAATGGTTTTCACTCCTTTGCAAGAAAGTGTATTTCGCCAATATGAATTAGACCATCACCATAAAAATTTAAAAAATAAGTCTGGATTTCACACGTGAGAACAATTGTTCAGTAAAAGAGTATATACTCAGGTGGACTAAAAGCACATGGGAATAGCTCCAGGAGTTTCTGTCAAGTCGCAGTACAACTTATAACCAACTCTTGGGTTTGAGGTTAAAATTTATACTGAAATGACAGGTGTCAGGATTGACTTCTTATCTTCGTAGTACGAAAGATATCAGAGTGGTTGGCTTTTATCTTTATTTTAACTCATTAACTGGATGGCACGGCAGCACTGGCAGGGTCGCCATCTTGTGTTGGGCAATCAACCAACCATTCAGTTCGGAGGCTTCCGCAATCCGTCCTACATGTTAGGGTTTCAGAATTCAGACAACAACTTAAGTGATTGTTATTTATTTGCATTAACAACAATCATTAGTTATACAACCATAGTGTCCACACGCTAACCTTTTTTCTTTTTTAGGAAAATCAGTCAGTTGTCAAAAACAAAACTGTCAAGCATGAGCTGTTTTGTGTTTGTTTCGAAATTAATATAATAAGAAATAATAACATGTAAAGGATTATATCTATCATAATATACACTTATCATAAAGGCAATGTTCGGGTATCGCATAGCGTACATAGGATTAAATGTGATAAAAACCACATTATTAGAACATTTTAGCCCTCTTATAACTTACCGCCGCGTTGCCTACACATTGCTTTGTCCGTTCGGTTATATCAAAGACAATAAAATGTTTAAAAAGTTATAGTCTATAAATTCTCATGTCAAATAAAGCCTATGGCAAATGCTTATTATAAAAAATAAATGTTATATCATTTGAAAGTATAATTGTGGAGTTAATTACTTAACATATAGCATCTGTATTTATAGAAGTACTATTACTACATTTTTAGCCTTAATATATTTAAGTACATAAAGTGATATCTGTAGATACTTCATAGTAAATCTTTAACCCGTGGAGCGCCTAGAATTATTGTTTTTAATCATTTCAACAATTGACGATGTACGAGTATAGGTAGTATAAAAATCGTTATGTGCACCATAAGCATTTAGGACGCTCAACGGGTTTAAGAAGTGTATTTATTAAGATTTGACAAAACCTCAGACACTCTGACTTTGATACTAAAATCTTCAGTCAATTCAACCTTTTTGTATGTTTATCAAATAAACAACAACAACATTATGACAAAGTTTTTGCAGTACTTTTATCACATCGCAGCCCAAAATAACTTAAGCCAAACTTGTTTTTGATTCGGCGTTCCACTTGTTCGGGGCAGGCTCCATTACTGGTCCCTGAGGGATTTGAGCTCTCCTTAAATAGATCCGCCTCAGGGAAGTGTTCGCGAAAAAACACGAATTTCTGTCCCTTCTACAGATGGGCAGGATCTGGGATTAATGGCTCACGTCAGAGATTTTAGTTTTTAATTAAGTCGAATTCATCTTGGTAGACAATTACGGGAGAAGCATTTTTTCTCCAGTGAAATGCTAAATCTTTGACCATGTTGGACATGGTTGGTATGGTCACTTTTCATAAGTATTTATTTATTAAATCTCTATTGCACAGAAACAAGTACAAATTATCCTATTAATTGCTAATAGTTAAATACTACACTAAATAAATACGTCGTATACTCGTACATATAATAATCATACACAATATATTACATTTAAAACAATTACCTATAAAAACAAAAGCAGAGACTGAGACGTGATGAGATAAGCTAAGCCTTACACAGGCTACGCCTCAACGTGTTGTTTAAACAAATGCTTCCGGAGAATTCCCTTGAAAGAAAGCTTGGTAGGCGCTCGTCTAATATGGAGTGGGAGCGCATTCCAGCGACGAACTGCCTGAAGGGAAGGAACTTATCATGAAACCGATATGGTGAACAGGAATATAGAGTTTAAGAGAGCGGGAGGAACGCAGTTCATACCCTGAACGGGGAGTATTGAAAGTAAATTTACATTGAAGATAAGGGGGGGGGGGTTGAGGGGGGTTCACCCCCCCACTTATCTTGAATAAATAATGAAACATGTGTACGTGTATGTGAAATTCGATGAAAAATTTGTCGTTAGAACAAGGGACATCAATTTATTGTAATAAGTACCGTGTACTGCATTATTTGCATTACTAACACAATGAGCCTACGTTAGTCGAAATGAAATATTCTATTCAATTCTAAATCGAAGCACCCCGGCACTATTCTTCATTCCTATCCCTTCAAGATATCATTTTCAGCGTTTCTGTTGATAAATGGATTTGTGAAGGCTCGCCATCGTATAAGAGGTTATATATTTTTCCCTGCGGTATTTTTTTTTGTGCTGCTTAAATGGCCGTCGACTTGGATGTCAAAAATAATATTAACTAATGATTATTCAAAACAAAACAGTTTTCCGAACATGAAATAAATTAATATCACGGGACAATGTCTCACAAATTGACCTAGTCCCAAACTAAGCTCTTTGCTTGTACTATGCGTACTAAACAACGATGAACATAATTATAGAGAGGAACCAATACTCGAGCTCATCACACAAATATTTGCTAGCTACGTAGGCAGAGTCACTTCTTACTGGGTCAACGTAAAGTATTGAAACGGAATTATAAATTAAAAATTTATTTTTTTACAGGTTTAATATTACCGCAGATAAGAAGATTAATATAGCATTTGGTATTTACTGACGTCACTTTAACCACATTACGTCATCGGAGCTCTGCTTTACTTTTCAGCAAAAAAAAAACAAGCAAGAGGAGAGTTCGTCCACAAACTCTTAGACGTACATAATTTTACTTGAGCTAATTAATGTATTGCGAGCAACATAAAAAAAAAAAACTCCCATTACGTAGACCTTTACACCGCCACAGCTGACTGCATTTATAGTCGCCCCAAGCACTAGAACGTCAATATGACTGGTAGTTGTACCGTGACAAAAAATATTTTGCCAGAAAAGCAAGCTCCCTGTTATTGGCCAAATGATTTGGTCCAATATCACTTCCCAAACAAATTTTAGCCACTGTATTTTTACTAACTCACTTTTCATAGTTTACTTTCGTCAATTTATCACTTTACAGAATATTATTTACTCGTACAATTTTCATCAAGATATTGACAAATGTTTTATTTACGCAGATTTTATTTGTCCAAATTACCGCATATTTTAATTTTGGTCAAATGTATTATTTCCGATAATCCGCGAAATTTCAGCTCATAAGATTAATCGCATACCCAGGTACGACGATAAGCGTAGCTTGGAGGAGTTTTAGGTTGAATTGTGTCGAAAACAGCGCCAAAGCCAAGCGCGCCTAGCACCAGAACCGTTTTTATGGATAAATGCGACATTATGCTTGCGTTGTACGGTTCGTACAACGTTTTAAATGATAGTTCTGAAGATAACTTTATTTGTATTAAAACAAGTTAACTATAGCGAGTACACGCAACGGCTGATATTGGTGAACTGTCGTGCATTGACCTACATAAACGCAAGTCTATGTAAGTTGATGATGGTGCGAAATGTACGATCGTGGATCGTACATGTTCCAGGAGAGCGAAAGGAGCATTAGGGGGAAAGGGGCTGATGGGGGAAATTGGTTAATGATTCTTAAATATTGTACATATCAACTTAAAGATATTAATAAAATGACTAATTTGAAATTACTACACACTAAAGTGTTTTTCAAATGTTGGCGAGGTCGCCTTATTAACCACGGTCGCAAAACGCGGAGTAGTGACTTCGACGTCACTCTCGTCGGACAGGTTAATATTTGTCGTGGTAGGGACTCGTCTGGAAGATAGTGTGTTTTTTCTCAGTGCGTGCAGCTGCATCCGTCTGGTGCCTGCAGCTCGCGTGCTGGGCTCGCCGCCGCCGGGCGCGCTGGCGCGGGGGCGGGGGGCGCGGCGCTGGGTGTCTCTGGCTCGCGGATACTGTTAAATCGTCGCATTCGGCATGCGCATAGTCGTCGCCATGCCAGCGCTAAACCGATACAAATTATGATGCCTGTTACTGCGCTAATTAATCCATATTGTGTGACATCGTGAGATGATGGTCTGTCACTTAGGATGACCTCCGCGCCATTCTTCTTTATCTGTTGAATTTGTCTCCCTATCTCTTTTAGTTGTTGGTGAAAGTACGTATTGTTGTCGTACTTTATTTGTTCGGCTATACTAGTCTCGTTGATGATAGATATGGGTAAGTCAATGATGTGATTGATTGGAGGTATTTCAATTTTTAATACATCTGCTGTTACATCCATTGTACTGCTCTGCTTGCTGCGGGAGTATATAGTGAAGTCTGTCGTCTTGATGGTGCAATCCCCGCTCAAACTAATAATTCCGTTTCCAGTCAGCTGCACTGATGTAACCTGACTCCTACATATAATGCGAATGGTACATTGTTTACAACATGCATACAGGTGTGAATTAACTCCGTATAATTCGGCCCAAGTGGTTTTGCAGGGTTCCGTGTTGATTGCGCACTGTTTTGTAAGGTCATTCATGACGCATAAGTTTTGGTCTGATTTCATGTGGTACACCGGCGTCTGCAACGGACACAGCTGGGTAACGTCGTCGTATTGGTCACAACGAAGTAATTCTGCTTGAGTCATGGTGAAATATGAATCTTTCTGAATGTTCATAGCTACGTATTCTGATATGGGTATTATATTTATCATGCTGTTGTTTACGCTATGGCGAGTAGGGATAAGTCGATATATCTCGTAGGGCTCTCTGGCTACCAATGGTATTCTGATTTCTATAATAAAGTATTGCCTTGTCATCCTCGCTTTAACTTTCAGCATGTGATAGAGTTTGGGTAGGTCAGTTGTTATGTTATCGATTGGTAATGATAGATACTTTGCTAGTTGACCGGAAATGACGTTAAGTTCGTCCTTTAACTGCTCTGGACTGATAAGATGTATATTAAATGTTCCGTAATGTAAATCAACCATCGTATCGAGTAAATAGTCTTGAATTTTTCGTAACTTTTCTAAAATTGTATTTGCAATTATTGCTGATAATGCGAAGGCATTTTGGTTAGCTGCACTTTGCATGTCAGTCCTTAGTTGATTAGTCATCCGTTCTATTTCCTTGATATGGCTGTTGATGAATTTGTGCTGTTGCTCCATGGTGTTTTCTACTCGTTGTAGAAGTTTATTCTGTGCTTCCACAATTGATGTCTGATTTTGCCATAACTCTGACAAGTGCTTCTGATTTGTTCGAATTAACTCGATATCTTTCTGATATTGGTCGGCAAACTGGTCGTCTAGTACACCAAACAGTGTGTGTGCAACGTTACCGACCCCGTTGATAAGGCCACGGCGCGCCCGTGGGTGCGCGTGGTTGATCTGCTGACCGAGCAACATGTGATTGTAAAGGTCAAGTTCTTTGTAACTGTGACGTAATTGTAACATGATTACTTCGCATAGCATGGGCTTGTCCATTACGTTGCAATTGTTTCCCAAGTTATTTAAACATTTTGTAATTACTTCAACACCTGCCCAGTAAGGGTTCATGTCGTAGTAAACTACCAGTTTCCATTCATCCCGGATAAGATGCATGTCCGAGATTTTATCAAAATAAATGCTCTGATTGCTGCTTAGTTGCGCTATGTCGTAAGCGCCTTTTGTCGGTATAATGAGCATCATTGTTAGTAGCGTAATAAAAAGTGATTTGAAGCTCGGAATCATGTTTGATTTCTTTTGTGAATTCTGATGAGGGTTCCCTGGACTATGTTGATTATCTTTTTTTTCTTCTTCGGTCACAGGTAGCGGCGACAACTTCACGATTGGCCTCTGTAATATGCCATTTTTTGTCTTTACACTGACGACTCGCACGATTCCGTCTTTTCCAGGGTGTAGTTCTACAACTCTGCCGAGCGGCCACCTTCCTGCCGGCAAGTTGGCATCGTGTATGATTACGATGTCACCTACTTTTTGATTTTGCTGCTGTTTTTGCCATTTGCTACGTTCTGATAATTGGCATAAATATTCCATTTGCCATCGTTTCCAGACATCTTGAAATATTTTTTGAGTTAGGTGCCATCGTGTCCTGGCGTCACTTTCTGTTTCCACAATAGAGAGTGTGGGACCGCTAGCTAGGAAGTGTGACGGTGTCAAAAAGTTTGTGTCTTCCGGGTCTTCTGATATAGCGGCAAGCGGTCTTGAGTTTAGACCAGCTTCTAACTGTGCGAGGAGAGTTGTAAATTCCTCGAAGGTTAATTTTTGTTCTCCAAGGACTCTTCGTAAATGATGTTTTAGACTCTTCACAGCCGCTTCCCATAGTCCGCCGGCGTTCGGCCACGATGGTGCATTAAAATGAAATTCGATGTCCATTTCAGCTGATTGAGAATAGAACTCGTCATCTAATGTCTCTTGTAGGTTGATAATCTCTTCCTTTAAGATTCGGCTGGCTCCAACAAAATTGGTCCCGTTATCGCAATAGATATGTCGGGGCGCCCCTCGACGAGCAGCCATCCTTCGTAATGCTGCTAGGAATGCTGATGATGATAAATCAGAGACAAGCTCTAGATGGACCGCTTTCGTTACCATACAGATAAAAACGGCAACATATGCTTTGCAGGATTTGATCCCCCTGCCCTTGTTAGCCTTGATCTCGACGTACCCCGTGAAGTCTACGCCAGTATTGTAGAAAGGACGGGTCGGGTTACTACGAGCAGCCGGTAAGTCCCCCATTAGCTGGGTTTGTTTTACTGGATCGTGGCGTCTGCAGGTAACGCACTTACGAAGATGTTTCTTTACCGCTCTATTCCCGCCTATTATCCAATAGTGCTGCCGGAGTCGAGCCAAAGTCATTCTAGCTCCTCCATGATGAGTGTCTTTGTGAGCTTGATCTATGAGCAAGTCCGTAAGATGACCTGCATGGGGAATGACAAGGGGATGTTTCATTGCTTCGTTGACCTGTGCGTACTTAATACGACCACCGACTCTTAACAATCCATTTTGATCAATAAATGGTGTTAAGCTAAGAATTTTGCTTCGGTTGTCGATCTTTTGGTGATTCTTAAGATTATGCATTTCATGAGCAAATTCCTTTTGTTGATAATAACGTATTATCCTTTGTCGTGCATTTACTAATTTATTGCACGATAGAAATTCGTGTTTAGGTCGGTCGCGCGACAACACTCTAAGTACTCTTGCTAGTACTCGGGTTGCATGAGTAAATTTGCTGTGTCTGTTTACAATGTTGCTTATGACGTCATCCTGAGTCATAGTCGCGACATTTATATGAATGTCTTTCTTGATCTCTAGCTCAGTTGTATATATTTGAAGATTTATTCCTTCTGATTTGTAAGTTTTCAACCATTTGGGGCCTGTCCACCACAATGAATGATCTTTCAGCTGATTTGCCGTGATTCCGCGACTAGCGCAATCGGCTGGATTTTCATTGGACTTTACGTAACGCCAACAATTGGATGGTATGATTGATTTTATTTGCTCAACTCGATTTGCTACGAAGGGTTTCCATCGCCCAGAGTCACCTTGAAGCCAACCCAATGCTGCTGTAGAGTCGGTCCAGGCAAACTTTTTGATTGACTGATTGGATAGGCTCTTGACCACTTTTTCCATAAGCTTTGAGAGAAGATGGCAGGCCATTAGTTCTAAGCGTGGTAGGGTTATGTCCTTTTTCAGAGGCACAAGTCTGGCTTTTGCTGCTTCAATGGTTACTGATGATTGCTGTTTGCCGTCTGGGTTTAGTTGGTTGACCTTGCAATAGATCACGCATGCGTAAGCTTTTGTAGAGGAGTCGCAGTAACCGTGGAGTTCAATTTCACCGGTTTCATGAGTTCCAAGCCATCTTTTTATTCTGATGTAATTGATGCTTTCCAACTCGTTTCGAATTTTCTGCCATTCACTGATAAACTCATCTGGCAAATTTCTATCCCATTGTATGTCATTCAGCCAAACTTTTTGAAACAATAGTTTCAGCTTAGTGGTGAATGGGGATAACCAGCCTAGCGGGTCAAATATTTTTGATATTTCTGATAGCAAAGCCCTCTTGGTTAATGATTTTGATGATGGGCTAAGTTTGACTTGAAATGAAAACAAATCGTCCACAGGATTCCATCGCAGTCCAAGCGCTTTTGTTGATTCAGGATGCTTGAAGTTAAAATCTTGCTGATTAAATGTTGTTTCTACACCTTGCAGTAGATCAGGTTTATTAGACGCCCACTTTCGGAGGTTAAACCCACCTGATTTGAGTAAGTTAATTAAGGCGGACTGAATCTTCTTTGCTGATTCAATGCTGTGGCTCCCACTGAGAAGATCGTCCATGTAGAAGTCTTCTTCTAATGCTTTCTTGGCTCCTGAAGTGTAGTTATGACCGTCATCATTTGCCAGCTGCTTCAAGGTCATCATAGCGAGAAACGGTGCTGCCTTTGTACCATAAGTTACGGTTGCTAGGTTGTATTCCCGAATGGGCTGATTGGTGTTGTCCCTCCAAACAATCCTTTGAAGCTTCTGATCCTCTGGGTGTACTAAAATCTGCCGAAACATTTTTTCAATGTCGGCTGTAAATGCTATCTCATATTGCCTCCATTTGAGAATAAGTGACATAAGATCTTGTTGCAAATTGGGCCCCCTGTACATAAGATCGTTAAGACTGTGACCCGTTGACGTAGGCGATGACGCATTGAACACAACTCGTAACGCTGTAGTACTTGAGTCAGCTCGTAGTACACAATGATGAGGTAGGTAATAGGCCGGTATCTGGTTACTGTCGTTGCTAACTGCCTCGTACATGTGGCCTAAATGAATGAACTCTGCTATAAACTCCTTGTATCCTTCTGATATCTTCTGATTTTTGCTGAATTTTTTCTCCAACTGAAGTAACTGTGCTACGGCCTTTTGTTTAGAGCTTCCTAATTTTCCCCGAGTGTCAGGTTTCATTGGTAGTCTCACAACATATCGACCATCTGATCTTCTATATGTGTGTTTCTTATAATGCTCCACACAGTTATAATCTGCCGTCGACATGTTCAGTGGATTATCTGCTATGTCCTCTATTTCCCAAAATCTCTGAATATCTTCGACACCATTCAGGATGACATTACAATGATATGTCTTAACGCTGCCACATAACAACCAACCTAGATGTGTCTGTTGAGCCATGGGTTGTGATTCGTCTTGACCTTTGATAATACCGCCCATCATGATAAGAGCATATATTTCAGCCCCAAGTAATATATCTACCGGACGGCTGACATTAAATTGCGGATCTGCTAGACTGATATTTTCAATATGTGACCAATTTGGTTTCTTGAATGTTTGATTGGGTAGACTGTTGACGAGGTTATTCATGATTACTACATTGGTGTTGAAGGTATAATCTTCATTTATTGCTGATACTGATATGTCCATTGCTCCCTTGCAGTTATTTTCTTGCGTGCCGAGACCAAAAACTACCTCTTTACAACGACGCCGAGGTAATCCGAGCCTTTGTGCTGCATTCTCGGTGATAAGGGAGATTTGGGAGCCCTGATCAATCAAGGCTCTCATGTTGTGATGGGAACCATCTGCTGCCATCACCTTGATCTGTGCGGTGGCAAGTAGAATCTCTGCTGAGCTATTTTGAGACACGCTGACGTTGTCCTTACTCTGCCTTTGTGTTGTAATCGTCAATGTTGTCGTCATTGCGTCATGTAGTAAAGTGTTATGTGGTTCCGTGCACTTACGACATGTTTTCGTAGAAATGCATTTGTCTCCTTTATGATCGTAAAGACAGTTAGTGCAAAGTCGTAAATCGTTTGTCACTTTCAATTTTGCTGCATTCGGCAGTTTGATGAACTCGTTGCAAAAGAAAATAGAATGGTTGCCTTTGCAATAAAGGCATTTATACGCCGACACGTGATATGATTTCGCAATGGGCTTGCCGTTATAATTATTGCTGTTGTAGGTACTGTTTTTCTGATATTTATTGAAGTTGAAGTTATTTTGTTGCTGAGGTGATTTTTTCATGCTAAATGAGGGCGCATAGAGATTGCTTGTTTTCTGCATATTGCTGTCCTGCTTTCGCCGAGATGCTTCAAGTGACGTAAACTTATTTTCCAGGAACTCGTAGAAATCTGATAATGATGGTAGATCTCGAGGAGACTTTAATGATTCAATATACTCTTTGTGCGTTTCACCGTCCAATTTTTGCGATAGAATGTGAATAAGCAAGGGGTCCCAGGTAGCGATGTCGATTCCCAGGCTCTTAACAGCATTTAAGCACTCTTTAGTACTGTCATGAATTTTCTTGATATGCGATGATGTTTGCTGTTGCATTACTGGTAAGGTCATAAGTATGTTGATATGTGAGCTAAAGACCAATTTTTTGTTATTATATCTATGATTGAGAATATCCCAGCACACTTGATAGTTTTCCGTGCTGATATTCAGATGCTGAATTAATTTTTCTGCTTCACCTTTGACCTTGCTCTTTAAAAACTGCATCTTCTGTGCATTTGATATGGAGCGGTTTGTATGGATAGCTTCGCTGAACAAATCTTTGAACGATATCCATCTATGATAATCACCATTGAACGCTGGTATGTCCATAGTTGGAGTAGTCCTAGTTTTGTAGGCCACTGCCCACATTTTTTCATTAAGAGCCTTCTTGGTATCATTGTACTCTCTCTCATATCTCGAGAATACTCGTTCATACTCTGGGTCCTCTTCATAGAGTTCGCTATCGATGTCCCAGTGCAGACAGTCGATCGCACTCCAACGGGAACCAATGAGTTTTAACACGTCTTCATACTCCCACCTTTCTGATAATGAACCGAAGTCGATGTTAGTAATGGCTCGAGAGAAAGCCTTAAAGTTACTCTTCTGCTTACGGAGTTTTTCTTCTAACTTGCTCGAAGTACCTGTGTGTCTTGCGCTATTTCCCGCCGCCCCAGTTCCGGTAGCTTCACTGTTCTTCAAAGCGCTATGCTGGTGCGCGGTGGCGTCCGCGGCCTGATCTGCGGGGCCTGCACGGCTTCGCGGCGCTGTATGTCGCGGGGTCGTCGCGGCAGACTCAGGCGCCAACGAACCTAACACCGGATCGGTGTCAAATTTCGGGGTGGATGGCCCAGTGGATGGCTTTTCTTGTTTTTCTGTTTTCGGAAATCCTTGCAACGTTGTTATTAACTCCAGCGGAGGTGCTAATGGTTTGTCATGAGAGGATGGAGCTTCTGCATCACGATAGTATCCACACGCGAGATCCGGTTCGAAGGACCATAAAGATGTACGGTTCGTACAACGTTTTAAATGATAGTTCTGATGTTCTGAAGATAACTTTATTTGTATTAAAACAAGTTAACTATAGCGAGTACACGCAACGGCTGATATTGGTGAACTGTCGTGCATTGACCTACATAAACGCAAGTCTATGTAAGTTGATGATGGTGCGAAATGTACGATCGTGGATCATACACATGATATGATTAAAAAATAAATAGCTATTTTTTTAATCAATACAATAAGATACCTTTGAAAACGTCTTCGGCAAAGACTCGATGCAAAAAGGTTTTTTTCTATATAATGTTTGAGAAGTGCCCATGGCGTGCAATTTTGGAAAAAAAAATTTTTGGTACTTAATTTATATACTTTTATTAATTTGGTAATTTTCAATTTTGGTACCAACAAAGCTAGCGGTTTCGGGTTTGATTTCCGTGTGATGCGGGAGTTTTCAAATCGGTAGGTACCTATTTATATCTCTATATAAGTGTTTGACTTTGTCAAACACTCCCCCCCCTCAGGGGGCTATTTATGACCTAACTATGCAGTTCATTTTACGGTGAGCGCAAAGGACAGAGCTATGGCAATTTTATAGCTCTGGGGGGTTATTATGACATAACTATGCAGTTCTGTTTACGCTCAGAGAAAAGGACATAGCTATTATAGCTGCCGGTAAGGGCAGATATTTGTGTGATGAGCACGAGTATTTGTTCCTGAGTCTTGGATGTTTTCTATGTATTTAAGTATATATTTCTCTATATAAGTAAGTTTATCGTTGTTTAGTAACCATAGTACAAGCCTAGAGCTTAGTTTGGGACTAGGTCAATTTGTGTGATATTGTCCCGTGATTATAACTGCCATAGCTCTGTCCTTTACGCCCACCGTAAAATTAACTGCATAGCTAGATCATAGTAACCCTCCTGTCTTTTTCTCTGAGTGTCAACAGAACTGCATAGTTAGGTCATAATAACCCCCCTATACAAGCGTAGCTTCATTTAAAATGTTAAAATTAACACTACATCCACGCAATTCACAGAATCAAATCATATTGAAAGAGCACCTCGCTTCGTAATTACATCAGAGAAATTAATAAGTGCTCCTACTACATTCAACACGTATCGGGTATCGCATCTAAAATTTATTTTACACTCCGGAGGAAATAAGATTATGTTTCAATAACAAACGTATCCGACGCTACACGCTCCGAATAAAAAGTTGCACCCGGAAATTTATTTTTATTTATTCCCAACGAACTATTGATACAACTTTTGCAGGGTCGGTTTGAATTACGACCTGTCATTTATGGATTTTGAATAACACGTAGTGTCCATTGAAATTGAATTCTCTCTGGATTTGAGAGTTATTTAGAATGGAAAATAAAGTTTAGGTGTAGGCTTTTTTGAGTTTGACGGGTAAGCTACTTAGCTTGATGATCACTTAACGAGTCTCGTGAAAACACTAAGATGGCACCCAATATTATTCTAGACAAAAAATTGACGATAGGCAGCGACAACGTGCAGCCCAAGTATGTATTCCAGAAGAACTTCAACGTCCTCATTTCGACAAGCAATTAATGGAAGGAAGGATAGTACCTATTGGGGAAGACAACGCAATATGGTACATGGATGCTCCAGTACGGGGGCAACTATGGGGGTAAGTATGGGCAACTACGCAACGGTCTGCTGGGTTGAGATGTATATGATAATTGCTAGTACGCAAAAGAATATAAGCAAAAAACTAAATATCTATATTCTAAACGACAGCCAAGCGGCGCTTGACAAAGAAAAACTTAACTCAGTCTGCAATGGAATCCAAGCCTTAAGAAGCCACATATGCCGCCACACCCACACAAGAATGAAAAGGGATGGCTTTATGTGCTTCCACGAGAAGAACGAGAGATGGATATAGTTTTCGCGCGCCTTGATGGCAACGTCAAATTAAATAAATACTGTTTTTTTTAGAACTAAAACATTTATTGAAAAAATTGGTTTACCAGGAGTAAGAAGTTATAAATCTTATATCAAAAGTCATCGTTAAAGATCATGGGGTTTCGAAGATTTAACCATAAACGTACGAAAAAGGTGCCAGGTAAGAAAAATAAATCTATAGTTTTTTCAGACTCAAGGAAATGTGATCAAGTTGTCCAAAGAACAGACACAGGCGTAATGATTATTGAGATCCATATCGAGGAATACTACTGACTTTATCATTATGATTTCTTAAACAGGCTTGGTAGGCACAACAAAATGAAACTGATGTGAATTCCAGGACACGAAGGCTTTTTCGAAAATGAAACCGCGGAGGAGCTGACAAGGGAAGGGTCCAAGGTCGTATACGATGGCCCTGAACCATTTGTGGCACCCTCACCGGGCAACATAAAAGCAGCCCTGTACGCCACGGAAAAACATCAGAACGAGTAGAAGCCCACGATAGGCTTAGGGCATTCAAAGCTCTTTATAGAAAATTTACCAAAGCTGGATCAATAAACTTAAGAAACTCAGCAAAAGATAACTCCGATACGTTATCTTGACCCTTGACACTTTGGAGTTCTTCTAAACATCTTCTAGCAAAGATGGGCCTTTGTGACAACACAGATTGTAGAATGTAGGACGGAGAGGTGGAGACAGTGAAACACTTACTGTGTGAATGTGATGCCCTCGCCAGAGTGAAAATAAAAATCTTGGCTGTGTTGAAATTGTTTGATTCTAGGTTGCCCACACTGGAGTTGAGTTTGTACAACAAATTTTGTTGTACAAACTCAACTTGTTAAAATTATAACATTGTTTAAACAAGTTTAAGAACTAAAAAACCATAATAATATGAACCTAGTGTTAATTTTATCTCATATTTACGTACTTACGTACTTGTTGTTTAAATAATTACAATCTTCTACTTTAGATTTTTTAAGCTTACCTAACCTAACGATGGTTGCAACATTTATTACAAAGAAAACGAGCAATTTATCCCAAAACCAAATAACCAGAGAAGCGTATAATAAGCAAATCTCATTCTGTTTTAAGAAGTACAAAGACTGTCATGATAAGTAACTGTTCTTGCCTCGAAACGAGTTTGAAGGAAATACGTTTGATGAATCTCAAAATATGAAAAATATGATTTTTGTAAATTGGAATTGGGTATTTTTTCGTATTTATTTCCGTTGATGATATAAAAATGTTTTTTAGTAGTATTGAGGAATTTATGTAGTTTATTGTTCTTTCAGTTACTGTTTTAAAAAAAAGAGTTTTATATTATACAATATTGTTAACTAAGTGTCGTCTGGTAACTCTGTGTTATAATAATATTACTAATAATATTAATTTTACCTCAATAATTTAATTTCTAAACGAAAAATACTAAAAACGTTCACTATACCCCCTCTAAAACAACAAAAAAAGGGTTCTTTTCACCTTGTATGATGTATATAATTGTTTAAAAATAATAAGTAAAAACCCTTTTTGTAGTAAATGTACCACCGAATATCAAGAAATCCAATTCTGAGACTAATAATATTTGAAACAACAACCTTGTTGTCACTAAGCTTTAAGCTTAAAGCTGATTGGCCAGAGAAAAGACGTAGGTCCCTATTTTGTAATACATCTTTATCAATACGTCTCTCAATTATAATTGTCAGCATTTTGTTTTTATTCCTGTCATCCGAAACGATGAAGGAATGCAACTTGTGAAGCTTCATTGGGCAGACATCAAGACATTGTAATGGAGTGATAGATTTAATTTTAAGACGGACAACACAACACTGTCAAGATGGTGCGCATTATTTCATCTTTTAACGGCATTGGAGTTAGTTACACTTTATGAGTTCAATATTTCCTAAACGGTGCCCCAAAGCTATAAATTGATAATAACATACTATTAAACATTAATATGTTTTAAGAGCTATCTAATGTTACATGGTGAGGTACCTGACTATACTTGATGTAATAATGAAGCAAAAAAAATTTGCTGTATTTGAATTTTCTTTTTTCATTTCCAATGTACAACTATGTCAAACAGCTTTGTAGTACCAAGAAACTGAGTTTTACCGCGGATAGACAGACAGACGGACATGGCGAAACTACAAGGGTTCCTTGTTGACTTCGGAACCCTAAAAACCCCTTACGATATAATTTTAAAAGCCATTTGACATATCAGGGTTCGCCGCGTTATGTATTAGCACAAATTATGTTAATTTGTAATCCCCGTACACACGTCACCGTGCCGGTGTAAGCTCTCGTTTGTCATGATAATCTGCAGGAAGCTAGTTCCATTTCAATTTACATATATATTCATCTGATTTACCAACTCGCATTGTTTTCTATCGAGTGGATATCAAATGTTGAATGCGATGTAAGTACATTTAAAGGCTGGGTTCGAAGAGACGCGGCTACAAAAAAATTTATTACGGATTAAAAAATCGACTTTTATTTTATAATGGTTAAGTGAGTATATATTAATTTATTGAAACACCTTTCAACGATTGTGTCAGAAATTACATGCAGTATTTTCATTTCATCGAAAGCATTTCTCGCCGTCTCATTATATGTTTTTTGGCTAGCACAAGTCTAACCCCGCCATCAATGTTTAAGATATCCTGAAAACATCATGGTTTCAGCAGAAAATTGTGTTTGATGAAACGAAATTCGTTGAAATGATCTAATCGATGACATTCAATTCGATAAAATGATGGGATACCTGATTAAATATGTAACTATACCAACAAAACCCTACATATAAATTATTTCGCCGACGTAAAAAAATAGGTTCACTGTGCATTTATGACTAAAGGGAAGCCCCCTTTAGTCATAAATGCACAGTGAACCTATTTTATCTAAAATGTTAATTACGTAGGTTAGGTTAAGTTAGGTTTGACTTGTGACTATAACTAAATCTAAACTCCTGAGCCCAGGCAATACGTTCTGTAAAATGATTGTCAACAAAACAAAGGTTAAGCGTTAATTCGTTATTATTGTTTATACCAAAATAACTAGTTTACGCTAAGACTAGGACTGCAAGTAATAACGCCAGGCTTCCAATATTCAGCATTGGCCACAACACAATCTATTTTGATAGCGACCTCCACTTATTATTGCCGAAACGAATGCAGTGCCCGGAAAGTGTCACGTAATTTACCTAACATGGATACGATTTCTATTAAATACTGTTAATATTTTTGCAGAGGGAGCAATTTTTTTTGAAAAGGTGTTCTGCCCAAATCATGCTTATTGAGGTTGGTCTGAAAATCTGTATTTTTTTCTATACTTTTTGATTAATGTGTACTAACTTTTTTTTTCAAATATTATCAGTATTTGCTACGCCCACTTTGGACTTTTAAGCCTGCTGTGACGTAGAAAATACCATGTGGCGTTTAAGCTCTTAAGACATTAGCAGAAAATTGATTATTTATTTTCTCAGTAAACAATGAACAAACAGAACCGCTTTTGAGAAAAACCTCTTTAAGCATGATTTTAACGGAACACGTTTTAAAAAGGTTCCTGTTGTCAATAGCAGTAGTAAGATATAAGATAGTCATAAGAAAAAATTAAAGGGGCCATTCGCACAGAACGTATTAAAATTTTTAGTGTTTGCAACAATTGTGTAAGGTTTGGTCATAAACCAGGTGGTACAATCAAAATCTTGTCACAGATTGGTTGAAACATTGACTACAATAATAATAGAAGCCCAATCACGCAGCGACCGAAGTCCGCATAGGTTTCAGACTAGCGTTTTTATTCGCGTATAGGCTCGTTTATTTTATCGAAATTGTCGTGCGAGTTTTTCCATCTGTACCTATTTGGTCTTGGTGTTGTTAATTCGTATTGTTATCATAAAGACACGCAATACAATATCTTAATACCTTTGGACTGAAACTCACTGATGAGATAACATGGATTCCACATTGTACAATAGCAGCTTGTTCCCGTCTTCCTGGTTGAAATGGCGATGTTTCTTGATTTCAACAGCTTTACGCACCATTCTTCAATGTAAATGGCATTCTGTGAAAAGTACTTTGGATTATATGGAGCTTGACAACAGTGAATTTATTAACCTGGCGGTTTTAACAGCGATATATTCTTTGACCTTTTTTGTGATGGTTCGATTTGTTTGTATAACTAAAACTACAAATGTGGAATCATTATATTGCTTGTTTTTACCTGTGTTGAAAGTAACAGATATGTGTATTTAACAATCAATGTTTTCCATCTTGACTTGACACTGCATTTATATACTTTCTCTTTGTTTGGACTAGCTTATTCATTTAACGGGTAATCCTTTACATAGGCAGCTAATGTTTTTGAATGGCATGTAAAGGCAAATTAGTACACAGGTCATCGATGGTAAGTGCGATCTGACACCACATGTGCAATCTCATGTCTGCAAACCTGAGACAGCAAATGCGTTAAGAACAGTTATATCTAAGATATAATGGTTCGCAAGGTTATATTTATGCTAGTCATTTTATCGATTGTAAAGTAAGAAAGTAATCTCTACCTATATTACACAAAAAACTTATGTGAATAAAATGTATGTATACTCGTACAGGGCATCTGTTTCAAATAACTTCAGAATTAATGAGTCGGGACAACGCAAAAGGTTTGATAATTGCCTCCAAAGTTAAAAAATAAGACGGTGGTAGCGATCTTGATATACCCTGCACAGTACCTCACCTCCACTAGAACCATTGTGAATCTTATCTTATCGTATATTACAGATGGGCCCTTTTAGATACACTTCGACCCCTTCAGGATCTTTTGTGCAAGTACCCTTTTACACACTCAGCTGTTCGAATGTGCAGGTTTCCTCACGATGTTTTCCCTTCACCGTAAGAGCTTCGGGTAATGTACTTAAGTTATAAAAACTCATTGGTACATGCTGTCTGTGGGGGGTTTGAACTCGGTACCTTACGATCACGTTGTCGACTCCCTAACGGCTGAACCCTATATTCAAACCGCGGATAGATAAGGGCCTCTATTCATGTGCGTTAAAACGATATCGTGTTTGACACGTCACAGTCCCCATTATTGTAAATGACATAAGAGTTATCAAAACGTTGACAATACGGAAACAGGGCCTCTATTCAAGTGCGTTATAACGATATCGTTTTTGACCTGTTTCCGTATTGTCAACGTTTTGATAACTCTTATGTCATTTACAATAATGGCGACTGTGACATAAACGATTCTTAAACGTGTCAAACACGATATCGTTTTAAAGCACCTGAATACAGGCCCAGGTCAAAAACGATAGGTATCGTTATTACCGTGTAGAATCCCAGCCCAGTCTTACTTCGGGTTGAAATTTGACATTTGCCCATTCAAAATGTGTCTAATTTTAATCCGAAGTAAGGCTATCTGTCCGCGGTTTGAATATAGGGTTCGGCCGTAAGCCACTAGGCCACCAACGCTCTCAGAATCATTGTGAAAGAATTTGCCATATATTTTTCGAGAATCTTGAAGTTGAATCCATATTACTATAGACGGATGATTTGTAACTTATGGTGAGAAAAATACGGCTGTCTTCTGGCACGGGGATTATTAATCAAAAGCATTTGATACCAGAAAAATATGATTTTCCTTTTTAGTAGGAGGTCGTCTGATGTTAAAGTGATGTTTTCTATGTAGGTCACGCAAATAGATATTCTTACTTGAAAGCTGACAAACGATATTACTAATCTAGTTCATGTGATTTTGTTATTTTTTGATAATTATAATCTTTAGAGTATATTTTCTGATAATCTGTTAAGAATTAGCTGAAAATAATTATATCATACGGAGTGTCCTATTGACAGGTTCAAAACCACCCTGTATTATGGACGTGCCTTTGCTCTATTTAAACAACTTAGAAGCGATTTCACCATACGATGTTAACCACTTTACAGACGAGAGCGTTAACAGTCGATAAACATTGAATAAATTTAACATCGTATGGTGAATTGGTACTAAACCTCGTAGGGTCTATATGCAATAGAATGTACATAATTAAGGCAATTTAATTTAAACCACATTATAATGGGAATAAAGTGCATTTTGTCTTTGCTTAAACATTGAAAACGGCATTATAGAGCAAACGTAATATTGAAATTTATTATTTGCTGGTAGATACAAATTCCTAGTCACAAAAATCTTCCTCCTTGTATTATAAAAGGTCTTAGAAGGTTAACATGGTTCTGCTGGAATTATTACGGTTTTCAAGATATATTTTATTATTACTTCTATATATTTTTAAAATTCGTTATTTCGCTTCTTGTTTCACGTTTTTTTTATGGGAATGAAACTAAAATTATTTAAAAAAATATTTTTGCGTATTAATTCCGTTGTAAGTTATTGTGTATCACAATATTCAAAATGCTAAACGAACCTTAGCAGTTTTCTCATAAATCAAAATTAAATTTGCAACGCCGGACTTGATCAAACTCTGAAGTGCCGTGGTGTTTTTTTGTATCGTAATCTTGTGGCCCACTAGTTTGAAAACTTATTTATTTAATGCAGAGTTAAATGCATAAAGAAAACAACAAAGAGAAATTAAGAAAATGTAGTTAGAACAATGTATGATAACTTAACTTGTTTTTAAATATTTACAGAGGTAGAAAGGCATTGATCGGAGAAATACTGGAAAAGGGCCGAATCTTAAGTACCCGAAACCGACGTGCATGCATGATTCGATGAATGTGGAAAAAGCGAAAGAGATTTGTCAGGATCGTAGCAGGTGGAATGAAAGTCACTAATGCTAGCTGTGTCTTTAGCCCAATTGTTGTAGAAAAACTGGGCAAGAGCATGTCGGACCGTGCACAGTGTAGGGTTCCGAAGCCGTTAAGTACTACAAACATACAAATCAACAAGTAATAACAAATTTTCTATTTAAAGTCAATTGGTGCCGTCTTAGGTAATTTTAGTAGGTATAAACACTTTTATCGTCTGTATCTCAAGAACCAATGATGTCTACTTAGTCGCGATAGTTTTCCTTTAAAATTCGTTATTTAATGCTCTTTGATTTAAGACTTTTAGTATTTGTAGTTTTAACTGTAGGGGCGGGGGAAACTTGATTCTAACAAAAATTAGCGTTTTAAAGCTTAATCCTTATTAATATTATAAATGTGAAAGCGTGTATGTTTGTTACGCTTTCACGCAAAAACTACTTGACGAATCATCATGAAACTTTGTACACATATTCTGGGAGGTACTAGAAGTAACATAAGATACAAATTTTTTTTACAAACCCGTAATATTTTTGAAAGGCCTATCCAACGACACCCCAAAATAAAGGGTTGACGTCAAAAAAAATACATCCGCACGTTACGTGTAGGGGAGGTAACCTAAAATATATTTTTTTAAGAATTTATTTTACCACATTGTCGGCGTGACTCATATATATATGTATATTCATGCCCAATTACAGCTTTCTAATACTAAGAGTCTCTGAGCTAAGCTGCGGATGGTCGGACGGACATGACGAAACTATAAGGGTTCCTAGTTTGACTACGGAACCCTAAAAAAGTGCGTAAGTAGTTAGCCCTGATAATTATTGTTTATTTGGGACTTAAACAGCATTACAGTTTATTGTGAACTACTTATAGACACTGAAAGTCAGGCCAATAAAAAAATACCACAAGAATACATACCGTATGGGACTGGCTGTTAATACATACATGTGTTATGTTTCCCCGTGTGATTGCCGGGTTAGAATAGTGCCACTGCATGTCTTCCCGTGGATGTCGTAAGAGGCGACTGAGGGAATAAGGGCTTGTAGTAGTGGGCTTGCAACCTGTCACTAATACACTGGTCAACATCTTAGCCTGCTGGGGTCCTAGTGAAAAAGGGTACAAGTCGTTTGATGATCAAGTGAAAAAGGGTTTAAGTCTAGTATACTCTGTGTATGTATATACCCTTTTTTATTACGTGCTAAGTCGATTTATATCCTTTTCACTAGGTCCCCAGGTTTGTGCAAAATATGGTCACAGAATTTTATTATAAACAAGTCTTTTTGGAGTTGTTGGTATTTCTGTAGTTCTGCCTACCCCACTCTGGGAATGAAGGCGTGATGTTATGTATGTATGTGTTATGTTTAGATACATATAAGAGCCGATTACGTTGAGCTTACAGCAGCAGCAGCGTGACAACATCACCCGTCCAGTACCCTTACCATGAGGTACAGTTACGATACTCGCTAGAGATTCTAATACTCTGTCCCATTCAATCTACTACAATACTGTGAGGGACAGAGCAACGGTAATTGCAACTCATGGTAAGGGTACTGGGCTCGATCTCCGGTAAAGGCAAACATTTGTGTGATGAGCATGAGTCACTGAGCTTTGAATGTTTTCTATGAATCTAAGTATTCGTTTTATTTAAATTTCGCGGTATTGGTAAACCCCACTTATCCCAGGGGCTCTATTCCAAAAACTATTTACTATTGGCAGTTATGGCGGCTGAGTAAGAAGAAATACATAATAACATATCAAAATTTGGTTTTAACTAGTACAATAGTCACTGGCTGATTCATAAACTAACCAGTATAGTACATGCAATAATGAACAATAGATATATTTCTTAAGAACACCTTAAAATTCCGAACATTTTTTTTTCCGAATATTCATTAGTCCGTATTTTCATTTTTCTAAAAGCTATGTTACGTTGGAGCTATTACTTATAAAGACTTTATAAGCGATATCAAAAAATAAAGTCTTCAAATCAAACCTAACCTACGTATAGCAGCTATACGTAGGTTAGGTTAGGTTTAATAGGTGCACAAATTTTAATATTTGCTTCGCTATTGTTAATGAAATAACACATGTTGTGTTATTTTTACTCTAGCTCAAAAAATATTAGAGATATTGCCGATTCAATGATTCCACTAACTTAACGATATTCATGGACCCTCTTATGCAGGGGTGCGAGGAGAGGGGAGTGTTGTTAAGTAAGTTAATAAATGAAAATTCAAATTTAGCATATCAGTAGGAGAGGGGCTTTGTCTCATAAGCTGTACATGAAATTTCAAATTTCGAATATCAATACAGTGTATCGCATACCTACAGCTTGACAACCCATGTCATCATTTCTAGTGTGACTTTGTGTCCACACGAGAAGGTAAAAGAGAGATAATTTGCAACAAAAAAAAAAATGTTAAACTCGTTTTAGTGTCGTAAGGTAACAACACCAATGTTCGACATTTTTAGCTGACATGCACCAATAATCGACAGAAGCTTTTAATTCTAAGATCATAGGGTTCTAAATTGATTGTTGCAAAACAAATGAATAACTCTTATCTTCTTTGAGTAAGAATCAGTGTCGAACATTGGTTCTTTGTCGAGTACTGGTGTCTTTACCTTAATATATTATATTAACGATACAAAATCATATGTTAAAACTTTGTGCACTGATAAAAATTACCCTGTATAAAAAAATGCATTCGGAATTATGAAAATTCGGAATTATGACTCTTCGGTATTACGTAGTGTACCCATATTTCTTACCAAGGGGGTTATTATGACCTAGCTAAGCAGTTCATTTGCGGTGAGCGTAAAGGGAAGAGCTATGGCTGTTATATAGCTCTGTCCTTTTCTCTGAGCGTAAACAGACCTGCATAGTTATGTCATAATAACCCCCTGACCATTATTTCTGGAACACCCATCATTATCGGAATAAATCCTATTATATTGTTAAAAATACATATCGTAAGAGAATCGTTACTTTACTTTACGGTTGCTAAGTTTATCCTGCCCGCAGTAATCGGGTCGGACCTTACGCTATCACCTTATAAATGGCTTATCGTCATTTTGATGTCCATGGGATATACAATCCTAAAAAGCCTAATATAAGGTTGATATCTTTCAATATGATATACAACATCTACACTGTTTTTCTAAGAATGACATCGTAAGTACAAGAGCTTTTTCAAGGGCCAGCTTGCCTCTTTGATTTACGTTTTTCTTTGTACATTTATGAATGTTTAGAAAACACAACAGTCGCAATCTGTTACTTGGTAGGTAGTTATTTCAAATAATATTTTGCCAGTTCTATCTAAACATTAGTACTTGGAATTGTTTTGCTTTCATTTTTGTGTTGTAAGCGGCTTTGGCGTTGTTAGTTCTCCCGAGAAGTTTCTTGTTCTAGTAACAATTGGAATACAACAAACGTTTAAAATTAAACAAAGGCTACGTAAGTTTATGACATTTTACCTACCTTGCTATGTTTAAATTCCTAAACGTTTTTAGTACAAAACCAAACGTTTTTAATCAAGTTTCAAACCAAACGTACGCTGCCCTCCTAAGCTAAAACACAGTATGTCAGATTCAATTGCCAAAGTAGATTCAATCTTCTCTTGTTAGTAATAAGGTTTTGATTGCTACAGGAGACTTATTTGACATACTGCTATTTGGCTTAGCAGGGCAGTACGCCGCGCCGCCCAAAATTGAGACAAAAAGAGATTCAATGAGCAAAAACGCGAATAAAAGATCTGTTTAACTTTGAAATGGATTTCTGCGGTAACCAAAGAAACTTTTTATCTCATTTCTCGCTAAGATATTTTTGCATTAATCTGATGAAAATAACAACGTGGCTTTCTTCAAGTTTTAAGTACATAAACTTGTTTGGAAGTGAGGGCAAACATTCGCATGGAACACTCTATCTTACTTCTAGTTTTCTCCGAATGCAGAAACAAACAACTTTGCAATGAGTCGAAATATTAGTTGCAGCAAGTGTAACAAAAGCATGCTATAAAGACCCGACTGTTTGGATAGTAAAATTGTTGTCTTTATTATCATTAGTAAAATACATAAATTAATAGAAATTAGTGGAGGATATCACACAAACGGATCTAGTCGCAAATTAATTTAATCAAGGCTAGTAAAACAGCATCACTGTTAAGTGGTATAAATCTTAAACGAGACTTAATCCCGTAACAACATTATATACACGATTTGATCATGTTGCAAACGGTCTTATTCACGAGCAGACTGAAGAAGTCTCTTCCAGACAACCTCACATAGGCAAATGGTGCGTACTGAATTAAATAATCTAAAAAATATCCATAAATATCCTTTTAATAAATATGAAGTATAGGTAGTTACGTAGATAAGAAATATAACAATGTACATAAATGCATAGGTACATAAATACAAAGCTATATTTATTCAAGGAACACAATTTACTTTAAAAAAGTATGTATATAATGTATGTAAACTCTTTATTTACAATTACAAGACATGTTTGCATCAATATAATAATATAATTTTTGATTTGCCTTAAGGTCGACTGGTACAGAATGCCATTAGGCATTTATTTCACCTTTTGTACTCAAATTCTGTATTTTTTGCGGAATAAAGAATAAATAAATAAATAAAACAAATGTAGGAAAAAAGGTAAAAAGGTAAAAAAGTAAACTTTAACAAGGAAGTGATTAAAGATGATCTTTTAAAAGATTGTTAAAAATATTAAGTGATTTTACTACTTGTCTTTTATTATACATGTCTCAGTTACAAAGAAAGAGAGTCCTACTCGTATGACCTAACAGCCTGAAATATAAAGTGGTTATTGTAAAATTTTGAAAAAGAAAATGCTAGAATAATACTAAGGGAAATATAGAGAGTTCAGAGGGTAGCAGAGTATTTAATTGAGTAAGTGGGGGTGAAATAAAATGCTGTGAAAGAGAAATAATGACGAGGACCCAAATATGTATGTATGTATGGAAACACTTTATTGTACAAATAGATTAACTAAACTAAATTTGTTTATTATCTTTAGCCTATTTACATACATACATAACATTACGCCTTTATTCCCAGAGTCGGGTAGGCAGAGCTACAGAAACACCAATAACTCTAAAAAGACTTGTTGATAATTTTGTAACTACATTTTGCACAATCAGGCCAAGAAGTTTAGTGACAGGTTGCAAGCCCATCGCCTAACAGTACTACAAGCCTTTATTCCCTAAGTCGCCTCTTACGACATCTACGGGAAGACATGGAGTGGCACTATTCTAACCCGGCAACCACACAGGGCCTATTTAGTTGTCAATATATGCAAAATAATGACAATAACAAAGTAGTTAATTAATAATTGGAATATTTTTTTGTATAGTTGCTAATATATTTTAGGTAATAAACAATAGTAAAGTAATTAATTTGTAATTGGAATACATAATAATATTGAACTATGTATATCGATTTCGGACGATTTTTTTTTTACTTCCTAGTTTTATTCTTTGCCCAAAATCTGCGGTAGGAAGAAGGGGATTTACTTAATAGGGAATAATTTTGGATAACATGTTAAAATTAGTCTTTAACTATACCTAAAATTGACATTGGCTGAAATAAACCTCCGCAGAGGAGCCTGCAGCAAGAAATAAAAGCCATATTAAAAATACCTAAAAATAATAGGACTACTCGTATTTTTTCAATTAATATATTTCATTCTAAAAATGCCTAAACTGTAAGCTTCTTTCTTTCTTAAACAATAATGAAGTTGCTTTTCCGCTTCTGATTTTAGTCCTTTTTTTCGACTATCTTTGATTTTGTTACTTTTGGTACTTGACGGAGATTAAACATATATTTTTTTAAATTCGAAAGTTCTTTTACTTTTTAACTTTTGAAGATCAACGCTCTCAAAAGTACACGTTTGGGGTAACCCGATTTTTATGGAATTTTACGCTGGGATTTAGAAAAAAACGTTCATCGCAGGGCTTGGCAACTAAACCGGTTTAAAAAATACCGGTTTAGTTCGGTTTTGCTTTGAAATTTTCTAGGGACCGCAAACATTCTGGGAAATTAATTTTGACCTTAATTCACCAGTTTAATCCACGAGCGGTAAGTCAAGATTTATTTTGTAGTCACGAATGAAGATAAAAACTAAGCAGAGCTTGTATATCGTGCTAGACGTGCGTCTGGATTTACCGGTTTATTTACTGTTCATTCAAAAATAAAGTTTCCACCAAAAACCGGTCATAAAAACCGGTTTATGAACGGAACCTAAATGAAAAGGTCAAGTACATAAAAACGGTTGAAAATTTAATACCTCCTTAACGGTACCTTAGTTAATATTTTTCTTATTTCCAGGGCGTCTTTTGTTCGTCTATAAATTCCGCGTAGAAGTAACGAAAACAAAATTAGCATAAAGTGAAAAATTCTATCAGAACTCAAGAGTAACGCAATTAAGTAAATCTGTTCGGAATTTAATAAGCCGACCTAAAAACATCAAATAAAGCTCGAGCACGCAACGGCAGTAACAATAAAAGCATTCAACAATACGGAAACCGCGGCGGAGTTGAATATTTTTATCATTTTCATTAAACTCTCGAGCCAGATGAATCATAACGGACGGCAGAAGTAACTTGAGCATTGCGGGATTTCTGTCCAAGTTTAGGCGAAAGCGGGCCCCCGGGAGCGTTTGTCGCCGCGACGGCCGCTGGTTTCTTTAATTCTACCAAAATTATTAAGCTACACTCATAATAAAAGCGTGTAACGAAATCTTTTATTCAAATTGAGAACCCCTTGCAATTTTAATGCGATGATTCTGGCTCACGCTTAGTGACAGCGGTCTCTGCGGTGGTTAACGTAGAGATTTGTGTTTGCGTTTGTCCGTTTTTCAAAAAGGTTATTTAATGTTATATAATCATTTTAACCTGTATTTTCCTCTTGAATACACAAGAAACTGAATTAAGATGTTATGTATTATTCAATCCTCCTCACTATGTATTACATCAGATACTATATCCTGTTAGGTACGCTTATTATATTAGGTATACTAGCTACCTAACTATTACACAAAGAATAACTTTAAAAATGTATGCGAGTCATGAGCAGAATTCTTACATCTATCTGGGCCAACATAGATGTATTTCCTAGTATCAGCAAAAACACTTAAGAACATGAAATGATTTGTATTCTTTTTAACAGGAAGGGAATCATCCTGATTCAGTCGCAATGGCACTCCAAGTTTGAACCTCACGCCAAAACCGAAGTATCGATAAAAAGGACGGCAAATTCCTTAAATTTTTTCGTATGTAGATGTGACTTGACACGCTTACCCTATCGCCTACTTTGATATATCCGCGCTATCAGTAAAAAAAGGTTACGCAAAATTGAATTGTGCGGCATCTCGTGGACCGCCAAGTCCGTTTATGAACGGACAAAGAATATAAAATTATTAGGCCCAGTTGATGAAGCCCTAAAACGCGAAGTATGATAATTTGGCGTTCACAAAATACGAATGACCTGCTTATTTTGCTTCTAGCGGGGTTATGGTATTTCATTATGCAGGGTCTGTGGCTGAGACAAGTCACTTGAACACTCTCCGTAGGATTTTACGACGGCAGTTTAGCACTTTTAACATGGCGGCGTGATAGCATCTGGGTATTAACGGAGGAAATTATTCCATTGATGGGCCAAGTTCTTAAGGCGGGTTGTGTTGTAAGCTCTAAACTCTTGCTTTCTCATGCGTGCCTTTCTTTATAGGGCAGTTAGAGAAGGATGTACTGATTGACGACAAGTTGCTGGCAATTCGTCCCTGATTTGCAGATTTCCAGTAGGCTTTTGTTTCTTTATGCAAAAGGCTCTTTTATAATCTTATTTTACCTCCATGAAATGGGCTTTTTATTAATATAGTGTATACATACACACATAACATCACGCCTTCAATCCCAGAGTGGGGTAGGCAGCGCTACAGAAATACCAACCACTCTAAAAAGATTTGTTGATAATTTTCTAACCACATATTGCACAAATAGGCTAAGATTTTCACCAGTGTATTAAATAGTAACAGGTTGCAAGCTCTACCTAATATTTACCCTCTAACTAATAAACGTGGAATAAGCTAGGAATAGTTATGCCATGCTGTGTTTTTATTTGTCGAATTCAAATGTCGCAATAATAAGGGGCCCTAGCCAAGATGCAAACGTTCCTAACGTTTTTCTTTTCTATCGCTCAAAATGTATGGGATGACATTCTCGTGCGTTTCGATAAACCACGTGGTCGACTGTCATCCCATACATTTTGAGCGATAGAAAAGAAAAACGTTAGGAGCGTTTGCATATCTTGGCTAGGGCCCAAGGACAAAGCACGGCAGACCTATTCCAATCTTATTCAACGTTTACTAGTAAGGGGGTTAGTGTTTATTTATTAATTCAAAACGTTATTATTTTCAATACTATTGTCACCATTATTAGTACGTTTACTAAAGTTAAGTTGATAGTCTTGAATCAAACAGACAATGCCATCTGGTGTTGATACTTATGACGAGCGTCCGGAACGAAGTGGCTGAGAGCACCCATTATTTTACCATGAAGTGTGCTTAATGGTCTTTTATGGGAACGGGAGGAACATGGTCGTTCCAAGGAAAGAGCGGAATTAATGACTAACCGAGAAATAATGTCGGTGCGTGGTAAATCTATTTTAGAGCATTTTATTTATTGAATACCTTTAACGACTGGGCTTGTTTGTTGACTAAATAATGGTTTTAGTTAAAGTAGAAAAGAGATTTTACTGGGCCTTATATTAAGTTTACTTGTTATTTAATTAGGCGTCAAATAGTTTTCTTTCCGCGCCGCAGCGAGTCATAACTTGATATCCTTTTCAGCCCCGGGCAATACGATCGTGCGGGTTGTCTACATTTGAAAATGGATTTTATTCAGTGATCAAAAACAAATGAAGCTAAAAAACGATGCATATACATATATGCATCGGTTATAATCGGTTAATAACGAAAATTTATTATCTGTCACTTGATACTAACGAAGCTGGGTGTGAAAGGGTTAAGATTTCAATTTTCCCCTTTCAATTTTAAAAGGGTATCTAGGGCCTTATTCTACATTATCCTTACATTGTTTTAATCGTATTATCAACTATATGAAAACTTTTATTAATCTGACATTAAATGCGGCAAAGTTAAAAACTAAATGATAACAATAGGATTAATACTGAATCTTGATACAGTTAAATATCGTATTGTTTCGCATCTCGTCATGAGACTTGCGGGAATCACTTTGGTCTTGCATTTGTATTAGATTGTGTCAGCGTGTACTAATAGATGTGAACTGCAACCGACATTCAATGTCATATATTCTTTCAGAAGTCAAGTATGTACTAGATCATTGTGTTGGCATTGCCAGCCTTTACAACTACACTATACTCTTGGAGGAGACTACGTTGATGAAAAAAAGATATTTTTTTTAAAAACCGGTTAAAAAAAATGTTTTAGTACTTAGTGTCGGGACTTATTGAACCACGTGTTACATAGAACAAATAATTTACTTAAGTTTTTCGCCTATAACAGACACAAAGAGGCTTTTATCACCGGCCTGCCTGTGTTTTATATTTTGCCAAATCTCTCTTAGACCTGAAGGCCGTGGGGGTGGTAATGATCTAGTGTCAAGATTGGGGGGACTCACAATGAACCAATATGGACATGGCCTCCCCTAAAGTTTCCACAAGGATCGGTCTGTGAGGTTTTCATCTATCGGTTTACCGCAACCTTAGCCACGTCGACTGTTTCCCTTATCATATAATTATACGCACCTGAGAAACATTACGTCCTTTTTAGGCAGTCTGGTACAAATTGCGTCAAATATTTTATCAACGATTAAATATTTTAAAATCGATACGTATTTATTAACTCGGATCTTTAAATAAATGTATCGATTTTACTTCCCAAATGAAAATCCTCTTTTTATTTACCTTCAAAAACTAGGTAATTTCGTATTTTTTCAGTTTGATTCAAACGTGTCAGTTTGGCGAGGAAAAAAATGTATGCAAAATGTTATGTACAAAAATGGGAAAACAATTTTTAAAATAGTTATTTGTGCAATCAGAGAGCAAAGTTGGTTTTTGCTGCGAGTGTTGATTTTGAATCCCGCGCAAGCAAAGGGCGAAGAACGTAGCGAGTGATTCTAGGTTAGAATCCTGAGTGCAGCGAGGTATTCCAAGACACGACGTTCAAATAATGTTGGTCTCGTGTTGCACATACAATTTTTCACCTCAACAGCGAGAAAATATAACCTTAAAGAAAAAAGACAACATGGTGACAATAAAAAGACATCCCCCAACCGCCCGGGGGCCGCACCACGACCACCTATATATTGTGATCAAAAATGAAAAAAATACTTTATCTCACGCCCTGAGAAAAATCAAATTTTGTTCACTGTCTTTAAACAACAAAACCACCTTTTTGAGGTGCTGAGGTAAAAAAATATTTTCAATGCAAAACGTCCGTTTTCGTTACACTCGTTACATAAAAACAAAAGACAGGTTCAAGTAGCGCCCCATTAACAAGAAATCCGGGTGATGTTACCCGTTTCTTACCGTTTTAGTTCACTTATTTTACTAGTAGAATTGATACCTACTTGGCACCTTGTATAAACATAGTTTGCTGGGCCCGTAACATGGTCGCCTTTATCGATGCGGAAAAACGTGGATTTTGTAATATCTTCAATTAAAACATTTTCAATACGAGCATTATTTCATAGAATCAAATAACAACAACGACAATGTCAAAACGTCTCCCTTCACAATCTCAAACCATAGAGGTATATGACAGGTCTCTGCCCTAAAATTCTGAAGCCCTCTACTAATTTTGGCAATATCTGGTCGATATGCCGCTTGCAGGTTTCCCCGTCATCGGTTTCGACGAGGTAGTGGACGTGGCCCAATACCCGTAGTACAGTGCCAAATTCCCATTTTCTGTTTTTGTTATAGCACCGTATCTGAACTCTTTGGCTTGATGAGAAGGTTCTCGTCTGCGAGTGTTGGGTTGCTCTCTGTGTGATTAGTAGCTGTACACTTAAATCGCACATGTAGCGACGTCCTCATCTGTCACTCTCTGATCAGGGCCGATACTCTACACGGTAAAAACGATATCGCTTTTGAAGTGTTTCCGAATTGTCAACGTTTTCATAACTCTTATGTCATTTATATAATGGCGGCCGTATCATAAACGATTCTAAAACCCGTCAAACGCGACATCGTTATCACGTAGTAGAATAGAGGCGCTGTTTTTCAGTGCGAGAGTGACAGATATGTTTTTCTACTTTCATCCGCATCGATAAAGGCGACTATGCTACGGGCCTGGACAGATAAACGGTGCTAAGTAAATATTTAAATAGGTATACTTAATTTGAAAGTAACTAATATTCATACCCTATGTATGAACTAGTTTAGTATCGGAACCAGGGATCGTTACCGGTATTCTGACTACCGGTTTCAAGGTAAAACCGGTTATAATTGCATTTCACTATTTATATCGGTAAAGCTTTGATTAGCGGTATAATCAATACCGGTATTCGAGTATATTATCGGATTAGCCAATTGACAACAATACCTCTATTTGATACTTTACCCGTAAAAACCATTACCGGTAATATCCGTCAAAACAATATACTCGTTTATTTGTTTCTGTAAATGTTTTCGGTGTTATTTCAAAATACTTTGATACACCTTAGACAAGTCTAAAGTTACAGTTAATTACAGTCTAAATGATATCTTACTTATCAGGTGCAATGAATAGCGGTATTGAATACCGGTATTTAATATTGTAAATAGAGTATACATAGCGATAAAAACAAAAGCGTAATGACAACAATACGTAATTCGAATATAGGTTTATATTGTTAGCGGTATATATTTGACAATTTAAATATAGGTATTTATTAAAACCGGTTTTACAATCCCTGATCGGAACATCATTCCTAAAGTATTATTTATCCTCAAAGTTATCAAAAAAACTAGACCGTATTTTTTGTTTACCGCTGCACGGATTTGATTATACGATTCTCCCTGGAGGAAATCTCGTTACCAATAAAGTGACTTAGAATATTGTGTTACATTTCCTGGTGTCCGTTTTATTTTGGCGGACATTTTGTCACTTATTTTATTACTTATCTGTCTTTGGGATATTTTACTGGCAAATTAACCGTCGGAAACGTGACTTGGGTTTTGGTTGGTCATTATTCGAACCAAAAACAAACCATGACGAAAAAATCAATCAGATTTCAGTCTTTAGAATAAAAATATCTATGAGCCTCAGACCTCATTAACGATCACGTGGCCTAGTTAAGGAAAATTAAGAAACATTAACTCAGTCAGTTTGTGACTACATTAGCCATATGCCACAAAACTGGCAAAAGTTAATGTTTTTTAACTTTCCTTAACTAGGGTACACTTTATAATGAAAATGCGTTTCCATAACATGAAAAAAACGTTTTATTTTATCATTGGCGGAAAATCTCAGGAGGAAGTGATATCGTAGATCGTTTGTGGTGCTGCCTTTGTTGTTAAGAGAAACCATATCGAAGCAATATCAAATTACTCAAATATTATACAAGGTGTCCCTGACCGTAGGGCTTTAAATATAGGTTTCGATTCGACTCCTAAAAGGGATCTTTTAACAATTATTTGTCATAAAAATAAATCTACTGATTTTCCTAGGAAAGTTTGAAAGTTTGATCACGTATAACTTACTGTAAAGTAAAAAGTTATTTTCAAAGTCGTAGAACAAAAAGCGTTCCATTTGAGGAGTAGAATCCATACCTACATTTTAAGCCCCTAGTCACTTTGAATTTCACTTTGTTTTTACCATTTTATTTTTGAAACCATATTGATCTGCTGCTGTCAAGCCAATTAAATAATCCATATAAATATTAGTACAATAATATGCATAATTATATAATCGTTTTGTCAAATAGTACTTGGTAACTGGGAGAATAGCCTAGCTTTGATTGAAAACGAATTTTCTCGACCATCCCGTTTTGATGAACAGACAATATTTGATTCCTAACATTACTTCATAAATGCATAATTCTGTTTGTTTGTGTCTTCTTTCCGTCGTCGCGGTTCAACGCCTCAACCAATTATTGTGAAATTTGGTGCAAATATTTAACACTATAATAGTAGCGCGGAAAACTGCAGCGCACCTTTAACCCCTGGTCGTTTCAAGTGTCCATGGGCGACGGTGATCACTTAACATCAGGTGAGCCGCCTGCCTTTTTTTTAACGAAATCGGTTTTGAGGTTTTACATCCCGGAAAATCGGACCGCTATCGAGGGAACAGCGATAAATGACGAATATTAGTTATTGAGGCTCAGAAGACCAGACAAGGATTGCCGAAAGAGGAATGGAGTGCAGCATACTAGGTCTCCGGTGGACCAAACAGGGACACACAGCTGCGTTCCAGGACTGGTATTTCGGATGGTGGGATGAAGACCGCAAAGTTGAAGTGGGACTGATCTGGACACGTCTGCCGCATGCACGATGACAGATGAGCCAAAAATACTACCAATTGGCATCCACGAGACAGATATCGTTGCAGAAGTCGAAAAGGAGATGGTGGAATGACCTGGTCGCGTTTATGTGTGATTGGCTGTACAGACTAGAGAAAAAAAATTAAGACGCCGTGCAGCTTCGTATGCGTAGAATTTATTCCTCGCTAGTTGGGAAATCATCAATACATTCTACTTAAGTGTACGTACCTGGTTCAGCAGTTTAGGCTGTGCGTTGTCATTCAGTAAACCAGTCACGAAAGAGTTTTAAAATGTACTAGCGATCCGCCCTCACTTCGCTCCGGGTTAAGCTCTATCTATTAAAAAAACCTGGACTGGATTAAAAATGGACAGCGGGAAGTGACTTTGTTTTATACTTTGTAGTGATATTAGAAATCGAAGTGGATGTTGGAAACCAAAATATTCAGTCTCTTTGCCCCTCTACATGATGACCCATCATGGGCTATCAAGTAATGCATAAGAGTGAGGAACAAGAATATGTTGCTCGCTCTAAGGTGTAAATGCGTCGCTTACAACTAGCTCACTGGGCATGGGTAATCGAGTACAGGGACATCAAGTCGCCACTGGGCAGGGCATCTCTTGCGAAGGCCGGAGGATCAACGGAAAGTTACAAAGTGAGGGACGAGCCGAGAACAGATAGCTGAAGACTTCGTAGACTGAAGGCTAGATAGTCTGACATTATGGCAATGTTATGGCCGAGATGAAGAGAGACTTAAGAGGCCGTATACAAAATTTTGCCAGTTTTGCTTATTTTCGTGATTTTACAGTTTAAATACTGCTTTTCTATAATATTTAATGCACATCATGATATATCATTTCAGTTATCATCTAATAAATGAGTTACGAATGAATGAGCTACTTTTTTATCTTTGTCGAGAATTTAAATTCGGGACTTAGGTTATTTTAAAACATTATGTATTGCTATTTAATTTTTAATTTTTGGATGTGTTTTAAAGGTATTGGATTGATTTTGAACTGAAGTTTATTACTCTTCTTTTAATTTTATGAACGAGTGTTTTAAGAAGCTGAAATTTAAAACTATTTTTTGTCCATTTTCTATAAAAAAATACCAAGTTCATAATTTTTTTACACAAAAAAAATATATGAAAGTGGTAAAAAGTAATTCATACATTTTTTTGACAACTTTTACAACAATCAATTGCTATTTTTTTATACCTTTAAGACATCAAAACGATTCGTGAATATGCGATATTCTAAATCTCTTACAGCAAAACTCACGAAACAGTCGCCGGTTTCAGGTCAATTAATCAAAATTAAACAATAAAAACAAAAAAGTATTTCATACATTCGTTGAAAATCGAAATTATCTTTCGTGTTGCGCATTAAAATTTGTAGAAAAAAGTATTTCAACAGTAAAATCACGTATGTAAAATCACGAAAATCAGCGAAATCGGCAAAATTTCGTGTACGGCCTCTTAATTCATCTTAGAATATCTGGAGGAAATTAGGGAAGGCATAATATGTCCAATACTAGACGGATAGAAGCTCGAGATGATATATAAAGATTGCAAATCCTTATCCTTAGTTGCCGCTATTAATGTGAGTATAACTCGTGCAAGAGTAACTTTTTTTCTCAAAATAGGCTCAGTGAATTAATTTGTAATTTAACGCTTAGTTCCGAACGACTGCACGCGAGGGGAGTAAATAATTAGCTATCACGGTTAAATTGAATCTCCGACGTTTGCCAGATTGTCACTGCCAGCGGCACTGTATTTATTCATATTTTCTGGTGAAAATATAAAATTCAATACGTGAACATGACGCTGACAAAACGGGATCTCAAACAGTGTAACGCTTTGCATTTGGAGGCAAATGTAAACTTTTTTTATCGTTAGGTCAACTGGTAAGTAGAAAAAACTGTTTATTCCTTAGAAAAGTAATTATAACAGCGTTTACAATACTTCTTGTTACAATCTTTAATATTTTAAGTTTATATGAACTTAGAAGAAGGGGTTACCGTAATTCACAGCTTATTTGAGGTATTCTATTCCTTTATTATACATGAATCTTTTCTAAAAATATTTTTAAATTGTTTTGGTTTCTTAATTTCAATATTTCTAAGGAAATTATTTAATGTATAACGTAGATAGTTTGTCCAAACTCTTTTGCCATATTTATTGGTACTTCTTGGAACTGTAAACAATGGCTCGTTAGGCAAGTTTAGTAAAAAAACATATTGCCTCTGACGTGTTATCGTATTGTCCACGTCACGATAGTCCCTATTTACTTAATAGAACGCCGGCCAAGTTGGCCACCTCAAAGATAAAAAAGTAACAATTAAATTAAACGGAAATAAGACCGGTACTACATTTCTCGGACACTACCCCAAACTTAATTACCAAAGTGAGTATTAAGTAATCAATTTCCTTAACTGTAATTCAGATCGTGAACTCCGTACAAGCAACGTAATTAAAGTACGCGAGTGGATAATTGCTTTGGGACTAGTGCCCCGCAAAGCACCGGCAAAAACAATTCGATTGCCGGAACTGGGAGTTTTCATTTATTTTATGCGTCTCAACTTTTTCGAATCAAGTGGGTTTATGCTTGGTTGTTTGAAATATGATTATAATGACAGAGATGACTTTATATCCTGTTGTTTACTAACAAATTTCAAGAAGCCAAAGGACTATATAATGCATTTCTTACCGGGTGTACAATCCAAATGGGTCAGTATGGAGAAGCCGAAAACTATGAGAGATAGCGAGATCTATTCTTAGGAACCAGGACGTCGATTTAAGATTTAATAATAATTACATTCAAACTTTTTTATTAACTCTCATACATAACCGGGAATTGAACCTGCTCAAAATCAATGTGTATAAATTCTGCAAGTTGCAAGAAGCACAAAAAATTGAAATATTAAAAATATATATTAAATATATATTTTTATTTTTATTTTTATTTTAATGATTATTAAATCTAAAACCGACGTCATGGTTCCCAAGAACAGATCTCGCTATCTCTCGTAGTTTCCGACTTCACCATACTGACCCATTTGGATTGTACACCCGGTATAAATACTAATTACCACCAACTCTAAAAAGACTTGTTCTATAACCACATTTTGCACAATTAGGCCAAGAAGTTTACTACACAGTGTATTAGTGACAGGTTGCAAGCCGATCGCCTAACAATACTACAAGCCCTTATTCCCTTAGGCGACTAAGGGAAGGAGGCGACTCCTACGACATCCACGGGAAGACATGGAGTGGCACTTTTCTAACCTGACAACTACTAATATAGTACATAAATAAATAAATATTACAGGACAATGTCACAAATTGACCTAGTCCCAAACTAAGCTCTAGACTTGTACTCTGGGTACCTACTAGACAACGATAAATTTACTTATATAGAGAATTATATACTTAAATACATAGAAAACATCCAAGGCTCAGGAACAAATACTCGTGCTCATCACACAAATACCTGCCCCTACCTGTAAAATAAAACTTATATATAAACTAAGGGTATATTAAACTCTTTCACGGTGTTAGCTAGCCAGTGGCGAGCGAAATATGACACCCTTTGGTTAGAATTTCTTCTTCAAATAGGTCGGCAGATCTTTGGTCGGTTACTTCTCACCAAAGTGTTGAAGATTTACACCAATCACTAATAATTATACTGCGAGGAACTTGACAGGATTTTAACAACTCATAAGAAGCCTTCAGGTATCTGATTAGCCCAGACATCGAACTCTTGAAGTCATTGCTCGCAATAATGTAGACATGACTCCCAATATTTAAATTACTATATTTTCTTTCACTTGTAGTTTAACTTTGCATGATATAAACACAGCAAGTATGTACAAAGACGAACGTTTGCCTTTAAGGGTTTTTTTCTAATTAAACTTTGAGCGATTGAGAAATAATTAAGAACAAAGAAAAGCCAAGTAAGTGCCATACTAAAAACTACTAAACTGAATATAAATTTCTATAAATATTTATAAATAATTTCATAACATGTACTTTTTCAGTCTAGTTTAATTGATTCGATTTAGTCAAGACAGTATAAAATTTATAATATACAACCTTAAATAATTTAAAATTAATAAAGAATATATTTTTTGTTAAATTAAAGCAAAGAATAAAGCTATTTAAGTTACACTCTGTAAACTTCCCGTGTTACTAAGAAATTTCAATTTGACCAAAATGGATACTGATAAGTCCAGAGCCCGGAATTTCCGTAGCACTTTTGAGCTGTCATAGGGACTTCTCGTCTATCGACTTCCGATATACATAATGTATATCGATAAAATACAGATTACATCTTTTTAAATATGATTACGAGTAGAAGTAAACAACATGGAGTCTTATCGCGAATGAGCGATCTCTACGGGATACCTTTGGATACAAACTTTTAGGAAATTATAAATAGAAATTAAAATAATAATATTTTATTGTTTCTTATAAATATTCGTGGATTGCTTATGCCTTTTAAACGATTTTCAAAAGAAATTGCGACGAGAATTAATATCGAGCCAAATTATATCATGTTATGTACTCATAGGTAACTAGCCTTTAATCTGATGGATGACCTTTTTATCTGCATAGGTGTCTATGTCAATCACTCGTTGACAATTCTTGTTTCAATTTCCTTCAAGAACAAATTGAAAATGCCTCGTAACATTTTCAGCCACTCAAAAAATATCCAAAAGAGATCGCTCTTCAGCGATAAGGTCGCTTGTTGTTTACCTTCACTTTTAATCTTCATTGATATGTTGTGTTGTGTTGTATAATGTATCGACAAAATATGTAAATCGGAAGTCGATACACGAGAAGTCCATATTACAGTTCAAAATTGCTACCAAAATTCCGGGCTCTGCTGATAACTGTCGTGACCAAACGTACTGTCGCGTCTCGTTCTATTTGCGTTGACAAGGCAAAAATAAAGGAAAATATGGTCCGCGATGCACGCTGTGCACAGCAAGATCAGCGAGTGATTGTAATTGGGTATTAGCCTTTACTTGAATCGAAACTTTATTAAAGGTGTTGCAGACTTTCGTTATTTTGATCAAAAATTGAGCGTAAATTACATGTCTACAGTTATCTTATCTTGACTCTAAATATAACAAAACAAAGTAAAGAAGCATGCCAATATTGGTTGCAGATTTTACCGCCAAGATTACTGGGTTTATGATATTTGTTTCTCGGTTGGCAAAGGTCTTTTTTTGTTCAGAGACATTTTCAAAAATCGCCATCTTAGCGTTATCATCTCAACTAGGCCCCCAAAACTGCTAGCACACCTGTATTTTCTCGTTTGTCGCTTAGTGTGATTCTATCGTTGGAAAGAGATATCCCAGCGACAACCAAGTAGCGAAGAACCGGATTTTCTGAAAATGGACGCCTTTAAATGTGCTTTTTGTGCTTTGATGGGTCAACTTCATCTTGACGGTTAATATTTCTGAGAATCTCCTACCTAGTTGCTTATTACCATCTAAATCAGGAGTAACCAACCACGATTGACGACGTTGCACCGCGCAAAGAAATATGTGAAACAGGGTGATTTTAATTTAGTAGAGACAATTCTTACATAATGAAGTCAATGAGTGCCGTACTAAATCACATAAGTAATATTATTATTAACGCAAAAATAATTATATCATTTTTAATTACAAATTATGTAACATTGAAAGAATAGTATCACATATCCCGGGTCGTGGCTCTAAGTGTACCGAACCAAAAAAACTTTTTAATTGATCTATTTTTTAGTAAATACGAAATCGAATTGGCCAAGTAATTAATCTAGTCTAAAGAACCTACATTAGAAATCGTACAATAACCAAACTTCTTTTGAACACAGGAGAAACTTTGGTAAACAGAGATAAATTATCCACGCGGTACCAGAAAACTATAAGCAAATTAGGTAATTAGCTATGTTGAAATAATATATTCGTGTCAGGAAATCTGTATTCAGATCCTAGACACAAAACTACAATACGAGTATCTCTTCGCTGCCTCACAAATCAAATCAAATTCATTTATTTTGTTACCTAGCAATATGTAACCAATGTAACTTAATTCTGCATTCCTCTGCTTTGTAGTGAAATCCTGCCAACGAACTGACAACTCGTCTAGCGGATTGCAAGTGCTGAATGATACTTTATCTACAGAGTTACCTACTAACTTAAATGTCATCTATTTATAAAGTTTCATATTTCATTCATACCTAAGCCATTTTTTACAAACAATACTTTAACAATAAAGATTAAAAGCATTTCATTCACAGCCTGCTAAAATAATAGATATAACGACGGTGCTACACCTTCTACTGTTAAAATTGCAGTTATTTATGCTCTATCTCGACAGGCTTTTATATTGTGACAAAACGTTGGCCTAGTTTGGAGTGACCCTGCCTCCGAAGCCGGCGGTCCCTGAGTCTTGGATGTTTTCTATGTATTTAAGTATTTATTTCTCTATCTAAGTATATTTATCGTTGTCTAGTACCCATAGTTTAAGCCTAGAGCTTAGTTTGGGAGTTGGGACTAGGTCAATTTGCGTGACATTGTACCGTGTTTTTTTATATTTATTTATTATTTGTATAAGGGACAGACGGCTAAGACAAAGTCGTAGTAGGTATCATAATAAAGTAAAATAAATACTCCCAGAATTTATTATTTACTCATAAATAAAACAACAACGCACCTTGATAGTGTATTATTTTTATTAATAACGATCTCTTGAAGTGTATTAAAAATAAGCGCTCGGAGCTATCAAGTGCACTTCGATCAGGTTACAAGCGTTCGCAGTTTACTTTGTAAATACAAAAAAACATCAGCCTGTACAGCAACGGTCGTTTTATTTTAAACTATTCTTGCAATTTTTACTGGACGTTTTTTTTGCTTATGTCGCGTTAAAGCAGAATTTAAAATTAGGTTTATAGTATATATACGCTTTAAATTAAGAGCTTTCTAAGTAACTGCTGGTTCAAAAAATGGATTTTTGTACAGGTTTATTTTTGGTTTCTTCAACTAATTAGTTTTCGGACATTCGTTTTAGTCGTTGATAAAGTGTCGACCTTCTTGGTCCTTGATTTTGGCGCAAGCACGGATCAAGAAAGATTAGTACGATCAAACTCGCTTTTGCTATATACGATATATATTAGCACCATTATTGCAGTACACTACTGATGATTTTGATCCAAAAACATTATTTCTTAAGGCAAGGAATATAAATGTAAAAGAAAACGTATCATTAAACTAAAACTTATCCATAAATTAAACAAATGATCGAAAAAAGAAATATTTTTTTCAAGTTCATTTCAAACAATATTAAGTTGACAGCTCACCTCCATAAATTATTACGTAAGCGAATACATTTTCTCAAATAGGTACACGAGTACGACAAGGCTTCTTTAATCATTATAAAGGCATTTCGCAAAGTCAATGTAAAATAAAGGCCCTCTGTTCTCATAACCCCTCGCCTTTTAAGTCATCTCCACCCTGTATCTATAAACGTTCATTTACAGTATACTTCTTTTGTCGTAAAGTAAAAGAAAACACTCCCTGTTTGTTAAACTAAGACATCGAAAATCTTTAAGGGGAAGACAAATAAAATCAAACAAGCGCCTCGTACAGAGTTCTAAACCCATTTATGTATCTTTGAGCCTTTAACGAAAAAAGTTTCGTCATAATTCCAGTCTAAGTAAAAAAGTAAACAAACTAAGTAAAAAAGGCAATCAAAAGTTACGTAAACAACTTTTCGACGCTTACGTGGAGAGGGTGGCGTGAGTCCCTAAAAATACCTTATAATATTATGTTGAATCTCTGTAGGGCCTTAAAGGCAAACAGTCAGCCTCGGTCTACCCTAAATACACAGCTTTATCCCGCCCGAAAAGGAAATGTATCCCGTTCTAACAAGGTTCAAAATTAACCCCCATTACAGCCGTGATGTAAGGAGCCTTAATGTTATGATCCACACTAAAGCTTTGCATTTAGATGGTTAAATACAGGATATGTTTGGGATTAATATTATTTTATTCATTTATTTGCTTTGAAAGGATGTTTGTTGCCTTTTTTGAGGTTTTACCCATTTTCAGACAGACAATTCCTATTTTTGATCAGTTTAAATCAATTTGTTGTTCGTTTACAAATTTTGTCTTACTATAAACTTGTTTAATGTACGTAACTTTATCGCCCTTGCGAAGTTAAGCATGAAAAGAAGTTTTTCGTTTTAAATAATTGCACAGACAAGTTACAACAACAAACACGTAAAAGTTACTTTTTCCACCTTGAGCAAGTTAACTACTAACTTCACAACAGTTTCGTCTGCGTCCCAAAAGTATGCTTCGATTTTAACAGAGCTTTAACAACATCATTCTTTTCACTTCACAGAACTTGGAACTTATCAAGAGTTGATTTTTATGGCAATAAAGAATTGTATTATTATTTTCATTATTAGTTATAAACCTGAAGAAGGATGAATGGAACAAAAATAACCTTAATTATAAGTAAATCGGGCAAGAGCATGTCGGACCATGCTCAGTGTAGAGTTCCGAAGCCGTTAAGTACTACAAACATAGAAAACATACATACAAAAATAACATCCCGCCTTCATTCCCAGAGTGGGTTAGGCAGAGCTACAGAAATACCAACAACTTTAAAAAGACTGTTGATAATTCTGTAACCACAGTTTGCACAATCAGGCCAAGAAGTTTACTAGTGTATTAGTGACAGGTTGCAAGCCCATCGCCTCACAATACTACAGGGTGGGCCATAAGTGTGTTGGCGGTTTGAAAATTAAATTAAAAAAAAACTACTAATTGTACAATATTTTTATTACTATTTAAAAAAAATAGATTTTTTGGAAATTTTATGACTTAAAAATAATGTTGTCTAAATGACGTCCATCCGTGGCTTGGCACTCCTGAAGGCGGAGTTGCAAATTCTGGTAAATTCTGCCAAAGGTTACTCTCGGGATATTGTTGATTTCCCGGATAATGTTCCTTTTAAGTTGCTCTAAATGGCTTGGATTATTCTCGTAGACTACTGATTTCAGGTAACCCCAGGTAACGGCTAATGTGTCAATAGGGCTACTGAAAACTGTTTTTCCCGGAAAACTCATTTCCAAAAGGGGTGATATTGAATGGCCGGCACGCAGCCCTGATCTCTCCCCATGTGATTATTTTTTGTGGGGTTACCTGAAATCAGTAGTCTACGAGAATAATCCAAGCCATTTAGAGCAACTCAAAAGGAACATTATCCGGGAAATCAACAATATCCCGAGAGTAACCTTTGGCAGAATTTACCAGAATTTGCAACTCCGCCTTCAGGAGTGCCAAGCCACGGATGGACGTCATTTGGACAACATTATTTTTAAGTCATAAAATTTCCAAAAAATCTATTTTTTTTAAATAGTAATAAAAATATTTTACAATTAGTATTTTTTTTTTAATTTAATTTTCAAAACTCCAACACCCTTATGGCCCACCCTGTACAAGCCCTTATTCCCTTAGTACATACAAAACAACAAGTAAGTAATAACAAATTTTCAATTTAAAGTCATTTTGGTGCCGTCTTAGATGGTTTTAGTAGGCATAAACTCTTTAATCGGCTGTATCTCAAAAACCAATGATGTCTACAAAGTGATGATAGTTTTCCTTTTTTAATTCGTTATATGCGCTTTTATTTAAGTTTTTTTTCCGATTTTTTATATTTGTAGTTTTGTCTGTGGCTGATACTTGACTCTTACTTAACTATTCATGCCAAATAATAGCTTTGTAGTACTTAGTCTCTGAGTTAAGGTACGGACGGACGGACATGGCGAAACTATAAGACTACGGAACCCTAAAAACCATAGGAAAATCATTTAGCTAATACTTTCTAGAGTTATTTACCTTAAAGTAATAAGGTAATGCGGGCCATTTATCTATCCGTCTGTTCTTGGGTTTGGCCTAGTAAGTAAGTAAGTCGAGGACCAAATGATGATTTTGATCGATACTCTATCATGAAGCGAGCACACCCTGAAAATGTCTTTTCACCCTAGTTTTAAATAAATTAAGGGTCCCTATTCTACTTGGTTAAAACGATATTGCGTTTGACGTGTTTTAGTATCGTTTTTGACTCGATCGCCATTAGTTTCAAGTAAATAAAAACGTTTACCATACGGAAACACGTCAAAGGCAATATAGTTTTTACCTTGTAGAATCACAGCCTTGATTGTATGCACATGTGTAGGGAGTCTATCATTTTATCGAAACACCTTTCATTGTATCATGTATAATTTCATCGAATTTCATTTGATCCACCGCTATTTTTTGCTGAAACCAGGGTACGTTAAACATCTAATCTAACCTAATCTACGTAATTAATGTGATGTGTATATGTGTGTGTGATTTTTCCCATCTTTGATTACAGTGACGTGTGTTGTCCGAACCTTAGCGAGGGACAACTTGATAAGTTAGATCGCCTTCTCAATAACTGTATTCGCTTTGTTTTCTGTCTCCGGAAATATGATCACGTGTCCTCTTTCCGATCTCAACTTAAATGGCTTCCTATTTGTCAACGTCGCAAAATTAGATTTCTTTGTTTCCTTTATAATATTTTGTACGATCCACAATCCCCGAGTACTTAAAACATCTTTTTAAATTTCTGGGTTCTACTCACAATCGTCAGCTACGATCCACTGACAATCTCACACTCTCTATCCCTATTCACCGAACTGGCTTTATGTCCACCTCTTTCGCCCTTCAAGCAGCACGACTTTGGAACGACCTTCCCCTTAAAATCAAGCAAGCTCCTAACAAGTATTCCTTTAAAAAGAAAGTTCGCGAATTTCTTAGCAGGTAGCATTGTCATCATCTTGATATTATGATTGCTTTATCTGAATTAATGTTTGTTTATCCTCATATTATTATATATTATACATCAATATTATATATGTTTGTGTTATTATTTTTACTAGCGCAATATATGTATTTATGTTATTATAGCTTATTGATATGTAAGTGTATGTGTATTAGTTACACCTTATGTTGCACCGTCACTACAATCTCTGCTATGCCCAAAGGTCATCTGGTAGAGAATGCCTTACGGCATTAAGTTCGCCTTTTGTATACTAAGTGTATTCTTTTGTGCAATAAAGATTAAATAAATAAATAAATAGATACCCTGAACACATTATGGTTTCAGCAGAAAGTAGTATTCGATAAAACGAAATTCGATGAAATGATACATTCGATGAAGTGAAATTCAACAAAATGATATGTAACCATATTTATAGGTAGTCCAATTAGACAGATTGGTAACGCTGATATTTCCAATATACTTTGCGGTCAAATATAGTAAGATCATTAAATCATGAACAATCTTCGTAAATTCAACATAAGTCTCAACTTCCGGGTTTATACTATTTATAACACCTCTGTGGGGTTAGACAAGTTGCATTCGACAACCGTTAATGATTATATTTCGATTGAAAAATATATGGAATTGACGTTAGTACCACGTGACTATCTCGGTGGCTTACGTCAATTCCATACATTTGTCTATCGAAACATAATCGCTAACGATTGTCGAATACAACTTGTCTAGCCCTACTGTTTATGTTCTAGATGTTTATCTTTCAGCGTTATTGTTTATGGAACATTGATGTATCGCTTATGAAATTTTCTACTTTGACCCTTCTTCGATATAAATCATGGATTCCGGATTACCGTGACTGTATTTTATGTCGTACCGAAGGGTCCAGCTATGTGAAATATGGCATACTTAGTCTAAGTAAGGCTCGAATGATGAATTATGTATCATTCTTATACGTTTTTTGCCTTTAGATAATTCCTATAAGACCCGTATAGGACAATGACCAAAAGGGATTATGGAAGTCCGAAGCCTGAACATACGCGGACTCTGATCAATCCGAGCTTACTTAATACCGTAGAACAAAAGCTTCTGAATTCATTAACAGTACAATATAAATGCGAGAATGTTATAAGATTACATTTTATTTACACAGTTTACATATGTGACAACGTAATGAAATTAATTGTGAATGTTAAACAACAATTCAAATTGTTGTTTTTGAAAAAAGAAAGAAAGAAGTAGAATATTTACTTAGGAATTATGTAAAATTTATAATGATGAAACACCGAACAGTGTAATAATTAATAATCATTTATTTCAGACAACATCGGTGTTAGTAAATGCCACAATCCAGGGCTGAAATTCTAAACGGTAAAACCTTATTGCTTTTGACATGTTTCCGTATTGTCAACGTTTTGATAGCTCTTATTTACTTGACTGTAATGGCAGCCGAATTAAAACAAAACGATTATACGTGACAAGACAAATTGTTTCACAACGTAGAAAACAGGACCTAGAAGTGAATTTCACTACTATACGGCAGCGTATTCTCGCTCTAGAGCCAACGACGAAAATATTGTAGCGGCCGGTCTCAAAATACATATATTCACGGTACTATTTAGTTGTTGACTTTTAAATCACTGTTCGCTAGTTTATTTTTTAATGTTCAATTGTTATTTTACATACATACATACATACTATCACGCCTAGAGTGGGGTGGGCAGAGCTACAGAAATACCAACAACTACAAAAAGAGTTGTTGGTAATTCTGTAACCACATTTTGCACAAACAGGCTAAGGTTTACCAGTGTATTAGTGAAAGGTTGCAAGCTCATCGCCTAACAGTACTAGAAGCCCTTATTCCCTTAGTCGCCTCTTACGACATCCACGGGAAGACATGGAGTGGCACTATTCTAACCCGGCAACCACACGGGCAAAAATTACAAATATCAATAAAATTTCATTAGTAATGACATCAATCAACCAGGAGGCCCGATCAATGAACGAGACGTTAAAAAAATGCATAATTTTAAATAAGCGTACGAAAAGAAATAGCTCATTGTTATGCAATGAAAACTTGCCAAGCAGTCAAACTTGCGCTGCCGGAGTTCCTATCTTGAATCTAATACGGCATGCAGCTAACTAACCAACTATTTCTGGTTTGCGGACGTAACAACGCTCACTTACAAGCATCTTACGAGATATCGATTAGTTGTTCCCACAAGCATGATCCTGAAAGGGTGAGGTGAAATCTCTCTGAAGATGTTGGAACGGGTAATAAGTTTGTGAGACGTACCAGACTGTTGAAAGTATCAAGATTTGAAAACTATTCAGAGTTGATGGCTATTCGGTTGCCTGGAGGTTGGATAAATACGTAAAATTAGTAGGAATTAGTGTTGTTTCTTTATTAACATTACATGGTTGGTGTGGTTTTTTTTTCACGTAAATTGGTTTTGTTTTTAATGGAATAATATAGAATGCCAATAATATAATTTTGAAACCGAACAAAAAATTTCAAGAAATCGTTTGTTGTCATAGTTAACAGAAGTCAATAACATTCAAATTTGACGCAATAACCTAGTACGTAGCTTATGAACATGTAATCAATTTTTTAAATCCAAAAATGGAAAGCAACTGGAAATTCAAAACTATACCTTTGGTTTTGCTCGTTGTTAGTAACGTGACACCTTGACTCGTTCACTACAGTTGGCAAAAAAAAAACTGAATATTAGGTAACTTGGGTTAACTTGTTTTAATTTAATTACTTAAGTATTTAAGTATACACACATCCTATTATAATCTATATCTTTAGATATATTTCTCGCCATCATTATTTTAAAAGCTTATACTTACTTATTATTTATATCTGAAACTATTTAAAAAAAAATACAGCATTGTAAGATATTACTTATTAACTTACTCAATTAACCATTCTCAAGACATAAACCAGTAAGCAACATGAAAGATTTTCACTGCAATAAAGTTTTTAAGCAAACTCCACAGCCGTATATCGCATGTGGTGTTGAAACTTCGAGTTGTGTTCGCTTTTGCTTCAAATATTCCACCCACTTTTCAATATTGGCAGAGCTGGGGGTTATTCTTTTTCTCAGACACCTATCATCTATCTCTTGGAGATAACAAAAGACGTAACAAGATTTTAGTGGTGATAGGACCTCGTGCAGGGTCCGTCCTGATTGGTACCACCACCTTAATACTCGTAATCCCTTAACCTAAGCAAAACAACCGGTGATTTTAATGTTTGCAACGCTTTTGTGGTCTTGCGATTGCAGTCTTAGTCCTGAGAATGCAAATGTCAAATCACAGATCCCACTTACCATAAAAAGCCCCCAAAGTCACTCAGTCAGATTTTTGCATCTACAAGCGAGCTAATAATAATGCTGTTATTAATAGAATACAAATTCACAGATATTTTCAATATATGCGTTGCAAACTGAACTGAAGATTTATAAAAAATGCAAGGGACTTCTCGTACGATCGGATCCGAAAAATTGTACGTGCGCGATCTGTGTCTATTATATTCCCTGGGGTCCTAGCCAAGATGCAAACACTCCTAACGTTTTTCTTTTCTATCGCTCAAAATGGGATGACAGTCGACCACGTGGTTTATCGAAACGCACGAGAATGTCATCCCATACATTTTGAGCGATAGAAAAGAAAAACGTAAGGAGCGTTTGCATCTTGGCTAGGGCCCCTGATTTGTTGCAGATTTGAGCAAACCAAATTAGTAAAGAATCTTTATTAATCCTACTTCACACAGGGGTCAATTTAGGTTGGTTCGATGGAAAGATCTCAGCTTGTCTGTGCAAGAATAAGACCACAAGCATAGTTTGGCTAAAAATGGCGAAAATGGAACGGAAGCCGAGACCTCTACAAGCGATGTCGCCAACGCAATATGGGAACTCAAATGTTTCGCTCGCTTCGTGTTTATTGGAAACGCTGGCTAATGATTTGTTTGAGAACCTTTGAATTTGTTTGATAAAAATAGTTCTCTGGTTTTCAATGTTGAGTGGGCTGAACATGTATGGATTACTTAAAACGGATTTAATACCTCCTTATTTATACAAATGATTTTATAAATCTTTCAACATTTGATAACATTTTGCTAAAAAACCTGTACAAAATAAAATCGATTTATAAAGAAACCGGTTGACTAAAATATTTCCTATCCTGACTCTTCTTTAACCTTTTCAACGCTATTAACTGATATATCCGTACCACGGGTTCAACGTCAACGACGGATATTTCTGTCATGGTTGACAGCGCAAAATAGACCCGAGTTTCTATGAGGCAAGGTTGACATTAGCTAAGGTTTTAAGCTGTCATTGGAGTGTGAGCAACATTTTTCTAATAGAAAATTGTTAAAAACAAATCAAAAACACGCCATGCCGAATTTAAACGGCAATTACATGCGGGTATTAGGCAATCACAATCGGTAGATTCCCTAAAAGGCAAATTAAAATAGTTCTGGCTTGACTGTATTTCCTAAATATTGTATCAACTATCCAAATATTGATATATAAATATATGCAGTATATATAAGTTTAAGTATGTTTATTGATTTATAATTATTACATATCTTTCTATATATTTATGTAAGTATTTAAATGTATTAGTTTTGTTTTTTTCTATGGTTCTTTTTTTTATGGTTTTTTGGTTAGTTTTTGTTTTTTGGGTGCTCTAAATAAATTTTTACACCTGTTTACCCGATCACCGACCTTTCACTTTTCTCAATCTCTCAAGGGTTAGCTGGAAGAGATTAAAGGGATAAGTTCGCCTTTGTACATCTTTTTATTTTTATTCATTGTATTGTTTAGGTTTTTCTTTTGTACAATAAAGTTTTTACTTACATACATACATACATACAAGCATTGCAAGCATTATATCAAAGTGACAATATCGACGACCGTAATCTAAATTGACGTAACGGACAAATGGCTACTTTTCAGGAGAGCCAAAAAACAGTATTTTTTTTCTTTTAAAATTCATAGTTTTGTTGTTTGTTTACGTATCATGTAACTAAAAATAGCCAATTACTTACTTTTTTCCACTCTTTAACTACAAATAACTCAATTTATCATACAACGGTTAGTTACTGAGATAGCATGTCCCTTACGTCAAAAAATAAATTCATAATGTCCAATACCACCCTTCTCCAACAGTTGACTTTAGAGTAAATTTGATGTATCTACAAATAAATTTAAAGAAATGAAATTAAAGTGATCGTAACTCCATTGAAAGTAATCAATGACAGGGTGTAAAAGGTACATGGGAAATTATCTTAGGTGAAATAATAAACGAAAACATAAAATGTAATTGTGTTATTTATTAGGATAATTAAGAGATCAATCATGGAAGTATAGACATATTTATCCAGAGCTCAGAATTGCAATTATTTAGTGGTATTTGAGTGTTTACAGGACTTTCATTATTTGAATCTTAATTTTTCTGTTACTACCAGCAATATACGAGGTTCGTAATTAAAGTAAAGTGTTCTGAAGAACATATACTTAGTTTTATAATTATATTTCATCGATACATCACTACATACGCCATTATGAGCTCTCATTAATATGTCGATAGCTAGACTAGTAACAAGTAATAAAATAAAACAAAATACACGATTCGGTGTAAAAAAGATTATAGATATAAAATAAAAACATAAACAATTTTAATTCGACAGTATCAATTAGAACCTAGGTACTAATAGTAGTACCTACAATTAGCAATAGGCCAAATCCTATCTTAATTTTCATCACTGCTCTCATTATCATCGTCAGTTTCAGCTAGAGTAGCTGTTATCATTTCAGAGTGAGGCGAAGTTAAATATTCGTTATGAACACGCTTTGGGATAGTACCTAGAAGGAATTGGTATTTAATATATTTAGAGTTTTAGAAACGTGATAAAGTATTTTGGTCCTCATAGCATTTCTAAAGACTTGCAAAATAATATACCTACATAAGTAGACACAAACACGGTAATTGCATGTACTTAGCCGACAATTTGATATTTTATTAAATAAAATACTTACTGCAATAACTTATCTCGATCCCGCAGTAATTTATTGCGTCGAGCTAAGAGTGATTCAATACTGTTTATATTCATCGTTATCTCAGTTGCCTTCCTTATTATTAAGTACTTGAAACATGCGTGAAGACGAGTGCTCGTGCAAAACAGAACTGAGCAAGCAGCGGCAGCACTAAATCCAGTGTAGCCAGGTGTAATTTGAAAAATGAATAGTTTTTTATCAGTCGAAAATACCTTTGAATAAACGATTAATAATCTGGATTTTTTCTTGTACGTATACAATACAATACAATACAAATACTCTTTATTGAACACCAAAAATAAAAAAATAAAAACAGAACATGGAACAGTACATTTAAATCATAGGTATACAACAGGCGGTCTTACCGCTAAATAGCGATCTCTTCCAGACAACCTTGTAAGAGAAATAACTGAGGACACAAATTAATGGCAAGGGGTGTAAACTAATTCGTTTAGAACTCAAACTAAATAACTACAAGAAACAATTACATTATTTCAATTTTGAAATTAGAACTATTTATAAATATACTAAATATAAATACATAAAGTAAATAATTGAATAAATACAAACTAAATACATATAATTATACATCTCTATAATATATACATAAATACATCCTCCAAAAACAGCCAAACAATGACAACAGACGAAGCATGAGATATAACAAAGAAAAAAAGTAAGGGAGATAATAGAAAAACTACGGAAGTGACAGAAAATGATCCTTTAGCTTGAAACGTATGTATGTATGTAAAAGCTTTATTGGAAAACTAACAATTGAATTATAGTGCGCTCATTAAAATTATTTTATTTTATTTCAATTGAAAAAATATAGTTATCACGTGTCGTGTACATTGTAAATACTTTATACTCTGTTTGCACAAATAACTAACCCTTGGAATATTATTTTTAATGCATTTATAGGCATATTTTCAATCGATGTCCAAGGCTCAAAAATCAATAGATTGTCAAGAAAATTCAGTAGATTTCGTAACAATCAGATGAACCGGTCACACTGTCAACCACAACCAGCAGCGACATGCTCTTTCTAAAATGTTTTTTGTCGCGTACAACGAGGTGATAGTGAGATCTCTTTCACCCTCAAGCAACTTTAAGTGCGTGAGAGTGATTTAGCTATATTAACGAACACTGGGTATGTCATCTAACGAAAGAGATAACGCTAACATTTTAATGTAAGGGACGGTAGTTTTATGATTGTAGTTGTGAAAAAATGTCGTATATACTCTTAGCAAATATTAGATACACTTACAAATTACCGTAAGGGTCACTGTTGCCTTACATTTGTGAAAGCAAAACTGCGTATCGTACAATTGCTTACAGAATAATAGTCTTTTACGACGCAGGTAAATTTAGAAAATTATAGTTACGTCTAATTGTGATAGAATCAATTTTATTTTTGTAGATAATTTTGAGAACGTTAAATGATGTATCGTACCTTTACTTATTTAATGGCGCCTTACAGCGTTAGGTAAATTGCGAGATGAAGGTTACACCAAGAATAAATTGCAGTTTTTTTAATTGCTGTAGATACGTCGTATTTTTTTGAAATACGGAGTCAAAGTAACTTTTTTTTAAGGCTGTAAGGGGCATGTTTTTTAAGGCTATCGAGACGTCACCTATACCAATCGATAGAGAAAAAAAACTGAATAGAACTGCATTCATAACTCATTTTCGCCATTTTGTCCCTTACATCAATTTAGATTACGGTCGTCGATATGCCAAATAAAAAAGCGAATCTTGAGAAAAGCGTATCGCTGTCGGGGGACTTTCAAGATAATGTTCCATAAAACTGTCCCCCGACTATAATACAAATTCGTTTATCTCTTCATTCGCTTTTTGTTTGGCATAATTCGCACCTTCGGTAGGACAAGGGCAAAATATACAATGTGACTAAAGGGGCAATTATGCCCTTGTCCACTAGAACAAAGGGCACAATGTACAATGTGACTAAATGGGCAATTGTGTCCTTGTTCTACCGAAGGTGCGGATAATCACATTGATTGCAAAGCTTGTTTTTTATTATTCGTTGTTTATTTAATTCCTTTTAGTGATCATAATTATAAGACGGTGATTGAAAAAAAGCAGGCAAATTCGATTTTATATTCAATACAAGCAACTACTCCTTGTACCACCACCTATTATTGGAAAGCGGAACTATGCAACATAAAGTTTAAATGATTGTTATTCGTAAACGACTCAAAAAAATAATCTAATCAGATAGTATACTTATGGAGCCTGCTCTTCAATTTCTAGACCATGATTCGCTTTTTCTTTTTCAGTTATGACGTTTATTTCGGTACCATTATTTTAGAGCCCTTGTTAGTCGTAGTAATTTTACGATTTTAATGATACCCAATACGTTTAGTTTCGGTTCAGGCATTTAAAAAGTGTCCTGTAGTACTTGAATCCTGAAAACATTAACTCCTTTTTTGCCAGTCGTGCACAAAGTACCATAGCGTCCATGAAACTGCAATGCCGCGTAACTAACAAAATGTGTCAAATTTAAGTTTGGGTAAGCCCGACATCAATAAACACAAAGATATTAAATTTTAATGCTCTCCTGTAAAATTTGCCACAGTTACGCGGCATTAGCAATTGTTGGTTACGCGGTATTGCAGTTTCATCGACGATATGTTGTTACCCGGGACTAAAACTATGCCCATATCACTGGGCATTGGGTAACTTTTTAGGAAGAATATTTTCGTTTTTTTTTCAGCGGCCGCTGATGATTTTTATATACTTATTTAGAGGACCTCTAAATACACATAGATATACCGCTCACATAAAAAATATATGACTTTTACAAATGACAACACTTTAACCCAAACCCCTTTCATCTAAATCGGTTCAGCGGTTTATCCAAAAGCGTTTCAAGCAGACAGAAAGACAGAGATAGTTTCATATTTATAATAGCTAGGTGTTTATTCGCCCTGTGCAGAACATTTTCATGAACGGTCCAACCCAAAATCATTTCGAGCTCCCGAATATATTAGTCTCTCATACAGTATTCCAAGAGGAAGGTACAACGGGCTCCGTAACAAAGGTCCGCGTTGAATGAACCTAAATCCTTCTAAAATTTCCACCCTTATAAAACTGTCTATCGCTCGCTGGGACCGCTTGGGATTTCAAGACTTTATTGATCATAGATTGTGAATAACAAAGTTCCGCCGATTATCGATTGAAATTAGTTAATGTTATTAACTACTTTTTAGGTTCCGTAGTTAAGTGTGCCTACTTAGATTACGGAACCCTAAAACATAGTAGTTAAAGTTTAGCCATGTCCGTCCGTCTCTCCGTCTATCCGTCTGTACGTCCGTCCGTCCGCAGGTTAGCTCATAGACTCTTAGTACTAGAAAACTGTCATTTGGCATGAATATATATATTAGCCACGCCCGGCGGTTGGCGGTATATACCTAATAAAAATCATCTAATACAGACCAGTACCCTTACCATGAGTTGCAATTACCATACTCGCTAGCGCGTCGAATGCACTGTCCCTCATCGTATTGTTATAGAGTGGGAGGGACAAAGCATTCGACTCGCTAGCAACTCGTGGTTCAGAATTTGTTCACATTTGTTATTTTTTGAGATAGTTTTTTTGGGTTTGTAGTACTTAACGGATTCGGAACCCTACACTGAGCATGGTGCTACACATTCTCTTGCCCGCTTTTTAGGGTTGCGTCGTCATACTAGGATTCCTTATAGTTTCACCATGTCCGTCCGTCCGTCCGCAGCCTAGTTCAGAGACTCATAGTACTAAAAAGCTGTTATTTGGCATGAATATACAAATTAGTCACGCCAACAAAGTGGTAGAATAAAATTTAGAAAACATTTTTTTTAGTGTAGGTACCTCTCCTACACGTAACGTCATGATGTTTTTTTTTCTCGTCTATCCCATAGCGTGGGGTTTGTAAAAACATTTTTTTCGATTCAGGAATCCGTTTAGGAAATATTAAGCTTTAAAGCGCTAATTATTGTGAAACTCAAGTATCCCTCCCCCTGCAGCAAAACTACAAATCCTAAAAATCAGAAATAAATCTTAACTATCACGACTAAGTAGACATCATTGGTCCTCGAGATACAGGCGATTTAAGTGTATAAACTTAACCCTTAAAGTGGCAAAAATTAAAATAGTCATGAATTCAAACCCTATTTGATTTCGAACCAGCATAAAAAAAATATCAATCCAAAAAAAACAAAAAGTGAACATTATAATGTTATGTCAAGTATACTAGACACTATCAAATTAAGGGTTAAATCATCTAAGGCGGCACCAAATTACTCTAAATAGAAAAATTATTAATGTTATTGATTTTTATGTTTCTAGTGCTAAACGGCTTTGGAACCCTACACTGAGCACGCTTCGACATACTCTTCCCAATTTTTATTTTGTAGTACTTAATGGCTTCGGAACCCTACACTGAGCATGGTCCGACATGCTCTTGCCCGGTTTTATAACGATTAGGTCGGGCAAGTTGGCCTTTGTAAATTTAGCCTAGCCAATTATTATAATAATATTCACTTGGCTGGGCTAAATTTACAAAGTAATTTTTATTTATTTATTTAATCTTCTTCGCACAATACAAATAAATGTAAAAAGTACGAATGGCGGACTTAATGCCTAAAGGCATTCTCTACCAGTCTACCACAACGTTCAACAGAGAGAAAAAACCGGTGCAATTCGAAATCAAAATCAAAATCATTTATTGATTTTCCATAAGTACATAGTAATTAAATTACAGTAGTTGGCTACCTCTTTTTAAGTATAGAATATACCTGTGCTAAGAGGCAGCAATTAGATAAACGAACAGTGTTAAAAACTAAATTAAATTTAAATAGCTACCTACTTAACATTTAAGACATATAATACATAAATAATATATAAGTTCCCATTAAAATCCTACAGAAGGCCAACTTGCCCGACCTAATCGTTAAAAAACCGCGCAAGAGCATGCCGGACCATGCTCAGTGTAGGGTTCCAAAGCCATTAAGTACTTAAATATGTTTATAAGGAAATAAGGGCTTATAGTACCGTTAGGCGATGGGCTTGCAACCTGTCACTAATACACTAATAAACTTCTTAGCCTGTTTGTGCAAAATGTGGTTACAGAATCATAAACAAGTCTTTTTAGAGTTGTTGGTATTTCTGTAGCTCTGCCTACCCCACTCTGGGAATAAAGGCGTGATTTTATGTAATGTAATGTACCTACTTAAGACTGCGTCGATAATCCAATTATTGTTATTGTGTTATCTAATAAATTAAAGTATTATTTTCAAATTAAAGAGTTGTTTTTTGATGTTAGCTAACCGTTTAGGTGGTAGTGATCCTGCCCGTTCGCTTCCCGGTATGGGCAAATATTTGTGTGATGAGCGTGAGATTTTTTCCAGGTCTTGGATGTTTTCTATGTATCTACATAAAGTATGTTTATTGTTGTCTAGTACACAAAATACAATCTTAGAGCTTATATTCTTGTTCACATTTGGTTACCCTCATGAGAACTAACTTCTTAACTTCCTATCACTTACACTTATTGAAAAACGTATAATACCTTACCCTACATGATAAAATATTTAAGGTTATAAATAGACCAAACGAAAAACAAAGTGACATCTGTTGTTTAATTTTAAATAATAAATTGCAAAAGTTTTTCCGGCATTTGTTTGTTTAATAAGACTTGATTGATGTAAAGTACTTCAAAAGTTCTGAACTTAATTTGCGAAGTTAATTTATCAAAACGAATTTATTTTGTCCAATTTTCACATTTAGCTATAATTTCATTAAGGCAATTATCGGGATTCTGAATTTCGAAATTGTCGGATATTTTCCAAATGAATGGCTATATTCAATTTGTTACGAAAATATACACTTTTCTTCGCTTATCTTACGTGGGTTCCGTACCAAATGCTGAAGAGCGAAACCCTTATAAAATATGTTTTATGTCCGTCAGTCCGTCTGTTTGTAAATCTTTCTCCCTTTTTCTCTGTAATGTGCCACTATTTATTTTAGCTGCGAAAAAATAAGAGTTATTTGTAACATCATTTTGATTCTTATATTATTTGACAGCACTTATATTGAAATACGGTAGTAATACGCTTGGCGGCAGGTTAACCCTTAATTTGAAAGTATCCAATATACTTGTCATAATATAATGTTCACTTTTTGTATTTTTTTAATTGATAATTTTTTATGCTGGTTCAAATTTCAAATAGGGTTTGAATTTACAACTTTTTAAATTTTTGCCAAATTAAGGGATGGGCCCTGCACAAGGTTCTCTCACCACCTGATTTGGTCCTTATTTAGTAAATCGCGAATCTGGATGTGCGTCTAGCGCGTCCGTAACGACATCTCCGCTCTCGCTCGCCACACCTCGTTCGCAACTCTTCATCCATCCATCCTTTCTAAATGACCAAACCATCTTAGCATACCCTTTTCAATCTTTGTCACTACTGTGTACGTATCATAAGTTCAAAATACATAATGGGTCATAAAAAATACATACATACATAACATCACGCTTTTATTCCCAGAATGGGGTAGGCAGAGCTACAGAAATACCAACACCTAAAAAGACTTCTTGATAATTCTGTAACCACATTTTGCACAAGTTTCATAAAAAATAATGGTCATATTATGTAATGGTTTTTTTCTGAAACCGTCAACTTTTCAGGATTGTTATAAAACTAACCTAAGCTTACCTAATGGGTTGTATACAATGGCCTTTTAAAAAATCCTTAAAAGTTGACGGTTTCAGAAAAAAACCATCAATATATTATGACCATTATGTATTATGAACCATTACGTATTCTGAACATTATATATCGCACCTTCGGTAGAACAAGGGCACAATTGCCCCTTTAGTCACATTGTACATTGTGCCCTTTGTTATAGTGTACAAGGGCGTAATTGCCCCTTTAGTCACATTGTATATTGTGTCCTTTGTTATAGTGTACAAGGGCGTAATTGCCAATTAGCATACCCTTTTCGTTCTTCATCACTACTTCTTCTTTCTCTCCCTCTTTTTTTTTTAAACATTCGTGTACCTGGTTATTGTGGAGGGAGCTCCTTGACATCTGGGACCCCGCGTCTTCATACTCCACAGGTCCTATTATCCTGGATTCTCGTAGGTCTCGTGTTCGCTGAGATAGTTTGTGAGGTTATTGGGATTTTCACGACAGGCTCAAATAAGATGCGAGTTGGTACGTGGCGATGGTAAGAAAAACAAATATTTAAAAAATAGGTTGAAACTGTTAGTTGCTGCATTTTGAAATTGCTTGTTAAAGCGTTTGGTTTACCTGGCTTGAATTCAGCCATCGATATATTAGTCGATTAAAATAAAGTAAAAAAAAACGTGGTTTGTGCTAGAATGAAAATACGGAACCGCTTTTAAAAGCTATTCATCAAAACCTTACTCATTAGATAGAGATATTAGTACATAAAAACAATAAAACAATCTAAGTGCATTTCTTAGCTACAAATGGGACCCATTAAACGTCTGAGTCTGCGTGAGGTGCTTTATATTCCGCGGTCTAACATCCATTAACAAACTAGAACTAAACGACTAAAAGCAGTGCACTGAGATATCTGCTAACCTTTCATTAAAATAAACAACAGCCAAATGCAAAAGGAAACAAACTGGCTTCGTTTAGAACTTCTTGCTATAACTTACTTAAAGCTACTTGCCTAAAGTAAGGATTTTATTTTGTTTGATTTTTATTAATATTCCGACCTTATTATATACTTAATTATTGGTCTGTTTACCTGAAGAGAAAAAAACTATAAGTAAAAATGACTTCAAATCATCCTATAGCAAGCAAGTGACTATTTATTAACCCAAAAGCCGAGTCCAGTATTACTGACCTACAGGTTGATTGGAAAAGGCTTTATTTTATGGCATGGAGAAGGCACTCAGGCCACCTGATAGTAAGTGGAATCTAAGACCCATAGACATTTGAATTCTAACCAACCAACCTCGAGGATTAAGGTGGAAGCTACATTAGGAAGCTACTAGTAATTTTAGCGGTTAACTTATCCCCACACCAGAACACAATAATGCTTTACTTTTTTATTTTATTAAAAGACTGTTCATTGCTTGTATTTAAAAACATTTTTTTTAACAACTTCATGTTATTTTTGTTTTTCTTATTTTAAAGTTGTCGCGCCATCTAATATTTTCTGTAACATTAAGGTAGTTTCAAACACTAAGAAGTTGGAGCGCAAGATTGTTTGGCAAATATCCCGGTAAGCTCATTAGCAACTCCATCGCGATGTCGCAAATTGCTTCAGTTAAGAGCCTTGCAAAAGTACGAAGCGTACGTACAAAATAGTTTTGAAATATTAATATCCTTTATTATAGAACTTACCACTTAGATTTATTGACTAATGAAAATGTTATTTTGCGTTAATATTGCGTATCTTTAAACCATCGCGGTTATTTATAGCTTAAGATAACAAAACCCCTAACCTCAACTTATATGTATTAATCTTGTAATGTCACTGATGGACCACTGTCAATGCCAACGTCGGATATATCCGCCACGGTTTTGAACTTGATTTTTATCTTCCGTCACGGTTGAAAACGCAAAAAGTCCAGAGTGCCTATGACGTATGGCTTAAATTAGCTTATAATTCTATCTGCCACTAAAGGACGCCCTCGTCTTCGTACGCGTAGAATTAGTTCCCGCAATTTCCCCTATTTAACCCCTTGAGGGATCAATTTCCAAAAAATCTCTTTTAGTGCACCCCCAGGATATCCAAGGAATATTCCTTCCAAATTTGGAGTTCCTAGGTACAGCGGTTTTGGCGCGTTGTCTGACAGTCACTCAGTCACGTGACTGTTTTAAATATTTAGATTAGCGTAAAAGCGACGACTTTTGTACTTGACATGGCATTGATAAGGTGAAAGCTGGGTACGAAACTGAGCGGCTCAGCGTGAGGCACGCTCGCCCCGCGCGGCGAGCTGCTCGTGAGCCAAATTGTTGCACATAAACATGCGCGGGTGAGGCAGCATGCTCGCTGCGAGCCAACATTTCAAAACGGCGTCGGACACGATGACAGCCGCGGCTGCGGTTATCACAATTCATCGAATTATTAACAAAAAGAAGAAATCGCCTCAGTGGTGGAAAGACTCAGCAACTTTATCAAATTTGTACGCGCCTCGCCCACAGACAAGTTGGAACTTGTTATGTCCGCGGCACGCTTGGATACATGCCTAAATTACGCGAGGCACGCCCAGGCGCCCTTGAGCACGGTCAAAAGACCGACTCTCGAAGACCCGCCGAGCGCCGGTCGCCCGCTGCTTGCGCACAGCTATTTGAGCAAAATAGGTGAGCCGTGCGTGCCTCAACCCGAGACTGCTCTAATTCGTACCCACCTTCAGGTGTATGGAACGGTTACAACATCGTCGATATATAGGGGCTCGGCAAAAAATTATTATAATTTATTATATTCCTATCTTAAATTATGTCATAAAAATATACCTTAACAAGTGCGAGTCGGACTCGCGCACGAAGGGTTCCGTACCATTATCTATACAATCACGGTGTCTGTATTAAGATCGAGCAGAAAACGGCAAAAAAAACACGTTTGTTGTATGGGAGCCCCGCTTTAATATTAATTAATTATTTATTCTTAAAGTGAATATACAACTAATTATTTTGTGAATATTGCAAGCGTCTACCTGTTGCCGTTATTAATATCGAGCAAAAAACGACAAAAAATCACGTTTGTTGTATGGGAGCCCCCCTTAAATATTTATTTTATTTTGTTATTATTATTTGTTGTTATAGCGGCAACAGAAATACATAATTTGTAAAAATTTCAACTGTCTAGCTATCGCGGTTTTTGAGATACAGCATGGTGACAGACAGACGGACGGACAGACAGCGAATCTCAGTAATAGGGTCCCATTTTTACACTTTGGGTACGGAACCCTAAAAATGAATCAATTTAATGGCTTAAGTAGAATTAGATGGGCTCATTTATAACTGAATTTCTTTGTCATCTGGTTGTCAGGAGAAGAGCTAAGATTTTAGTATTTTTAAATGCCGGTATTTCGGCAATGGGGCATTGCATGCCTCGACACCTGCAGCCGGCAGGACCTTTACAACGCTACTGCCGTTTACGTGATTAGTTATGAAACATATTCAAAATATATCGCCGTCAACATGCTAAGAATAAGAAAAAATATTACCTATCTGCAATAAATCTTGTAATTCAAGCTTATGTCATTTTCATTACCTAAGTTTCTATACTCAACATGGTCCCAAATGAACTTATAGCTATTTAATACTACGTAAGTTAACTATGGCATGTAATAAAATTTTCAGCATAAATTATTTTGCTCCTTTCTGATGATTTATTTGTCGATGCACATCTAAATCTATAAAGCCTCCTCTACTTTATCGTAAATTGTATTTGTAATAATTATTTTTATTGCATATCCCAAAATGTACAGAGAAATCATTCATAACCTGCGTACAGACCGGTAATTATTATAGGAAATTGAGGTTTTCGTATAATTTCACGTCCCAATAATCTCAGATTGGAGTGTTAAATTAGAAAGTGAAATGGACTGTGTCATTTCAAGGTAAGGACGAGGAAGTTAAGGCGCGATTACACAACGGCTTATAGACAATTTACTTTTACATACAGCTCCAAAATGTAGGCTGTACTTTTATTAAAAATATTTTGTTACAAAACAATACTTCAAGTAAAATGTAGTATAGTTTATTAAGTTAAAAGTAATACATTATCTTATTACCGACATTAAAAAGGAGGATGATCTATGTTCCACTGTATGTATTTTTTTTGATGTATTGTCATCGATTTCTCCATCAATTGTGGAACGATTTTTAATATTTTTTAATGTCGTGGAGCTGCAGCAGGAAGGCAAGCATAAGCCACCTGAGCTTAGCTGGGCTGGGCTGGGCATTTAGGATCAAGATTGCAAATTTATTGTTAACCCTAAGGACTAAGATGAAATGCCTCTATACTGCCGTAATACTAAAGAAAGAGGCTAACTGCAACGTAATAGTCGAAGCATTCTAGACTCTAATGGTAACCACATTCAATTTAAAATGCTTTGCTATTACTATGCAGTTACGTGTCTTCTATTTTACAGCGCTGTATTAGAATGGCGCGAATCATGCTTGGTGGCGTACAATACTGCTCTGCTAAGAGAAATTGCAGTATCTCAGGCCAAACTCCTGTAACAAATGCAACTTTATTACTAACGGTATAGGATTTAATCTGCTTTGGCTATTGAAATTGAGATACTGCCTTTTGGCTTATAAGAGCAGAATAGAAGCCCATGCCCACAAATGGATTAGTATAGGGTGTTTTCTACGGTCTGGAGAAGACAAACGAGCACACATGCCAGCTAATAGTAAGTGGGATCTGTTATCTATAGAGATGTTCATTCTCAAAGCTGCAATCTAAAGATTGCAATCCTAAGACCGCAAGTGCGTTGCCAACCCTAAGGACTAAGACGGAATGCCTCTATGCCAGGATCAGAGCCCGGAATTTTCGTAGTACTGTTGAGCTGTCATAAGGACTTCTCGTTTATCGAATTCCGATATACATGAATGTGTATATCGATAAATACAGAATATTATTTTAAAAATATGATTACGAGTAGAAGTAACCAACATGCAGTCTTATCGCGAATGAGCGATCTCTTCGAGATAAGATAAAATTATGACTATCTATTTATTTTATAGATAAACTAATGATGAAATACTTGTTAGTACTAAAACTGACTTTGAACATGAAATTGATAAATGATATAACAATGAAATAAACTGATTAAATGTAGAATTGTTAACTGTTAACTTTTCATTGCAAATCTCTATTTAACATTTTCAGCCACTCAAAAGTTATATAAAAGAGATCGCTCTTTGGCGATAAGACCGCCTGTTGTTTACGTTTACTTTTAATTAATTGACATGTTGTGTTGTGTTCTATAATATATCGATAAAATTATGTATATCGGAAGTCGATAAACGAGAAGTCCTTATGACACATACATATTGCTACGAAAATTCCGGGCTCTGGCTAGGATGTATGTACATAAACACTTTTTAGTACAAAAAACAAAATCAATCTAGTAAAAAGAAAAGTAATGGACAAAGGTGAAACTTATCCCTTTAAGGGATCTCTTCCATTTAATCCTTAAAATATTGAGAAAAGTGAAAGGTAGTTGTGGTGTGCTTGTAATTTCACCGGTTGTCTTACTCCCAAACCGGAACTCAGCAATGCGAACACTGCTGCTTGGCCGTAGGTTAAAGAAGATGACGGTAACGATCCGGACCCTGCACAAGGTCCTATTACAACTATCGATGATGATGATGAACTGATACTTAACGAAGGTAGATTTAATAAAGAACGATTTCCAAAGACACTTATATTACGATTAAGTATGATAATTATGGTGTCGTGTGTTCTATCCTTAGGTTCAGCAGAGTTTCAGTATCATTCCGAGCCGTTGCCCTCCAAGTTGGACGATCTTTAATATTTAGAGACCCTAATTGGTTTATGGAATTAACAAATAATTGTTAGTTCGTAAATTGGAACTTTGTTGATTTGTCGGTGTGTTAAAATCAAACTTGAAATTTTGCCTAGGTTTCGGGACCTTTACTGCTTTTTAATAATATAGAGAGTTATACTAAGGCGCGAAGAGTCAAGGACTCTAATTGTTGAGCCTGTCGCATAAAGTTAATCATTAGTTTTAGCGTAAAGCGACAGGGTTCCAGTGGCTTAACAATAAAAGTCCTTGACCGTAAGTACGTGCGCAGACAGTGCAAAGGAAGTACGTAGGAACACAGAAAAGGCCAAATGATAAATTAAATTACTATACAAGATCAAGAGAATAATAAAATGAGGATAAAATTATGTAAGAAAAAACCTTTTTCTAAATATTAAACAGTTTTTTTTTTGTTTAATATTGAAACTGACGAGTACAAAGCGAACTTCTTAAATTTTCTCATTAGTATTGAAAAAAATATTATATTTTATGAGAAAATCCCAGCTAAATTAATAAGAAGGAACAATTAAATGAAGTCGCCAGGCCCTTGTTTTACACGACGTCCTGAAATCATAATTAATGCGTTAATTTTGTATAATTATAACGAGGCATTTTTTCCTCGTCACCAAAATTCTAAAGACGTGTTGACTGTTTGAGTACCTACTCATGTTGATTCTCTGTGATGATGATATCGAAATTGAAAAATAAATAAATTGATAGTCCTTTTTTATTTCATTTTTTATTGTTAGTTTATTTGTGTGTGTGTGTATTAAATAAATATCAGGGGACAATCTCACACAAATTGACCTATTCCCGAACTACGCTCTAGTCTTGTACTACGGGTACTAGACAACGATAAACACACTTATGTAGAGATAAATACATACAAATGATCCAAGACTCGGGAGCAAATATTGCACTCATCACAAATGTAGCGCATGACATATATATATATGCACAAGTGACGACTGACAATGCAACATTATAATATTCACTTGATGTCATACTCATCAAGTCAGATTGTTAGATATCTCGATAGCAATTTTTTTCGTCAAATATAACACAATTGGGTAAGGATCAAAAAGTTGGCCACGCTAACTCACTCAATGTTGTGACACGAAAATTAGCCATACACTTGTAGGGATAATTTTCGTGACACAACGGAACTTTTTTCACTTTTGTTGTTTGTATGGTTAACTAGTTAGTTCATAGTTCATAGTTTTTACTTCTTTCCTAATAGAAGTTAAACAATTTGCAGCAAGTTAAAAATTAAACTTTCAGTGAATTAACCCACGACACCGCATTGCTACATCTCCGCACAAACTTCCGGAATCCATTGGACCCGGTTAGAGTTAGCGTAACCCAATTTAACACCCTTAGCCCCAACGCGGTCTAACTTACCCGACTTATAATAGTAGTAATGTCTTTGGAGAAGACTGAGCACAAAACGTACTTTTACATTTGCCTGGCTTACATTTAAGACAAGCTTCTGCCTGCCTGACTTTGTGTATGTAAACTCATTATTGCATATAAACAATTACAAGGCATGTTTGCATCAATAAAGATAATGTATATTGGCAAATTTATCCCATACAGGATCTCTTCCAGTAAATCCTAAAGTAATAAGCCAGGACAGTGCAAGAAGATGGAATTAACAAAAAATCAGAAACAACAAATAGTACATACATCCATACATAGATAATTAGATATACGAAAATATACAACCACATACGAAAACAGCAAGTGGAACTTACACCAGAGCTAAGGATCAACACTCAGCCTTTTTTCTTTAACATTTTATTCAATGAACCCACAGTTGCCTCAAGCACGGAGTTCACCTTAAAAGATTTAGCATAGGTACAAATCTTGTTACTCCCTTGGAAACATTAAAATTTTCCGGGGTGATAAGTGGCCCATGTGCTAAATCCTTCCTAAATCCGTCCAGCCGTTGCAACGAATGAACACACAGACAAACTTTGCCATTTATAACTAGCGTCAGCCATTCGCGTAGATTTCGACTATCTTTATTCTCTGGGGAACTTTTACATTTTCATCCGAATCCGTTCAGCCGTTGCAGCGTGAAGGAGTTACAATCTAACAAACACTTTCGCATATATCATATTAGTTGGACTCATTTGGGAAATATAATTATGTCAATCTAAAGCGGTTAACGACACGCAAGCCCCTGCCTTCGAAGCTAGGGGTCCTGGGTTCATATTCCGGTAAGGGCATATATTTGTGTGATGAGCATAAGAATTTGTTCCTGAGTCTTGGACGTTTTCTATGTATTTAAGTATATATTTCTTTATATAAGTATGTTTATCGTTGTCTAGTACAAGCCTAGAGCTTAGTTCGGGACTAGGTCAATTTGTATGACATTGTCCTGTGATATTATTATTATGATTTATTATTTTGTGACGTGGATCAGTAACCCGCTTTTATTGCTATTGAGTGAACATGTATTATTAATGTGATGCGTTGCTTTAATTGAGCCCATAAGGACGAATAAAATGTATATTGAAAGTCAAAGAATAGTATGCTCACCAATTTCATTTTAGTGGCTGATGATGCTTTATTAATGATAAAATCAATGTTTTTTTTAAATTTTTAATGGACTGTAAAAAATAATTGCTCATTTTATAGAAATAATAGTAAGATGGCCCACTGAAATATCAGAATTTGGCCTTCGAACTAAACAATATCACTGGATCGCAACATTAAAATAAGTTAATTCACATTTTAACACGGAATAATATTAATGATGTTAATTTGAATGGTCTTTGGATCGATTTAAATTCAAAGATGCACCCTGTGATAAATTAACCTTAACAAAAATCCCATCTCGGATCACGTTCGTTTTCAACTTCAATACGATCAGATTTTCGGATAATGTGTTTGTAATATTCCAGGCACACAATATTCTGCTCAAGATAGTGGCGTGCCAAGATAATGTTGGCACGGGATCGCTGCGGCAGGTTCTCAATTAAAAGTGTCGGTCGAGCCATTGACAATTAATGTTCCTCATTTATCTGTAAAGCCACAGGAAATTACAATTAAGAATTCATTTTTTTGTAAAAATGGAACACGCTGTACTGATTAACTTGTAATGAATTGAATAGGTCAGTTTGATCAGAGGAGTTGTGTAGTAGGAAGAGTGAGTGGTACGGGATGCCCTAGACGCACATACAGTGATCAGAATCACAATGTACTGAACAAGTGCCGCACCGAAAAAAAAAAAAACAAAAAAAAAAATCATCCGAAACCGACGTACGTAAAGGTAGAGGTTGATGAATGTAGAGGAAGCGAAATTTGTATGTTTAGACCGGTGCAAATGGCGTTCAATAGTGTCTGCCTTCTCTATTGTATTTTTTTAATAGAGTAGGAGGCAAACCAGCAGACGGATTGCCTAATGGTAAGCATCTGCAGCACCAGAGGACACAGGTGTGTTGCCGGCCTTTCAAATGAGAGTATGTTCTATACTTGAAGGTTTGAAGGTCGTATCGGTCCGGAAATACCGCAGGCTACAGACCATTCCACAGTTTAGATGTGCATGGCAGGAAATTTTATGTAAAACGCTCAGATGTGGACTGGCTACCATCTAAATCATGGTGGTGGAAATTCTGTCGCGTAAGACGAAGGCAGAAGGATGTGGCAGGAATTAATCCGAACAGCTCCTCGGAGCACTCGCCGTTATACAAGCGATAGAGAATGCAAAGTGAGGCTACATCTCTACGCAGTGCCAAAGAGTCTATCCGATTAGAAGTACGCTGGCAGCCGACAATACAAAGGCAATCGGAGATTGGCGTGAAGGTATGTCTGTAGTACCTATCCTTTTACAAAAGCTTTGTCGAAGTGGTATATCACTATTTAGTTTCTCTGGTCTGAAAAGGCTCAGACCAGCAATCGGATTGACAGGCCAAGAGGGATGCAGCTATTTGTTACAACGAGAGAGTTGTATACATCTAGATAGCTACTATCGGTCTGTCCGAATGTTGCCTTAAGAAACGTAGATGTTAAATTTAATTATTAACTAAAATTAAAATTTGGATATAGTTGTTTGTTTAGACCGGTGCATCTTGTGTTTCATAGGCTATCAAACCTATTGGGAGACTTGCCTGAAGGTATTTATGTAAATAATGTAATTAGAAACGTATGTAAATCCGTAATCAAAAACAAAAAACAATTCAGGACTAATTTAAAACTGAAAGCCATAATCTCCGGCTTAATTACATCGATAATACAATTTTAATGAGACACGGTGTAACACGATCCGAATCGTGTGTACTTGTAATAAAATTTAATCACTACTGAACAATACAAGTGTTCTCATATTACGTGATTACATAATAAAAGTCGAGAGTGTTTGTAATATGATCAGTATTTTTAGGCCTTATTTTTTTTATGTAATAGGAGGCAAACGAGCAGACGGATCGCCTGATGGTAAGCGAATAACGTCACCCATAGACACCGGCAGCACCACAGGAGTTACAGATGTGTTACCGGCATTTCAAATGAGAGTACGCTCTTTTCTTGAAGGTTTGAAGGTCGTATCGGTCCGGAAATACCGCAGGCGACAGACCATTCCACATGTGGTACGATCTTGTGCAAGGTCCGCCCGGATCACTGCCACCATCTTATTTTAACCTTCCATTCCAGTGTGAGGATCAGACAACCGGTGAAATTACTAGCATAGGGGCATCCCATCTTGGTCCTCAGGGTTGGCAACTCATTCGCCATGGTACGATTACAATATTTAGATTGTAGCATGTCTGTGGGTCACAGATCCCACTTACCATCAGGTGTCCTGTGCGCTCATTTGCCTTCCCATGCCAGAAAAAATACGTCACTGACATTGCTCGCAGAACTAACAGGATAAAGTTGTAGTCGCTCGCGCATATCAAGGAATTAATACACTTTAATTTAAATCAAGGCTCAAAGGCAATGGAAAGGACTATGCTCATCAAATTACTACTGACGTACCAGGCAGATAGCTTTTATTCCCAGAGTGGTGGTAGGCAGAGCTACAGAAATACCAACAAAACTAAAGATACTCTTTGATAATTCTGCAAACGCATTTCGCATAACCGGGCTAAGCTGTTTCCCAGTGTATTGAGCCGATGGGGCCATGCATATTTCTTACGGTGTGCCGAGAGAAGATTTCCGGAGAATATGCTGGTTGCAGGCGGTATAAGATCAATCATTATAATGATACCTGAGGTTATTTTTGGAGATGGCAAACGAGCACACAGGCCACTTGATGGTAAAAGCAGAATCTGAAAATCATAACTCGAGGTGACCAAACATCATCTCGCGTCTATTTTAAGGTACAATATCACTGGATTTCCTTTGAGAGACAGTTGCCCGTCAATAGTACTGACGTCTCATTCTATTACGCAAAATAAGAGTAACACGGCTGTTTTTGCTGGCTATAAACTGCCGTTAGAAGTTGCCCGTATAAGTGCACCGTTATGGGTTCCGGTAGCCTTCGGAAAGGGAAGATGACCGATTAAAAGATGTCCGGCTTTTACGTTGTATTTATTCTGTTTACTGATTTACTCTACTTACTTGACATTAGCGAAATCACTGCGGAATATCGTGGGGGATCGCTATTAATAAAAATAGAAGAGGAAGCTATCGACGCCTTCGTGTTTCTATGAAGTGCAAGAGGAAGTGTGACAGCGATACCCCGCCTATAGCTATTAAGGAACTTGTACTATATTAAGGTAAAGACACCAGTACTCGACAAAGGACCAATGTTCGACACTGACTCTTATTCTTAAAAGATAAGAGTTATTCATTACACACAAACAAATGCATTATCTTCTTTGAATAAGAGTCAGTGTCGAACATTGGTCCTTTGTCGAGTACTGGTGTCTTTACCTTAAATTTGGCAAAATCATATTGCCTTTACATCTTATAGGGGTTTGAACTCGGCTGCCATTACAGTCAAGTAAATAAGAGTTATAAAAACGTTGATACTACGGAACCACGTCAAACGCAATAAGCTTTTACCGCTAGAGTTATGTTAGTGTATTTCCAAATACGAACCGCTTCCTTCCCATTTCTTCAAACTACGTTTACATTAAAACGAAAATCTACACTATCCCTTTGCGAAACGGGATTGTTCCAGTACTTAAAAGTTTTAAACAAAAGTACGACCGGCTGTTATTCTAGACCAGTTAGCGGCGAGTTGGAGATAAAGTAACCACTGAACCCATTACTCGGGTCCGAGAACTTTTTCTTGTATTTTTCTGCTACGTTGGGATTTAAGAGATCCTTTGGTAATATTACTAAAATAATGTATTTATAATTTGTTCATCGATGTAGGCGACACACAAGGACGTAATTGGTTGGTAGTGCTAGTGATCGTGCTTATGAAATTTTGTTTGGTGAGTTCATTATTTGTTTCTTAGTCATGTGCTCTATGAATGGATCTATTTCTCAATATAGGTATGATTATCGGTATCTAATATCCAATGATCAGGGTTTTGGATGCCAATCGGGGTGAATGACCTCAATCATTATGCTATTATGGATATGCCGCGGGCGGGATTCCGGGCTTCGTGTGGTTTGATAAAATACAGTTTTTTTGTCATATTATTAGATTACGTAGTAGTTATCAATCAATTGCTATTGTGAGTCAATGTTTTCAATAAATATTTGTATATAATGGGTATATGATAAAAAATAAAATTACAATCAGTTGTAAAAGCTTGTCTTTAGTATCTACCAATTAATAGCATCTTAAAATGTCATTGTAAAGTCTTACTGCAATGTAGCTGCACTGATTATTGTCATTATAAAGTGCAAAAACGTGTATCTAATTGACAAACAACATCCCAACATGACTGATAAAATTAAAATACAGATACGGCTTTTAATGTTACACTTAAACAATAAATAAATACATTTTTGCATTTTTTATTTATAAATATCATAACCAACATTGCTGATTTAATGTCGTTTATTTTATAAACATTATACCAACACTAAAATAGCGTTAATTTTTTTCGAACAGTTTAATTGTTATCGCGGGCCAGGCGGCATATCCATAAAACCATTTCTACTTATCATCCCGCGGTGTGACATCCAAAACCCAATGCCAATATGTATAGTACAAGCCCAGACCTTTAATTATGACAAGTCAATTTGTGTAAATTTGTTCCCTGATATATAATTATTTAGTTATTGAGTCTCGTTCTATACAGTGCGTTTATTAATTTGTAGTATAAAAATCCGCAAAATATACAACAATGTTCGAGAACAAACTGAAAGTAGCTATTACTATTAAGTGTCAATTTTTCAGCAGCTTCATCGCTATAGCATAAATAAACATTGTTAGCAAATATCGATACATCAAAATGTTGACTATAAATTGAAACATTATTTCTCGTTTCCTTCTTTTAAGAAGTTTCTCAACAGGAAATAATAATATGCTCGCGTAGCCATATTGCCAGCGAATCCGAAGCCGTTCTAAAATATGTATCCAAATGATGTTAAACAAGTGTCACGTGGAGCGCATGAAGCCGGGTTCAATAGGCGGTTCGGTCTGCAGCGAACTAAATGCATTTTTCATGTAGTGAGGGCAACTTTGCCCGTAGTTTGTTTCTGACTCTTGAAACGGGGGTACACTGCATCCGTTGATATGGGAGAATATTATATTCTACTTGTTTTCATTAATCAATTGTGTTATATCGAGGTTTTTGGAGGTCACTATTTTCTTTTTTGGAATGTCAATGGTTTAATAATGAACCATTAAAATAACCTGATTTGGTATTTTTTGCATTGTTTTAACTTTTTTTCCTTTCTCGTTAATGTTGTTTGTTCCCGTAGTTTTTCTTTTGCTTTTAAAACTTCAAAAATTAAACGAATGTCAAAAACTATGTTTAAATAAATTTTCAAAGAAAATCATCATCGAAAATCTGACACATGAATTATTTGATGATGATGTCAATAAATATATGGTGTGCAGCAAAGTACCTTTTAAGCAATGTAATAAATATAATAGTTACCTTTACCCTCACTCTAGTAAATCCCTGGTTAACGAGCTGCTTACGTATCACTAGTATTTAACATTTTGTATCACTTAGCCAATGTTGAATGGTTCCCTCGATAGTATATGTTTGATAAACTTCTAATATTCAAATGTTACATATTGAAATGCTGCCTGTGTCCGGGTATAACTTGGATATAGTCAGAACATGATCCTTTTTAAGGGTTCCGTACCCAATGGGTAAAAACGGGACCCTATTAATAAGACTTCGCTGTGTGTCCGTCCGTCTGTCTGCCACCAGGCTGATTCTCAAGAACCGCGATAGCTAGACAGTTAAAGTTTTCACAAATTATGTATTTCTATTGCCGCTATAACAACAAATACTAAAAATAAATTTAAAAATAAAATGGTTCCCATACACAAAAAGTGATTTTTTTGCCGTTTTTTGCTCGATCTTAATACAGACACCGTGGCTGTATAGATAATGGTACGGAACCCTTCGTGTGCGAGTCTGACTGGCACTTGGCCGGTTATTTGTATAAACATGCAAATTCTTGAATTGAAGCAGTGTAAATCCCCCGTAAATAAAACGTACCACGATGCACGGCCCCAAAGTTTTATAAGCCTCACAAAACTTGCTTATTTCCAAAGATCAGTAGGATTTTCGAATATATGCCTAAGTTGTTTAAGTGCACTTTATACTGTCACTATTTCAATCGAGACTAAAAAGTTTTCTCAGTTGAAATAACGTTCTGTCTGGCTTGAATGCGGAAAGCTGAATTATATCAAACCCTCGAGTCCTCCAATTTTATGACATACTTTAGTACCTTATCGCCTTTATGCCTTTAACAAATTTGTGTGGTTAAGTCAACCATACATACTATGTTAATAAGTGTATATTTATGATACTGTTTGTACATAATAATATCGGTATAGGGTGGCATGTACCAGCATTCACATTTTAACCCGAACATTCTACAAAACACATTGAACAATGAATAAATTTATTCGTTTTAATAATGATACCTATATTATATAATTATAGATTGTTTTAGCTAAGTTTTAGTCGAAGTTCCGTGGGGTTACCGGGTTAGAATATGACTTCCCGTGGATGTCGTAACAGTAAACTAAGGGGATTAGGGCTTGTATTTAGTACTGTTAGGCGATGGGCTTGCAACCTGTCACTAATGCAGTAAACTGCTTAGCCTGAATGTGCAAAATGTAGTTACAGAATTATCAATAAATATTTTTAGAGTTGTTGATATTTCTGTAGCTCTGCCTACCCCACTCTGGGAATAAAGGCGTGATGTTATGTATGTATGTGAGTTGTAAGTTATTTTTTTCCTACATAATGGTTCTATTTTTTTTAAATGAAAACGTTTTCATTCTTTCTTCTTTCTTCAATAAAGATCAGTTCCAAACATCGATTTTAAAGAGGTCCATCGTTAGGGCTCGCTGCGACCTTCTGATTTCATTCGCTCGCTAAGGGCAAAGTTTCTAACTTTCTCACTTACTGGTGTAATAGCAAAGGGAAAGATATGATGACTATGTCATGGCTACTATTCCTAAGTCATTGATATTTTCTATGTACTCGTATATAATTTTTTTTTTACGATTAGCTTGGTAGGGACTAGCTCAGATTATATGGGATTGTCCCCTGGTAGTTTTTAGGGTTCCGTAGTCAAAGTAGGAACCCTTATAGTTTCGCCATGTCCGTCTGTCCGCCTGTCCGCGGCTAAACTCAGAAACTATAGCTGTATTATAGGATAACTTACTGGATTTTTAATATGTATTTGTAAATGTAATGAGTAAGTCACTTCGGAGAAGAATCTAATAGACTTTAATTTGCCGTGTTTTTTATCTCCTCCGAAATGACTTGCTCTTTGTAGTTGAAAAACATACAAAAAGTCCAGTCTTCTCATTTCATATATCGGTTCTTGAGATAAGGGCGACTAAAGTAACAGTGGTACACTGAGCATGATCCGACATGCTCTTACCCGTGTTTTTATTTATTTCTAAAACAATTTGACTACGTGTTTTGAACGCGTAAAAAGTTAACACACGACAGACGCACATTTAAGTTGACGACACGTTGGCCTAGTTGGGAGTGAAGCCGGCGGTCCCGGGTTCAAATCCCGGTAACGACAGAGATTTGTGTGATGAGCACGAGTATTTGTTCCTGAGTCTTGGATGTTTTTTATGTAGTTTAAGTATTAATTTCTCTATCTAAGTCTGTTTATCGTTGTCTAGTACCCATAGTACAAGCCTAGCGGTTAGTTTGGGACTAGGTCAATTTGTGTGACATTTTACCGCGATATTTATTTATACACTTTAGTCTTTTTTGACAATGACCGCCATGGTTTTTGTTAAACAGTTGAAAAGTTGAGATAAATGTTATTTATTACTCGTCTCATTTTGTAATATTTTTTATTGTACAAACTCTGTATACAACTTGTTACAAATCTGGAGGTGCTATGTTCTACCACATGGGCATGCAAAAATTGATTCGGTAATACAAAGTTTTGATAGTCAATTTATTTAAGATCTAAAGTTAGTATCTATCACATAATCACATATCATCGCTACTTTTAAAAAACCTCGTATCTCATTTTTCGTTATGAACGATTTTAAACTTATTTACTACCATGTTTAAGGTTAAAATCATACATCATGACTTATAAGATACGAGATTTTTTAAAGTAGTGACGATATAAAAGTTAAAGATCACGTAATAATAACAAGAATCGGACAAAAACACACACAAAATACTGGAATGTCGAATGAAAATTAATTATTTCAGCAGATAAACAGAAGAAAAATAAATATTAGAACGAGGTATTTAGTCTTGGTAAAAGTTTTCGTATGAAAGTGCTTATAGCCACCTATTGTTCACTTGTTTAACGTCAACGTTCTATTTTTCAATACGTTGACGCTGAGCAATGGCAGCGATCGCCCGCGGCGTGTTGTCCTACACTGCCGACTAACGCAAGAAGGCATTATGTGCATAAAGACTGCATGCTATCATACTACCCTTTTCTCTTGGACGATACTACAGATATTTTCACACACAAGCAAAGGTCCACAAAGCTATTAGTGCGCGTGGTGCAAGCTCTCGAATTTTTGTAACTAGAAAACACCTTCAAGCAGAAAATTAAAGTCTAAGAATCACACGATTTTGTGATGCAAGTAGTATTTTTAAGCTTTAGTGGTTTTAAAACTTAAGCAAGAGTTACAGGCTAAATGTCAGTATAAGTACCTTATTGATTATGACCCTGCAGATAATAATATGGTTTTTACAATATCCTCCTAACGCCCATTGAAAAATTCAGCATGTAGTCCTCCCAGTAGTACTATTGTTTTATTCTCATTACGACCCAAGTACTTAAAATACTTTTTTTTCTGGTATTGTACTTGTGTAGTCATAGGGTGATCGTACCAGTGTTGGACACTTTAAGCTGACAGTCACCAATAATGGACACTTTACTCTTAATTCAAAGATCATAAGGTTATAAATTTATTTTTGCAAAACAAATAAAAAACCTTTATTGTCTGTAAAATAAGAGCCGAGTGTCCATCATTGGACCCTGTCCATTACTGGTTCGATCACCCTAGCATACCACGGTCCTACCAGTAGGGTTTCTATAAGTCCTACTGGTAGGACCTTGGTACGCTATGACTACACAACTGTCGAAGGAGCTGGGTCTGAATGACAAAGTTAATAAGTACTATGGGTAGGACCTTGGGAATAGGAGGATTTTTTATATTTGTGACTCATGAACCCCCCGTTTCAGATTCGGATATCACTATCATATATCATAAATGGGTGTGTATAATTTTATCGGAACACCTTTCATCGAATGTATTATTTCATCGAAAGCTATATTCTGCTCAAACCATAACGTTTTCTCAACCATCTAACCTAACCTAACCTGAGTAATTAATGTTTAAGATACCCTTAAAAAAATGTTTACAGCAGAAAATTACATCGATGAAATGAAATTCGATGAAATGTAATTCGATAAAAATATGACTTTAATAAGTAAATAGTACCGGCCACAGGATAATAAATAAAAATTTCTGCTCCCAAACAAGATACTTCTATAACATATCCGTTGATAAAATTATACAAACCCATTTTATAGATGACAATCACAATCATATATAATAAATGGGTGTGTATAATTATATCGAAACACCTTTCATCGAATTTCATTTCATCGAACGCTATTTTCTGCTGAAACCATAACGTTTTCAGGGTATCTTAAACATCTAACCTGACCTAACCTACGTGATTAATGGTTAAAATACCATGAAAACATTATGTTTTCATCAGAAAATGACGTTCGCTGAAATGTAATTCGATAAAATGATGACCTTAGTAAATAAATAGTGCTGGCCACTGTGGATACAAAATAAAAAAAAACTGCTTCCAAATAAAACACTTCTAAAACATATCCATTGCTAATCAAAAACTATTTCCTTCTTAGTAAGCCGACATCACCTTCGTTTCAGACCAAATGACGTCACTCGTCGAACGCTTCAAAGCGTTTATGCTTTCAATTCCCCTGTTTATAGCCAAGTGTTTGATATCAATCGATTCAGTCCTCGTCCACTTCACAGCTCGATTCCGCTGCACTAACAGATCTAGACGCAAGCGAATCTATTGAACGTCTAAGGCGGTATCGATGAACAATGCTTTAATACAATAACGCCACGCCTGAGAAAATTGGTTCAAAACCGAAGAAGTTAAGGTACGTAGGAAAATAAGATCATTGGCCTTATTCTACTGTAGTGCCCCGCCGATAAGAAGCCAATCCTGACAGGCGATTTTTGACTTTCGATTGTTCGAAATCAAAGTCGAGTGATGTAAAATATTAGCAGACGAAAATATGTCACTATTATTTTCGCATGAACCCATTATCCCGCATTTTTGAAAGCCCTCACTTTAAAGTTAGTGACTGACTTAATACATTCACGTGTTTCGTTATACGCAGTCGGCGATAACCGGTTTTTTATTTTTTCATGTTTTAAACATATGACCTAATTATTAATCGTTTATTTTGAACTGTGACTTGATTAGTTGGTACTATGACTTAGTTAACCTAAGAGAGCGCTCTAAAAGTCGTGTAAATAAACTGATTTTGCCTAAATAGTCCGTCTCAAAAGACAGTTCTATGACGTAAACTAAATTGATAAGGCCAGCTCTTTCAAGATCAGTTTATTAATATTAATAAGGCCTAAAATATTGTTATCGGGCGTTTTACAAAAAAAGTGTACATCGTTAAGGACAAAATAACGAAAATTTTACTTTTTCCATTTCGTCACAAAAATTAGCCATATACATATTTCGATACGTTAATTTTCGTGACGAAATGGAAAAAGTTTTTTTTTTTTAATTTTGTCTTTAACGATGGACACTTTTTTTGGAAAACGCCCTATCACATTATAAAGGCTTCTTATTTAATTGTTATTTTTGCGACACGGTTAAAGAGTATTTATTACAATCATTCTCAGAATTCTCTTGATGCTGATTCAGCAATCCGCTTTAATCAAGCCCAAAATTTCGGAAAGCCGTTCAGGTTTGTTGTAGTCAGCCAAATCGTCGACCTAATCTCGACAAGCAGTCACGTGCCGGTTTCATACACATTTCACTTCGCCGTGTCGGAATAACCGAATATCCGCCCCTATATCAACAAGGAAGAAAATTGTTTTTATAGATTCGATATGCTTCAATTTCAATTGGAGTCGGATCTGTTTTCCATATTCGGTGCGGCGCGAGAATGGAATCAATTTGCGTACGAATGAGGCAGTCTTGCCTCATGGATTTTCTAATGTCTATGCTTTGATGAAAGAATATGCTTAGCCTTTAGCTTCGAATCGACTTATTTGCTGCCTGGTTAACGCACGCATGAAAACCTTTACAATTTAAACATAATGTCAAACATCAAATGAGGAAAGCGAAATGCCGTATCTAAAATCAATATCCCTGATTCATTAACTTCATTTGGAATTAAAAGACCTACCATGAATATAGGAAAATACGCGTGATGCAGTGTTTCGTTAGAGTGATACATCGGGTTTTTTCACAGGTTTTAATTGATGCATATGATAATATCTATGTATACTTACAAAACTATCCTTGACTTACTGACTCCATAAGCCTAAACAGCTGGACCTGGGGACTAGTAATTTGCAGATAATTGTCTTCCAACGTAGATAGGGCAGTAGCTTTCAACTTTTTTTTCTAAATTTCAAAGGAGAACATGCAATACGTGCTCATTATAAGCCAATATTGAAAACCCAGTTGGTTTATGTAATACCTAGTCGGCGATGTCGCGCGGTGCAGCCCGCTATATTGATTCCTCATAAGAGGCTGCCTACTCCACTAAACTAATAATCTATAAGCACTGTACTTCTTAATTAAAGTTTTATATTGAACGCTATTATTACTGGTTCTAAAAGTAAACTTTTGGTAAAGTTTTAAGAATAAAATGAGATCACACGCACGCACACACACACACACACACATCACTTGTTTCATTTTAAACGCGCAAGTTTATTATAATTACTCATTTACATTGAATTGAAAATTATGTAACTCGAATATGGGAGAGGACGCTGATTTCTATAGACAGGTTTATCCACCAACCTAGGTTAGAAATCTGGGACTTCAATTTAATTTGTACCTATTTTATGTCAACAAAGCATTGTCTTATCGTATCTTATTATTATTTCTAAGTGTACAAAGTTAAGTGTATAAATAATGGTATTATTATGTATGAAACGGCTAAACGTTGGTGAAAAACTTTTTAGAGGATTGATTTACTGGGTTTTTTTACAGAGATGTGCAAATTGATTGTCAAGTATACTCGTAATGTATCACCAATCCAAATAAGTAAGAACTGTTTTCATAAACTCATCTTGCCTAAGATGCCCGTCACAAGATACGTCAAAGTTAACGTCAAGCCATAGAAAACTATAATTTTTGACGCATCTTGAGATGAGCATTACAGTCGAGATCAGTTTATTAATACGACCCTAAATCAATCGATTTCGTGATCTCTGGCTCTGCGAATGAAACGAAGAACCGCCTGGCCCGAGACTTGATCAAGTACTTTCATTTGTTCTAAGAACTTTAAGGTTAGAAAAAGTCAATACGTCTGGATCCATTTGCAAATTACTTCATTGAACTGCAATCTTATTGAGTTCGTCTGCGCCCTGCGGTCCCTAATCAATCTTTGCCAACTGCAGAATAGTCAATATTACTAAGCAAAGAATATAAAAACCAGATATAACTAAAATGATAAATACTGGTCGGCTTGCACACCGAAGGTTCCGTACCACAGCACATTTAAGACATGTTATATTCCAATTTGAATTCGATTTCGAATCGAATCAGCACAAGCCCAACTGACAGTTGACTATTTTGTAGGTTTTTTTTCAGGGTTTGTACTCGTGATATAATGATACCAAATTTGAGGCTTATATGTTTTAACTTTTTTACGATACAACAAAAATACAAATAATAATAATTTTTCTGTGTGAAATAGTTTTTTTTTAATCCTCTATTCGCCTCTGTAAAAACATATTGCTATTGATCGTATTATCAACGTGATATGATAACTTTAATTTACTTGATATTAATTGCGGCTGAATTAGAAACAATACCATAACATGTCAAACGCCATATGGCTTTACGGAGTAAAAGAGGGCAGCTAGCTCGTTTACCCCCATTTTACATGAAAAAATAGACATTACGTTAATCATATTGAAAACAGTACCATCTTGATACTGAATTGCTCGATCTTCTATTTCAAACAAACTGCCTATTTGTTGTAGATACAGGTAACGATTGCAGAAAAGATAAAATTTGTTTTAAAAACTAGAGTGAATACATAATCGAAGCGCCTTGTTAAGCTATGTTCATATTATATTGTTACGTGACCAGAATCCGAGAAGACGGCATCTTAAATTGTAATCCGAATAAAATAAAAATCCTCACGGCATTATTCGTTAAAATTAGTAAGCCATTTTCTAATGCTATTGATTTTGAAAAAAGGAATCATCAGAAAAGTTTTGTATTTCTACCCGAATGCGTGAAATGAGAATGAGGGTAATATGCAGCTGCAGTCAGTTAGTTATGATTAAGTCGTTCGTAAGTGACTAGTTTGAAAACCGGGCAAGAGCATGTCGGACCATGCTCAGTATAGAGTTCCGAAGCCGTTAAGTTCTACAAACATAAAAATCAACAAGTAAAAACTAATTTTCTATTTAAAGTCAATTGGTGCCGTCTTAGATGATTTTAGTAGGTACGAGTATAAACACTTTAATCGCCTGTATCTCAAGAACCAATGATGTGAATTTAGTCGTGATAGTTTTCCTTTAAAATTCGTTATATGCTCTTTCATTTATTTATTTTTTTAGATTTTTAGTATTTGTAGTTTTGGTAAGCTTTTTTTATTTATAAACGGATTACTCAATCGAAAAACTGTTTTCACAAACCCGTAATATTTTTGAAAGACCTATCCAATGACAGCCCAGACTATAGGAGAGATGAGAAAAAAAAATACATCCGCACGTTACGTGTAGGGTAGGTACCCGATTTTTTTTTTACATTTTATTGTACCACTTTATTGGCGTGGCTTATATGCATATTCATGCTAAATTACAGCTTTCTAGTACTAAGAGTCTCTGCGCTAGGCTGTGGACGGACGGACGGACATGGCGAAACTATAGGGGGTCCTACGGAACCCTAAAAAGGAACGATTTAATTGTCTCTAAAGAGTTTCTTACTACTGCGGTTTGTATCTATAGATAATAATCTGTGTAAGTTTTAGTTTATCTACTAACAAAATATAAAATGTAACTGATATAATGCGATAAACCATATACTTTTTTATTAGAATTTGAATGCAAGAAAATCAAAATATGTTATGTTGGTCAATGTTTTACTTTAGCTCCCAAGACCAATAGAGATCATGATTTACAGAAAACGTATGAATATCAGTCGCCATTCTAGTTAGTTTACAACTTTTAAATAAAACAATTCTTTTTCAAACCTTCATCTATTACGTTTGTTGCTATGTTTGGATGGAATCATGCAAGTAACTTAAAACTTTAAATTGGATTAAGTGCTAATTGGTTCTAATCGAATGGGCATGATCTGAAAGTAGTGTCGGAGAGGAGTCACAGAGAACCAGCCAGCAAATAATTTTATTATAAGCAATTCAAAGAGACGCATAACCTTAAAAAGACGGTAAAATATTATGATCGACTAATAAAGGTTGAATTCAAAATAATAATTTGATCTAAATTACCCAATAAAATGTTATATACATCCAATTCTTTTTACATATTTATTTATTAACCTTTAAAGGGCCGTTATATTTCAAACGCCCATTAAGCTAAATATAATGCGATATTAAACTGCTGGACAAACTCCCACTTTAAGGGAAAGTACCGATTTGTGTGCACAGCAGAGTACAGCCAAGTCTTTTTATATTGTTATTCTGAAATTTAAATCTAATTACACTTCACACATCAGCTCTTACTTTTTTGTTTTTATTTGACTTGTCTTTTTGTTAACTTTTTTACTGGAGAGTGTTCTATTGTTGGCATCCTACCCATTATGACCTTTATTTCAAGATACGACAAGAGACAAAACCGGGCAAGAGCATGTCAGACCATGCTCAGTGTAAGGTTTCGAAATCAATAAGTACTAACTAATTTTCTATTTAAAGTCATTTGTTGCCATCTTAGATGATTATACATATATGTATATATATAGTTATAATATCTAACGACACCACACACTATTGGGTGGTCGAGAAAAAAAATACATCCCCACGTTACGTGTAGAGGAAGTAGACAAAAAAAAGTTTTTTTTTTTACTACTTTGTTGGCGTGACTAATATTCATGCCAAATTACAGCTTTCTAGTACAAAGGGTCTCTGAGCTAGGCTGCGGACGGACAGACGGACGGACATGGGGAACCTATAAAGGTTCCTAGTTTGATTACGGAACCCTAAAAAAGTCAGAATATTTGAGAACGGAATATACTGACAGAAAATGATAAGCTTAAACTTTAGAAAATATAGAAGGATTATGAACATGAACCGTGAACTGTTTTTGTTTTAAGTGTCCTCTTTTTAACCATTAAGAGGCCGTATACGAAATTTTGCCAGTTTTGCTTATTTTTGTGATTTTACAGTTTAAATACTTACTTCTTTTCTATAAGTTTTAATGCACATCATGATATTATCATTCCAGTTATGATCGAATAAATGAGTTACGAATGAATGAGCTACTTTTTTATCTTTGTCGATAATTTAAATTCGGGATTTAGGTTATTTTAAAACATTATATATTTTTAACATTATATCTAACTACCTACTGTCATATTTAAACATATTTTAATTATAGACAAAGACGCACAAGTTGAGCTTGACGTTACTTAATCATGATAATGTTTTACTGGCAATGGGTTTAAAAGGTATGGATTAAACATTCTACATGTAGTTATCTCTACACACTAATATATCGCTATAGGTATTTTATATGCAATCTGAGGAGGGTGGAATTCTCATGGCAAAAAAAATAATGTTATAGGGATAGAACATTTTGGTTTATTGACTATTCCAGATTTGCATTTTGTGTAATCAGCAGTGATTGTAGCGTTTGTAAGCCCGTGTGGTTGCCGGGTTAGAATAGTGCCACTCCATGTCTTCCCGTGGATGTCGTAAGAGGCGACTCAGGGAATAAGGGCTTGTAGTATTGTTAGGCGATGGGCTTGCAACCTGTCACTAATACACTAGTAAACTCCTTGGCCTGATTGTGTAAAATGTGGTTACAGAATTATCAACAAGTCTTTTTAGAGTTGTTGGTATTTCTGTAGCTCTGCCTACCCCACTCTGGGAATGAAGGCGTGATGTTATGTATGTGTGTATATATTTTTATTTAATTTTTAATTTTTGGATGTGTTTTTAAGGTAATGGATTGATTTTGAACTGAAGTTTATTACTGTTCTTTTAATTTTATGAACGAGGGTTTTAAGAAGCCGAAATTTAAAACTATTTTTTGTCCATTTTCTATAAAAATTTACCAAGTTCATAATTTTTTTACACAAAAAAAAATATATAAAGGTGGTAAAAAGTAATTCATACATTTTTTAGACGACTTTTACAGCAATCAATTGCTATTTTTTCATACCTTTAAAACGTCAAAACGATTCGTGAATATGCGATATTCTAAACCTCTTACAGAAAAACTCACGAAACAGTCGCCGGTTTCAGGTCGATTTATCAAAATTAAATAATAAAAACAAAAAAGTATTTCATGTATTCGTTGAAAACCGAAATTATCTTTCGTGTTGCGCATTAAAATTTGTAGAAGTAAAGTATTTCAACAGTAAAATCACGTAAATCAGCGAAATCGGCAAAATTTTGTGTAATATATTTAGGTAGATCTCAATCATCACAAATTAAACTGCCCTCAAGCTTGGCTTATGTTTTAAACTACGACGCTTTTATGGGATAAGTTATATGAACAAAAGCTTGCATAATTCACGAGTACCGGTCTCCATCTTTTCCTGTTACTTACATACTAGGTAATAATACTCAAAGAAGCCTCTTTAATAATGCTAAGATACAAAACTTACCGTTAAAAGGTAAAAAGGAAGACTCAAAGCGCAAAGTATGTACGACAAGAAATATTCCGAGTTCAAACGTTTTTACACTATTTTTTGTTAATATTAAAAATTAATTTATTAGTAACGAGAATTTGTTTAACAAATTATTATGTTTGTGATAAAGTTCTTAATTCAATATGTTACTTTTTAAATTTACATGTTTGCCTTTGATTCTATGTAATATATCGTTGGTTTCAACTGTTCCAATTTAATTACTTTTTTTAAGAAATAAGCTGTTATTTAGTAGAAATTAATATTGTGGTGTTTAAAGCTAAATCCTACCGATCCCTAACATTTTTATAAGTAAACGTCCATTGAGACCGTTGCATTACACATCGGATATTCTTTGAACAAAGGTTATTCTCCAATCAAAACCTTATAAACACTCCAGCAGTTTTCTGCTTTTAGTTAAACATTGTGCAAATGTAACGAGTTTTAAGCTTGATATAATAGTAACATAGATAGATAAAGTATTATGTAACAGGCTACCTTTACCCGTACTTTTTCCTGTAAAAATAGTTGTAAAGAAAATTCCTCCAACCCACCGCCACCGTTGTTGTGTTCCGGTGTGGGGATAAGACAACCGGTGAAATTACTAGCATGGCTGCATTCCGTCCTAGTCCTAGGATAAGCAACGCACTTGCAGCCTTAGGTTTGCAGACTTAAGATTGTAGTGTTGAGAATGTAAATGTTTATGAGTCACAGATCCCACTTACCATCAACCATATCAGCCTTTACTATCGTGAATAGTGACATTTCGGTATACATTGTAAAGTTAATACTACATCACTAGGTTTCATATAAGCTGCGCCATGTACACTGAAATGTCATTTGTCATTTTTCACTATCAGGGTGGTGAAATAGCAGACAAGTGTACTCGTTCAACTTCTGCCGCCATTAAAAAAATCATAAATAACATTGTAAAGTCAAATTAATCGACTTACACTCGAGGTCAAAATAATACGGGTCAGTGTGCGTTTTTCATAAAAGCGAGGCTATTTCGAAGCCTTGGTTCCTGGCCAGGGGTTGTTTTGAGTGAAAATGGTGGATACTCCGACGTTCAGTAAGTAGATGAAGTTCAAAATTGTTAAGATACCTAACTGGGCTGGAATTCTACACGGTAATAACTATATCGTTTTTGACCTGTTTCCGTATTGTCAACGTTTTGATAACTCTTATGTCATTTACAATAATGGCGACTGTGACATAAACGATTCTTAAACGTGTCAAACACGATATCGTTTTAACGCACCTGAATAGAGGCCCTGATCGCATAATCAGTAAACACCACAGCGAGAGAGTTTGGGTCAGATACTAACCGCAGATTCAATCAGTTGGGTACCCTAGGCACTCTGGAAGTCCTGTATCGATGCTCGGGATATCCATCATCAGATTTCACTAAAAGCATCCCCTGGCGAGGAACCAAGGCTTCGAAATAGCCTCTTTAGTATGAATAACGCACTCTGACCCGTATTATTTGACCGCGAGAGTACTTTCATTGACTAAACCACCTAACACCTTAGCAAGCTTTTGTAAAATGTCTTACTTATGACACATCGCTAGCTCATGGCATTTAGGTAGCACTTGACAGTTTCTAACAAACTGTGTGTTGAAATGTTTTAATAAATTATATTTTTTAGATTTTTAGTATAATTGACATTTAGTACAAAAACACTTACCGTCTTTTATTTCAAGCTCCTTATAATTTCAAACTAAATCTTCTAAAGCAAATGATTCTGTGACGAGCTTTTTCGTTTTCAAGTGCTTGTTCATATAAAATATGTTGCAAACTATATAAATATCGCAACGAGTGCATTTTACCTTGTCACCTTGTAGTAGGAGTTCTGAATGCTCACTAATGATTTCCTCCATTATTTGGAAAAAATCTATGGTTCGCGATACGTCTCGTAATAATTATTACGAGAAAATGAATAATAATTTCATTGACATTGACATTGATGTTTTGTATCATGTATGGTATTAACATATGACGAAGTAGGTTTGATATTACCAACAGTAGGTAATATTAATTTATTGTTTTATCTTATCTGAAAATACACTTAGAAAACTTGTCTCATCACTAATCTGTCAAGTGCTACCTAAATTCCACGGGTTAGCGATGTGTACAGTTATGTCTACAGGCAAAAATTAATTTAAATTAAGTTCTCAATTCATTACCTTATAAAGCTGTAATAAAAGTGACGACTCATCAGGCCGAGAGGAATTTAATCTCCGTATTTCTACGGTGATAAAGTCGGTGGACAACAATGTGGGGAGGCACGGGCAGCATCTCACTCACTACTTAATACCTTAATATAGTCAAAGGTATAAAACGGTAACAATAAACCGAATAAAAGCAAAAACTATGCGTGTAAATTTCACATAGATAAAACATTTACGAGTAAGTAACTAAATAAATAATTAACCTAGATATGTTGTTGAGAATATTGAAGTTAAGAAACCCTAATGCATAGTATTAAGGAATAAAATATCTTAAATAAGCTGTAGATTAGGGTAACCCCATTTTAGTTAATTATAATCTTAAAATATTAAAGATTGTAACAAGAAGTAATTGTTAAACGCTATTAATATTATTTTTCTTTAGAAATAAACAGCTACACTTTTTTTTTAAATGGCATCTCTTTTAGCTATTCCTAAATTAGATGAGTTAGGGAAATGGCATGAGATTAGTCACACAACTACAGCGTGAAACTACAAATACTAATCTGGAAATATAATAAAATAATAAATAAAGCACATAATAAAATGAATAGCCCCGTGTGTTTGTCGGGTTAGAATAGTGCCACTCCATGTCTTCCCGTAGATGTCGTAAGAGGCAACTAAAGGAATAAGGGCTTTTAGTACTGTTAGGCGATGGACTTCAACCTGTCACTATAGTAAATTCCTTGGCCTAATTGTGCAAAAAGTTGTTACAGAATTGTAAACAAGTTTTTTTGGAGTAGTTGGTATTTCTGTGGCTCTGCCAACCCCAGTCTAAGAATGGCGGCGTGATGTTATGTATGTATGTTTGTAATTAAAAATTAAATGAATTTAGAAGGAAAACCATCATGACCAAGTGGACTTGATTTGTTCTATATATCAACTTAAAATCATCTTCAAACTTTAATTAGAAAGTTAGTTCATAGTTGTGGTTTTTCGAGTTAGTTTTTGTTTGTAACGGCGTCGGAACCGACATGCTCATGCCCGTTTTTATACTAATTGTATCATTTTTGTTTTACACTCACACACAACATCACGCCTTCATTCCCAGACAGGGATAGGCAGAGCTACAGATATACCAACAACTCTAAAAAGACTTGTTGATAATTCTGTAACCGCATTTTGCACAATCAGGCCAAGAAGTTTACTAGTGAATTAGTGACAGGTTGCAAGCCCATCGCCTAACAGTACTACGAGCCCTTATTCCCTTAGTCACCTCTTACAACATCCATCCTCTTTTGTTTTACTTCTGTACAATAAAGTGTTTACACACATGCATGCCACTAAAATCTCACCTTCACTCCGGTCAATATCGCCCGATGTACGTGGTGCCTTTTAGTGACGCGCCGGCGAGCGTAATCTTGTTAGAGTAACTTCGTTATTAGTCTCTCGTGTATAATATTTCACACAATTTTAAGTTAAAAAAACCGGGCAAGAGCATATCGGACCATGAATAGTGTAGGGTTCCGAAGCCATTAAGTACTACAAACATAAAAAATCAACAAGTAATAACTAATTTTCTATTTAAAGTCAATTGGTGCCATCTTAGATGATTAAGTAGACACTTAAATCGCCTGTATTTTAAGAACCAATGATGTCTATTTATTCGTTATAGTTTTCCTTATAAATTCGTTATATGTGCTTTGATTTGAGATTTTTTTCAGATTTTTAGTATTTGTATTTTTGGCTGTATATACTTGAGTCTCACAAAAATTTGCGCTTGAAAGCTTAATTTTTTATAAATGGATTATTTAATCGAAAAACTGTTTTCACAAACCCGTAATATTATTAAAACCACAACGACACCCCACACTATAGGGTAGACGAGAAAAAAAAATACATCCCCACGTTACGTCGAGTTAGGTACCCTAAAAAGTTTGACTAAAAACTGGACCATGCTCAGTATGGGTTCCGGAGTCGTCAAGTATTACAAACACAAAAAAATATTAAAAAAAAAACAACAGGTGTGGACTAATTTTCTATTTTAAGTTATTTGGCGCTGTCCTAAATGATTTTAGTGGGCATAAACACATTAACCGCCTGTATTTGAGGAACCCATCAAGTCTACTTAGTCGTGATTTTCTTTTAAGTTCGTTATGTGTGATTTCGTTTGGGATATTTTTCTGATTAATATAATAACAAATCCATAATGAGTTTTTAGAGCTATTCAATGATGTCTCCGATGTGTTTTTTTTTTAAGATTTTATTTTACTACTTTGTCGGCGTAGTTTAAATGTATGCCAAATTACAGCACTTTGTAAGTCTCTTAGATTACCTGAGGACAGAAAAACAGACAGACAGACATGGTGAAACTAAAGGAGTTCCTTGTTGACTAAGCACCCTAGCAACTAGCTGTGATACTACCAAAAAATTGATTATTATTAGTTAACACATCGCATCTTTAGAATTATAGTGACCTAATCCACATATGTTGAATTTCGATTTAGGTCTCTATAATACAATTTTTTTGACTCAGAATCGAAAGCTGAAAACGTTTGAATTAGGTCACTATAATTCTAAAAGTGCGACATGTTTAGTACAATATGAATATCAATTCAAAGGCGACGAGTACTTATTCTTTATCAATATTTATTTTATCTATATTTATCTAAGACGTAGCTAGGTCTTTTGGAGTAAACCCGCAATATATCCAACCCATACCGTAATGTATGTAGCTGAGCATGGTCTAACATATTGTTCTTGTCCGGTTTTTTATTCATGAATCATGCCAAAAATAAAAGAGATCCGAGCAGTATTTATCTTAAATTGAATTGTAACCATAATACCAATAATAATCAAACTAAATTGTATTTTGCAAGCTAATCACGAACGAAGTCCTCCAAGGCTTTAATCACGAACGAATCAAATCGCCCAGCCCCGAAAGTCGTTTCATAACCAATTTATATTTACGCTGAGTGAACTATCGCTGCACCCCGACTGGACGCCGCAGCCTTATTCAGATGCGCTAGCCAAGATAATACATACATACATAACATCACGCCTTCATTCCCAGAGTGGGGTAGACAGAGCTACAGAAATACCAACAAGTCAAAAAAGACTTGTTGGTAATCCTGTAAACACATTGTGCACAACTAGGCTAAGATGGTTACCAGTGTATTATTAGTGACAGGTTGCAAGCCCATCGTCTAACAGTACTACAAAACCTAAAGCACTTAGTCGCCTGTTACGATATCAGGGGAGAATCTCACACAAATTGAACTACTCCCAAACTAAGCTCTAGGCTTGTACAATGGGTACTAGAAAACGATAAACAACTTATACAGAGAAATACATACTTGAATACATAGACAATATTTGTTCACAAATATCTGCTCTTACCGGGATTTGAACCCAGGACCGCTGGTTTCGGATGCAAGGTCACTCCCAAATAGGCTAACGTGTCGTCAAGATGAAAACAATCCTAAAGTTTTTCTTATCTATGGCTCAAAATGTATGGAATGACAGTTGATCAAGTGGTTCATCGTCACGCACGAGAATGTCATCCCGTACATTTAGAGTGATAGAAAAGAAAAACGTAAATAAGTAGCATTAGCATCTTCTACGACAGCGGGTTTGCTCGTAAGAAACGGTGTGTTATCGAATTTTAACCATTAGTTCAGTTAACCACTAACAGGTAAAAAATCAAATAACAGGCCCTAAGTACGTGCCTTCAGCGTCCAGGTTTTTTTTATGTTAAGGAGAAGGCATACGAGCACTAAGGCCACCTGATGGTGAATGGAATCTGAGACCCATATCAATAAGAATTCTCAAAACTATAATCCTACGACCTCAAATACGTTGCCAACCCTGCGGATGGAATGCCTCTATGCTAGTAATTTCACCGGTTGTCTTATCCCCACACCGGAACACAATAATGCGAACACTGTTGCTTGGCGGGTGGTTAATGCATAAGATGGTGGTAGCGACCCGGACGGACCCTGCACAGGGTCCTACCACTACTGAAATGTAAAAGAAAATAGACAATATAAAGAGTTCCCATGAAATTCACTTTTGCTTTCTTTCCAATTCCGCTGTTCCTCCACACCTATGGAGGAACCTATGGAGGAACAGCGGATAGAAAAGATTCTCTAGCCGCTTACAACTTTATACACTGGTTCATAACATTTTTATAATTTCATATTCTCGTTTTAATGTCGCACACATTCCGAATATTCCTCTGGAATTAGGCATAGCATTTAAATTGAAATACTGGCAGTGATAATTCAATATCTGGGGGCAGGGCAGGGGCGGGCCCTGGCGCCAATACCTCTCGACCGGAAAATTCTCCTACCCACCTTAATGGATACCGGCACGAATTATTTTTCAATCTCGCACCCCGAAAGTTGCCAAAAGTTGTGAAATTTAAAACTCAAAACGCTGAGAGTATACGAAATTAAATAAGCCTTACAGAGCTCTGTTAGAATTGAGCGATAATAAGATATCGAGATACATTTCGTATTTATTCTCAATTTTACTGAGTAGAACTGTATTGTCTTTGACAAGTTAATTGACAGTATTGGCGGCCGAGTTAAAAACAATACGATAATAATCATGACAAAGGCGACAAATATTAGTAGCTTTAAGAACAAATTAAAAGAGTTAGCTTTGTCGCTACAGATAGACGGTTGCACAGATCATTTTTTGTAACTTTGAATTATGATGTTTTACTGAATGTTTATCTCTTAGGTTTAATTTTTGATTATATAGAAAATAACAATGCGCGAACGCTAGATCTCACTTTTAAAATTTTATAATTAGAAATTTTTACTTTGAGTTGAATTACTTTCTTTTAATTTTTGTTAGTTTAGAATTAGTTTTAAGCAGTGTCTTGTTACCGTTACATTTATTTTGTTGATTTTTTGCCATCTAACTCTCATACGGGTCCAGCTGAAAATCAGCGCTGCGGCTCCGTGCCCCAGCATCACGCTGAGCTGGCGCTCCGTTTCGGCTATTACCTATGTTTTAATTACCTACTTATAATGTTACTATTGTTTTTTATTTCTTCAATTGTATGTGTTTCTTTGTTTTTTAACTAGCCGAATAAAGGATTCTATTCTATTCTATTCTATATGGTTTAAACCATTAGAATGTTTAAAGTAGTGCAATTTGTGATACGGATTTAAATGTGAAATACTTATACAATGAATAAAAAAATAAAACATTATTTAAAAACTAGTAATTTGTAAGAAAATTAGACGTAAACGTAGTGAAAAATAAATTGATCTTGCCGCGTCTTAGCTATTAGGTATAGTCCAACAAATTCGTGCACGATCGTCCTTATGGGTGACAGACGGGTAGCGGGGGAGGGGAGTCCGTGACTTGTTTGTCACTCGGACATTCCTTTCTTACTAGTCTGATACGATGGAGACGCACTGAGTGACAAGCAAGAAATCTCAAATTTTGTTAACCACATTAAGGCGACGCGTAAATACGCAGCTGCGCATATCGCTTTCCTTCCGCAGCCCTTGCTAAAGCTAAGATGTCATATCCTGGTAACCAAACAAACAAACAAACACACTTTAAGCACTAGGGAACATTCGTGACTTTGTACGCCTAGAATTACCACTTCTATTTCTATGGGTTTCAAAAATTGTTTACTAGGGAACCAAAAAGATATTTGCTCAATATTTCAAGTTCCTTAGGTTCAGTGGTTTGGGTGTGCGTGGTTTGTCAGAACGGCTATCAGCCACCTTCCTTGTTTTCACCGCGAGGTCCCAACGTTAGACCAGCGTTAGCTTCACAGCCAGCACATGCTGAGTTGAGACCATTTCTACAATTATGACTTTTCTGTTGTTTTTTTCCTTTTTATGTTATTTGACGTGTGAGTTTCTTTCTTTTTAATAGGTAGCATGGTCACCTTTATCGATAAGGATAAACATGGATAGCACATCCGTCACTTTTGCACTGACATACTGGTCAGAAACTGATGTGTTATCCAAGTTTATCCATATCGTTAAAGGCAGTTGGTGGCCCAGAAGAGATGGAAATATGTATAAATAAATAAATAAATCACAGGACAATGTCACACAAATAGACCTAATCCCAAACTTAGCTCTAGGCTTGTACTATTGGTACTAGACAACGATAAACTTGTACTTATATAGAGAAATATATACTTAAATACATAGAAGATATCCAAGACTCGGGAACAAATACTCGTGCTCATCACACAAATATCTGTCCTTAGGGATTTGAACCCAGGACCCCTAGCTTCGAAGGCAGGGTGACTACCAACTAGGCTAGCGTGTCGTCAAATAACACCCGCGTAAGTTGCATTTGCGTCCACTAACACATCGAAATAAACCAAATTTATCGACTGTTGCTCACATCGATGTGTGAATAAAAGATGAAGCTGGCCACAGCGCGGGGGAAATAGAAAAAATGGTTTCGGACGCCAATAAAATATAGCAACTTGACATTTTTATTTTACTGCCATGTTTATTGCTTTAACCTATTGCTTTACGGGTCGACGCCGCTGTATTTTGCAAGGACTGGACTCGGTCATGTCTTGGAGGAACGTTAGTGACCATAAAAGTTATTTAACGAGGAGCATTAAGTGGCTTAAGGCCCCGTATTAAGAGGTCTCTATCAAAATTTAAGCTGGCAACGTCGCAGTGGGTATTTTTCCAAAAAATAATAAAGAAACGGTACATGTGAGTAACGAAAATTAACTTTACAAATGGACGACCAATTTTCGTCACCCAATTACGTTATCTTTGACAAGTGGTTTATCGTTACGTTATTTTTTTGAAATCTGTCCAATATTACCTTTTTTTTCGTCAAACGAATTTCACAGCGTTTGCTTGGGGAGCTGAACCATGAGGACGGAAGAAATATACAGACACATAGTTACGTTTATACCTAGAATGTAACATTGCATTACTGCAGAGACCGGGAAGAAAGTCGTTGCGGGACGAGCACGAGTTCTGTTAATAGCGTGGCCTAGACGCTGTCGAGGCTATAAAATATACGAACCCAGAAACCGCTCTTCCAAGCCGAGGTTTAAGTATGGAGCTTTTCTCCAAAATTGCGAGAAAATATAGCAAAATGGTTAATGTATTTAAACATCATCTTAAATGCCTTAGAATAAAAGTGTATTAGAGTCTATTAAATATTTTTTTTAAGTTTCCCACTTCATATCATTTACATCCGAAATAGGTAGGATTTATATAAAACACTACATTTTACCATTAAATTAAATCACAAATTAAAATGTAAGTAATTGAAATAAATAAGGATTTCAATTATAACGTTAAGAACGTGTTTAAGTTAATTCTCTTTTTATTTGATCATGAAAGTGTTCATAACAATTATAAAAAACTGCAACTATATTCATGAGACACTTCTAAACACGCTGTAAATGTTAAACAATTTAGTCCACGCCATAAATACTTAAAAAAATAGCTATACTAGTGTTTGGCTGTTCGAAGTTACTTATCCTATTCCAAATATGGTTTTAAAAAACTTAAATACCAGGAGATCATAAAATTTCATAAATTTTTCGCGACCGTTACAATTGCAAAATAATAACATTTTTTTTAGTTTTGTTTTAACTTAGAACTTACCGCGCTGTTTTTGTAACAAATAGTAAAGTGTTTTTCGCCGAGAATATTGAAAAATTGGATTTGTAATTCGATTGTAAAATAATAATTGCACCCGCTTTATTAAGCATTTATTTATAAAATAATCAGGAATATGAATCAGTCCGGCAATGCGATTGTATTTTCAAGTATTGATTTATTTACCTGACTTTAAAAACGTAGTTGGAGGTTTCGAATTCATTGCGATATTTTCTTTCATAACACAACCCAATAATGCTAAAACTACCTAATTATTTATATTTAAGACTAGCGACCCGCCCCCGTTTCGCTATGGGTTAAAGTATTATACAAACCTTTCTCTTGAATCATTCTATGTATTAAAAAAACTGCATCAAAATCCGTTGCGTAGTTTTAAAGATCTAAGCATACTTAGGGACAGACAGGGAAGCGACTTTGTTTTATACTTGTGTAGTAAAGTGATTTAAACGTTACTATAAGATTTTTCGTACCAATTTCACCAAACGATGTTAAATTTAATCAATTTTAATCAACTGTTCGTTCATACATTTTGACAACTATTAACGCTCTAATCGTCTGTGTTAACATCGTGTGGTGAAATCGATGATAAATGATAATACTCGTACTACCGAAGTAACAATAGCATATAATCATCAACGTAAGCATTATGTTTCTCACGATTTGGTTCCGTTTAACCATTAAAAAGGAAACATAATAAAACACAGAAAGTACTTTTCGGAACGGTTGAAGTAGATCTCGCTAAGTAGCCTTTTTAAACCTATTGCATGCTTCGCGAGCGTTAAATTAGGTGCCTCGTTTACGAAAAACCACGAGCAAACAGTTTCAGACTTACAAATACCAATGGTAACTAGGCGTACAAAGTATTTATAGAACTTATTAGCGTGAGCTAAGTAATAGAGATTGCTTACTTAAAACATTAAATTCGCATAAATGAAACCGACCTTATTTACAAGGATATAAAAAGGTAAAGAAAGCATAATTAACTATTACAATTATTTTAGTATGGCAATGTTAAGAAACTAGCCCTTGCACACCACTTCATCCTCGTAGAAATATTTCGTATTTCATGAGGGCATGAAATACAAAATTTTCTGTAATATAAAATATTTATGTTTAAATGTGCGCTGAATTTTATTCCAATTCATTTAGCAGTCTATGCGTGATAAGAGACTAAAATTCAATCATTTAAAGGTCCAAAGTTTTTTCACACTATTTCACATTGAATTATTTAAATTTATTTGTTCGTATTTTATCTATTTACCTTCTAAATTTTACGGGTTCATATTATTTTATCGAAACAACTTTCAACGAACCATTACGCAGAATTTTCATTTCATAGAAAGGCATTTATCGCTGCATGAGTTATTTTTTTGTCCTAACCTAATCTAACCTACAAAATGAAAGTTTAAGATTTCTGAAAACATCATAGTTCCAGCAGAAAAATTCGTTCGATGAAATGAAATTTAACGAAATATGTAATACAATCAATAAAGTGAACTTCGATAAAATGGTGGGTTGTGGTGGTACCCGAATATTATAAAGAGAAAAGCTTTTTTGTTTCTAATGAATAAACTTAAAACTACTGACTTATTTTTTTATCACCAGTTAAATGTTATATTTGCACTCAATAACAAAGACTATATTTTACTGCTCTATGCGGACGATGGCGCGGGCACTATCTAGTAGACGGGCGAACATGGCAAAACTATAAGGGTTCCTAGTTTGACTACAACGTCCTAAAAATAGACCCCTAACGAGAATGAATAAAGGGAGACGCGGGAAACTAATTCTACGCGTACCAATTCACCGGCATCCTTTAGTTTTATTATAACCTTTCTAATAATCAAAAGCCACTTCAAACGAAACAGAACTTTAATTAAATATATTGTGACACCCTTATATTCCGCATTTAAAATTTCATACAACAAATGGGCGCTGGCTTTTAATTATTTAATTACATCCAAGCACACTTGTACACGGATTAATTACTTAATACTGGATCCAATATAAAATCCATTACTGATAAACCCTTCATATTTCCGAGGGCTTTAACGAAACTTAAAACGATGTTTTATAAATTAATGATTTCCAGCCCGTGTTTGGACTAACATGTACCTATTACGATAAGTATAGATGCAGGTATTTGTAGTGTGCTTATAAAGAACAGAATGTAACATTAAGTCCCGTAAAACCATAGAAGGCGGCTAAATATAAATAAATAAAATAAATGTCACGGGACACTGTTACACAAATTGACCTAGTCCCAAATCAAGTTCAAGACTTGTGCTATGGGTACTAGACAACGATAAACTTACTTGTATAGAGAAATAAATACTTAAATACATAGAAAATATCCAAGACTCGGGAATAAATACTCGTGCTCATCACACAAATATCTGCCCTTACCGGGATTTGAACCCAGGAACGCTTGCTTCGTAGGCAGGGTCACTACCAACTAGGCCAACGTGTCGTCAACTAGCCAACTAGGCTAACTGAACAGTAATGAAAAAGCATTTTAAATTGAATGTGGCTACCAATAGAGTATATAATGCTTTGACTACTACATTGTAGTTAGCTGCCTTCTTCATAAAATCAGTAAAACATCAAGCGTCAAATTCGGTATGATTGTATCTTCTTACAACCCCTGAAGAAAAACTATAAAAGTAACAAATGGTGAATTCAAATTAAAATTGGAATATAATAACGACAACTACAAGGAAAATCATCGTAAGTCATTTTTACTAACTTTACAGGAGACCGTGTTAAAGTTAAAAAAAAAAAGATTTTTGTCAAATTGTAATAACTAACTTTAAATTTTTTGTCAATAAATACTAATCTTAACATTAAATTGCTTATATTACCAAATAGAAGTTTATTTTCTGATCAGTGAGTTACGACAAACCACAATATTTTGTTTTATATTTGACATTGTAACTCAGACATACAACATTATAATGAGTAAATATGACAAAGAAACAATACTATCTCTGAGATACATCATTAATATTGAAATGCAATATAGATTATGAATTACGATTGATATAAAACAAAGTTAAAATAATGAAATCTGTTTTATATTTATTAATAAAAGTAGTTTTTCACAAACTAAACATAATCAACATTAATAAACTAGCATCTTCTTGGTTTGTAATGGTTTATAATCGGGATCAGAGATATTTTGTTAAGCATTGTAACTAAAGTTGCAATGTAATCTCGTTTTATTGTTTCCGATACTTACAAGTTTACAAATTGTAACTTTTGTTATCATGGAACTTTCACCATTTTCTTTTTAAATCAGTCCGTGACAACAAAACGAAGTTGTAGTACAATGTTTTTATGCCATATTTAAAAAAAAAAACAGTATAAAAAACGATCTACTAATAAACATATGTTACTCATTTCATCGGATCGTTACTTTTGTATGTAACGATTTGTAACTTGTTTTCTATTTACCTAACTCTTAAACGGGAAGGAATTGATATACAAATTGATAAGAGCTCAAATTCGCAATTTTCATGTTGGTCACGAATATGATTGTAAGTATTGTAACCCAAAATAAGTAAAAAAGTGAGTTGCGATGTTTTTCCTTGCAGGCGTGTAGTGCGGCGGTACGAAACCCTCTGTGCGCGAGTCCAACTCGTATTTGACCGGGTTTTTTAATTCATCCAAATCTGCCCATGTGAGCACACACATACAGAGATACGTAATTACATAGATAAACACATTAAACTTATTACACCCCTATTTGTAGTGGGAGGGTTTATTTTTTAATCATTATATTGCAACCAAGTCAAGTGTGACATAATTATACTCATGTGTACTTCTTTATAGGTAAAGAATCCATTTGAACATAAAATATAATATAAATTACAAAATGATAATTTTATAAGTTTTCGAAAATCCCAAATAGTACCGTTTTAATTAAATTTGAAAGAAGGAGGATGCTGAATTTGAAGGAATTTAGTGGTAAATTCCATAATTAGTGTAGCTCACTTTTATTATTAAAAATAACGTACAAAATCTACAAGTTAGTCGCTATTATCTTGAAAGGTCATTAAACCTTATCCCCCGTTCATAAACCTACCCAGTATTATCGACGAATACATGAGAAAATGTTAGAGCCGCTGCCTTTGAAGTATATTGATTTCCATTGTGTACGGAGATTATATCCGGCCGTAATTGCGGTCCTCTAGCACCTCATAAATCTAGCTCTGCCTAATAATTTGTACTAGAATTATTTCCATGAGAATATCCTCCGATTTTTCCAGTATAAGATTTACTTTTTACTTGTTCGTCGTTAGCGCTCAAATGTTCATTAGACTGATAGGTTTGAATTAAATGTTATAAATTTTTATTATTTTATTCTATTTTATTCAATTTTGTAATGTACTTTGTTTTTTGTGTTGACTTTTACTATTTTTACTATTATAATTTAATTCTATTTCTGACGATCTCAATGTAACTGCATATAATTTGACATGTAATGTAATATATACTGTGTTACATTGAGTAATAAAATCTGAATCTGAATCTGAATAAACATATTTGAAAAATATATGAACAAAAGTTTATTGCATTAAATGAAACATTTCAAAAAAAAAACCTGACCCTGCATCCTGAATTAGGACACCCTGTATTAGGACGCAGTTTCGTTCGGAATCACATTAAAAAAAACACTTAAGGCTATTTAACAAGTAACATTTACATTCTACTTATTTGTGTGTGTGTGTGTGCGTGTGTGCTTGTGTGTGTGTGTGTGTGTGTGTGTGAGTGCGTATTGCGTGTAGGGATTTATGGGATTGATTAATTTAGAAGTGATAGGACCATGTGCAGGTTTCGTCCAGATTGCTACCATTATCTGACGCTTTCACCTGTCGCCAAACGTCAGTGTTCGCATTGTAATTATCCGGTGCGGGGATAAGATAACGGGTATAATGACTAGTGAATCTAAGTCCTCAACGCAGTTTTGTAATTGTCATCGTAAGAGTCAATCGTGTCACCATCGGGTGGCTTGCGTGATCGTTTTTATTAATCAATCAATCAATCAATATCATCTATTTACAGAACAGTTAACAAGAAGTTACAGTAAAATTTAAAAAATAAATATGTTCCAGTGTATTCAGCTTGCACACAAGGGTGCAATTAATACAGTAGTGAATTTAATGTAAAGTTATAAAACTAGGTTTGTTATAAAAAATATCGTTAAGTACATGATAAACATTAACATTAACAATACATAATTATTCTCAACAATCACAAATAATTACATTGCTCGAGGACGTCGTTGATACCATTGAAATATATAAGGCCATTACGAACATATTAATTCTTAAATATTTTTTCCTTTTGTTGCTTTCTCAATACCATAAAAGAGGTTCTCAAATATGCGGGTTTTTTTTTTTTAAATACAGATATCGTCACTACTTTGAAAAAATTTCGTACCTCATATTTCGTGATGAACAATGTTAAATCTTAACATGCAAAGAAAAAAGTTTAAAATTGTACATCACGAAATATAAGGTAAGAGTTTTTTTACATAAGTGACGATATAGGTACTTGAGGTATGGACCTTGAGGTCCTGCGGGCCTACGGACTAGAGATCGGCAGGGGTGAGTTTTTTCAGAGTTTGCATAACATGTTGCATACCTTGTCATTCAATGGTATATGCGGAGTAATTTAATAAGTAATAAAATTATTTTATTTAGGCTGCCTTTCTGCTACAATTTCTACGTCGCCATTAAGATAAATTAATATTATAACAAGCTTTTTTAGCAAACTTCTTTAAATACTATGTATATCAATATGCTACTATGAAAGTTAATCAAGAGATATGATATGATATCAAGCCTGATATAAAACTCAAGAAGAAATGCGTTGAAAATAGAAAATATAGTTACTACAATAACAAATAAATTTTTGAATAATATAAAAGACTTAGTATCTACTCGTTTTGCACATAAATAAATGCATTGCCATTTAAGTTTAATTTGTATTAATAAAGTTGTATTTCCTTTTAATATTATTTTATAAGGTGTATCTATATTAATATATACACGTCATTCACGGCTCACCCCTGCCGAGTTCAACACTTCAGAGAGCAAGATCAGGTTATTGTATTATTGATAATTTTCCAGTTTTAATACTTAAAATTCTGCTCAAAGTTATACGTAACTATCTTTCTAATTTGAATGGACAATGCATAGTGAAAATAATAATATTTAAAATTTTGCTGCTGAACGGAATTGTATACTTGCTGTATTCACTGGGTCCTTTAACACCCATCCTTGCTCACTCCCTAAATCGCTAAATAACGTGTTTTGGTGAAAAATTTCATTTAGTTTTCATTTTCATTTCAATATAAATTAGCAGTGATTTTCTCGCCAGCCTGTGTTAAAACTTCATTTATACACCAGTAACCCGTTAAGGCAGGACGCATACGTGTCGTGTCCCGGCGCGGCGTTAGTTGCACGCGGGTAGGTGTACGTGCCCGCACTGAAGAATCGACGCCAAACAACATGTCGGATAGGAGTTAGCGGTTGTAATTACATTTTAAATTGAGCTGGGTGTGCTAAAGCAGAATTTGTTTTGAACTAAGGTTGGAGGTTTTTAAAACGTAAGTAATTAACGTTGGTATACAGAGAGTCTCTATTGTACTCGGTAAACTACGTCATTTCAAAACGTAGCAAGTCTCAAAAACTCAGTCCCTATAAGATGCAAAATCATTTAGAGGCCTATTTCGGTCAGGTTCACAGATACGAGTACCCGGAAACCTAATAAGTACAGAAAAAACTGGGCATGGCCATTTTAAAACCTAGTACGTCACAAACTATTTCAAATACATAGTTCAATTAATTCGCAATATTTTTGTGTAAAACTTGTACTAGATGTTATGTAATTTACTAAGTTTAAGTTTCATGGCGTATTTGAAGTTTCTGTAAAGTCATGTAAACTTATTTTAAATAAATAAATAAATAAGTAGTATGTGACATGCACTTACTAGGTTTTGAAAAAGTCATAGAGGCTTACTAGGCTCAAAATCATTTCCAAATAATTTCCATTTAATTCTAAAATCTAGTATGGCACATAAAACATGTAATATAACAAGAATAATGTAAAAAAAATCGTATTCCTTTTAATCTAATTTACCACGGAAGTATCACTTTTTGAACAAATATTGCAACATTTCGTAAGGCTGAGATAAACATGTTTTTGCGCTCTCCTGTAAAATTAGCTTAATGTCCCTTACTATGTTTTGAAATGGCTGAGTAATTTACTGTCAAGTAAAGAGGAGCAATCATAACGTTGACAATAATGATAACAAATACAAGGCAGTATGCTTTTACCGCGTTGAAAAGAGGCAGAAACAGTGTGCTAATACAGGTTGATGAAATTTATTATGAACTGAATAATAGTGAATTTTTCCCTAAAGTAACTGATCTTTTTGATTGTTTTACTCATATTTAATACATACATACATAACGTCACGCCTTAATACCAAGAGTGGGGTAGGCAGAGCTACAGAATTACCAACAACTGTAAAAGAACTTGTTGATTATTTAATCTACCTAGAATTTTTCGATGTAAAAGGACTTACGAGTATTACATACTGAAGCTTATAATGAGAAAAAGATGTGAAAATAGTGCTCTACAGCTACCTCTAAAGCTACCGTCTTGCGCGCTCCTCCCCACGCTGCGGTTTTGCTCACACGAAAATAGTTTTTAAAGACTCACCAACTCTTTAACCCTTAAAAATCCCAACACTAGATTTCTGCTCTAAAACTACGGTTCGAGTTTTCAGTATAGGTATTGGACAGAGTAATCTTCTGAAGCGGAGCATAAAATCCAAGGTTTTTCTAAGAATACTTGTCAAGCTTATTCAAATGAACAAGGTGCAATACTTGGGGTAGTTTTTTCATTGTTATACACAAACTGACAGGGTACGCAGATCAGACTTTTTTTACCAACTTCAAAAAAGGAGAACGTTAACACATTCCCACCTGACTGTATGTTTTTGTGTGTTTGCTACGCGATTGCTCCGTCAATTGAGGAACAATTATCTTTTTTTTTTCAGATCAGATCAGATCAGATTGTTTATTTGCAATAAATATGGTAAGTATCTTATCTTAAGTTATTTTATTTTATATTAGTTCGACATATTAAGCCGTCGGTGGCAGCATGCAAAACGTGAATACTTATTACGTACTAAATTTAATAATTCAGAGGAGAAAATAATATTTTTATGATACATGTCAATTTTTGGCCATTCAATATCCACCTTTATTAATAAATGAATGTCAATATGGTTTTACTTAAAAATTATAGGTTTTAAGGTCTAAATATTCTTCTATTTTGCTAATAGGATATACTTTACAGGTGGTTTCACTGTCACGATGTTGGTATCTGGTGAGGGGATCCCTGAGAAATTGAGAGAATTCCTCAAATATTTTGGTATTTTCAGCAACAAGTCTAGCATTTGCATGCAAAAAGTATAATTTGGTGAAGATCACTGATGGCCACCAGAATTCTTCAATGGTACCTTTTTCATGGTTGGCGATAAGATATCTTATGATAGTTGAGCGAGTATTTATGATGAAGCACATAAAAATGGTTAAAATGTATGTATGCATAATGACTTGCGAGCTTGAAATATCCTGTGGTTCTTATTCATTGAGAAGTGGAAGTTCAGTTCGATTATGATCACTAAAAAGTATAAAATAAATGTTTAAAAAAAACATAAAACTTTTTCATAGGTCAGTCAAACTAAAATCGGCGTACAAAATATTTTTAACCAGAAGCCCACTTCAGTTTGACTGCCCTATTTTCCATTTGAAAAAAAAAATGTTTTGGGATTTTGAAGCTTTTTTTGCTTTTGAAAAAAAAAATTGTATGATTTTCTGACACGTGCAGGTAATATTACTGTCAGTGCCTTTAAGTCTAAAATGTAATAAAAATAACTCAAGAAATTGCTGCTCACATGCTTTACTATTAAGCTCTCCGAGCTCATTCAGTCTACATTAGTAATTGCGGGTGGTAGAGCCTCTTTCAGGGCTCATCCGGATCATTACCGCCATCTATCCCGCTAAGCTGCAACCAAGGCAGCCTTTACATTCTAGTATTTTGGTGCTAAAGCAGCCTGTGAAATAACCATCGTACAGTCAAGGCCATACATTTTGAGTCACTATTGAACTGTCGCACAAAACCAATGTTTGGTTTTCCTTAATGGCTTTCACTCCTTACAAAGTTTATTTCGGCCAATGTCAAGTTTAAGACAATCACCAAGAACTTATTAGATGAATAAGTCCATGAATATCACACGCAAAGAAAATTGTTTGGCCAAAGAGTATTGACTCTGGTGGACTAAACAGAAGTACATGGGGTTAGCCCCTCGCGCTTCTGTCAAGTCCTTGACCTAATTTCTTTCTAGTAACTTGACGCTGTCATTATGTAGGATTACATGGAAGCTCAATAACCGTAAAAAAAAAAATCTTATGCCCGTATTAATAAACTCGTCTCGGTTTAAATGCCCATCTCAAGATATGTCAAAGTAAACGTCAAACCATACAAAACTATAACTTTTGACTTATCTTGAGACGGGCCTTTAAATTGAGATCAGTTTATTAAGACGGGCCCTAAACCTTAGGATTGATAACGCATTTTTCTTTGAGTAGTGGTAGGACCTTATGCAAGGTCCATCCAGGTCTACCACCGTTATTGTCCTGTCACCTACCACCAAGCAGCATCCTCATTGTTGTGTTCTCGTGTGGGGATAAAACAACTGCTGAAATTACTATAACTCTTAGGATTGCTGTCTTAAAATTGAAGTTTTGAAAAATGTGGGTCACAGATCTTACTTACCACTAGGCAGCTTGTGTGTTCATTTGTCTTCTCCATGCCCTAAAAAAACTTGAGATTGCATGCAGCATGCATGTCCAGCGGCCTCAAAAATCAACTAGCATCAGGTGGCATGTATTATATTAGCCTTCCTCAAGCTAAACCAAGCTCATGGTCGTGTCTAAGCATCTAACTCAGGATCAAGATCATCACAGTGTCGGGACAAAACCTGGAAAAAGTGGCCAGATACAGTTATTTGGGTACATGGCTGACCAAAGACTGGTAGTGTGATATCGAAATAAAGACCAGAATAGAAGTCGCCTGAGGCACTTCCAACCACATGAAAAAGGTACTGACCAGTCGAAGCCTCAAAATTAACCTACGTTCTCGCCTCCTCTGTTGCTAAATTTGGCCAACCTCTTGTATGGATGTGAGTCTTGAACTGTAAGGAAGCACTTAAGAAACGTATAGAGGCATTTGAAATTTGGTGTTATACAGAAATGCTAAATATTAGTTGGACGCAGAGCGTGACCAACAAAGAGATTCTACAACATGCCAGGCAAGAAGCGACATCTCTGGAAATTTATCCGTCAGAGAAATGTGGCGTACTTGGGACATGTGTTGTGACAGTGATCGGTACAGACGAAGCAAAACTTAAATTACAGCCATCAAAATATTACTTTCCTTATAGCAAATCGAAGACTCTGATATAGAGTTAAATTGAACACTAAACTGCCAATAATATTCTTATTTTTTTGGTTGTAAGCTCACCTCTTATGCCAGCTGTACAAGTTTTATTAAAGTTTTGCTCCATCCTGTCGATTATTACACATGAACGATACAGTCTTTTGCAACTGATAATCACTGGTAAGAGACGCGTAGGCCGTAGAAAAAAAACTGGCTGAGAAACGTAAGAAAAACTTCAATATTCGGAGCTGTCTGCCAACCGTCGCTAAGTCGGAGAGGCACCTTAAGCAGATGAAGAAACTATAAAAAAAAATGTTATAGAGCAACACATGGATTTTGACAACCAAATATCGATCTTTATCAAAAAAATATGCAATCTATTTTTATTTGTCGGTATAGAAGCAAAAAAGTGGCATGATACTCAAATTTCATTTGAGCTCTCTAAAATATGCAAAACAATAAAAGCTGCACTCTTCAAATAACAGAATTGGCAGACAGTTGGTGAATATGTTGTGAACCACCATCACGGTTGAAAAACAACTCGCAAACGGGTTTCACATTTCTGATTTGTTTAATTGAATGTTAAAAAAACTGTTAAGGTTGAAATAACAGCGGTATTTTTGTATTGCACGTTATCAACTAAATTGTACACTGTCAGGCCAAAAAAATACTCGCTTCGTATTTTGATCATACAACTATTAACTTCTTACTTAACTTCTAAATTATGTAACTACATAAATCATAGGGTGATTTTAAAATGAAATAGGTTGCCTGTGAGTCTAGTTTATTTAATTAAGAACCTAATGTATATGATAAGCATTGTAAAGGGAGAAATGCGTCGGTAAAAATGTATGTAAAATAATGACCTACAAAGATTTAGATAGAGGCAGATCCCATGTTTGGGGAGCCGCCATGAGATTTCTGCAAAAGCCATAAAAATATGGTAATGTACCATCAGCCACATAATTAAATGACCATTTGTCAAACTTGACACCTTACAATAAGGGTCACTAGTGACAGTTAACAGGGATGCTGTTTGTAGGTACATGATCATCATGACAATTGAAGGCAAATCTTTTATCAACCTTTTGCCCTTTGCAAAATCTGACGTTTTAAAATTTAAGAACCAATAGTACATCAATGAAGAGGATAGAAAAAACGTGATTTATGGAGGACTCATTTATAGGGCTAATACATTTGAGGCCCTCTAGTGTACAACTCCACAAAATGGAACAAAAGAATACTATATGAATGACAAAGAAGTATAGTCGTGTCCGAATGAAGGTTTTATTATAATTATTATATTATTATTAGGGTACGAGTCCATAGATTTCCCTTTCTGCCAAAACAGGCATATTACTTTTTTTCATAAATTATTAACGTAATTAGTATGAAATACGCCAAGAATATTTTAATTTGTATGAAAACGGCATGTCAGAAAAGTGATGTTTTCTGCCCCCAAACCTGGCCAAAAAATATTTCCAGGCAGTGATTAGAAGGTACTTTTTTCATCGCAAATACAAACAGACGAATAAACCGCCAGTCTATAAGAGATAATAATAAGATAATGGTGTGAGTTAAGAGAAAGGCGGGACAAAAGGAAAAAGGCGGGGAGAGATTTTGGGCCTCCGGCGCTCGAAGGGATTGTTCGCGCCTAGTTCAATTCATACGAAAGTCAAATAACAAACAAGCTTTAAAAACGTGGCTAGATGTGCTTCGTTATTAATAAGCCTCCGCTGTTAATCAGTCTGTCTGTCAGTGAACACTTGAAATTTTCATACAAGGAATGTATTTTTCGCGCTCTGAACAGTTTTTTTAATTTAAGTCTCCAGTTACACACAAAGTTTCCAGTGACAAACATAGAACCTCCTCCTTTTTTGGAGTCGGATAAAAACAGAAGGCGCTATAAAAATATTCTAACAAACAAAAATCATACCAGTCGTAAATTCTAACATAAAACTTTACCGAAAAAATTCAAGCACCCTGTTTAAAAACTCGCACCTACTAAAATGTACACAGCTTACGTCAGCGCAGCGGGTCTCAAGTGGCGTGCGGTAAGCAAGTGCCGTGATTTTCATAATAAAGGCGGGCGTGCGCGACGGACAAAGGGCGCGTCTCGCCCCCGGAATACGTAACCAGAGCCTTTATGCCACCAAAATGATATTTTGTCTGCAGATATTCGCTCACGTGACGTTTTGTGGCTTAAATTAACCTGAACATACGTGCGCGGTTTACGTTATGTATTCAATTGCCGTGGAGTGTACTATTTTTTTTTAAGTTGTTTAGGTTTTTGTAATGTAAAAGGTGTTTTAGTAAAGAATGTTTATATGCGCGTCTTTGAAGTTATTTTACGAGTATTATGTTATTTTAAACCGAGAATAGTACAATGCTATGTCATTTAAAAATTCGCTAATACTATAATAACATTTTTCTATTAATAATTTGACTATTTTTTTTAAACATGTCAATGCTGGTGTCCCTTTTCTGTCTTGGTATTTTATTGTAAATGCGAGGTGCCATAACCAAAATGCTTTTCCCAAGTAGTGCCGTTTTTGCAAGTGGAACGCTTGCTTTACCATCATCACGTGGTCTAAGAATTTTATTAGCGTGTTTATTTCGCTTAAATATATTGGGGTTACATTTAACTAATAATGCTATTTCATAAATATATATCGAAGGAAAGGTTAATAATTTATACTTAACGAAATATAGCTTAACACTATCTGTTGGTTTTAAGCCGATCATTGCACATTAAACTCCACGACGCGCAATTTGGTTTTAGACCGAATCTTTCTTGCGAAAGTGCTGTCCTGTGTCTCAAGGAGACTGTGAAGTACTACACCAATAGAAAAACACCGGTGTACGCTATTTTCCTGGACTTATCGAAAGCCTTCGATCTTGTTGCCTACGATGTACTCTGGAGGAAATTAGAGACTGAAACTAGCGTACCTAGAGAAGTAACATCTTTGTTCAAGCACTGGTATAATAATCAGAGAAACTGTGTACGATGGGCACGCTCGTTCTCAGATGAGTACGGGTTGGAGTGCGGGGTGAGGCAGGGGGGGCTGACGTCTCCCACGCTCTTTAACCTGTACGTGGACGCGCTGATCGAGGAACTCAGCGGCACCGGTATCGGCTGCCACATAAATGGAGTCTGTGTAAATAATATCAGCTACGCAGACGACATGGTGCTGCTGAGCCCCTCGAGTGGCGCGCTGAAGAAGCTGCTCAATGTCTGCGAGTCCTATGCGGTGGCCCACGGACTCAAATACAACGCTCAGAAGAGCGAGTGTATGTTGTTTAAACCGGATAACATTCGTTATACTGATGCTCCTGACTTTTTACTCAACGGTGTAAAATTACAAAAAGTGGAAAGGTTTAAGTATTTGGGTCACTGGGTCACCGCGGATCAAAAAGACAATGCAGACATTGAGAGAGAGCGCAGGGCGCTGTCCGTCCGATGCAACATGCTGGCCCGTAGGTTTGCTAAATGTACTGAGCCAGTAAAAGTCACACTGTTTAAAGCATACTGCCAGTCATTTCATACATGCAGCCTATGGGTTAACTATACGCAGAAGGCATATAGCGACCTGCGAGTTCAATACAACAGCGCGTACAGAGCGTTGCTGCGGCTGCCGCGCTATTGCAGCGCTTCCGCGATGTTCGCGTCTACGAACACGGCGGGGTTCGCCGCCATCATGCGCATGCGCTGCGCCTCCATGCTGCAGCGCGCGCGCGACAGCCGCAATGCGCTTCTGTGCGCTGTTGTTGAACGCTGGGACTCGCCAATACTGGCGCGGTGGATCGGGCTTCACGCCCTATAATAAATATTAGTTTTTGTATTTGTTATTGCCTTGTTTCAACGTTTTATTGTGTAACACTAACACTTGTTTTAAGCTGCACAAACTTTACTAACAAAATATGGATCATTGGTCTGAAATAAAATTTTATTATTATTATTATTATTATTAATACACCTCTTTTGGCTTCTTTTTTTTTCATAGTAATATTTTATTACATTTTATTTATTTATTTTGGACCTTCTACAATAAGTACACTGTTACATAAATAATTGACATGCACACTTACAAGCTAAGCGCCTTATTTCTTACGGAAGATCACCGCATGCGTAGAACAAAAAAAAACAGAGTTAAATGTACTTATTTAAGTTCACTTAGTTTGTTATTGGAACTACTTAATATTAGGAAGTTCTTTCCTAATTATTGGGAAAGAAGTTGTACCGAGATCAATCTTGTTTTGATGTTGCTTATAAATATTAAACATGCGTGACAGAGGACAATGCCTCCTGAGGTTGGTGCGACAATTTGGCAGACAGAATAACTTAATATTACATGACCTAGGATTCCGGGGAGGAACGTGGTTTTGCAATTCAAAACTATGACAGCAAAAAATCTGCTACACGTGCATTTGACGACACGGTGGCCTAGTTGGGAGTGACCCTGCCTCCGAAGCCAGCGCTCCTGGGTTCAAATCCCGGTAAGGGCAGATATTTGTGTGATGAGTGCCAATATTTGTTCCTGAGTCTTGGATGTTTTCTATGTATTTAAGTATTTATTTCTCTATATAAGTATGTTTATCGTTGTCTAGTACCCACAGTACAAGCCTAGAGCTTAGTTTGGGACTAGGTCGATTTGTGTGAGATTGTCCCCTGATATTTATTTATTTATTTATTTACGTTAGTAAAACCGGTTATGATGGTTAACCTCGATAAGCGCCTGTGTTCTCATTTAATTTAACAACAGTATTTCTTTGTTTTAATAAAAAAAAAAAAAAAAAAAAACAGTTCTAATATAACTTATATAGTTAGTTACGTTGGAACATAAGTAACATCGTAATTCAACGTAGAAATAGGTTTTATTTGATCCAATTAGTATACGAGTTGCAAAATAAGGATTCAACAAGTATGAACCTGCTGCGAAGTCCTATAACGAGCCCATTCAATTTTAAATACACTCGCTGGCAAATAAACCTCTAAGGTAATGATTCTTGTTTTGTGAAAAATACAGTTCTTTATAAAATTTTATATTTTTCTACTGATGTTTTAAGTTTAATATGAGTTTTTATAGGAGTCTGCGTATTAAAAGAAATAAATCAAATCCTTATTCAAAAAAAATCTGTCTGCCTCTATATCTATCTGTGTATAATATATTTTTATTTTTACCAATAACTGTACCTTTAAAGTTCAAATTAATATGAAATACTGAGGTTTAAATCGAATTTGAATTGAAAATGTCTAAAATTCGGTGTACATCGATGGTTGGCGCATATTGTTTTCTAACTTCAGAGTTAAGTTTAACTTTCGATTCGATTTAGTTTTTGATTAACAGCAATGTTCGAATATCGAAACCAGTTAAATACTGTAGACTCTAAATCAAATGCGTTGAATACGTTGATATTAACTTTCATACACAATTAGATTCAGGGCGTATAGTTACTAGGGATCCCCTTGAAACGCATAAAATATTTTCGCATAATGTATTATTTCACATAAAATCTTTTCGCATAATGTATCATTTCACATAAAATCTTTTCGCATAACATACTTTTAGGCTGAGTTAGTGGAACTTAATGTACATGTTAGGTGAGGTTAGGTTACTCATTAATAAAAAATAAAATAAAACCGTTTCAGGACAAACGATTTTATGCGAAAAGATTCATTATGCGTAAAAAATTATGCCATTCAATAGAGAACCTAGTTAATACTAGCAATTGTGTATTTTTTTACTGCAGCATGAGATGCGACTAAACTTTCTCCTGATATTCGGTGGTAAGAAGACTTTAAGAGATTAATACAATTTTAAATTTCTGGTACATTTTATAGCTTAAACTTTAAATACTTATAAGATACCCATAGTACAAGCCTAGAGCTTAGTTTGGGACTAGGTCAATTTGTGTGACATTGTCCTGTGATTATTTATTTATTTATTTTATTTATACCTTCTTATAAGTTTAAAACTCTTGTTTACTTGTTAAATAACAAAATGCTAATTTACTGTTGTAAAGAGTTATAAAGTGACCAAGCACTAATAAAATAATATAATATATGTATTGACATTGAACCCTTTATAACTTTCCCATAACTTAGAAGTAATTTCAGCTTTCACTTATTTTCTAATTCTCACGACATGTTTTTTTAACCGTACAGCATATGGCACAGCTGAAAAAACATGTTTCAATGCATAGTTAATGCCATAGTTACTAGTTGGGACCAATAAACAGAGTCGTATCGGCTGCACTGACCCTCAAAACTAAAGGTCGTATGTAGCATTACGGCTTTTCAGAATCCAACTCTCTTTGTCACCGTTAAGGTTGTTTTCACTATGCAACTTTAATCGCATTGCATCTTTTTTGAATAGAGTGTGTTGCAGTCCTTTTCTCATTACTGATTCAGCGACCATTGCCTGAAGTTTGTCTAAGGCCTGTGATTACGGTCCCATTTGGAAGCCCAGTGGACTGGGGCTTGGACTAATGTTCTTAGGGTGTTTAGTGTAAAAGTACTTGAATAATACATTGGCATTAATTTTGACAACGATTTGTTACAAGGAAGGCTACTTAGTTAACATCAAGATTCCGTTTTGTATTAAATAAATAAATAAATATCACGGGACAATGTCACAAAAATTTACCTAGTCCCAAACTAAGCTCTAGGCTTGTACTATGGGTACTAGATAACGATAAACATACTTAGATAGAGAAATAAATACTTAAATACATATAAAACATCCAAGACTCAGGAACAAATTCTTATGCTCATCACACAAATATCTGCCCTTACCGGGATTTGAACCCAGGACCGCTGGTTTCGGAGGCAGGGTCACTCCCAACTAGACCAACGTGTCGTCAACGTGTCGTTTGATCGGAATTTAATTAATTACAGGTTGATTAATTATCAATGCTTTTATAAAATTTATTTTAAGTACGCAACATTGTTATTACAAGGCAACATTACAAGTTTCAAAGCTAGTCAGAGCTCTCTTTGTTTAATGAATTTGTATTATGATCTGTCAAAGCCGGCTGGCAGTGAAAGAGACAAGGTTATAATGACCGGAGCTCGGCAGGGGTGAGCTATTTTTACGTCATTAATGTGAAGTGTAGATAAATATAGATAGGTACACCTTTAAAAGAAATATTAAAAAACATAAAACTTTATGAATTATAGTTAAACTAAAATGACAATGCGATGCAAAAAACAAGTAGGTACTAAGTTTTATTATTTATTCTAAATTTCCTTTGTTATTGTAATAAATAACTAGAAAAGTTTCTATATTTTCAACTATTCACGCATTTCTTCTTAAGTTTGATATCAGGTTTGATATCATATCATATCATTTGATTAACTTTCATAGTAGCATATAGATAAACAGCAGCTTGCTATAGAATTCATTTGTTTTAGCAGAAAGGCAACCCAAAGAAATAATATCATTTAAATTAATGACAAGGTATGTCCATGTTATGTAAACTCTTATCTGCAAACAGCTCACCCCTGCCGAGCTCTGCTCATATAGCTCTATCCCTTTTAATTACTGGAAGTTAGCATGTTTTAAGAACTAATACGGCATCGGTTGGGTTATTCAATCAATACCTATGATTTTGAAGTGGTTTGATTAATTTATAAATAATTATATTATTGACATCAATTTGTTCCAACTGTATTTTATCAAAAATTGTGCAAAGGATTTATTTGAAAAAATATTTTTAGATAAAACTTTTTTCTTTTTTATTTAATCAACAAGAAACCTTTAAAGTTTTGACATGTCCGTCTGTCCGGAATAAACCAGTTAAAACTCGGTACTACAAAGCTGTCATTTAGCATAGTTATAGGTACATTTAAATTACTTTTGTCGTGGTAGGACCCTGTGCAGGGTCCGTCCGGATCGCTACCACCATCTTATCCATTAACCACCCGCCAAGCAAGTGTTCGCATTGTTGTGTTCCGGTGTGGGGATAAGACAACCGGTGAAATTACTAGCATAGAGGCATTCCATCTTAGTCCTCAGGGTTGGCAATGCATTTTAGGTCTTAGGATTATAGTCTTGTGAATTCAAATATCTATGGGTCTCAGATTCCACTTACCATCAGGTGGCCTGAGTACTCGTGTGCCTTCTCCTTAATATAAAAAAAAAATATAAAAAAATACTCCAACAATTATATTATCGGAGGCTACCCATTGGATAGCTCTAAACATTATGTACATGTTATTATCAATTATTAAATTGGATCCTTTAGGAAACATTGAAATCAAATAGTATCATTTTCGCAAGAGTTACGTTTGACCCGTTGGTTTTTAACTTTAATATACAATAATGTCACTGAATAAAGTGCACAAAGGAATAGGAATGAAACAAGATGCTTTTTTTTTATAATTTTGTGATTTTTTTAATATTCTTTTTGGCACATAATGCTTAGGGATTAAAAAAACGTTTATGTCGTCTCAAAAGCAGTTGACAGCAACCAATGTTTTTTTGAATCTTGAAACATTTATTTTTCACTGTAATTGCATCTAGTTTCATCCCCACTCTTTTGTGCACCCTAACTAGGGACACACTGTATATATATATTTAGTCATAGAGAAGGCAAACGAGCACACAGGCTACGTCGTGATGGTAAGTGGGATCATGGACATTTTGCACTCTGAAGACTACAATCTTAAAACTGCCATCCTAAGACCGCAAATGCGTTGCTAACCCTGAGGGCTGAGATGTAATGCCTCTGTGGTAATAATTTTAGCGGTAGTCTTATCTGCCACCAGAAAACAACAATGCAAACACTGTTTGGCTGTCGCTTAAAGGAAAAGACGGTGTTAGCGATCCTAACAAACCTTACAATGGTCCTATCACAACTAAAATGTTTACAAAATAGTAAAAATCGATAACATTAACATCAAGCTAAAGGATCATTTTCTATCACTTCCGTAGTTTTTCTATTATCTCCTTTACTTTTTTCTTTGTTCTATCTCATGCTTCGTCTGTTGTCATTGTTTGGCTGTTTTGGAGGATGTATGTATGTATATATTATATAGATGTATAATTATATGCATTTAGTACGTATTTATTAAATTATTTTCTTTATGTATTTATATTCAGTCTATTTATAAATAGTTCTAATTTCAAAATTGAAATTAGAACTATTTAATTGTTTCTTGTAGTTATTTACTTTGAGTTCTAAATGAATTAGTTTACACCGCCTGCCATGAATTTGTATCCTCAGTTATTTCTCTTACAAGGTTGTCTGGAAGAGATCGCTATTTAGCGGTAAGACCGCCTGTTGTATACCTATGATTTAAATGTACTGTTCCATGTTCTGTTTTTATTTTTTAATTTTTGGTGTTCAATAAAGAGTATTTGTATTGTATTGTATTGTATTGTATGACATCAATTCTAACCAGCCATGTAATTCTATGAAAATTTGAGCACCATCGACGGACAAGTAAAAATAGAAGTAAAACTTTTACAGAAAGAAATGGAGGATATTCTCATGGTAATAATTCCAAGACAATTTATTAGGCAGAGCTAGATTTATGAGGTGCTAGAGGACCGCAATTACGGCCGGATATAATCTCCGTACACAATAGAAATCAATATACTTCAAAGGCAGCGGCTCTAATATTTTCTCATGTATTCGTCGTTAATACTGAGTAGGTTTATGAACGGGGGATAAGGTTTAATGACCTTTCGAGATCAATAGGGACGGAAGTGTAGATTTGATTCCATTTTAAATCAAAAGTGAGCTATATGCATTGAGAGAAGAAATTGAATTGGTGAAAAATGTTTAAATTGCACTTATGAGAACATAGGCCACCTGATGGTACTCGTAAGTGGGATCTGTTATCCGTAGAGAAATGCATTCTCAAAGCTACAATCTAAATATTGCAATCCTAAGACCGCAAATGCGTTTCCAACCCTGAGGATGCCAGTAATATGACCGACTGTCTTATCCCCACACTTAAACTCAACAATGTTAATACTTATTTATTTTCTTACTTACCCGCCAGCGGGTTCGCTCGCTGCATTTTTTTTTTTTTTGTTAAAAGCTATATTTTTTTAGTAAAAAGTATCTTGTGTCTTCTAGTAACCTCCCAGAACATGTGTACAAACGTTTATGATGATTTGTCAAGTAGTTTTTGCGTGAAAGCGTTACAAATATCCACGCTTTCACATTTATAATATTAGTAAGGATATACAGGGTGACTTCAAATTGGTTTTGTATTACCAATGTTTCACACACGTTTCCCCTAAACTTAGCCCCTCAATTAAGTCTCATACTTTTAAAATAATCAGAAGTATTTTTTTTTTAATTTTAAATTATCCCATTTTTGTTGGCTGAACATGGTTATCCTACCAAAACAAAGAAGTTTAAAGAATTTCAAATGAACACTCTCCTCTTTGTTTATCCGTCACCTGTCGCAATTTATGAAGAAAACGTGTTTTGATTAGTAATTTTCACTTATCAAAGAAAATAAGATTGTAATGTAAATGTAGTGTAACCACACTTTGGGACTTTAATTATTTGTTTTGTTCGAAAATTTGCGTTAATTAAATACAGTTAATTTTAACAAAGGGGTTAATATATTATACTGTATGGCATTAACTAAGCCACAATCAAGTGTTTTGTATTACCAATTTGAAGTCACCCTGTATATAGTAGCTTATCATCATAATGCTCCCAACGCACAGGATTTAAACACAAGGATATTAGTTCAAAATCTAGCTTCTTTGAGTTATCGGATATTATGCAAAAATAATATTAATTGTATATTATAAAGTCTTTGAGTGTTTCATTAAATCGATCTTGTAAAGGTCAGACACCAAATTATGAGTTTTCAAGACCTGAAAGTACCCAGGATACAGTGGAACGGACAGAGATATATTTCACTCCAATATAGTACTTTAAATTGGTTAAATAAAAATGATAAAATAATTCAGGGGACCTAACATGGTCGTGTTTATCGATGTGGATAAACGTGGATAACACTTCCGTCACTCTCGCACTGACATACTGATCAGAAAGTGACAGATGTGTTATCCACGTTTATCCACTTCGATAAACATGGATAGCACACCCGTCACTCTCGCACTGACATACTGGTCAGAAAGTGACAGATGTGTTATCCACGCTTATCCACATCGATAAACATGGATAGCACAACCGTCACTCTAGCACTGCCATACTGGTCAGAAAGTGACATCATTAACTATTAAATTTGTACGCAAAGCGTCATAAAAATAAGTTCAATGGCAACAGTCAATTTGACTGGTCACCTTTAGCGACATTTTTATGGTTAACAGACCGCTTACTCAGCTAACTGTACATGCAAGTAAGTCGGCAAATAGAACCAATCAATCACACCTAGATCAAGCCTTCGCAAATTGTGTTAACGTTTCGATAGCTCAGCGTACATGTTCACCGTTTGACGGAAACGGAAATGCAAATAGCAATAGAGCTCTGCTATTTCTCATCGGTTATTTTACTGACAACAATATAATTTAGTAGGTAATTCTTGCAAGTCCGTTTTAATTTTTAAATACATTGAAAGCAATATTTTTTTGCAATATTTTATATAGCGTTTTTGATTTCAGCCATAAACTGTCCTAAAATACAGTGTGACCCACAAACACCAAACTGAAAATCAAAAGCCTAATTATTATATTTTCTAATAAATTTAAGTACCTATTTATTATCTTGAAATTGAAGCGTGGTTGTTTGCTCTAAAAAAGAATACACAATGTAAAGCATATATGACAAAGTTTAATAACCTTAAGGGAAAAAGGTGTCCGCTTTTTAGGGTTCCGTAGCCAAATGGCAAAAAACGGAACCCTTATAGATTCGTCATGTCTGTCTGTCCGTCCGTCCGTATGTCACAGTCACGTTTTTCCGAAACTATAAGAACTACACTGTTGAAACTTGGTAAGTAGATGTATTCTGTGAACCACATTAAGATTTTCACACAAAAATTGAAAAAAAACCATAAATTTTGGGGGTTCCCCATACTTAGAACTGAAACTCAATTTTTTTTTTATCAAACCCATACGTGTGGGGTATCTATGGATAGGTCTTTCAAAATTATATTGAGGTTACTAATATATTTTTTTGTCTAAACTGAACAGTTTACGCGAGACATACTTCCAAAGTGTTGAAATGTGTGCCCCCCCCCCCTGTAACTTCTAAAATAAGAGAATGATAGAACTAAAAAAAATATATGATGTACATTACCATGCACACTTCCACCAAATATTGGTTTGAACGAGATCTAGTTAGTAGTTTTTTTTTTAATACGTCATAATTCGTCTTGCTGCTATGGAACCCTTCATGGGCGAGTCCGACTCGCACTTGGCCGCTTTTTTTCCGTTAAGTTACTCACTCATATGTCAATTGTTATTAAATTATCTCATAAACGCTATACATTGTGTATTCCTTTGTACAACAAAAAGCCATGATTCGATTTAGTTTATTAGAAAACACAATCATAGTAATGGGGGCGCCACTACACGCTCGGCTCGTTACAAAACTCTAATAACACAAATCACCTTGCATGCATGCATGTATGTTAAAGATATACTTATACATAATGTCTATGTTTGACGACACGTTGGCCTAGTTGGGAGTGACTCTGCCTCCGAAGCCAGCGGTCCTGTGTTCAAATCCCGGTAAGGGCCGATATTTGTGTGATGAGCGCGAATATCTTTTCCTGAGTCTTGGATGTTTTCTATATATATTTAAGTCTGTATTTCTCTGTTGTCTAGTACCCATATTACAAGCCTAGAGCTTAGTTTGGGACCTGAGGGGCTATTGTCTAAAGCACTCGCAATCGCAACCGGCTTCAAAATGGAGCAATTGTTTTCATGTTGTATGCAGACGAGCGTTCGATTTTCAAAATGAAAACGATCGTGATTGCGAGTGCGTTAGACAATAAGCCCTCTGGTCAATTTATGTGAGATTGTCCCGTTTTTTTTTTTTTTTTTATAGTTTTTGTTGATTTAAAATAAAGCGTGCGTAAGCACTCGCCACACGAATCGCAGCTGCGGCGCGGTGCGGTGCGATGTAAACACTTTGCGGTGGGCGCGGCAATCCCGTGATAAAAAAACGCGGCAACACTCACGTTTTGCTCCAATTGAATTTGATGGCTGCAAGTTGGGCAGTGGTTTATTTTTTAGTTACTGTTATAAGTGAGATTTTATTACAGAAACAATGGCCACAACATGCCCTCATTTAGACGACACGTTAGCCTAGTTGGTAGGGGTCCTGGGTTCCAATCCCGGTAAGGGCAGATATTTGTGTGATGAGCACGAGTATTTGTTCCTGAGTCTTTGATGTTTTCTATGTATTTAAGTATATATTTCCCTATATAGATATATCGTTGTCTGAACCCATAGTACGAGCCTAGAGCTTAGTTTGGGTCTATTTCATTTTGTGTACATTATCCTAGTGATTTATTAATTATTTATTTCTTGTAATAGCGCACCGAAATAAACAAAACCAGTTGAGTCTGAGTTAGACTCACGCAATGAGGGTTCCGGCATAATAGGTATTATTATATTCCGGTTCGAATTAGATTTCAAAGCCCGAAGACCAAAGTCCACTTGACTATTTTTAATAGTTAATTTGTTCTATTTCCTCGGAGTTAGCATTTTAATCACCAAAGACACTTGTTTGTCTTACCGTTTTGACGATACGACAAATTTAAAAATATGTGGTAAGAAAACGTTTATTGTATGGCGCCGCCTTTTTTACAATATATTCGTTAAAAAAATGTTAGTAAATCTACCGTAATATAGTCAAAAGCAATGAAAACGGGTCACTTAGTACAGAATTTCCATAGAGAGTGACCCGTTTTCAATGCTCCTGAAAGTATCCTGAAAAAAAATCAACACACTGTCTATTATGGTTCAGAAGATATCTTTAAAGTTAGGACGTACGGACGGAACAGCGTAAGCATATTAATGAGGTCCTGCTGGGTTCCTTTCGGACACAGAATTCTAAAAAGTAGCAAGTACGTTAGTAAAAATCCTCTAAACCCTCGAAAAGTCTATAATATACCTTTTAAATACAATACAAATACAATAAAAATACTCTTTATTGAACACAAATAATTAAAAAATAAAAACAGTACACGGAACAGTACATTTAAATATGTAACAACCCCCATATAATGGCGGCGATCTTATTTTAAACTGATATCTTATAAGCGGCCCAATCGAATTTCAAGAAACCTATCCCAATTAGACTACCGTCCATATTTCATTGCATAATTTGTGAATATTTATTTTATAGGAATTATCCATGTATATATTTTAAACGTGTAAATTGGTTTGGCTAATAAATTACTTATGACTTATAAAATATTTACAACCACATCCCATCACAAGCTACTTGAGAAAGGAAACATCCAACAATATCTTTAGAGTTAAATAGATTGTATTTATGGTGCTCCCACACTGTGGTTATATTAGCATAACGTTATATTTTTTTTTTTAAACGAGAACCTTCTTAGATTTATTAGAATGTTGTATTGTTATAAAATGTTTCATACGGTTATTTAACATTTTATAACCGCTGTGTAGCAGTACTACCTATTAGGAGTGTTAAAATCATTTGAACCGGTTAAGTGGGTCATACACAGATTTAGGTCACCGTCTTTTTCCTGTGGACACACCGAAAGTTAACGTATTTAAGGCCTAATTTTCTGACTAAGCCCGTTCCCGCAAAAACGCCGTCGGGAATGCTTTAGACCTATCATATAAAAACATAACTTATATGCACACAAGATCTTAACTATTGACCACAGGGGAGACAACTTTTGTTTTTAAGAGTGTGTATGACCCACGTATGTACAGAATAATAATTAATATGCCTATGAGTTTTATTAGTTTACAAGTCTTTCGAGGATACAACTGTTTTAATACTTTAAGTAATCATCTTAATTACACATTATACTAGCGGTTTCTCGCGACTCCGTGCGCATAGAAGTCGATTATTGCTATTCTTCAGGAATCGTCCATTTTTCGGAATAATTAATTCTCGGGGACACCAACTATCCCCATACCAAATTTCGTCTAAATCTATTCAGCAGTTTATCCGTGAAAGCGTAACAAACAAACAGACATCAAGACACCCACAGTCCTCAAGGTTGGCAACGCATTTGAGGTGTTAGGATTATAGTCTTGAGAATTAAAATGTCTATGGGTCTCAGATTCTAATTACCATCAGGTGGCCTGAGTGCTCGTGTGCCTTCTCCTTATCATAAATAAAAATAAAAAAAGACAGTTACTTTCACCCGTATAATATTTTTATAGATTTCAAAGAACCCTTTATTTTATTAACATCGAGAGCAATCAATTTAAATTATAATAAATAGAATTAACTCCCAATCGGGCACGATCTGGGAAAATTCCGGAATGATTAATAGGCGAATAATTTAGGAGATTGGGCCCTTTGATTATTATTTTGGGGTAAATGGGCTTTAAATACAGGTGTCGCGTGGGAGCCCAGGGTCAGATTAACTCATTGTATGAAACCAGTGGGCCGAGCATGCTGCCACGGGACTTAGTGTCAAATGACGTCGAACGGCAACTAGTGTCAAATATTATTATGAAATTATTAAAATGACAGCCACCCGGGGATTAAGTTGTAGTATAAAAGGACTCAAATCACACAAAACACACTTTTATTTTAAACCTTAGTTCTTTATACTTACGTTGGAATATGGAATAGGCGAATTAGAGTCCCGACCCTATGTCAAAAATTGTCTCGGGCCACAGAGGCTCTATTCCACTTTGATTTGAACCATTACGTTATGGTACGTCTTACTCACTTTACAGATAAGGCAGCGGATTAAGAAAGGTTTCTAAAACAAAACATGAAGTAGACGGTTCTCTCTTACGTGATTATCACGAATATAATCCTACTAATATTATAAAATTATAATTTTGTATGAATGCGAAAGTTTGTATGAATGGATGTTTGTTATTCTTTTACGCTGCAATGGCTGTACGGGTTTGGATGAAATTTGGTATTAAGATAGCTTATACCCTGGATTAACATATAGGTTACTTTCATCCCGGAAAATATATAAGTATGTTAGAAGACTGTGACTTTTGAAGCTGGGCTTGTATCTTATATTCATATCGATCGTAGTTTGCAAATTTCTTAAGGTCTTGTTATATTGCTGTTATGTATAAAAAACATTGTTCAATAAATAATCGCTTAATTCATTTAGTTATTGTATTTCTAATAGAAACTGATTTACCTATTTCGTTATTTTATCTACACTGCATGCTCTTAAATCTAAAATATTATTACTATTTACAACAATATTTAAGCATAAATTATGGACTTAACTTACGAAGCGGCCCCGAGTTTGATTTCCGATAAGAGCGATTATGTATGTGACGATGGTAAGCACAGTATTTATTCCTAAGTCTTGAATTTCTTACATGTATTTAAGTTTGCATTTCTCGAAATAAATATGATAATCGTAGCACAGTTCACAAGCCTGGAGCTTAATTAGAGATTCGTTCATTTTATATGATATTGATATCTGCTATTTATTTATTACTTATTAAATTACTCTATGATAATATGATCCGTTTCTCTTAGTAGTACTATTAATAAGAATCACGTTTCACATCGCAATTAATTTCGTCGAGAAGAAGTTCAAGTATTTCTAAATCTAATTTGAAAGGCATTTCAATTTGGCAAACACTTTCAAATTACGATCAATTGAAGTTTTAAGTTTATTTGAGACGCAGAATCAAGAAAATCCTCTTACAATTTACTAAATAGGCAACACAATACAAAGAAGTACACTCGAAAACAAAGAAAATGGGTCAAAGTGTACTTAAACGTATACGTACCTAGGTTTATTGCTATGTAGTGAAGAGCACAACGAAAATCGCCTCGTAATCTCTTCCTTTTAATTAATGCGCTCGGATCTCAAAGGCTTTTGGCTTCAATCCATTTGATTCGAACCTTATGGCAAAGTACATAAAGCTTCATTCGATTATTCACCTGGTAGAGCATGGAACAGTAATGCATTCAGGTTCGCGTCGATGCAGCGAAAAGGGACGTATCGTAGTGACGGTGAAAGGGTTACCCTGAAACACTTACTAACATCCAGTTGGGTAGCTCTGTCTCCCTCATGCTTTAGTTATTTTATGCTGGATAGAAGGAGACATGGTTAAAGTTGCTAGGAACATCAGGTTTATGGAGTAAAGATGTTGTTTGAGTGGTGTTAGGAACTTGAGCATAGTGGTTACTATATTTATCCTGTGGGGCTAGACAAGTATTCGACACTCGCTAGCGATTATGTTTCTATTGAAAAATATATGGAATTGACGTAAGTGTCACGTTACTACCTCTGTGGCTTACGTCAACTCCATACATTTATCAATCGAAACATAATCGCTAACGATTGTCGAATGCAACTTGTCTAGCACCACTGACCTTCTACTTGCCACCAAGCAGCTGTGTTTGCATTTTTTGGTTTCGCTGTAAATATTGACTAAATAAAGCCTTTAATGCATTACGGTAAAATGAGCGGTTTATAGTAGGTTTTTTTTTATTTAAATACATTTTAAAAAAAAAAACATTTGTATGTGACAAACAAAATGGAACAAAATACAATACAATACAATACAATACAATACAAATATTCTTTATTGAACACCAAAAATAAAAAAATAAAAAAACAGAACATGGAACAGTACATTTAAATCATAGGTATACAACAGGCGGTCTTACCGCTAAATAGCGATCTCTTCCAGACAACCTTGTAAGAGAAATAACTGAGGACACAAATTAAAATACTGACATACCTAGACAAAAGGCCTGTTGTCACGAAATGGTTCCAACTCAGAGATATGCTGGTATTAAGGCCAGCGCTGGTCTTCCGTTGGAACCAGCCAGTGAAACCACGGCAGATCACAAATACATAGCACATGCACTAACCTAAACTAAACAAAATAAAACAAAACCTGGGGCCTTACCTTGAAAAACGAAGTGAAACTACGTTTGCTCTGTCTCCTTTTTTCGATTTAGCCATTAATGGCTAGTGAAAGGGTCGGGGATCCGACGTTTCAAAATTCGCATTCGCAAGTGATATAGCCTATATTTGGCCTTAGGATATCCATCGTAATGGCAACCATCATGTTACAAATGTCCATTGGTTTCAGTTTACAAAGGCGCAAGTCGGCTTTGTCGACTTATTTCTTTTCAAAATTGAATTTATTGCACTCTTGTTAAGTTTTATGGAATGGGCCAAATGGGAAAATATGTGTGCTCGTTGGTATTTTTCATTCAGAAAATAAAAAGAAAAATTTATTTAATAGCAGGTCAATTGAAGTTGGCTTTTGGTTAAAAATATAGTGGGACGACGATCCATTACGTACTATTTTAATAGAAGTTATTTCTTGTGTTTTTGACGGCGGTGTTATATTTTTAAAACATATTTTATTTTCTTTCATTCGTTTTAGTGATTATACTGATCATAGTATGCTGTTATCTCACATCTCAATTAATAAAAAACAAGCAATACCGTGGGAAAGTGATATATTTTAACCACTTTAGTGTTAACTGTTCGGCGCTTGCGACTTCCCTTAACATTTAGTTTAGTTTAGTTCTAGTTTTTTTAATTTTAGGCTTTAGTTTAATGGGCTACGCTGAAAACCAGCGCCGAGCTGTGGGCGCTGCCCCTGGTGGGTTATCGTGCGCAGCCGGCATACGCTGACGCGCGGTCCTTTTGCTGCAAAGCATGTTATTTACTCCGTTTTATTAAAAAAAAAATTGGTTTATACTCATTTTTGCATGTATTTTTGTGGCAATAAATATATTTTCTTTCTTTCTTTCTTTCTTTCACTTAAATGTGCTTCGTCATAGTCAACTATCTCCATCGAGATATTTTATCGCCTCCCTGTGGTTTTCATCATCGGTTGTACTTCCCCAAATGATACTTTTTTAATGGAAATGCTGGACTCATTACTGAAAATTCTAAAATCGCTATATGTATTCCTATAACAGTAGTAGTTTGCTTTGCATAATGTATCTTATCGTTTATCCATTGTGCCGTACAAAAGAAAAAGGCAGTATAAACACTATGAAGTTCATGTACACATATTGCGTTTTTGGCCAGCAGTATTGGCCTTAAAAATACCTACATACATACATAACATAACGCCTTTATTCCCAGAGTGGGGTAGGCCGAGCTACAGAAATACCAACAACTCTAAAAAGACTTTTTGATAAATCTGTAACCACATTTTGCACAATCAGGCCAAGAAGTTTACTAGTGTATTAGTGGCAGGTTGCAAGCCCATCGCCTAACAGTACTACAAGCCCTTATTCCCTTAATCGCCTCTTACGACATCCACGGGAAGACATGGAGTGGCACTATTCTAACGCGGCAACCACACAGGAAAAATACCTATTTCCATTAAATTGCCAAAAACGTGACCATTCAATGGTAACAAATATAATGAAAAGATCAAGCATTTCTACCTAAACCAATATCGAATATTAGCCCGTAACGACTATTCAGATGTTTTCAATGGCTAATTAAATTCTGAATATAGTAGCAAACAATAAAATACCGGCGTAATATTAAACACGTGCTTTTCATTGATGATGATGAAATTAAACCTCCCAACGTTATTTTTAGCAATTATGGATGCCGTATGGATAAATATTTTCACCAAATACTCCCCAAAAGGCCTTTTATGTCGAAATGATTCAAAATGTTTTAATCGCTTATACATAGGTATTATCCTACATGAATGAGTTATTCCCGATGTACCGGGAAATGTTAATCTTACGGTACTGTTGTAAAAACAGCTCACGAGGTTCTGCGTTCCAGGACATGGAAAAATAAAAAAAGTTTAGGAGTTACTTATTAGTCATGGCTTTAAAAAGTAAAAAACGAGGTACTAATGAAATTTAACACATTTTAAAAATAAAGCTCTTCAATTTTTATTTTAGTTATAACCTACAGACCTTTACACTTTTTATTTATAAACAAGATTGCGTTTTCAAAAGAAATCTGCCTTATTAGCTTCTACACATAATACCTAAATGATATAATATTAAAATTTGTGATTTTATTTAATGGTATATTTAAATTTCTTACTTGTTCGTACCTGTTTCGAATGTAGGTAAATGGAATTGTGAGTAATACCGATGACGAGGGCGACAGTGTTCATTTTAAGAAAATATTTGGACTTTGATTATTATTAAATATCTCGCAGTGTTGGTGAAAACTACTATACAAGCCTTGGCCGGGAAAGGCGGTTGCTAGGTTGTATATAGCGCAATAGAGCCCGTTGTTTCCCATATTTTTTGGTAATTTTGTCATTAATGACATAATTATTGATAGTCACATTTTTTATATCGATGAAACCGTTAACTTTTAGAATTTCTTAAATATCTAACGTGCAGACAAGGTTAGGTTAGGTTAGGTTTGAGTTCTAAAAATCCTGAATAAGTAACAGCTTCTTAAAAAAGACGTTATAATTAACTTGCGATAATTATGACTAAAACACATTATGAACTAAAATAATTATGGCATACAACATAGAACCATAGCGCAACCTTGACTGCGTCTCGGCTGCGCTAACTTATACCCAACCCGCAACGGCCTTTTTCCCGGTCTCTGCAGTAATGTACTATTTAGGAATACATTTTTGATTAATATTTTGGCAAAAACGGTTGAGATCAAACAACTATTAATTTTATTTTATATAGGTAATGTTTAACAACGAAGGCAGATACTCGCATCTCTAGGTACTTACTTAAATACAAATTCCCGCATCTCTAGGTACTTATTTAAATACAAATACTCGCATCTCTAGGTACTTATTTAAATACAAATACTCGCACTTCTAGGTACTTATTTAAATACAAATACTCGCATCTCTAGGTACTTATTTAAATACAAATACCCGCATCTCTAGGTACTTATTTAAATACAAATACTCGTACCTCTAGGTACTTATTTAAATACAAATACTCGCATCTCTAGGTACTTATTTAAATACAAATACCCGCATCTCTAGGTACTTATTGAAATACAAATACTCGCATCTCTAGGTACTTATTTAAATACAAATGCTCGCATCTCTAGGTACTTATTTAAATACCAATACTCGCATCTCTAGGTACTTATTTAGGAATGAAGGTTGTTAGTTTATTAACATTTTTATTACACTTGGGGCGCACCTCGCACGAAAGATATGGGTTGTTGCCGCCATTTAGATGTAAAAGAACCCTAATGGCTCAATTACATTGTTACGTACGTCAAAGACTATCTAACAGACAAAAATACTTAGTGTAAACTAGAAATAGTTTGGTCATTAAATCATATGGTAGTTATGACGTCTAAAGAACACGGTTTTATGTACAAAAATGAAAAACTTTTCATTGAAATTATTTTATTCCATGGTATTGCACTTTCATAACTTAATTTTCTACATTTTGACTTGTAAAGGTCCCGCGTATTTACTCCATAAACATATTTTTTTTTGTTTTTTCTTATTGCCATTGTCGGACAAACTGGCACACGACCCACCTTGTAGAGACCTTAACGCAATTTAAGCGTTTAATAGTATTAAGGATTTTTATGGATAATGATATTTAAATTTATGTTTTGTAATCAATTAATTTTTATTAATGTTTATTGTGAATTTGACTTATGTAATATCATTAAATTATTTTACTTTGACTTTAATTTTGACTTTATGGAAATCCTACACACACGCACGCGCGCGCACACACACGCACGTAAGTCTTGATTTTTAATATAGTTTTATTGTGTGTTAATTTTAATCTAGCTTTGATATAGCCTAACATTATAATCAAAAGTGCGCTAGGAGGACACAGGTGATTAATATTCCTAATTAAAGATCCCAACCCCACTTATTTACGATGTACTGAAATAGCAAAATAAGTATTTTATCATTTTCATTTTATAATCTCTTCCACTACAAAATCCCCCCCTCCCCTGCCTTACTAACAGGGTCTCTATTCTACTGCGTTAAAACGATATCGCGTTTGACGTGTTTAACATGGTTTGTCACAGTCGCCATTTATCAATGACATAAGAGTTATCAAAACGACAACACGGAAACAGGTCAAGGACGATATCTTTATTACCGTGTAGAATCCTAGCCCAGAACTGACAAACAACGCACATTTTAAACTGCTAAATCTAGGAACTTAAATAAATAAATAAATAAACTTAAAATTATTAAGGGATTGTTACTTGGGTACCTCTAGGGTACAAGGATAGATTTTTATTAATCCTATTACAAAACGAATCTACTAAGTATGACAGCGTCCATCAGTGGTCAATGTATACTTAAATCATGACACTTTATTATCTATATTTATACCAAATTATAATGTTCACTCGACGAAATATAAACAGCTTCGATCGTATTGGGAGTGCAGGGTAAGAACACTCGCAGCACGGGCGATTAATTATTGGCCCGACGTTCTATGAGCACCTACCCACGGATTTAAAATGTGAATCAAATGATGAAATTTAACCGTCGACTGAAGAACCTTTTACTGGAGAATGCATTTTATTCAGTTAAAGAATTTGTTGACATTAAACTGTAGTTCTAGGGCTCTCTAAATTGACATTTGTATTACTTGACTTGGTTTCTGTTATTTGTCCAATTTAATTATTTTTATGTTATGAATGATACTTTTAATTTGTTTTAATTATTGTACCTTATTTGAAGAACATAGATCAATGCATGTAAATTTTAATGCAATTTGTAATTTAATTGTTTTATGCAATAAATAAACTAAACTAAACTAAAGACGACATGTGGAAAATAAGTACATATCTCAGGCGAGTAATCCGCCACGATTAATAAGTTATTTAATTTATAACAGAATAAATTGATGATCTTAACTTTTATTGACAAAGTCAACAAATGACGAACCGCAATTCATAACTTAACGTTTATGTACATGCTTTAATTTAATTGGCGAAATGTGAGTACATTGCTTGCTGAATTAATTAGTAGGAAAAAATAAGTAAGGTTTCTATTACACAAGTTTCCACGTTAATTAGTGTGTATACTAAATGTTGTTAAAAAATATGCCCGTATGAAATTTGCACGCTATATAAAACACGCAAAGCTATTGTTTGTATCTGTTAACCCCCAGTATTAACCCTGGAGGGATCGTCTTCGTTCGTATTTTTATTCGCTCTCAAACGCCGCTCTTAAAGAAACGTCAGTCGCACGCACTACGTCGCCGACATCTCTAACTTTACAGGAACTCTCAATGCCCAGGACTCGTTTTCGAGGACGCTTTCAAGAGGAATTCAGCAGGCGTGGCACTGAAACTTAGGAGGTTCCAACTCGTTGCATCTCTAGAAATATTTTGTAGTATAAGTTTTAAAAGCTATCGGCTAGCCTTTGTGAAGGTTTTGCGTTGAGATGCGAAGCTTGGTATAAATCCTAGGGAACAAATCGATCTACTTTGAATTCATACGCGACAAAATGCAATTGATATGCTATTAACGAAAAAAATCTTTCTCGTTGCTAATTTAACATGGAATAGAGCCGTCACTAAAAAAAGGTTTCTTAACTTCTTGACGCCCACCATACTACAATCAGGGAGATTTTTAAGTGGGAATTTGAATCTAACAACAAGGAAATAAAGTTCAATCACCTTTACTCTTAAATGCCTTCTCAATTGTGAAACAAATAAAATTGAACTTTATGCTCATTAAAATATAGTTGAAACTAAATTGACTAGATTTTGTACCTCCTAATAGCACACCGGGTCTCACGAGCAAGTTTTCTGAAATCTGACTTTTCAGACGTAAAAAGTCTTTAAATAACTAGGGTAAACGCTACTAGCCACCAATTTTATATACTGAGGCTGTTAGTAAAGAAAGTTTAACAGAGCCCCTAGCCAAGATGCGTTCGCTACCTAGCGCTTCTATTCGTTTGGTTATTAAACCAATCGCATCACTGGTAGATCACGTGACTTTTCGAATGACGTGATCTACCAGTGACGCGATTGATTTAAAAACAAAACGAATAGAAACGCTAGTTAGCGAACTCATCTTGGCCTCCAAATAAGCTTTCTGGATCTAGGTATTCTATTTTTATCGCAGAAATATCAGCGTATCTTTTCGCACTTATTATTGCAAAGTGGCCAGTTACTGGCTGGAGGTGGCCAGTAATAGACGATTTACCCTAGACAGTATTTTTCGAAAATTAAACCAAAGTATTCCTGTCAGATCAAATACCATACAAAATTAATACACTGGAAGAGAACTAAGTGAGCACTGTATTCCATTACAGTAAACTAACATCGAGGAAACCATTAAGAGTTAATACAATACATCAGAAATCAATAGATTTTCCCGACCTGGATTCTGCGGCGACGCTCGCTCTGAGGCACTTGACACAATATTCATACTTACTCCTTTATTGGTAACTACGAGAGCCCTAAACGTACTTGCACCGACACAGATCCATTCATTATTTTGAGATATTGTTATTCTGCGTCAGTACTTTAATCAAAACACATTTTATACAGAATGTTCACAGTTTACACGGTTAATACGGGATGTTTGGTAATCAACTGTATTAATAGGATGTTTTGTGGTTACATCTTGTTTTATGAGACTTTGTTACGAAATATATATTTTTTCTAAGTCCTCTACTTTTGACAAAATACACTTGTTGTACGGGATGAAACAGGATCATTTTCAATATTTTTGACTTTATTTGCTATAGTTTAAAGCCTAGCCTAAGCTATAAGGGTATAAAGCGCGAAGCCTATGTCTATCACGGGACGTTTTTTGGCTGATGTGATGATTCTGATGACGAAAGCATGGCATACTTGGTACTTTACTTTATAACATATATGTATATGTACACAAATACCTTTTGTACAAATATTTTACGAAAATCTCTAATTCCGCCGCAGGGTATGAGCCTCCCCTTAATTTTTCTACTAGTCCCGGTTCTACCCCACTTGATACAAAAGAAAACCACAATACAATTATATACACTACAAAAAGGCAAAGAGCAGAGAAATAACGGTAAGAATACCCCATTGGTATGTAAAACGTGGTCACTCTACTCCGTCGGGCTATAATTGTATTTGCAGAAGAACTGCAGTGACGACGCTTTGAGCATTTTCCGAGACCGTCTTACCCTCAGCGAATAACGGACTCGTAATGAGATGTGGCAATAAGATTTCAACATTTTAAAATATTATTGTGTCACAGCAAAAATCTCTAGGGAGAATTCAAAGCAATGCAGATGCTGCTCCTCAGTGAATATAATGATGGCGTATTTACCCGACTGGGTAAAAAGAAGGATAATGTTTTAGACTTGTATGTATTAATTGTATGTATGTATTAAAATAAAATCTATATGTATGGTTAAAGTTCTATCTATAAGAGACAAAAAGACTGGCCCGCGTTGCGTGTGTCACTTTCAATTCAATCCAAATTCAAATCAGTTATTATATCAATATAGTAGATTTCACAATTGAATTATTTTAGCTTATAGCTAAAACAATAAAACAGACTTAAATTTGAATAAAAACCAGTCTTCCAAGCAATCACAAACTTCTGAAATCAATTTAACTTTACCTCTGCCATTTGAAACAGCGCGCAATAACGATGAAAGACATCAATTGAAACGGCTATTTTACTATCCACAATTTGCACGCAGCGCCGAACTACGTGGGTTCTTTATGCTGGAGAATTTATATCTTCAAATCCAGTGACTTAAACAAGTAACGAGTCTATTGAGAGATAATAAGGAAAATGAGAAAATCACCCTGTATCCTTCCTTCGCATTTCACGTAAACTTTTGCTTTTCACAAATATATCCACTTTATCAGATCGTCTGAATCATGGTTTTGCTTATCTGATAATTTTCAGTTTTACAGTTGAATGTTATAGAAATGTGTTCTTTTTGTACCAAGTATTAGTAAACTATATAAAAATCATAGCTTATCGTTACTCTGTCATAATGAAGCATTCTAATTGTGAAAGAATTTTTGAAATTGGTCCAGTCGTTTTTGAGTTTATTCGTTAAAATATTAAAAAATCCTCTTGATAATAATATTAGTGTAGACTATTTTAATTTTACTCTTCGCATTTATAGTAATACTAGCGACCCGCCCTGGCTTTGCTTTGTTTTATGTGAGTTTTCTGTTAAAAAACTTTCGCATGAAAATCCATTCCGTTTTTTAGGAGGTTAGCGAATTTGTTTCATTTACATACTTTGAACAAAGTATTATGTAAAAAGATAAAGATAGAAAGGATCGATAACATTTGTAGCTCTGCCGACTTTTCTTTCCTGGTTTAAGCGTCAACAATCAGTCCTTTTCGCTAGCTTATCATTGCTAGCAACAAAGAAATACGTAATTCCAAGGCAACTCATACATTGTGCGCAATGCGGTTTTTATAAGTACCCACAAGTGCATGTAAATTGCATTAAAAGAACAATACTCATCTCATTGGGGCGAAGTGCATTCCGCAGTGCGCTGTTCGTTATAGGATGAAATGATTATAACTTTGCGGGTTGGAATCAAATGGCTTTATTCAGAGATATTTCGTTTTCAACTAATACAGGGTGATTTTTAATTTGACTGCGCTGTAAAATCTATAAAATGGCGTAAATTCTATGCAAGTACAGAATTGACAGCTTGCCAACTGTCGTGTAACATTAAGGTTCTTTAATGGATAGCTAAAAGAATGTTAAACATATATTCGTCATGTTTGGAGACATATCTGGAACTATTTTTTTTATAGTGCAAAATCATCACAAGACCGAAAAACCTGTCGCGTTTAAAACACCCCTTTAACGATAGCAAATAGGATAAAATGTTATATAAGCACTATGATTTGCACACACGGTAATTATATTACGAGTATGTATTGCTAATCACCTTAAACAGCTTTACCAGTAGAAGTATATACACTTAGATCAAAACAGTCAAGGCATAGCCTAAATCATAGCTTTAGAAATGGTATTTGTATATGAAGGTAAGATTTGTATTGACTGAAAAATATTTACTTTTAAAATGCTCATTGCATGGGATTTATACAAAAAAAAAATGCAATACGATTTTTCTTTGATGTTACCCAATTAAAAAAGTATTTCGCATTGCCAGTTCAGCATGATTCCAATTAATGGATTTATGTGTGTGGCTAAGGGCTTTGTAGTATTATAAGGCGATGGGCTTTCAACCTGTCAATAATATACTAATAAACTTGTTGGCCTGATTGTGCAAAATGTGGTTACAGAATTATCAACAAGTCTTTTTGGAGTTGTTGGTATTTCTGTAGCTCTGCCTACCCCAGTCTGGGATTGAAGGCGTGATGTTTTGTATGTATGTTTATGGCTTTGTATTAGCTGTAATACGTTGATTGTCTAGAAAATATTAATGAAACATCTACCCATACTGAGACCCGCAAAGAAGTGTCTCAAGGGTGTATCATATACAGGGTGGAAACTAGAGATGGGGCCATAAAAACATTTTTTGTGCAGCATTAAGGCTTCAGGTAGATGTCTTTCTCGTCTCATCTGTTCAACATGTATAAACTGATTATTCACACTACATATTTATTTGGGTAAGCAAAACGGTGCAAATAGTTCTAAATTATAAATCAGGTGGTTTTTATACGACCAGTAAAGCTGCCACAACTTACTAACAAAATCAAAATAAACCTAAGTCTTAAGTACCCTAAAACGGCAAATGGCATGAGACCGTAGCTAAAAACAATTAAATACATACATAATATCACGCCTTCATTCCCAGAGTGGGGTAGGCAAAGCTACAGAAGTACCAACAACTCTAAAAAGACTTTTTGATAATTCTGTAACGAATTAGATAATAATAATAAAATAGCATAAGGTAAAGACACCAGTAGTCGACAAAGGACCAATGTTCGACATTGATTCTTACTTAAAGAAGATAAGAGTTATTCATTTGTTTTGCAACAATCAATTTATAACCCTATGATCTTAGAATTAAAAGCTTCTGTCGATTATTGGTGCATGTCAGCTAAAAGTGTCGAACATTGGTGGTGTTACCTTACACAAATCCAACATGCAGACTACGACTTTGATAAACAGATTTCAAAGTTACTTTATGAGATTTATAACAGTCTGCTTAAATGTTGATACAGAGTTAAAAAAATATCGGCCTCAACAAAGTAATCCTTATTAATCTATAATATAAAAATGAATCGCAAAATGTGTTGGTAAGCGCATAACTCAACAACGCCTGGACCAATTTTACCAATTATTTTTTTATTGTGTTTCTTACTGTCAGGAGAAGGTTCTTATGAAAGAAAAACACTGAAAAATCCACCGGAAAAGTCAGAAATTTGCAGCGAGGCGAAGCCGCTGGCGGGCCGCTAGTATAATATAAATGTGAAATCGTGGATGTTTGTTAGCCTTTCACGCAAAAACTACTTCACTAATCATCATGAAACTTTGTACACATATTCTAGGAGGTACTAGAAGGAACATAGGATAGTTTTTATAAAAAAAACGTGTGTTACGAAAAAACATTGCAGCGGGCGAAGCCGCTGGCGGGTCGCTAGTTATTATATAAAAATAAATAAATATCAGGAGCAATCTCACACAAATCCCAGGCTTGTACTATGAGTACAACGATAAACATACTTATGTAGAGAAATATATACTTAAATACATAGAAAACATCCAAGACTCAGGAAAAAAATTCGCGCTCATCACACGAATATCTGCCCTTACCGGGATTTGAACCCAGGACTGCTGGCTTCGAAGGCAGGGTCACTCCCAACTAGGCCAACGTGTCGTCGTATTTTATACAAGTTCTACTTGAAAAGGAATTAGCTTTATTTCTAACGTGTAACATTGAACAAATTCAAGATTCTAAAACATAAACTTAAAATAAAATAAAAACGATAATGAGAATCGCCCAGTTTCTCTTCCACAGATAAAGTTAGAAACTATATTGTCTAGCTACGTCGGCCGCAGCAGGGTGCCAGTGCATTTGACAATAAAATTAAATTAAGCAATTCCCGCGGACGGTTATGAAGAGCGACGCGGACTTTTACTGCGCCGGAGCGACCCACGGACCACCTCCCAAATCAAATTACAGTAATTACTCCCGCGATCTGTTTCAAATTAATTAATTTACGCGTAAACCCAATTATGTATGCCTCACATTGTTCCAATTACGGTCTGTAGGGGCTGGCGTGCCGTTAAGGATTGAACCGGAGACCCCTGGTTTAGACAACGAGACTGACAAAAATAATAGTTTTAAAATTTGACTATTTGTATGACTTAAACAATTCAATACAGTGTATCTATATCATCTGCCATATTTTTTTTACTCATGCATGTGTTTTAGATCATATTTATCGTAAGTCACAACGTATTTTTTCAAGAATAAAGTATAAATTCGTTTCTAACAGATCAATTAATAATTTTTGTTACATCATAATGATAGTTTCTTCTTCGGAGTAACTCATTTCTTCATCGAATTTCACTTCATCGAACGCTATTTTCTGCTGAAACCATAATGTTTTCAGGGCATATAAAACATTAATAATTAATGTTTAAGATACCCTGAAAACATTATGGTTTCAACAGAAAATAGCGATTAGCGAATACATTCGATGACAGCCCTTCTTCGGTAACAGTTTTGGCATTACTTTGTCATTTACCACGATTTTAATAAGCAAATCTCTTTCGTTATTCGCTTGCCACTTAACTTCGCAATCTAGCTCCAGTAAACATAGTTCAGCTCGTGATTACCTGTAAACCACACTCTTATTTCCCCAACCGCAAACTTATTGACATTTTCCAACAAATAGTGCGAATATTTCCCCTTATTTTTGTTAAACTTCTGCATTGGACAGTGATCGATAGTGTGCGAACGGGTTATCGTGCCACAAATATTTACAAAGTTTACGGATGCGACCCAAGCGGACAATGATCCATCGCTTTTTGAAAATAGTTCTGGAGAAATAGACATCAAGTAAACAGGCCAGTCGTATGAGGCCCGATATTGATGCAAATAGAACCCTTTCTTATTAAAACAAACAATATTAGGAGCAGCTGCCGTCTGTTGACTAGGTATATGTTTTGTACGAACATCATTCTGTAGATTTTGTTTTAACGTAGTCGGTCAAGTTACTGACTAACATTATTACTAACCTAATCTAATAAATATTATCTCAAATTCAAAAATGAAAGCAGTTTTAATTCTCTTTTTATGGTTCCGTAATCAAACTAGAAACCCTTATTGTTTCGCCATGTCCAATTATTTTTTAGACTCAAGTGCCCCCCCCCCCCCTACCGCCAAAACTACAGATACTAAAATTCTGAAAAAAAACTTAAATGAAAGAGCATAATATAACGAATTTAAAGCGCTAATTTTTGTTAGAGTCAAGTGAAAATAACATTGGTAAGAAACTAACATAACATATTATAAAGACGAAATAATCAAAGCATAAATGGGTTTTTAATACTTACTTTTTGGCAGATTTTATTTTATGATAAGGAGAAGGCACACGAGCACTCAGGCTACCTGATGGTAAGTGGAATCTGAGACATTTGAATTCTCAAGACTACAATCCTAAGACCTCAAATGCGTTGCCAACCCTGAGGACTAAGATGGAATGCCTCCATGCTAGTAATTTCACTGGTTGTCTTATCCCCACGTCGGAACACAATAACGCGAACACTGTTGCTTGGCGGGTGGTTAATGGATAAGATGGTGGTAGTGATCCGGACGGACCCTGCACAGGGTCCCACCACCACTAAACTTGTTATTGTTAGAAGTAAAGGTTATTTAGAATTTGATTTTTGATCGCTTGTTTCATCACTATTTCAACCCAAAATGACGACTGCTGGGCAAAGGCCTTCCCCAAGGATTAGTACTTAAATTGGTTTTGTGGTACTTGCATGCATCGATTTTTAACGAATTTTACCGTGTCGCTGCTCCATTTCGTGGGAGGCCAACCAATACACGTGGCGGTCGTCACACGAGAACCTTACCACACCACGGCCTCTTCAACATTGACGTTGTAACATTAGGTCCAATTCGGGCTGCGTTATTTAATTTGAAATATTTGTAAACCTAAATTTATAAACGTTATATTGATCCAAGTATAATAAGAATAGAGTTTGATTATTATAAATTTAGGTTTAATGATAATAATTAAAATTAGAGAACACTCCGAATCGGCCCTATTGTTGCTTTCGTTAGATCTTTAGTTATAATGATTTTAGAATTCAATCCGGCAGAAATTTGCTACATAATAATTGAAATGAAGTAAAATTATAAGAATGTCATATTCTCATATATTTCTTTGTGTTGAAAAATCTGTGTGTATCCAAGATTTTAGTGTTGGGTTTTTTATGGTATTTATTTGATATTAAATATCACACATCACCAGTGATCGTACTTTTTCCAGCGTTTTTGGTGCGCTGACGTCAAATGACACACGACAGCGACCTAGGGTTGTCGACGTGTATAATATGATTGACGTTTAAAATTATGTACTTAATATTATGTTGATCGTGTCATTTTTTTAGCACAATAGGAACAAAATATTAAAGAACCTTTCCTTATTAAAAATCTATGCTCACTTAACAGTTTCTCCATTGTTCAAATCAGTTAATAATAATTGCTTATTTTCACACACAAAATCAACGCAACTGTTCTTAGCACTTGACGGGACGTCAGTGAAGAAACAAAATGACTTCTATATTTTATGCACTGCCATTACCTACGCACTATACTGTCTATGCTAATATATAGTTATTATATCAATTCCTAATCATAAATATGAACTATAACCTGAGATAAGGATTCATTGCAACCGTGTTACATTTCCTCATATACTCGTAGTAAATTAACCCTTCATTTCATTATGCATATTGGGTTTACATGTTCTGATAATATTTTCTGTAGGTATTTCCGATTTTTTTAATACGTTATTTGATTCTTGGTTCAAACAATTTAATATTGGGCTCTACTGACAACCCTAGCACCGCACCAAAAATGCTGGAAAAAGTACGATCACTGCACATCACATATCAGCATCATCTCTTATTATCACTTTGCTGTTGTCTCATTTCTTCCTTCTGCTTTTTTTTCAGTGCAATTGTTGCGAATGAATGTGTTTCTTTCTTCTTTTTTTTTTCACAAACTTTCTACTAATAAAGCAACGGTAAGTTTATTCAGTTTTGGTGGGGATTGAATATCGTAAACTATTGTCTTAGAAAATTATATTTAAAACTACTAACTACCGCCTCAAGGTTTTTTTATAGACAATTTAAAAGGAACTACTTAATCATCACTAGCGGACTCTGAGAACGGTCGTAAATTCCTTAAATAAAAAATTCGTCTAAAACACCATGTTTTGATTTGAAACCATTTTGAGGACGAAGAAATAGGATCAAGTTTTTATCTCATCCGGTGACTATAAATTACCAAAATGGCAGATTTTTATCAGTTAGTTAGATATGCATCATCAAAAATCCGGTCAAGTGGGAGTCGGATTCCCCTTGGTGTGTATTATTGCATTATGGTTAGAATGTTATGTTCTAATATTGATTAAAGCTTATAACGATCCCAATTCACGCTTATTCGTTTTTTAATATTTGTGGTTTTTCTTTAGAGATTTTACTATAATAATACCAATTTGACGGTGGTATGTTTTAACGTTAAAAAATATTTTAGTTATTAGTTTAAAAGATACATCTTTTTAAAGTTAAGACAAATGTACGGATGACAGACGGAGGCCTTCGAGAACCTTAAAAATCCACTTCCTAACCTCCAGTTAATCACCAATCGATAAAAATAGAACCAAGTCGAATATAATATTTATAGCACGCCTTTTTGTTTAACCTCCGTATGGAAAACCTCTTAGCGATTTTGCTCGCTCCTATAAAGAGCAAACAAACAACTGAGTAGTTTTCATTATTTATTCTATCTGGCGAGAACTTTTAGAGCATTTGTTGGTATAAAATGAGTATCCTGTTCTCCCACGATTCGCTATCGACAAGAATTATCAATAGACGGGGTAATGCCCCGATAATTCAATATTGCTGTACAGTGTCGTGACAAAACTTTTAACTCTGCTACGTCTCAGCTGTTTAATAATTGGCAAGCTGGAAAACAACATTGTGAAATTGTTATACAAACAGTTGGGTAGAATCAACGATCATTTTTATGGCAAGGGGACATGACAGCACATATACCACCCATTTCATCATCCGGACAATGACAGGTGACAGGTGACATTTCAGAACACATGCCACAGTTTATATGAAACCCAGTGAATCAGCGTGTTAACTTTGCAATGTATACCGAATTGTCACCTGTCACGTTTCATTGTCAAGATGGAGACATAGGAGGCTCATAGTAAGTAAGATCTGAGACCTATAGATATTTACATTCTCAAGATTTCAATCACAAGACTGCAATCCTAAAACCGCAAACGCGTTGCCAACACTATGAACTAAGATGGAATGCTCCTAGTAATTTCAACGGTTGTCACACTGGAACACCACAATGCCAACATTGCTGCTTGGTGGTATAGGGTTTAAAGATAAGGTGGTAGCAATTTGGACGGAAGGTCCTTCCACCAGTAAAAGACCCAGAGATTTTAACAGAGATATTGTAGACTGAAAGCAACATACCGCCTCGGTAATTTTGTATGTGGAAATGTGAATCTTTCTGCAAGGAAATAAAATTCAATTACCTTTGCTCTTAAAAGCCATTCCCAATTTTGAAACAAATAAAAATGAAGTTTATACTCACTAAAATATAGTTTAAACTAAATTGCCATCGATCATTATGTACCTCCATAGCACACCGGAAAAACATGTATATTTTGTTTATTTGCTTTCAACCCAAATCCAAAATACCCGTTAAAGGCTCATCGCACTGTCAGTAACCGAATCAAATAAGCAGATTTTTGTTTATATAATTACGAGTCAGGTTTTGTTTATAAGAAAAATATTGAATTACGTTACGTCCCACATGCCACGCTCCGCCGCTGCGCTACGAAGGTTGCGCGTGAGCAACAACAGCTTCCTGCGCGTCATAGCGAACAGGCTAGACAGTCATTATTTACAACACTGGGAAATCCTGCTACACCTTGTGAACTTATTAATCTTCTTTTAAGCCAAACTATGAAAAAATAAAACAGAAATAAACGCAAACTTGACAAAATTATTATGCAATCTCCTGGTCTGCCGGTCCATAATCTTGGCAGTCATTTTTATTCGACCAATTTGATGGTTGAAGAATAAAATCGTCTACATAAAAATGAGGCCAATTCGGATAGTACGGCCAATTTGACACAGAGTTTTCTAATTTAAAATATGTAAACATAAACTTATAGACCATTCCGCCCTCCTAAGCCAATACGCAGTATCTCAAATTCAATTTCCAAAGCAGATTAGATCCTATGCTGTTTGTAATAAGGTTGCGTTTGCTACAGGAGTTTTGTCGGAGATACTGCCTTTTGTGCTAGCAGGGCAGCATTCTAGTCAGCTACCAAACACACAAACATTATAATGTTAATAGATAATCGTGTAAGTAATGAATAAACAACAATTGTATTCTTAGCAAATAACCGCTGTTACTAATTTATAAGTGGCTGTGCTCTACAGGGTGATCTACTTTTAAGTTAATTTATGGACTTGACAGAGTTGCCCCATGTGCTTCTGTTTAGTCTACAAAAGAAAATAAACTTTTACCGAACAATCGCGTGTGATATCCATGGATTTAATTCTCTTATAAATCCGTGGGAGGGTTTATAAATAATTCGATATTGGCGTAATTCACCTTAACACGAGTGAAAGTCATTGATTAAAATTAGAAATAGAATTAGAAGTTATATACCACCTGTAATAGAATGCAGTTAATAATTAGGACTTATTGGGTATTGTCTAATAGATATTTATAATTAGAGAACATAGATTTCAATCGGCCCCAAATGCCCCAATATCCTTAATGCCTTTATCAAAATTAGTAACGTAACGATCATAAACACAATATGGTCAACATAACCTTGTCTGCCACAGCAATGAAATAAGCAATATCTACCCACAAGGCTTGCTAATATTAGCCGGTTAATGGTGTAAGGTGTTACTAAAACCTCACATCTAAATTATTATGCAACAGTACAACACGTGGAATTGTATAATGTATTATGATTGTGCTTTAATAAAGTTAAATAAAATTAATTTACTTAAGACTGATTTAATTTTATAGGTTATAGGTTCATCAACGTTTAATTTTTAATAAAAACTACTATAGTCACAGTAAAAATAGCGATGATTTTGGTTGAAATATTTCAACACTACTAAACCGTACTTAAGACTAAAACTAAGTTAAATACGAGATTTAACCAGTGCTGCGAAGATTTTAACTTGCGTTAAAGCATTAGGTTAAAACCTATTAAAGCAACACAATGTGCAGTCAGATTTCCATTTCTGTCAGTGCATAAAATAGACGAGTCCGTATTTACTGGTCGAATGAGTAAATTGCAAGTTTGCACTTGGCTAATATTCCGGTGTTAACCTGAACTACAGATGCATTGAGGCAATATCATTGTTCCCATTTGTTTGCTATACAGGGTCGTATGTGGATCGGTCGGTATGGGCTAGTATAAGACAAACAAAGATCTTTTCTTAGGAACCATGTTATCAATTTTAGTGTCAAGAAAAACTGCATTCATAGATTAAAAAAACTAGTACTCATTTCGGGAATCGAAGCCGGAAGTTTTAAAAATAAAACGTACATTGTTTCTATTTAGACATCGATTGTGAAGGTCTTTAGCAGTAAATGTTGAAACATGATATCTAAAATAAATAAAATGCATTGTTTTCATATCTTATAATTTAATTTAGTACATAGGTGTTCGGAATGACAACCTGGGCCTCTATTCAACTGCGTTACAACGATATCGTTTTTGACTTGTTTCCGTATTGTTAACGTTTTGATAACTCTTATGTCGTTTACAATAATGGCGACTGTGACATAAACGATTCTTAAACGTGTCAAACACGATATCGTTTTAACGCACCTGAATAGAGGCCCTGAGCGTCTACCCGTTGCCGTTATCTTATAGACAAAATTACATAAACATTTATACATAACATCACGCCGTCATTCCCAGAGTGGGGTAGGCAGAGCTATTGAAATATTAATAACTCTAGAAAAACTTGTTATTATTTCTATAACTTTGCACAAACAGGCAGACAGACAGAGACCAAATCAGAAGAAATTAACTTAAAAACTGCAATTTTGAAACTACAAATGCATATTATTTCATATTTTTGACATTATTAATTAATTCCATTTAAAGAGCACCTATGTGGTCAACATAGTGCACATATAATTTGATTCACGTCTGTTCCCCCTTCGTTAACCCAGCCAGCGTCGCACGACACAATACTGTCTGTCTTAATGCAAGAGACAGTCATTTGAATTTCCTGCACTCAGACGTTTGAGTTGTCTAATTGGATACGAGGATAGGCACCTTAGGACATAAAGGAGCTTGCACCTCTGCTGTGAACACTGTCTTAGTACAAGTCTAACAAAAAAAGGTTTAAAAATCCGACGGCATGTTTGGATATTTTCATCTATATAAAATACCTATTTTTCACACTTTTGTACCTATAAATTCTAGTATTTTTTTATAACAGTACTCAGCGCTTCTAAGACAAATCTAACGACACATTGTTTGTCAAAATCGGGTCATCCGTTCAGTCTCCATACAAATAAACATACATGGCTAAGGTCCAAACTAGCACGCTAGCACGCCTAAATTGGGCGCGCTAGTTCACGCAATAAAATTTTCAATAAAATTGTAAGGATAATTTTCGCAACACAACGAATTTATTTTCGTTCTATGATCTAACTTTTGGGTCTTCACACACACGTCAATACGATTACTCTCGTCCTTCGATAGCCAGGTGATAAGGTCGATGGGCATACTAAATCCCTTATTTTCTATTATTGTACATAGCAACAGTCTAATTAAGTTTGTATTTCTCTGCCATCCCAAAGAATCTAAATAATTAAAAAACTTTAGACGTCTCCGCTAATAGTATTGTGTTGGCCTATATTTTACTTTTCCTTAAGCATTCCATTTCCCATTTTATATTTATTTCTTGGAACGATATCGTTTAGGCCTTTGTAAGTGTTTTACCAGCCATTGAGAAAAGACAAGAAGTTCTTTGAGGTGAGCTGCTGCGCTTTGTACGGATATTGGTTTACTGCCACTTTTAGTGAAAAATTATGATAAGCGAAGATAGACACACGATGATGCTTTGCGGCCGTTCTTCTTTTTATTCAAAATCCTTTTAATGCCATGTACAAAATAATACCTATCTGTTACCCAACTATAAAGATCCTAACCGTACAGTTCTCCTCCAGCCAAGGAAACGGTGCTATTTGGTCAATGTCAAGTTCGATCTCCATTCCGCCATAATATTATGCTAAAACGTAAAAAGTACATCAGCTAATTCGTCGAGTACGATTACACCCGACCCGGGCGACATTACTCTTGTTAACAAACACCGGATTGACAGGGCCAAAATGTACCACTGCTAGTGATTTATTAAATATCCACTTAGTTTATCGACATCGATAAAAAGCAATTTTTAATTAACATTACTATAACTAAAGGCGAAATTTGAATATCTTTTAATTATGTACAAACCTATTTTATTTATACTTATCGCAACTTAACTTACAAACGGTTTATGACATTGACGTAGACTCGAGTCACTTTTGACAACCATTGAAATTACATAAAATAACAATTCATTCAGTACAACAATATTATTTGGTAATATTGAAAACCTTTATGTTTTTCAAGTCTGTTAAGAATGCCTTGCTAGAAAAAAGATCGTTTATATTCATGGAAAGCTGACCATTCAGATATAGAACTAAAGGCACGACTTACTTTTGCAAAAATTGTAAAATCCATATTATGTCACGAAAAAGTAGTCGATAAACTTAGTTGATATTAAATGAATGACTAGCACTGGTACATTTTTGGCCCGACCAATCCGGTGTTTGCTAATTAACGCGAAGGTGTTTGGAAAGAGAAATGCGTTAGAATGTAAGTCACACCATTTTCTGCCAGCGCGTAGTACCATTGAACTGGGAACGCGTTTTCCTTTTCCCTTGTCTTAGGCTGCCTTTTCACGAGAGTGTGCTGCGTTCATATTTTTGCGTTATAAGTTTTTAAACCATTCGCGTCACTACTAGATCACGTCATACGAAGAGTCACGTGATCTAGCAGTGACGCGATTGGTTTAAAAACCAAACGAATCGAATCGCTAGTTAGCGAACGCATCTTGTCTAGGGCCTCTGGTCTTCATGTTCTCGGGACGATGTCATCATAGGTCAGCCAACGCCTCTTTTAAAGCAGCTTTATTTCTGGGAATTTGACTCAAATAGACAACTTTCCTCTTTTTGCAGATTTGCAGTAATTCAAGAAGATATAAATTCGCTGAAAAGCAACTCCTTGGCATACTTACGAGTCAAAAACTTTCTGTGCATTTCTATTAAAGATATTGAAACTGCTTCTGGGGTAAAATTAAAATTGTCTGAATAATCTTACAGCGAGTACAGACAGCATATACAAAGAGAATATTATACTTTTGAACTTTGTTACTACTTTCTTTGAGAACAATATTTGAACTCGATCGCTGGAACGCTAATTGCCTTTTCTGTTGCATCGCTATGCCCGTTTCTGTATTTAACTGTGATCATCCTACTGGGGGGTTATTATGACACGGCTATGCAGTTATGGTACGGTGAGCGTAATAGACAGAGCTATAACAGTTACATAGGTCTGTCCTTTTCTTTGAGCGTAAACAGAACCGCATAATACACCCTCTGTGCTTCTGTTCCACTTTGATTACAACATACTACTACCGTATTTTTGACGTTGTGGTACCTAGAGCTCTTATTCCCTTGATAAATAATGTAAAAAAACAACATGGTTTTGATGGAAAATTGAAACAAAGTAGAATAATATGCCATTTAGTTAAACTTGTTTATTTTGAAGAAAGCAGTAAGGCCAGTTTATCTCCGCACCTATAATTTTTTTATTCGCCAAGGTAGAACGTGAGCACATGGCAATTATAAACCTAATGAAGTTTTGTGCAAATGGGCACAAATTGTCACAGAAATTTGTTAAAACATTGTCCCCTGATATTTATTTATTTATAGTGTAAGCCTAGAGCTTAGCTTAGGACTGTTTGAAATGAGGTTGTGGGCCACCTTTGTCTATGATCTATTTGACAATGCATTTCAAAATTTAATCTTTGAATTCGTTTTGTTTTAGAAGAGAATCTTGTTCGTATGTGTCGATGTCAAAAGTGTATCGGCATAAATTTATTCATTTCATATTTGAATATTGGACATAATTATTGTCTCTAGTTACATATAATAATATATTATAAAATGAAAGTTTGATCAAACTTTTAATCCGTTGTGCTTATTCGTGCCACTGTTGCCCATGCTATATGTACACTATCAGAGACAAGTTCAAACTTCACCTCTATGAGATTGTACCCTCTTTATTAGTTACTATTACGCTGTTAACGGCTTATGTGCAAGTCCTTAACAGCTTCACGGTATGCTCACAGCGGCAGCGTGACGAAGCCTCGTTATCAGACCACTCGGGACCACCAGCACAAACTAAGGACCACATTGTCAATTAATACGTGGAACTAGCAAACCTGACCACGAATTTGAGTTCCAAACTCTCAGATTAATTTATGTTTTACCCGAGTAAGAAGAAAAGTTAAGGAAAACTGTATTTTAAACCGGTCAAGTGCTAGTCGAACTCGCGTACGGTTTGTTATGTAAAGCAGTTTTTTATTATTTGTGGGTGCCACTGGACGCTGGGTACAATTTTGAAGAGTTGTTTCATTGTGATATTTGTATCTGCCAGAAAGTGACAAAAAATAGTTTAGCGGTCTTAACAGAAGCGCGTCCACCAGAGTAAGTCTGCCGTCCTCAAACTAAAAAGCCGTTAAATGCAAGAGGGTCATTTTGAGTTATGGCCAAAAAACGTTTGAAACTATGTCTCTACAAACTGGTGCACGATATCGATGTAATTTTTTTTATATACTAAGTAATGAGGGTTGCTTTATATTTTTATATGAATTTAATATTTTTTTACTCATTTTTTATTGGTAAAATCTTTAATTTTCCTTTTTAGCTATGGACCTGTTGAATTTAATGTAATACTTTACATAGCTTAATGACGGTTAAAGTATGTTTAGCGGCCTTCTAGCTCAGTAATTTAGGTTATCCGCGTTACATTTTACAAATATATCAAAAATTATATAGAAAACATAACTAAAAGGCGGTTATATGACATAGCCACTTTTTAGCTATGTATGTCTAGTTAAAACTATGCAAACATACATGACTAGAAAACGGCCACGCGACTTTAACTGCCTTCTAGTTAAAAAAAGGTAAATGAGGTGGAATCTGACATATAGTTTTAATATTCAATGCTTGAGAAAAAGGCAGTTAATTGCAGAACAAATCACAATAACTGCTTTTTTGTTATGTATTGCAATCAAAATATGTTTTTATCTCCAATGACTTGGGGAAGTTACTGCCACAATGTTATTTGGATCCCTTAGAGGAGTGTGAAACTACATTATGCAAGGAAAAGAAAGTTGTGCTACCTGCGTAATACGTAAAATAACTGCAAAATTACTGTTTTATTAAATAGAGGGGTGTCCCAGAATTTAACGCAAATATTACGTATAAGAAAACCTCTTCCATACTGGTCAAGAATTTAGTTTTAACTTTCTAATAATATTAATTAACTTAATAGTTATAATGGTTTTCATGATAATAATAAATAACCTTGCGGTACGTGATGTTTTTAGCCCTTGCTTCCGCTGGCTAAAAACATATGTAATTTGTAATTCTAATACTTGAGAACTGTAAAGCTGGAAATTTAAATGCAGTCCTAAGAAAATTTATAACTCACTAGGTTAATTTACTGGTCAAAAATACACTACAACAGAACGGACATATTATTATTAGGTACAAAAAAGCAAAATTAGACCATATTTGTTGCACTGCACTGTGAAGTCAAATAGGACCCAGCTTTTGTTCTGGCTGCAGCACATGTTCAGTGCTGCAGCCGAAGCAGCAGCGCTGGTTTTCAGCTGAACCCATATATAAATAAATACAGCCTATACATAATAATGCGAGGGACCTTCAATAAGCTCTCGGTATTGATATTTTTTAACCTTTTTAGAAAACTTTTTAATACGGCCGCTAAGTATCATTCATTAAAATTTTAAAAAGTTGAATTCAAATATTCGATGGTTTGATTTTCTGCAATTACCTAATAAACTTGATTACAGGAGTGATTTGCAATGTTAATTAAATTAAATACAAATATCAGGAGACGGATGGATTATGTTTATGTTTATGAATGTCATAAGTCTGCTTATTCACTATCTAAAATTCAAAAGTGGTCAAGTGAATTTAAACGTGGGAGAGAAAGCAACGATGACGACCCTAGACCTGCAGGGCCTGTCGAAGCTACTTCACAGGAAAATGTATAAAAAAGTGGAGAAAATTATATTGGAGAATGGTCGAGTGAAGGTAAAATCGGTAGCTCAAACAACCAATTCTTATTAATTAATGTATACTTCTACTGTATAACGATATCGTCCTTGACCATCTTAACATTATCATACATAAGTTAGTGTGAAATGGGTGCCGCGAATGCTGACAACGCTTCAGAAAGATATTCCTGTTGCTTGTTGATCTGACTTTAACTGAGCTATGCAATGAAAATCCTGATGAGGTACTCCAAAAGATTGTTACTGGAGATGGGTTCATCATTACGGCCGAAAGAGCAAACAAAAGTCCATGCAGTGGCACATTAAAGGAACACCTCACCACAGGAAGTTCAAGGTCATTCCTTCAGCTGACAAGCTCTTTGCCAGAACATTCAGGGATGTTGAAGGAATATTACTGATCGATTATAGAGATAGAGCGTGTAAATATCACAGGACAGTACTACGCTAAATATTTAATGGCAGTTAAAGAAAGTAATCAAAGAGAAGATGCGGGTAAATTACCCAGGAATGTTCTGCTTCTGCCCGACAACGCCCTTGTGCATACTGCTCATATTGTCGAGGCTGTTGCTTTTGAATCTGGGTTCTAAACTTTTATTCACCCACTGTTTAGTCCAAACTTGGCCCCCAGCGACTTCTTTTTGATTCCTAAACTTAAAAAGGTTCTGGGCTGAAATCGATTTTCTGACGATGACCGTTGAATATGTCGTAGATATATTATTTAAAACTAGGTCTGAACGTTTAAAAATATCACTACATAATACAACAAAATACATACATAATAAAACATTACCCTTGCCGCTGTCGGTCCCTATTTATGCCTTTAAAACTACGAAACGGATTTTGATACGGTTTTTTTTAATGCATCGAGTGATTCAAGAGGAAGGTTTATATGTGTAATAATTTACCCGGAGCGAAGCGAGAGCGGGTCGCTAATACTTAATATTGCAATAAACGACCCAAACCAAGATTTCCTGAATACCTCGGATGGGTACGAAATTGAACCGATTGAATTCGGTCACTTAGAAGAAAAGCAAGCTGTAACATTATTTTTTACCCATATTAAGTAGAACTTGTACACAATTTCGAAATTTTGTTTAACTGCGCCAACTTTTGAGAACATGCCACCTTGGTCGAAAGAATTTATTTTTCCTGTACGAAAAGTCATAAGTTGTTGAACGAAAAACGAGAAATATAGTGATGGCTTAGAAAGTATGAATTTATTCTGAATACGTCAATATTTTGGAATAATAGTTTAATGCAATTTACTTACGTCATTGAGAATTGAATATCAAATAGAATTACGAATTATTTATAACAATCATTCAAACCTTAATACCTGTAAACTAATTAACAGATAAGAAAATTAAAACTAACTAACGTATTAGAAACTATGGGTATGTAATAATATTTACGTCAATATCTGGGGCACCCTGTATGTTATAAACTTTGGGTTTAACAGCGAAGTTTTACTATACAGAAAATAAAGAGACTAAATTCGCTACAATACGGTTTATGGATTATTTCTAAATACCCAATATTTACTGAGATACAATACTTGGAACTTGCAGAAAATTTCAAACGAGACTCTTGCGCGGGGGTCGCCTTGCCGCCTTCTAGTTAGGCAATATCGTGTAGCTGTGATTTAATTAAGCAGGGATATATTTTTATTACTATTATTGCTAGCTTATAAAGCCGTGACGGCATTTTTGGTATGTATTTTGATAAAATTAAATTTTATTTACAAAACAATAAGGTGGCTATTGGACATTAACCGCTTTTTTCTTAAGTATACACGGATTGACCGCCTTTTAATCTGTGACCTCTTTGCAGGTGAGTATTGTGTTTATAAGCTTTAAGGCGGCAAAAGTCCAAAAGCCGCTTTTAAGTCGTTGAAAATCAAATAGCCGCCTTTAAGTCTTGTACAGTATTACGTAAAATTGGCAGCTATCAACCTTTAATCACCTTCAAGTTAAGCAAGTGTTAAATAACTGCCTTTTTAGTAGCAATAGCCCAAAAAATCGTCATTTAGCCGCTAGTGTGAAGGCTGTATCTCGGTGGTTTTTAAAGATATTGGCACCAAACCTAGATAGATCGATAGCTAATAATTAGCTGAATCGCGCTGTATAGATAACTCAAAAAGGTCGTATGATCCTTTAGTCGCCTTTTAGTTTAAGGACGGCAGAAGTACTCTTTCACCGAACAATTGTCCTCGCGAGTGATATCCATGGACTTATTTCTCTAATACGTCCATGGGGACTGTCGAAAACTCGACATGAATGAAATACACCTTGTTAAAATAAAGAGCGAAAGCCAATAATTAAAGGAAAATGTGTATACATATAAATTATTTAAAAAAACAGCCACGTGCGAGGCAGACTCGCACTTGATGGGTTCCCTACCATTTTTAAATGGGGTCAAACGGTTCAAGTAATATAACGATTGTTAAGGATTAGCTTGGGATCCTATCATTTTAGAAGAAAAGTTTCACAAACATATCATTTGACAACCCGCGTTTTTTTCCGAAACTGTAAATAAGTCTGGATTTATGTCAGGACCATCGTGTAAAATTTTTCTTTCTTTCTTTCTTTCTTTCTTTCTAAAACACTATAGGTTAGGTTAGGTTAGGTTAGTTAAATAAAAATCTTGAAATATTTTTAGTTACAGAAAAAAAACGAGTTGGCAAATAGATAGGTTGTAAAACGATGCATTTGTCAATGATTTGCCAAGGCAGAGAACCCTAAAAATGGTTTTTTTTTTTTTTTTTTTTAAATTCTTTTTGTTCTTGTAGCGGCAATAGAAATACAACCTTTCACAAAATTTCAACTGCCTACCTATACGGTGTTCATGAGATAAAGCTCGCTATGAGGCAGACGGACGGACAGCGCAAGCTTTTAAAAAGTACAGGTTTGTGACACTGGCTTTATTTCAAAACGGCATTGTAAAACCGTTTCGTGAATTCTGACATTGTAATTACATACATAACATCACGCCTTCATTCCCAGAGAGGGGTAAGCAGAGCTACAGAAATATCAACAACTCTAAAAGGACTTGTTTATAATTTTACTAGCGACCCGCCCTTGCTTAGCTCCGGATTAAAGTATTATACATATAAACCTTCCCCTTGAATCACTCTATCTATTAAAAAAAACCGCATCAAAATCCGTTGCGTAGTTTTTAAGATTTAAGCATACAAATGGACATAGGGACAGAGAAAGCGACTTTGTTTTATACTATGTAGTGATGATGATGATAACCACATTTTACACAATCAGGCTAATAAGTTTACTATTGTATTAGTGAAAGGTTGCAAGCCCATCGCCTAACAGTACTACAAGACCTTATTCCGTAAGTCGCATTGTAATTGAAATTAGAAAGTACTTCTACTGCGAAACCACCACAGCAAACTTCATCGGCATCGGAGAAAATTAATAACCTAACCTAACTTTGTTTTTGTCATCCGCATTTCCCGTCATTAAACACCGCCCGCTCGAAATATAATTTCAAAAGTTAAACTTAGTTTGTCATCCGCAGCGCACTCCACTTTGAGCTCTTTGTAAACTAGTCCGGCACTCCATGTCCAGGGCCCCAACTTTCAATAAATTTAAAAGCGCAAATCCAACGGTTTGAAGCCGCAATAAGCTGAATGCTGCTTTAAGTGCTTCCGATAAAGGCTCGGCAAAGTGGGTCTATGCATAGATGCTGCCATCTTTAAACTAAAACGAGGATAAAAAATGCGGTGAATAAAGTTATAGCCGGCGTGGCGCTTTGTACGCGCCGATGGAAGTAATGCTTTGTAAAGGTGGAATCCTGGCAATTTTAAGAGGCCGTATACAAAATATTGCCGATTTCGCTGATAAACGTGATTTGACAGACATGATTTTACTGTTGAAATACTTTACTTCTGCAAACTTTAACGCCTGACACGAAAGATAATTTCGATTTTCAACGAATTTTTAAGCAATATTTTTGTTTTTATTATTTTATTTTGATTAATCGGCCTGAAACTGGTGGCTGTTTAGAATATCGCATATTCTCGAATAGTTTTGACTTCTAAAAGGTATAAAAAATTACAAATTTTTCCTGTAAAAGTAGTCTAAAAAATTTATAAATAACTTTTTACAACCTTCATATTTTTTTTATGTAAAGAAATAATTAACTTGGCAAAGTTTTATAGAAAATGGTCTGTACATTGTTTTTGATTTTGGCTACTTAAAACTCTTGTTCATAAAATTAAAACAACAGTTATAAACATCAGTTCAAAATCAATCCATTACCTTGAAAAAAACATCCAAAAAATGAAAAATAGCACTATATGATGTTTTAAAACAACCTAAATATCGCATTATAATACTCCACAAAAATAAAAAGTAACTCATTCATTCGTAACTCACAGCTGAAATAATATTTCATGATATGCATTAAACAGAAAAGCAGAATTTTAACTGTAAAATCACAAAAAGAAGCAATACCGGCAAAAAATCGTATACGGCCTCTTAACTGTAGGTTTTCACTAACACTATTACGTAATATAATGCCAGTGTTAATAGTACTCGGCTGTCTACTGTTTTCACAGTCCGGCGAACAAAAACAGACAGATACCCAAAAGAGTGTGACAGCGTTAGACAGACTGAGTATTTATAATCTTGTTTCACTGAAACTTGTTGAAACAACATTATAACACTGTTGTGATAAAAAGACATTTCAAAAAAAAAAAGTAAAAAACGTCGAAATAGAGAACATGAATGAAAATCAGAATTGAGTTTCATTGATACTATTTAAGAGAAAATGAAAATAAAATGCGTATAAAACGCAATACATTAACTTTAGACGCGTTTATTAAGATTTTATATAAAATCAAAACTTATTAAACTTCTTTTAATATTCAGTTGGTTTTTTTCGGCACCCTCATTTTTTACGTAATATGCCCTCATTTTTTGCGTTATTCAACGATATTGGTTTAAACATATCAATTTTCAAAAAAAATGCAAATTTCGTTACCGTCATTCTTGTCCTCGATTTTGTATAGAGTGTTTTTGCAGGGGGTCTGAACTTTAAAGCTTCATATCTTATGAAAAAATTACACGACAATTATTTCGCGTGAACAGTTATTCCTCTCTTTCAAAGCACTTTCCAGAGAGCGTAAGAAAAAAGATGCATACTCCCGACTAAAAAATACATTCGTAAAACTTCCTTTGACGTATTAAATCGCGTAAACAAATATTGCACAAACAAGCTCGGTCTCGGCAATGAGCAATCGCAAGGGATTAAAAATAAAACGTTCGTTCCATTATTTACAGGGGATTTAAAGCTCTTAAAGTGCTGACGTTCATAATCACCTTTGCATAAGAGCCATGTATAAAGCTATTAAAGAAGTTTCCCAGTTCGAGCTGACAGCTCATTATTGGCGAGATTGCTCACTCATAAAATACCTAAAAGAAAATTGGAAAATGGCTGCCCATGATTGTGCTGCGAGCCAGGCTATTATGAAGTTGTGTTCCGTTCGTTACGTTCGAAAATGAATCGATGCAATTTGTTGAGATTGGATACGCAATACGCAGTGCCAGTATCAACGGATTACATATCCTCTGGTTAATTCCTGCCAAACCGAGATTATCCCCTTTTGGGGATCGGGCGGCAATTTCATTCGGACAGCGGCTGGCTATCATTACTAGATGGGGTATTGGATCAATCTAGTCTAACAAAGTTGTCATTTTGTGATGGGATGTTTTTATTAAAATCCCAATATATGCATACATACATAACATCACGCCTTCATTCCCAGAGTGGGGTAGGCAGAGCTACAGAAATACCAACAAGTCTAAAAAACTTGTTGGTAATTCTTTAACCACATTTTGCAAAAACATGCTAAGATGTTTACTAGTGTAGGTATTAGTGACGGGTTGCAAGCCCATCGCCTAACAGTACTACAAGCCCTAACTCCCTTAGTAGCCTCTAACGACATCCACGGAAAGACATTGAGTGGCACTATTTTAACCCGGTAACTTTGGGGTATGAAAAATAGATGTTAGCCGATTCTCAGACCTACCCGATATACACACAAAATTTTATTAAAATCGGTCCAGCCGTTTCGGAGGAGTTCAATAACGTACACCGTGACACGAGAATTTTATATATTAAGTAGATAGAATCGGCAATTATAAATCTTTTTAAGCTTCCACGAATCTAGAGCGTTTTATAACATAGTTTACTCTATAAAGTAACCTATATCCCCTGTTGTATTTGCTATATAATAATTATGGTAAACCATTACCATGCATCGCGATCATGGTCAATTCCAATTTAGATTAAGGTTAATTGTTACATTACGTTAGTCAAAGGTTAATTGTCGAATCTGTTACATGAATCCAAATCCAAATGATAAGTTCAGAGTCGCGTCGGAGCGATCGCCGGAGAATTGGGCGGATTAACATTCCGGTTGAATGAACTTACAAATAGCAACCAATAGACGTTCATATTAATTCCGGTAAATTACCAGATGGGTAAAATTCTAAAATCGGTTTTAAAATCTATATTATAAAAAACAATGCACTTCTGTGTCTGTCACATAACGAGCTGACGATGAGACACAAATTAACTGTCATGTTTTGTAAAAAGATGCTTTGTTTTGTGTATCTCTTTGATTTCTATATTTTTACAGTTGTACTTATTTATATAGCTAGTTTTTGATTAATTTATAAGGAACAATTCTAATCAACCAACCTTATTTTTGTTTTGTGTATTTATAATGTTATTAAGTCCATTTAAAAAAAAAACGCCTTTGTCCTCGGTTATGTCTTTTTAATAAAATGGAAGTTACTGCTCATGGCCGTTTCTGATTGCTTTTAACTTACTTCCTGTTGCAAAATAATGCAATGAAAAAACCTTTTCTGAGCACTGCTGGAAAATAAAAAAAATGTTAGTCTGTTTTGTCAAAAAACGTCACTTTTATGTATTATGCCATAATTGAGATTCAAACTAAATTTCATTCTGATAAAAAAAAAGAATTTCGAATGAAGTTACAACTTCTAACTACCTTGGCCTTTTGGTTAATTAGGCTAGCTTGCGAGACCGCTGCCAACTTAACGATGTTACCCTATCCACTAGGTATATTTAAATTACCGGTATGCTCATTAGGCTTGGATCGAGGACATATTTCAGGCAGGTCGGGCCCCGGACCGAATTAGTCGCATCGCGTAAATTGAAACAGGAGTTTAATAGGGCTAAGTCTGTGGTCTACGAGTAATATGGCTTTTTATAATTATGTGGTACAGTCAAGGTCATAAATATGTATTCACTTTAGTACTTTGTCTATTTAACGTCATGTTTAAACTGCCATATGAATTTGTCACAGCGATTAAAGTGACAAGGTACTAAAGTGTATACATATTTATTACCTTGACTGTACATAATTATAAAAACCGGGCAAGCTAATGTCGGACTATACGCCTGTGTAGGGTTCCGAAGCCGTTAAGTACTACAAACATAAAAATCAACAAGCAATAAATAATTTTGTATTTAACGTAACGTGGAGATGCACCCTAAAAATAAATATTTTTAAGATTTTATTTGACCACTTTGTTAGCGTGACAAAGATGTGTATTTATGCCAAATTACAGCTTTCTAGTAGTCTCTGAGCTAGGCTGCGGACGGATATGGCGAAAGTATAAGGGTTCCTAGTTTGACCACGGAACCCTAAAAACGATAACGATAAGTTTATTGATTAATTGAGCACAATAAACAAGAAAATTTGTGGTAAACGACGTTGGTTAATTTGTGGTAAGCGATGTTGGTCACACAATTACTAATGTTGTTATTGTTAAATACTTTAGTAATAATTTATTGATGTGACTGTTTGTTTTCCTAAATAAATGAAAAATACGCATAGACCCCAAACTAATCCCTCTATCTTGGGGTAGGTTGTGCGTGTATGTAATTAATACCTATATATGTGTATGTGTGTGTGTGTAGTAGATTATATAGCTGTTGTGTGGTATCTTCTTAACTATTATAGTAAAGTAGGATAGAAACCTTTTTCCTGACCTTTTGGTCCCAACAAGCAAACACATCTAATATAATAAAAACTTGGAATTCTTCGCCACAACTTTTTCAACAGGGAGAGGTATCGCAAGTTGCCCGGACTTTTCCCTCTTATTCAAACCACAAGATAGCTATGATTTGTTAGGACAAAGCATAGCTATCTTAGGATAAGGATCCCAAATAAAAAAATATATCAAAGGACAATCTCACACAAATTGACCTAGTCCCAAACTAAGCTCTAGGCTTGCACTGTGGGGTACTAGACAACGATAAACATACTTATTTAGAGAAATACATACTTAAATACATAGAAACCATCCAAAACTCAGGAACAAATATTCGCGCTCAACACACAAATATCCTGCCCTTACCGGGATTTGAACCCAGGACCGCTGGCTTCGAAGGCAGGGTCACTCCCAACTAGGCATACGTGTTGTCCTTCATTGAGACATAAGAATTTGACAGTTTACCTATAAGCGTGGCGTGGTGTAGCGTGCTTTATGCATCGCCTTGCATTTGATTTTACCGCTCCCCGCCACTCGCTAAGCTTCCTCCGGTACAGTACGATTACTATAAGTTTACCACTTCATTTAATTTTCAACTTTAATTTCATACAACTATAGCATATTTCAGAACTGTTACCCACGTCTACCGATTTATTAATAACGTAATTTGTATGAGATTAAACATGAAAATTAAATTAAGGCAATCCATCTGTCAGTGGTGAACTCAAAATAATTCTACTGTAGCTGCAATATCATGACTAGGCTTGAAGGGAATAACACCATCGGTGTCAGTAAAGCCGTTCAGTGAGAGCAACACGCTTATGTTATGACATGATATGGGACCATTAAGCCTCCACTGCCATTAAGCGCACGGCTGTTGTCCCAAATTTAAATAATTTATTTTACATTGGTTTTACGAACTTTTTTTTCTTTTATTAATTCCTTCTGTGCAGCGCCCTCTCACGTTGGGTAGTTACGAAAAGATAATTAATATTTCTATTTTACGAATACAGTGACCATAAAATATATCGAATCAGTGGGGTTAGACAAGTTGCATTCGACAATCGTTAGCGAATGTACGGAGTTGACGTAAGCCACTGAGATAGTCACATGGTAGGTACTATCTTGGTTGCTTACGTCTATAGAAACATAATTACTAACGATTGTCGAATGTAACGTGTCAAGCCCCATAGATGAGTTGTCCCAAAATATATAAAGTCGATTGAATTATTAGGCTCGTCCTTTTACGCTTTCATTTGATGGTGTCTTCTCTGTAAAAAAATAAAAACTTATATTTATTTAAAAATTACAATCAAATTCAGAACCCCTCTTTTTTTAAATCAGGTGATAAAAGGAGATTTTAAACCTTTTCTACGCCATTGACGGATATTTCCGTCATAGTTGACAGTGTAAAATAGACCGAAGTATCTACGAAGCATAGTTGACATTCGCTCTGGTTTTGTATTTGCCATAGAATTGAAAAGGTTAAAATTAGATTTACATTCAGGTTTCGCTTTCTCCATCTGTTGCCCTCTAACTCTGTCTTGTCCAGCTTTGGTCCAAGGTGATTTCGATGTCGTCGTGCCATTCTTGTAGTTGCCTGCCTCAACGTCTCTTTCCTTATAATGCAAATAAAATTAAAACACATAAACATGTTATATAAACAGTTCATATATTTTAAAAAGATCCCTGCGTAGTTACCAGTGTTCGAAGGTTAAGTTTATTAGTTTAAATGCGACGTGAAAATGAGTAAGCATGATTATTCAAGCACAGGATAGAAATACTAACACATCTAGTTATATTTCATATAATGTGAGCATATCGCAGCTGTAATGAATCGACATGTCAACAAATCAACGGTGGTAAAACACTTATTAGCCTCCAATATTAATCAATAAATCGAGCTTCATAACCCGAAGGTATCTACTGATCGCCACTATTACCCAATAATGGTACGGATTAATAACGAAGTGTGTGTATATTTGCTTGTAGTTTGATTTCATCGCGTCAAGATCTATTTTATGTCTAATATGATATGATAGTGAATGACGCATGATGCTGTGTGTAAACAGCTCGATACGATCGGAAGCGAGTTAAAATATTTGAAACAAAAAAAAACACAAATGAAAGAATGGAATCCTATCATTTTATAACCAATGTTTCACAAATGATTCATTTTACAAACATATCATTTGACAACCCGCGTTTTATTCCGAAACTGTAAATAATTCTGTATTTATTTCAGGGCCATCGTGTAGAACCCTATAGGTTAGGTTAGGTTAGTGTTATAAAAATCCTGAAATATTTGTAGTTAAGAAAAAAAAGCGGGTTGGCAAATGAATAGGTTGCGAAACGAAACACTTGTCAAAGATTTGTAGGCGAAAAGGCAGAGAACCTGAAAGCATCCCTTTGTACAGTTAAAAAAAAGCCTGTAAAAGTATCTAATAGACGCAAGTAGTATCAGGTTTAGTTCATCGATAAAACTACATCGTGTAAACCGATCCGAGGCCGCGGGAGTTGCCAGTAACAAAATATAAAATGTCAGTACGGCACCATTTTATTCTATTTCCCCATCTACGCGGGGGAAATTTCTAGTTTCGTTGACAGATATTAAGTTACCGGTTGAGTTTTGTCAAATAAAAGCAGTAGTGTTTAGGGAGGATTCTTGACACAGGAGAATCTATCTACGTATTGAAAACGAGGGTTTAAGATTTAGGGATTGTATATATTTGTATCACTGACAAGGTGAAAATATGGGCCCAGAGGTGGATAAAGTTTTGGGCTAAGCTAGTCAACATCAAGGGAAATCTCACACAATGTAAACTAGTCCCAAACTTAGCTCTTGTATAGGTTCTACTAAACAACGATAAATATACTTTAATACAATCTTTATATTAACTTGCTAATCCTATCATTTGTTAAAAACAGTTTCACAAACTGGTTGATTTCACAAACATATTATTTAACAAACCGCTTTTTTCCCAAAACTGTAAATGGTCATATACACTCGTAAAAAAAAATTTGTCTCTCCTGTGGTCAATAGTTCAAAGCTTGTGTGCATATAAGTTATGTTTTTATATGATAGGTCTAAAGCAGTCCTGACGGCGTTTTTGCGGGAATGGGCTTAGCCAGAAAATTAGGCCTTAAAAACGTTAACTTTCGGTGTGTCCACAGGAAAGACAGTAACCTAAATCTGTGTATGACCCATTTATCAAATGATGGTAAACCATTAACTTGCACTGGTTGCATGTATGTTAGGGTCAAATCTCGCAAGCAAGATTTCAACTACTTCACGGGGGCCGATTGAGCTGAAATTTAGTATTACCTCCGTAAAGTATAAACTTGTCCCGAACATGAAATTGTTGACGACACGTTGGCCTAGTTGGGAGTGACCCTGCCTCCGAAGCCAACGGTTCCGGGTTCAAATTCCGGTAAGGGCAGATATTTGTAAGATGAGCACGAGTATTGGTTCCTGAGTCTTGGATGTTTTCTATGTATTTAAGTATTTATTTCTCTATCTAAGTATGTTTACCGTTTTCTAGTAACCATAGAACAAGCCCAGAGCTTAGTTTGGAACTAGGTCAATTTGTGTGACACTGTCCCGTAATATATTTTTTTTTATTTTTTTTATACGTATAATACCAAGTGAGGACCAAAAAGTTAGACCATAGTTAAACGCAGTTGCAGTGCGACGAAAAATTATCCTTACAGCATGGCGCGCCGCGCAACGACAAAGTTTAATAGAAAATTTAATTGCGTGGCCAACTTTATGGTCTTTACCCTTTTATAATTATTATTCTATGTTCAATCCAAGGGCGGATCCAGCTTTGGCGCCAGGAGGGGGTCACATAGTCGTGGTCGAGAACTTATAATTTAATTTTGATAACAATAGATACAAGTAAATCATGTCATGTCCCCCACGACCCCCCCCCCCTGGATCCGCCGTTAGTTCAATCAAAGATGATGCCTGTGATAGATGTATTAAGTAATTGTAATGAAATGCTTACTGTACTCACAAGCGAAGTATTAAAAAATAGGCGACTAATTATTGTTTTAACTTGCACCTTATCCCTTCTAAGATTGTCTGGAAGAGATCGCTAATCAGCGATAAGACCGCCTGTTGTTTACCTGGGTCTTCTAAATTGTGAAAATTCTGTGTAATGTTTTTGTTTGGTGGACAATAAAGTGTTTTGTATTGTATTGTATTGTATTGTATTGTAAATTCCTGAATTAATACTTACGAGACGTAAACTTAAACATGAAAAAATATGTACGAAACAAACACTCGCGCTCATTACACTAATGATTACGTAGACTAGCTTTGTAGGTATTTACCTCTGGTATTTACAAGTTATATGGCTAATTTACCGGGTAAATTGGAACGGTATATACCGTGTTTATTCTGGTATTTATTTCGTGATTACTCGCCTCCCACCTACAATCAACAGTAATCATCAGAGGTCGGAACAGGCAGAACTAATTTGCCTAAACTTAGTCAATAATTAGGTACTTCGAGCGGATAATTCCTTTACGGCTCAGATAGGAACACATTTTTGTTGCAGAAATGTTTTTCTATTAGGATCTTGGGACAAAAAATTGAATTGAAATAAGTGGCTGACGCGATAGATCTTTTGCAGCTGACTGTACAAGAAAGGTTGAGACACCCCAGTATGCAGTTTATACGTACCGACAATTTATAGCGAAATCAGAGGTGGACTACTCTATCTAACTAAGAGGCGAGAAACGGCGTTGCGTGTTATATGTCATGCCTAAAGTTCCATCCTAAGGGTGGTTCCACCTATCGGCGCGGAAAAGACGTTGATTAGCTCCGCCGATGCCGGCTGACATCGGCCGAGCCGATTTGACGTCTTTTCGCTCTTATTGCCTGGACATAAAGAGTTTTTTTTTATCAACTAACGCCGATTCCGCGTCGATAGGTGTGAGGAGACTCTTAGTGTCTTCTGCCTGTATTTTTTATTTTATAGTCTACATTTAAAAAAATAAACACGGATTGATTACTTAAATTAAATTACATTACTATTATACTTCAAATTGAGCTATGTTTTAAGTTTGTAGCTCATTGATAATTTAGTTTAAAATGGTTATCCAGAATTTTATTTGAACAATTTTAATTTTTCTTTTAAACTGTAATAATTACCGGGTTTCAACCTCGCTAGACACATTATCAAAGCAATTGAATTTTCAACTTTATTTTAACGAGTACAAAGTTTACTTAATTTTGTTTCAAAATTGAAAATGTCATTTAAGAGCAAAGGTAAATTGAACTTTATTTCCTTGCCGGTAGATTCAAATTCCCTCATACAAAAATCCCTGTTTGGGATATGGTGGGTCTTACGAGGTTCAAAGTAATCTGTACTAATAGACGTATAACTTTAAAATTGAAAACCGTGGTAAGCAAAAGGTGCAGGAAGAGGGCAATGGTGACTATATGAGATATATAGTACCTCACCCCCGCACTTCAGGCCTACCCCGGTGCTCAATTAAGCTGGGCTGAAATTGTACACGGTAAAAACGAAATTGCCTTTAACGTGTTTCCGTGTTGTCAACGACTTGATAGCTCTTATTTACTTGACAGTAATGACCAGCCATAGAAGTTTTTGTGGCATGAATAAAATTGTCCTAGGGAGTTCCAAACAATGTTAGTTTATCGATAAATTGTACTTTATTTAATTATAGCGAAATCTACCTATAATACTTTTTAAGTTTGAGTCCTTTCCATAGATTTTCTATAAACTGAGTAGGTAAGGATTATGTAGGGTATACCTACCATTACGCTACACAATGTCATACAATTTACCTAAATGGGCCTTTTTGTTTGGTTTCAGTTAAATTTCGTATGGAAGTCGATTGAATAGCATTAAAAGAAGTTTTTGTGTAAGAAACCCATCGATGGGTAGTGATCAGCATTTTAGTTACTCTCTATTTTATCCGGTGAACGATACCTATCTACTATGAAATGTCACAATGAAATAAGTATTTGAAACATTTATCGTTAATTTTAGTATCGGAAGGAAGTACCTAGTTAATTGACGTTTCTGCCTCAAAAACTTCTATGTCTGGTAATGACGGTCGAGATAAAAACGATACTAAAACACGTCAAACGCAATATCGTTTTGACGCAGTAGGATAGAGAAGAGGCCCTGAAGAGTATAGTAGTATTCGAGAGCATTTAGACAAACAAAACTATTTAATTTACCAAGATTTCCTAAGTTAATCTCAATTAAAAGCATAAAGTTCAAGAACAAATAATGCACTAAGTACAAAGAAAACCAATACTTCGTTTGATAACAATAGTTTTAACCGCATTCCGTAAGCATGGTAGTTTTACGGTTCCGTAGTTGAACTAAATATAATACATAATACAATCGCTTAAATCAAGTGACAAACACAGTGTATTGTTTGTATGTGGGCGGTAATTTTAATTTCCTGCGTTAATTTATTGGGTTGGTTTTTGAACAAAACGAATTGAACCTCATCCATCCATCGGCGAACGTTATCTTTATCGAGAATGTATAGGATTGACGTAAGCTGCCGAACGGTCGCGTCAAGCGCTTGTCAATTCCATACATCGTGACAGTTTCAGAAATCGTTTACGTTAGCGTTATGCATCTTGCATAAACAAGCCGCCAGATTCGTCAAATTGTCTGCCTTTCTAAGCCAATAAACAGTTTGTCAGATTAAATTGCCTAAGTATATTCAATCCTCTTTTTCAATCAAAATTCATCTAAATCGGTTCAGCGGTTTATCCTTGAAAGCGTAACAAACAGAGAGATAGACAGAATTACTTTCCCATTTAAAATATTAGTATAGAGTTATACATTGGGAAAAATCGAAAGTTTACATAGATAGCAGCGCTTAGTCAAAAGCGCCAATTTTAAGGCCGACTAAGAGTACCTAAGGTTCCATATTCTCGTATTTGTTATGAAAGATAACAGTTAATAAAAGCAAAATAATTAAAGACAAAATAAAATAAAAGCTTACGGAATATGAAAATCTATGTAACAGTTGATTCAACTACCAAAAATAAATTGTCAATAATCACGCAACGGAACCCTAGAAAGAGCGTGGCGCCACCATGTTTTTTCGTTTATTTATATGACAAGCTTGCCGACTGTCATTTGCCCGGCCCCCGCAGACAGAGTCGGTGGTTACACAATGCCAGTTTTCTCTTGTCACTCCGCTGTGTGTCTTTTCGAGCGATATTAGTTTTGCAAAGCACCCGCGTGTTTTTGTTAGGAATTCCAATATGTTGGGAACAGGCGAGCTGGGTTGTTGTGAATTTTGAATGAGGACCAATTTTTAAGCGGTTGTTTCTATTAGTGTTCCGTAGTCAAACAGTGAACTATTTGTTTTGCCATATCTATCCGTCTGCCGTCTGTCTGCCTGTATATTGATCTGTCTGTATTTTTTAAGACTCGTTTTAAAGGTAACATTTTTATACCACGTACGAGTACATAGGCAAAAATTAAGTTTTTTTTTTTTAGTATGAAGTTAAACAGGGGTGTTTTTTTTTAAAAGATTCGAATAAAACCATTATGTAAGTACTTATACTTCAGGTAGGTATTTGATAACTTTTTTCAGCGAACATGATTTTGCATGGTCTTAGTTAGGTGGTGTTTTAGTTTTCTTAGTAAGGTAAACAAACACAGGCCACCACATTTAGGCAGCCTCTGAGACTCAGGCTTGCAATATCAAGATTATAAAAGCGCGGCGACACTAAAAATTAAGAGTGAGGTTGCTAAGAATGAGATATATCCTCTTTTTGACCTTATTGCATAATAATAAGGTCTTAAATTGGAGACATCTCCTAGTAGTTGAATGTATATAATTTATTCCCCTTATTTTCATTTAAAAACCGAATGAGCGCTGGGCGGACGAAATGGCGACAGGTCTCCGGGACAATATGCGATGGCAGAATCCCTCTTCGGTTGAAGGGAAACATCTATCAGACCATTCGTCGTCATGTATGGATCTGAATGTTGGGCCTTAAAGGTGAAGGATGAAAAGAGATGGACTAAATAAGAAATGAGTATATTAGAGGAAGCCTGAAAGTAGCATCTGTCATCGACAAGGTGAGATCCCATCGCCTTGCGTGGTATGGACATATTATGCGGAGAGATGACAGTCATGTGACCAAGAAAGTATTGGGTATGAAAGTGGAGGGATGGAAGAGACGAGGTAAGCCAAGGAGAAAGTGGATGGACGTGTGAGAGACGATATGAAGGGGAAGGAAGTAAGTGACGAGATGACAGCGACAGGGAGGTATGGAAGAAAAAGACATGCTGCGCCGACCCCAAGTAAATGGGATAAGGGCAAGAAAATTAATGATGATTTTAATTTAAGGAAATAAGGGAATAAGGGCTTGTAGTACTCTTAGGCGAAGGGCTTGCAACCTTTCACTAATAAACTCGTAAACGTCTTAGCCTGATTGTGCAAAATTATTAATAAGTCTTAATACTCTGCCTACCCCAGGGGATGAAGGCGTGATGTTATGTATGTATGTATGTTATTTGAATTATACCCCATCGTCATTATAAATGAATAAACGTCGGCAATGTCACATAAATTGAGCCAATCCTAAACTTAGCTCTAGGCTTGTACAATACTTATACCGATAAATAAATGTCCTGAAACAAAAAATAAACAAATACCTATAAACACCTAATACTTAGAAAAAAATACTCGCCCTCGTCAAACAAATATTATCCCTTACAATAAATCGAACCTGGGACCGCTTGCTTCATAGGCAAGGTCACTACCAAGTAGGATGACGTCGTCAAAGGTAAATGTTCCACAAACCGAAGAGTGGCTTAAATAAATTAATTGAAAATAAATAGAATCAAGGCAGGTACATAAACTCGCAACGAAGTCCACTGGAATACGACTGAGCTTGTTTAAATTGGTAAATTATGTTGCTAACAACTGGTTACGAAAGGGAATACGTAAGTTACATAAATTGCACTCCGAAAAAACATATTTGAGAATCCGTGATGGTAAGTGGAATCTGAGACCCATAGACATTTGAATTCTCAAGATTATAATCCTAAGACCTCAAATGCGTTGCCAACCCTGAGGACTAAGATGGATGGATGAATGATCTATCTATATCTATACATATATAAAAATTAATCCCTATTTCCCATGATCACGGCACAACCGACCAATGAGCTATCGACCTTTTTAAAGACGGAATTCTGCCCGAGGGGTGTCATGTTTCGGGCAATACTTTGGCGTTTCAACCGCCTGTCATCATTGTCGTCAATATATTGACAAAAAAATGATAACAACGAGCAAATTTTGATGTAAATAGAAGCAGTACCAGGGATAGTTTCTATTTTTTGTAAATTAATGAAAGACGTGTTCACTTTACCTGGCGGTTAAAACGCCGAAAAATCACCCTTTCGGCGATTTCGTGGCCGCCGGCTAGCTGACACCGCGAAAGTATTTTAATAGTTGTGTTAATTTTAAGTTATATATTGTTATGTATGTTAGTCTATTAGGTTGTTAATATGGGCCTTGTTGTCTGAAATAAAGTTATTCTTTTCTAATCTGTTCTATAACGAATGGTTGGATTTTTGTGTTTGTTATTGTCAGAAGATTCTTATGAAAAAAAACACCAGGAATGTCAGAAATTTGCATAGGAGCAAAGTCGCTGGCGGGTCTACGATAATTAATATTATTATGCAAAAGTTACTTTGCCTGTCTGTTTATTAAGCTATCAGATAAACCTCTCAACCAATCTCCATTAAATTTGGTATGGACATAGCTTGAACTTCGAGGAAGGACCTAGCGCATTTTTTACCACGATTAGTGAAAAACTATTCTACGTGAACGGAGTCTGTAATTATTATAGATTGCTATCTATATTAATTACATACAAATTGTCACCCGAGACAAAACAATACTGCCCTGCTAACACAGAATACAGTATCTCAGACAAAACTCCTGTAGCAAATGCAACCTTATTACTAAAGGTATAGGATTGAATCTGCTTTGGCTATTGAGTTTGAGATACTGCCTTTTTGTTTATTAGGGCAGAATAAGGGTTGTGACAATGTGTCACAGCTCACATTGAATTGCGAGAAACCAATGGGTGCAAGTGGCGCAGGACTTCTTGTTGGAAACCTTGATGCCTTTGTCTAGCCATGGCCGTCTTTCGGTTGAAATGATGACGAAAAAGCGCAGATACACAAATTTTATTTCTTGCATCAAGGCTCACATTTACAATTTTACCATAAAAATAAATGCTATCGAGTTAACAAAACAGTGTGGTCCTGTTTCGCTAGAACTGAATTCGTTCCAGCTGTTGGTAGGCTACCCCATCACCATTGGAACACGACATCTTTCTGCTAAAAATCAGGACACTCTGATGGCCAATGGTCAAAAACCTTTTCTAGTGTAACGAACAAAATAATAAGCAGAGGGACACATGGCGGTGAGCGATTCCTATTACCCAACACAATGTTAGAGGCATCGCAGGAGAGCGTTACTTAATTTTACGGTATGTGTTGGAAATCTCCCACATTCTAGTATTGATTTTATTGTTAAGAATGTGAAATATTTAACGTTGCAAGATTTTTTAACACCAGAGACCACATAAATAATACTCGTAGTCCAAAAAGCTTCATACGCAGTCATGCATTGTCAAAACCAAGTTACAAACAGTCAATGGGATATAATTAGTTCATTAGCTGTGTTTATTTTGCTGTCTGAGTATAATTCAATGTGTGTATGTAAAATATTTTATTGTACCAACAGGTACAACAAACAACAAGATCGACAGAAACACAAAAATTATGTACAAAAGTGAACTCATCCCTTTAAGGGATCTTTTTCAGTTAACTTTTGAGTGATTGCGAGTTGTTTGAACATATTAAATAGCCATACGTACATTAGTGAAAGGGACCAGATGATTTAAAAGTACTGATATGAAATAAAAAAGTCAAGTCCTTAGATTATATTAATAAATATAAGTTACTTAGATACAAAACTTATTTAACACATTACTAAATATAATCATCAACATCATAAGCCTATATTAGTCCACTGCTGGACATAGGCCTCCCCTAATTGAGCCACAGCGCCCTGTCCTCAGCTTGCCGCATCCAGCATCTGCCTGCAGTCTTTCGCAGGTCGTCATCCCACCTGGCCTGAGGGCGACCTACACTACGTTTGCCGAGTCGCGGTCTCTACTCAAGAACACGTTTACCGCAGTGGTGGTCGGTTCTTCACGAGATATTGCCTAATGAATATTTACTAAAAAATATAAATGGATAAACTAGGATGGAGAGAATAAGTTGGGAGGAGAAGAAAACAAATTAGGAAGTACTTAAGATTGTAAAAGAAAAGAGAAAACTGTTACAGACGATAGAAAACAGAAGAGTGGATTGATGATAGGACACCGAATACGACACGATAATTTTATGAAAAGTATCATAGAGGGAATAATTGAAGGCAGAGGACGACTCAGACGAAATTAGTTTGAACATTTGAAAGAGAAGCTAAGGTCATCTTGTATCAAGATGTCAAGAACCTAGCAATCAATAGAGAGGAATGGTGGGTACTCCACCGTCAAGAGCTTATAACTATGAGTGTTTTTTTTTATGTTAAATGAGAAGGCACACGAGCACTCAGGCCTCCTGATGATAAGTGGAATCTGAGACCCATTGACCCTTGAATTCTCAAGACTATAATCCTAAGACCCCTAATCCGTTGCCAACCCTGAGGTCTTAGATGGAATGCCTCTATGCTAGCAATTACACTGGTTGTCTTATCCCCACATCGGAACACAACAATGCGAACACTGTTGCTTGGCGGGTGGTTAATGGACAAGATGGTGGTAGCGATCCGGACGGACCCTGTACAGGGTCCTACCACCACTGAAATGTAAAAAAAAATAGACAATATAAAGAGTTCCTATGAAATTAACTTTTGCTTTCTTTCCAATTCCGCTGTTTCTCCATACCTATGGAGGAACCTATGGAGGAACAGCGGATAGAAAAGATTCTCTAGCCGCTTACAACTTTATACAGCGGTTCATAACATTTTTGTCATTTCTTATTCTCGTTTTAATGTCGCACACATTCCGAATATTCCTCTGGAATTAGGCATAGCATCTACTGTCACCACTAAAATGAAATGAAAATTAGTAGCACACAATAACAATAGCCGTTTCCCAAACGTGTTCGTTATTTTTCCTTGCTACCTTCTAGAGCTTAGCACCGTCCGCGATCCGTCATCGACAAACAAATTCAGGGCCGGTCGATAGTTGCAAAGCAATATTCGCGCGGCATGAAATATTACGTGAAACTTCGCGACCCTGCGCGTAACCAGGTTACGAGTAAGATTAATGCGACCCGAGGTGTTCACTGGAGGAACTAAACCATTGTAATTTCTTACGATGTTCGCGCACTTTGCTTGGCGTGTTGTTGAATTATTCAATAATTTATAGCCGATCTTGAGGACGCGGTCGGTTTATAAAGCGTTCAGTTTCGAGGTTTATTTGGTGGTAAAATATCTAACGGAAACTCCTAAGGTTTATTGCTTAGAACCCAAAGCCTCTATTCTACTGCGTTATAACCATATCGCGTTTGAACTGTTTTAGAATCGTTGAAGTCACAGTCGCCATTGTTGTAAATGACATATTAAGAGTTATCAAAATATTGACAATACGGAAACACGTCAAATACGATATCGTTATAACGAAGTAAAATAGGGGCCCTGGAGTATATATTAAAATGATCTGAGTCTTAGATGTTTTCTATACATTTAAGTATGTATAACTCTCTATATAAGTAAGTTTATCGTTGTCTAGTACCCATAGTACAAGCCTAGAGCTTAGTTTGAGACCAAGTCAATTTGTATGACATTGACCAGTATTTTTTTTTTCTTCGAGAATCGCCTATAGTTTTCTAAGTAGCAAACACTTTAAACACTTTACTGTACAAAACACAGAAATTCAAATAAAAATTACAGAATATTAATGTACAAAGGCGAAAATCCCTTTAAAGCATCTCTTCCAGCTTACCTTTGGGTGATTGAGGAAAATAAGAAAAGCAAAATGTGGCAACGAGTAGTAGACTTAACCCTACTACCTACCTACCTAACCTTGTTTATGCTTTAACAAGAAGAGAAGAGAGAGACAATCATTTTTTTGTATGGCATAAGCTAACGAGCACTCAGGCCACCTTATGGTAAACGGGACTTGAGAACAATAGACATTTACAGTGTCAAGATTACCATCTCAAAATTGCAATCGTAAGACTGCAAAAGCGTTGCCAAATCTGAAGATTATCTTATCTTATCTCACACTCAGAAGCTGCTCGAATGTGCAGGTTTCCTCACGATGTTTTTTCTTCATCGTAAGAGCATCGGGTAATGTACTTAAGTTAGAGAAACTCATGGGTGCACGGGGGTTCAACTCTGTACCTTACGATCACGAGACAACCTCCTAAGCCACTGACGCTGTAATCTAAGGATTAAGATGGAATGCCTCTATGCTGGTAATTTCACCAATTGTCTTAGGCCCATTCCGGAACACAACAATACGAACACTGCTGGTTAAAGGATAAGGACATATAGTAAGGAATGATAAAACATATAGTTATGTATTTTAGGCAGTGTTGAATACAGATCCTGATTCCTGACTGAACAAGTGAACATGAATTTGTGGTCGACTCTTTGTAGCGGTTTCGATACAAAGCAGACAAAAACACTGCTACGTGCTACGCTCGTAGCGAAGCTTGTCTACGAAAGCGTTCGTAGCAATTTCATTTTACCCTTCGAAGCAAAAATAGTAAAAGTGTGAGCTTCATGCTCCTAAACGGTCTTTTTGCTTTGTGCAGTTATGCATTGCATAGATGTCGAAGTCTACCCTGCAAAGCCGAATAGCAAGTATCTCAAATAAAACCCCTGTAGCCATCACAACCTTATTACTAACAAGAGAGGATTGAGTTTACTTTGGCAATTGAATCTGACATACTGTTTATTGGTTAAGGAGGGATGAAATTATCCTTACTTTTATGATAAACTAATTGTTCGTGGCCGGCTTTGCCTGGGTTTTTTTTGATACCCACCTGTCATGACAATAAAAACGAAAACAAAAAAAAATATCTTAATCAGTCAAGCGGTTCACCATATATTTAGTAATTAGTTTTAGTTTATATAGGTAGATAGACGATGCGACAGTATGTTTGTTTGTTTGTTCTGCCATCATAGATCAACGCCACAACTGATTGGTTTATTATTTTTCGAAAATAGTCTTAAAAATAGACATTCCGACAGTTCCCGTGACAATAGTGATAAACTGGTACGCGGATAGATTTGCGGAAAAAAAAAGAAGACTAGACTTTGTGGACTAAAATATATTTTTTTTATTTGGTCTTTGTTTTGACCAATTTACCTGCATCAAGTTCTTAAACCATATCGTTTTCGTATTGAAATATGATTGTAGGTCAGAAACTTATACAGCTTTTGCGAAAGGAATCTAACGTATTTAAAACTCGTTTTCAAATGGTGTCAATAACAAAATTACACTTATATTTTTTAAATGTAAATACCACAAAGTAAAGTCGAGACAATAATATACTCGTAGAACATCTTTCTTCCTTTCTTTATCTTTCAATCGAAATTAAAAATATAGTTTTTAAGCCGGATGAATTCTTAACCAAGGGATGAAAGTGATCAATAATTACACCCTCGAAGTTTAGACATACTCACTGGCGCTCGCACTGCCTAAAGATATTTTTATTTCAGCCCTTAGTTAACAATCTAATATTTATAAACTACTGGGGAAAGTTATTTTCTTATGTTTATTTGGCTGTGTTTGCAGCCATAAAAAATTATAGTTTAATAAGTCAAGATATCTCCATTTTTTTTTATTAAAGTGAAAACCAAAGTGTTACATCATAAGGATTCGATTTATAGAATTTTAACACAGAACCCTAAAAACTGTGGTCATTGTCTTAATGATCCAAAAACTAAAACAAAGAGTCATTTAACATCTTTCGCTTCGTGACCATTGATTCACGGAATAATGCTTTGTCACCATGCTGAATTACGATCCTGTTTCCTACCGGCAAACTTAACTAAGTACTTCATTTGGCTCGTATTGTATTAATCGAGGGGTCATATTAGAGTAGCTGTAGTTATAGCTTGGTATGTAAGACAAACTTGATTATGTAGTTCATTTAGCTTTTATTGTTATAAGATAAGGGTGGGTTTGTAATGGCTGTAATGACATGTATGTTGGTGAGGAAGACAGGCGTGACGTTTACAAATGGCAGGCAGATGGACATTGGGTTGATCACGAGCGACGTAATGGATGGACCGATCGGGTTGGAGCTATGTGCCTAAATGCTTTATCTAATTTCTTTTGATTTTCTCATCTGTCTTTGTTATTCTACTGATATTAATGAAATAAGATGATGATAGTTAAATGTTCAGTTGTTTAACAAGCCCACCATACTACAAACAGGGAATTTTTTGGAAGAATTTGAACCTACCAGCAAGAAAACAAAGTTCAATTACCTTTGCTCTTAAATGCCATTTTCAATTTTATAACAAGTTGCCTGGATAATGTACCATGGTTTAATTAAATTAGGCACACGTCGTGTTATTTTACTGTTATTAGATGAAATTACATCTTAACTCTTAACTTCAATGTGGCGTATAAACGCAGCTAAAATTTTTTTTCTGTGATTTGATACCTCTTCGATTGACGTATTAAAAGAAAGAATAACGCATATAAGGTACACCAAGCCACCGCCAAGCAACCGTGTTCGCATTGTTGTGTTCCGGTAAGACAACCAGTGTAATTGCTAGCATAGAGGCATTCCATCTTAGTCCTCAGGGTTGGCAACGCATTTGAGGTCTTAGGATTATAGTCTTGAGAATTCAAATGTCTATGGGTCTGAGGTTCCACTTACCATCAGGTGGCCAGAGTGCTCGTATGCCTTCTCCTTAACATAAAAAAAAAACATACTTATTAAAAATATTTACTACAATACTTTATCCCAAAAAATGTAAATGGAATAAAAAACTTGAATAAGCCAACATACGAGTTCAGTAACGAAAAATGCCTCTCCATTTGGAAAAGAAAACCGAAACAACTAGGAATGCAGCTATTCAAAAGAGCTATATTCAATTTCTTTTGCAAATTGTGACAAGATTTTATATAAGCCGCTCCAAAGCGTGAATTCGCAAAATAGTAACGTGATAAAATAGATTGTCTTCGCCTATTCTTGGCTCCTTCCCAGCCACAACTCGCTTGAGTGCAAAGGAATATTCAAATGTATTCCACAATAAATACAGTTAACGCAAAGGCGTCTAAGCGGTTAACGCTGGTCGGAAACCGGTATGATGGATTGCTGTACAGGGAAACTAATTCGCCTTCAATCGAACCTTGTCACAGCTTAGTCAGGTACAAGACAGATAAGCCTGATAAGAGTGACATATCAAGGAGTACTTACCATGCCCACTACATACTTGGCTAACAGGTTTTAATTCTATAATAAGGTTTTTAATTTTCCATACCCAAAGGGATCCCAACGGAAACCTATTTATATACCTACCGCTGTCCGTCCGTCCGTTGTAACTTATGAGAGTTGTAGTCTTTGTGCAGTCAAACACTTAAATTTGTGACCCACCTTAGGTCCAAAGTCAATCTGACATTCTACAGCAATAAGGTTGAGCTTCGTCTAAATAACTTGGCATCTCTAAGGACCATGACAACTTCAAGTTTTTTTTTTTAAATGGGTCTTAATTTACGCTCGTGACCGTACCGTAATAGATACCGGTTTAAAACGAAAACTATCACGACTAAGTAGACATCATTGGTTCTTGAGATACAAGCGAATAAAGTGTTTATACCTACTAAAATCATCTAAGACGGCACCAATTGACTTTAAGTAGAAAATTCGTTTTTACTTTATGATTTTTATGTTTGTAGTACTTAACGGCTTCGGAACTCTTCACTGAGCATGGTCTGACATGCTCTTGCCCGGTTTTTATTTGAAACTATTGTACAATGACATAAATGAGGGCTAATATAATTCCCCCGATATTAAGGCGTTCTTTCAGAGTTGATATCTCTTAAACATCTCAACCGATTTCCTATTTCTCAACCTAGCTCAGAACTATCCTGATTAAACGAAATTTGTTTTTCTAAGACTGCATTTGGATTGGTTCATCCGTTTGGGAGTCACTATGCTACAAACAGACACACAGATATCCACGTTATGATAACACGCCTATTAAATGTATTCGGAAGGTTACAAATTTTCGTGTGTTGTTCTTGAATACTGATAAGTAACACGTTTGTTTTGTATCAAAAAGTGACATAATCCTGAGTGCCTTCAGGATTACAGAGCACAATCTTAACAGAATTGAAAGGGTTTTTTGTTACATTGCTCAAGAGACTTCACGTGAGAAATTCTGGATGCCCTTGACTTTTATTACGTGTATTATACTTTTGGAACCCGGAATTTTCTTAGTACTTTTGAGCTGTCATAGGGACTTCTCGTTTATCGACTCGTATCTATCGATAAATACAGAATACATTTTTTTTAAATGATTACGAGTAGAAGTAAACAACATGCAGTCTTATCGCGAATGAGCGATCTCTTTGAGACAAGATAAAATTATGACTATCTATTTATTTTACAGATAAACTAATGATGAAATACTTGTTAGCACTAAAACTGACTTTGAACATGAAATTGATAAATGTTAAAACACTGAACTGAACTGATTAAATGTAGAATTGTTAACTCTTAACTTTTCATTGCAAATCTCTATTTAACATTTTCAGCCACTCAAAAGTTATATAAAAGCGATCGCTCTTTGGCGATAAGACCACCTGTTGTTTACCTTTACTTTTAATCTTCATCGGTATGTTGTGTTGTGTTCTATAATGTATCGATAAAATTATGTATATCGGAAGTCGATAAACGAGAAGTCCCTATGACACATAAAAATTGCTACGAAAATTCGGGGCTCTGATTATTAGAATTATAAAAGCAAATGTAATCCTTTAAAATATTTTGAAAATTATCATATTATATCACCATCTTAATTTATTCTTAGGGTTTGCATAGCAGGGCCTCTATTGTGCGTTAAAACGATATCGTGTTTAACACGTTTAAGAGTCTTTTATGTCACAGTCGCCATTATTGTAAATGACATAAGAGTTATCAAAACGTTGACAATACGGAAACAGGTCAAAAACGATATCTTTATTACCTTGTAGAATTCCAGCCCAGTTTTGTTTAATAGGTATCAGAGCCCACTTACCCTTAAAAGGCTCGTGTACTCCTTTGTTTTCTACCTTCCAAAAAAAATGGGTAACTAGTTAGAAGTGATTTACAGAACTGTCACATCTTTGTCATATTAAAATGTATAAATCAGAGTCGCGTCATGCGTCGATACCTGTTATTTTGTACTACATACAATGAACAAACGAATAGGTTGATTTTACCTATTATTAGGTCCTACCCGTGAGTGTAGTCGAGTTAACAAAAACCTTTGTAAAACGTAACACGTTGAAAACTTTTCATTGTGTTATTTTTTCTAAGCTCATGGGTAGGATTTATCAACCCTAATTATAGGTAACATCAGCCTATTCGTATTTTCAGTGTACTATTTTAACTACGAAACTATAGTTCATTTTTTACGTGATATTCGAATCGGGGAATTTGAATCGCTATGCAGTCAGTACTAACCACTTACATTGTGGCTAGAGAATTACCGGGCCGTATTTTCTCGGACGTAGTGTGAAAATACTAGACAACCGCAACTAACCTATCCAACCAAGCCAACGAGCACTTAGAATAGGGTTTGGTTTGTACCCCTCTCTCACTAATAAGAGCGTATGTGAGCGAATGAGAAAGAAGTACAAACCGAATCGTATTCTAACTGCTTACGGACTGTTCTGAATGTCGTGTCCAAACTGCTAGAGACTGTTAGCTATTAATATGACAGCGGTACAGGCATGTAGTAAGTAAGTATATTAAACGGTTTAGTAACTCGGCCGGCAGCTGCTGTACTTACAAGTATCTAGATTTGTTAGTCGCCATGCCAACCGCACTATGCAAGCCAAATATTCCATATGGGATTAGTTTTTTTTTTTTTTTTTTTTTTTTTTTATTGAGGGTTACCAACAAGTGATACATTGTAGCAAACATCTTAAATAGTCTATAGTTGTAACATAAATACGTATAATGCTCACTTAATTATAGGTATCCACAGCATGCAAAATTACACAATATTCATTTGTAGATACGTACATTCCATTCCCTAAAACTGAATTACAAATACATACGTGCTAACATTTCAAACTGCTTACATTGCGCACAGTTAATCCAACATTGGCACCATACAAAAAAGGAAATAATGGTCACTATTGAAATATAAATTTTGTCATTTAGTGTCACTGTTGGATTAAACGCGCGAATTTTGCTGTCTTCAGTAAGACAGTGAGTCAGATAGATATTTAAGCAACTTAAATTTAAAACTTTGTGAGGTATCGTGCACTACATCGAGGCTTGCAGCGTTCGACAACCCGTTGTACAAGTGGGTAGCTCTTGCGAGCGGAGCGTTTCGGCCCAGATTGGACTTGTGCAGCGATTCTCCAAACAATCTACGTGAGCCTCTACGCGGTATTTTGCTTGGTGTATAAAAGTTTAATTTACCCAGAAGTATACGAGATTTGATCTTACTGTGTATTATATCATGCAAAAACTGTAGGTCCAGCATTTTCCTTCTGTTCATGAGAGAACATAATCCGAAATGGCATAAGCGCTCCGGATATGATTTAAGTTCTTTTAACTTGTAATTTTGATAGGTCAAATGGTATAAAAATCTTTTTTGCACTTTTTCAATTCGCTGCCTATGAACTTCATATTGAGGGGACCAAATCTGAGTACAATACTCTAAATTACTCCTTACTAAGGAATTATACAATAATATTTTTGTTTTATTTTGCTTAAGTTGTCGTATGTTTCTTGATACAAATCCTAACATTCTAAACGCATTTGAAGTTCTTTTGTCAATATGTTTGTTGAAATTTAATTGCACATCAACCATGACTCCTAAATCTTTTGCACAAGCTGCGTGTTTTATTCCTATGTTATTTATGTGGTAGTTACCAGGAATAACATGCTTATTTCGTGTAAATTTCATGTGATAGCACTTATCAACGTTGAGAGGTAACTTATTTATGTGGCACCATTCGGCCAATCTATCTAAATCTTCCTGGAGCAACCCGTTTTCAGTAACAGTGTGAATAGGCATGAATATCTTGAGATCATCCGCAAACAACAACACTTCAGAATTAATGAAACAATGAGTAATATTGTTAATAAAAACATTAAACAATAGGGGCCCCAAATGAGACCCTTGTGGTATGCCTGAGACTACCTCAAAACTATCAGACTGATGGCCGTTTGCTACCACAAAGCTGGAACGATCCTTAAGATACGACTGAAACCACTGCAAAACCGATCCGTATATGCCGAATTCAGCAAGTCGTAAAAGCAAAATATTGTGATCAACTCTATCGAATGCTTTGCTGAAATCGGTGTATATCGCATCAACCTGCACTCTCTCATCAATTGATTTAATTAAAGATTCCACGAACACAGTCATATTTACTGTTAGTAGATTTACCTTTAGTAAATCCGTGCTGCTGTTCGGAAATTTGCATTTTGACCTGGTTGTAGACAAAGGGATAAACCAAGGACTCAAATATCTTTGGAATTATGGATAGAATAGATATAGGCCTGTAGTTCTCTACTGACTCTTTACTTCCGCTTTTGTAAATCGGAACAATTTTGGATAGTTTCCACGATTTTGGGAATTTGCCGCTTTGAACCGATTTATTAAATATTATTGTAAGTGGTATCGAAAGTGGCTTAGCACAATTCCTTAAAAAAAGTGGCGTGAGTTCATCAGGTCCTGGGCCTTTCTGAATATTGAGTGCTCTCAATTTATCGTAAACGTTTGATTCGGTGAGTGTTATCCCGTTCAATATGCTATTGCTATTAGATAGATTTGTCTCAAGCGTGCACGCAGTTGTGTTGGCCTGACTATACACTGAGGAAAAGCTTTCTGAAAATAGCTGACATATTTCCTTACCATTGTTACTTACCCGATTTCCAAGTTTGATTGTGGTTGGTATAGTGTTTTTATCTTTGCGTTTGTTCTTAATATAAGACCAAAAGGACTTCGGATTCTGGGCTATGGCTGTCTCTACTCGATCTATGTATTTATTGTAACAAGCTTGGTTTAAACAGATGCATCTTCTCTTAAATATCTCCAGACTGATTTTGTCCATCGGGTTATTATATTTTTGTACTTTAATTCTAAGTTTATTCCTTTCATTGAGAAGTCTTTTTAGTTCTCTAGTAAACCATACTGGGTAATTGTTATTCGACTTAACGGTGCAGGGGACGTATTGACGAATAAGTTCTTTGATTATTTTGTACAAACTGTTCACCATGTCATCCACGCTTTCGCAGTCCCTAAAGATTTCTTCCCAATTTTCCGATTCTAAATTTGACAATAGTCCGCTTTGTAAAAATTTAATTTTGGCTCACTTTTAACATTATCTTCTTTTTCCACAATAATATCAAAAACAAAATTCAAAGGTGGATGGTGTAGATCAGTTGGTATTAGAGGATCGGTGCACAAATCAACTTGCAACTTAGGAAGCGTAGTCAGGACGAGATCTAACAACTTAGAGTTGACATTTTCTACAGAGTTACATTGTTTAAGGTTGTTGTAAGAGATAAAGTCGGTAAAAAATTGATTTATTAAACAGTTACTCGTAACAGGAAAAATAAAAGAGGAATCAGTATTGGCTTTAGTCCATGACATGTGGGAAAGATTAAAATCACCTACTAGTATAACATTACAGTTGTTGCTCTCTATGGAGTAATTTACTTTTTCTATAAAATGCTGAAACATTTGCATACTTGATGATGGTGGGATATAAGCTACACATAGTAACAATATACTACGAATATTATTCATTTTAACTTCCAATCGAACCCACAGATCTTCACAGTCACTTTCATACAATTGCATTCGACTGGAGTTAAAACTCTTAGACACAGCCATTAATACTCCACCACCAGTTTTCTTAGAATTAAGCTTGTTTGGTACTCTATCTCTCCTATAGACCGTGTAACGATCATCCATTAGTTCATGACTACCAACATTACTTTTTAACCAGGTTTCAGTAAGAAAAATAATATCATAGTTATTAATGAGTAGGTTTTGATGCAATTCGTTTGTTTTCGTATTAAGACCTCTAACGTTTTGATAATAACATGAAATACTACATTTTTTGAATTGAGTCCATGTCGCGGATGAGCAGGAATTCAGACGTGTCGGTTTTCCTCGCGTAGATTCGTCCATTTCGTACCCAGATGTGCTTGTAGCCTTTTTCTTGTTTTGCTTGTCGGGCTGCCTGATGTTCATCTATATGGATTGTCTATGTCAATGTTTATAGGTATGTCTTGTAATTGTTAATATACTAAAATTTTAATTTGGTACTCAAGCTGTACAGCTATATATTAGTAATTTTACAAGTTTATGTACATACCGAGTATTGTGTTTGGCTCGAATATTTGAAGTCAGTTTTGATTCCGTTATTGAAAGCTGAAGATAAAAAAAGTAAAAAATACAATGTTATGGTATCTAAGAGCTGATCTTGTGATGAAGCTGAAAGGTGGCATCAGGGTTTTAATATAAAAAAAATATATAACTGGCAGGAAGACCACAACTTTCAAATATTTTTTGCAAAAACAAAAATCATGCAATTTAGGCCTCACCAAAAAAGACTCTTACAAATTAATTTTAAAAATAACTATCACGACATAGAATGCGTTGACAAATTTACATTGCTTGGTATAGATATAGATACTAAATATTAACTGGAAAGCCCACGTAGGAAAACTTAAAACTAAAAATTTCCCATTCAAATTACGCTCTTAGAGAATTAAACAGAACTACAGATCTAAAATCAGCCCTAGCTAGCGTATTACGAGTATTCGTGGTTAAAATATGGCATAATACTATGGGGAAATACCACAGACGTGAATGACATCTACATACTTCAAAAAAAATGTTCTGTCTCTCTATAGCCAAGACTTTTCAACCAGCTGATATTTTTTGGTTTAGCTTCACGAAGAAAAGATTTTGATATATCACAAAGATTAACATTTTTTTTATATATGCAGGGATCAAGAAAGTCTGGGAACCGTCTAGCGAAGTGAGATTGGTATTTTGAACGAACGCTTGCGCAACAAGCCAGAGTGCTGCTGTGAACGAATGGTTTTACAGTGAACCTGCATTGTGACACGCAGCATCATTAGCTGCCGCACACTCAGAACGTCAGCTTCCTTGTAAAGGTCCGTAGTGTGAAACAACCGTGGCTTGCTTAACCTTTAGAACGAAGCGTTGAGCCCTTTCGAGAGGTAAAAATGCAGACCCAGATGTAACCGCCCCACACACTTATACAGTACGGAAGTGTTGCTTCACAGAGCGAGGTATAGACGAGCCTTAATATGTCTTTCCCAGCAGAGTTTCTTAGCGAATTCTTGCGAACATCAAGGCCCCTGAAAGCTGTAGGCCGTTCTTCATAGAACACTTTGTGCATCAACATATACATTCGAGATATGCAAATTCGTCGGAAAATACCTCAACTTATACGTTAAAAAAATTCACCAACCAAGAAGGTCCGAAACAAGGTTTAAAAATAACTTAGCGATACTTAACAACTTCGAAATTAAAATTGCACTGCACAAGCCCCAACGCAATGTCAATAAAAATATATAATATAACCATTTAGGAAATAGCTTTAAAAATATAGAATCAATTAAAATATTTAAAAAGACCTTAAAATACTATTTAGTACAAAAATGCTACTATTCAATAAACCATTTTTTTATAGGTTTAGCTAGGTAAACCTCAGTCTCTCTCCTACCTAATTGCCGTGCCCAACAGGGTTTCATATGATTAACTTGCCTATTTGTATGTAAATAGTTTGTAAGTAGCATGTGATATTTATGCAATATAATATGAATATGAATATAGACCCGCTGAGTTTAGACTTGTTACATTATTGGTATTGAAGTACAGTCGCAACAAAAGATTGTCACATACACTTACTTTACTCTATGCCAATCAAATGCTAAACAAATAAATATATTAAACTTTTATTTCGTTTAATTACCACCATCCAATATAGATAGCAATGTTAAAGGGTTTTTAAAGTAAACAACATCACGTAAAGTGATCCAATTAAAAAACCCGTATCGCCAAATACAACATGTTTATTTTAACTTATTTGTTTTGCGTATTGGAGTGTCCCACTACTGGGCAAAGGCCCTTGATCTCCACGAGTTCCAATTTGGTGCCCCTTTCGGCTAGTTGCTGAAGAATGCGTCCAAGTCGCCCCGCCAACTCCGGCTCCGCCTGCCCCGTTTACTTCGCCCATTTTGAGGCCCCCACTTGGTGGCTATGTTAGCCCACTGGTCCGGGTGCATGCGGCAGACGTGACCGATCCAATCCCACTTGAGCTTGGCGCTTTTTGCAGCTATGCGTCTTTTGGAGTACAGTGTGTTGATCCGGATGCGATCTATCCTTTTAACAACTAATATACTGCGCTCCATGGCTCGTTGGCAAACCTTCTATTTGGACTTTTAACTCTCATTGAGTTGGTCACTCAATGAGAGTTACATTTGGGCACCATAGCTTAGAAGTGAAAATGGCAGGATGCCCTTCATAAGTTCCTTTATTTAAATTACATGGTAAAAAAAAACCTCCCGATCTTAACCCTTTAAAAAGAAACTGGAGCCACTTCGTAGAAGTGTTATCTAAATTTAAAAATCTGTATACCTAACTTTATAAACGTCAAACTCGACTCCTGTAAGTCTAGAATATAAACTGTTTACCTAAATCTTGGGCTTTACGGGGAATAGTACATTACTGCAGAGATCAGGAAAAAGGTCATTGCGGGACGAGTACCTTGACTGCGTCTCAGCCGCGCTACATACGAGTCCAGCAACCGCACTTCCCGGTTCTATAATGCTTCTCTCCTACAATGCGACAAAATATACTAAACTCAATTGTTGATAATAATCACACAGTAGGACTGCACAATGTTACCATCATCCCCACATTACTCATAATTTCATTAACATTCGAAACAGGTACGACTTAATGCAACTGAAAACTAACATTTTATAAAATCACTTAATATGAATAAATTGGGGTTTATATTATATTAATTACGTGTTAAAGTTAATTCGGCAACTCATTTTGTTTATGGATGCAATATTGCTTAAAATATTTGATACACTTTTTAAAACTTACTCTGTAAACGCCTTTCGTAAAGGTTAAACTTTGAAATCTGTGACATTTAAAAAAGTAAAATAAACATGGAAGAACTTTGACTGTACGAGTGTTTGGCTGTTTGGAGTAAATCATCCTAGTCCAATCAAACAAGGTTTTAAAAAGTAAAAAACGCGGCATATAAACAAATTTTGTACATTTGGCCGCTGCCATTGGTAAATAACAACTTATTTTTTAATTTTCCGTGGCCTAGAGTAGAAACTCGCGGGCTGTTTTTTTACAACAATAAATTTAACATTTCCAAGCAAGTAGGAGAAAAGTATATTTATATTGAATCCTTAAAAATATACGAATGTTTTATGTTAAAATAACGTCAACGGTATGGTATTGGCGGGTAGTCGTGCGAGAGACGCCGCCGACGTGACTCTTCCTGCCTCTTCCCCGGACTTTGTTGGCCGAAGACGTCCAATGAAAACTTTTGCATATCAAATAAACTGCCTTGTATTCCGCAAACCAGATATCACAACATCGTTGACCAAAAGTGCATTTTTAAATCTCTAAACATCTAGAGCACGTAATAAGGGGACTGTAATGAACTGTTAGCTCAGCTATAATTATGTCCCTTTCCCCTAGTGGAACGTATATAATAAGTATTAGGGAACACTAACACTAATTGACCTAGTCCCAGACTAAGCGCTTGTATTTATGGGTAACATCGATAAACCTATTGTTAGAATTATAAACGGTACCTATTGATTAATTTATTGTGTAAAATTATTATGTTGTTATGTCTCTTCGCTTAGAATTAAGACGCGCGAAATCACTTCTTATTTTTAAAAATCTCTTGTAGCGCACCTGTTATCTCTCCCTTAGCGAGCTTCCTTCCTTTTCGCAGTATCATTATATTTATTTATGTATTGTTTTGTATGTATCTGTAGTTTATATATGTATATTTATATGTTATACGTATATGTCGTTAGGTTGTTTGGTTTTTTATTTGTATTTACTTCATTTTTTTAATATTCTATTTGTTAGTTTAGTTTGCACCGCCTACCAATTTATTTCTGTTTCTTTGACACTTCTCTTTTTTGTAAGGTTGTCTGGAAGCCTATTGACTCACTTAGTAAGTTTTTATTTGTATTTTACTTTCCATGCTGTATATGGTGTTTAATAAAGAATATTTGTATTGTATTGTATTGTATGTTTGACAGACGGTCATAGTTTAGTTTTGTAGGAAGAGAGGACGATAGAGAGATCTCTCTCCAGGCGGGTGTTCTGCCTGGGGACCGAAGTCCATTTGGATGAAGTTGGAAGTTATATATAAGTCAACCGACTGAAGAAACTTCGTTAGCGCGATGTAGCGCACTGTCAGATTTAGTTCGCTGTCTGACGCTGGTGGCGCTGGCGAGTTGTTTGTTACAAGTTGTCACTAGATGTCGCTAGGTCGCCACACCAGCCCCCCTTTGATACCGGAGGTTGATGGTGATGACGTGCAGTCTGTGCGTTGAAAATAGTCGCGTTGTTGAGTGAGAGTATTGTGCACACTGTAAACACCAGGCATGGAGATATATCAGAATGCTAGTGGTGCACAGTGCGGGTTGTCTGGCTTGCTGTGAGACTGCGTCATAGTGCTTGAAGGTTGTCAGATTGCTTAAATGTCCATTGTCGTGTCCTGGTAAACGCTGGCTGAAAAGAATAGGTATAGCAACTCGCAGCTCAGTAGCGCCACAGTTTTACTTTTACGCCGTTGTCGCCTTTGGCGAGAATAGTGTCAGGGTTATTCAGCAAGTATTGGTAAAAACTAAGGAGTTGTAAATGATAATAATATTGGATTTGATCAGAATAAAGAAGATTTATTATTCACGGCACCTAACAATACAGGCAGAGAAATACACAGAAACATCGAAGATTCAGGAACAAATACTCGCGTTCACCACACATATTTTTGGTACCAGACATCGAAGCCAAGATTGGAGCTCTAGACAAGATGCATTGTAAGCATTGACGTAAATTGGCGGACTGTTGCCTCGGGGGCTTTTTTTTATATTATCGACGGGTAAACAAGCAGACAGCCCACTTGATAGGAAGTGGTCACCGCCGCCTATGGACATTTGCAACTCTGGAGGCGTCAACAATGCTTATGTCAATTTTATGCATTATGTCAGTTTTCGACAATGGTTTATGTCGTTATAGGTGAAAAACTTAAGTGAATGACCTGTTGTATGTAGTTTTAACACATCTGTATAGACCGTTCGACATTTTATATTTAAAATTTGAATTAAATTCCATAATAGTTTTGTACACAACAACATATAACAGGAATTTACTTAAGTTTCCACCTATAAGCGTGTTGTATTGGGCTTTAAGTCTGGGCCACAAGCTTCATAGGGTTCTTCAGCGTAACTATAGTTAGTTTTAACCTACTAACTAGGTTAAACGCGTTTCATAATACGGCCTCTGTAATATTAAGAATTTAGATATGAGATGGCATTGTCACGAAGTTCCTGTGAGCAGTAACCGTGTCCGTGTCGTGTGTAGGTAATGTAAGTACCTTTCCCTAAGAAAACTTCTTTTTGTTCAACTTCGTCCCTGATTTGGGAGCCCGTGTGTTTCCCATATTTTTTTGGTCATACTGCCATTGATTTGTCTTTTTGCCGCTATTGCTAAAATCGTAATTTACCAGAATTTCTTAAAAATCTAACGTGTAGTCAAAGGTAAAGTTTGATTTCTTATACATCTAAAAAAAGTAACTTTCAACTATGAATTGCGACAAAGACCTCAAACACGTTTTGAGTAAACAAAATTATAGCAAACAATGTGGACCCTACCCCATGCCTCATTATTTTTAAATTATTTAAGGATAAGGGTTGGAGTTGCGGTTTAGTAAATTGATAACCTTATACATATACAGATGTAGTGAATAAGCAATGACATGGTTTTTAGCCGAAAATGTTTTTTATTTATCTTCCCTTTTTATTTAGTTTTAGCAGCAGCTAAGCTAATTAAGAAAGAAAGAATATTAATTTGATTTTGTATCTAATAAATATTATCACAGTAAATAGTAATTAGGAAAAATATATTTTAATCTATAACGCCATCGTATTAATCAAAAGAATCTACTAATTTAGTACCCCCGTGTGGTTGCCGGGTTAGAATAGTGCCACTCCATGTCTTCCCGTGGATGTCGTAAGACGCGACTAAGGGAATAAGGGCTTGTAGTACTGTTAGGCGATGGGCTTGCAACCTGTCACTAATATACCTAACCTCCCTCCCTGTAACCCCTGTAACCTGTAACCTCTTGGCCTGATTGTGCAAAATGTGGTTACAGAAATATCAGTAAGTCTTTAGAGTTGTTGGTGTTTCTGTAGCTCTTCCTACCCCACTCTGGGAATGAAGGCGTGATGTTATGTATGTATGTATGTATATTCAGATGTAGTGAATAAGCAATGACATGGTTTTAAGCCGAAAAAGTTTTTTATTTATCTTGCCTTTTTATTTAGTTTTAGCAGCAGCTAAGCTAATTAAGAAAGAAAGAATATTAATTAGATTTTGTATCTAATAAATATTATCACAGTAAATATTAATTACGAAAAATATATTTTAATCTATAACGCCATCGTATTAATCAAAAGAATCTACTAATTTAGTAATTACAATGTCCAAAACTAAAGTATTAAAATCGTTCTGTTTCCTGGGGCGTAATTCTACTTCGTCTCTACTATTATCGTATTAAATAAATAAATAAATATCACGGGACAATCTCACACAAATTGACCTAGTCCCAAACTAAGCTCTACGCTTGTACTATGGGTACTAGACAAAGATAAACATACTTATATAGAGAAATACATAATTAAGTACATAGAAAACATCCAAGACTCAGGAACAAATATTCGCGCTCATCACACAAATATCTGCCCTTACCGGGTTTTGAACCCAGGAACGCTAGCTTCACAGGCAGGGTCACTCCTAACTAGGCCAACGTGTCATCAATGTGTGTGTGTGTGTGTGTGTGTGTGTGTTTCGTGTGTGTCAATGTGTGTATTGTTTTTAACTCAGCGTTATTGTCAATTAAATCAGAATTAGCATAAAGTTTATAATACGATATCAATAGGGGCAGTAAATGGCCCCATTTATTCAAGTACCTACCCAAGTTAGAAAGACAATATAAACCTTTTAGTGAACGATGGGATTGGTTCGTTAGCAATATTCACAATCAACCGTCTACTAAATAGAACGGAAAACATTTGAGCAATTCCAATCCATTTAAAATTGCGTCGAGAGTTATCAAAGGTCAATCGGAAGGTAGCTTTTACCGAAGGGTTTGTTTGTAAAATACTTTTTTGTGCGATTTGTATTGTGTAAACAACGATTTGGATGGCGTTTCATTTTCCGCTTGAGTGAGGCACGGTTTTTACGAATACTGTTTAATTCAAAAAGTTTACGTTTTTGTTTTGATTAGGTAACTTTTTTAATGTTTGTTAGACATCCTTTATTCAGTTCAAGTGGTGTCTGTGTTTAAAGTTTCAGTGTTTTTTCATAGCAAGGAGTAGGCACCCAAGCACTCAGGGGCCCTAGCCAAGATGCAAACGCTCCTAACGTTTTTCTTCTCTATCGCTCAAAATGTATGGGATGACAGTCGACCATGTGGTTTAACGAAACGCATGAGAATGTCATCCCATACATTTTGAGCGATAGAAAAGAAAAACGTTAGGAGCGTTGGCACCTTGGCTAGGGCCCCTGATCTCTGATGGTGAGTGGAATCTGATACCTATAGACATTTTAATTCTCAAGACAATAATCTCAAGACTGTAATCGTAAGACCTCAAATGCACTACTAGGTACTGTTAACTTGCACTTTTTTAAATAATAGACGTCTTAGGATAGCGAATTTTATTTATGATAGTTATTTTGTTCAGTTTGCTTTGTTTATTTTATCCTCGTTATATGACGTATGTAATATAATCATAGTTTCATTTTAATGTCTTTTTTTTATTAAGTATTTATTTAACTTAGCCCAGCGCCTTAAAACAGACAAGAGTAAATCTATCAAGACTAATAATTATAATAACAACTCTATAATTTATGCGTATCAATTACATAACTATAACACTAACTGAGTTAGTTACATGATAAACATGTCAATTCATTGGATAAGGGCTTGGTTACAATTAATTAAATTCTATAGTTACCGACAGTTCGTCCCTTCCCGAGCGTGGGTCCCTCGCGCTACTGAATTTCCAGTAGTTACCTTTCTCCATCCGCTTTGATACCTTTAGGTTATTATAATTCTGTCGGTATTTTGGCCGATAGAACATGTAACAACAAAACTTAATCAAACCAAATCATTTTTTTTTTCTCATTGCATTGTTAGTAAAATTATTTATTATGTTAGTAGATTACATACATTCATTTACACATACAAGATTTAATTACTATCTTTAATTTTGTAACATTAAGTTGGCCATAGTTTGTAAGTTTAAGGTCACTGGAAAGCCAATTTTTTTTTTTTCCGAATAAATGTTTTTTTTCTTTTAATGGAGATAACTGCTTGGACTTACACTGCGCGATCGGGTCAGAATCAAACGGGAACCAAAGTCACCGACTTAGCATTAACAATTGCTTAACTTACTCGTAAATGGCAGTGCGTAACATAATTTATATAATACATAATGATCATAATATATAATGGTTTTTGTCTGAAACTGTACACTTTTCAGGATTGTTTGAAACAAACCTAACCTAACGTAATGGGTTCTAAGCAATGGCCTTTTAAAAAATCTTGAAAAGTTTACAGTTTCAGAAATAAAACGATTATATATTATGACCATTATATATTATGACCATTATGTATTATGACCCATTATGTATTTTGAACTTTATAAATTATGATACGTCCGGTGCGTGGGGCTCACCGCTCGCAGATCAGATGCCCGATGCGATCGTAGAATTCTCAAGTGGCATCGACGGATGCAAGTGGTGAAGGACCGGTTCTTGTGGCAAACCTTAGGGGAAATCTAAGTCCGGCAGTTAACGTTTTTTTGGCTGTAATGATGATGTTGAAGTTAGTAAATATGTTACAATAATACAAATTGGAATTATTTGTTAGAAATATAATCCTATTTTACTTTTAATGTCATAATTAAACTGTATTTTTAAAACTTATCTTAACTTTTTTAACTGTAATTAGTTGGAAATAAAAGATTATAATAGTACTAATAATGTCCTATTATTCTATAAATAATATTTAATACTTTTTGTCTTTTTTTTAATCACCACGGCTTAAATATGCTTCGTCTTTATCTATCACTAGCTGTTACCAGCAACTCCAAACGCGTAGAATAAAAAAAAATCGGTTCAGTAGTTTTGAGTTTATTTGTTACAATCTTTCCTCTTTATGATATTGTACGTGTAGATCTTAATTGTAACATTTGCATCTGACGGAAACGGACAAAGCATTATTTAACCAAAAATGGTTTGTAATGAGTTTATGAATAAGGAGGTAATATTGTTTGTAAAATTCTAAAGGACACTGAAATTTGCTACAATGAAATGAAAACTTTTTGTCTAGAAATAAGTGCAACCGTAACTTGTTGCCTATTGTTTTTCCTTACCAAACGTATAACTGCTCGGCTAAATAAATTGCGCAGGGAGGTTATTATGACATAAATTCAGTTCTGTGTACGCTCAGAGAAAAGGATAGAGCTATATAACTGCCATAGCTCTGTCCTTTACGCTCACCGTAAAATGAACTGCATAGCTAGGTCATAATAACCCCCCACTTCTAAAAAGAAACAAGAAATTCTCAGTTAAAAAATTATATAGTCAGTTTAGGTACTTTTAAATATCACATTAATATTTTCATTTGGAAAATGTTCAGCAATTTCTCTTTCAGCTTTTCTGGTGCGCCTACTCTAGTATAAAAAAATTGGCAACAAGACATACTCGTAGAAACGCTCTCTCGCTAACTCAAGTTCACAAAAAGCATCGGTCGTCAACATACAAAGGGTGTCATTTGTTTGTTCCGTACGGGGCCTATAATCGAATATCGAGTGAAAAATGACTCACACGTGCAACTCCGACACCCAGTTCGTACCTTGATTGAGTTACAAGTTGTCTCATGCCCCCGGCAGATATAGACGTCGCCGTGTCCCTTTATTCATTAAGGGCTGGATACGCCCTGAATCGCGTTAACTGACGGGATTGCCTGCGTTTCAATTTACACGTTATGGCTAATTTACCCTTGCTGCCACGGTAAACGCGACGCAAAATGTGTTCGGAAGGCGTTAGACACACGTAACGCCTTACTTTGCGAATACTTTGCCACTAAATCATCCTCCCCAGGATACAAGCCGCCCCATACGTCATCTTAATAGCACCCTCAAAGTTCTCAACGGGACTAATACCGGGATAATAGTGTTAATACATTTCGAGCTGTACATCATTGTCTGTGTGATGAATTCTTGCATAATATCGCTTTCAAAGTGGCATTCATTACGCCAGCCGGGGCGACTGGATGCGACATTTGTCTAGGGTGGGAATCTAGTAAACTCCAAGTAATCTGCCATTTGTACCCGTCCAAGGCTTCCTCTTCGCTCGGAGACAAATTGTTCAAGCCGAAGAGAAGGCTGGTTGACCTCAGAACCTTGTACTTGTGCCGGTGTCAAATGCGTTCGTAAGAGACGGCGATGTCCCGTTCTAATGCCCGACTGATTCGATTTTATCGCCGGAACGACATTGATAGCTCGCTGCGGATTGCTCAGGCGATATATTATGGGCGTCAAATCACGCGGACGTTGAATTGGTGCAAAGCTGTGGAAAACAAAAAAGGTAAATGATTAATTTCCTTTAGAGCCGCTTGGCTTAACCGCCTCGGCGCTGCGGCGGGTTTTTCTGTTGTTTTGCACGGTATCTTCCCTCAACTCGGTCTCGACATTCATTAAACAGCCACAACATACATTGTTCGTTCTCGGCCCGGCCCCGAGTTGCGGCGCACAAAGCCGGAAGAAACATGGGTTTAATAATAAAATATTTTGAAAAAGTTAAGTTCACTGTAAAGTTGAAATCATGTACCTACTTTTCTAGTGTTAAGCATTTGGGATGGCTGCACCAAATTTTTGCAATATGTATAAAATCGAGAATCTTTTGGAGAGGCTTCCTAGACAATTTATCAGTAATACATTGTAATAATTTAATTTATTCAAACTATTACCATGTTTTCGTACAAATTAAAATAATGACGACGTTATTTAAATGTAACAATGATAACAATTCAAAAATAATAATTAATAAACTAAATACCAGTAAATGTTAATTGATTAATAACTTAAGTTGGAAAATGATTATTTGAAAACCATTTGGAAGAGTAAATCTAAACCGACATTAGTTTCTGCTAGTTTTTGGGCATTTTCCAAAAAAAGTACCTATCGTTAAGAACAAAGATAACTAATCGTAATTTTTCCATTACGTCACGAAAATTAACTATAACTGCTTTAAAAGAAATAGTGGCATCTTATACAAAACTCTTGTAGCAAGTTTGACCATATTACTGACAGGTGAAGTTGGAAACTGCTATACTTATTTAATTTTAATTACCGCCTGTTGGCTTATAAGGGTAGTATATAAATATATGACTAATTTTCGTGACGTAATGGAAAAATTACCATTGTTAATTTTGTCCCTAACGATAGGTACTTTTTTTGGAAAACGCCCTTTTCATCACTAGATCATAAATAATAAAACTTTAATTTATTAGTAATTAACAAATTAATTTTGAACTTAATGTATCAAACTTTAAAAAAACTACTAGATTATCGAAATGAAAATCTTAAAATAACCCACTTTTTCGAATAAAAACAAGTTACACTCAAGATACACTAGACTGCTCGTAAAGAACAAAAACCAAAAAAGCACACTTTATTAATTTGATCAATTACATTTCAACACTAATACTCCAGTGAACGAACAAAACGTAAAACTTGGGCTTACAACTTTTATTTCCTGTTTCCCGTTGAAAATAGGCAACCAACGGGGCAGAAAGTTTATTTACCTAATAAATGAAAGTGAACCGGCTGTGGGTTTGTTTATAAACAACAGAATTAAGCCGCGGATCCCCCTGAGTATCTTTACTCAAGGAAATCGACAAGTGGTAACGTTTGTATCGTTTTCAATGAGAACAGCGAGGAAATAATAACGAACCAAAAACCGCGTAATTAAATGAGATGATTGATGATAAAGCTGGAATAATATTTAGGAACGGAATCTGGCGATTCTTCAGGCAATAAAATTCGGAAGATATCTTGGGATTATTCAATTTGATGCCGGTTCTGTTCTAGATACGAGCATACTATTTTTATGGCCGGCGACACATCTGCAATTCTTCTGCAGCGTTGTGGCTCTGGCTGGGAAAATGCTGAGCCGAGTCTTTTTTGACCTCACACTACAGCGCAACGTCTCTAAATTCGCTACTTGTCTACAGATCAATTCTCCTACGTTCTTTCATTTTACCTTTTCGTTTTTTCTGTAAAATCAATTTGATCATTTTTGTAGTGCTGGCAGTGTGTTTTTGTCAAATACTCGTTGTAAGTTTCAATTCGATGTTGGAAATATCGCAGTTTCAAAACAATAGTGACCCAATTCAAAATATCAGCTTTCAAACTTCAAGTCATAAGTTTATTACTATCGAGACCTGATTCGAAATATAAATTTCTGAATTGGGTCACTATTGTTCTCAAGATGCGATATCCATAAGCAGCGGTTTTTACTTTCTAGTTTCTATCAGGTCAGCTGGCCCGTTTGCATAAAAAGCGTTAATAAAACACAAAGTATGTAGGGCATCATTTTACTTCAGAGCTATGCCTATGGTACGATTTTAGGTAGCCGCTATTCTCTAGTTACTCTGTCAGTTTTAACACATACGAAATGGTAAAGTAATTCGTTTTAAAAGAATTGTGAAGCAACTCTCAAATGGTGTAGTTGTCAAAAAAATAACATACAATTTTAGCTCCGGTGGTATCTAACGATTCTCATCAACAAAATCAAGTCTGATTTCCACGATCTTTGATTGTGTTGTGGTATTATTAAAATAATGGTCTGTATTTTCCGTTTATTTTTTTTATTGTTCTAGTTTTTCCTAGTCGCTTCCTCGTTTTGGTTCAACTTTACCTTCCAGAAAGCTTTAAAACTCACATCGTATCCTGATACCTGTGTCCCAACATCTTTTTAATGGTATATTATCGCGGAAAACTTATTCCGAGTCATCTAAATTAGATGAAGGCTATAAAACATGCCTCATGGTACCGACGAATAAGTGAGAAATCTGAAATTTCCAAATCACCGCAGAAGACGGTTCATAGGAAGTTTTATATGGATAGACATTTAAATTTTAGCAAATCACTGTTAACTGAGAAAAGTGAATCCAAATACAGATATTCCACAATCCAAATGGAAAATTAAATACATTATGATTGTTTTTTTTTTAAGTTTGAAATAGTGCAAAGAGATTGAAATAAATTCCAAAGGCAGCGAGTTTTTTGTGGTTTTTAAGGTTTAAAATTAAATGTGCTTGGATTGTTTCTAATCATGATATAGGGCAGATATTTGTGTGATGAGCGCGAATATTTGTTCTTGAGTCTTGGATGTTTTTATGTGTTTAAGTATTTATTTCTCTTTATAAGTATATTTATCGTTGTCTAGTACATATAGGACAAGCCTAGACCTTAGTTTGGGACTAGTTCAAGTTGTGAGAGATTGTCCCCTGATATTTATTTATTATTTATGATTGTAAAATGCTTAGGAAATGTTACGAATTTGTAATGAATTGCATAAATTTTAAACTCTTATGTTATGTAGGGAGGATCTACAGATAATAGGTGCCATACAAATAGAATAGAAAAGATTGCTGAACGAATACTCAGCGTTTATACAATAATAAAACAATGTTGTCTTTGGTTTATTTTAATTACATCTTAGATTTTAACCTAGGCCCGTAACATGGTCGCCTTTATCGGTGTGGAATAACGTGGATTAAAACGTCACTTTCTGACCAGTATGTCAGTGCGAGAGTGACAGATGTGTTGTCCACGTTTATTCACATCGATAAAAGCGACCATGCGACGGGCCCTGTACACGTCATTTACGTGTTATTTTGTTGTTGTATAAAAATAAACTAATTAATTAATTAAATGTGTTATACTGTGACCTGTGTTTTCACCGTAATAAAATTTCGTGGGGTACTTTTGTGTGATATACTGTCGTTATGACTATAACCATAAATATGTTTATGTGTCATTTTATAGCCGAGTAGCCGATCGTAAGTTTCATGGTGTAAACAACATTGTAGTGGATCGGATTGAATTATCCGATCCAATTATATAAACGGCCAAGTTGTTGGGACTCGGGCCGAGGTGGCGTGTGACATTGATCGATCGTGACTCCCAAATACGGCAAATTCTAAATTTAGCACAAATATTTACAAAACCCTATCCTTTACGATGATCCGTTACGACGTATTACGGCGCTGTTTACGTCTCTACTCACCCTAGACAAAATGTTTTGACCCATTTTGGTAGGTTCGCTAAGGTAAACACTACATTAAAAATAGGGAAAAAATATCTATACGTGAAAATATTTGGCCATTTGCCAACGACAACCGCACAAAGTCTTCATGTCAATATTAAATGTTTTCCTTATGTGGATCGCAAACTTATGAGCACGACCGTCCTCTTAAGAACACTCAAGTTTAGGTAAGATTGGGCGTAAAAAGGGTTCCTGCTCTAGCAATTTATACGTCCCTGGTACATTATTTTCCTAATGGCCCCTCAAGTTGGAAATATTCAATTATAATATCATAGTGAACATTTTACGGGATCATTTGGATTTTATGTAAGAGTTTTCCGTTTGATTCTCAATAAAAATACGTAAATAGCATTGGAGCGCTCGTAAAAATGACATAATCGTCGCATAAAAGGAAAGGGTGCCAATAAAATGGTCCTTTTAACGAAAGATATTATTTACTGTTGCAATATCAAGGCCAGTTGGCTGATATAAATCCTTGGAGGTGATTTTATTGTGAGTATTTTTGGACGTGGCCACCACTGGAACCTTTCAAACCCTCGTGTCCTTTTACAACTTTGCAACTAGCTTTATACATTTCTAGGCTTGATACCGCTCTTCACTTGTCGTATATCGCACCATCGGTAGGACAAGAGCATAATTTCCCTTTTAGTAACATTGTACATTATGTCTTTGTTCTACCGGACAAGGGTACAATTTCCCCTATAGTCACATTGTACATTATGCCCTTGTTCTACCGAAGGTGCAATATGGCATCGTCTCGCGGACCTGGGGCCCTGGTACAAACGCTTCTAATGATTTTCTTTTTTAACGTTCAAAATGTATAGGATGACAGTTTACCACGTAATTTATTGTAACGCACGAGAATGTCATCCCATACATTTTGAGTGATAGAAAAGAAAAACGTTAGTAGTGTTTGCATCTTGGCTAGAGCCCGTGGACGGCAGTTCAAAACTCGTTACTCAACTCTCGGTTTGATATCTTTTTCATATCATGAAGTGGATAAACGAACAATCGAGATATAGTGTGATAGTAAGCAATATATCCGTCATCATTGTGCCTTTTAAAAATATACAATGCAATACAATACAAATATTCTTTATTAAACACCACATACAACAACAGCATCAGAAGTAAAATATAAATAAAATGTTACTTACTAAGTGAGTCAATAGGCGGTATTATCGCTAAGTAGCGATCTCTTCCCAAGCGTTCTGGGCCTCTATTCAGGTGCGTTAAAACGATATCGTGTTTGACACGTTTAAGAATCGTTTATGTCACAGTCGCCATTATTGTAAAAGACATAAGAGTTATCAATACGTTGACAATACAGAAACAGGTCAAAAACGATATTGTTATAACGCAGTTTAATAGAGGCCCTGTAACAGACAACCTTACAAAGAAGAGATATAGATCTTTTACTGTTTATTTTACTAGGTAGTTGATAAGAGTTGTTGTACCTGGTTACTACGCCCAGGTGCATGATTAGCTATAAGTTTGAGTGCTTCTCGCCAACATATTGTATAATTATTACCAAGCATGTACCTCATTGGGCAAAATAGACAATAAAAAGGCAGGGAAATGCATAGAAAGAGAACAGAGAGAAAGATTTATTTTGTATAATTTTTATTTGCACATTTGTAAGGATATAGTTATTTAATGTACAGTAAAATGTTTTGTATTGTATTGTATATTATTATCTTACACGTTTTGGTTCTATGGGCACTAACTTAAAGTAACATTCCGGAGTTTAGTTGAGTACTAGGAGATAGTCAGATATTTATTTATTCGTTCGGTACAGTAATTAATTATAAAATTACTACTTTAGGCTTATGCTAGTGATGTAATACGATTGATACAGCTACTAAAATGTACACTTAAGTGTAAGTTCGACTATTTTACTATGATAGATCGGAAGTTATAATACCTCTGCCCATCTCATTGCATAGAACTTGACAGGTTTTGGCAATTTGTGTACCCATTAGGTACTATTGCACCTAACTTCCAAACAGTTTCACGATCCACAAATCTAACTGTTGCTAATTGCTGTCCACGCGTATCGCCGGGCACATTTAAATGTATTCCGAGGCTCACACTCATAAACACGAAATCCATTTGAATTTGGAATACGCCCCAGAATAACATTGCGTTCTCATCTGTATTGGCACTCGATCTCTTTATGGGGAGGCCATCTCGCTTTCATTCCAGAATAAACACATTTTTATTCCAAACTCATGCTAATAAAATGGAAATTGGGCCCTTTCGGCTTAGGGTTTTGCAATTTTGAACAAATGTTCCCTATTGAATTTTGTTTGATTTCCTTAATTGCAGGTCATTGTTGCCGTCTGTAATTCGCGTTTAACGTTTCACGTTGTTTACGTGCGTTGTTGACGAACTTTTATTATCTTTTGTCGTCGGTGTTGCCGGGTTTAACAACGAAATTAATAGCATCAGAGCAGCGGGGACAGCTTGCAAACGTTTCGTATGACACACGATTGTTTTAGTTATGAATTAATACTGACTCTGTAAAGTAAGTTTATATTGCTCACGTAAAATTGTCTGAGGTTTACAATGTACACCGGCTATTGTTGCTTTTGAATTATTACGGACTTCAAAACCTTGTTAGTAAGTTAATTTTGCTGTAGTTTGGTTCTCGTCACGCGACGGGAGTCCGCTATCCGTATCGCTAACCACACCATGGTTAGCGATATTTATGCTCGATACCAATATTTCGAAAGTGGATAGATTTGGTTATTTCGGTATAACATTTGGCGTTTTCCATTAAACATGTGTCAAAATTAACAAGAGTTGACAACAAGTGTTTTTGTTGTGTATCAGATTGTCGTTAAAAATTTGATCTTATACAAGGAATATACTCGTATTATATGATTTATATTAGGTATATGGACGGACTATAATGTTAATATTTAAAATAACAAAACAGTCACGGGCTAGTTTTATCGAAACAGGTATATTATAACTGTATAAATATAGTCAGGGATTCTACATATATTAATGACTGTTTCGTAGAGGGATTGTAAAACCAGTTTTATTCAATAGAATAGAATCATTTATTTCAGGCTATTACCCATAATAATTTGTTATATACAGAATACATAGCCTAGGTTAGTGATTATAACACAACACAAAAATACAAAATTAACAAAGATAAAAGGAACACAAGACAACACGTCATATACCTATGTGTCTTGCCCTGTGCTTAGTACCTACACTCCACAGGATTATTTGTCGTGCCTGACACCAGTTAAGACTTGTGCAACCCAGTATGTAAGGATAGGGCAGTCATATCTACCAGCAATCAGTTTCAGAATGTGTGTGTCAATACCTGTATTTTAATTGTTTATTTATTACTGCTAACAAAAATATATACCTATATTCGAATTAGACGTATTGTTGTCATTCCGCTTTTGTTTTTATCGCATACAACTCTATTTATAATTTTAAATACAAATAGCTTTAGCAACATAAATAGCGAAATGCAATTATAACCGGTTATACCTCATTTAAAAGATAGTTAGAATACCGGTAACGATCCCTGGACTTTCACATTTAACTTTCGACTTCCCATTCTTAAATAAAATATATCGCTAAAAACATCATTGTCGTTTCATTTCAAGCCAGATCTATATGAGTGCCGCGGTGTACGAGTCCACGCTAAACGTAAGTGCATCCCAAGACGCCTCGAGGGTGCTTCAACCAACCGTCATTCTCGAAGCAATCCCCCAACGGGATGGCATTTCGCAGATTGCGCTCACATCGTACAAATTACGCGAAGACATACGTTACCAGACATTTTCTGTTTCATAAATCTCCATTTACTCCCGCCGTGAATAGGCTCGTTAGTCATAAATAACCGAACTGTGGTCGTTATCTCTCATTCAGCCAGTGAGGTGTGCGTCTACACGAAAAACCCTCCCTAACTTGCGAAACTTTTAATTTTTTGTGTTGTTTTCTTAAAGAACTTTCCTTTTAAGAAATGAAAATATGCGCACACAGCTCGCTGGGCCGGAAGAAAAATTATCTTGGTTTGATAATGGTTTTTTGGGTGGCCGTTGACTTGGGTTTGGTAGGTGATGAATTATTTCAAGCGTAACTGAACGGTATAACTTATTTAGAGCCTTACGCCTTACGAGTACTCAGAAAATTCTGTACAAGTCGCTTTTTGTATCGCTATAATTGTATTCGCTATCATTTTCTATGATGGTCGTGTTTGAGATTGCAAATCTATTTGGTCCTTAGAGTCCATTTACCATCAGGGACTCCATTTCATCTTCTTTGCAACAGTTTGTGCGCCAAATAAAAAAGTTTATGTTATGTTATTTCTACTCAGTAAAACCATATTGCTTTTATCATGTTATCGTATGGTCAACGTTATTAAAATACGATGTCGTATGATTATGTACCGGAATCTTATCGTTTCATAACAAATGTTTCACAAATAGGTAATTACAGAAAATAAAAGGGTTAGAAAATGAATAGGTTGCGAAACGATGCGTTTGTCAAAGATTTGTCGGAGAAAAGGCAGAGAACCTTATGCACCACATCTGGGCCTCTATTCCAGTGGCCTTATAACTAGGCCGCCAGTAAGTACATAAGAGCTATTGTAAAGTAGAAGCGTCGTCGTAATAGCTCTTATTCACTTGACAGTAATGGCGGCCGAGTCAAAAACCATATGATAACATATCTAAAGCAATATGGTTTCACCGAGCTCGATTGCGCTCATTTTCCCATAAAAAAACATACCCCAACGTTATTATACATGACACATTGTAGCTATAGATAGTATTAGATTTATTGGCAGCGCTGAGGCGGTGTGATTCGACCGATTTTTTTACGAGCTAAAAGCTTTTGGGTGTAAAACGTTAATGTCTGTGTATTTATCCTTTTTGTGGTTTGCGCCTCGATGTTGAGAACCCGATTGCTGGCGTATGCGATAAATTTTACCTGGAGTTTATGACTGACGTAGAGCGAAATATTGTTGTTTGTTTCAGAGTGGCTAGGGTTGTTTAGGAATGTGAAAGTTGCTTAACATTCCCAGATGTTTGAGAACATTCTCAAGAAATTATTGGAAACTTATGCATTGAAAACATTATTATCTTCTTATACAGAAGTTGAGAATGTTCTGCGGAGTTATAGACAATTTCTCACAAGAAACTTTCACAACTGGACAAGTTTCACGTCGGCACTATAAATGCTAGAATTATTATCCAGAGAGCATGGTTTATAACCAATATATTTTTTATTCCATGACACGTTAGCCTAGTTGATAGTGACCCTGCCTTCGAAGCCAGCGGTCCTGGGTTCAAATGCAAAAATATTTGTGTGATGAGTAAGAGTATTTGTTGCTGAGTCTTGGATATGTAATGAAGTATATATTTCTCTATATAAGTGAGTTTTTCGTTGTCTTGTACCCATAGTACAAGCCTAGTCTCAATTTGTGTGATATTTTTCCGTGATATTTATTTATTTTTAATCTCTTTAACTTTTGAATTTTTCAAGGTCAACTTTTAACTCGTACCACACTATTTTCTGTCCATTGTAAGATGAAACCGAATGCTCTGTGGTATGTGATACGATCCACAGTGGTAACCTTAGCCCACTCTCAAATATTGAAACAAAAGCTTTTTTTTAAATCAATCTACACACAGAACTATCACCAACTTAAACCTATGTTTATTATTATTCGAATTTCATTATATATTATTCGAAAGCCCCAACGTCTGACGTCTTTTTTTTGTACCACCACGTTGAGACAGCCAATTTACAGCCTAGGGGGTATTGACGCGTTGATGTACAATCTAATATGAGAATAACATTCAATACTTGCGATAAAAGATTGAAAAATATTTTTATTTTATTGTTACTGTTCTTATCATACGAATTATGATTAAATTGTATTAAGGGTACTAAAAGCTATCATGGAAACAACCTTTAATGCTGGTTTTCCATTTGCAGCGATAATAGACGAATACATGTTAGCTCTATTTGCTGTGCCCAACCAGAGTCCATAAAAATCTCATCGTAAGTAGTTATAAGTTACGTAACAGGTGTATATATAAGTTTCGTAAGTGTAGTATAAGTAAGTGTAGTTATAAGTTACGTAAAAGTAGTATAAGTAAGTGTAGTTATAAGTTACATAACAGGTGTATATATTATAAGTTTCGTAAGTGTAGTATAAGTAAGTGTAGTTATAAGTTACGTAACAGGTGTATATATTATAAGTTTCGAAAGTGTAGTATAAGTAAGTGTAGTTATAAGTTACGTAACCGGTGTATATAAAGTTTCGTAAGTGTAGTTATAAGTTACGTAACAGGTGTATATATTATAAGTTTCGTAAGTGTAGTATAAGTAAGTGTAGTTATAAGTTACGTAACCGGTGTATATATAAGTTTCGTAAGTATAGTTATAAGTTACGTAACAGGTGTACATATTATAAGTTTCGTAAGTGTAGTATAAGTAACTGTAGTTATAAGTTACGTAACCGGTGTATATATAAGTTTCGTAAGTGTAGTTATAAGTTACGTAACAGGTGTATATATTATAAGTTTCGTAAGTGTAGTATAAGTAAGTGTAGTTATAAGTTACGTAACCGGTGTATATATAAGTTTCGTAAGTGTAGTTATAAGTTACGTAACAGGTGTATATATTATAAGTTTCGTAAGTGTAGTATAAGTAAGTGTAGTTATAAGTTACGTAACCGGTGTATATATAAGTTTCGTAAGTGTAGTTATAAGTTACGTAACAGGTGTATTCATAAGTTTTGTAAGTGTAGTATAAGTAAGTGTAGTTATAAGTTACGTAACAGGTGTGTATAATAATACAGGTGTATTCTGTACAAATTGTGAAAGCAATAAATAATTGAGTATTGAATATCCTTTTATTTCATACAATAGAGAAAAAGAGTGATTTAAACAGAGAGATATTTTCGTGTGGGGATTAAATCAGGCCTTATTAATTATAAATGTAATGATTCCCGCGTGAGGTTTTAATAGATTGATAGTTTTCAATGAAAACATTCCAATTATTTTGCTGATGAATAAATTGATGGATGTGCCTTATTTAATCAATGTTTCTACCATTAACGCAAACAATACTCTTATATTTCTCCTGTGTCATTCTGAAATATCTATGGTGTCATGATCAGTGTAATATCATCGTATTTGCTCTTAAAATGTAGATACATTTTCAGCCTTTTACATCTGCACTTAATTTTCGATGAATCTGAGCACAATACATTACAACCATTTTGTTTTCTTAACTGCTTAATTGCTGCCATAACTTTTTAGCTCCTTCTCCTTTTAATCAAACAAACAATTTAATGTTCTTATTATTGACACTGGTTATAGTTTTATTTCAAGTAGCTGTACCACTGAACGAAATAAAATCATAATTTGATAGTGTCGTCTGTAAATGTAAAGATATAATGATATCAAATACTTTGAAACCCGATTTTTCGGCGGAACCCGAATATTCCCAGAATGACGACTTGACTGATCGATTTATTGACCGGAAAAACTGCTATATGGCAATTTTCATCAAAATAAAGCTGTTTTCAGGAACGTGATTTTAAATGTTGCTTATTAATAGTATAGGTATGTGTATTTACTATTTATCTTAATCTTTGTAAAACTACTGTGTTCTGAATGGGATAAAAAGTCCCACATGGCCTAAACGGAAAAAATGACGTAGACATTTGTGCGTTAGCCAATGTAATTTCATAATTATCCAATTTCTTTACTCATTAGCTTGTAGATAATGTAACATGGCTAACCCTACCAAAAAATAACTTTCTTTTTTACAGAACAAGCGCGGGGTCATTTGATCCAAGTTGATCACCGTCGCTGCCGCATATGGACCTCTGCAACATCATGCGATGCATAGCTGCCCTTTGAAAAGAGAGCACGCTCGTCTCTTGAAGGTCCCAAACTATTACGAAATGAGCATAACACATAACTTCTGAACAAGCTCTTAAAGACTTAATTATTTTAGTCACAGGCATGCTTGAAACTTTGCCTTAAGCATAGAACATCCATGCTACGCCGATAGCAAAGCGCTCGCGCGCCACTGAGTTTTTGTTATCACTTCTGCTCTCCACGCCACAAATTAAGAACGTAATTGTAATTTCAAAGTCGACTTACATACGCCCAGTTACTCACCAGGCTCGCTTCGACTCGAGACGGAGTTTGATGTCGGTAATTAGCTTTACGTAATATGGTAATTCTGTTAATCCCCAAGATGCCACTCCCCTTAATTTACCCTCATGAAGTCCAATTAAGTGGCTACATTTTTAATAGAACTGATGGTACATTAATGCCTACAGCTAGACTTGGTAATTAGAAATCGAGTTACTCAAATTTAATTATGAACTACCAGGAAACGCGAGGGATTTGTTTAGGGATCGGGTGAATTTTAAATAATGAACGAGTTGGGCATATCAAGGCGGTGCTTGGGGCGAGATCGAAGCTCGGGGCGCATTCCTTACAATCTTTGTGCTTTGATTAATTAACAACGTAGCAAATAATGTACTTTATACAGGATCCAGGGCCTCTATTCAACTAAGTAAAAATATTTTTTTTTAATGTGTTTCCGTACTGTTAAAATTTTGATAGCTCTTATTTTCTTGACAGTAATGGCGACCAAATTAAAAACACGATAACACGTCAAAAGCTATTTGGTTTAACCGGGTTGAATAGAGTACCATATTTACTGAAAATATATATAAACACGTCACATTAAAAGACAAAAACTTATTTGGCACATACCGATCAAAAAAATAACACTAAAAAAAGTTTCAAATAAGGTATTAAAAGAAAAGTCTTGAAACCGAACAATTGTGCCATTACGTACAAATGGGGTTCGAACCGAAAACGAAATTCAAGCAAAGACATTTGCTTAATTTGATTATATATCCGTAAAATTTGAGTTTTTTTACAGCTCAAACGCGCGAATAAAACATTTCTCGAAATAGTAATAGGCATGTAATAGTGTATACGTAATTAGTAATATGCATGCAAAATCTATGCTTTAAAATGAATATAAATACATTTACAGACACTTTTTAAACCCGTTTTAAGGGTTCCGTAGTCCAAGTAGTCCAACTAGGAACACTTATAGTTTCGCCATATCCGTCCGTCCGTCCGCAGCCTAGCGCAGAGACTCTTAGTACTTACTAGAAAGCTGTAATTTGGCATGAATACACAATGACATATTAACCACGCGAACTAAGTGGTAAAATAAAATGTTGAAAAAACCTTTCCTACACGTAACGTGGGGATGTTTTTTTTTCGTCTACCCCAAAGTGTGGGGTGTCGTTGAATAGGTTAAAAATATTGTGGGTTTGTAAAATTGTATTTACCCCCCCACTACAGCCAAAACTACAAATACTAAAAACCTGAAAGAAATATAAAATGAAAGCGCATATCAAATTTAAAAGGAAAATTATCACGACCAAGTGGACATCATTCGTTCTTGAGATACAGGCGATTAAAGTATTTATACCTTATATAATCATCTAAGACGGCACCAAATGACTTTAAATTGAAAATTAGTTGCGTTTTATGTTTGCAGCACTTAACGGCTTCGGAACCCTAAACTGAGTATGGTCCAATATGCTCTTGCCTTTTCTAATAACATTTGAACACACACACAAACACATACAAAAAATACATAAATACATAAATTTGTTTAGTTAGTCAGGTAATTATATTTCAATGCTGATTTACAAATTATTTAACTAAATAATAAGTTTAAGTATAAGTAATGATTCAAACAAAAGACCTGAACTTTAGTCAAAGTTTTTGTAATAATTAGTTTGATATTTCCAAAGACGATACAGAATGGCTTTTAAACTTTAATCCTTAAAACAGTTATCGTATAACAACAACAACAAAAACATTGCAAAATATAAAATAACTATATATTTTCAATCTTATTACAGGTTTCTCACGACTGGCTATCAAAAATAATAATCTGGTATAAGGAGTTGTCGAACCCTGGCAAGTTCCGGCCAGTGAAAGGGACAGAGCTTTAGGACTCATATATACCACTAACTTTGTCCCTTTCACTCCCTCAAACTTCTCCGACTTTGGTAACTCATAAAGCCAGGGACACACTAGGGGACAAATGTCGCCAGCGGCGTTGCAGAACCTCGCTGGACATGTCTGGCAACATGGCGCGACACGTGTAGCCAGCAACCTCAGGTGCAGAGGCGCGACGTTGCCTGACTTCGCTCGACATGTCCGGCAACATGGCGCGACACGTTTATCTTTATGTGGATATAAGTCGCGTCATGTCGCCAGATATGTTAGGCGAAATTAGCCCGCTTCGCTTGATATGTCGCCGACACATGTCGTGGGTCATTGGTATGGTATGGCGTATCCCTGGCTTAATACGGCCTCTAGAGCCTTATTATAAATTTCTATTAAATCCTATTGCTATAGTACTAATGTTTTTTTAATTAACGGCTTTCATTGTGTTAAGGTGTATTTCGCCAAGCTAAAAAAGCCCTCATAATGTTGTCAAATTGCGATAACAATAGGGGAGAAGTCAATGTAGAATAACGCCCCGGACATGTAGAAAAAACAAAAGTTGTAATGAGGCTCTATAGATCTTGGCCTAAGCCTACGGACCTTTTTGGATTATTTAGTTATTAAGTTATTATCAAAGAGCAAGTTTTTTGCTTTTTCCCCGAGGACGATCCTCATTGGGAATAGAAATATACGACTTCTAATTGACTGAGATTCTAATATTATAGTGTAAGTTTGTCCGATCCGTTTTCACGGCTTTAAATATAAATAGATATAGATATAAAAAAAAATTCGACAAACACTAGGAGAAAAGAGAACAAAGATTAAATTACCATAAAAAGAATGGCAACACAGACATCGAACTTAATGCCCAATCCGGAACCGCTTACTGCTTAGGCAGGAAAATAATTACATACATACATAAATCACGCCTGTTTCCCAGAGAGGTAGGCAGATACCACTTCTTTCCACCTGCTACGATCCTGACAAAGCTCTTTTGCTTCTTCCACATTCATACATCGAGTCATGCATACACGTCGGTTTCGGGTACTTAAGATTCGGCCCTTTTCCAGTATTTCCGTGATTTGATTCAAAAAAGTACGCCTAGGGCGCCCCCTTCTGACCCTTCCTCTCACTTTAGCACTGTATATTTCTTTCGTCAATCTTTTTTCATCGATCCTTTCTAAATGACCGAACCATCGAAGCATGCCCTTTTCAATTTAAGTCACTACATCTTCTTTCAGACCACACTTCTCTCTGATGTTTTCATTCCTTACTCTATCACACAGTTTCACACCACAATCAATAATTGATTCGGTAAATTTTAATTTTAAATTAAAATAATTTATAAAACATGACATTGTAAATACAATTTAGGATCTAAGTAGTTTTAGCCATATGCAAAATCAGCAATTGACAAATTTAATAACTGTGCCCTAAAAAATCCGACATCTTATACCAAATGTATGAGTCCTTTATTAACTCCTCTGTAAGCCCACGGCGTGGCGAGCTTCGTTACTAGACCACTCGGGAGCCTCCAGCACAAACTAACGACCACGTAGTCAATTAATACGTGCTAACTCCAAATCTGAGCACTACAATTTATCGAGTTTGCCAACTCTGCGACCGAAATTCCAACTTATATGTTGAGAACTGTAATAACAAAATGTGAATTTAGAGCATCGGGTCAGTAATGGAGTTACATTCGTATTTCATTTTCAAAAGTTGAGGATTCACCACACCGAAGCTGATCTTAACCTGACGGAATCCTATCGGAAACCTATTTCAAACATTTTCAGCTTTCGATTTCGAGTCATAAATTTAGTTTTATGGAGACCTAAGTCGAAATTCAAAATAGATGGAGTAGGTCACTATAATTCTAAGTACCAATTTCACCAAACGATATTAACCACTTAACAGACGATTAGAGCGTTAACAGTTGTCGAAATGTATGAACTAACAGTCATTTCAGGACATTTTCATTATAAAGTTTAGCCTAGTTAAGGAAAGTTAACGATTCTTAATTTTACACTTAATTTTGAAAATGCCCTTAACTTTGATTAGATTTAACATGGTATGGTGAAATTGGATCATGCACCTACCAACAATATACACACATACAACAGCAATATTTCTATAGGAACTCCGCATGTTACACGTTTATTTTACCTAAAACAGTCTTAATTGCAATGTTTAACCGTACTGTGAACCGTCTCACCGGCTCCCAAGATACCGGCTCTGCCTAGTTAGGGTCCCACTAAAAACTCGTAACTTCTAATTTTCTTTAGACAACTAAACTTTATTTTATTTATTTACGTTTACGCAGCGATGCGTCAATTTCGTTACATTTTTTAACGCGTCTTTCACGCCGACCGGTGTGCTCACGTCAGGGAACGCCCTGTTATTAATTACTCTTTGTGATTTTGACGCAGGTCAGTAAACGCACTTTTTTATGATAAGGATAAGGCACACGAAAGAAAGAAAGAAATCACTTATTCGTGACAAACAACAAGTACAAAAAAAATAATTTTAAAGGTACACGAGCACTAAGGCCACCTGATGGTAAGTGGAATCTGAGACCCATAGACATTTGAATTCTCAAGACTATAATCCTAACACCTCAAATGCGTTGCCAACCCTGAGGACTAAGATGGAATGCCTCTATGCTAGTAATTTCACCGGTAGTCTTATCCCCACTAGCTGTAGTGTATTTCAAGCTTCGGTATAGTCGTCCTTTGTTCATTTATGTATCTTTACGTCTAATTCGCATAACTAACTAAATAGAGATTCCTTATTGCCTTGAACCTGTATTTTTGTCGTCTTAGAGTGACTATGCAACGATTAGATATCGGGTTCAGTGAAATACCCTGGTCCTGGCTACTCTAGACAGAGAAAATTGTAAATTTAACTTTAATTATATTTCAGCGAGATTACGGACCGAAGATCTATCAGCTTTCACAAAGGAACTCCTACAAAACTGGTCGGCGGATATCGTATTCCAACTGCCAGCGAAACATTTTCCGTCGTCCGCCATGTTTTAATAGGAATAAAATAGGTAGTTACTCTTAAAGGTTATAAAAAAGGTAAAGTTACTTATGGTACAAGCTTTTCATAATTATACCCAAGAGCTAAATAACTATAAGTGCATTTAAAAAATTTCAGGTGCAGTTTTTAATTTTTCCAATCTTGTTACCACACTTTTTTAGTGTTTAAGAGATTCGATTCCCGGAAACGGCCAATATTTGTGTGATGAGCTCGATTATCTACTACTGAGTCTTTGATATTTCCTACTTTAAGTGGGTAGGAATGTCTCTGCACTATAAGTATATTAATAATTAAGCCTAGAGCATAGTTTAGCACTAAGTCAAATTATCTTATTATATTGGTAAACAAAAATGCGAAATATATCAACGAAGTGTTCCAAAAAGTTCCAGCTGTGACACTATGAGATAAATGTCAACCATTTTGGAACTGGTTGCAGTAAACACTAAACCTGTCAACAAGTTTCAAAGTTGCACGTCAGTTGTTATTCTTTACCTAACAACGGCGCGGAGCTCGACTATTTTGTCGTAGATATAACTTTAAAGGGACTACTAAGGGAAATATATGCATATTTATTACTTTAGTGACGAAACAAATATAGTAAATTGATAGTTTTACCTGGGGATGCGTTTCAATCAGTCTGATAACATTTACTATAATATTTAAAAGCATAATATGATTGTATTACCTACGAAATAGACAATAAACGTCTAGAATAAAAACAAAATATATACTTTTGATATCATAGTCAAAATGATCAAACATTTAATTTACGTAACAACAATTTGTCTAACATTCATATCGAATGATTCCATTTGATATACCATACATTATGTAAAATTATTTAAAAGAATAAAAACATTATAATAATTATTGAAACCATTACCTAAAAAAAAAAACCAAAATAATTCTTTAACGTTCACTGTTTCTGTCTTGGTAATCTTTTATAGTGTCAGTCTACGAATCAAGCTTAGCCTAGTGTAGATGAAACAATAATTTGAAAAGGTTCTTCTTCTTCTTCTTTTTTATTAAATGGCGGTCCACGCAGTGATTTCGCCAATGTCAAGTGAGTAGAGTAAAACAGTAAAAGAATAAATCAAAATCAAAAGCCGGACATCTTTCAATCGGCCATCTTCCCTTCCCGAAGGTTACCAGAAGACCAAAAAGGTTCTTAATATTAGCATTAAAAGTTAAGTCTCCTATTACCTATTATATTAAAGTTAAGTCTCCTATACCTTTATTTGTATCTCTACCTACTGTAAATAAATCATTTGAATGATCTTTTGATATAATATCATTGTACGTTATTTTGAATCTAACGAATTATAATTTAGAATTATTTATTTATTTATTTTAACATACATGCATAGCATCACGCCTTCATCCCCAGAGTGGGGTAGGCAGAGCTACAGAAATACCAACAACTCTAAACAGACTTGTTTATAATTCTGTAACCACATATTGCACAATCAGACCAAGAAGTTTACTAGTGTATTAGTGACAGGTGACAAGCCCATCGCCTAATAGTAATACAAGCTCTTATTCCCTTAGTCGCCTCTTACGACATCCACAGGAAGACATGGACTATTCTAACCCGGCAACCACACGGGGTCAACACATAAAAGAAAAATGCATATATCCGAATGAGTATTTTGAAATATCTATCTCTTAACGTACTTATACGGGAGAATACAAAGGGTAGACGTGAATGGAGTACGATCACCTGGGTCATTGGTCTCAATGGGCGTACCACAGGGCTCAATATTGGGTCCATTTTTATTCCTCATCTACATAAATGACTTACCTTACCTTATAAAGGACAACCATGATATAGTATTGTTTGCTGATGATACGTCACTTGTGTTCAAAGTTAAACGACAACAGCAGTTTAATGTCAATGTAAACTATGCTATATCAAAAGTAGTCGATTGGTTTAGTGTTAATAATTTATTACTGAATGAAAAAAAGACGAAATGTATAAAGTTCATGACTACTAATGTGAAAAATAGTCAAACTACTGTAACTATTAAAAATGACAAACTAGACCTAGTTAATGATACAGTGTTTCTTGGTATAACGTTAGACTCCAAGCTCCAATGGGGTCCTCATCTTGCTGGATTGGCGGGTAGACTCAGTTCAGCAGTTTTTGCAGTTAATAAGATTCGGCAATTAATAGACTTAGATACCGCTCGATTAGTTTATTTTAGTTACTTCCATAGTATTATGTCATATGGTATTTTACTGTGGGGTAGTGCTGCTGATGTAAATAGCATCTTTGTTCTGCAGAAGAGGGCTATTCGTGCTGTCTACAAGATGGGCCAGAGAGACTCGCTTAGAGATAAGTTTAAAGAAATTAATATATTGACCATGCACAGTCAATACATTTATGAAAACATTATTTATGTTCATAAAAACATCGCTAAATTTAGAAAGAACTGTGACATACATAATGTTAATACCAGAAATAAATATAAGCTCGCAGTGCCCTTCACGCGGCTCCATAAAATAAAAAACTCTTTTATGGGTAATTGTATTAGGTTCTATAATAAGCTCCCAAGTAATGTTACTGAACTATCAGTAAATAAATTTAAGAGTTACGTTAAGCGTAAACTAATTTCTAAAGCATATTATAGTATTAAAAACTATATTAATGATAACAATGCTTGGGACTGAATTGCTTGTAATAAAATGTTTAGTCCTTACGACAAAAGGTTGCGAACGTCGAAAAAAAAAAAAAAGACATCCGACAGAGTTTCTTACAGGTTCTTCTCTGATCGGTCGCGATTTGAACCTGCAGTCAATTTAGGCTAAGTCGCTACTATGACGTTTCAAAAGAGTTTATTATTTGTAAACCTACTTGAATAAAGATTATTCTGATTCTGATTCTGATTCTGATTCTTAATACATTGGAATCTCAAAACATATCTAACATTCAAGTTAATGTATTTTCGACATCACAGGACCACTCATGGCAACACTATGCCATAACTGTTTTCTTTTCAATTAGTTTCTTGTTTTTTTGTTTAATTTGTAGTTTGTTGCCATTATTTTGATTGTGGCGTGACCCGTGGCGCCCCGCCTTTGTAGTAGGTGATATTTTTTAAGTTTCATTTCTTATCTCTTAGTTTAGTTTATGATGTGCCGTTTTTTGTGTTAGTATTATTTTATGGAACCTGTTTCTGGAATAAAAGTATTTCATGTTCATTTCATTCATTTCATTATGTGTAATCTTTGAACTGTTTTTTTTTCTTGTGATCGTCGAAATGTTTCTATTCTAGTCTATTGTTTTTTTAGTGTATCTGTGATTTTTTATAAACGCTTAACTTAAAAATCTTAACTAACATCAATGTGCACATCTACTCAAAGTACTTACAGAAGGTAACATCTGAAACGCGCTTCTTCTCAGAACCACAGAGCTATCTGCTTGGGCAATCACCATTATAATAAACATTACACTGCAAACAAAAACTACCCATCCAAAGATCAGATTATGATGGCTTTTCAAAACCGACAAATTAAACGATGCGATAGTTAATAACACCGAAACGCCACAGCGCGCAGCGCGTCGACTTACGGATTACAATTTAGCTGACGAACTAATTGGATCCAGAACGAGGCTTAAACCGTATCTGACAGTTTTTTCATGCATAACGTTTATCTCATACTAGCGTTATTCTGCCACTTTTTTCACGTTCAAAGCATTGGTTTGTTCCTTAGAATAATGTTCTCTGCAGCATTGACAGCTGTTTCCCGCCACCTATTTCGATCTCATCGATCTACAAAGCCAGCTGCTAGCTGCCTAATTGAAAATGCACGCGCTAAAGTACGTTTTGTATGCTCTGACGGGATTACTTAAACTCGCCAGTTACATTATCGTCCCTTTACTTTCTCAACCTCATATCTGATCAAATAGTTTGATAGAAAAGTAGTCTTTATTCTTCTTGGGACAGAGTGCTTTTCCTACTAATCAATTAGATACGATACGAGGTTGGGATATAGAGTTGCGTTGAGTTAAAAAGTGATAGCTTTGACATTTGTGCGTGGAGCTAACACCGCGTGATTCTGTTTAGTCCACAAGAAAAGATATTTCTCTAATAAATCCGTGGACGTATAAAATAACTCGACATTGGTAAAGTACACGTTAACACGAGTGAAAACCTTTAATTAATATAAGAGTTAGACTTAGAAAAAATTGAGAAGCATATATTATAGAGAATCACACCCTAGGCCAAATAAGGTACGTGGTCAGAATTCAAGACATCATTGACGGTCCATTCCGTATAGAAAAACGCAGCGTAGGTAAACCCCCAAAAAAGATTGATTTCCTGATAAAAAATACGCTAAACTTAACGTAGTCGTGCAACAGAGCACAACATTTAATAAGTAAAAATGTACGTTAAGCAAAACAAATAATTAAATGGTAAATATTGTTTTTTAAAAATCCCCCCAAAAATCTAATTAACCCCTTAACTTAACTTACAACATCTGATTATGCATCTTATTTTATATGAAATAATGACACGTAAACTGACAGAACCGATAGACAATTAAATATATCACTTCGCTTCAGAATAAATTGTTCTTTGTTCACTATTCACGCCTTAATTAACTTCCAAAAGGCAGTTTCAAGTTGTAATTTATGTTCCTAAGGGATTCTACTTCTGTTCAACGTTTAGGCTATTATGAGACGAATTTAAATTCGTCCGCTTTTATTACCGCCGATAACATTTTGTCTCATCTGATCTTCTTAAAACTTTAGAAATTCTCATAGGAACTTTATACAATGTTGTTGCTTCGAAGAACTGATATAAGGTTCGAGATTTTCGAGAGCAACTAAGTTTCAAGATCGTCTTTAACTTTGTTGTTGAAGTAATAGTAAAAGAGACTACGGCTTCCTTATTCCCCGTCATTGAGTTTAAGTATGAGTATCCGCATCAAGTTACTCTATTTTTTTTACATTTCTAAATTATTTATCAGTTGGTTTTTAAACAACAATTGTGTCCTGTATATTTTTTTCCTGACTGGTGTCGTAACCCTCTGCAACTGAGGTGACTTTTAAAGAAACATTCTACTGGAGTCTGTCAGACGTCATTTAAGATAAAATTTAGAAAAAATACTAATGGGTCAATGATAAGTATTTTTTATTTAGTGTATAGCATGATTATTTAATTTTCATGTGAAATGTTTTAATAAACATGTATATGGGCTTTTAAATAAAATAATAATAATTAACTTGAATAAGGTAAAAAACGGGAATTTTTAACATAGGCTAACTTATAATGCCCCGGAGAAGAAGAAGTTACTGAGCGATACAGAGCTATTTCACGCTATAAGGCGACTTTTTTTTTTGGCGGTGTCTGAAAGACGTCACGTCAGTCGCAGAGGGCTAAATTTGTCTTAACATCGTGAATGTCATTGGATACTTAAATCAAAATATAAAACAATATGACGGAATAAAAAATATGTAAGTGGTAGGTAGCTAACATTAATAAAGACGGGTTTTTAAAACTTTTTTTTTCGTTATTATGAATTAATAGGGAAACCAGCTCTAATCTAGTGAGACCCGGTTGTGTGCTGGGAATTTAATATGGACTATATTTCAGTGATTATAAAGTTAATTTTTATTTATTTCAAAATTGAATATGGCATTTAAGAGCAAAGGTGATCGAACTTCATGTCCTCGCTATATTATATACTAGTATTAATGTCCTATGTCCCCTAGATGGGGCAGCGGGCGTCCACAGTACGTCGCAATCCCGAACGGTCTTGTCTTGAGCTTCGCGCTTCACTTCGTTCCAAGTCATTCCATGCCTTCGCTTCTGCAGTGATCGTTCGCCGCCAGATTTGCTTAGGGTGGCCACGTTTCCTCTTTCCTTGGGGATTCCAGTCTAGGGCTGGCCACAAGGTTCCTTCGGATCGTATGGCCAATCCAGTTCCATTTACGACTTTTGATCTGCTGGTTAATTGGAGTCTCACCGCAGCGTTTCCACAGATCTAAGTTGGTCATTTTCTCGGGCCAGTATACACCGAAGATAGTGGTTGATGAAGACCTGAAGCCAGTAAGTACGAGGTGTCCTTGCGGTTATATTCAAATTCGCACTTACAAAAATCCATCTGTTTTTATTATGGTTGGCCTTACGAGACTAACGATATTGATACGAGTAATAACAACAAAGTAGAGATTTCAGTCACAAAAACGAGTCTAAATAAAAATGTTAACTGAGTGACACTTTGGGCTTCTAGATATATTAATAAGGATTTTAAAAACCAGTCAAGTGCAAGTTGGACCACACGAAGTGTTCCGTACCAACGTACAGTATTTGACATACATCAGTCACAATAAGTAGGTAGGTATAAGTGACGAAGTACTAAAGTGTAAACATATTTATAACTTCAACTGCATAACATAATTTTGCACAATCAGCCTAAGATGTTTACCAGTGTATCAGTGATAGGTTGCAAGCCCTTCGCCTAACAGTACTAAAAGCCTTTAACAATTCGTCGTCTTACTCAAACTCGTATCTGCATATATTTTTTGCAGTTGGTAATTTCATTTTCAATCAGTAATACTTAGAGGCAATAAGTTTATCAACGGCAAATAAAATATGCAGATACGAGGTTGAGTAAGTAAGACGACGATTTGACACTTTATGATAATTTCAAGTGTCTACCTATTGCTATTAAGACCAAGCAAAAAACACGTTTCTTGTATGACACATGGAACATAAACGATAAAAAAACAATTATAGTAGTGTTTATCACTTGGATTGTCATTAACACGGCAAACCACGTCTATCTAATTGACTTTCTAATCCGATTGTTTGCTGAGCAACGGCAAATGGAAACTGGTTCTGAAACTAGGTCTGAGGACGTACGAGGCACCGGGCAGACTGTGTAATTTAATCTTAGACGTGGCCGGACACAAGACGATGTTTCCTCTAGCCACGAGACATATAGAAATTTATACATGTATGTACTTACATATAAACATGTCGCGTACAGATGTAGTGAATAAAAATAAGACATATTTTATCTATCAGTCAGCTTTAATAACCACCGATAAGCTTATTGAGAAAGCAACATCCATACAGATTAATTCGACAAAATTATGATGTCGTATGATTTTGCATAGTATGTCTGCGCCTCTATTCCACTGGGTAAAAACTAACATCATATTGCCTTTGACGTGTTAATGTGTTGTGTATTTAGACCCGGCCGCCATTACTGACAAGTAAATAAGATCTATCGTAACGTTGATATTACTACGACGTTTCAACGTTGCTAATTTAATCGGAATCGTTCTTAGCTAAGGTTGTTTAAAATCGATTGACTGCCACTCAAACTAACTTTATTGGGTCGGAACGTCGTGGATTTAAAACACAATACGTACATTTAGGTAAAACACAAAACCTCCCTTTTTGTTTAAGTCAATTAATAATAATAATAAAATTTGTTTATTAAAAAAGGAACACAAATTACACTTGATACAATTAGCTGGTGGTCCCACACTAGGCCATGCCTGTCACGTGGCGACCTGATTCAACATACAATAAAACTTTACAAAGATTCGTGTCTTTGGTTACATTAAATATGAAGAGGACTGATAAAACTAAATGCTGAAGCTATCATTATTAATATTAGTATTAGACATTTTGTTTTTGGTTTCTACAGAGAATAAAAAAAGAAGAAAAAAAGGTAAACTTAAATTAAACTGTGTGGGTGTGTGGGTGTGCTTGATATGTGATGTATGTGTAGGTGTATGAGTAAAGCTACAATCCAAACCAATATACTCCTTAGATAACAGCCCTCAGAATTATTTCTGTCTCGTTATAATCAAGAGTTCTCAGCCAGCCAATAAGTTTTGATTTCGCTTCGCGAGGTGAGTTCTCCGAGATATTGCATGATTTCAAAACCGCGTTATAAACAAAACAATGTAAAAAAATTGGCAACCGTCGCGCAAAAGCAGATTTTGTAATTGGGATCGGGATTTTAAAACGTCGTTTGCTAATTAGTTCTGGATATCGTTTTGAGCAAATGGTTTTGCCGCACACTGAGGACGCTCAAACAACATATTTTAGCACTTGTAGACGTTGACGTTGATGAATCAGAAACTCTACAATGAGTTCTTGAAAAATAAATGTATTCTAACTTTCTAAGCCACCTATATAAAAAAAACACCTAACACCGTAACGGCGTTTACTCGTATCCGGCAGTTAACCCCCGTTAATGTTGCCGCAGTTCACGAAATCCCTTGAAAAGTGTTGCCAACATTAATATTTTACGTCGAAAACCTTTTAAATCGTAAACATCACTGCCGGCTTTGTTGCGAAAAAACCAACTTGCGGCGGCGCAAAGAACTTTCCAGATTTATGTTTTTACCAAGTGAAGCTCTCGAAATCAAGTTATTCTCTCTCCTTTGAAGCGTCTATTTTGAAGAATGCACTGTAACAAAGCTTTTTATGTAAATTTTTATTTATTTTATTTACGTAATATTATTATGTAAATAAATGAGAAATGACATTGAATCGTTATATTAACCATTCTTATCTATTCCTGGGCTGAGATTCTACACGGTTTAACCTTATCGCTTTTGCTATGCTTCCGTATTGTCAACGATTTAAATAGAGGTCCTGGCTTGCCGATGGCTTCCAAGATGACAAACGGCAGCTGTATTTTTAGTAATAATACAGTTACTTTTTAAAGGTTTACCCTTGTTTTATAGACAGTCATTTCATAGACACTATCACTTCACAGAAATTCCATTTCATAGAAAACTATTTTCTGTTGAACCTGTGTTGATTTCAGTTTATCCTTTGTGAATCATATTTACGATATCCTGAAATCAACACAGGTTCAATGAAATGAAGATCCTGTGAAGTGATAGTGTCTATGAAATATTTGTCTATAAAAGGTGTGATACCGTTAGGGAATGCAAATATTCGGTCAAAACCGGTTATTAACCGTCTCTTGCATACTAAATTCGGTTATTAACCTGTTATACGCATTCCGCCTGGATACCGTTAAAAAAATACAACCATTTTCAGCAATTAAAACTATGCGGCTGCTGATATTACTATAAATTACGATAATGTCAATTTACAAAATAAGAATTCATTAACTGTCACTCAGAAACAGTATTGTAAAAAAAAATAGTAACATACAATCATTCCATAAAATAAATGCTTTCATTCCAACGCCTGTTTATATATTTAAAGCTTAAACGCTCAGTCCTACCACTTTTAGCATCCGTAAAACCAACAACAATATAAATTTCATTATATCGCTTACATTTACACAAACATGCGGCTACCCAATATTATGTAGCATTCAGGTGTTCACATTGATGCCCCCCTTCAGGTTACTTTTGGATGACTGCTCATGGGGTACCCTGGCGCAGTATAAACAGGACTTCGTCTCCAAACAAAGGTTTAACGCGCGGTTTTCATGACATGTGTGCGCGCCTCGACCGTACGTGCTGCGAGCAACCACAAGCAAACTCAACAGGACGCACCAAGCCGGTTTAATCGGGGGCGGGGCGTATTAACTAGCGAGCGACACGCATCGACGCAACGCTTGGGTAAAGAACGGCAATAGATAACAGAAACTTCAAAAGGGCCGAAGACAAACTACGTTTATATTTATACTATGCTTTAGATTACATTTGGACAAGTGCTAATAGGGCACCCTGTAAATTTAATAAATTTAGTATAGAAAAGTTTTGAATGACTCATCAATTTAGTTCACAGTAAAAAAATATGAGGTGCCAAGTTCCAGAGTCCAGACAGTAAAAGGGACGGGGATATTTACAATCCAATAAATCTTGTTTAAAACTTCCGTCGGGTTTGTACAACTCTCTCACTCGCTCTCATACGCTATTACGTTAGATAGTCTAACTGATGATATCCGAGCTTAAAAATATACGTGTTACAAAATAATCCGTAAAAAAGAAATTACGAAACTAGTGTCATCCCTAGTATACTGTATACCTAAGATACTGAACTGACGTTATTTAATAAGGGTTGTCGCTACTTTTGTAAATTCTTTTTTACGGATTATTTTGTAACACTTTGTATTAATACCTAGGATGTCCTGCAGTGTATATGCTATAGGTATCGCTGCACCTTTCGCTGCGTGGACCTTGTCAAGTTTGACAGTTTAATAAGGCCTCAGGAAGGAGTATTCCAAAATTCGCTGATACTAAATTATCAAGGGCGGTAACAGATAAACGGGTTTCTAAATGAAATTATAAGGGTTCCACCTGAACCCTCCGTAGAGGGGAGTAAGTTAATTTAAATGCAGTTAGAAGAAAATTGAACTGAAGCAACAAAAGTTGCCGAAGGGGTAAATGGTTACCTTAAAATTAAAAAGGTTTATAACAGGATTTACGGTGGAATTAGGGTGGCATTTAAATGTAACCGAACGAATTGAAACATTTTTTGAAGTGAGCCGAGTTTACAAATTGAAAAAGATATTGACGGAGTAAGACTTGGGTAAAGAATTAAAAAAAAACGTCATAAAGCAGACGGAACTTAAAGGCTGAAGCAAAATATAATTAAATAACCTAGTAATTTAAATTATTGTTCAATTCTACAGCAGAGTTACAATATTTTAAATAAACGGTGTCTGGTTTTAGACGCTGCTCTGAGAAATACCGTTGTATTCAGGCGATGAAAATTGATATTTAAAAATGCGAATTTCGTTTTAGTTGAGCTGAGTTTGATGTTTGTATTAAAAATATTTAGCATTTTATTTTAAAAATGTAAAATTAATTATTATTTATCATTTATTTTAAAAATGTGTGACCTACATAAATGTTATTAGGTATCTTAACCAACTTGCATTTTAATACATTAACGAGCGGCAAACTATACCGCCCTCATAAAAATAAAATTTACGGCAGAGTCTGGCAACATTCGGCTGTACCCTTAAATACCTTGATGCTTTAAGGCCTATGAAGGATTAATACAACGCGCTGACGTTAAAGCGACAAGCTTGCTAATATAATTCCTAGCCTTACTCAGCACAGCTCTCTTATTGGTGGGTTTTTCCTCGCACACCGCTCCGCTACCCCAAACAGCTTTGGTTCAAACACCCCAAACAGCCTAACGTTGCGTAAATTACGGTCCGTCAAAACGATTTAACACGTGTCGGTGGTTGCTTATTTAATACAAGTTTTTTGAAAAACCATTTCAGGCTACTTTTGACCAAATAACTCAAAATCTATACGAGCTTCTGCCCACGACTTTCTCCACATAGATTTCTATTATCGTTATTCCCTCGAAAATATTTAAACTTTCCGGGATAAAAAGTAGCCTATGTGTTAATCCAGGGTATAAGCTATCTCCATTCCATTTTTTTCTGAATCCGTCCAGCTGTTGCAACCTGAAAGTGTATTTTGAACTTTATATATTACTAGCGACCCGCCAGCGGCTTCGCCCGCTAAATAGTATCATATGTTACTTCTAGTACCTCCCAGAATATGTGTACAAAGTTTCATGATGATTCGTGAACTAGTTTTTGCGTGAAAGCGTAACAAACATCCACGCTTTCACATTTATAATATTAGTAAGGATGATTATTAGACCGTGTGGTTGCCGGGTTAGAATAGTGCCACTCCCATGTTTTTCCGTATATGGCGTAAGAGGCAACTAAGCGATAAAAGGCTTGTAGTTCTGTTAGTCGATGGGCTTACAACCTGTCCCTAATACAATAGTACTGTAAACATCTTAGCCTACTATTGCAAATGTGGTTACAGAATTATCAACAAGTATTTTTATAGTTGTTGGTATTTCTGTAGCTCTACCTACCCTACTCTGGGAATGAAGGCGTTATGTTATGTACGTATGTGTATATATAAGAATACGATGCCCAGAAAACGCACTAAATCCTGAGGGAATACCCATAAAAGACTTTTACACGAGCAGAGTCGTAGGCAAAAGCTAAAGTTATCCCTCTTTTATAGCATCCAGACCTTGTTTCATTTATCCTTGCCATACGCCCAAACGAATATTACGAGTGAAACAGAATGTTACAAACGCCTTGGTGTTACCAGTTTGATGCAGGACTGACGGGTGCAATTACTCGCACGCGTCATCGCAAACCTATCAACCAGCGGGTGGCAACACTGAACGACATTCGGAACTATTTCCGCTACGTTGCTTCTGCGAGATATTTTATGTGTACGTCTGTGATAGTTTCGTATTTTTATTTCGGGTACAGGGCCGCTTTTGTCTTGGGTCAAATCATACAGCCTTTAAAGTGTTCCCGTATTGTCAACGTTTTGAAAGCTCTTATAAATCGATGCCATAACACGTCAAAATTTTAACCCAGTTTAATAGAGGTCGTTCTATTATTTTATTTTGTGTGCGTGTTCGCTTGTCACGTTTTTTTTTTAATTTCTTTATGTGACCTTTTATGTTTTTTAACGGTTTGGTTTTCCTTTTAAATTTGTTAGTGTGTTTTCATTTAAGATATTATTTTCCTGATAATGAGTACTTGTAGTTTTGGCTGCTGGAGGTGGGGACAACGTAACTTTAGCGAAAATTGTACTTTTAGACTTCAATATACTAAACGGTCCCTCAAAATCTTACACTTGAAAAAATAAAACAGTTGCTTTACATGTACAGGTACTCATATTTTTTAATACTTACTCTATCATCGATATGCGTGCGCGGTATAAATATCTATACCTATGTATATATAACTTTCAACTGTGTATCTTTGATGCTTCTTGAGAAAAAATGAATGTCTGTCTGTTTGACTTCAAAACCCTAAAAAGAACTAGAACTAAGAAAGAAACACTAATAACCTCGGCCATGTTTCGTTATAGGTATAATGACACCGCTCGAGAGCTCACGATAAACCCAACATATCACCTACACGACGACAGCTGCTGAGGACATAATGAGTAGTTAAAACCTCCCAGGTGTATTTTATCTGCGCCATTCTGTTCGTAGGTGGCGTTATCGATGCTAATGGGCCTTATGCTCTTCGACAGAAGGGTCACTAAAATTATAACGACGTCGTTCTGATCGGTGAGTAAAGCCTTTTAATCGTGACGATTAAGGATATCCGGAGCTCGTTTTATGAAGGTTATGAGAGGTCGGTTCTTATAGACGATACGTAGTTGTTCAACTAATAACTTTTGACAGTTAGAATAGATTTAGGTACACTCCGAACGATCTGCTTGGCTTTCTCGGCGAGCTAAATTTTCTCTGAATGAAAGTTTCCTTTGTATCGATGTGGGATTAGGATTTAGTGTCCAGGCGCGATTGTAACTTTAACGTCCAATCATCGTCACATACCTTTATACTCGTATTCATTATGTTAGTAGATAGAGAAATAGCTAAGTCGCAATACTCTCAACATTGAATCGAGGCACGATATGACTTGTATGCGATAATTTAATAAAATTATTATTTTAGTGGTGGTAGGACCATGTGCAGGGTCGGTCCGAGTCGCTACCACCATCTTATCCATTAACCACCCGCCAAGCAACAGTGTTCGCGTTGTTGTGTTCCGGCATGGGGATAAGACAACCGGTGAAATTACTAGCATAGAGGCAATCCAACTTAGTCCTCAGGGTTGGCAACACATTTGAGGTCTTAGGATTATAGTCTTGAGAATTCAAATGTCTGAGGGTCTCAGATTCCACTTACCATTAGGTGGTCTGAGTGTTCGTGTGCCTTCTCCTTTAAATAATAAAAAATAATAATTTTTGTTTGCTTTTTTCTAATGTAAAGAAGGCAAAGACCTCACCAAAGGGGCCTAGTCGCAGAACACTACAATAGTGATTTTTGAAAGTCGGCAAAGGTATGTTAACGTAACATGAGAGCTCGCGTCGTTCGCGCTTATGTAAATTCCATACAATTCGAGTAATTTTATTTGTACTAAGTAGTTTGAGGTAATCACTTTAATTTTCTACTTCACTACTCCGTCTTTACTTACACCTAATTTGAGACAAAGAAAAAACACTATGCGTTTGGCCTAGTTGTTCGTGATCCTGTCTACAAAGCTGCAAAAATATTTAGTGTGCATGATGAACTCGAGTATTTATAAAGTCTTGGGTGAATTTAAGTATGTTTTTCTCTCTTTATAATGTGCTCTCGAGATCGTCTCTTATTATATTTTTTCTATCTTTTTATTTATTTGATATTCCCATCCACATTATTTTTACTTCGAGATTCGTTAATAACTCGGAAAAAAAAAATGATTTACAAAGTACACTAACACATTTTCGGGCAAAATTATTTCGGGTCCTTTCAAACAGTTTTATGTATCAACATTGTCTCGCCAGCTATTATGCCCATCCAGAGGTCGCAACGGGCATTTCTATAAAATATTTCTCACGTCATTGTTTCAAACTAACGCAATTTTCACACATAATAAACTATAAATTGCGACTTAAGTGATTAATCACGTAATAAATAAACATTTACCTCGACATTTCGACTGTGTAACGGCCATGGTCACGAGAAGTCTCCTCTAATTCTAATTGTATTTTTTTTTATTGGCTTCACTCTTGTTAAGTTGTGTTTCACCAATGTCGAGTTAATTTCAGACACTCCCATGGACTCATTTGGATTCTCTGCCTTTTTCTACCTATTCATTTCCCAACCCGCTTTTTTTTCTGTAACTATATATATTTCTGGATTTTTATAAAACTAACTTAACCTGACCTATAGGGTTCTACACGGTGGTCCTGAAATAAATCCAGAATTATTTACAATTTCAGAAAAAAATCGGTTTGTCAAAAGTTTGTTTGAGATATAAGTCCATACATATCAAACGCGAAGACAATTGTTTGAGAAAAGTTTTTTTTTGTGGACAAAAGAGAAGCCTCCTTGTGACCATGTTGTATCAAAGTAACGTATATTCACAGACTCATTTATTGACTAAACTAGATTGAAGTGGCAGCTAACAAAAACCTTACAAAAATTTACTTATTTCCTAATCAGGGCTGGAATTCTACACGGTAATTATCGATATCGTCTTTGATGTGTTTCCGTATTGTCAACGTTTTGATAACTCCTATGTCATTTACAAAAATGGCGACTGTGACGTAAACGATTCTAAAACACGCCAAACGCGATATCGTTATAACGCAGTAGAATAGAGGCCCTGCCCAATTGCCAAAATTGTATGTTTTACATCTGGGGGGTTATCATGACATAACAATGAAATTTTGTTTACGCTCAGAGAAAAGGACAGAGCTATATAACTGTCATAGCTCTGTCCTTTTCTCTGAGCGTAAACAGAACTACATTGTTGTCATGATAACCCCCCAGGACGACTCCATATCACAAACATTGATAATTTACAGTACGAAAAAATAACTTTATTTTTGCATAGTTTTATTCACCCTACAAACCTAATTTTGTTTTTTTTTAAGTGGTATACGAGATATTTTTTATAGAAATTCCCTAAAACGTGACTGCTTGCAACTTAAAACACCCGTTTAGTTTTGAAACCTTTCGGGTAAGGGCTTTACCGTAAACCGCGTAGTTTTCCCTCGTTCCCAGCGAGTTTAATTTGAGTTTAACGATAAGGATTCATTTAAAATGTTTGTTGGAAATATTTACAGTCTGAAAACAAAGATAGGATTTTTGGGCCACTCAGAGAATCAATGTCAAAGTGACGCCACGAATAAAATCGTAAAATGTCAATTGAGATTTGATTGATTGAGTTACATTGACATAGTTTCGTAATCACCCAGAGATTATTTAATTGACGGTTTATGCTATGATGTACGAGAAGTGCTGGGCTTGGATTCTGCACGGTAATGACGATATCGTATTTGACGTGTTTCCGTATTGTCAACGTTTTGATAGCTCTTATGTCATTTACAATAATGGCGACTGTGACATAAACGATTCTAAAACATGTCAAACGCGATATCGTTATAACGCTGTAGAATAGAGGACCTGGTAGATCGGGTCCCTAACATAAAAAAAATACCCGTCACTTACCCAACCTTCATGTTATCTCCCATCTCGGGCTTTTACCAGCGCTAATTGTGTTGCTATTTTGGAATCAAATGGTCTCATGTGTGACGATGGTAAAAAAAGATCTTGGAATGACTTGTCCCATGGAAGTTGGGGCGGCCCTTGGTTTGGGATGCTTGCGTGGATACCCTTGCGATGTCACACTTTCCCGGAACAAGGTTTTTAGGGCTGTTTTCACAGAGATCCTCTAAAGGCGTAAAAAAAGTCAACTTGATCAATTCATTTTTATATACGTATTTCCCTTTTGGGGTAAAAAGTTTAGGATCATGAGGACCGAGCTCACCGTTTTTAGAGTTTACAATACAATACACTACAAATACTCTTCGTAGCCTAACCCTTATAATATCGCTATGTTCGTTCGTCCACAACTTAGCTCAGACACTTAGTTCTAGAAGGCTGTTTTTTGGCATGAGTACACATATTAGTCACGCGCGCCTGTTGTTTTCCAGGGTCTACAAAATTGTGCAAATTCTTTGTAATGTTTTTGTTTAGTGGAAAATAAAGAGTTTTGTATTGTATACCTGCCCTTACCGGGATTTGAACCCAGAACTGCAGGCTTCAGAGGCAGGGTCAGTCCCAACTAGGCCAACGTGTGGTGTCGTGTGTGTGTGTCGATTAAAGGTTCTATTAGTGAAATAAATGACAGCGCATTTAACGAATTTAAAAGGAAAACTATCACGACTAAGTAGACTATTGTTTCTTAAAATACAGGCAATTTAAGTGTTTATACCTACTAAAATGATTTAAGACAGCACCAAATGACCGTAAATAGAAAATGAGTTCAAACATGTGGTTTAGTTTAGCATAGTTTTTGTGTTTGTCGTACCTACTTAACGGCTTCGGAACCCTACACTGAGCATGGTCCGACATGCTCTTGCCTAGTTTTTTTTGTTTTTAAATTAAATGCATAAAGCTGTGTATAACAATGTATGTATGCATGTGAACTCTTTATTGCACATAAACAATTACAAGACATGTTTGCATCTATATAGATCAGACTTGTTAGTAAGGCTTGGTTTTGGTTAGACGTAGAATGACGATATCGTCTTTGTCGTGTTTCCGTATTGTCAACGTTTTGATAACTCTTGTCATTTAAAATAATGGCTACTGTGACATGAACGATTCTTAAACAAGACAAACGCGATATCGTTATAACGTAGTAGAATAGAGCCCTGCAGAGACTTCTCGCTATAATTGCGCTTAAGGACAATCCAGCGAAAGGAAAAATATCTTATCTCATTTACCATCTCAAACCACAAGGAAAGCCCTCAGAAATGGCAGGGCTAATAATGAAACCGCAAAAACGTAATACTTCTCCGAAAACGTAATTTCATACATGACTTCACATCAAGGAAATCCTAAGAAATTGGCGTAATTTTACCTTGTTTTCAGCTAGAGATGTTAAAAATAAATCGCGATGAGTAACGTAAACAAACCAATTTAACATCAGTCATCTTATTATTACTAGTTACTTTAATCTCGTGAGAGCCGGTGTTCCCCAGGGGTCCGTACTGGCTCATATAAAATTGGTCTTTCGATTTTTTATATAAACAACGATTTGTGACTATACTCAGCATATCTCCGAAAAATTTGGCTCATTTTTTTTTTATTCAAACCGAATTGTTACTCATAATCAACTCCTAAATTGAATTTTACTGAAACCGTTCTAATTTTAGGACGTTTATAAAACAAACCTCACCTAACCTAAGCTTATTTACCAGTTTGATATTTATAAAATCCTGAAAATAAACAGGTGTATGATTAATATTGATTATGAAGAGGATCAATACGACGTAAAATTGTATGAGAAATATTTTTATGAAGAATGATCATTAAGATGTAAAATGGTATGTGATACATTTTCGGAGTTGCAATAATCTAATTTGCAATTTTATATGAACTTTGGCGCACCCGTTTCGGGTGTACATAATTAAGGCAGATTTAAGTAGTTTAAACTTTATTTTAACGAGTGTAAAGTTTATTTTCATTTGTCATAATTGAAAATGGCATTTGAGCAAAGGTAATTGAACTTTATTTCCTTTCTAGTAGATTCAAATCGTCACTGGCAAAAATCTCCCTGGTTTTAGTATGGTGGGACTAACGAGGTAAATCACACTTCTTAAATAGCCGGTATTCATGGGTGATGTAAAGCATCAAGTCGATACCTTAAATTTCAATTCGCGTAAAGCACACATAATTAAATTAAATGACATTACATACATACATAACATCACGCCTTCATTCCCAGAGTGGGGTAGGCAGAGCTACAGAAATACTAACAACTCTAAAAAGACATGTTAATAATTCTGTAACCACATTTTGCACAAGGAGGCTGAGATGTTTACTAGTTAGTGTATTAGTGACAGGTTGCAAGCCCATCGCCTAACAGTACTACTATTACTATTCCCTTAGCTGCCTCTTACAACAGCCACGGGAAGACATGGAGTGGCACTATTCTAACCCGGCAACCACACGGGGATATTGACATGACACATGACATTGTTTTGTAATATTTGACATCTATAATATGTATACATAAATAAAATCTAATCCCTATTTCCCTTGGTCACAGCATCACGCATGATCGGCTGGACCGATTATTCTTTTTTGTTGCGTTCGTTATCGTCAGGAGAAGGATCTTATGAAATAAAAAAAATGAGAAATCCAACGAGAAAGTCAAAAATTTGCAGCGGGGCGAAGCCGCTGACGAGTAGTTATAAATAAATGTTGCCCAAGTTAAAATAAATCGTCAATTGGTCTTTTGATTTTATAAAAATACTTTAACTTATTAGAAAATATAATTACGAGTATAGTAATGAGAGCGTTCTCAAAGGTTATAGGTATAAGAACTTTCAAAGAAAGTACATAATGCGGAGTAGTAATAATTAATTTAATTACTTGTTTGTTCAATTAGCTATTATGAACTTACGAGATTATCTATGGAGTTTGTGCGATGTATTAATAATTGTATTAGTTAGTTAATATTCGACCCATTTATTATATTGGTGGTAGGACCCTGTGCAGGGTCCGTCCGGATCGCTACCACCATCTTATCCATTAACCACCCGCTAAGCAACAGTGTTCGCATTGTTGTGTTCCGGTGTGGAGATAAGACAACCGGTGAAATTACTAGCATAGAGGCATTCCATCTTAGTCCTCAGGGTTGGCAATGCATTTGAGGTCTTAGGATTACAGTCTTGAGAATTCAAATGTCTATGGGTCTCAGATTCCACTTACCATCAGGTGGCCTTAGTGCTCGTGTGCCTTCTCCTTAACATAAAAAAAAACTGACCAGCTGTTACACGCGACGCTTTAAATAAATAAAAAAATATCACTGGGCAATGTCACACACATTGACCTAGTCCCGAACTAAGCTCTAGGCTTGTACTATGGGTACTACACAACGATAAACTTACTAATAAAGAGAAGTATATACTTAAATACATAGAAAACATCCAACCCCACACATCCCCCGTGTGGTTGCCGGGTTAGAATAGTGCCACTCCATGTCTTCCCGTGGATGTCGTAAGAGGCGACTCAGGGAATAAAGGCTTGTAGTATTGTTAGGCGATGGGCTTGCAACCTGTAACTAATACACTAGTAAACTTCTTAGTCTGATTGTCCAAAATGTGGTTACAGAATTATCAACAAGTCTGTTTAGAGTTGTTGGTATTTCTGTAGCTCTGCCTACCCCACTCTGGAAATGAAGGCGTGACGTTTTGTATGTATGTATGTATGTAAAACATCCAAGACTCAGGAACAAATATTCGCGCTCATCGCACAAATATCTACCCTTACCGGCACAGATATTTGTGTGATGAGCTCGAATATTTCTATGTATGTACTCATTTGCAATACCGTAGATCTTATTACAATAGTACAAAGGGCCATCAAGCGTGGTTATCATCGCAGCGTCACGTAAACGTTATCATTCCGTTGATTTACAACCGTCCTGATTGCAGGCGTGTCAACATGAATGGACCTAATCAGACATTGTGTACAATAATTAGCTTTGTTGCCAGGGAATTAGCTGGTGTTATAGGAAACTCAGTCATTCGGGATTTGATCAATGGCCTGAATAATTGGGTTATCAATTCAATTACAAAGCGGACAGGTATTTGGCGTTAAGCGGTGTAACATGCTGTGAATACCGGAGTAGAGAGTGGGTTAACTAAGAACGGTCAACGACAGAACTCTATCGGCCGCACTCAGAGCCCGTTAATAATAGTAAATAATAGGACAATGTCACTCAAATTTACCTAGTCCCAAACTAAGCTCTAGGCTTGTACTATGGGTACTAGACAACGATAAACTTAATTACATAGGGAAATATAATATATAATTAAATACAAATCACTCGTGTTAATATTTGTGCTTACCGGGATTTGCACCCGGGACCGCTAGCTTCGACTCACTACCAACTAGGCCAACGCGTCGTAATGATTTTAATACACAGGTTTGAAATATTAAATGATTTATAAAGCAAAAAACCGCCGTCAAATCACAAAACATAACTTCTTTTTAAATGGTAATAGGCAGGGCTGGACAAAATAATTGCTTTGCTTTAATTGAAATACAAATTACAAAATACTACCGCAATTTAATTCAATTCAATTATTTTTGATTGTTCGTCGTGGAGCCACTGAAAGACAAACATATCACATATAGACAACACAAACATTGAAAAGGAGGTGGGGAGACGTAAGCTTAAGCAAACTGGTTAGAGTTTTATATTTTGGGATTGAATATATGTAGTCTATTTATTAGTGGCACAATTTTACCATTTTAGTACTAAACCCAAATTATTATTACTAATGTAGGTAATTTGTCTTTTTAGAGTTGTTGGTATTTCTGTAACTCTGCCTGCGATGTCATGTTTGTATTTATGTAAAGTAGGAAATCCAATTTCAAAGCCTCGATAAAGTAGATTTAATTAAACCAGAAGTTGATGTTTTTAGGTGCATCCTAATTATATGCAACTTAATTTATTCCGATGAATCCCGGAACGAGCTCCAAACGTTTAAACGAATTTGCCCCGTTTCCCTTTGGACGCCTTTGCAGATATTTCTAATATGCAAATAGCGTTATAAATGGTGGTTCGAAATATGAAACTATATTTAACGTTAACGGGATGAATTTAAAATGTATTCCAGCGACCCGAGAGACCTGCATCGGAGGTTCCTGTTCGTAAAGCAGGCACTGCATTTTGTATTAAAAGGAATATGTAGCTAAAGATTTAAAATGGTATCTGGTATTAGGTGAAGGTTCTTTGTTTCAGACTCCTTTACTTTATAATATCATCATTATCCTCGTGAGACCCGGTGTACATAATCAAGGTAATTTAGTTTAAGATTATATATATATTTTTTTTATGTGAACGAGATGGCTCACGAGCACTCAGGCCACCTGATGGTAAGTGAAATCTGAGACCCATAGACATTTGAATTCTCAAGATTATAATCCTAAGACCTCAAATGCGCTGCCAACCCTGAGGACTAAGATGGAATGCCTCTATGCTAGTAATTTCACCGGTTGTCTTATCCCCACACCGGAACACAACAATGCGAACACTGTTGCTTAGCGGGTGGTTAATGGATAAAATGGTGGTAGCGATCCGGACGGATCCTGCACAGGGTCCTACCACCACTAACTATAAAGTTTATTTTTAATTGTTTCAACATAAAAATGGCATTTAAGAGCCAATGTAATTGGACTTTATTGAGTTTTATGGTAAATTCAAATTCTCACTCATAAACATCTCCATGATTGTTAGTATGGTGGGCCTTGCGACATTATAATTTGGAAGATATCCTAAGGGTTAAGGTCATCTATGTATATACCTTTGGTGTTTCTATCTATTTTACTGTTTTTTAATGTCGATGTATATAGTCTGTGTCAATTGAAACGGGGAAAGATGTAAATTAAATGATTTTTGCTTGACATAATAACCTCAAATTTTCATCAAGCGTGTTTTCGTTTTAGGAAAACGTATAAACTACGTAATAGTTATTTGATCATAAACTTAACTTATAGTCATGTTAGGCCATGGGCTTGCAACCTGTCACTAATACACTAGCAAACTTCTTGGCGTGATTGTGCAAAATGTGGTTACAGAATTATCAACAAGTCTTTTAGAGTTGTTGGTATTTCTGTAGCTCCACCTACCCCACTCTGGGAATGAAGGCGTGATGTTATGTATGTATGTACGTAAACTTAATATAAATAATAAATAAATAAATAAATCACTGGACAATGTCACACAAATTTATCTAGTCCCAAACTAAGCTCTAGGCTTGTACAGTCACCGGCATAAATAAGTTATCATTTATGATCCTTGTCACTTTAACGTCGTGTTTGAAATGTCATACAAAATTGTCAAACGATTAAAAGCGACAAGGTACAGAAATCATCACTTATTTATGACGGTGACTGTACTATGGGTACTAGACAACGATAAACTTACTTATATATAGAAATATATACTTAAATACATAGAAAACATCCAAGACTCAGGAACAAATACTGCCGTCCTCAAACTAAAAAGCCGTTAAATGCAAGAGGGTCATTTTGAGTTATGGCCAAAAAACGTTTGAAACTATGTCTCTACAAACTGGTGCACGATATCGATGTAATTTTTTTATATACTAAGTAATGAGGGTTGCTTTATATTTTTATATGAATTTGATATTTTTTTACTCATTTTTTATTAGTAAAATCTTTAATTTTCCTTTTTAGCTATGGACCCGTTGAATTTAATGTAATACTTTACATAGCTTAATGACTGTTAAAGTATGTTTAGCGGCCTTCTAGCTCAGTAATTTAGGTTATCTGCGTTACATTTTACAAATATATCAAAAGTTATATAGAAAACATAACTAAAAGGCGGTTATATGACATAGCCACTTTTTAGCTATGTATGTCTAGTTAAAACTATGCAAACATACATGACTAGAAAACGGCCACGCGACTTCAACTGCCTTCTAGTTAAGAAAAGGTAAATGAGGTGGAATCTCACATATAGTTTTAATATTCAATGCTTGAGAAAAAGGCAATTAATTGCAGAACAAATCACAATAACTGCTTTTTTGTTATGTATTGCAATCAAAATATGTTTTTATATCCAATGACTTGGGGAAGTTACTGCCACAATGTTATTTGGATCCCTTAGAGGAGTGTGAAACTACATTATGCAAGGAAAAGAAAGTTGTGCTCCCTGCGTAATACGTAAAATAACTGCAAAATTACTGTTTTATTAAATATAGGGGTGTCCCAGAATTTAAATAAAATAAATAAATAATAAATAATCACAGGACAATGTCATACAAATTGACCTAGTCCCAAACTAAGCTCTAGGCTTGTACTATGGGTACTAGACAACGATAAACTTACTTATATAGAGAAATATATACTTAAATACATAGAAAACATCCAAGACTCAGGAACAAATACTCGTGCTCATCACACAAATATCTGCCCTTACCGGGATTTCAACCCAGGACCCCTAGCAAATATTACGTATAAGAAAACCTCTTCCATACCGGTCAAGAATTTAGTTTTAACTTTCTAATAATATTAATTAACTTAATAGTTATAATGGTTTTCATGATACTGGTAAATAACCTTGCGGTACGTGATGTTTTTAGCCCTTGCTTCCGCTGGCTAAAAACATTATGTAATTTGTAATTCTAATACTTGAGAACTGTAAAGCTGGAAATTTAAATGCAGTCCTAAGAAAACTTATAACTCACTAGGTTAATTTACTGGTCAAAAATACACTGCAACAGAACGGACATATTATTATTAGGTACAAAAAAGCAAAATTAGACCATATTTGTTGCACTGCACTGTGAAGTCAAATAGGACCCAGCCATTGATCTGGCTGCAGCACATGCTCAGTGCTGCAGCCGAAGCAGCAGCGCTGGTTTTCAGCTGAACCCATATATAAATAAATACAGCCTATACATAATAATGCGAGGGACCTTCAATAAGCTCTCGGTATTGATATTTTTTAACCTTTTTAGAAAACTTTTTAATACGGCCGCTAAGTATCATTCATTAAAATTTTAAAAAGTTAAATTCAAATATTCGATGGTTTGATTTTCTGCAATTACCTAATAAACTTGATTACAGGAGTGATTTGCAATGTTAATTAAATTAAATACAAATATCAGGAGACGGATGGATTATGTTTATGTTTATGAATGTCATGAGTCTGCTTATTCACTATCTAAAATTCAAAAGTGGTCAAGTGAATTTAAACGTGGGAGGGAAAGCAACGATGACGACCCTAGACCTGCGGGGCCTGTCGAAGCTACTTCACAGGAAAATGTATAAAAAAGTGGAGAAAATTATATTGGAGAATGGTCGAGGGAAGGTAAAATCGGTAGCTCAAACAACCAATTTTTATTAATTAATGTATACTTCTACTGTATAACGATATCGTCCTTGACCATCTTAACATTATCATACATAAGTTAGTGTGAAATGGGTGCCGCGGATGCTGACAACGCTTCAGAAAGATATTCCTGTTGCTTGTTGATCTGACTTTAACTGAGCTATGCAATGAAAATCCTGATGAGGTACTCCAAAAGATTGTTACTGGAGATGGGTTCAGCATTACGGCCGAAAGAGCAAACAAAAGTCCATGCAGTGGCACATTAAAGGAACACCTCACCCCAAGAAGTTCAAGGTCGTCCCTTCAGCTGACAAGCTCTTTGCCAGAACATTCAGGGATTTTGAAGGAATATTACTGATCGATTATAGAGATAAAGCGTGTAAATATCACAGGACAGTACTACGCTAATATTTAACGGTAGTTAAAGAAAGTAATCAAAGAGAAGATGCGGGTAAATTACCCAGGAATGTTCTGCTTCTGCCCGACAACGCCCTTGTGCATACTGCTCATATTGTCGAGGCTGTTGTTTTTGAATCTGGGTTCTAAACTATTATTCACCCACCGTATAGTCCAAACTTGGCCCCCAGCGACTTCTTTTTGATTCCTAAACTTAAAAAGGCTCTGGGCTGAAATCGATTTTCTGACGATGACCGTTGAATATGTCGTAGATATATTATTTAAAACTAGGTCTGAACGTTTAAAAATATCACTACATAATACAACAAAATACATACATAATAAAACAAAGTCGCTTGCCGCTGTTTGTCCCTATTTATGCCTTTAAAACTACGAAACGGATTTTGATACGGTTTTTTTTAATACATCGAGTGATTCAAGAGGAAGGTTTATATTATGTGTAATCATTTAACCCGAAGCGAAGAGAGGGCGGGTCGCTAGTACTTAATATTGCAATAAACGACCCAAACCAAGATTTCCTGAGTACCTCGGATGGGTACGAAATTGAACCGATTGAATTCGGTCACTTAGAAGAAAAGCAAGCTGTAACATTATTTTTTACCCATATTAAGTAGAACTTGTACACAATTTCGAAATTTTGTTTAACTGCGCCAACTTTTGAGAAAATTAAAACTAACTAACGTATTAGAAACTTATAACTATGGGTATGTAATAATATTTACGTCAATATCTGGGGCACCCTGTATGTTATAAACTTTGGGTTTAACAGCGAAGTTTTACTATAAAGAAAATAAAGAGACTAAATTCGCTACAATACGGTTTATGGATTATTTCTAAATACCCAACATTTACTGAGATACAATAGGTACTTGGAACTTGCAGAAAATTTCAAACGAGACTCTTGCGCGGGGGTCGCCTTGCCGCCTTCTAGTTAGGCAATATCGTGTAGCTGTGATTTAATTAAGCAGGGATATATTTTTATTACTATTATTGCTAGCTTATAAAGCCGTGACGGCATCTTTGGTATGTATTTTGATAAAATTAAATTTTATTTACAAAACAATAAGGTGGCTATTGGACATTAACCGCTTTTTTCTTAAGTATACACGGATTGACCGCCTTTTAATCTGTGACCTCTTTGCAGGTGAGTATTGTGTTTGTAAGCTTTAAGGCGGCAAAAGTCCAAAAGCCGCTTTTAAGTCGTTGAAAATCAAATAGCCGCCTTTAAGTCTTGTACAGTATTACGTAAAATTGGCAGCTATCAACCTTTAATCACCTTCAAGTTAAGCAAGTGTCAAATAACTGCCTTTTTAGTAGCAATAGCACAAAAAATCGTCATTTAGCCGCTAGTGTGAAGGCTGTATCTCGGTGGTTTTTAAAGATATTGGCACCAAACCTAGATAGATCGATAGCTAATAATTAGCTGAATCGCGCTGTATAGATAACTCAAAAAGGTCGTATGATCCTTTAGTCGCCTTTTAGTTTAAGGACGGCAGAATACTCGTGCTCATCACACAAATATCTGCCCTTACCGGGTTTTGAACCCAGGACCCCTAGCTTCAAAGGCAGGGTCACTACCAACTAGGCTAGCGTGTCGTCAAGGTCGTATGAAGGTAATGATCAAGTTTAGGAAAAGTCATTAATGGGACCTCACTCGATCTTTAATATCATGAGATTATGGAGTAATAATAAATTGATTGTGTGTTTGCCGGGTTAGAATAGTACCACTCCATGTCTTCCCGTGGATGTCGTACGAGGCGACTAGGGGAATAAGGGCTTGTAGTATTACTAGGCGATGGACTTGCAACCTGTCACTAATACACTAGTAAACTTATTTATTTATTTATTTTTATTTATTTTTAAATTAAATATTTTCACATTAAAACAGTTTGGTACTAAGGCACTGTGAAATTCATACAATGCAACGAAACACAAATATTAACTATAACATGTTCCACAACAGTTAACAACAATAGCATTATGAACAATTAACTGAAGACGGACTGTCATCCATCGCCTCACAGAACCTCATACATTCACCACATATAATATTCCAACTACTTGCAAAAATACCTGTAATACTTCTTGGCCTGATTGTGCAAAGTATGGTTTCAGAATTATAAACAAGTATTTTTAGGGTTGTTAGCATTTCTGTAGCTCTGCCTACCCCACTCCGGGAATGAAGGCGTCATGTTATGTTACTATGTATGTATGTATGTACGGTTGATTGGGTTTTATTTCCATCTATTCCAATTACTATTGACGCCGACTTTACATACGTTATTATTTATAGCATACTCTTTGATGTCTAACGAGGCCACGCTATTAAAACAACACGCTTTATTACTTCTAACTATTAGAAGCGCTAAAGCGACTTTTTTATGTTAAGGAGAAGGCACACGAGTACTCAGGCCACCTGATGGTAAGTGGAATCTGAGAGCCATAGACATTTGAATTCTCAAATCCTAAGACTTCAAATGCGTTGCCAACCCTGAGGACTAAGATGGAATGCCTCTATGCTTGTAATTTCACCGGTTGTATTATCCCCACACCGGAACACAACAATGAGAACACTGTTGCTTGGCGGGTGGTTAATGGATAAGATGGTGGTGGCGATCTGGACGGACCCTGCAAAGAGTCCTACCACCACTACTTTAAATGGTAACAACACTATTTATTGTATTGTTGTTGAACAGTACTTTAATATAATAAATTACGTACATTAACACATAAAATTTGAAGATTTTTATGTTAATAAATATATGTTTTATGATCGGGCAGTTCCAAAAAAATAGCACACTTCATTATTTGTTTCGATTTCGAAAAAAAAGCTCGTCAGTAGGGACCATCATTCTAAACAATAAAAAGATTATTCCTGATATGTCCCCAAAAAAATACAATATAATACAATACAAAACTAGGGGCTAGGGGGGGTCGAAGCTAGGGGTCCTGGGTTCAAATCCCGGTAAGGGCAGATATTTGTGTGATGAGCACGAGTATTTGTTCCTGAGTCTTGGATGTTTTCTATGTATTTAAGTATATATTTCTCTATATAAGTAAGTTTAGCGTTGTCTAGTACCCATAGTACAAGTCTAGAGCTTAAATTGGGACTAGGTCAATTTGTGTGACATTGTCCTGTGATTATTTATTTATTTATTTATTTACAAAACACTTTATTGTCCACCAAACAAAAACATTAAAGGAAAATAGCACAATTTAAAAGACCCAGGTAAGCAACAGGTGGTCCTATCGCTGATTAGCGATCTCTTCCAGACAACTTTAGAAGGGATAAGATGTATGGAATTGTCAGTTTTGTTACTAAGACATGTATTTAATTTAGGTAACAAAACGGAGAATTCCATTATTTATCTCCTTTTTTTAAAACCGTATTCAATAAGTAAGAAATAACTTCTTTTAAAATGACAGGTCTAACAGAAGTCGTCGTCCCACTATATTTTTAACCAAAAGCGGAATTCAGTTGGACTGACCTACCATTCCACCTACCGACCATTTTAAAAGAAATTATTTCTCTTAATTTATATATAGTGAAATTACTAGCATAGAGGCATTCCATCTTAGTCCTCAGGGTTGGCAGCGCATTTGAGGTCTTAGGATTATAATCTTGAGAATTCAAATGTCTATGGGTCTCAGATTTCACTTAGGTACCATCAGGTGGCCTGAGTGCTCGTGTGCCTTCTCCTTAACATAAAAAAAAAAAAAACTTTTTATACCGAAAAACTGTATAATTCCTGGGAACAACGAACCCCACGCGTCCGGAGTCGCGGGAATCAGCTACCCTATAATTGTGTATTCATTTGTACAATAAATCATCCATCTATTTAAGACCATACTTGTGGGCGCGACTGGACGGCCGGTGCAATTCTAATTAAAATACTGGTCGATAGTCAAAGCCAGAGAAATGGTTAATTATTTAATCTCATTGGTAGTAAAGTAAAATGCAAAGGAATGAACAAGTTTTCACTTACTTTCATTTACTTCTCGTGATCGATCTAGCTTTTTCTGTACTTGGTAGAATCAACCAATCGGTCTTCATGAACAGAAAATGTATATGTACTTGCGTCGAGATTATAAGAGTAAAGTAAAATTTAACCATTTACTAGCTGTTGGCCACGACTTCGTCTGCATAGACGTCGTTTATCGAGGGTAAAAAATACGTACTGTCAACCAATTTGATTTCTAGGCCACTATGGACTTTTTCAAAGTGACGCGATAAGTCCGCGTACTGCCGTTTGGCCAAATTATTTTTTATCTAATGTATCATTTGGTCAAAATTTTCATTAAGGCAAACGCATTTTTTGACGAAACTGTAAATATTTCAGTATTTATTTCAGGACCATGCCCGTGTGGTTTCCAGGTTAGAATAGTGCCACGCCATGTCTTCCCGTGGATGTCGTAAGAGGTAACTAAGGGAATAAGGGCTTGTAGTATTATTAGGCGATGGGCTTGCAACCTGTCACTAATACACTAGTAAACATCTCAGCCCACTTGTGCAAAATGTGGTTACAGAATTAATTAACATGTCTTTAGAGTTGTTGGTATTTCTGTAGCTCTGCCTACCCCACTCTGGGAATACAGGCGTGATGTTATGTATGTATGTATGTGTATTTCAGGACCATCGGTTAGTACCCTATAGGTTACGTTAGGTTAGTAGTTATATTTACAGTTTTGGAAAAAGAAGCGTTTTCCCAAATGAAACATTTCACGAAATGACAATAATTTGGCCAAACGGCAGAGATCCCAATAAGCCACATTATATTATGAAGTTTCTTTAAATTTCATTTGTTACGTCACTATGATAATATCAAAAACTATATTATAGTTCCATAGTGGACTAGGAATCAAATTGGTTGAATGTACAGTATCCCAACGAAAATTTTAAGCAATTTAGTGCATTGTCATAATAAACTTCAAAATTGAAACAAGAAAAGATCGTTAAAATGACAAGGTTCTAAGGATGCTTAGCATTTTTACTGGGTGACTTTACCTTATGTCCTTCCTTGGAGTCTGATTTGAATAAAAACAAACCAACAAAAAAATTGTTTGTTACAAAAATTCAAAAATGTGTTTGTTTGTTCCGTCCTAAAGGATAAACGCCTAGTTCATAGCCCGGAGAAAGACAGATATTTTTAGCTGAAAATGAGACAATTCCTAAGAGAATAATGTCAGGAGATAGGAGACAATCTCACACAAATTGACCTAGTCCCAAACTAAGCTCTAGGGTTATACTATGGGTGTACCAGACAACGTGCTTAAATAGATAAAAAATATTCAACACTCAGAACAAATACTAGCGCACATCACATAAATATTTTCCCATACCGGGAACCCGGAACCGCTAGCTTCGTAGAACTCACTAATAATTAGGGTAACGCGTCGTCGAAAGATAGCAACAAACATCTGCGTGAGTAGGAAAAGCTTACCAAATTACAAAGTTGAAGCTATAACAAAAACTAGGCACAAATTTAACTTTACTGGTAGACGCTACCGCCTATTGTTTATTTGATTCACTAACCGCAAACAAAGTTTGTATACAAGTTTGCATTTGATTCAAATGAAACAGTATCATGGAAATACACTATGAATGAACAATCTCGTAGCGTAGTTCTGTATCTTTGCTACGACGAGGCTGTTGCTACGAGCCGCGTGCAGGTGAAACTAACAGAACTCATGTTCTATTGTGAAAAGTTTCATAATTACAATATTCAGATATTTAAATTTAATTGTAATTGGCTTGCTTACTATATGAGAGAAGCTTACTGTCGTATTCTTGAGTGGAGACCGCGTCTCGGCAAACGTCGCATGGGACGCCCTGGGGTAAGATGGAGCAATGATATGCGCAGATTTAGGCCGGTTTAGGTTGGATGAGAGAAGCTCACCGTCGTATCCATGATTGGAGACCGCGTCTCGGCAAACGTCGCGTGGGATGCCCTGGGGCAAGATGGAGCAATTATATGCACACATTTAGGCCAGTTTAGGTTGGATGAGAGAAGCTCACCGTCGTATTTTTGATTGGAGACCGCGTCTCGGCAAACGTCGCGTGGGATGCCCTGGGGTAAGATGGAGCAATGATATGCGCAGATTTAGGCCGGTTTAGGTTGGATGAGAGAAGCTCACCGTGTATTCTTGATTGGAGACCGCGTCTTGGCAAACGTCACGTGGGATGCCCTGGGGTAAGATGGAGCAATGATATGCGAAGATTTAGGCCGGTTTAGGTTGGATGAGAGAAGCTCACCGTGTATTCTTGATTGGAGACCGCGTCTCGGCAAACGTCGCGTGGGATGCCCTGGGGCAAGATGGAGCAATTATATGCACACATTTAGGCCGGTTTAGGTTGGATGAGAGAAGCTCACCGTGTATTCTTGATTGGAGACCGCGTCTCGGCAAACGTCGCGTGGGATGCCCTGGGGTAAGATGGAGTTATGATATGCGCAGATTTAGGCCGGTTTAGGTTGGATGAGAGAAGCTCACCGTCGTATTCTTGATTGGAGACCGCGTCGATGAACCATCCCGTTTAACCCTTTCACACCCAGCTTAGTATCAAGTGAAAGATAATAATAAATTTTCATAATTAACTGATTATAGGACATAACATTCATTTGTTTCATTTGATTTTGATCACTGAATAAAATCCATTTTCAAATGTAGACAACCCGCACGATCGTAGTGACACTTGCAACGTTAAGACGAATCTAACGACACCTCGTTTGTTGAAACCCATCCATCCAGCCTCTATGAGGGTACAGGTCAAACACCCTCCTTTTTGGCTTTTTGCCGCAGTCGGGTAAAAATAAGGGTTTTATAAGTTTAACATATGTAACTGTGTGTATTTGTGGCATTGAAGCTCCTAAATGGATGGACGGAGCGGATAGTAAGAAATACTAGTGTAACCCTTTCAATCCCGGTTGACAAACGAGGTGTCGTTAGATTCATCTTAACGTTGCAAGTGTCACTGGGTACTTACATTAAAACAAAAACAATTTAGCCGCACAAAAAGTATGTAAAGGGTAACTTACATATGTAGACGACATTATCAAAACATGTACCTAGTCGGGTTTTAAAAACTTGCTTTTGCACTTGTTTTGTCAGTAGTTGTAAATATCTATTAAAACATATTTTTCATGTGAAGAGACAAAAATTTGTTTAATTATGTTCAAATGTCAGGAATAAATTAAAAGTAAATATTCAAATGAAGTACCCGTCGCTGACAAGTCTAGACTTTCATTTAATATTTATAATAGTGCTGGTTTTTACTTGAAAGGTTGTCCCAAAGTGAAAAGGTAAATTGATACCTCTTCATTATTTTCTTATTTGAACATAATTAGGTACCCAGTGAAGTGTACCGCGTATACAACGATATTGCTTTTGGAAATTAATTTCCATCTCTTTTTGAGGCCGTTGCCATGATGACACGAAAATCTAATTTAATAATACTTCAGTTTACTTTTGTACGTAGTTTACTTAACGACCAATAATAAACGGTACCTTTTTGGAGAACCTGTTCGGTCAGGCACTTGAGGGAAGGCGGCGGCACTTCTCACTGAGGCAGCCCACTTATTGTTTTTGAGGGTAAAGGTGGAATGATTTTGTTCTTTAATTGCCTGACTTTTAAGACCTTTTTTCTATGAGCAGGAAGCTCAGTCAGCCGGGCTGAAAGGTTTGCACATGACTTTAATTATCAGAATTTAGATAAAAAAGCTTAATGACAAAATAACTTATTTGTGTAATTTTTAAAGGTCTATAAAATTCCTATATTATTGTTTTTTTGTGCAAATCTTTTCGTTTGTTTAAAAAAATAATATACTCAGTACCTATTTCATTAGTAATTTTCAAGATAATGATAATCAATCTAATACACGGTACTGCACTCGTAGTTTTGTTAGGCGAGGCTTGCAACCTGTCACTAATACACGAGTAAACTTCATTGCCTGATTGTGCAGAATGTGGTTACAGAATTATAAACAAGTGTTTTTAGAGTTGTTGGTATTTCTGGTAGCTCTGTTTACCCTACTCTGGGAAGGCGTGATATTATGTATGTCGATATCCTCATTATATAACGCAAAGACAATCACTGTAATACTCCCCGTTATTTAACATACGAAATAAAAAAATAACATTTATGTACATTAATACAAAACATATCAATTACAAAACATAATTCCGTTACAAATTTTAGTAATAATAACATAATTTCAGGCTAACCATATTTGTCTTGACAACGTTGATGCCTCACTCGCCGCAAATATGGGCAAACAACCCTTCGTTTTCACATTTTGGGGCAAAGTTTACCGCATTTATCACCGGCTTACCCCGAGATTAACTGCCTTAAGATAACCTACATTATTAAGCCGTGTAACCTACTTGCATAAAATTTAAATGTTAACTATCAAACATTACGATTTACTGACCTGTTAAACTAGGAAGTCTAACTTTATTTAATGACTGTAGGTACCTGTTTTATCAATAAATAATGATATGTACCTATTTATTAAAGTTATGTATCTATGAATTTACGGTTCACCAATATTTTACCAAAGAATCATTTGGCAAACAATATAATTATACAAACTTTTATTAGTCATCTTTCCGCCGATTTAATTTTTGGTCTAACCTAATCTAACTCTTTTTATAAGCCCATGTAACGTAGGTATATGTAATAGTTTAAGCACAAAAACGTTTAAAAAAAAAGTTGGTAAAATGATAAATATGACAAAAGTATTTCTTTTTTCTACCAAATTATCCCTGTTCAAATTTAAACCTACTTTAAAGGTTAAAATTTAATTAAGTCTTGTTAGTAAAATTTGTTATAATTTTATTTACTGTTCGGTCTAATTTTATTGTGAGTGTTGTTGCACGCTTGTTATTGAGGTGCAGGTTAGATGTGATGAAATAGCCTTGTACTTTGTTGGTGTGCCAAATAAATAAATAAAATAAAAACAAAGTACTTTTACTTCAAATGAACGGACGCCGTATATTTAGTTTATATTATATAGAGCGACCCGCCCTCGCATCGATTCGGTTTTTGTGAGCTTTCTATTACACACGTATTTTAACCAGAACTACACATAAAAACCTTATGTGAAAAATTATCTAACTTAGGGTGAAAACCGCATCAAAATACGTTGCATGATTTAGGTGTTAGCGGATATATATATACACATACTGACAGACGCGGAAAGCGACGAGTTTTTTACTATTTATAAAAGATCCAGAAGAATATGTTTCTAGTAATTTAGTTAGACTTTATTTCTAAAGCAATATCTAAGGTTGTCTAAAAGACATCAGCATTTAGCGATAGCGGCCGTCTTTAGTGCTTTGTCACTTTTACGTCATCTTTGAGCTTCTGCACAGCTTTCAAAGGCGGGAAAGCGATAAGGAACAAAAGTGTGCACTGTGTGTAGCTACTTATTAAGGCTGACTGTACTATTCCTTGTTTTGATTTTTAATGTTCAATAAAAAATATTTGTATTATAATAAGACTAATAAAATTACTAGCCAACATAGAACCCCGTCATTATAACAGTGTCAAAGTCACAAAAAGAAATAACGTCAAAATTAATCATTGCCTGTCTGCGACATGGATTTAAGTAGCTTAAGAATTTAAGTTACTAACCGTAAAAGGAAGAAATTTCAACTTAATTCGATCAAATGAATAGGATGAATGGTATTTAGATATATTTTTTAATCGCGACGTTAACAGTTGCGTAAGTAAAAAGGGAATTAAAAAGTAATCCTGAAAAGACATCCTCACATGAATAGGTTTTATTAAAATCAGTAAGTAGCATTTTTTATATTCAATCTTTTTCCGATATTTCATAGGAAATTAATAAGTACTCTAATTAATACAATGGAGAAAAACTTACGATTATGTATTTATTTATTTATTTATTTATTTATTTCATCAACTTATTCTATCATTACAGGTGGTGGTGGTCATTATAATACAGAGGTGGTTTTATCAGGACATAAGTCGGGATCCGAGTTTTTAAATATGGTTTATCGGAGTCGGGACTGGAATAGGAGTCGGAAGCGGAGGCAGAAGAGAGTTATGTGTGTATGTTTTTCTTTTAAATGCAAGTCTAATAAAATAATGATACAAAATCAGACGTTTTGATTACAATTAAAAATAACACACATACGTAGGCTTTAAAAATCAACTCAAATTGTAAAATAATACTAGACTACTGTAAAATTTACCACTAGACCACCCCTGCCGCTACGCTTTGACCTCCGATTTTAATGTGTCGGAGCCGCAGTCAGAATCGGAAGCATAATATCGAAACAATCAATAGTTCCATCTTTTCGGTATCGGAATCGAACCTCCGTAATATCCCAATAGTTCACCGATGTGCATCTTAAAATTCTGTGGCTCTAATTAAAAAGGATACATAACACGGAGTTGGTTTAATCAGGACATTAGTCGGAATCCGAGGTTTAAATATGATCTATCGGAGTCGGAGGCAGAATCGGACGTGGAGGCAGAAGAGAGTCGCGTGTATGTGTTACTTTAAGGGCAAGTCTAATAAAATAATGATACAAAATCAGACACTTTGATTACAATTAAAAATAACACACATACGTAGGCTTTAAAAATCAAATTAAATTGTAAAATTATACTAGACTACTGTTAAATTTACTACTAGACCGCCGCCGCCGCTAAGCTTTGACCTCCGATTTAAATGTGTCGGAGCCGCAGTCAGAATCGGAAGCATAATATCGTAACAATCAATAGTTCCGTCTTATCGGCATCGAAATCGAACCTCCGTAATATCTCTATAGTTCACCGATGTGCTTCTTAAAATTCTGTGGCTCTAGTTAAAAAAGATACAAATCGACATGGCTCGAAATAAAGTAGGGTATATCATCATGTACAGAGCTTTCAACTTATAACCTTTTTTACCTGTACCACGGAAGACTTGCATCGTTTTTCACTAGAGCCACAGAATTATCATAATAAGTGAATCATTATATCAAACCATATACTAAATAATATCAACAGATCCATTTTCAGTGACTTAACATAAAGTGGGATCGATAACACAGCATAAAACATACTAGGGGCGTGTGACAAAGTGTCAAAACCTGCCAAGTTCCAAGCAATGAAAGGTAAGCGCTATACCATAAATATGCGTGCCGTTTCACTGTCTAGAATTCAGCAAGTCGACACTTCATAATAGGGCCTCTTGTCGTAAATATTAATATACATGGCATTTACGTGTGAGTGGTGCTTGTTAGGTCTGATCACGCGTTAGCAATAAATATTCAAACAAAAGACAATCTACTCATAATTCAAAAACAAAATGAGTTGTACACGTGAGCAGTAGAGCAAATTACTCACATCTGAGAGCGCCCGTCAAGCAGCCCTCGGCAGGTGAAACATAAATATCACCTCGAAAACGTTATATTCTTTTAGATTTGGCAAATAAATCAACACGAACTAGCGTAGACGCGGGCCCTTTATTATATTTGTGTAACCACACATGAATACTATAGATTGAACGCGTCATTTTCTCAGAATGATAAATAATATATGAAGTCCTTTGTTCTTGAAGCTGAATTGAGGCTAGTTGTATTTGTTGGAATAAGTAAATAGTATGTTTGTGTGAATGTGGAAGGAGCGAAGGAGATTTGTCAGGATCGTAGCAGGTGGAAAGAAGTGGTCTCTGCCTACCCCTCTGGCGTGATTTAATGTATGTATGTATGTAGTTAATAGTATAAGTAAAGTTTTACATTTATTAAAATAACCGGTTTAGTATACAGGGTTACCGATTCGTATAGTAAAATAGCGAGGGTTTATTTAATTAATTTTTAGTTGGTTCGATTCCTGGGTGAGACTATAAAATTTTATAAGATCTTTTGAATGCAGTTTTGTTTGTTTTAAAAAATAAAGGAACGTTTCCTTTCAGTAAAATGAGCTAGCTAAAGGATTTAAGGTAGTTCCCCTCCATGCCCCATTTTTTTTTTCACCCTGTACACCTTCCACTTCCACCCCACAGAAAACGAGGGGCTTGCAACCTATCAATACACAAGTAAACTTCTTAGCCTGATTGTACCAAATGTGGTTTCAAAATTATCAACAAGTCTTTTCAGAGTTTAATAGAATCACCCATAATCGTTTCATCGAATATCTTCTTTCACCGAATTTCATTACATTGACAGCTAATTCCAGCTGAAACCTTATTGCTTTTAGGTTATCTTTACCATGGGTTACATAAATTAAATTAAATCTGTGACCGCCAAAAATTAAATGGACATGAAAATGCCTCTCAACAGAATGAAAATTCGGTGAAGTAAAATATAATATGACATATGACATATGATATAAACATATTGCAAAGTTTAATTGAAACATTTTTTTTTTCCTTTGTGTAACGAATATTAGTCATACAATCGTATGGTTAATTTTCGTTACACAAAGGAAAAATAATTTGTTTCAATTAAACTTTGACATCAATTAGGTCCGTAATTATGTACAATATTTTTACAATTCACCCAAGAAGAAACTACCTATTGAATATGGGAATAGTTTGAGATAGAACCACACTAAAAACTAAATAAATAATAGACAAAAAACCCGATTTAATTGCCATCTCGATTAAACTAGCTTTTATTTATAAACCAAACCCGAATCAGTTTATCCGTTTGGGAGCTACGGTGGTATAAACAAACACACAGATACACAGACACACAGTCGCGCAGATTAAATTGATAAAACCCTTCTTTTGTGGTTGGGTTTATTTAAATGGAAGAAAGCATTAAAGAATATTACAGAAAAGAGCAGGGGCTATTAAAATAAGAATAAGGGTTAATACAGTCCCCTGCGATAATATACCTACTACTATCCAACATTACATCTAAAAAATATCTCATAAGTCTCTTTTAGGGTGAGTATCCACTATAGCTCTGCTGTGCGAGCGAGCAGAGCGGCGTGTGACGAGAAAATCCACCAATAGGAGACCTGCGCTGGGCAACGCTAGGAATCTCGTTGGTGTATTTTTCCTCGCACACTGTTACGCTACCTCGCACAGCTCTGGACTTACCGTTACTATGGCAGTCTTGAGAGGTACAAATACCTATGGGTCCCGGATCCCACTAACCATTAGTAGGTACCTGTATTCTACTGGGTAAAAACCTGCCTTGGAGTGTTACCGAATTGTCAACGTTTTGATAGCTCCTATTTACTTGACAGTAATGGAAGAAGAGTTAAAAAAAAATGATATTAAGGTCAAAGGTAAAATATGGTTTTAGCCAGTAGAATAGAAACCCAGATGACTTGTGTGCTCGTTTTGCTGTCACCATGCAATAAAACCGGGCAAGAGCATGTCGGACCATGCTCAGTATAGGGTTTCGAAGCCGTTAAGTACCACAAACATAAAAATCAACAAGTGATTACTAATTTTCTATTTAAAGTCATTTGGTGCCGTCTTAGATGATTTTAGTAGGTATAAACACTTTAATCGCCTGTATCTCAAGAACCAATAATGTCTACCTAGTCGTGATAGTTTTCTTTATAAATTCGTTATTATGCGCTTTCACACACACACACACAACATCACGCCCTCATTCCCAGAGTGGGGTAGGCAGAGCTACAGAAATACCAACAACTCTTAAAGGACCTGTTGGTAATCTTGTAACCACATTTTGCACAACCAGGCTAAGATGTTTACCAGAGTATAAATTAGTGACAGGTTGCAAGCCCATCGCCTAACAGTACTACAAGCCCTAAATCCCTTAGTCGCCTCTTACGACATCCATGGGAAGACATGGAGAGGCACTATTCTAACCCGGCAACCACACGGGCAATGCGCTTTCATTTACTTATCTTTTTTTTTCTGATTTTTAGTATTTGTAGGTTTGGCTGTAGCTGTGGGGGACACTTGGCTCTAACAAAAATTAGCGCTTTAAATCTTAATATCTCATAAACGGATTCCTTAATCAAAAAGTTGCTTGCACAAACCCGTAATATTTTTGAAAGACCCATCCAACGACACCCCACACTATGGGTTAGACGAGAAAAAAAACATCCCCACGTCATATGTAGGGGACGTAAAATAAACATCATTTTACTTTACCACTTTGTTGGCGTGACTAATAATAATATGTATATTCATGCCAAATTACAACTTTCTATAGTACTAAAAGTTTCTGACCAAGGCTGCGGACGGACGGACGGACATGGCGAAACTATGAGGGTTCCTAGTTTGACTATGGAACCCTAAAAATGGTGGAGAGAAGGCACATAGTGTAACAACTGAGTTCCAAATATTACGTTCCGCACACTGAAGACCTCGCTATCTTTCGTATGATACTACAATCGTTTGGTTAATAATGGCCCCTCAGCCCTCACACAGCCCTACATCTGTAATTGCGCCCTAAGCATGCAGCCTTTGAGCTCGCTTTGTTTGAATGGCGATGGTTCTCTCTTTATTATTATTTCCATCGACAACATTCCGACGTTTGTAACACAATCTGAGTTTTTTGAGCTTTATTTGTTTCAATATTCGTACTGTGCTGATAGGAATGTTAAAAGCTTGAGATATGTAGTTTTTAGATGTTTTTAGGGTTCGGTAGTGTAACTTGGAACTTGTTTCGCCATGTCCGTCCGTCCGTCTGTCTGTCCGTTCGTCTGTCCGTCCGTCCGTAGCTTAGCTCAGAGACCCTTAGCACTAGAAAGCGGTTATTTGGCATGAATATACATAATAAGTTACGCCGAAAATGTGGTAAACTAAAATCTTGAAAAATAGTTTTTTTTGATACCGCTCCGACACGTAAAATTGGGATGGTTTTTTTTTTCATGACTACCCCACAGTGTAAGGTGTCGTTGGATAGATTTTTCGATTAAGGCATCCATTTGTGAAATATTAAGCTTTAAAGTGCTAATGTTTGTTATAAGTCTAGTGTTTTTTATACACAAAATTCAATAACTTTCGTACAATCCTGACTTTCCTTACTAATATTACAAATGTCAAAGTGTGTTTGTTTATTTGTTCCGCCTTCACGCCTCAACCGATTGACTAGTACGTGTACGGATCAGCCCGCAATAGTTACTTAAACATTATAAAAACAATCTCAAGACTACGGTCCTAATACTGCCAATGCGTGGCCAACCTCGAGAACCAAGATGGAACGCCTTTATAGCAGTAAATTTACCGGCTATCCAACCCCCACACAAGAACACAATAATGCAAACACTGCTGCTTGATGGTAGGCTTAAAGAACAAAATACTGGTAGTGATCCGAACGGACATTCTACAAGGTACATTCGAACTCATAGGTGGCTGTACATTTTATTACCTTGTCGCAATAACGTATTAAACTGAGAGTGGTTTGAATTTAGTTTATCAATAGCTGCGACAAGGTGCTAAAAGTTTCAGCTAGTTATGAGTTTGACCTTACTAATACCACTATAACCTCGTACAAATTTAGCAAATAGTTTTATTGGTGGATTAATAGTTTCTTTTTTGACATTTAACATGTATCAAAATTGGTTCTTGTTTCTTGCTCACTTACCAAATACCAAATAGAGGGCTATATATTTTCGAGCGCCCTTTCTTTTTCAATGAATCTTAGATCTCGAAACAAAATACGTTTACTGAGAGCGGCCATAATTTTGAAAATGCCACATAGTAACCACGTCAGGGCCTCTATTCAGTGGTGCTAGACAAGTTGCATTCGACAATCGTTAGCGATTATGTTTCGATTGAAAAATATATGGAATTGACGTAAGTGTCGCGTTACTATCTCGGTGGCTTACGTCAATTCCATACATTTATCAATCGAAACATAATATTTGTCGAATGCAACTTGTCTAGCACCACTGGTGCGTCAAAACGATATCTTGTTTGACACGTTTAAGAATCGTTTATGTCACAGTCGCCATTACTGTGAATGACATAAGAGTTATCAAATGTTGATAATACGGAAACAGGTCAAAAAAGAATATCGTTATTACCTTGCAGAATTCCAGCCCTGCTAGAGTAGGTCAATCAATGTGACAGGTGATATACGTTTGTAAACCTATTATTGAACGACTTTTTTGACTTTTCATGAATACTAAATCTTATTAATATCATAAATGCGAATTTTTGGATGTCTGTTACTCAATCACGCCAGAGCTATTGAACGGATATGGATATATTTTAATCTGGACACATAGGCTACTTTTTAACCTATAAAATCAGACAGTTCCCGAATTAGTAGCTATAAACAACGAACGTAGTTGCACGTAAAAGCTAGTGGATAAATAAATCAAGATACAATCTCGCACAAATTGACCTAGGTAGTGCCAAGTTAAGCTCTGGGCTGATACTATGGGTACCAGACAACGATCTACATAATTATATAAGAACACATTACATACATTAAATCACGCCTGTTTCCCAGAGGGGTAGGCAGAGACTACTTCTTTCCACCTGCTGCGATACTGACAAAATGTCTTTCGCTTCTTCTACATTCTTACATCGAGTCATGCATGCACGTCGGTTTCGGGTACTTAAGATTCGGCCCTATTCCAGTATTTCCCCGATTTGATTAAAAAAAGTACGACTATATAAAATACTTAAATACTTACATAGGAAACATCCAATACTCAACCAGAAATACTCGCGCTCATCACAGATAAATTTGGCTATACCGAGAATCGAACCCGCGACCGCTAGCTCCGTGACTATTATTATGTATACAGGACGTCCCACGGCTATGCCACATGGATGGAAAGTACCTTGAATATTGTAGATGGAACATTTTACTGAAAGAAGACATTATTTTAGTTTAAAAAACAATTTAAACTGCATTCATACATATTTAAATAATTACATGGTTGAACCGGGAATCGAACCCGTTACACGAGGTAAATAATTACCCTGTATCTTTATCATACCGATCGAAAGGCTTCATCATAAGGATTATTTTTTGTTAAATAACATTGTGTTAGAAATAAAAGGAAGACCATGAATTTTAACATTTGATGTGAAATTTTGTTCTGAAAAATGAAAAGCTGATAGATAGAGAGATAGGATTTAGATATTTTTTATGGGGTTATTTCAAAAATTTAGTTCACAAGAACCAGTATGAAAGTGTCCACGAGCTACAAACAGAACTTAGACGTATTATTCTACATATCCACCACAAGATCAAACAATCGTCAGGGAGCGAAATAATCAAAAGAGTGCGACTTTGTATTCAACAGGAAGGGACTCATTTTGAGCATTTGATAAATTGATTAATTTTATATTAAAAATGTTAAAATTCATGGTCTTCCTTTTATTTCTGACACTATGTTATTTAGCAAAAAATAATCCTTATGATGAAGCCTTTCGATCGGTATGATAAAGCTACAGGGTAATTCTTTTTCTCGTATAACAGGTTCGATTCCCGGTTCAACCATGTAACTATTGAAATATCTATGAATGCAGTTTAAATTGTTTTTTAAATTAAAGTAATGTCTTCTTTCAGTAAAATGTTCCATCTACAATATTCAAGGTACTTTCCTTCCATGTGGCATAGCCGTGGGACGCCCTGTATATAAAAATGAATCCCTATTTGCCTTGGTCACGGCATCATGCATCAACGGTTGGACCGATTTCGGCAATTATTTTTTTTGTTGTGTTCATTATCTTCAGGAGAAGGTTCTTATGAAAGAAAAAAAATGTAATATCCACCAGGAAAGTAAAAAAATTGAAGCAGGGCGAGGTCGCTGACGGGTAGCTAGTACCAAATAAGTACGCTGAGGCGTCGTCAACACTACGCACTAAACAACTTCCATTTTTTTAATGTCTTTCGGCTTGCTGCCGCTGTCTCACTCGCACTCGCACCTGACGGTATATTTGTCACTCGCGATTCATAGAAAAACGAAGCTTGCCGAGATACATTAAGAAAGTAGAAGGCCTGAGCCTCTATTCAGGTGCGTTAAAACGATATCGTGTTTGACACGTTTAAGAATCGTTTATGTCACAGTCGCCATTATTGTAAATGATATAAGAGTTATCAAAACGTTGACAATACGGAAACAGGTCAAAAACGATATCGTTATAACGTACTTGAATAGAGGCCCTGTACATTGATACAGAGAGCTTGCGAACGTAGGGCCCGTATTATTGTCGTGTTTATCGCTGTGGATAAAGCATCCGCCACTCTCGCGCTGCACTGGTCAGAGAGTGACGGATGTATTATCCACGTTTAATCACGTGTTAAACACGGCCATAATAAAACCCCAGGAGTTCTATTCTATTCGGTAAAACCATATTGCTTTTGACATGACTGACATTGATGTTATCAAATTGTTTTTAACTCGGCCGGCATTACTGTCAAGTAATGAAAAGCTATCGTAATGTTGACAATATAAATGAATATCATGTTAAAACCAATATCGTTTTTATATGATTAATGACCGCTTTTAATATCCCTTGCCGTAGTACAGTAAGTGTTTTTAAAATGAAATAAGGGTCGCACTTGGATCCGATATTGACTGAATTATAAGGAAACAGGATTAATACTCCCTAGGGCTCGGACTACAACATTCGGAATCAGACTCGCTAGGGTGGTGTCGTTTGAACAAAAATTCCTCACTACGCGCAGAATTGTACTTTACTAAAGGATTCCTCGCTTTACCCTGGATGCAATATACCCCTGGCCCTCACCGGAGATACACAAATAATTTTCCTCCTTACTTCAGCACAGTGCAAGAGGTTTTAAGTCTTTTAGGTTCGGCTAAAGTCGGTTAGACAAGGGTGTACGAGAGCGAGTAAGACAGACGTACAAAGCCGAAGGTTGTTTTAAGAGCTATTGCACTGAATCTGGGGGCACGATCGTGCCCCCGCTAACACAAACCAAGCGTATCGCAAGGGCATTACCTACCTCTTCTCGAAGCGATTCGTCGTTTTTTTGAACCCTCATAACTTGGGTTTGGATTATACTAGATAAACAAAATTGTCGGGAAATGATTTCAACAGTAGACAAATTAAACATAAAGTTTCAATTGCATAGCTCTTATACTTTAAATTTTATTGATATCTATTATCCCCCGATTTTGTCACCCATACTTCGCAGAATATCATATTCGCAAAACATGACATTAGTAAAAAAAAATACATTCGCAAACACGATATTCGCAAAACATGATACTTTGCAAATAGTGGAATTAGGTTATAGAATCTTATGTAGGTTTAGGTTATGTTAGTTTTACTGCAGGCCCGGGGGCCAAACCACCCAGAAATAGCAGCTCCGCGGTAGCGGAGCTCCGTCGACACTGTCTAATTGATGTCTTGTTAATAATGATGTTTTAAGAATATCTTTTTTTGCGAATATGATATAAACATACCAATTGTTCGTCACTGACTCAGTCACTGATGATCATCAAATGAAGTTCTTAAGGTACTTCCTAAAGTCCTAGAAAACTGAATTTTGGTACGTAAGCTAGAGCTTAGTTTGGGACTAGGCCAATTTGTGTGACACTGTCCCGTCATATTTATTTATTTATTAGTACACAGACAACAACAAAAATCTAGCAATTTTTTTTTTTTTTTACATAAAATACTTATAATTTACGAAAGTCAATTCGCACCATAAACATTTTTATGTAAAATGTAGCCAAAACGAGACCATATGGCTCGCACTGTCAAAAAGTTATCAGATCTCATGTAGAGCCAAGCTTCTAACTCTACAAGCCCTAACTTCACAAACTCTACACCTCGTCAAAATATGTGGCTTGGCCGTTTCGGGGGTTGCTCCTCGTTGAGAATAATTTTAATACGTCTACGTCGATAATTATTGAACTTTTTTCATCTATTGAACAAAAAACTTTACTTTGCAAACTGCAGACGTCAACATTCACATACCATTACTTACTTAGTAGGTTACCGTGATGTCACCCAGACTGTCGCGAAAGAATTTTGTATTAGAAAAGTTTCTTCATAATGTCATATTTCACTTACCATTTTCTTTGCTAAGCTAGCCTGGAATTTTCCGGATAAGATTACCCCTAACCTTGATGTGGAAAAAGCTGAGAAAAAGAAATATCTACTCCAACTTTTACTAAGCAAAGGGGAAATCCGGGTTCTCCATCAGTCTTTGCTCCTGGTCGTAATATGCAAATAACCACGTAAGATGATTTTTACTTCGAAGTGTGTTATTATTAAAAGATACTTTACAAGAAAATTGGTACCTACAGCAAACAATACGACATGTATTCGTTTACCTAGCACTGTGTAGAACCATGTCATGTCATGACGCTAACTCCTAAGGGTTTAGGACCCTGGACTTGGGTAGTGATGAGTTCTGCGGCTCTATGATGGCTGAGATGCGCGTTATACTCATGAACGGTTGCTGTCAGTGCCCTTACCATGAGTTTCAAAAACTCTGTCCCTTTCAATCTACTAAAATACTGTAAGGGACTCGCTAGCGAGTAGGTACTATTAATTGCAACTCATGGGTCCGGACTGTTCACGCTTGCAAGGCCCTGTATTCCAGTAAGTTCTTTTATAGTTATCATTCCTGACGTAGAAACCTCCTGGTGGTATTTCTCCTTGTCATTATTTTTAATTTACTTAATCTTATTGATCTTACATTTTCCTTCTTCTCCGTAATGAATGATGGTCTTGTCCTAGACTCACTTCATACTACCGACGTGTAAATAAGCCCTCATGTGGCCAATTTACTGAATAAATATACATGTTTTTCAATTTTAAGATGTCGCAGGCGCAGTGAGAGGCTTCTCAAACTTTAGTAATATACCTACGGCATTTATGAAAGACTACGCGTCTCATTATTGCGACAGGATTTAACGGTGTCAAGGGCCTCACAGACTATTACTCGGACATACAGGCCGAGAGACAAGTAGCTAAACATAAAAAGAAAATTAAAAAAAGAACATTAAAAAAAATCGTTATTACTTGTTGATTCCTACTTAACGGCTTCGGAACCCTACACTGAGCATGGTCCGACATGCTCTTGCCCGGTTTTTATTTATTTATAGAAATTTGTATTACTTACACGGGTAGTTTTAACGAGTTGTACCTATTTAAGAACTAAAATTAGGAAACGGTAACTTTTACAAGTGAGTCACGAAAATTATCCAAATAAATGTATAGACTAATTTTCGTTAAGTACTCAGATGTAAAACTTAACTTACCGTTTCTTAATTTTAAAATAAGGACTTGGCACAATTATTTCGAAAACTAACCCAAATACAATATTTTCTTGACTAGGTTGATAAGGATTAAGCCAAATTTTTGGAGTAGGTAATAATTTTAATACCTAATCTTGGTGCTTGAGGAGGAAAAATTGTACCTCTAGCGCCATCTACCCGGTTAGCCATGCAATATTTTCAAGTTCCACGTAAGACAATAGATGGCGCTGCAACGGGCGAGAAACAAATAGTGTCCCCGAGTCCCAGGTATCAAAATATATCATTGAGATTACCATGCCAATCCCTATCCCTTGAAATAACTTGAGGGTAACCTGTTGTCCACAGGTGAAATTGTGTCAATTTACTGCCTAACATTATACTTTCTAATTAACGAAAGAAGATACGTGATCCAGTTTACTGCATTTTAGTGGATTTGCTTGCAAAAACTTTTTATTTACACTAACAGACAACTTCCTACTTACTATTGCATGATTTTAAATGCTCATTCCCAAAATACCACAATTTTAATACTCTATTACTCAATACACAATTTTTTATTGCAGTCATGTGTTTACAAAGATGGAAGTATATAATAGATATTTCATTACAAGCCCTGTTGGGCACAGCAAAAGTATTTAGAGAGGTGGAGACTTATCATTTTCATAATATAAATAGAAATCAGTAATATGTAGTAATATGTAGTACTTTTATGTATAGTTCTCCCGTGTGGTTGCCGGGTTAGAATAGTGCCACTCCATGTCTGTCTTCCCGTGGATGTCGTGAGAGGCGACTAAGGGAATAAAGGCTTGTAGTACTGTTAGGCGATGGGCTTGCAACCTGTCACTAATACACTAGTAAACATCTTAGCCTGAATGCAAAATGTGGTTACAGATTATCAACAAGTTTAGAGTTGTTGGTATTCTGTTGCTCTGCCTACCCCACTCTGGGAATAAAGGCGTGACGTTATGTATGTATGTTTATGTATAGTTTATTTTTTATTATTGTAATTTATGGTCTAAGTATTTGTTTATTGTATATTTCAAATGCCCTTTTGCAGATTGGGAATACCAGATTCAAAATATTGGGTAAGATAAACAATTATTCGAATGTTTACTTATGCCATTTAATTACATTGAGAATATGGTATCTTAAAATGTTATTTTCGGAATGAGCAATTTTATACTACCCAACCCAACCTCTAAATAGGAAACAATAGGATAGTGAAACAATCAAACTTTTATGTATAGGTATAGGTCAACATTTATTACTATGATAATCTACAGATTAATGACAAAACTCATTTTGGTTTTGCTTGCATACTAGCCAACTTCGTGGGATCAAATTTGTATGTTTTCTGCAAGGGTCCCTTCCCTGCCTTTGTAAAGATTAGCTCATCAATCCTTTGTCTCTCTGCCAGCTCTTTAGAGATCTTCATATTTGTCCAGGAATCCTTAGCTCCTTCAACAAATCCCTTCTTTTTCATTGGCAGGTTGTCAGCACTGTGCTTTACTAGTTTTGGGATCTTCAAATAATCCCGGACAGTAGGTATTTTAAGTACACCCACCTGGATCAGTGAGATGAAATTACTGGAGCACCAGTAACAAAGAATAGCGCCTGGGAAGTTAACTGTGAACGGTATCATGATAAGTGGGATCGCTCTAAGGAAATATCTCATCATAACCATGTTTGATGCTTCTAAACGACCACCATCAACACCCAGTTCAATGGTAGCCCACAGAGTCGCACTAGTTATAAGAGGAAGCAAGAAGTACTGATCGGGTACTGTCAAATCCATGAACCACCCCAAGCCTCCGTATGTCATACTTTCTACTGGGCAATTGGCCATTCCTCTTAGTCCCATGAAGAAGGAAATGAAAAACGGTGCCTGAGCCAGTGGGACCAACATATTTTTCAAAGGATTCAATCCATTATCTTTCATAAATTGCATCATTTCTTGAGCATACCGTGCTGCCTCTAACTGATTGCCAGACTGACGTGCTTCTGTCATTTTCAGCTGCAGCAGCTGTATTCCTGGTAAATTGTTATTCATGAGAGCAGTGTTCCTTTGTGAAATGATGACCAGTGGGAACATGGCAACTCGGACGACGATAGTTCCAATTAATATTGCACCCCACCAAGGGACATCAAGGGAGATGTGTAAATATTCTAAGCATTGTTGGACCATTCCAACTGGGCTCCAGCCACCGAGCCCTAAACTGGCAAAAGTAGGTTCTCCATTAGCAGCCAACGACTGTACAGCTTCGGCTATGCCGTCCGGGAGTTGCGGTACGGGAGGCGGCTCCGGTATAACATCTACTAAAGCGTTCGTCTTGCCTGCTTCGGTACTGCCGGACGAAGAAAACCGCACGGTTCCAGCTGATGCGTATACATAATAAACCTTTGCCTTCCTAACCTCAAACTTGTCGCAAAACAAATTTAGAGGAGCACTGCGGCGCCCGTGGCGGCTCAACAATTTGAACATCTTAATGAAATGCCACAATATATCTTATAAAGGAATGGGTAACTTAAAATGCAATATTATTAAACATGTTCTCTATTACACAATAGTAAATTCACTATGAATTAGTTACTGAGAAAACGTTACTAAAATAAAATCATAACCCGATCCCTATCACAGATTTACAATGACATTTTGTGACAGTGACAGATAGTGACAGGTAAGGTAAAGCAAAGCGGAAACTTACCATAATACATCAACTGGTTTAAAAGCTGTGATTGGTAATTAAACTAATTATTTAATTACACGAATTTTACAAAGACGTTACTTAATTATTCGCTTCAATCAAAAGTCGTGTAGTGTTCATAAAATTCGGAAATTTTTGGAAGTCAATTGTCATAACACGCGTGTAAAATAAACACTCGATTAGTTTTATGGCTGTTATAAGAAGCGGCTCTACTCTGAAATCGTAATTCGAAATTCGTAATATTGCTATCCCTTTTGCTCTCGGAGCGTAACTAGTTCGCAAAAAAGTGACGGGGCGATCCGAAGTTCGAATTACGGATTTTAAACACGGTTTTTAACAGATTTTATTAAAAAATACAAAAATGAATTAGGTTCTTAACTTATCGGTAAATGATGTCATAAATCAAAAGATTTGGTAACAGCATCTACAAGTTAAAGCGCACCGGCCTTATGATAGATTTTATTTTTAATCCTAATAGAATAATGATAGGGTGACTTTGACAGTTCATTTGATTTGACTTTATTATTATTGTTGTAGATTTGAGGTTATATCTGCATGGTTGTCTTGTCTCGTCTTCTGCGCAAATTATTGATATGAAATTGTATCATTATGGCGAAAGTTTCCTATCCCTTCAAGAAAACAAATAAATCTCTATTTTTATCATCTACTTCAGCTGTAACAGAAGATGCCCTTTATTGGAAAAAACTTGGTGTAAGTAGTATGCCGTGTCCTACATAGCTTTGCAGCCACATTTTGAACTGTAAATAACTAATAAATCGTATATTTTAGTTACCAGTGCTGGTAAAAGAGTACGGAGCTATTGACTACGTGGACTTCTGTCCGCTAGAGCCCTACTACTTTGCTGCTACGTGCTCTGTCAGGGTTCAGGTAATACATTAAAGTAATTGTTCTATTTTAACAAAAGTTGGATATTATCATCATTCAGCCGCTAGACTCAAACCAAAGGCCTTCCACAAGGATATCCACAATGATCAGTTTCATGCCACTCCAAAGGTTTATGCAGCAGGATTACTTTAAGTTTACCTTTGACAGAGTTTGCCTTCATTTGATTTTCAACTTTAGACTCGTACAAATAATGCATTTTTCAGAATACCCAAATCTACTGATTCAGTAATATCTATTTTATTTGTATGAGATTAAAGCTGAAAATTAAATGAAGGCAATTTATCTGTCAGTGGTAAACTCGAAATAATTCTATTGTACCTGCTTAACTCATTAACGCCCGCTGTCCTCGCTTGGGTACAGCCAATACTTTTCGAAATGTTCCTTACTAACATACTTGGTAAGGTGTATTTTTAATATCCAAGTGGGTTAAGGCAAATATTAAAAATAAACATACCAAACACATCATATAAACAGCACATTTAGCCAGTAAAAGTGTTAGATAACAAAGAAACTTCTCATGATAATAATAAATTATAAAAATATCTTTTTCACTGCTTTGTATGGCTACAAGGCATAGGCATACAAGGTTTAGACTTCCTAGTAAGTATAACAATTAATACCTGTGTCAGGACGTCTTGCTCTTTCTCAGATTATCAAAAATCAAAATCAAAATCAAAATGTTTATTCAGTAAATAGGCCCCCATGGGGCTCTTTTACACGTCGGTAATATGAAGTGAATTTACTAGCGCTTCAGATAAGACCATCATTGCGGAGAAGAAGCGCCAAGAAACTCCAGCAGAAGGTCATTTTTTCAAACAAAAGTACAGAAATACTTAAAAGTAAGTTACATTACAAGTACTTAATAAAGTAATAAATAATAATGATTAAAGCTTGAACAAATAAAATCAATACAAATGTAAGGCTAATAACATTAAACTAAAAATAATAAGTCTAGGAGAACAACACGACGAGGTCTCTACGTCAAAAGCCATATCTAGAATAATAAACTGAAGAACCAGTCCTTGCAAACGTGAACAGACCGGACCCCACAAACAGCACCCGTTCACGAGTATGACGCGTATCTCAGCCATCGCCTCTCTCAACCATGTGTTCGGGAAAGTGGCGACCCGATCAACGACGCCGCCGTAAGCAAAGACCTTTAAGCGAGCATGACTTGCTCAAGCTGCCGGACAACATAGAAGTAATTTTGCGTGAAACAGCTGTCCGGCGAGAAACATCACAGTGTGTTCTCATAAAAGCGTCACGTACGTACAAGAACTAATAAAGATAAAGGACAAATACATGATAGTAAACATAAAAAGTAGTGTTTGAATACACAGCTTGCTTAAGGGCGTGTTTAAAATACAAATATTATAAATATGCTTAGCTTACGAAATGATCTTACTTTAATAATAGCTTACATGATAGATACTACTTAAATACATCTCGGTCACCAATGAAGTCGTTTACAGTATAATATGCCCTACCCAACAAGCAGCGCTTGATGTGAGATTTAAATTCATTGAACGGCATATTGACGATATCAGATGGTATCTTGTTGTAAAAACGTATACAGTTCCCCGCAAACGAAGTGCCTACCTTACGGAGACGGTGCCCTGGAAGGGCAAGCTTATCCCTATTTCTAGTATTTAAATTGTGAACGTCGCGGTTATGCCTAAACTCATGTATGTGTTTACGTACATACATGATATTCTCAAAGATATACTGAGACGCGACTGTAAGAATATTAATTTCTTTAAATTTATCCCTGAGTGAAATACGAGACCCCAATTGATAAATGGCTCGTACAGCCCGCTTCTGTAACACAAAAATGGTCTTGATATCTGCCGCTCTTCCCCACAGCAAAATTCCGTAACTCATAACACTATGGAAATAACTATAGTATACTAGTCTCGCCGTCTCGACGTTAGTAAGTTGTCGGATTCGCTTTACCGCATAAGCCGCCGAACTTAGCTTACCTGCAAGTGTGGATATATGCGCACTCCACTGCAGTTTTGAGTCTAGAGTGATACCAAGAAATACTGTTCTATCTTCGAATTCCAGTGTCTCATCCTTCAGTCTAATACTAGCCGCATTTACTCTCTTCACGTTATTATATTTAGCTAGTTATGTTACAAACTATATTATTTTGTAAACATCATTGCAATTGTCATTGTCATCTCCATGCTTGTTTATTACACTTTCAGTTAAAGTTTAGGTGAACTGAGGCAATACACGAAGAACTCTAGAAAACTATCTAGACCTACATGTTACCTGTAACTCAGAAATGATTGCATCATGAATCAACGTTTTGTTACGTAATCATGATCCAATTTTTTTTTTATATTTGTGTGCCAGGTATCCTTAGGTGTGGTAGGTTTGGGTCCTTGCCTTAGCAAGGAGTCTGTAAACAATGGAATTAACAATATAATAATCACATTTTTTATTTATTTACAGGTGTATGATCCTATAACAAAAGTTGTTGCCAAAAATCTTTCTCAATTTGTGGACGGAGCGTATGGTGCTACATTCAGGGGTGACGGTCGCTTGATAGTTGCTGGCAGCCAAGAAGCAGTAGTGAAACTGTTTGATGTTCAATCAAAGAATGTACTAAGAGTTTTCACGGGCCATACGGGTGCAGTAAGTTTCATTTTTAACCGACTTCAAAAAAAGAGGAGGTTCATGATTTTAAATTAATTAAATATATAATGTTATTTCTTTTTTCTCATGATACAGCCTTATGTGATCTCTCTGTGCAGTTTCTCAACTGACTCTGTGGATCTCAAGATTCAGGCTCAACCTAGTTTGATATCCACTAGAGTGGTATAAAATAAATATATTCTTATTGTTATTCAATTACTTATTAGGTTTTTGAAAATTTAGAATAACATCTGGTTTATGTTTTCAATCATTTATTATATCTCCAGTAAAGCAACTCTTGTGTTATTATAAGCTTATCACTCTCTTTAACCTTTTCAACACTATGTCAAATACAAAACCAGATTGAATATCAACTTTGCCTCATAGATACTGAGGTCTATTTTGCGCTGTCAACCATGACGGAAATGTCCGTCATTGGCGCTGAAGAGGTTAATGTAATAAATACCTATCCAGTATGAAGTATACATGCATTAATTGATTTTCTCGTTTCAGGTGCACAGAACATTCTTCACCAAAGACCAATTGAAGGTCTTGAGCTGTTCAGATGACAGAACTGTAGGCGTATGGGATATTGCAACGGAAGCAAGAATTGCTACCTTTGCAGAGCACATAGACTACATCCGAGCAGGTGCAACAAGTCCTATCTCTCCAGAAATCATTTTGTCTGGTGGATATGACAATACTGTCAAATTATATGACTGCAGGTCAAATGAAACAGTCCTTACTGTCAATCATGGTGAACCTGTTGAATCCACACTTTTCTTACCTTCAGGAGGTATATTTGTCAGTGCAGGAGGCACAGAAATCAAAGTTTGGGATATTTTCAATGGTGGAAAGCTCCTATCCTGTATCTCACAACACCACAAAACAGTTACATCATTGCGGATGTCCAGTAATAACAGCAGACTAATGTCTGCATCTTTAGATAGACATCTAAAAATATATGACATTTCAACATTCAAAGTTGTTCACAATATAGACTTCCCTAACGCCATTCTTAGTATGGCAATATCAGAAAATGATGATGTATTAGCAGTTGGTATGGTAGATGGAGTAATCTCTATCAGTAAAAGAGAACATTCAAAGGCTAATAAGAACAAAAAGAAAGATGACCGAAAGACAATATACAAATTTGCTTCAGATTTGGTTCCAAAAGCTAACATTGACATAACAATGACTAAATCTGAAATAGCTAAGGAACCTAAAATGGATACATACATAAGAAAAATGGAATACACAAGAGCACTTACAAATGCTTTAAAAAACTCTAACAAATATCCAATTCGGACTGCTGCTTTGCTTCAAGAGCTATTAAAGAGGAATGTCCTGCATCCTGCAATGGCTGGTCTCACTGACGACTATGTTGGAAAGTTACTAAAATTTTCACGGAGACATATAGGAGATGCAAAGTTTAACAGGACGATTATTGATGTCTTAAATGTGATTGTTGATGTGTTTGGCAGTCAGGTGCATGTTCTGTCTAAAGATAACCAAGTGTTGTATGAGAATATATCTAAGAGATTGAAGGAAGAGATAGAAGTGTGTAAAAGAATAAGTGAGCTTGAGGGTGCCATCAACTTGTTATTGGCAGGAGCACAGGCTGGCTCAGTAAGTGGACCCGTAGATTCAAATGAGATACTTACACCCTCTACTAAAGCTCAAAAAGAAATTGTAATCGATGTTTAATAAAACGTGCTGAAAAGATCTGTCTTTTCTTTTTTTAAATCAGTAAATGAAATTCCCTCAAAACGTTAACAACTTTTTATAGCATTTTGAGCTTTTTCTGCTGATGTTACCTACATTATTCTGTTAATAAAAAGTAACCATTTCAATGTTGGTATATGATTCTGCAACAATTTGGTCTGTGTTTTGTAGGTTTTAATTAAGTATTAAAATAAAATAATAGAAACAGTGTTATACATCCCTCTCATTAGGAACTATTGTTGGTTTAATAGTTGTGCCAGAAAATATTTTTAACTGACTCCAAAAAAAGGGGGTTCTTAATTTGACCCGTATGTATGTATATGTTTGTCCGCGATTATCTTGCGTTTGGCTGAACCGATTTAAATGCGATTTTCTGAAAAGCATTTGTGTCGCTTAGGTTTTGGTATTTTAACTGACTTAAAAAAAAATGAGGTTCTCAGTTTGACGCGTATTTATGTATGTTTGTCTGCGATTATTTCTTAGTAATGTAGATGTGGGACTTTATATCAGTATTATTATAATTACATTGATCACTAAAAAGTATGAAATTAAATAAACGTTTTAACCTTTTGTATGCCGGAGGGGCTCGCACACTTGTACCAGTCGTATACCGGGCTATGACGTTATCGGTGTCACGTGTCAGACTTTTAACGATCCTGGCTCTCAATTGACTCCACGTTTTGAACTACTGAATATTAATCCACGGAAGATTGTTTTTTTTTCGATTTTTATACAAGCAAATTAGAACCTACCTTGTATAGTAGGAGGTATAGTGCAATTTAAAATAACTACTTAGATTAAATCCCTTGTGGACGGATACGGTACTAGGCACTACTGCGTCGGGACGGATACGGCACAAGGTATACGAAGGGTTAAAAACAAAAAAACCGCGTATTTAGAACTAAAAGCCATCTTCAGTGGACTGACCTGTTACCTACCATTTTAATGAAGTTATTTGTTTTTTAAAACATTTATTTTATCAAGTAACAGAAAAACTCAGGTTTTTAATACTTTAACAATATATATTATTTAAAATACTGAACAAAGTCCAGATGCCGCAGAGAATTTCTTTCTTAAACTACAAAAAATAAATTGCTTAGTTTAAATGTAATATTAACCACTTTAGTTAAATAGGTCGGAGTTGTTATTATAACTCCCCTTGCTGATACGTGATTGTGGCAGTAAAGGTCATCCCATGTTCCATCAAAAAATTCTTGTTGTAACTTGTCAAGCTACTGGTCCACAACCAGTGATTCTACCGGTTTGTATCGCTTTATAAAATAACTTCTGAGAGTTCAGCGACTCGCATTGAGGTGATTGAGGTCTGGCATGGAATGTTAAGCTGGGTACGAATCTGAGCGGCTCAGCCTGAGGCATGTTCAACCCGCACGTCGAGCTGCTCGCGAGCCAAATTGTTGCACATAAACATGCGCGGGTGAGGCAGCGTGCTCGCCGCGAGCAGACATTTCACGATGACAGCCGCGGCTGCGTTTATCATAATTCACTGAATTATTAACAAAAAGAAGAAGAAATAACCTCGATGGTGGAAACGGATCAGCAAATTTATCAAATTTGTACGCGCCTCGACCACAGACAAGTTAGAACTTAGATATACGTCCACATTACGCGAGGACCTCACACTGAGGGGCCTTTGAGCGGGTTAGGCTCGTAAAACACACTTTCCCGAAATATGCACTTTTTCTAAAGGTGCACTTCTTTAGAGGGGTCATTTTCTCAGAAGGTACACTTTCTCTAAAAGTGCACTTCCCGATATGTACACTTTGTCAATAGGTGCAGTTTCCCAGAATGTGCACTTTCGCAGAAGGTATATTTTCCCAGAAAGTACACTTTAGGGGTAGGAGAGTCCCTGTTTTATATTACTAAGGGTTTCTATGAAATAGTGCAAATGCAAACAGACGGACACACAGACAACATGAGAAAATGGGACAGTGTACATTTCGGGAAAGCGGGCGTTTTGGTAAAGTGCACATTTCGAGAAAGCGTGCGTTTTAAAAAAGTGGACTTGATGAAAAAGTGCACATTTCGGGAAAGCGTGCGTTTTGGAAAAGTGTACATTTTGGGAGAGTACATTTTGCGGAAAGTGCACCTTTGCAGAAAGTGCACATTTCGGGAAAGTGTGTTTTACGAGCCTAACCCCTTTGAGCATGGTCAAAGGACCGACTCTCTTAGTGGTGGTAGGACCCTGTGCAGGGTCCGTCCGGATCGCTACCACCATCTTATCCATTAACCACCCGCCAAGCAACAGTGTTCGCATTGTTGTGTTCCGGTGTGGGGATAAGACAACCGGTGAAATTACTAGCATAGAGGCATTCCATCTTAGCCCTCAGGGTTGGCAACGCATTTGAGGTCTTAGGATTATAGTCTTAAGAATTCAAATTTCTATGGGTCTCAGATTCCACTTACCATCAGGTGGCCTGAGTGCTCGTGTGCCTTCTCCTTAACATAAATAAAATAAAAATAAAAACTCGGCTCGCACTCTGCTCGCGCACAGCGCGTGAGCGCGTACGATTTTGAGCAAAATCGGTGAGCCGTGCGTGCCTCAACCCGAGGCTGCTCTAAGTCGTACCCACCTTTATATTTGTGTAGCAAACAACATGATAATTTTCAGCTCCTTAATAATAGCTCCATTATAGTAAGTAAAATATATGTAACTTAAACTTTTAAACCATGTTATAATAAAATTATTTAACTTATACATAAATCTTCTATTGCTTCGAAGCCTCCTTTCCATCCTCAAGCAGCTGTAGCAAAATAGGATAAACCTCATCATATGTCTCAATCTGATTCTGTCGGACATGGTTCTGGTATCTCTGCAAAGCTCCTGCAACAAAGTCAAGTCTTTCTTTCTCTTTCTTATGAGAGTCCAACCAAATCATTAGCTTCTGTACATTCCATCCGGCACAGGTGTGAGGAGCTATCAGCTGTGGTCCCGCAAATGAGAACAGGAACATCATGACCAATGAATAAGGCAATGATGCTCCTTCAGACTGGCTTTTAGCTATATCCTGTGGAGATTTCTCAAGTAGCAAGCTCAAAGCTTTTAACTGCCTGCTTTCATCACCGAGTTCTGACATATCACTTACTAATGGTGACAAGGCTACCTCTACATGCTTGCAGTCTATCTGCAGCTTTACGCGCCCAAACTTACTCAAAGGATGTACATTACAGACATGTTGGATGAACCTTCTGACCGTGTCCTTAGCAATGCTAGTACAACACTCATTCAGGGCTGCTTTCTCACTAAACATAGATAAGTAAATATCTTTACATCTTGATACAAATTGCTGCAGTTCTTTCATGTAAGGGGAGCATGACAGAGTCTTGCCTATAGGGTCATCAGACCGTGTCAAATCAGGCTCATCATGCATTGTCATCAAAATTATGTACATAGAGTTTTTGATTGATTCTGCAAATAATTGCAACACTGGTAGGCTTGAGATATCCTTAAGGCTATTTTGGACAATCTGTATGCTTTCCTGTGGCAGCATTGAGTTCATGTTAACAAGTACCCGTTTTATTTGAGAAGAGAAATAGTACAGGGCATTGCAGAGATCAGCATTTTTCTGCTGTGAACTGGTTGGTGGTTCAAGTATTTGTGCCACATCACTGTCAAGTGACAGACGCTGTTCAGCCTCCATGTTCATCTGTTTGATGCACTTTGCTACACTGTTAGCCAAACTGATGCTCAATGTTTTATCCCCGAGAGAGATGCTTAAAGCTTCAGCTATGATTCTGATTGCGTTGTCTATTTGGTCCATGTCAGGAACTTGGCTCAGATGCCACATGCTTCTTACTGGCTCTAATAATTTCCCAAGAGACTTTGAAAGGAATGAGTTTTCCCATTTAGTTAGTGATGAACGGTTAATTTCTAAATCTTTGCATTTAAGTTTAGAAAGCAAATCATTGAAGCATTTTAAGAGTCTCGGGAAGTCAATTTCTATTGACTGATTTACATTAAGAGGGCTTTTTTCGAGTTCACTGCTGAATATGGTGCACAAGTCAGACCAAAATGTCTTTGCAATGTTTCGGAAGTTACCAATGGCATGCAGTTCATTAACAACATTTTGCAGCATAATTACTTTGGTACAACTATTGTACATGTCCTCTCTGAACAACTTTTCAATATTTTCCCAAAGTTTGTTTTTGAAGTCCTGAGCATTCATGATGTTAGCTTTTCCTGGAGCAACGCGACCCGAGCTTGATTTCTTCACTTCAATAGACACCATTTGCACATTAAGGGCATGGTTAATTTCCTTCTTTAAGTTATTCAAAATGCTATCCACTGTGTTCCTTATCTGATCATTTGTGCACTGCAGGTTGTGGAATACTTTAAAGCATTGTAATAATTTCCCCTTTTCCCCATTTAACAAACTGGACTGTAGTAAAACTGTGGAGTTCTCTAATAATTCCCTTTTCCGATGGTCCACTTCCTTTAGGACTTCATCTAGTAGAACAATGCCTCCAAAATCATAATCACCAATCAATTCATTCAACTCAAACAGGATAATCGCTTCTTTTGGGGGATTATCTTTAATATTAACCAGTTTGTTCCACAAAGCTAACATTTTCGCTGCGTGTCGGAGCAGATTGCAAGTTTCTTGGACTCTCTCGAGCATTGTGGTCTGCTCTTCTAAAGCGCAGTGTGGGGTATGAACTCTATCCTTGAGTTTCTCTGCACCGCGAAGTAACCCTTGAACTTGCGTTTGCACAGACTCGAGCATTGTCTCTAAATCGCATATATGACTCGCTTGAGTTAGAAGGTCATTATGTTTAGCTAGAACTTGCTTTTCCAGGCTTTTGCTTAGTTTTTCAATGCCCACTGTCAGCCTACTAACTTGGTCAGATACGGATATGTTTTCGCCTATCAGCGGTTTTACGGTGTCCACTAGGAATTTGCTGTAGAACTCATCATTCTCTATTTCAACGCACACATCTTTCGCATCCATGGTTAGTGATATTCAATTTAAAACACGATTCGGTACGTGTACATTTGATTAGCGAAAATTTGTTTTGACAAGTTTGACACTATATATATTTGTCAGTTGAATGACAGCAGCACAGATTATAATATAAGCTCAGAGTTTTCTCAACACACTTTTTGGTTTGTACTGAATAGTAGATATACGAAATTTGACGGGGCTATAGAAGGCGGGACGAGTTCCAAGTAGCAATTACCACACAACGTTACTGCACCGTACAAAGCAGCTCACTCAATACCTGATCAATGGTTTTTGTAGTACAGTCTCCTGTTACCTATTAGTCTATGTATGCACGGACGTTTTTTAACGAGCCTTGGCCTGCTCGGTTGTAATTCAATTTTTACCTCCTCAAAGTAGAGCATATGGGTTTTGGTGAAAATATTCACACTGCTGAGATTTTTCTACGCTTTTTTGCGTTTCTGGTGCGACGCGAATACGCGACGTAGAAAACAATTCGAACGTTTCTAGCACCCATGTTTAGTTAGCTTGTCATAAGTATCTGATGTGTTACCCGTGCCGAATTCACTTAAAAAATATTTAATATCTTGTTTTATTATTATCCTATATGTTGCCAAAAGTTACACATGGATTGAAAGAGGAACTTCATCGTAATATCTCTTAAGTGTAGTTTGTTAGGATGTGGTGCAAGAAACAGCAAAAACCAGAAATATTTAACATTTCACCGGTAAGTTCAAGTTTTTGTTAAAATATTGGTCAGTTTTATCATTATATGGGGACTTACATACGTAGTACATTATTATTAATCCATAGATCAAGATTAGTTCAAGATTATAATACGATTTGCCTTTTATTTACAATATTTTGAAAGTAAACAAACCGGTGAATTTGACAGCTAGGGTTGTTATTAAAATATCGAAAATAACTTGGAAATTTCTCATCAAGGCAATCAATATTAAAATAACATGTTTTTTTTTGTGATTGTATCATATAGAACGTATACGGAATGTGCCAAAGAAAGCATAGAACCATTTTTTCATCATGGATTACTATTTTTAAGAATTATGGGAAAAAGCATACTGAGAAAGTTTCATTCCGAAATTATTTAAATAAAATAATATTATTTCGGAATGACTAAAGACTAAAGTTTCATATCTACTAAAAATCATCTAAGACAGCACCAAATATTTTTATTTGTTTACTTGACGACACGTTAGCCTAGTTGATAGTGACCCTGCCTACGAAGCCAGCGGTCCTGGGTTCAAATCCCGGTAAGAGCGGATATTTGTTACGGTCTGTAATAAGACAAGTAACTTTTGTAAAAAAATGCAAGAGTTAAAGACTGGTAATACACGATTATTTAAGATTATTGGCACTCTAACATAACTTACCTTAGTGTAACATTTGTATAATATTTTTGTTGCTTTTTATGATTCTTGTATTTTATCATTAAGAGAACTTAATAAGTCTTTTTTTTGAAAGGAATAACTAAGGAAGATATTGTACTTTTGTTGCTTTGTACCTACTTTTAGAAGAAAAAAAAGTACTAAGCAACAAAAGTATAATTTCTTTCTTCTGCCCTCCTAAGCCAATACGCAGTATCTCAAATTCAATGGCCAAAGTAGATTCAATCCTATCCCGTTGGTAATAAGGTTGCATTTGCTACAGGAGTTTTGTCTGAGATTCTGCCTTTTGTGTTAGCAGGGCAGACTTGTCCATGATCTTTGTCTAATGTGCATTGCGTCTCACATTTTTGAAAGCAAAATCGGAGACACAAGTACACACCTATTTGTAAGGCCTCTTTTGAAATTTTTATAAGGTGCTATTTTTTTGACGCCGAGTTCAGTTGCGCAATCCGTAGTATACAAAATGCATTTTTTTAATTAAAGCATCCAGTAACTCGACGTAAAGACGAATCCAACGACATCTCCCTAGTTGAAATCGGGCCATCCATCCAGCATCCTCCTTTGGCAGTCGGGTAAAAAATTACTGATCTTTCAATGACCTTAAAGACTTGCTCTAAAGCATAAAACAAAAATCTAACGCTCGTTGACACAATTCTCTAAATTATTTATATTTATGTAAAATAGAAATTAAAATACTAGAGAATTGTAGTCAACTTTTGTAATTATCCAGTAATAAATACTTACATACATTCATTAAATCACACCTGTTTCCCAGAGGGGTAGGCAGATACCACTTCTTTCCATAAATAATAAATATGTACTTAGTTTTGTGATTCGGCCTGATTTTAATCCCGTTTTAATTATTGTTGCAATTACGAATTCGTAAGGCGTGGTGGTGCAACCACATTATACTTACAGGGTGTAAATAAAAATACATCAATTTGCTGATTTTATTTATTTCAAATTAGCACACAGTGTTGTGCTATATTGTTACAGAGTTTAATTATAAATACTATTCCCAACATAATTGTGCACTAGCATCGAATTTCAATTAATATAATGTCCTGATTTTATTACCTACACGTATTTTGTACAAAGAAGCTTAGAAGCCAGTCAAAAATGTTTATAAAATACATAAAGCATAGATTTGCTAAGTCGGAAAAATATTGATGGCAGCATGGCATCATAATAATATTCGTAACCAAATTAATATTTAATGCTAAAACTAATTACAAATATACCGACTAGAAACAAAGAGAACTTAAAATTGACTTCAGTAAAAAGAGGCTTAGGTACTTATTTCCAAATAGAGATGACTCTATATTCTGCCGTGAATTGTAATACCAAAGACGGCTTACTGCATAGTAATAGTATAAGCATTGTAATTCTAATTTGGTCACCGTTAGAGTATAGAATGCTTTGACTACTAAATTTAAGTTAGCCACCTTCCTTGGTATTACGGTAGTTCATTAGCCTTCTTTTACGAGACGACATTTTATTCAATCAAGTGTTACGATTTCTAACTCTTACAGCTTGCCCTTACCCATCATTGTCTAATACAATTAGTGCGAAAGAGACACGTAGAGAACATTAGAAATACATACCAAAAAAAATACGAACACACCTAGCTACAAACAGCCCGAGGCCCTATATGATATTTGGTAGACACATTATAAGTAATGCGGGGTAGGGCCCAGGGTTCATTCCATCAAACAAAACTTTACAAGTGTACAATTTACCTATTATGTGTTATCCGTAGAAATAGTTGCCGATTTGTCAACTTGCACACTTGTGAAATTTTGCGGGTTAAGACTTGGAGTGCAAGTAAAACTATCACAAAAGTCTATCTTATTTCTAGCCGGAATTAAATAAAAGAATACCAGTTTTCAAAAACTAGATTTCTTGTGACACCGCCATTTTTTCTTAAAGCTAACAACTTTTTTGTATGAAAAAAGAAGATTCGTTCAATATAATTCATTGTACCTATAACTTATTATTCCCGTTCGCGCTAACCGCATGCCCTCGCGAATCAGACGCCCGTTAAATGTAGAAAATACACGCATCTTTAGAATTAGGTATAGTGACCTAATTCACCAAGTTTGGATTTCGAGTTAGGTCTCTATAATTCTAAAGGTAATGTAGTTTTGAGAGTCCAAAAGGCCGAATTGCACTTTAGCAGCGAATTATAATTATGTAGAATTTAGAAAATAACTCTGTAGCACCGTGGCACGTCTTTAAGTGTGTCTCGTAAAGTATACTACCAAGCTTAGCAGCATAAGGCTAAAATTAACTTGGCCTGTGGCGCCCAAAATTACTATATGATTATGATGCAAGAAACGTTTTACGAAGCTTCCTTCGTCAAGGCTACAAAGATTGATTGCATTGCGAAGCCATACGGATAGTGAAGGCGCTATTGGTCAAATTAATTAATGATACACTCTGTTAAATTGACACGAGTTTTGTTATTACTTTACTTCATAGAATATGTCGTCAGTTAACTTATAAAATAACACGATTATAACATTTCTGTGATTTTTCAGAAGGTGCATGCAATTGAACACATGAAAACGACGTCGTTTACTCACTAAGGATGAAGAATAGGTGATATGGCAGCAGTTCACTTGGCAGTTTATGCCAGGTAATTGAGTAGTGAACATATTGATACACTAAATAAAAGTACTTAAGAGAGAGAGTAAGTAACCAGCATAAGGCGTCGAAAGTAACTCCAAATATTACATTCAAACGTTATTCTTACTTATACCATTCAATGAAATGTCTTAATACTTTGAAAAAAGATAAAGATATTAATGCCGAAACGACACAGTAAGCGTGGTTATTCCATCAGAAACTAGATAGGTACTATTGTGAAACATTCAATTTAACAATGAAACTACATACAAATCTATAACATCATCTTTTTCTATGATTTAACATTAATTTTACGAAGGATTTATAGGTCTTAAAGAAGCACGTGGAAGTATTTAATATAAACAAGTTGAAGACGTCACGTCTGCATTTGAAGAGAATCGCTTAGTCACAAAAACTGGTTAGTTATTTTCTTTAACTTGGTAACAGTCATTCATTTATCAAGTATTTTTGGAACGTACAGTTAACAACAATGTTTTGAGATATTCTAATGCTACAAAAATTGATATTTCCAAGGACATAACGTTTCTGTAATGTTTATGATTCGGAAATAGTATACAAAAGGCGGACTTAATGCTACAAGCATTCTCTACGGGTATTATGATAACATGACAACTAACCAAGCCCATTTCTCAAAGATTATCCTTACTAGAAGTGTGTTTGTTAGTTTCAACTTCACAATTCAACGCCTCAACAAAATCATTTACATCCCGGGGACATAAAATATGTGGGTAGGTCAACTATCTGAGATCCTACAGATGGCACTATCGCTAAGTCGTCGTGAAACCATAATCATAAAAAAAATTAGGGAAGTCAACAATTACGTACTCAAGTGACGACTTGTGACCCTTTTACGGTGAAGATTTGTAATAGTCAAATCGAATAGGTGCCTGGGCGTTTTCCCAATAAAGTACCTATCGTTAAGGACAAAAATTAAAAATGGTAATTTTTCCATTACGTCACGAAAATTAGTCATATTATGTATAATACTGCCCTCATAAGCCAACAGGCGTTAATTCAAATTAAATAAGCATAGTAGTTTCAAACCTCACCAGTCAGTAATATTACTGTCGAACTTGCTACAGGAATTTTGTCTGAGATACCACTATTTCTCTTAAAGCCATAACAGTTAATTTTCGTGACGTAATGGAAAAATTACGGTTGGTAATTTTTGTCCTTAACCATAGGTACTTTTTTTGGAAAACGCTCGCCTACGACTTAATTACATACGTAAATTAAATTATTATTATTATTTATAGTTCTCAAAAATTGTTACATCCAAAATAGCTTATGTGTTAACCACATTTTCCTGTGTCCTTGTAACATAAAATCAATGTCGTCTTATTTTTATTCCGTATTATAACATTAACTTGTATAAGATTTCCTTTTACAAATTGTGCACTAACTCAATAGACTTACAACCAATTATTGTAAGTTACTACAATATAATAATATGTGCACAACCGATGTTTCTTTCACTTTTATATTTCGATTGAAACTATCAACTAACTAAATAATAAATGGATACTAAACAAACAGGACACTAGCCGGAGTTTGTTATATAGATACCTATTTCGTTCTAGAGAGTTTTCCATTTATTTTGGCTATAATTATCGCCATCTTTTCTTTTCCATTTTCAAATTTTAATTGGTGAAATAATCCCATCTTAATTATTTTCCAATTTACTTAGCATATTTACATTATTATTGCTTTTTATCGAAAATTAAATAGGTTTGTCAGAAAATCTCTGGACACATGAACCATAGTAGTATTTTACACTTCAGGAATCTTTTGAAATTCAGTAGGATCGAATTCTCCAAACCCTAGGCGACGTGAAAAAAATACTTTCTGTTAAAACTGTACAGATAGAAAACTCGTAGTATAAAATTCGTTAAAATGACGTAACACTGACCACACACTGTATGGGTAAGCAAGATCCTTAGAAGCATTAACGTATTACTATAAAACTGACAAAATAAATGACAATAGAGGTAGCAGGTAGAATTTATTCGTACTCAAATAGAGAGGTAACTTTGAAAGCAATTAATGTTTACGAGGGATAGGCAGTCCTTAACAAACTTCTTAACAAGAATCAGTTACACGGGATCCCCTTCAATTACTGACACTAATTTGATCAAATGTGTCGTTTCACCGAATTACATTTCATCGACAGCTATATTTTGTAGGTAAGTAATAGTCACAGTTATTGTCTTATATTGTACAAAAGATCTTAAAAACCATTACATACTTCTAAATAAGGTTTATTGAGGGCATTGCAATTTAATTCTATGTATATGTTAGGGTGGGTATAGCAATTTAATTCTATTTAATATAATTAATTAGGTTTTACCTGAAAATGAAAAATCGGCGAAGTAAAAATTTGTGTGAAATGAGTGTCAATACTGTCAATCATTCAAGGGTAAACCCATTTATACTGAAAATAATTATGGGCGTTTTTAGTTATGTACCTATGTAATGCAGTAAAAAAATATATAAAAACCGCCAAAATTTTGAAAACATGTTAGCACTTGTCTGAAGGCTAAGAGGATTGTGAAGCGATGCCTAAATCGCGTAGCTGTCAAACTCTAATATAAAATTCTCGTGTCTCAGTGTTAGTTCAGTAGGTTTATATTCAGTAGGTCTGAGAATCGGCGACTATCTATTTTTCATACCCTAAGTGACATGAAAGAAACGAAAAAAAATAATTGCAGCGGACGAAGCCGCTGGCGGGTCGCTAGTAATCAATACAAATTTAGCTCGGGGCGATAACGTTCTCACCCCCAAAATCTAATAGGATTACCACTATTTTTGAATATGTTGTAGAAATTATGAAAAACTAGGTCTGTACGTTTCCGCTTTTGTTTTTTTACTTTATTTTCTTTCCAATAAATATTTTCTCGGAAAAAAACGTACAGACATAGTTTTTCATAATATGTATAACATATTCAAAAATCGTAAAAATCGGACACGTTTAAGGGGAGAAAATCGTTCTCGCATTTTGTATGGATATTTTTTGCTTCACAGTCCTCTTAAGAACGCGTGTACATAATTATTTCGAGTACTTTATCCGTTTACATATTTTTCTCCTTGCCCATGGCTACAATAACGATAAACATTTAGTTTGTCAGTGTCATACATAACGTGATCAAAAATTTCATTTGCATATTTGATATAGCCACTATCTACCTATAGTATAATTTATAGATTAAAATAGTAACAACGTTGCAAGCTTAACACTATATTGAATTATTAGGAAACTCAGTATTCGTTAGAACTATCTAACATGACGCCTTCAAAAAGAAAAAAAATACAACCCCATTTATCCTGCAAGATATTATACAAACAATTAATGTAAGTAACTAATAGGGTATTTTATTTTAATAGAAGTAAACACTGGTGACCAGTGAAGTGAATAAACTTCCTGTTAAAACTACGCAGAAATAAATTTCGTAGAACAATAGAATACCACTTTATAGAGGTAATTGAATCAAACGGAACTGTGGACTAACCTAGCAAAGCAAGACCATAATAAAAACGACAATTTAATAGATAAATTAATGACCAAGACGCGATAAAATTCCAAGCCACTAAAGGAACTACATAATTGATTTGAAGGCGTCACGTCAAATTGAGTCTTTCAACGTTGAATTACCTAATAACACCGTCCGAATCCTTCAGATAGAGGACTGACGATACAAGAATTAAGAGTTATGGCAAATGACTTCGGTGCTGCAAGGCTGCAAGTACGTTGAGAATAAGCATCAGGTGTCAGTTTTTCAAGTCCTTTTAAGACAGTAGCACTGCCCTGCTAAGCAAATAGGTAGTATCTCGAATTCAATAGCCAAAGCAGATTCAATCCTATCGTGCTAGTATTAAGGTTGCGTTTGCGACAGGAGTTCTCTCTGAGATACTGCCATTTGTCTTAGCAGGGCAGAGCAGTGCATTACGCATATTGCAAGTAGCAAGACAGATATAAAGGGGGTATCTCTTTTGGTTCATTAACTGCTCACTCCAATGTCAAAATAGAACGCAATATTAAGGGTTGCTTTGAGATATCAAAACACAAGGTCCTTTATAGCTCGGGAAGTATATTACATTTAAAAGGACTAGAATAACTTAACACACCTTGCTTGCCGAAGTCGATTGTCCCACGAACAAGCTCATAGCTTCTGTCCATTGGGACTTTACACTATCAATGTACTGAACGTACTCTGACAATGAGGAAAGTTGCTGAAATGTGGTTGCATCAGTTAACATAGTCTCTTAAAACAAAATGTCGAAATCAGGTTAAATTTACCATATTTGTAAACATTAAAAAAGTAGTGTCTTTATGGCGTTCGTGGTTATGTTAACATAATACAACTAGGTCTAAGCCCCTTTCATAGGTAACATGGGCAGTTTCAGCTACCCTCCTCAAACAGATTGCAAAGCAATACTACTAATATTTATGGATTATCATTGAAGGATGTTTGATTCGGAAATGGTATAAATAGGAGTTCCAGGCATTTGCTGTACTTAAAATTACTGTTGTAGGTACGTTAAAATATAAGTTATCAAAATTTCGTGATTGTTTATAGAAGGAACGCTAAAGAACAGCTTAAACGCAGATTCTACAATTCGAGGAAGTCTACTTTTCAGTAACTAAACTATGTTCCTTCCTTGAGAAGACGTTTAAAATAGTGCCTATGTTGTACACAGATAAATTAAAAAAAAAAACAAAGCTCTATTTGCGGGTAGAAGCTTTAGGTCTACATCTCGATACTGCCCTGCTATGATAAATGGCAGTATCTCAGACAAAACTCCCGAAGCAAATGCAACCTTATCACTACCTGTACAGGATTGAATCTGCTTTGGCTATTGAATTTGCTATACTGCCTATTAACTTATGAGGGCAGGATAGGACAATGTAGAATAAAAGACCAGAGCACTTTGCGACTTCATCTCGATCTGACTAATTACATCGATTTGTGTCTAGATCGCAAAATGAGCACATTGCTTTTGGCCTACATTATAAAATGTCCGTGCTGCGAAATGACCATTATATTTGTGTTACTAGGCACGTTAGATCCGTTAAGTAACTTTAAATGCCCAAAGGGAATCGCCCAGGAATAGGAGCGCCCCGCCATGCGGAGCTCCGTCGGCTGTGCTTGCGGCTGACACATTGTCATTTTGAGATGTATTCGCAAAGCGATCTGGTCGTATTCGCTACTTAGCCCTATCGAGATGTGGACCTTTAGGTAGCTTTAGCTTCTATCCCTTAATTTGCAATCAATACAATGCAGTTTGGAATAAAACCAAACTAAATGATACTTTAATAATTTACTGCACAAGAATGATAGTTTAGTAGGGGCAAACTGCTTGTGAACAACCGAAACTTCCAGAAACAATAATCCTTCAGCATCCACGAATATTAGCTGTCTATTACCGCATTACAGCAGCACGCATTTGATGGTGCGCCGGCCGCCGATCTTGTGCCGATTCCTGTATTTCTTGCCACGGGACTCCTTGTCTTTGCGAATTTCTCTCACCAGGGTATAGAAGGCGTCGTCGACTCCCATACGCGTCTTGGCTGAAGTCTCAACGAAGGGGACTCCGTAACTCCGCGCCACCTGGAATGTTCAAGGTATAAATGAATATGACATTTTGATGTTTATTATAAGAACATATTGACTGTCGGATTCTGAATATCTGAATTAACCGGGCAAAGAGGTAAGGGCGCATATTATGATCTGATTAAATTTGGAATGGATATAGCTTATACCCTGGATAACACATGGCTGCTTATCATCCCGGAAAAAGTTCCCGAGGGAATAACAATAATCGAAATCTACGTGGACGAAGTCACGAGCAGAAGGTAGTTCCCAAATAAAATATCAGACGGTTAAAGTTATCAGTATCAGATTCCTTTTCTTTAGCATTTGAATGAAAAGGACAGATCCAAAACTTATCCGACATTGTTATTTGGAGATTGAAAAATATAATAATTGCGCTTTAACGCGTTTTAATTGCGCATTATAATTGTGTACAGCCAAGGGCAAAAATAGGTATACACTTTAGTACCTTGTCTATTTAACGTCATGTTTAAGCTGTTATATGAAATTGTGACAGCGATTAAAGCGGCAAGGTACTAAAGTGTATACATATTTTTGCCCTTGACTGTACTTATTGTAATGATTCACATAAAAACAAATGTACCAATATTCATTTTTCTAAACGCGAATAGCATAATTTCCATTAATATAATAATTAAATGATATACAGATAAAATAGAAAATATAATTTAAAAACTAATGATAAGCATCCATAATCTGTAGTTGCATAATGTACAAGTACTATAATTGTACCTACTCGTCTCAATCGCCTCGTATAAAGTTTACCATGAATAATGTAATTTGATATAGGCACGAAGAGCATCAAGTTTAAAAAATGCAAGAATCATATGACAAAGGCGACAGAACTCGGCGTAGCGGAGCTCCTATTCCGGGTAGAGGAGGCGCGTCACGCCTCTAACCTAACCTAATCTATCAAGGTGAGATGGACCTAATTTAGCAATTTGGCTTGTATGTAAGATGATATTATATCACATGATAATAAATAAATAGCTGATCATTATTCTTATTTGTTTTTATTCTATTTAATATATACATACATACATTAAAACACGCCTGTTTCCCAGAGGGGTCGGCCGACACAACTTCTTGACAATTCTCTTTCGCTTCTTCCACATTCATACATAGAGTCATGTATGCACGTCGGTTTCAGGGACTTAAAATTCGTCCCTTTTCCAGTAGGTAGGTATATCTCCGATTTGATTAAAAAAAGTACGGCTGGGGCAGCTCACTTTCGCACTGAGTAGGTATATCTATTTAATAATTATACTTAATATATGTTATTATATCAAATGAAATTATTCTATATGAATGTTATACAAAATGCTGTTATGATAATTGATTGTTACTTATATCATATGACCATTATACTACAAAAAAAAAATTGGTTTTAGGCTGGACGTTTATTATTCATTTTGTAAGTAGTTCTATGAATTTATGCAAAAAGTTTTTACTGATTGAAGCGCACCCGCTTTAAATAGCGTAAGGCGACCCCTAATAAGCAGCTAAGAAGGAATTCGAAGAGATGGTAAGCTGTGGAACAGCTCGACCCTCAAGCAGTCCTTGGGCCTCGCCGCTGCATACGGAGAGAAAAGGAGATCTTAAACAGTACCACCTTTCATGAAACCTAGTTGGGAGCCCATTATTTCCCATAATTTTTTGGTCATTGAATGTCATTGTTGACATAATTATTGATATTCATATAATATCTAACGTGTAGATAACGTTAAGTAAGATTAGGTTTGGTTTGGGTAGGTTTAGTTTAATTTTTATCGAGAAAAAAACATGGCTAATAAAATACGTTATAACTTGCGATGATTATGACTTACACATTATGAATACAAATAATTATGGCAGACAATATAGATCCAACCTAGTTAAGAACCATTCCGATTAGACTTAAGAAAGGTTTCTTTTGAAATTAACCGCGTCCGAATCAGTCCATCCGTTTGGGAGGTACGATGCCACAGATAGACAAATAGATACATACATCAAGCTTATAAATAACCAGTGATCGGGGAAAACAATGCAAAAAATTAAAAAATAAGAATATTATTGGCAGATTAGTGTTCTATTTAACTCTAAATGAGACAGGGACAACCGGAAGGTATGGTAGCGTTTTAAAACGGTATAACGTCATACCATTTCATTTCGGTTAGATTTCAGTAGCGCAAATAAGAACAGCGTTCGCATTGTTGTGTTCCGGTGTGGGGATAAGACAACCGGTGTAATTACTAGCATAGAGGCATTCCATCTTAGTCCTCAGGGTTGGCACCGCATTTGAGGTCTTAGGATTATAGTCTTGAGAATTCAAATGTCTATGGGTCTCAGATTCCACTTACCATCAGGTGGGCTGAGTGCTCGAGTGCTTACTCCTTAACGTGTACATCGTTACGGACAAGTTAAGAAATATTTAACTTTTTCCATTTCGTCACGAAAATTAGCCACACATTTACATACGTTGATTTTCGTAACGAAATGGAAAATTTAATTTTCTTAATTTTGTCTTTAACGATGTACACTTTTTTTTGGAAATCGCATTTTTTTTTATTTTCTAATACTAGGAGACTACCGGGAGGAGTATGGACTATCTAATAGAAGGAGTTTCTTGGCGCTTCTTCTCCGCCATGATGGTCTTATCTGAAGCGCTAGTAAATTCACTTCATATTACCGACGTGTAAAATAGCCCTATGGTGGCCTATTTACTGAATAAACATTCCTATCCTCGTACAGTTTCCTCATTCATGGTCAGGTTAACTGGAAGAGATCCCTTAAAGGGATAAGTTTGCCATTGTACATGTTAATCTTAAGTTAATGCACGAAGTTTGTTGTTTTTTTTTGTGCAATAAAGAGTTTACGTACATACATAGATACATAAACATTTTGATTTTCGATTTTGATTACCTACATCGATAAAGGTTTAGGTACACCTATATCGTTATTTTATACCGGTAGCATACTTTTATATACCAACCGGTATAATTATACCTTTATAAGTATAACGAACCGGTATCGATATTCAATACCGCCACCATACCGATTATACTGTATCAGAGTCTCGGATTTGGTATAAGGATTAATGTTTGCATGACTGTAACGTAAGTTTTGTTAAACTTTTGCACTGTTTTCCCCGATCACAACTTATAACACCCATCTTTTCGCATCGGGAGTTAAAAATAAAGACCTTAGATGACTGGCGCAAATGAAAACTACGTACGTCTACAGTATATGTAATGACGCAAATTTGTATTATCTACGCGTTTCATGGAATTGTGCCTATAATATCCTTGTTTCTCCCACGCAATAGTGCACATAAGTTGAGTTTTTGCTGCATGTTTATTTACAATGTATGAGGGCGTTTTCCAAAAAAGTACCTATTCGTAAGGACAAAAATTAAGAACGGTAATTTTTCCATTACGTCACGAAAATTAACTATTACTGCTTTAAGAGCAATAGTGGCATCACAGACAAAACTCCTGTAGCAAGTTCCACCTTATTATTAGCAGATTAGGTTTGAATCTGCTATGCTTATTTAATTTTAAATACGGGTAAGGACCAAAAAGTTGGCCACGCTAACTAACTCAATTAAATTTTCTATGGTAATTTGCCATACATTTGTAGGGATAATTTTCGTGTCACAAAGGAACTTTTTCACTTTTGTTGTTTGTATGGTTAACTACGCTTAACTATGGTCCAACTATTTGGTCCTTACCCATACCGCTTGTTGGCTTATTAGGGCAGTATATAAATATGACTAATTTTCGTGACGTAATGGAAAAATTACGGCTAATATTTTTTTTCCTCAACTACATTACCGTTAATTTCGGGTTATTTTAGCCCTAGAGGGTAACTTTGCCCCCCCCCAAAAACCATCTTTAATATTTAATTATTTTGTTAAATGATACATCAGGACTAAGCTACTTATATGGTTCCAAAAATATTTAACCAATTGAAGATGATTACCACTAAAATACTTATAGTTTTAAGGGTGGGCAATGTTACCCCCTAGGGCTAAAGTAACCCGAGTTTACGGTACTTTTTTTTGGAAATCGCTTATTACTAATGTACCTAGCTAGTTGACAAACCATCTGTAACATAAAACAAATAAAAACTAGTAATTGCAGATTATCAAGTAAAATTAAGCAAAACTCAATCACATTGTGTCATACAAAGGGTTGATTTTCGCTTAATATTATATAAGGGTTTTAATTTAGGAATGCTGGATACACTTCCTTGACCTAAATGACCAAAAAGTCTTATACAGTAGCCGGCTAACTTCTTGAACATGTGACCTTGACTTTTCACAGTAAATTGAACTCTATTTATATGCGCCAACCTTCCCCTACTACAAAACTCTATGTTCAAGAAGTTTGCCGGCAACTATAATCACATTCTTTATCACAGACTGTACTTGTATCACAGCTGACTCACTATTAAGTGTCAAACAATTCCAAACCATATTAACGGTTTCTATGACCATTATTTGTTTTTTAACCTTTAACGGGGTGTTATAAGTTTGATGTGTAAGTGTGTGTGTGTGTCTGTCTGTGGCACCGTAATTTTTAGACATGTTTTACCAAAATCAGTTCAGCCGACACCTACTTTCAGAGCTGATATCTCTTAAACGGGCCAACCAATTTTCATGAAATCTTGCTATGAACCATCTCGATTAATGTAACTTTATTAAGAAGAAAACTGCGTTCAAATCCATTCAGACACTAAGATGGAGAAGTTTAAAAAGCGTGAAATAAAAAAAAACAAAACCCCTGACTTAAAACAATCTGTTAAAAAACCTCTAAAAAGTAAAAGATAATAAGTATTGGCCCTATGAGATTTATTATAAGTAGGTATTCATATTTTGATAAGTAAGGGCTGATTGTTTGATAAGTGGGTAGTTAACTGAACACTGACACCTACCTTACTGCTACGCGACGACGACGCTTGGATCAAAATATTTATACCTACTCATAATTAAACTTTTTTTTTCCTTTTGTAGTGATCTGCCATCAGTCGCAAGACTATAATCAGATTTTTTGAAGTTGTAGGTGACGTTTGTAAGGAGATTGTCCATTGACAAATTCTCTTACTCAGTTAGGGAAACACATGAGCCCTTTTAAGTCTTTTTACATTTCTGGGTTGGAGAAGTTCTTTTACTAGCGGATTCGGATGCAGGTTGAGGCGTTGCTTGTAGCTCCTTCTGTGGCGTTCAGTTTCAGTTAGGATAGTTGGGATTTCTAGATAGGAGTGGATTTCGCTGTTCCTAGCATACCATGGAGCCCCTGCAATGACTCTCAGGATGTTGTTTTGAACCCTTTGGAGACGTTGAATGTTTGATCGGCTTGCTGTTGACCACATTTGAATACCGTATGTCCAAATAGGTTTCAAAATTGAGCTGTAGATTATCAGTTTGTTGGTGAGCGATAAGGTTGACTGTCTACCCAACAGCCAAAGCAGGTTTCTAAATCGAAATAGAAGTGCATCACGTGTCTGTTCTATATGGAGCTTCCAGGTCAATCGTTGGTCCAATCGAAATCCCAAGTATTTGACGTTGGTGGTTTGCGGAAGGATGTCATTTCCAAGTTTCACAGGGGGACTCACACCTTTTCTCAAAGTGAAAATTATGTGATGGGATTTCGAAGCACTAGCCTTTATTCGCCATTTCTGTAACCATTGGTTGGTAGCGTCGAGCTGGGTCTGTAGTTGATCACTGGCCGATTGTGGGTCCTGGCTGCAGGATAGAAAAGCAGTATCGTCAGCAAACGTTGCAACGGTTGTCACAGAGGTCAGCTGTGGAAGATCGCAAGTGTAGATGTTGTATAAGACTGGTCCGAGAACGGATCCTTGTGGCACGCCGGCCAAGCACTTGTGGAACGTCGATCGGGCCTCGCCCAGCTTGACTTGAAAGGTTCTATCGCGTAGATATGAATCAATTATAGGGTATACAGAGTGTGGTAGAAGTTTCTTGATCTTGCTCAACAAGCCCTTGTGCCAAACCTTATCGAAGGCCTGTTGTACGTCCAGGAAGGCAGCTGAACAATACTGTTTTTTCTCCAGAGCCTGTCTAATGGTGTTATAGACTCTATGCATTTGCTCCACTGTAGAATGATGTCTGCGGAAGCCAAACTGGTGCTGAGGTATTATATCTGCTTTTTGGAGGAGTCTGTTCAGTCTAGACAGGAAGATTCTTTCCCATAGTTTAGACAACACTGGTGTAAGACTAATCGGTCTATAAGAGGCAGGCTCAGTCGCCGGTTTTCCCATTTTGTGTATCATGGTGACCTGTGACACCTTCCACAGTTCTGGGAAGTAATTAAGCCTAAAGGTAGCATTAAATACGTTCGCCAGGAGTACAAGGCACTTCTTCGGTAGTTCTTTAACAACCCTAGGAGAGATGAGATCATAACCTGGTGTCTTCTTGCTTTCCATTTCAGCAATCACTCTCGCCAGCTCTCCTGGCGAACATGAATTTAAAGGGAAACATAACTGTATATCCTGATTCAAGACTTCATCCATTTCACTGTCATCAGAGTCCGAGTTACTATTGGGTTGGAAGACCGAAGCAAGGTGTGCAGCAAATACTTCCGCTTTATGGTCATCTGTTTGGGCCCATGTAGATCCCGACCGGATTGGCGGACAATGATGTTGTGGTTGCTTCATGTCACTCGTTACTTTCCAAAGGCTGTGTTGCCCGTGGGCACTAGGAGACAATTGTTCTAATTTACTTTTCATCGTTTCGTTGGCAGTGTCTTTTAGTAGTTCTTTTAATTCTTTAATGGCCAAATTGAAAGCAGTTTTATCCGACGGATTTCGTGATTGTTGCCAAAGTCTTCTCAAGCGACGTTTTTCAGCAATTTTCCTTTTTATTTCGAGGGGTAGAAATGAGTTTGCTTGTGGAATATTTAGCTCTGGGGTATTTATCCATGCAGCTGTTTGTATTAAATTGGTAAGGTTCATCAATGCCTCATCAACGTCGTTTGTTGTTTTGAGTGGGACATTGAGGTTTAGATTAGAGCTTAGGTGATGCCGGAAGGAATCCCAGTCAGTTTTTTGATTATATAAGGATTCGTGGCCATTTGTCTTCACTATTAAAGATGGACTGATAGTGAGGATTACAGGCGAGTGGTCAGATGACCCATCGAGGCTTGCTTCGATGGACGAGTGGAACCCACCTACGCTCTTGGTTATGAAGAAATCTAACAAGTCGGGCAGTTTGCGTGGGTCAGTAGGCCAGTAGGTTGGTTCACCTGTCGAAAGTGGCAGGAGATGATTTTTGTCAACGCTAAGTTTGAGTTCACGTCCGCGCGTGACTGTGATTCTTGACCCCCAGGAAACGTGTTTCGCGTTCCAGTCTCCTCCAGCTACAAATCTGTTACCCAAAGATTTGAAGTAATTGTTGAACATAGCTTCCTTTATTTTATGTTTCGGTGGGCAGTATACAGCAGACAGATTTATTGGGCCGGTTTTGTCTTCGACTCTGATTGTGGTTGCTTGGAGATGCTCCGTTGAGTAAGGAACTAGAGGAGTGTGTTTTATGCAGCTTTTGATGACTATTGCAGTTCCAGCGTGAGCTTTTCCGTCAGGGTGAGGAGTCAGATAGGTGTCGAAGCCGTTGATTTTTACGCTACTAGTGGGTGAGACATGCGCTTCAGAAATGAGTACCGCATCCAAGTCATTTGTCTTGATTAGAGATTCCAGTTCGAGTTTATTAGGAGCAAGGCCATTAATGTTCCAAGTGGCAATACGTATGGCTGTCATTTGGTCAGTTTGGAGACTAGTGTGGTTATAAGCCCTAGAAGTTGGCTTATTTGTTGAAGTAAAATGTCTATCTTCTCACTTTGCCGGTCTTGAAGAGGATTGTTGTGATCGATGACATGAGATCTAGAGGCAACTTCAGCGTAAGAGCAGTGTGGTGCCGAGTGTTCGTAATGCTTCGGTTGTCGGGGTAAGGGCAGTGTTCTAGGGGCTGTCTCGGCAGCAGGTGTTGCCGCAGTGTTTGCTAGTTGCGTATTAGGTAGCTTAACTGCTGGCTTCTTCCTTTTTCTGTCCATGATTTCCTTATATACCTGGCAACCCTTATAGTTCGCTGGGTGGTCGCAGGAGCATAGTGCACATTTGGCAGGAGTATTTCTGTCTTTTTTTAGACAATCAGATGTCCGATGTCCTTCTCCGCACTTGACACACCTGAAAGGCCGCATGCAGTTATTTTTTGTGTGGCCGTATTGCTGGCATCTTTGGCATTGCACGATGGACTTAGATTTGTGTGGGTCTTCAATTTTTATTTTTTGGAAGTGAATGCTTTTGATTCCTTTTACTGCTTTGTTATTAATGCTAGGTTCCAGATTAACAAAGAATGTAGAGGTTGGTAGTTTTTCTGGGCCATAACGGGCATTTATAATTTCACCTCGTACTTTGTTTCCAGTGGCCTCTACTTCTTCCATAATAGCACTATGGGGCGTCGTGTGATGTAAGTTTTTTATAACGATCCGGTAACACTTGGTGTCTTTTTGAGTGAACGTGTGGCCAATGAGGCCGTTTTGCCTGATTGTTTCGATGACTTTCTTGTATTCTTCCGGGTTGTTCACAAGGACGTGCATAAGGTTTTTGTTTAGGATTTTAAACTTGAAGTTGGTTTTGTTGGTGACGTTTAGAAGAAGCTTTGAAAGCTCATTGACATCTTCAATACCATAAAGGACAATGGGTGGTGTTTTGCTGATCGATTTAACAGTATTAGTCAGCATAACATCGTCATCTGAGTCCAGTGGCAGGCCACTGAATGTATTTCTTGATTCAGTGTTTTCAGGTTGAGGTGGCGATGCACCAGTTCTTTTTCGCTTGTGCCGATGGGTTTCTAACACTTTTTGCCAAGGTGGCGGGTTAGGCGTGCCCCCATTGTCGCGAGGAAGCGGTTTGGTTTGGACCTCAGTGCTAAGCCGAAGTTCTGTAGGAAGCAGGTTTTTTGATGCTTTCTGGTTGACATTGTTAATATCAGACGTTGAGTTGGATCGAGGTCTGTTAAATAGCCCAGGATGGAACACTTGTTGAGTTAGGGTTTTAGTGGCTGTTGGTTGGTTTGTGTTTTTGCCAGTAGTATTTTCAGCCACGGGAGCCTGGTCACCCACTCCCGCGGCATTATTTTTTGGTGTATTTATTTTTCTAATCTGGCAACATTTTTCGTAGAAAAGTTATGTGGGTAGGACGAACTTCTCAAGATTTGTCACTTGGTTTTGTACTGGAACGATACGAGTTTATGAGGGTAGTTTTAAAAACTTCACTGTATTACAAGAACAATGTTAGTGTTCATATGTGATTTGCACTTAAAATCCGCTACAAAGTTTTGGGATAACTCGCACACAGAGATCACTTCACATTAGCTTAAGTCCAGTAATGTTTTTAGCCACTCTCAATCACTTTAACTTTTTTTGGGGAATAAATCTTCAAGAGCACTTAGGTATGTGACCTGACACTTGACAGCTCAAGTAACATACCAAAAACTTTAAATAAAATATTTTATATTTAATTTTATTACAACAGCTTGAGAATACTATAATATTGAATAAGTAAGCTCAATTTCAAGCCAGTGTTAGAAGTAGGTTAGACTCAAGTTATGTACTAGATTTATTTACATGGTTAGTTAAGTACAAGTGAAATTCACATAAGTGGTAAGGGAAACAGGGCGGAATGACCAGGAGACTGATCGACCGCTCGCCTGCTCCGGCCAGGCGTCCCCACCCATCATCAGCATCATCATCACATAAGCGGTTTAAAAACATGTTACAGAGTACTTTCCAATTTAACTATGTAGTTACATCATTTATGTAATTGAATTGTTGAGTCACTGTTGGCATGAACTAAAGTCAACAAATGAATGCGGTCACTAGTTTCTATGATTCAATTAATGTCTCCTGACAAAGGTTTAAATTGGGATAAACTTTGAAAATAAATTTCCAAGTTAATAGGGTAAGGGCGTCAAACATTTCAATGACCAGGCTATTGTGTTACCAAATAAATATATGTAACATAAATAATTAAATAAATATCACGGGACAAAGTCACACAATTTGACCTAGTCCTGAACTAAGCTCTAGGCATGTACTACCGGTACTAGACAATGATAAACTTACTTGCATAGAGAAATATATACTAAAATACATACAAAACATTCAAGACTGTGTTAATTTGAACACGGAACCGCTAGTTTCGAAGGCAGGGTCACTACCAACTGGGCCAACAGTTGTCAACATATACATGGCATTTATTTTCAACGTATCATGTTACATGCTGAATACAAATTTTTATTTTTAATAAGAGTAAGTGCTATATTATGTTACATCACTAATAATTAATTTATAGTAACACAATCTAACTCTTCAATTAAATATATTATAATTGTTTTATTGTTACAATGTAAACTTTGTGGTTTAAGGATAGTACATAAAATAATACCTACAACATACAAGTAAAATTTCGTGGTTATTTATTAGTGGGAACAGGTAATTCCTTAACCCCTTGTATGCTTAGGCACGGATCCGTGCTCAAAATTTGGATATCTTTTTGTATTTTTTTAAGCTTAATTTTATGGACTTTATCGTAATCAGAAGAGACTAGAACTTGGTACTTTTTTGACCTCCCGCATACGAGGGGTTAAGATAAGGATTCAGGTTTATTTAGGTTTCTACAGGAAAGGTACTATTTTACAGGAAACTAGATAATAATATAATAGTAGATTCAATTTACCTACAACACTAACAAGACAATTATAGATCAATATTAATCAATATCAAATAGCAATAAGTAACAGAAATTTACTTAGTAAATAAGCTTCCATAAAAGGTAGGTAGTAAAAATAGTATAAAAATATATAGTATGCAGATTGTTAATCATTTTAAAAATAAGTTTTCGCTCTTACCATATTCTCATGGTTCTCTGCCGAATGTTGTTAATAGAAAATAAAATAGATTTAGAAAATAAAATAGTATCAAGATTTATTGATTTAATTATTTAAACTAATTTGCACAAAACAATAAAGTACAAATGGCGACTTAATGCCCAATGGCATTCTCTACCAGAAACAGAAAAAAAGCCAAGGTTGGTGCTAAGAAAAATAGTGTTTAAAACAGTTACAATACAATATAGATATATAGGATACCTAATGTAATGTGTGAAGAGCGATATGAATAACAAGGGAGTGAGTATTGAGATGACAGATAAGATGTTTGGAAGAAAAAGATATCATTAATGAAACTGCATTACGGCATAACTAACAAATTCAATAAGTTGCAAAATGGGCCTTGTTAAGGAATATTTTTCAACTTATTTCATTTTTTAGTTAAGTGGTGTTAAAGTTTCACCGATGATATGTGCACTGACAGCAAATGAATGGGAAAAGATCAAGGTGAAGATGACATTAGTAGATAATATGGGGCATGAATCAGTTGCTAGGGATGAGGTATAAGGATCCTATACAAGACTAGTTGATAATTGTATGAAATTTACATTCACTCTTTGGTTTTGAGGATTTTATATTTATTACACAGCAACAAAAGCGACATACTACACATTTTAAAACCAAAACATTAAGATAGTTTATAGAGTTTTACAACATTTTTATCTCAAATAATCTACCAAGGCTCAATCTTGTTGAAGGTACAACAATATAAACGCTGTATCTCTAGTAAAAAAGATGTTCAAGTGTAAAAGGGAAGTACTCTGTGTATAAGAGTTTTCCATTACATTCCGAGTCAAAAAACCTATATCTGTTTTCAATCAGTCCACAATGATACCTATAGATTTATAACAACATACCTCTCTCGCCTGCGTCATGTCCACGGCCCAGGCCTGCAAGTCGCACTTGTTGCCCACCAACACCATCGGAACTTCCTCCGCGTCCTTCACACGTTTTATCTGCTCTCTGTAAGACCCGATATCTTCGAAACTCTTCGCACTGTTCACCGCGAACACAAGCAAGAACCCCTCCCCTGTACGCATATACTGATCCCGCATCGCTGAGTACTCCTCCTGCCCCGCTGTGTCGAGGATATCCAACAAACACGTTTCACCATCAATAACCACTTGTTTTCTATACGAATCCTCTATCGTTGGATCGTACTCGTCCACGAAATGATTCTGTATTAGTTGTATAGTCAATGCGGATTTGCCGACGCCGCCAGCGCCGACCACCACTAATTTGTACTCGGTCATCTTGCGACGAGATAGGCAGAATATTTTTCACTTTTTCACTACTGTCACTTGCACGAGAATACGACGCCAGTCGTCGGTCAGCTGCCACACCTCTGGTATTACTCACATCGGCATGGCTGCGCGACCTATGATCACTTGATGCACGCCCTGTCCCAGTAGCGCGAAGACGACTAATTAATGTATTATTATTAGAGTTGAATGCAATAAAATGACAAGACAATGAGGCGGTTCACTCACCCCCGGGAACTTTTCCGTCTCTCAAACAAAATTATGTTGACCCCAATATCGACCAATCCCAGCATTCTTTTAGGCGTTCGCTCTTGAGATTGGACAAGGATTTGGTACAAGGTCGTGGTTGTTTTACAAGTCAACTGAAAAACGCCTATAAGTTTCTTCGAACGTTCAGAATGTAAACTACTTAATAGTAATTTTGTTGATATTGTGTTTTTTTGATATGTGCATATAGAAACGTAAATATTTTATTATTTATGATTAGTTTATATTTGTCTTTAAGTTTACTTTTTATTACTTAAAATTATGAGATCTTACTGTTTTTAGTCCCAATGCGAAACATTCAGAACGTCTCTAATTCAGAAACATGTACCTACAACTTGATAGATGGCGCTGTTCAATAAAAACTAGTTGCTAACATTTTTGGGCCAAAAACAAATGAGAGCGATTTTACATATTTTTATGACTTGACATACGTTTTGTTGCGTAAATAAATTGAAATAACTTAAGCTTAAGCGATGACCGAAGAAATTGATGAAGACTTTGAAAAAGATGTTGTCCCAGATGCGTTGGAGGAGGCAGGAGCTCTTGAAGCTGATGTTGGGGCTCGATTGTTAGTAAACCTTTGTGTCCGCCCGTCTCCTTTGCTACCGCCCCATTGGGCCTCCTTTACTATGAGGATTTAAAAATCAGTCGGAGACCAATTCAAAACACTTAATGACATGATAAGCCATACCTAGTGATAGGTACCTACCTATGTACTATTAATACAGACGGACGGACATGGCCAAACTATAAGGGTTTATTAGACTACGGAATCCTACAAAACAGAGGTGCAGAGAGCTGGTTCGATTCCCATCAAGGACAAATAATAATTATAAATTTTCGAACAGGAATAAGTAATTGATTTTTAATGTTAAGCGCAAATAAATTCTCGTATTTGTAAAAAATAGCTATTGGGATTTATTTATTACAGTGATCAGCAACTTTCCAACATCGAGCCGCGACTCAACTGGGAGATGGACTCACTCGCTCACCAGGAATTACGCCCAGAGATGATGTTTATCCGAGAAGAGCTACGGCAAGCCAAGTGGCAAACACTCGCGGTAAGTGGGTAGGTACCTTAACTCTGCTAGGGATAGGTATTAATAGAGTTCGGTCTTTTTTTTGGCATACCTACCGTGGTTCTAGAATCCATGGAATCGCTATTCTCTAATGATTATAAGCATCATTTCAAAATTCATTCATTAATAATTTTATACTGCTGAAGCAATTTAAATGATTTTTGGTATTGAGTATGTCACCGCCGTGAAAGCGTAACAAACAAACCAAAATAAGTAGGTATGGATAAACCAAATGAAAAAAATGACTTTAGTTTACTTTGCAATATGACAATATCATCAGATCAAAATCAGATATATATAATAATAGCGACCCGCCCTCGCTTCGCGTCGGGTTAAAGTATTACATATAAACCTTCCTCTTGAACCACTGGATAAAAAGTAGCCTATGTTCACCAGGGATAATGTCGGCTTCTAATGGTAAAAGATTTTTTCAAATCGGTCCAGTAGTTTCGGAGGCTATTCGAAAGAAACAAACAAACAAATCGTTCCTCTTTATAATATTAGTATAGATTAGGCAATAGCGACTCTATGGATTCTAGAACCACGTTATGGGCTACCAAAATCCTGACCCTAGGTTTTTAAGCTAAACATTTACTTACCTACGTTCATTTTAAGAGTGCGCCGAGGCAACGATACGTAATTACGAAAAAAATGCGTTCGTTTGATCGCCTGCTGCATTGTTTTTACTGAAGCTTTAGTTATGCAATTCATATGTAAGATATTTAAGGAATCACTCTATTTATCATATACTTTAGAAACACGATTACTTGTACTTCCCTCGATAGAAAACACATCCAAAGATACCTCTACATAACAAAATAAACACTTAGTACGGCGTAATTACTTCACGGAAGATCATCAGTTTTGGATTTACAACAAAACTACACGTCTTCTATATATTCTATACTTTAGATTTGAAAATGTGTTTTTATTTTACTAATATGAAGGAAATACCTAAATTCGCACGCGTTTCGTCCATTTTAGCCAGAGCCGTCACGTTTCCCTCATGTCCGCATTAGTCAGGCTTCGGCCGTCGGAGGTGGAGGCTGTGTCGCAAGTTGTTTGGTTGCGTTTATCGCGATTTTTGTGATTATTCACTTTATTTTAAATGGGGAACAAACACAACCAAGAAAGGAAGAGAAGGGGTTGGCAAAAGCAGAATGCTAAACGCTTGTGTGAAGAAATGAAGTTAGTTAAAATCGTAAACCTACTGATAGTGGAGTAGTTCTAAGAAACCTGATTTGACAGTTGTCAAAATGCCACGCTAAGGGAGGAGAAAATAAATCGGTAGCAACATAGACTGATTTTCGAGATGTATCGATTTGTATTACTAAGACTTTGTAATCGTTTAGTTGTAGTCTTGATGTTTTGGGCCAAAATTGGTTTATTTACACAAGTAATTTTAAACAACACGCGAAGTTCTTTCAATTAGTAGGTAGGTATATAAAAAATACACTTCTATGGTGAATATTTACCAAGATATAAAAGTAGTTTAGCTAAAAAAACACATTTACAGGCAAAACAAGCTTCTTAGAACGACCCGAGGTTTTTTTTACTATAATTAATTATATAATATTGTTACTTCTTGGGATGGTTTCAATATTTCTAGAGCAAGACATCTCCAGAAATCTGAATACAAAGAGAATACTCCGTAAGTATACTCAGTACCTAACAACTATATTTCAACAAATGAGTAAAATTGCAAAATTATTCATATTTTTTTATTTATAGGGTTAATGTTCCAGTTGTTGGCACTTCGCTACAAAGCGAAGAGTTAGGTACCTAATGAACCGGTGAGGTATGCGTAAAAATAGTAAGAGGTGTATAGGAAAACATTTTAATAAATTTAGTATGAATTTTCACATTATCTTTATATTTTTTCAATTTACAGAGTAAATGAATTGGTTGACATCGATTATAAAATTTACCACACAATGGAATTGTAAGTCCCAAATACGAATTATTTTTATAGAATGAGGATTACAAAATTTCATCCAAAAACTAATTCTGTTAATAAATAAACTATAGTGAAATCAAAACGGTCTGTTTTATTACAGGATGCCAATGGACCAAATTTCTTGTCTTTCAGTGGATGGAGAAATAGACAATGACATTGCTTACTCACACAGACAAAATAATGCCGTGAAGTAAAATCCGATATTGATTATTGCTGTTTCTTATGTCCTAATATTTTTTTCTAAAGATACCTGCGTACATTATTCATTACATTATGTACATACAAACATTAAGTAGGAACTTCTAAATATGTGATTGATACAGCAGCTTTAAGTTTTTAGTTTTTTAAAACATCAATTTAATTTTATACTTTATAGTGATCAGAATCAGACATTGAAGTTTTTGCGGAAATAATCATGGATAAACATTCGTACAAACTAAGATCCTTTTTTTTAAAGACGGTTAAAATACCAAAACCTTCTCCTATGTGAAACAAATACTTTTCTGAAAACCGCATTAAAAACGGTTCAGCCAAACGTGAGATAATCGCGGACAAACATACATACATACATACAGGTCAAACTGAGAACTTCCTTTTCTTTGAAGTCAGTTAAAAATAATATCTTGAAGAAAGGGTCCATGACTGGGATTTTTGCCCTACTCAGCCGTTCTTATTACTTTACATTAGGTATTGAGTTCACTTTATTTTGTGCTTAGAATATTGTCAATAAAGGTAATTAGGTTTTATTTCATTTCAATATACAGTCACATTAAATCACGGGGTTGTTGAGCCACCATAGAGCTCTGTCCTAATGACAGCGTCAAGTCACGCAAAAGAAATTATTTACGTCAAAATTTACCGTCAACTTTCTATGAAAGGGTTCTCCCGGTAACCTTCGGAGAGGGAAGATGGCCGATTGGAAGATGTACGGCTTTTACTTATGATTTATTCTCTTTAGCCGAACAATTTGCCCAATAAATATTATAAATAACTTAACACTAGCTAAATACACCATAGATGTACAAACGACATTAATTAAAAATTATCTATCTATCTGTGAGTGGGTTCTAGAGTGGCTCAACAATCTCGTGATGTGACTGTACCTCAACAATACAAGTAATTCAATCCTACCTTACCTACCGACAGTAAACAACAAATTTAAAAAAAAATGTAGACTGAAAAAAGTTTTTAACTTCTTATAGTCAATATTTGAATAAAAGTATTCGGAATCGATTATGTTTTTTTATTTTGTAAACATTGGTAGCAACCTCCGCGCCTAGTGGATCGGCGCACGGCTCGTCAGGCGCGGCGCGCGGCCGGCGCATGGCTTCGGCTCGCTCCTTGCTGGTGTGCTATACGCACACATACACAGAGTGCATAAAATACCTAAAGTTAATGAGCGCAAAAAGCTCGGTGCCCCCTTAATGGATGGCATTATTATGTCTTCCAAATGGAGGGTAGCCAAAATTTGAATCCACTCACGAGGTCAGCCCATGGCTTTCATTTTGCGCTTACCATTTCGGCAATTTTATTTCTATGCGAGCTTGGCGTGACGCCACTTGCCCACGGAATAAGCCGCGCAAGGGATTCGTACCTACTTTTAAATTGCTTAACAAACTATTGTTGTATTCTGCTATTGCAGAATGGAAAAATCTCTGGTTCGTCATCATGTAGAGTCTTTGAGCGCAAATTATAAGGCCATGTATGTGTCTTTGAGTATTAATATATTTTTAAAGTGTAGACTGTTGAATTTCACAAACTTGGCTGGACGCCGCGCCAACTGACGCGATGGACTGATCGTAAATTTGAAAATCTCAGCTCGAAGTCCTGAAAACTGTCGGCTGAAAGGGATGGGACATTGAAAGTTTCGAATTGTAAAATCTAGAGACCTACTATGAAAATCAAAGTTTGATAAAGTAACTCGTTTATAAAGCTAAATTAATGATGAGGAATTTTATACCAAGCGATGAATTAACTACCTACTACACAAAATGCGCGATACTTACAGCTTATCGCAGCCTCTGATTGGTCGAGAAGGTAATGGAGGTGAAATGTAGTACCTAGCTAATTTAGTCACTGCATTTCATATTGTGAATTCAACTTAAAACCTTAATTAAATTTCTTTCAATAGATTCGTCGGACGGCGTTGTGTAAGCTCCTGATGAAGGATTTTATCGAAGAGGACTGCGAGCTAAGGAACATGGGGCTGGCATACGCTTTACCTGACCCTTAGAGGTTTCTAAACTCCTTTTTACATCAATTGCCGGCAACTATATAGGAGTCTTGCTAAGTAAAAGTAGGACAGCCATAGTTGCCGGCAACAGTTTTTTTTTAAATTGTCGGTTTATTGGCCCCGCCTTTTGCCTCGAAATTTACTTTCTACTCGGTCCCTTTTTATTTAGTAGTTTCAATGTAATAAAGGCTGAACAGCAACTTTGAAGAAAGCCAAGTGAATAATAAAATTACACTATATGTTATATTGAACATAAATGTTTTTGTTCAATGGATTTTTCTGGTTTATAGAAAAATCGCAGGTACACTTCTATAAGGTATAAGTAGGCGTTCTGTTGTTATTCCTCTCGTAGAATTGGCAGGAGCAATAACACCCTTTTCTGGGAAGCGCGATAATGTTGAGCCACTAAATAAAACACTTGGACTCCCATCAGGAGTCCGCCCTCTCTCCGGCGAAGTAGTCAAAGCAATCAGAGGCTAATTACGTAGAAAAAAAAAAACCAAATAAAACTGTTGTGCAATGAAGTATTTTTTTTAGGGCTCCTAACTTGAATCCAGCGCCATCTATTACGCAGTACCAATAGTAGGTACTAACTAGCTTAGGTGAACGCAGTAATTCACTGCCATCTATCATTATTATTCTGAATTCATTTGTACTTGAGCGCTAGTGTAGCGTCGGTGCTGGTAGGTACTGTGTAGTTCACTTAAAATATTGTAGATGCACCTAGTAGTCTATTTGTGTTCTAAATCATTCAAAATTTGACAGCGCTTGCTCTTGTCGGTGAAATAAATTCTAGGTATTCTAAATTTGGTCTAGTACACATTCGTCAGATTCCTTTTTCGTCAGAATAAATTATAGCCTGTTTTTTTTCGGACGAAAACGGACTTTAGAGCAGATTCTGCTATCGTCAGAATAAACACATATTACCTGATACGCGGATGACCATAGAATACGTAGGTAGGTTTAGGTTATGTTAGTTTTGCAGCAGGCGGAGCTCCGTCGACACTGCCTAATATTAAATAATATAATGTAACAAATAAATAAATTATAAAAATTAACCAAAGTTTTTTCTGTCCAAAAAGTAATTCCGTTTTCGTCCGAAAAAAAACAGGCTATAATTTATTCTGACGAAAAAGGAATCTGACCAATGTGTACTAAATCCTAAATTTTACCTTACTTATTAAGGTGATTATTTATTTGCTTCATAAGTCAAAATAATTTTTGAACTTAGGGCTGAAGCTTTTAATCTCGTCACACACATCAGTTGGATAAAATGTTAGGTGAAAAATTTAATTTAAACATTCATTCAGCCCATAACATTTTAACAAAACTGGACAACACTAATAAACGTTTTAGCTGTAAATAAATCAGCTTTATCAGTTTTAAACCGACTTCAAAAAAAGGAGGAGGTTCTCAAGTCGTTTATTTTATTCATGTATGTTTCCCGATTACTCAAAGACAGCTGGATCTATTTGTTTTTTTTTTTAATGGGTATTCTTTTTAGTTGGTGTCATTTCAGCACTTCATAATCTGATGATGGGATCTTGGGGAAATCGAGGGAACTCTTTAAATATTATAGGAATCAATATAGATTTTAATATTTTCAGTGGCAAGTCTAGCATTTGCATTCAACAAATGTATTATTCGGTGAAGTGGAACTGATGATGAAGACTACTGATGGCCACCGGAACTCCTCAACGGTACTTATTTCAAGGGTGGCGATAAGATATTATCTCGAATAACATAGTTGAGCGACTATGACAAAGCACATTGAAATGGTTTAAACATAATTATATTAAAAGTAAGAAATAAAATAATCGTTTTAAAAACCAAAAAACCCTCTTCAAAAAGCATGAAATAAATTCTTTTAACATAGTAGGTAATGGCCAGTCCAATTAAAGTCGGCGTCCCATATTTTTTTAACCAAAAGCCGAATTTAGTTGGACTGACCTATTAGGTAGGTACTTACCATTTCAAAAAAAGTTATTGCTTGATTTTTGAAGTAGGTTTTTTTTTGTTTTTTAAAACGTTTATTTATGTAGTAGAAAAAATGTTCCGAATAAAGTTTTAGGTACTTTTAGTTTCATGAGCTCTTAAAAACCTAATTTCGGCTTATCAAATTCTTCATTATCATAATTGATACTTATTCGACCAAACGATAGCAATTTCCTAACCCGCATCCATTAGGGTAGCGTTACAAATAAAACGGCTACAACGAAAGTTCAATTTCTCTTAAAAAGGTCTGGGACATTTGTTCCAGGCGATTTTTATTCGTTCGGTGCCCAGTGTCGCCTTTTGCATACCTTTTCGACGCCTATACAAGTCAAGAGAGTGATTGTAAGCTGGACCTTTTACGTCTGCGACCTCATTACATGCTTAGAAGCCTTTTACGATGTCGTTTTTGAAGGAAATAACGTTATTGTTTCATAAAAGAGATATTTAAAGTTGTTTCAGCTTTCGGAGTGATTGGAAGAGGATTAAAGAAATTATTCCAGTTTTTGAGGGTTCTGTCCCAAAAACGGACAATCAAGAGGAATAAAAGTCATCTTGTCAATCTTATTCTAAGGCTTATAAGCAGGGATCGGAAATTGAGTACGATATTTACCTAAAGTCGGGCGGCGTGAACGGTATGGAGACCTTAGAGTATAGAAATATAAGGAGATGGCCTATTTTGCTATAGACACATTGTCGTATACAAATATATATAAAATCGATATAGCAACATTAAACCATACTTTATCTCTATCTATTTCCAATTTTGTGTAGCGTATGACAAAAGAGATAGCATCATATTTAGTTCTTCCCTATTTTGAAACATTTTGACATGACCGTAGAATACCTTCATTGGGCTGCCAGTCCGCCATCTTAGTTACCACGGTTTTGTAGTACGTGAGCTGTCAAGTGAATAACAACATTAGGTTTCGATCGTGATTTTAAGTATAGAAACAGCCGCCATATTGTGCGCCAAGATATTTTAGGTATACACGCACATTTTGTAGTTATTTCTAGTCCATAGGTTTAATAGGTCTGTGATGGAGACCCACGGACGCGATTAAATTTTACTATTAAAATACCCGGGATATCTAAATTTTGTAACTAGGCCTCCACAGTTTGTTATATTCAGTAAGAAATTTACCTAAAGTTTTTGTTTTAATAAATTTCCCATTATTTTGAAGTTTGGTAACTATGCCTCCATAATGCATATTAAAGTATTTATAAAAACTTATTGCTTTTTTATTTGAAGTTATTTCCCATGCGGAAGTATTGAACAACATTAACAACTTATGTTATGCACTTACAAAAATAGTCATAAATATCCACAAGCTGAAATTGTTTGTGTGTTTTTACCTTCTCGTATCGTGTGATGCAATCCCGGAATCCCGGAGCATTATTATGAAAATAATTTGATTTAGAAGCCGCCTAACTTTTGCCGAGCTTTTGCCAACTTTAGGTAAATATCGTACCAAATTCCGATCCCTGCGTATAAGGGTTTTTATATGATCGCTTTTGTCGTCCATCTGTCCGTCTCTCTGTCAAGACTCCTTTTACCCGACTGCGTCAGAGGGAGGGTTATATTTTCGAGTGTATGCATGTGCATGTAAGTATGGCTACTTCTGTGGCTCGTTCTGCTGCAGCGGCTGCGTAAACGGCTTGTAGGATTTTAACATACCTAAAGGGGGGTACGAATTAAAGCAGCCTCGGGCGGTTGAGGCACGCACGGCTCACCTATTTTGCTCAAATTCGCACGAACTCACGCGCTGTGCGCGAGCGGCGCGCGGCGAGCCGCCGAGAGTCGGTCTTTTGACCATGCTCAAAGGCGCCTCGGTGTGCGTGCCTTGCGGCATTTGGACGTGTACCCGAGCGTGCCGCGGGAAGAACGACAAATTCTAACTAGTCTGTGGGCGAGGCGCGTACAAATTTAATAAAGTTGCTGAGCCTTTCCTCCACAGAGGCGATTTCTTCTTCTTTTTGTTAATAATTCAGTGAATTATGATAAACGCAGTCACGGCTGTCATCGTGTCCGACGCCATTTTGAATTGTCGGCTCGCGAGCACGCTGCTTCACCCGCGCATGTTTATGTCCAACAATTTAGCTCGCGGGCAGCTCGCCGCGCGGGGCGAGCATGCCTCAGGCTGAGCCGCTCAGATTCGTACCCAGCTTTAGAGGTGTCGGTTTACGAGAATCTCACCCCTGGCTTCCATGCCAAAATTTTGCTGAGCTGGGGCCATTTCGTGTATTTCATCTTTTAGTCTTATGATTTCAGGTTTTCAGTCACGAATCAATGTTTTTCTTTTCTTCTGTACAACGTGTTACAAAATAATCCGTAAATAAGAAATTACAAAAGTAGTGTCAACCCTTATTAAATTACGTCAGTTCAGTATCTTAGGTATACAGTATTATATACTAGGGTTGACACTACTTACGTAATTTCTTTTTTACGGATTATTTTGTAACACGTTGTATACGTACAGTCAATGACTTTAATTGTTATGCCATTATGGAACCCTGTCATGATGACAGCGTCACACCTCTTGAAAGAAAGCTAAAATTAATGATTAACGCGGTCATTATGACAGGGTTCCATAGTGACAACAATTAAAGTCCTAGACTGTACTACTTACCCCCTTTGTTTAAGATACGTATTTTTTGTCCTCATTTACCTACCGCCGTACGAAAATAAATACTTTTCCTTCCCTCCGAATATTATCGCGTAAAACTTCCAGAAAATACAGCTAAATCTAATATCACGAGAGCTCTTTATTCAATCTCATAAAACATTTACTACCGAGGCGTGCTGTGATATAATGGGCTCCATTAATTTTTAAGTGAAGTAATACGACATGGTTTGAAAATAGTTTACCATTTAATATTAAACTGGCTTCTGTCCGCGTCTTCGTCCACGTTGATTAAGATTATCGTTATTATATAAGGATTTTTAAAATTTTCCGGGATCAAAAGTAGCCCATGTCTCAATCCATTCCGGATTTGATCCAAATCAGTTAAGCCGTTGCAGCGTGAAATAGTAACAAACTAACACACACACACAACATTTCGCATTTATAATATTAGCAGGTTTAGTAGGATAGTAGGATTCCCTCGGGAACTTTAAAAAATCCGGGATAAAAAGTAGCCTAGATATGTGTTAATCCAGTGTATACGCTATACCTATCCATTCTAATTTTTATCCAGCCGTTGTTGCGTTAAAAAGCAATATAGTAACACACAACCGTGTTACGCCGCCAACCGCCAAGCAACAGTGTTCGCATTGTTGTATTCCGGTGTGGGGATAAGACGACCGGTGAAATTACTAGCATAGAGGCATTCCATCTTAGTCCTCAGGGTTGGCAACGCATTTGAGGTCTTAGGATTATAGTCTTGAGAATTCAAATGTCTATGGATCTCAGATTCCATTTACCATCAGGAGCCTGAGTGCTCGTTTGCCTTCTCCTTAACATAAAAAAAAAAAAAAAAAGCTTGCGCATTTATAATATTAAGTAGGATTATGACAGTAGTATGTGTGTGGTTTATTTGTTAAATCTTGGTACGTGGTTTGATAGTAGACTTAAGTATGGAATTTATGATGATTAGGGTTCGAAGTCATAGCACGGTAAGACTACAGAAAAATATGCAGTCAACGTTCATATTAACCTCTAGGAGGAGGAGCTCTAGGAGGTAATTAAGGCAATTTAACTATATTCTTCTGCATATTAAGTTCATTGTTATTTATTCCAAAATTAAAAAAAAAAATGCCACAAAAAAATCCTTGTTTGTAGTAAGTACAATCCCACCAAAAACATAAATGTAAAAAAGGAGAGCCAAGTTCAATACAAAAATTATTCTCTGCTGTGGGCTTCGCCGCAAAAAGAATGGAGATCTGAGATTGAGTGCCAAGTTCTATGCAAAATCCAAATATGTAGTCTAAGGGCTGACTTGGCTGGTTTTCCCATACGAATTATTATTAAGTACCTACTTTTACACAGTCATGGAAGAGCCTTATGTTCGATGGGTAGTTTCTACCAGCAAGCCAAATTTTCGGAATAATAAAATAATAACCGAAAGGTAACAGGTTTAGAACATGCGAAGGCTATATAATTCGTATGGGAAAACCAAATTGCATACCAAATTTTAACTCTCTAGGTCATCTGGAACTGGGTTAGAGTTTTGGTCTATAGGTCAGTCAATGATAAAAATGAGGAATTTTGGACATTAATATCTAAATAACCGTTTGAGATAAGCTTATGAAATTTAGAACACATATGTATCTTGCAAGTCTCAATATATGAGCCAAATTTGATACGTTTATGTAAAATAGTTTTTGATTTATGAGGGGGTCAAAAGTGGCTCCAAATGGTTCGTGTAATATTACACACAATGCGGCACGCCAGTTCTGTTTCTTGAACTTGGCTTGACACGCTCCCGCGTGTCTAGATTCGCCCCATACTCATACGAATTTATGGCATTCCACAATTTACTGATATCATTAACGAAGACGATTACAATTCTGTCTACGTTAATGAGTTGCTTGGCATGCTTTAACATAATCTGATGAATGTCACTATTCCTGTAAGTAGCTGCATGCTTCATGGATATTGGCACTCAGATGCCTACCTACAAATGATTATGATCGTATGACTTTTATTTGAAAATAAAATGAAAGTTTTATCTGTAGTGTATGTGGGTAATAATGACCAAGGAGGTGCATTTCATAGCGAATGGCCACAAAGAAGTTCTATATCTATCACAATATATAGCGCGCGGTGTAGTGAATACGGGACCTGTGGCAGGCTATAGTAAGATTGGCATACACAACACTCTCTATCAAAACTTTGGTTCGTTGAATCGAATATTTCCTTTTGTTAATTAACGAACAATAACCATTGTTGCGGGAGCTTTACTAATACTCAGTCCAGCCTTGTTAATTGGGAAGAACATTCTAATTTATTCGCAAAACTTTTGAAAAGTAAGTCTTTGTTTTACTAATTGATGCCCTATTGTATTTTCTACGCTGTAGCTCGGAAGACATAGGACTAGTCAATTTAAACTAAGGATAAGATGTTTCAGTCCCTTTATTTTACTTTCGTTTAGTCTATCTTGCTTCGTTATCGTTATCAAACTGTTGATATTACGACAGCTCTTACTGTCAAGAAGGAGCTAATATAGACCCTCATTACCTTGATTAGATAGACGGATCCTGTATTATAAAACGTGCAATATTTGTATATTTGTAATCACGTTCTCAAAACGGCTCTAACGATTTTGATGAAAATGGTGGAATAGGGGTTTTTTGGGTCAAAAAATCGATCTGCCAAGTCGTAATTTTTGGTATCATTCGGGTACCACCGAAAAATGAGGTATTCAACATAGTTATATAGATGACACAATCATACTGTGACTTCATAGTGTCTTCTACTAGTACAGGATCCGAGTATACAAGGACCTTCACCTTCACCGAGTTGGTTAATGGAAGTGTTTTATACTAAATTAAATATGGTAAAAAATATATTTCAAGTAGGTTAAGTAAAAAAATCAGTTCAGAATATGATTAACTAAAAAAAATTTTTTTTCAATATTATCGTTTTCGTTAATAAATAAATGACATGTCTACCAGTGAAAAGTATGAAGCCTATTATATAGAATGTATGCAAACATTAGGTTGACTATTTTTCTCTTCATAACTTTTGGGAAGGCAGGTAAATCGCTATTAGTATTTTGCATTAGTCTGGATACAGAATAAACTTTATGTAAAAATAAATAGGTATCACATTTTGATTTACATGTAAATAAAAATGTAATATTTATTTTGCAAAACATGTTATATACTTTAATATCACATAAAATATATAGGTACAAACAAAATTATTCTTCGCGTTCTTTTTCGTCGCATTTTTACTAGTATATTATTTTACTAGTCGCATTTTTTCCCAACCTAATTTGACAGGGTCGTAATTCGTAGGTAGGTTAGGTTAGGTTGTTTTACAATTATCTCCGGCCCGAAGGGCCAAAGTAACCCATAAATGGAGCCTTGACGGAGCTCCGCTACATGGAGCTCCGTCAGTTCTGTCTCTGTCAATTAAGGTTGGGAAAAAATGCGACTAGTAAAATATGCGAAGAAAATGAACGTGAACATTATAAAACACTTTATGAAAAATCGCTCCATGAAGAATAATTAATAATTAAATTTGCGATATGAAAGAACGCGATGTGAAAATTCGCTACTATGAATAAATGCTTTTGTGAAAATAATCTAAGAAATCCCTTACTGACTTATACATTAAATTAAGTTGTATTTTGCACCTTATTTAATTTGTTCGTTACGCGGAATTGCAGCAAAATCATCATCTTTGTTAGCCCCATTGGCAAAGGAGCTCTATTCTATTCGGTAAAACCTAATTGCTTAATTTTTATGCTACCGTGTTCACTATAGCTCTTATTTATTTGACAGTAATGGCGCCCATGTTAAAACAATTTACATTATTACGAGTAATTATTTTAATTTCATAAATAATGTCTTAATTTACAAAACAGAATAGGTACAAAATATAACAAAGGCCAAACCTGAATTGAAAAAGTCACATTTATCTCAAGTGATTCTAAAAAGGATTCCCTTAAACAAGAGTGAAACTGGAAAGGGCGAATTATTTGAAAGAAATCGGACGGTGAAAAATGGCCCCTGTCAATTTTTATTCTATTTCCCGTTTCGACACAGGATATCCTGCCCTACATTGGGAATGTATGTAGGGCGGTGAAAAGGCTGATGGAAATCGTAAACTGATACTTTCGGTCAAGTGAGTTGTACATATGGGCTTTTAAATTGCTTTTCAGGGAACCTTTGTATCTTTAGAGGAGCGATGTTTGAAACGAATTCATCAGTTGGATTTTTACAATTAATCGATTTTACACGAGAACCTATTGCTACCATTATTGATTATTATGATTATAACTTTATCTTCGAACCACATAATTAAATAAAGGGTTATACGGAAAAGCTTTTATAGACGATTTTAAAAAATAATGTAGAGGTTGAAATCCAACCTACCACTAGGTTACAGACGTCAATATAACTTAATTTTTTTCACCTGGGTCCTAACTCTTAAACAAATATATTTTAAAAAGTCACTAACGTGAATACATACCGTGACTTTTTTTGTCTTTCCGCGTGCCGTCCAAATACTCCCTTTGACAAATTTAATGATTAACTTTTAACATCTGATGGTTAACTCCATACTTTGAAATTAAGCAATTGATTTTGTAATTTCTAGTAAAATTACACCGCAATAAATGAACAAATATTTTGAGTATAAATAGGTAACACCAGTTATTAACTCGCGTCAAAAAATATCTAAACCAGATTTCAAGCACAAGTACTTAACTCTCATACAAAGTAAATCGTTGTTAAAACCCATTTAGGTAAATAGAATGCACCATTGTGTGCGAAGTTGTAAAAGATACAATGTTCCTTCAAGTCCAGACAAAGCACTCACAATGCCGGGAGCAATTTGCCACACTCACAATCCGAGCCAAAATTAAGACACCGCACAGAGGTTCATTAATTTTCAGAGCGGACAAAATACATGTCTGCTTTTAGTTGGGGCTTCTTTACGATTGTCATAAGAAATGTTAGAGTACATTACGAGAGTTGCATAATTGTTCTACAACTTATGTTTTGTATTACTTTTTAAAGGTATTTTCCATTTTAAATAAGTTATTTTACCACTTAACGATTGTATAGTACCTACTACTTATCATTTATTTTATAACTGTCCTTATTATAGCAATTAATTGACTAAACGCTCTTGCAGAAGCTTTATCCACATAAATAATACAACATCTCCCGAAGTGAAGTTTGGAGTTTCAGTCTAATACTACTAAAACCCGCATTATCAAATCAAAGAGTTCTTTTTTTAAATTAAAAACATTTCTTAAGTGCCAATTGCCATTAATCGAAAACCATTTCGGGGAAATTGCCAATATCAAACAAAATACATACGGACTTTTTACCCATATTCTACGAAACTGATTGGTAAAAATATATTGTTGATTAAGAGTTAAAATGGCTATTATGACTTGAGGTATTTGCCAGGCAAGTAAAGCAGGGGTAATTATAGTTCGAGAGTCATAGGGTATTTTAGTATACAGTTAGATAGTTTACTTTTCACTTCGATTGCCGAGAAAATGTAAGTTGTAGCTCTTTTTTTACCCACTACGCGTCACTCGAAGCAGAAAGGGACACCTACACTATTGCTTTTTGGGGTTACCTAAGGAACAATAGACAACTTTACCAAAACGGATGCGCTACAAACAGCCTCATGTTGTCGGAGAGGGCGGTGTAGGGCGAGTTGGCCCTACACGAGTTACAGGACCAGCTGACCTCACCTCTACCAACAGAGATCAAAAGTATATCTTTAGTCCGTCTATACATGGCGAGTTATGTCACAAGCTTTTTCTCACGATTCCGTTCGCGTAAAAAAAATCGGTATAAAAAGTATCCTATATAACCCGGGACTCAAACCATCTCCATACCAAATTTCATCTAAATCAGTTTAATGGTTTATCCGTGAAAGCGGAACAAACAAACAGACAGACCGAGCTACTTTCACATATTTTATAATGTTATTATAGGTAGATAGATTTCAGAGCATGGTAAGTGAAAGGATTTGTAGGCCTGGACAAAATGCATTCAGGGCCTCTATTCTACTAGGCTAAAACGACATTGCCTTTGACGTGTTTCCGTATTGTCAACGTTTTCATAACTTTTATTTATTTTACAGTGTTTTTGGTAAAAACTACTTTGATTGTGTTCAATCCGTACTTCTGTTTGATACCGCTGTGTCGTGGACAACTCGCAAATGAATGTCTCTACACACGACACGTGACTTTAGTGGTTAGTACTCATACTACCTGTAGGGTGCGGGGATTGCGAATGAATGTTAAAGTCCGGAGAAAGAGTACAAAAGTTTATTTATTAAAATACTACTGTTTATACAGTTATACTGTTGTTAAGATCTAAGTTAGTTAAAATGTTAATGAAATGTTAAGAATGTTATATGGAAATGTATTATCGAATGTACCCGGTCGCGGCGGCTCCCGAAAGTACACTAATTTACTTAATTCACGCGATGTTCGACGTACCGCGAGTGACCGCGGGCGAGTGACGTCACGCACGTGTGTTAGGTGTGATGCAATGCACCGAACATCTTGCCGGGGCAAAGTTAGGGGTTGGGTACACTCATGAAATGATTTATGATATTATAAGGTGATAAACAAATTTAAAGTAAAAGTTAATGTTACAAATGATATTTAAATTGTTTAGTTTACATATCGTTATTAAAAGAGACTTTTCTTAATATTGGGGTTGTGCCCTGCTCAGTATAACAACGATCGTGGTCTTTGTTTATCACTCGCGCACTGCACTGCTCGTTCACTTTCACTCGCGCACTATACTGTCCACTGCTGGATTCCTGCGGTTGCGGCTCCGGCGCGGGCGTCACCGCGCTTGCCGCCGCCGCCGGGGCGGCTGCTGTCTGCTGCCACCGGGAGCGTACTCGACGGTACACGAAGATGAGAGTTATCACTACAGCTACTCCCCACATACTGTAGATCAGGGTGTAGTGATGAATGTCATGAACTGTTATGCTGTCGGCCAGGGGTTCACTTTGTTTCATAACTTTAATTTTTTCGTTTATGTCCCTTAGCATTTTCGTGTTGTCTTCATCTTCATTTTCAACCGGGGTGTTATCCATTGTTATGTTTATTACTTTGTTGATTGGTGATATCTCGGGAACTTTAAATTGATCTTTAATGTTAAATGTTCTGGTCAACCTTTTTTGCGAATAAACTGTGCCATTGTCTATCTTTATAGTGCAGCCTTGTTGTAGATTTATAATATTTGTTTTTGTCAGCTGATTGGCGGTAATTTGATCCCCGCACAATACTCGTAACTGGCAGCTATCGCAGCAGAATGATAGGTACTGGTTGACTATAGTTAAACTTATCCATTTGTTCTGACAAGCCTCTCTGTTTGTTTTGCATTGACCTGCATTGTTTTCGTCCTTGACACAGAAGTCTTGATCTGAGTTTATGTTGTAGATGAGTGTTTTCAGTTGGCATAGGTATGTTGAAGAATCACGTGGTATACAATGTTCAAAATCATTCGGCGATAGGGGTAAATAAATTTCCTTTTCTAGATTCATAGCAATGTAGCTTTCAATTGGTGTGACTGTTATCATTGTTTTGCCTAGCTGATGAGGTACTGGAAAGATGCGATAAAGGTCGTACTTGTCTCGGCTGATGAGTGGTACTGTTATTTCGAATATAGTATACTGCTTGGTCATTGCTGCTTTGACTCTTAGAAGATGATAAATGTTTGTCATGTCTGTTTGGATGTTGTCAATGGGTAACGTCAATCCATTATCTAACAATCCAGAGATTATGTTGAGTTGATTTTGCAGCTGTTGAGGATTAATCAATTGGGTGTTAGTTTTCCCGTTGTAAACACTGCTAATCGTGTCTAGCAGAGTATCTTGTATGTTTTTTAGATGCATCAAAATGTTACTTGTGGCCATTGCGGATAATGAAAATTCTGCCATTGCTTCTATCTCATTCACTTGTGTTGCCAGCGCGTATACAGATTTATCTAAGTTCATCAAATGTTTGTTAATCATGCTATGTTGGGTCTTAATCGCTTGTTCTGTTCTCTGTAACACGTTATACTCTGCTTCAATTATAGATGTTTGGTTTTTCCACAGAAGTGCTAAATGTTTTTGATTTGTACGGACAAGAGCTATGTCCTGTTTATATTTTTCTGCGAAATTGTCGTCTAATACACCGAATAAACTGTTCGCCAGATACCCGACACCGTTGATAAGGCCGCGCTTCGTTCGCACATTGTTTGTTAATGGTTGATTGAATAATACTTTGTTACTATGTTCAATCTCACTGTAGGTGTGTCGCAGTTGTAACATGATGATGTCACAATGGGTCAGCTGTTTGATAGTGTTACATATGTTGCTCAGATGTTGATAATATCGTTCATAAGCAATTGTGCCTGTCCAATACGGTTCCATATCGTAGTATGCGATAATCTTCCATTCATCTCTAATAAGTTGCATGTTATTGACCTTGTCGAAGTAAAGAGCTTGTTGGTCTCTTAAACTGGTCACATTAAATCCCAGTCCTGGTGAGCATATGCTTAGGAAATACATAAGCATCATCGCTAGTGATACGAAATTCGATCTTTTGTTGAAGTTTGTTTGTTGTTTTTTCTCGTCTTGTTCGTTCGCTGTACTTTCTTGTTTATCTAGCGGTAGCACCGATATTTTTACTACGGGTCTTTTTAATGTGCCATTTTTTGTTTTCAGGGTCACGACTCTCACGTAGCCATCATTGCCGGGATGGACCTCGGTTACCCTGCCGAGCGCCCACTTTCCGGGGGGAAGGTTATCTTCGTGAATAGTCACTATATCACCGATTTTCACGTTTTGTTGTGGTTGTTGCCATTTCTGCCTGGATGTTAATTGGGTCAAATATTCCGATCTCCACTTCTTCCAGATATCTTCAAACAGTTTTTGGGTTAGGTGCCACCGTGTGCGTGCGTCTTCAGGTGTTTGAATTATTGTTAGTCCAGCTCTTCCCGTTAGGAAGTGAGCAGGTGTTAAGAAGTCGATGTCTTCTATGTTTTCCGTTAGGGCACACAGTGGACGTGAGTTTAGGCAGGCTTCAATCTGCGTTAAGATGGTTGTGTACTCTTCGAAGGTTAATTTTTGTTCTCCCACTACACGTTTCAGGTGGTGCTTCAGACTACGGACTGCTCGTTCCCACAGTCCTCCAGCACTTGCCCAGGTTGGCGCGTTGAAGTGCCACTCAATGTTCATCTGCGTGACTTCCGTCAAAAAACTGTCGTTGAAGATTTGTTGCAGCTGTTGGTATTCTTCTTGTAATAATCTGTTTCCTTTTATGAAGTTGGTGCCATTATCACTATACAAGTGTCTTGGCGCTCCTCGTCTTGCTGCCATTCTCTTCAAGGCTGCCAGAAAGGCGGAGCTAGTTAGCTCTGTTACCAACTCTAGATGCACGGCTTTAGTGACCATGCAAATAAAGATTGCCACATATCCCTTGAATGTTTTTGCTCCACGTCCTTTACTTGCTTTGATGTCCATAAATCCAGTGTAATCCACTCCTGTGTGGAAGAACGGTTTGGCTGGGTTGACACGGGCTGCTGGAAGGTCCCCCATCAGTTGTGACTGTACTTTGCCTTCCTGCTTGCGACAGGTAACACATTTTCTTAACTCTTTCTTCACCGTTTTGTTCCCGCTGGTTATCCAGTACTCCTGTCTCAGCGTAGCCAGCGTCAGTCCTGGGTCACCATGAAATGTTAACTCATGTGCTTGGTTGATTAGTAGCACAGCCAACTGTGAATTTTTGGGAATGATTTTCGGGTGTTTCATTTCGTCACTCATTGTTGCTTTACTAAGGCGTCCACCGACTCGTAAGATGTTTTGATTGTCAATGAACGGATTTAGTTTTAAAAGTTTGGATTTTGCTTGTACTTGTTTGTGTTTGCGTAAGTGTTCTAATTCTGTTTCGAATTCGCCGTGTTGCACATGTTTTATTATTGTTAATTTCGCTTTACGCAATTCTTGCAATGTGAGGTAGCTCGGCCGCTGTCGTTTACTTTTTGAGGTCAGCGCTCTTTGTAGCCAAGCGACGATTCGCATAACTTTGTTAAACGAGCTATAATTATTTAATAACTCATCTATAATGTTTTCGCTGTTGTTGTCATGCTGTGCGATGTTAGTTTGACCTACTTTCCTTTCTGTTTCTGTTATGAATGTTTCTTGTTTTAATGTTTCAGGCTGAAATGTTGCTAGCCAAGTGGGTCCGTTTTTCCACAGGGCTTGTTCTGTTAGGAGTTGAGAGACATATATCCCTCGGCTGGCGGCATCAGCTGGGTTTTCATTTGTCTCAACATAGTTCCACTGTTCTTTAGGTATTATTTCAGTTATTTGTTTTACTCGGTTGGCTACAAAGGGTTTCCATCGACCCGGCTCTCCCTGTAACCAACCCAAGACAATTTTCGAGTCTGACCAGCCATATGTTTTTATTTCATGTTTTTTAAACGCTTCTTTGACCTTTTTCATGAGCTTTGATAAAAGGTACGCTCCACTCAGCTCCAATTTCGGTAATGTTAAAATCTTTTTCAGAGGTACTAATTTTGTCTTTGCTGCGACTATTATTGGTTTCGGTTGGTTTTTTATCCGAGCAAATATAACACAAGCGAAAGCCTTCAGCGAGCTATCACAGAATCCATGCAGCTCGATAATGTCATGTTCCTGGCTATTCAGCCATCTCGGAACTTCAAATTCAGTAATTCTGTTCAGATCTGTTTGTATTTTTGACCACTCGTTATAGATATCCTCTGGCACTTCCTCGTCCCACTGAATGTTGGTTTTCCAAACTTTTTGAAACAGTAATTTTAATTTTGTGACCACAGGCGATAGCCATCCTAAGGGGTCAAAAATTTTTGAGATTTCTGATAGCAGGATTCGTTTTGTTAGCTTTGTTTGTTTCATCACTTCGCACTTAAAAGTGAATTTGTCCTCTACTGGGTTCCAGCATAGGCCAAGTGTTTTTGATGTATCTTCTGTTTTGAAATAGAATATTGTCTTGCTATCCTGTTCGTTTTGACTTTGGTTCGTAATGGTTTCCAATAAGTCATGGTTGTTTGACGACCACTTCCTTAAGTTAAATCCTCCTGTTTTTAATAGTAAATTTAGGTCATAAATTGTTTTCTTTCCTTGTTCCACCGTATAGGCACCATGTACTAAGTCATCCATATAGAAAGCTTCTTCCAAAATTTTGGAGGCTTCAGGAAAGTTGTTGCGCTCATCTACAGCTAATTTTCTCAACGTCATCATCGCTAAGAATGGTGCTGACTTTGTTCCGTATGTTACAGTCATTAACTGAAATGAGTGTAATGGCTGTTTCAGAGAATCTCTCCATATTATTTTTTGTAATCCTGCGTCCTTGACATGTATTAGTATTTGGCGGTACATCTTTTCGATGTCTGCTGTGTACGCATACGGGAATACTCTCCATTTTAATAGTAATGTTTGAAGGTCTTGTTGTAAGTTTGGACCCTTGTACATAAGGTCGTTAAGTGAGCATCCTGTAGAAGTCTTAGAAGAGGCATTAAAAACCACTCTGTACTTGGTTGTTGTCGACTCAGCTCGCTCGAGGCCATGGTGAGGTAAATAGCATTCGAGCGTGTTATTATTGTCAGCAGGTTTCATATGACTCAACTGTAGGTATTCTGACATAAATGTTTTATAGGCCGCGGATAAATTTGGTTGTTTTTCTAATTTTCTTTCTTGATTACGGAATTGAGCAATAGCTTTTTGTTTGGATTCTCCCAGGCTTTCCTCAAAATTTGGTTTCATTGGGAGCCGCACCTCGTACCTCCCTTCTTCATTGCGGATTGTTGTTTCTTGGTAAAATTTTACACATTGTGCTTCTTCGGCTGTCAACTTGTCGTCTTCCACGATGTCCTCCATCTCCCAGAACTGTTGTATATCATCAATATTGTTAATTATGACGTTGCAATGAAATGTTTCAGCGCCCCCGCAAAGTAACCAACCCAGCTGTGTTCGTTGAGCTATCGGTTGATTTTCATTTTCACCCTTAATTAATCCATCTAAAATAATGTGCGGGTAAATGTCAGCTCCTAAGAGCAAGTCTATCGGTCGGCTGACGTAGAACTCTGGGTCAGCTAACTCTATGTTTTGAATGTTAGACCACATAGGTTTGTCAAATGTTTTATTTGGAAGATTTTTTATCAGGTTGTTCATAATTATAGCTTCAGTGTTGAATATATAGTCGTTGTAAATAGAAGCGCATGTTATCTTCACCTTGCCTTTACAATTGTTTTCGCGTTTACCAACTCCAAAGATCACTCCTTTACATTTGTCTCTCTTAATACGTAATAATTGTGCTGCGTGTTCCGATATTAAGGAAATTTGAGAGCCTTGGTCGATTAAGGCTCTCATGTTGTGATAATTTCCATCTGCTCCTTTCACCTTTAATTGGGCAGTTGCCAATAGGATTTCAGAATGTTTTGTTTTATGTTGAGACACGTGGTGAGTGCTTGCCCCTTTTTCCTTCTGTTGTGTTGGCTTAGATGGGCCAGGCGTTGACCCCTCAAGCGCCTCGTGTAATATTGTATTATGATTCGCTCGACAATTGCGACACTTCTTTGTAGAAATGCATGTATTTCCGTTGTGCGAAAATAAGCAATTTTCGCATAGTGCTAGCCTGCGCACTGTACTCAATCTTTTGTCGTTCGGCATTTGTAAAAAGAATTTGCAGTTGTATATTCCATGTTCATGTTTACATAAAGGACATTTGAAACCGGAAGGTTTTGCAATCGTTGAGTTACCCGTGTTATTGGTTTTGTAGGTATTGAAATTATTGTATGACTTTCTGTTATAAGATGTTTGATTATTAGCTTTTTGTCCTACTGTTAGTGGAGCTTCAAGTTTGCGGCGAGATGATGTTTCTAATGTTGTAAATTTACTTTCTAAGAAGTCTAAGAGTTCTTGCAGGACCGGCATTTCCCGCGAGTTTTTCAGAGACTCCAAGTAGCCCGTGTATGTTTCTGAATCTAATTTTTGGCACAAGATATGAACCAAAATCGGGTCCCATGTTGATATATCCACTCCAAGATTTTTAATGGCATTAAGCGTTTCTGTAGACACGTCATGCAACTTCTTGATAAGCGGAATGGAATTCTGTTGTATGTTAGGTAAAGCAAATAACGTGTTCATGTGAGATGTGAAAATTAGTTTTTTGTTGTCGTACCGATGATTGAGAATTTCCCAACATGTTATGTAATTTTCAGATGTAATCGCCAAATGTTGAATCAATCTTTCAGCTTCACCTTTGACTTTCGACTTTAAAAATTGCATTTTCTGAGAGTTTGATAATGTTGTATTGTTATGAATGGCCTCAGAAAACAAATCTTTAAACGACACCCATTGATTATAGTTTCCGTTAAAAATAGGGGTTTCCAACATTGGGGTAGTTTTCTCCCTATGAGCGACTGACCACATTTTCTTATTAATGTTTTTTTTTAGTATGTTAAATCTCGACTCATACTCATTAAATGTGTCCTCATACTCGAGGTTACTGCCATTCAACTCGCTGTCTATTTCCAGATGTAGATTGTCAATGATTTTCCATCTGGCTTCTAATGCTCTAAGAGCATCTTCAAACTCCCACTTGTCTGTTAATGTTTTCAAATCAATGTTCGCGACAGTTCTTTCAAATGCTCTAAAGTTTGCTTCTTGCCTGCGGAGTGACTCATCTGTTTTACTCAGTCCTCCTTGACTCCTGCTAGCATCTTCCTTTCCCAACTGTTGTCTTGCCGGTTGATAGCTAGATTCTCCTTTGTTCTCCTCCACGTTTCTGCTTGACTTTTCTTTTCCGGCATCTTGTTCGTTAATTATTGTCTTTACGGCCAACTGACCATCTTTCAATTGTTGTTGATACGACAAATAGATGTCTTTCGTTTTCTGATACCACTTTTCAGTAAAATACGGATCCGTCTGACTCGTCTCTGTACCTATGCGATCATGGTGGTATTGGAACTCCGCCCATAATTCTTCTAACTTGTTAATTTGCCGTCTAAAATACTCTGGCTGACTCTTTCTGTTCACCCCATCTTTTTTAAAGTTTCTAAAGTTCTTTTCTATTTCTTCTGCTAGCCTGTATTGATTTTCGATGCTAGACATGTTGGTGTTATAATTTGCTCAACATAAAATGGTTAGATCTTACTTGTTTCTCCGATGTTTGCTGTGGCTTACTGGACGCTCTGTTTCTGTTGAACCAACGCTGGCATCCACTGCAATCCACTGTTATCACTGCAATCCTTACACCTCAGAAATGTTCAGATAGTTAGTTCGTACACCTCACCCGTCGCACCACTATTACACCGACGCGCGAGGTCCACAGTTCGAAGGACCAAAATGTAGGGTGCGGGGATTGCGAATGAATGTTAAAGTCCGGAGAAAGAGTACAAAAGTTTATTTATTAAAATACTACTGTTTATACAGTTATACTGTTGTTAAGATCTAAGTTAGTTAAAATGTTAATGAAATGTTAAGAATGTTATATGGAAATGTATTATCGAATGTACCCGGTCGCGGCGGCTCCCGAAAGTACACTAATTTACTTAATTCACGCGATGTTCGACGTACCGCGAGTGACCGCGGGCGAGTGACGTCACGCACGTGTGTTAGGTGTGATGCAATGCACCGAACAGCAGACCGTGCAGACTCACCCAAATATAGGTAGTATATTTGGGTGAGTCTGATTAGACTGTTGCAGGCTACTCGGCGAATGTTTCGTTAGATAATTTTAGCATGAACTCGTATATTTCAACTAAACTATTATAAATAGTAGACTAAAGTATGCCATTATGACACGAGATATTTATCCACCTGAGCAAAGCGAGGGTGGATGAACTACGAGTGTCTTAATGGCTTTTTAGTCTCGAGTTAAACACTCTACTTTTCACATCGATTGTTAGAAAAATAAATCTTAAATTATAATGGTGTTACTATATTACAAAAACTTGAACAACCGTTGAACACTGTCTTGTTTAGTAAATGTCAATCAATATAAAACTATCAACTTCGACGTGTCTAAGTTTTTTGTAATAACAATGTAATAGTTTTAACATAGACACGTAAAAAAATACAATTTAATAGCGCTATCATTTTTACTCTCAACCCGTCACTGTAATGCAGATCTAGACAATAACAAGGTTGTTTTTGGGGTTAGAACACTTAGACCATAACAAGTAGTCCATAGACAACAATTTTGAAACGAAGACCTCGGCGATGGAGGTTGTATACCCAGCCCCAGTCTGCGCTCCACCGGCTCCACCCTGACGACAACGGCAACATCATCAAATGGCAACATGAATCTGGCTGTATACTTATGTAAGGAAATTAAAAATAAAAGTTATTTAGTCCCTGGGCAGTGAAATATCACTTTAGTCTCTAGGCTATTTTGAGCCATTTTAGAACGAGAGAAGTGAAAAGATTATTGTTATCTAATAGACAGTGTATTTGTAATAACGGAGAATATATCAGCCCTATAGTTATAGTTTCTACAGTCCACTTTTATCTAAATTAATGCCCCAAGGCCCTAACAGTTGGTGCCTTTGTTAAGTTCTCAACCGGTACTGGGACCGGGTAGGAATTACCTAGACCCCTTCAGCATGAGAGCTACCAGTGGGCATATTGCTTACACGCTCATTACTTTTCGGTGGCGAATACACTAGTCCCAAAATGCACTTTTAGTCAATTCACTCTAATTTCGAAAGCCCCTCTTCTCATAAAAAACTAGGCCCAAGACACCATATTTCCAAAAAGGCTCATTCTCGATTTACACGAGAACCATTGGGAACTAGTCCCAAAATACACCTTTCCCAAAATACCCCAAATTGTGTTCACCTGTAGGTGGCGTAATACTTCATTCTCATAATGCATAGTTCTCAAAACAAATCCAAAAATCCTCAAATGCATCTAAATAATGCACATTTTGAAAGCAATTACAAAGAGTCATTCGAAAATAAAAGAAAAAATAGGGTATTTTGGAACTACGAGTAGAGTGTTTTATGAGAAGAGGGGCTTTCGAAATTAGAGTGTATTGATTAACAGTGCGTTTTGGTACTAGGGCATTCGCCACCGGAAAGGCTCATTACATTCATTACAGCTCATCATACGGAGACATTTCGGCACAAAACGCTATTTTCAATCTATGTAACACGGAACCAAACAACTGAATTTGTGAAATTCAATCGACTTACATGCGAAAACGATGAGAAACTTTAAAACTAGTTTGTAGGGAAAAGTTTTTTAATCGGAGCAGATTGGACAGAATCTGTTTTAGTTTTGCAATATAACGAGGCGTATAGACATTAAATTGATGGGATTTTATTTACTTACGTAAGTTACACATAGACTAATGGGTTAAATAACTTGTTCACAATATAGTGTTTATCTTCACTCCACGTACCTAACTCTAGTGAAAACTACACTTTTAGAGTTCAATATTTCTTAAACGGTAGCCAAAATTCATAATAACATGTCAATAATGATTGAATAACGAACTATCTTACGATACTCTTCGCGATGGAATAATTAAAAAGAAATCCTATTACTATTCGCAGGTACCCGAAATATTTTTGTTTTTCAAGGTTTTATTTTACAACTTTTTCTGCGTAATTTAAAATGTATAGCTAGGCCAAATTACAGCTTTGTAGTTAGTACCAAGACTTTCTGAGTAAGTCCACGGACAGACGGATACAGCGAAACTATAAGGGTTGATTACCCTAAATATTACAAAATAATACCTATCTAACCTCCTATTGGGCAGTCGGAAATAAATTATTTTATCGACTTTACCTCCTTCAGGGGGCTAAACATGGTCGTGTTTATCGATGTGGATAAACGTGGATAACACATCTGTCACTTTCTGACCAGTATGTCAGTGCGAGAGTGACGGAAGCGTTAACCACGTTAATCCACATCGATGAACACGACCATGTAAGACCCCCAGGGGTGCCCTATGTACTAACTATGCATTAAAATTCAACCGACAATGAAACAAAAGAGTGTTGCTACTGTGTAAAAACACTTCGCGAATAATGGAACTGCCCCTGAAACTTTTTACAATGAACACGAACACCTCAGGGCTTCTATTCTTGAATTCAAAGTTTCTTTATTCTCGTTCCTTTCTCGCAATTAGGCCACGACTTTAGGGTAACAGAGATAGGTGACTTTTTTTAGGTCGCCGGGGACGAAGCAGACAAAACCTGTAAAGTTAAAGGCAGTGCAAGAGACAGAGTAGGGCTGAGATTCTACACGGTAATAACGATATCATTACTGACGTGTTTCCGTATTAACAATGTTTTGATAACTTTAGTTACTTGTAGTGGTGGTAGGATCCTGTGCACGGTCCGTCCGGATCGCTACCACGCACTATTCGCATTGTTGTGTTCCGGTGTGGGGATAAGACAACCAGTGAAATTACTAGCATAGAGGCATTCCACATTTGAGGCATTTGAGGTCGTAGGATTATAGTCTTGAGAATTCAAATGTTTATGAGTCTCAGATTCCATTTACCATCAGGTGGCCCGAGTGCTCGTGTGCCTTCTCCATAACATAAAAAAAAAAATTGACATTAATGGCGGCTCAGTTTAAAAAACGATACTAAAACATGCAAACGCAATATCGTTATGACGCAGTAAAATAGAGGCCCTGTATGACTATTATGACTTATGATTTACTATATTGACAGAGTCGCGGGGAAAAGCTCGTTTTGAATGAAGGACTTCTTATTTTTGTACCGTTTACTCGTAGCGTTTTATGTGCAATTAGCCTCTTACTTACTTAGCAGATTCTGTTCAAATGTGCAGGATTCCTTACGAGGTTTTCTGAGTTTAATTAATGGCTTCACTCCTTTCAAGGTGTATTTCACCAATATCATATCCGTTCTGGGCATATGCGGTGGGATGAAATCACATCATGTGACCAAACGAGTAATGGGTATGAGCGTCCCTCTTGATCGAGTTACCTTAAACGCAAGACGCCAATGAAGGCGTTATACCTAAACATGTCAACTTGTATTTCAGGCAATCTGCTTTTTAATCAATTCACATTTCAGTCATGCTGTTTCTTCGGTATCCCTCGTTTAGGACAATCAGCCTTTTAGGTCATCTTGTATTTCGGGCAAACTGCTTTACAGGTAATTTAAATTTAGGCAATCTGCTTCTCAGTCAATTTTACATTTCAGGCATGCTGCTTCATAGACATCCCTCGTTTAGGGCAAACAGCTTTTTAGGCAAATCTCATGTTTAGGTATAATGATTTCATTGGCATCTTGCGTTTAAGGTAACTCGATCAAGAGGGATGAGCGTGTAAGGATGGAAGAGACGAGGTAGGCCAAGGTAAAGATGGATGTGTGAGAGACGATTTAAAGAAAATAAACTTTCCGCATGACACATAGTCTTACCTATAACTAGGTATCTAATACTATAAACCGAGAAATATCTGTAAAATATATATTTGTAAACACATTCTCCAAAAACTGCTTGAACCATTACAATAAATTTGAAAATTATGTGGCGAATACTTTACCGAGAGCGAAGTTAAAAAGCAAAACGTTAACATACTATTTCAATTTAAAAGCTTATATTTATAATTGAACGATTAAGGGAGCAACCTCACCGACGCGTAAAATACGGTCTCGTTGCGTAAACAAAAGAATGGGTCATGCTTGTTACATGGCGTTAATTTTGACGGACCGTAATTTACGCACCGTTAAGCGCCGGTGTGGTCGCTCCCTAATTTAGCTGACTTGCACAAAATTATTCCAAATAAAAATTTCAATTTTGCGTGATTTCTTACAAGAGGCTCTGATTGATGGCTTACAATGTGCTACAAACAGTGAATCTTATGTAAACGCGACTTTACAAGTCATTTGTTTGGAGTCAAAATTAAAAAAAAAATACACGGTGACCTTTCTCAATTCTATTCGACCTCAGTGTATGTGTTAATACATTGATTTCCGGAAAAAAGTGAGTTCCTGGAATATTAATAAAAGTATGAAAAATTTAATTAATTAATTAAAGAAATGAAGGAAATCTCGAAAAGGCTAATATAAATCATTATACGTCACTGCTTTTTAAGCATTGTTATACAACAGGAAAATTCTGCCAGTATCTGTGGTACTTTGCCACGATATGGGCCTCTCTTTGTTAGATCTTATTTAGTAATCTTTTTTTAAATTTTGCTTTAATTAAGCTAGTTTTAGCTTTAAATAATTTAATTTTCTACTGTTTTAGTTTTGTTTTAAGTTTAAATTTGTAATAAAATTAATACTTCTTTGCGAAATTTTTATAAATAAAAATCTTGTGTATTTAATTAACTACTTTAATTAGCGTCGGGTTAGTTAATTTAAATAATGTACCTACATGCAGCATTACTGTCATGAACAAAAGTTGCCAGCTGGAAACCAGTGCTGCAGTCCCTCGACCACAACATTAATTATTCTGAGTTAGAACCTTTTTGACGCCACTAATCGTGCATTGTGTTTTTTTCGGCGACATGATTTCATTTTCTTTTGAATGAAATGGGTTTAAAAAGACGTCGCTTAAAACTGAACTCTACTAAGACTACGGTCTTTATCACAGAGCGGCAAAAAAGTGTAAAAAATGAGCGTCATTGTCTATGGCACAATCGTGTTGGGAAAAGCAAAGGGTAAAGTAGAAAAAAAAAATTGTGGATCCAATTCTAGATTTTGTTTGCTGTTATATTGTGTAGAGCAAATAAAGCTTGCAGGAACACAATGCTGAAGCGCCACTCCTCTTTTTGCTTTACTGCTTTGTCAATGTTTATTCGATTTACGTTCTTTTGTTGATTTAAAATTTTGTGCGATGTTTTTTTCATTACAATGCTTTATGTAGAAACACAGAAGAAACAAGTTAATCACCACTCCGGCAAAACAATTTTAAATAGCTTTTATTCCAAAAACAGCATGACGTCTTAACTCGCGTCACTTCTAAGATTGAAACAGCCACAGACTAAAAAAAATACACGTTTTTAAACTAGATACTGAAAATGGGTTAGATTTTTTAAAGTAAAAAATATCTTCTGTGGCATTGAATGGGATTGCCTAAGGCGGATTGTGATGTTGCGACTTTCTCGTGACATTGTCCACCATCTCTTTGACACTTTCCTTTGCGTTCGTTTGTGATGACAAAAAGTTAACCTTTGTGTTTGCACGTAGTTTCACAATATTTTATTCAAATATCCTAGTGCCGTTTTGAAGCATTGTGTGTGTCATAACAATAAACAAGATTCGTCTTCAGCTAAGTTCTCCCGGAGTGATGTTTCTTGAATACCGCAAGATTATGATCACAAATTTAATAAAACCGTGGTTGTTATTTAATTCCATTAATTAATAATTAAATAATTTTATTTAAAAAAATATCAACACCATGAACTTTTTTAAACACCCTGTTTTGAAAAGATTTCAATTAGCGGTAGGTACCACTTATATCTTTAACTGTGGTATAAATAGAATTCTCTCAGATTGATTAGGTAATCTTTTAGTTACAAATTGCTAACACTGTGTTTCATGAGTTGCAACAGAAAAGGTAAAGTTCGTATTGTTTTCCGCGGTTTCTATATTCCTGGTACTTGCGCTTAATAATCTAGGTAAATTTTATGTATTATTTGCTTGTCAAACTTTTAATTACAAGCTTTTGCTGAAATTTTCGCAACTATCTTAACTATTCTACTTGGCCTGTTGATTGACTGGCAGAGAAAGCCTTAATGCAATAAAGTTTAAATAAACAAATTAATGGACGTAAGTAATTATCTTATTGATTGTCAGTGAATAAATACGTCTAATCGTCACCCTGTTATTTAAAGTAACCGGACAAGCGCTTTTTGACAAATTTTCCATGTTACTTGATGACTTGGTTTTGGTGTACTCTATAGGTAAAACACTAAATAACTATTATTTGTTTCAAAATTATATGCCCGCATGTTTCAGCTATTTAAATTCTCAGCTATTTTTTAAAAAACATAAATTGTTTATATTAGGAGTATAAAAATATGTATTGAGATTCTCAAAACAAGCACTCCATATTTTGATATGTCACACGATAGTTTGCACAACTCATTTTTGAATTTTCCTATTTTTCAATATCATTTATTTACGTTACACGTCCGTCTTTGGGTAACTGACTTACATATGTGTACCTATATTTCAACTAAATTGTTCTCGTCGTTTACGAGGAAATTTGGTTGTGACAGATGAACGGACCAATGACGCACGTAAATGGTTCTATACGTGTTCCGTTTTTACCTTTCTTAGACAAGAGAGTTCTATTCACATTTCATTCGTTTGCTAAAATATTATAAATAGGATTCCAGTGCAGCTTTAAGTACTAACAGCGCTATTAAGAGCCCTATAGGCTTAATAGTCTGTTTAAAATTAGCTCCGCGTCTAGAAAGTTTACAGTATAATCAACTTAGACTTCGAATAAATAGAAATTTGGAATATCTGAATTGTAAGGATTTTTTTTTAAATGTTAATAGACCTAATTCCATTCCAATTTACTTTTTAACAATGTAAATAAAAGGCACATTATATTATTTATACTAGAGGACGCCCGCGATTTCGTATGCGTAGAATTAGATTCGCGTTATTGCTTTTATTTTATGAATCCTTTTTTTAGTTCACCTCTAGGATATCCAAGGAATATTTCCTCCAAAATTCATGTCACTAGGTTCAGCACGTTTGGGGTGTGCGTCGATATATCAACAATCAGTAAGAATTTTATACCGAGTGTTGCCTGTAATAGGAGCAATAAATTTAGGGATCGTTTCCACAACACAAACGTACCAACATTTATTGTACAACTTTTGAAAATAACTTATTGTTAACTCAATATTCATGAATTTCGATTTCCTAAGCAAGCAATGTATTGCCAAAACTACGAAGTTTGTAGGCTGACAGTAGATGTCAACTAGACTATTGGATGGAGTACATTGAAAATGCTATTTAGTTTGTTCGAATAAATCCCAAATATCAAATTACAATCTTTTTAAAAGTTGTAGAACAAATGTTGCTACGTTTATAGAATAGAAGCGATACCTCAGATTATTGCTCCTATTACAGCCAACACCTGGTATATACCTGCAGAGTTTTTCTGTAAAACTTGGCGTTACTTGTATTTATTGATGAAATTTAAAGACTAATATGAACACCCAATCCAGCAACTAAAACCTGAACTATGCGCACTTCTTTTTTACTTATTTTCCACCGTGTACCATACAATATAGCACCAACTGCAAAAAAACTAAAAAGAAAACTAGTTGCAATGTCATAGAATAATAAAATTCAAAGAGTTTATTACAAAAGAACACCCTTTTTTCGTTGTAGCGAGTCGTGTTCCAACACTTTTATTACTTCGTTGCTTATGAAGTCGCGGGGCATTGAAATTTTCAAGCTCAACACTGAAAATAAGAGAGGTTTTTTATATAGTTGCTTTCTTGGCTTGTTATAGTGTAAACATACACAAGCATAGCTCTTGAGTAAATGATGACGACAGCAAAAAAGTACAAAGGTGAAGTGGTTCGATTAAGTGACCTCTTCCGGTTAACCTTCACGCGTAGTTAAGAATTAATTAGAATATCATCGGGAGGGAGGATTAAAACGGAAAGGAGAGAGTGAAGGATCTTTACATTCAAAATTCTTAACTGACCAAACAAAATGCAATTTTCAATCAATGCTATTAGTTCTGAAATATCTCAATAAGTAGTTAAATATCATAGAAAAGCATTGTGTGTATTGTAAAGGTTATATCATTGTGTATGATGATTACCTTTGTGTGTTTCCTCAGTGTGACCCAATCAGTGATGAAGCCGCAAATTTGGGAACCGCAAGCATTGGAGATTTGGCGTTGGGCGCTGCTCAGTTGTGGTGTTTCGTTATTGTTCACGTAAATTACAACAGCCTGTACCTACCCTGTAGAAGTACAAAATTAGTGATAGTAGTTCTGACCTGTTATAAACGCCCAACATACCGAAATTTTTTTTATTAAACTGGTCATTCGGTTTTTAGGACACTACTTAAAATACAAGACTGCGATGATTCAAAAAGTCTGTTAGTAAAAAACGTAGTCTGCAAAAATATTCACGTAGTTAAAATGCATAAGTCAAGCACCACCAACAAAGACAGATTTCCAACAAACTTAAGCCCAGTGGTGCAGTTAAAACCTAACAAAGTAAAAAGGGAAAAAGAAAAATTATAGCGCAAAGTAAAACAGCTTATCTTGCATATTCAGCGGGATATCCCACTCAACGTTTCTGCGAAGAGCTTTAAATTAAAATTTCAGGGTAAGCGAGCACAAACTGGATTATAATGTTGCAAAAATGATATACAAGTGGGCTCGGAGGAGGGAGCGATGTGCATGCGGGATTGCTACGGCGAGTTAGAAAAGGGATTAGGGTGAAGGTCTCTGCTGACCCATATTTAATTTTAATTGACAGATTTTTAAAATATTGCCTTCTGCGTTATGTGTGTGTAAGCCTAGTAGTTCAATAATGCATTACATATAACGCATATTTTTTTATAACCTTAACAATTAGTTTCTGCATTGTGTTTAAATAGTGGATGCATATATATGTACCAATTATTTACTTGTATTTATATACACTCGTGGTCAAATAATACGGATCAGAGTGCGTTTTTCATACCAACGAGGCTATTGCAAAGCCTTGGTTCCTGGCCAGGGGATATTTTCAGTGAGGTTTAATGGTGAATACTCGGAGGTCAAAAGGTCGAGTAAGATACCTAAATGATCGTACAATCAGTTAACACCACAGCGAGAGAGTTTGGGTCAGCATTTGGATTTCCATACGTTTTATTGCCATTTTAAATGTTTTTTCTGAACATGCACAATTCCGGCTTTAAACGCAGATTCAATCAGTTGGGTATCCTAGGCACTCTGGAAGTCCTGTATCGATGCTCGGGGTATCCATCATCAGATTTCAATAAAAGCATCCCCTGGCGAGGAACCAAGGCTTCGAAATAGCCTCTTTAGTGTTAAAAACGCACTCTGGCCCGTATTATTTGACCGCGAGAGTAATGATTTAAATGGCGACCACCACAGTTTCCAAGTAAAATTATTATTTCGTTCCCAATTACAACTCACTGCGTCCTTCTTCACCCGAAGTCTTTTATGCCAAGCTTAGAGCTTGGAAAAAGATTGACGAAAGAAATATACAGTGCTAAAGTGAGTGGAAGGGTCGGAAGGGGGCGCCCTAGGCGTACTTTTTTGAATTAAATCGGGGAAATACTGGAAAAGGGCCGAATCTTAAGTACCCGAAACCGACGTGCATGCATGACTCGATGTATGAATGTGGAAGAAGCGAAAGAGCTTTGTCAGGATCGTAGCAGGTGGAAAGACCACTTATTTCCACCTGCTAAGATCCTGCCTACCCCTCCGGGAAACAGTCGTGATTTATGTATGTATGTATGTAGAGCTTGGCAGGATACAGAGTGAATTAAATGTTAAATGAAGCGCGGTCAAGAATTAAGTTATAATTTTCTAATTACGTCGATTATTTACAATTTAATAAAGGTTTTATGGAACGCTGTAAATATGTGTAATGTGTGGTTGCCGGGTTAGAATAGTACCACTTCATGTCTTCGCGTGGATGTCGTAAGAGGCGACTAATGGAATGAGGGCTTCTGGTACTGTTAGGCGATGTGCTTGCAACCTGTCACTAATATACTGGTAAACACCTTAGCCTGTTTGTGCAAAATCTGGTTACAGAATTACCAACAACTCTTTTTGAAGTAATTGGTATTTATGTAGCTCTTCCTACCCCACTCTGGGAATAAAGGCGTGATAGTATGTATGTATATGGCAGTGTTAAATATGGTCGTGTTTCTAAAAATTAAAAATTGATTAAAATATAAAATCGTTTTAGACCTATCTTGCAGTCTCAGAAACAGCCGCACACTGCTGTTAAATGAAATCATAATCATTTTTACAGCATACTTTTCCAGTAGATACAAAGTATTCAAAAATCTACCACATCTGTTACTTGTTAAAAGTTTATCATTCCAAGTCAATCTGACATATTTGCCGTCTGTGCTAAAATTTTAGCATTAAATATTTATAATGATAGCCGTTAGGTTATCTTGTTTGTTTTATTACTCTCCGTAAAAGAAGCCAGTCATGCCTCAGAGATTAATGTATGAAAGAGTACTGAAGATTTGACCAATCCATTTTCAACAATAAAAAAAAATATATACAGGCTGATATAAAATTCAACGCGTTACTTGTGAGTCTAAGTTTCAAGATAAGGTCGTTCGTATTTGTTGATTAAGTAGGTCGTTGATGAAATGGCCCATATTAGGTTTGAAAATTTGAATCACTGCAAATCAAAGCAAAATAATTCATTTATAAAAGCCGCTTAAATATATTGCTGTACCTACCTAATTACTCACGGCGCTGCAGAATCTATATTTTTAATTTATACAATACGTCCCAAACGAGCAATATTTGTATAATATGTATTATCACGTTCTCGAAAACGGCTAACGATTTTGATGGAAATTGCTGAATAGGGGTTTTTTTGGGACAAAAATCCATCTGTCATGACTCTGCCAAAAATCTGGTTTGGAAGTATTTGACATACATAGAAGACACTATCAAATTGTGATTTAATAGTGTCGTCTAAATACACCCGAGTAGAGCTCCGTCGCCCAGGTACAGAGGTAGGTTAGGAAGAGAGAGAGAGTGCAAATTTTGTGAGACTATGCATCCGACAAGTAATCTCCGGGCCCACAGAACCTATTTGAAGAGTTTTTTCACCAGTTGAAAGATGTATTATGCTGAATGGACGTAGGCTATTATTTATTTATTTAAACGGAAGCAAAGGAGGGCGAGACGTTAGAATAGTATACAATCAATTTAAAAAAAACTTCAATAACGAGTCAATGATGTCGCTATTTTTAAGAGACTTAGGGTGATGAGTGCGAGTATTTGTTCCTGAGTCTTGGATGTTTTCCATGTATTTAAGCATATATTTATCTATATAAAGGTCATATATTAAAAACAAAAGTTGTCTCTCCTGTGGTCAATATGTAATATCTTGTGTGCATATAAGTTATGTTTTTTATATGATAGGTCCAAACCAGTCCTGACGGTGTTTTTTCGGGTATAGGCTTAGCCAGAAAATTAGGCGTTAAAAATGTTAACTTTCGGTGTGTCCACAGGAAAGACGGTAACCTAATTCTGTGTATGACCAGTATGACCCACAATCTATGTTTATCCTTGTCTAATACCCATAGTAAAAGCCTAGAGCTTAGTTTGGGACTAGGTCAATTTGTGTGACATTGTCCTCGGATATTTATATCCTCTGGCGTGATTTTAGGTACATACAAAAGTCCAACGAATTTTACGTCGCCGTTTAAACCAAATGGGATTTTTATATAAAACCCAATGCAGCAGAAATTACGCCAGCGGAAATATGCGACTCAAAACTCTAAAAATTACGCTCTTATGGCTTCACCGTTATAGGGCGGGAGCTTACCCTAAATTCCTTTTTTTAGCATCATGGAATAATAATAGTGGCTTTAAATAAAAATCATCATGTTTATTTATTTAATAAAACTTCTTCAAATACGGCAGTGTTTCTAAGTACTGAGAAAATGCTTATAAATTGATACTGCTTAGGCAAAACAGGGATGATGTGATAGATACGTTAGATTTATTATCGTTTTTTAATTGTATTCATTAATAAAATAAAGTCAAGTGAGAATAAACTTGCCTCAATTTGTACAAAGATTAAATTTGGAATGTATTCATACTTCAGGCAGAATAATCTAATGAAATTCTCACAAGTAACAGCATGTTGTCGGAATGTGAACAGCCTGACAATAATAATTGAGTTAAATTTACATACCAAACCTAAGGCAAATTTTAATTATATTTAATATTAATACGCAGCAACTCATTCCTAAATTCTGGAACACGTTATTAACTGTTATGCAATGGCGCGGAAGCTGATGGAAATTTAGACGTATAATACGTTCGACACGTGGCATATAATAAACTGCTAGAAATTGTTGATTGCGTTAAACTAATGATAGCAATTATTGGTCCTTTCAGCTACAAAGAAAGACGGTCTAAAGAGTTTTAATGAAATTACTAAGAGCATTAAATCTTCTAAAAAATATTCGCAAAGTAGACTTTCATTTTGCAGTTTTCTCTTCGCATATTTGAACTAACAGCCCTCGAAGAGACAGGTTTTCCTGCCACTAGATAAAATACATAAAATTAAGTAACATTCTTCGCTATGCTCCCACACTATTAATAGCAGAAATTAAATTCATAAAGTAAACGATGAATTCATACTAATATTATAAAGTAAAAGTAACTCTGTCTGTTTGCCTGTTTGTTACGCATTCACGGCTAAACCGCTGAATCGATTTCAATGAAATTTGATTCGTAAGTAGCTTGAGTCATGAAAGATCCATTTAACTACATAGCAAAATTTAAACTTGTGTGAGACATTATCATAAACAAAAACGAACACTGCACGGGCCGATACCTGACTAACTTGTCAGTAAACCGTGCAGTGTTCGTTTTGTTTATAACTCAATTGTATTAGTAATTAAATGTATACAATTCTTTTAAAGTTCTTTATTATTATTTTTATTCCTAAATTACCTACTGCTCCATTACAATGTAAGGAAGTGAATTGGCAGGTAATGCTTTCAAGACCGCAAACCTATAAGATTTCTAATTCACTTATTGAACATTTGTATACAGCTAGTCGGACGCCCGTGACTTTGCAAGTGTAGAATTAATTTCCCGTTTCTTCCTCCTTTTTCCCGTTGGGAGTCGATTATCAAAAATTCCTTTCGTAGAGAGTACCCAAGGAATATTCCCCTACAAAATTCAATTCCCTAGGTTCAGGTGTTTAGGCTGAGCTGTCTCTGAGTCAGTCAATCTGTCACGGAAATGTTTTATATAAATAGATAGAAGAAAATTATAGTTTTTTTTAAAGTTCTAAGTTATAAATAGCAATTATTAGATATAAGTCAATATGTTTGACGAAGCAGTTAGCTTAGTTGATAGTGATCCTGCCTACGAAGCTAGCGGTTTCGGGTTCGATTCGAGCAAATATTTGTGTGATGAGCGCGGATATTTTTTTCTGAGTATTGCGATTTCTATGCGAATGAGTATTTATTTCTCTATTTAAGTATGTTCACCGTATCAGAGTACACCCATAGTACAAGCCTAGAGCATAGTTTAGGACTAGGTCAATTTGTGTGAAATTCTCACCCGATGTTCATTTGTTTATTTTATTTGTTAATAGTAACAACATTATTAGTAGGATTTTATGTTTGCTGATGATAGCGTCGGTGACCTAGTGGCTAAGAGAGTCGACTCGTGACCGTAAGGTACCAAGTTTGAACCCCCGCAGTCACCAGCAGCAGCAGTCGCAGTCGCAGTTAGTGGTGGTAGGACCTTGTGCAGGGTCCGTCCGGATCGCTACCACCATCTTATCCATTAACCACCCGCCAAGCAACAGTGTTCGCATTGTTGTGTTCCGGTGTGGGGATAAGACAACCGGTGAAATTACTGGCATAGAGGCATTCCATCCTATTCCTAAGGGTTGTCAACGCATTTGAGCTCTTAGGATCATAGTCTTGAGAATTCAAATGTCAATGAGTCTCAGATTCCACTTACCATCAGGTGGACTGAGCGCTCGTGTGCCTCTCCTTAACATAAAAAAAAACATGTACCAATGAGTTTTTCTAACTTGTGTTAATTACCCGATGCTCTTACGGTGAAGGAAACGTCGTGAGGAAATCTGCACATTCGAAGAGCTGAGTAAGAGGGTAATTTCACAATAGATCTTAAACGGATTATCTACATACATACATACATAACATCACGCCTTTATTCCCAGAGTGGGGTAGGCAGAGCTACAGAAATACCAACAACTCTAAAAAGACTTGATGATAATTCTGTAACCACATTTTGCACAATCAGGCCACGAAGTTTACTAGTGTATTAGTGACAGGTTGCAAGCCCATCCCCTAACAATACCACAAGCCCTTATTCCCTTAGTCGCCTCTTACGACATCCACGGGAAGACATGGAGTGGCACTATTCTAACCCGTCAACCACACGGGCTTATCTATGAGATAAGATTGAATAAGATGTTGCTTATGGTAAACATCCAGTTGTATCAACGAAACTTCGAAAAGCATTGGCTTGGCAAGTTTTTAAACTTCTCATTAATGAGATGAACGTCAAGAAAGTTTACAGAATCATCATAAAACCTTAAGTAATCCCTTGAAAATTGAACAATCAAGTTGCATGAGACGTGGATTTGAGAGCGATTATACTTATTTAATCAACTTTGAATTTAGGACGCGACGTCGAGTGAATGAGGCTCTAGATTCCATTACAGATAATTTGTTCGACGGCGCGAATCGGCCAGATCATTACGATCCCGAATTAAAACCACCCTGTACAGTCGATGTTACACTTACCGGATTGCTTTGAACCTTATGTCAAGGGAATAAGATTCAGAGGCGGTTGGGCTTATCCAACCGCCTCGTGCTGTTGTCGGTACTGCGTTGTGGCGTTGGAAAGGTTTACAAATGAGTTTTATGTTTGATTGTTGAGTATGTGGCGTTAAAACGAGTAGATTGTTTCATAAGAGCTGGCGTGACTGGATTGAATGAGTGAACAATATATGCGAGTGAATGATAGATTCTTAGGAATGATAAACGAGTTCTACTCGAACAAAGCAGAGGGTATTAACTAGTATCCTCAACAATACAATACAATACAAATACTCTTTATCGAACACCAAAAAAACATCTAGATACAGCTGTCACAATTGGCTTTTGAAGATTTACGGCCGAACCTTATATTCAAACCGCGGATAGATAAGGCTTACTTCGGGTTGGAATTTGACATTTGCCCATACAAAATGTGTCAAATTTTAATCCGAAGTAAGGCTATCTGTCCGCGGTTTGAATACATGGTTCGGCCGTTAAAGTGTATAACTTTGTAATGGAGATAGCAAATGCAGCCCAAATTAGTAGTAGCAGTGGCTAAGGTTAAGCCAAAGCCCAAGATAAGCTTTTCTAAAAGAAAACATAATGAAGGTTGTTAAGCCACTAATAAATTTCTTGTTGCTTTATTTTCAAAGAAGTTCCTCGTGTTGACATTTGGCAGACGTGAGATGTGTTGGTGAATGTTTTTTTCTTTAATTTCGCATTTTAGGTGATTGTCTTAACTAACTCTCTTTAAAAGTCCACGAACGAGTTTAAGTTCCCGTTTAAATCTACAAACAACTTATCAGTGCGTGCATTCTCAATTAGGTAGCTTAAAACGCGTTCGTACGTCTTCGCTCGCTCGGTTGACCGTTAGTGAAGAAGCCGTTTTTAAGGGAATAATGGTACATCTCAGCACCGTGCAGGTTGTCGAGTAAAAGAGGCCCTGCATTCGGTGGATATATGCCCTTATATGCCGAGAGGCGGTATCTCAAATTCAATAGCCAAAGCAAATTCAACCCTCTTCTGTTTGTATTAAAGCCGCACAAACTACAGAAATTTGAGCGGAAATACCGCCATTTGACATAGCAGGGTAGAATATGAGCTGATATTTGACGACACAGTTAACCTTGACGACACAGTATGGCTAGTTGGTTGGTAGTGACCCTGCCTACGAAGCTGGCGGTCCTGGGTTAGAATCTCAGTCAGGGCAAATATTTGTGTGATGAGCGCGAGTATTTGTTTCTGAGTCTTTGGTGTTCTATTTGTATATAAGTATGTTTTTCGTTGTCTAGTACCCATAGTACAAGCCTAGAGCTTAGTTTCGGACTGGGTCAATTTGTGTGAGATTGTCCCGTGATATTTAGTTATTTTATTTTATTTTAAATTCCCAACTAGGATTTGCTTAAATACCTGACAATATTCTCAAAGACAGTTTATGTTGTATAGATTTCAAAACTATTAGAAACTTATAAAGATACGTCAGAAACAGGTTAATTAAGGCGGAATAAGTTTGCAACTTGCGTGCCGCTCGGAACTAGTTGGTGAAGTTTCCTTCGAGTTTTACCCCGTAACAAAGGCCGTGTCTATAAAAAGTCTTAATGCATCTGTATCTTTATCTATTGCTACAGAGAATTGAAATTACTCAGGCTTTTAAGGGGCATGTGCGCTGTTTCCCTCCGCAGCATAATGTACAATACGCAAAATGTACACAACGCTTTATGTACACAAGCGAAATGTACAAAAAGCAAAATGTACATACGCACAACGTACAAATCACAAAATGCACATCGCTAGCAAAACGTACAATACGCTAAATGTGCAACATGCAAGTCGGCTTACACGCAAAATGTACAAACAGCTAAAAACGATGCTGGCTAAAATTCAGTTTTGGCGTCGAGACGGCAGTCGTTTTGATGACGTCACTACGCGGGAGACGTAATACACTTAAGTCACTGTCTCCCGATTGTTTTGAGGTCCCAGTACTAGTACCAATCCTGCACAACCGATTTTTACCAGGCCTTCGCATTAGGTATCATATTTATTATTTTTATCAAACTAGAGAGACGTATGAATTTCGAAAACAATATAAATAATAGAATTTTACACGATTTTACAAAGAAATGTCATCATATTTAAAAGCTCATGAACTGGATTAATTCCGTATTACATTAAATTACCTATTAGACAAAGTTTCATATTATACGCCTACAAATCTTAAGTAGGTAAGTTTTCTAGCTCTATGGACACAGAATGAGCTACCACCAAAACCGACCAATCAGGGAGGGTTGACTAGGCCTAGGCCTTCTGTAGAAATGGGAATCTGTAAACATGGGATTCTGTTAAATGGAAAATCTGTAGAAAAGAGAATCTGTAGACATGGGATTCGGATGAATAGAAAATCTGTAGAGTTGGGAATACCTAATGCGAAGGCCTGGTAAAAATCGGTTGTGCAGGATTGGTACTAGTACTGGGACCTCAAAACAATCGGGATACAGTGACTTAAGTGTATTACGTCTCCCGTGTAGTGACGTCATCAAAACGACTGGCGTCTCGACGCCAAAACTGAATTTTAGCCAGCATCGTTTTTAGCTGTTTGTACATTTTGCGTGTAAGCCGACTTGCATGTTGCACATTTAGCGTATTGTACGTTTTGCTAGCGATGTGCATTTTGTGATTTGTACGTTGTGCGTATGTACATTTTGCTTTTTGTACATTTCGCTTGTGTACATAAAGCGTTGTGTACATTTTGCGTATTGTACAATTTACCGGTTGTTACATTTTGCGTGTAGTGTACATTTTGCGTATTGTACATTATGCTGCGGAGGGCGCTGTTTTAACTTAGGTAACATAATTGCTAGTCAGTTGATAAATACGTTTGATAAATATGAAAGACCTACTAAGTCGGTTGTTAGGTGTCAAGGGAGGGAAACAAAGAGAGACAACAAACGAGGCCGAGGCTTTATTTGGCAAAACTAGTTACCAACTACTTCATAAAGTACTAAAAAAATGTGTGATTAAAACCGTTGATGAACTTGAGATGCAACGCTGTTAAAAAAAAAGTTTATAAACTTACATACATAAGATCACGCCGTCATTCCCAGAGTGGGGTAGGCAGAGCTACAGAAATACCAATAACTCTAAAAAGACTTACAAATTCTGTAACCACATCTTGCACAAAGTAGGCTAAGATGTTAACCAGTGTATTTGTGACAGGTAGCAAGCCCATCGCCTAGCAGTACTTCGAGCACAATAACTTTTTGTGCAATTAAAACTTAGAATGCTATGCATCAAGGTAAATTTGTGCTTTGTAGCACTGAATTCAATTCGGAAAAGTATTTGGCAGGTTTTTTGCGACCGTGACAGACATTAGTGACAAAGAAGTTAACCAGTGTATTTGTGACAGGTAGCAAGCCCATCGCCTAGCAGTACTTCGAGCCCAATAACTATTTGTGCAATTAAAACTTAGAATGCTATGCGTCAAGGTAAAGTGCTTTGTAGCACTGAATTCAATTCGGAAAAGTATTTGGCACGTTTTTTGCGTCCGTGACAGACATTAGTGACAAAGATGTTAACCAGTTTATTTGTGACAGGTAGCAAGCCCATCGCCTAGCAGTACTTCGAGCCCAATAACTATTAGTGCAATTAAAACTTAGAATGCTATGCGTCAAGGTAAAATTGTGCTTTGTAGCACTGAATTCAATTCGGAAAAGTATTTGGCAGGTTTTTTGCGACCGTGACAGACACTAGTGACAAAGAAGTTAACCAGTGTATTTGTGACAGGTAGCAAGCCCATCGCCTAGCAGTACTTCGAGCCCAATAACTATTTGTGCAATTAAAACTTAGAATGCTATGCGTCAAGGTAAAGTGCTTTGTAGCACTGAATTCAATTCGGAAAAGTATTTGGCACGTTTTTTGCGTCCGTGACAGACATTAGTGACAAAGATGTTAACCAGTTTATTTGTGACAGGTAGCAAGCCCATCGCCTAGCAGTACTTCGAGCCCAATAACTATTAGTGCAATTAAAACTTAGAATGCTATGCGTCAAGGTAAAATTGTGCTTTGTAGCACTGAATTCAATTCGGAAAAGTATTTGGCAGGTTTTTTGCGTCCGTGACAGACATTAGTGACAAAGATGTTGCTCACAAATGAGCCTAGCTGTCACTTTCAGAAGATCGTCCAGGAAACTGGCTGACGTAACGTAACTAATGAATTGGGCTACAAAGAAGTTGGTGAAAAGAATGTAATACAAACAGCAAAACTCTTGTACACTGGAGGACCTTATTACAAAAGGCATAAGGTCTACCGATGGACAGTAAACAATGTGGGCGATGGCCCACACACAAAAAATACAATCTGCCAGCCGTTTCTAATGTCCAATCTATAACTATTGAAGATCAATCAAGTTTCTTATCGCTAATTTTGTCATTTCAATAAAAAGTTTAAATAACCTTGGTCTCTATTACCAAAAACTAAAAATTTTGTCCATCAATTTAAGACTTACTCCGAGATTAGTCTACGAAAATTCTGAGTGTAACCTAGGTATTGTAGTGTATGTGTAGGTATTTTGTTATTAATATAGTTAGGGTTACGGGTAGATCTGGAAAATGTATCACTGACAGTTGGGAATAAATTGTTCAGCAGCCATATACGCCTTTCCTTGTGCTCCCCATTAGTAAATACCTCAGGGGGGTTATTATGACCTAGCTATGCAGTTCATTTTACGGTGAGCGTATAGGACAGAGCTATGGCAGTTATATGGGTCATACACACTCTTAAAATCTAAAGCTGTCTCTCCTGTGGTCAATAGTTAAAAGCTTGTGTGCATATAAGTTATGTTTTTATATGATAGGTCTAAAGCAGTCCTGACAGCGTTTTTGCGGGAATGGGCTTAGCCAGAAAATTAGGCCTTAAAAACAATAACTTTCGGTGTGTCGATAGGATCTTTCCTAAATCTGTGTTTGACCCATATTGCTCTGTCCTTTACGCTCACCGTAAACTGAACTGCCTGGCTATGTCATAATAACCCCCCTGGTATATTAAGGCCTTATTCCAGTGTTGTCGAATGCGACCTAAGCCGTCTAACCTTTCATTAACATAAATGCAATATGACGTCATATAGAATTATTAATATGATAAAAGGGAAGGTAAAGGTCACGCGTGGACGTGGTGTGTGACTTTTTCTTTACTGAAATTATGTAAATAAATGATAGCGTCTGAGGAAGAAATACACGTAAAAATACTTTTCGTTTATCTTTGACTTTGACATGATGATCGCGCGTGGTATTATTTTGTTTGATGCTCTTTTATTTAATTGATGAAATAAAGTAACACAGTTAAGTATATTAAGTACACTTAAGGGCAAAATCAAATAAAATCCACACAAATTTTATAAGATTTAAAAAAATGACTTTTGGATCACTTTGACTTATAATAATAGTATAAATGCGAAATTGTATATGTCTGTCTGTCTGTCTGTCTGTTACCTCTTCAGGCTTAAACTGCTGAACTGATTTATATGAAATTCGTTATTTAAATAGTTTGAGTCTTGGGGAAGGACATAGGGTAATTTTAATTCCTAAAAAAAATTACAATATCCGAGGGAGCAGCGATAAAAGACTTATACGTGGGCAGAGACGCAGGCCAAAGCTAGTTTATTTTAATTATAACTTAGATTGTAACTAAAAATAAAAACAGAAGTGAATGAAAGCATATTTCGGCCATTCTCTGTGCGTTTCGACCACCCGTCGCACTCTAATTACCATGTCACTCATAAATGATTATAAAGTTTGAGATTGCCTTCTAACTTTCAAGACTTCAACTTTCTAGTGATCTTCAAGAATTCATGCACACTTATATCCCGTTTAAAATGACGTTGTCGGGTAGCAAGTCACAATTTACTTTTAATTATAGTATAACCGAAGGTTAAATAAGAAGAATTAAGGACCGTTAGCACATATGAAGATAAAAGCAACGCGCAACAAAAACATTCTCGAATAGCCGAAGCTTTAAGACTAGATCATACGGCGTAAGTTGTTGTCTAAATACTGGACAGCTACTGTCTCTTTGTACGTACTAGTGTATGACATTATGATAATCAAATAGGACTCTTTGAATAATTTAATTCAGTGTTTTTACGTCCTTACTAATATTATAAATTCCGAAGAGGTGTTTTGTTTGTTTTGTTTTCACGATTCAATGTCGCAATCAATTGACGAGAATACAAAAATAGTTTATAGCCCAAATATTTCAAGTTTTCGAGCGAATAACTATATAGAGTTTCTTGCGTGTTCGTTTATAAACCTACTCCATATAGTTGTTCGCCATATTGAAAAATCTTGGCGGGACCTAACGTGCCGCGACGTGGTAAGCGGTAAAATAACTAATATTATATGCAATTTCAGAAATTCATGGAAATTCTACAGTGGGTTGGATTCACGCTCGTTTGCCGGGGCATAAACGAGTATATCTCTGTTCTATTACAATTAACAGGTTCCCTGTCCCGAAGCAATGTGCAGCGTTCTTTCGACACGTCCCCATAGTAATAATAAAATCTAATTTAGTATCGTTTTGTATAAGAGACGTCATTGCCTTCAAGTATTTTATGATTCTTTGTGTCATAGAAATCTGCATTATCTTTATATCTGGCCATGAGGCACATGTGCCTCATGCATGTATGAGTAAAACCACGCATGAGGCACATGTGCATTTTTTGTTTGCTTACCTCACAGTCGAAATTAAAAGTAGAGTGTTGTGGGTGAAAGTATCAATTGTACCCTCAAACTATAAGCCTAAATATGTCAGGTTACGATATCAATGATCACTTTTATCCCTTGGTTAACAATCTACTTTTTTTATATAGTGACCCAGATGAGAGCTTTTGGCCAATTCGTTCATAATATTATCACTGTCACTAAAGTTGATGACTAGGTCACACGGTGCGTGGTGAAATGCTAGTAACTACAGTTACTTGCATGTTAACTCGCACCGTGTGACCAAGTCATCAACTTTAGACTTTGTAGAACCAGAATGAAATCTCAAAAACTTAGTATTCCTTGAGGACGGTAAATTCGTTGGCGGCTAGACGTGGCTATCTTCCGGATATCCGATGTCTATAAATTAACAAAGGTCTGCCTAATGGTGGATGTACGAAGATTACTGCGAACTGTTGTTATTCCAGAGCACACCTAATTCATTCATTAATTAAAGTATACTTTTAATTATTAAATGGTATTACATGATTATTCTTAAGAGTGTAACCAATCGAATACAAGCTGTTAAGCAATTTGGCAAAATTTCTGTAATTATTAATTAATAAAATACCAGGTGACAATCCCACAAAAATTTACCTAGTCCTAAACTAAGCTCTAGACTTGTACTAGACAACAATAAACTTACTTGTATATAGAAATATGTCCTTAAATAAAATATTAATAATACTCAGGACTCGGGAACAATCTCATCCCACGAATTTAATATTTATACCCAATATTAAATTGGTACTGAATAAAACACTCAAGTTTAAAGACACTTTAACCACGTGTTTTTATAGTGTAACTAATAAGTTTAGAAGTAAGGCTGGCAATGGAAATCGCGTGTGGTTAAGTTGTTAGCCTTGAATCGGCTAATAAAGTTTAACATAGCGTATTTGCTAGCGTCTCTTACATTACTTACATCTTAAATATAAAGCATCTGGTAAAAAAAAATCGTAGTCTCCACGGACCGCAATGTGCGTTCGAAATGTCGATGTTCAAATGTGTCCTGCAGTTCACACTATGACGCGCAGTTAACTGCGTTCTTCATCGACTCGCGAGCCAAGTGATCCACCGTCTAGGGTAATTGTTTACCTATTACAACAATTTGAAAAATATCTTCAGTCAAAGTAAAAAATCTGGACTATTTGCTATTTCACTTACTATCTAATGTCGTCCATTTTTGACAGATACAGGTGATTTTTAATTATGATTACTCCTAGTTCGTATACTAGGCGTGACTTACTTCGGCAAAGCGGAAAGGCAGTATTGATGCATACCTACCTACTATCGAGAATCCCATACATAATCCACCATGATGTACAGATGAAGAGGCAGGTCATCAAGACTGCTACCACATTATGTTACCCGCTATTGTGTCGCACTGCGGGAAAATATAAGATGTTCTAGCCGCTGAAGAAGCACGTAATAGTGTTTTTAACCTCTTTTTCCCTAAATAATCCAGGTATTTGAAAATTATTTATGACAATTGTATGGTCGAAGTCATAAATTTTCACTTTACTACCTTGTCACTTTCATTCACTGACACAATTTTATATACGATACGTGTTATACGTGTGATTGAAGCGTCAAGTAAACGTTTTATCTTTTTTTTTTTGTTATTTGTTTATTCAAGTAGTAATAAACTTTAAAACTTTACTTTGATTAAATATAGTGCATTATTCCCGTTAAATATTACAACAAAATGGTTATTTCACACCGGTTTCTTACATGAAAGGCGCTGCAGTCCGCCCCCATACAGGGTGATCACGCGAGAGTTCTTTCACCCCTGACCCGAACGAATTCTAGTTCGCACTGAATTAGGCTGGCTTTTTGTAAGGCTTAGGTGGCATGCACCTGCATTCAATTACAGGATTTGTATGCGGTTCGCATGTTTGCGGAGGCTTTTGTTTTTGATATACGGACTGCCGCGTCGACGTGCTTCAATATATTGCCGTGGGTTTAGGTTGGCATGAAGTATTCCGTGAATACTTTGTGAATTTAAAAGTAGAACACAAACTGAACATTAGTGACAGACGTTTGATTTTGAATTCATGTGATTTATGTAAAATTGTGTAATTTTATGGGTTGCCTAATGTTTTACCAATTCATCATTAAAAAAAACTGTATCATTAAGTATACTTACTTACTGCCGCTTAATAAAATTTAAAATGTGGTCAAAAGTCAATAACATATCTAATAAGGCCATGTTATTTATGTAAGTAATATGTAATGGTTTAAGCACAAATACGTTTTTGCCAAATTAGAGTTTGTAAAATTTTACGATTGGTCAAATGTACGACTCCAATTTTATGATTTATTATTATTAATGCATTTATTTCAGAGTAAAATTCCATAGATTATTATTAGCATATTAAATCTTATTCTTTATTAGTAATTATTTAACAAAAAATGAATTAAAATGAAATGAATTTAATTGGTACTTTTTAAGACAAGTTCCTGCATAATGAACATTTCTTTTCTTTATGTCCTTATTTCAAGTCCGAATTAATGGAGTGACGGATGGTAGTGGTTTTGCATAAAACAGTGAGATAATCATAAGTAGATATAGGTTATAAATATATTGTAAAGATTCATTACGTAATATACGGATCGGATCGCAGGCAAGCTTCTCTAAATTAATTACCTTTCATTCTTAATTGCCAGCAATTAATCTCATTATAGAAAGTCCAATATAAACCTAAAAATAAGTCTCAGTCCGCAAAACCCGCTCTGGCTGTAATCTGAAAATTTCCTATTTCTTCGGCGACAAATAGTTCCACAAGGAATTACGAAGGTTTTGACGATATCGAATTTTCTTTTCCGCTCTTTGTGAGGCTACAAACCAATCTGAAAAGCATTGTAAAAGTGTAATAGGCAGAGAATACAGAAAAAGTCGAAGTCTTGCGGACGATTTACTTTGGCTATGTATAGATTTATTTTTATACTTTGAATGGGACGGATAGTAACAGTAATACCAATCTGTCGTAGGAAGTAAAGAAGTCGTAGGAATTAATAACTACAGGTAGGTATCGTCTATTATTCCGTCATTTACTAAACATTTCCCACAGTGTTTTCCATTTTTAGGGTTCCGTAGTCAAACTAGGAACCCTTATAGTTTCACCATGTCCGTCCGTCCGCAGCCTAGCTCAGAGACTCTTAGTACTAGAAAGCTGTAATTTGGCACGAATATACATATTAGTCACGCCAACAAAGTGGTACAATAAAACCTTTATAAAAAGAAATATTAAGCGTTAAAGCGCTAATTTTTGTTAGAGTCAAGTGTCCCCCCCTACAGTCTTTCAGGTCTTTCAAAAATATTGCGGGTTTGTGCAAACATTTTTTTGACACATTCACTGCCACCGACACGTATATGCGTTCACTTTCAAACAAGTTTGTTTCTAGGCCAGGCTCCCAGGCAGTGAATGTGTTAAGGGATCGGTTTATGGAATATTAAGTTTTAAAGCGCTATTTTTTGCTAAAGTCAAGTTTCCCCCCTCCCCCCCTACAGCCAAAACTACAAATACTATAAATCAGAAAAATATCTTCATTGAAAGCGCATAGTACGAATTTAAATGGAAAACTATCATGACTACTTAAACGAGACACTTCAAAATTCAAATATTAGTTGATATACAAATCAGCCAGCACGACTAGATGCTGCCAGTACGCTACAAGCAGCGGACCTTCAAAATACCTAACAATTTGGAAAGATTCAGTTTCATTAACGAACAGTGTAATTTCCAAAGGCTGTGCTACTTATGACGTAGTTCCTGCTGTTAAGTTACTTCGACGGCGCTTTTACCAAATCTCAAGAAACTTTTCCGCAAGTTTTATAAGTAATTTCCGATAGGCACCTAACACGTAGGCGGAGGCGTCTGGAGTCATGAAACTTTTCACCTGTGTCTAAAGCGATTAAAAGATTATTTTGACGCTAGGGAACCGAAGTGAAATATGTTTACAACACAACACGTTGTTTTTCATTTATGTTAAGATAAGATATATTCATTTGAAATCTTTGTAACTCTTAATTGTAATTTTTATTTTTTTACGTTGCAAAAGGTTTTAAATGTATTATTATTAATTCGTTTTATTTTGTTAATGAGAAGGCACACGAGCACTCAGGTCACCTAATGGTAAGTGGAATCTGAGACCCATAAACATTTGAATTCTCAAGACTATAATTCTAAGACCTCAAGTGCGTTGCCAACCCTGAGGACTAAGATGGAATGCCTCTATGCTAGTAATTTCACCGGTTGTCTTATCCCCACACAGGAACACAAAAATGCGAACAATATTGCTTGGCAGGTAGTAACGAGTTGTTTGTGTGAATTATGCATTTATTTTACTGATTTTCGTTCGTCACCTGGCAAAACATAGTGATACAAGTACCACTGTAACCAGTCTTACCTAAAAAAGCACTTTGACTTTGACTTTGAACTCTCTGTATTTGTTACTTCAGCTATTTTTCAACCTTCGTATTTTTACTTATCCATTTATCCGTAATAATATCCATACTAACATAATAAATGCGAAAGTGTTCCTGTCTGTCCGTCTGTTACCTCTTCAGGCCTGGATCCGAGGCCGAAGAATTTGTGTGATCACTATAATCCAACATCTAAGATTTGCTGAGGAGCCAACGAAATTTTCAAGCAATTTCTGGGCTAAGATTATACACGGTAAAAACGATATCGCCTTTGACGTGTTACCGTATTGTCAACGTTTTGATAACTCATATGTCATTTACAATAATGGCGACAGTGAAATTAACAATTCTAAAACACGTAAAACGCGATGTCGTTATAACGCAGTAGAATAGAGGCCCAGATCTCATTAATGTCTATACAATGGTTACGTTAAATTTTATCGAATTTCACTTCATCGATTGCAGTGTTTTATCGAATTTGATTTTATATGTATATATGGATTTTATTCTTTTACTCGTGATTTACGAGTATGTCACTAATAATCAGTTCCTCATTAACTAGAAACAAGGAAGACTTCAGAACTAAGTTACGCAACTATTAATTATTTACGCCCCAATATTTCGGAGTCGGTAACAAATGTGGGAAATAACCTACTTTGCGGCGCGAACTAACTTAGCTAAACTTACTTACTACACCTTCGAGAAATAACTTCTCGCAGTATCATTAAGTAAGCATATGGCTGGTGGAGTCTATTTCAATCCAGCTTAACAAGTTGTGTACCTGTAGACGTTTAAGTTAGTTTGTTTTACATAGTTTAAACAATATATAACCCTTTTAACGTCCTAAGGCCCAACGAAAAATTCTTATTATTTTGTCGTTGAACTAACGTAGGTACACCAAATTCCAGCTAAATCAGTCCCCAGGAAGTAGTTCAAATCTTCCTTGCAATATTTGACCCGGAAAAACATACAAACATTGAGAGTTATCCCCCTTGGTCGCTTTAACACCTTTGACAGATTAGTGCAGCAGTTCAAACATGACGTTAAAGTGACAAAGAGCTAAAGTGTGCAGCTACTTATAAAGCCAGTACAATACCTGCCTATCAAGTAGTACATAGTCTACAAATACTTTGTTTACCATTAATATGTCAGGGACAATGGTTTTAGGCTAACTTCGACTTACTCGGACTCTTTCATGTTTCAAAAAAGCGGAAAATTGTTTTCGTTCCGTGACATTCTTTTTAAAACGAAGCGAAACTGAAAGTAGAATGACAAAATGCGATTATGAAGTCTTGTGCCGTGACTAAAACTCCATAAATATCACAGTTTTCTTTTTGGCATCCATAAAATTCAATATTTTACGACATGCTGCTGTACAAACAACTGATATATTCGTGACGTTACTGGTCTGTATGTATTTTAGTTTCACTGCATCAAAACGGTTTTATTATTATGAAATAATGAAAACCTAAACGATTTGAATTTTATAAAGAACTAGTTGGTGCCTGCGAGTTCGTCCGCGTCGAAGTCGGAAGCTCTTTCCTCGGGAACTGTCCTCTTTTCTGGGCTAAAAGTTACATAATATGTACTTTCCCTGGACACAATACCAAACTCCATACCAAATTTAATTGCAATTGGTTCACCGGTCAAATGTATAACAAACAGAAAAAGTTACATTTATAATAACGTCGTTCGGCATTCAGTACCGCGAATGTCAAATTGCGTCATTTTGCAGAAGAGACAAAAAACAAATTTTATTATAATGTATGTATGCTTTTCTATATGTTAAAATATTGTTATTACACTTTAATACTATTACATACTTCTTATTACTAATACCATCAATTTAAAATTTACGTGTATACATTTCCAATAATGCACATAGGTGGTATTTAACTAACAGTCTTGGTCAAGAGTGAAGTATTCGCGGATTATGCCAGACGACATTCGCTCTTATGACTTAGGAAGAAAATTAAATAACATGAAGTAGAGTTAAAACATGGTTAAATCTAATCCGCGATAATGACTTTCACATAATATTTTTTAACTTATGATTGAATACTATAATTATTGTACAAAAAATACGTTTCTAATCTACATCCAAACTTTAACCATTATAATAATATATAGTTTTAAGCGTAAAGTATTGAAATAATGTAAAACAACTTAACTTCAAAAGAGGCTCGAAACGTATTCCATCGGCTACTACGGCGGCACTGGCGTATTCGAGGTAATGCTGAAGCAAGAGGGACATAATCACATTCGCGGTAATATTCTTGTCGTGTTTTCTTAATTTTGAGTAGCTTTTTGGTCATAGTTTCAATATAGAATCGCGTTTTTGTTAGTACGATAAGCGCGTAGTAGTATGATTTTTAGGGTTTCGTAGCCAAATCGCAAAAAACGGAACCCTTATAGATTCGTCATGTCTGTCTGTCTATCCGTCCGTATGTCACAGTCACTTTTTTCCGAAACTATAAGAACTACACTGTTGAAACTTGGTAAGTAGATGTATCTGTAAACCGCATTAAGATTTTCACACAAAAATAGAAAAAAAAACATAAATTTTGGGGGTTCCCCATACTTAGAACTGAAACTCAATTTTTTTTTCATCAAACCCATACGTGTGGGTTATTTATGGATAGGTCTTCAAAAATGATATCGAGGTTACTAACATCATTTTTTTCTAAACTGAACAGTTTGCGCGAGAGACACTTCCAAAGTGTTGAAATGTGTGTCCCCCCTGTAACTTCTAAAATAAGAGAATGATAGAACTAAAAAAAATATATGATGTACATTACCATTACCATGCAAACTTCCACCGAAAATTGGTTTGAACGAGATCTAGTAAGTAGTTTTTTTTTAATACGTCATATAACATTGATCAACGCTACAACGAACTTTTATATTATGTTACTTGCTGCTACGGAACCCTTCATGGGCGAGTCCGACTCGCACTTAACGCTTTTTTTTCACATTTCCGGTACTGAATGCCGAACGACGATAATTTATAAGTTTGTAGTGCATATCATACATATTTATAGACTCACACGCATGCATACACACATACCTTCACGCCTGTCTCCCAATGAGGTAGGCAGAGACTATGGAGCGCCAAGTGCACCGATCTATTCGTACAAATTTATCTTCTTTAATATTCATCAATCTCTTCATGGCCCTATGTTTTTTTTTGCGATGTTGTAATTGTAATAATAATGTTGTATTTGGACGCAAACGCTTCTATATCTCTTTCGGATTGACGTGACGAGTTTTGTGGCTACAAAAAGTTTAGTTGTGTTACAAACGATTGCCTACTAAATTTATCAGTACGGCCTTATTTATGTGTGTGTATATTCTTTATTACGTCATTGCGTTAGGGAAACATTTCAACGAGAAATACATTTCTTATTTTATCCGTCGTCATGATCATGGCTTACACGAAACCTTACCTGTTTTAAATTTAAAAGGTGACTTAATCCTGCCTATCGTCTTACAATTTCCTCAATTATACCTGGAAGAGATCCTTTAAAGGGATAAGTTCGCCATTGTACATGTTCATGTTTAGTTGATGTACCCATGAACTTAGTTGTTATTGGTTTTTTGTGCAATAAAGAGTTTACATATTATATACATAATCCCTTAAACTCATGAATTGTTAATGTAACAAGGGCTCTAGTCTACTCTGTATAGCCTAATTGCTTTTGACATATTATCGTATTGCTTTTAACTCGGCCGCCATTACAGTCCAGTAAAAAACTATTTTTTTTTATGGTAATGAGAAGGCACACGAGCTCTCAGGCCACCTGACGGTTAGTGGGATCGGAAACCCATAGACATTTGAATTATCAGGTCTAAAATCCTAAGGCTTCAAAATTTGTAGCCAACCTTTAAGACTAATATGGAATGCCTCTAAGCTAGTAATTTCACCAGTTGTCATATACGCTCACTGGATCACAACAATGCGAACACTGCTGTTTGACGTTATTATATCACGTTGGAAGAGATCCGTTGAGTTCCTGCATCGATCAATCACATCATCCATGTAATTAGAAAAGTTACAAACCTCCGTTCGTTTTTAACGCATTCACTGCCACCGACGCATATATGCGTTCACTGTCATACAAGTTTGTTCCTAGGCCACGCCCCCTGGCAGTGAATGACGTCAATGAATGATGTAAATGACGCGTCACTTAATTGGGACCTTTCCTCGAGTCGAATAGTTCGCAAACTTATTTGGAAACTTGGAAAAAACTTAAGCACTTTGATCTTGAGAACGGAAATGGAGAAGTGCGTCAGAAACATCTCCCTCGCCTCAGGCCTGTCCTTTACATTTGTGTTTAACGGAAACAAATGGTATCAAGTTTTTTAAAAAGGTTCGACAGAGACTTATACTTTTCTGTTTCAACATCTTAAGGATCTGAATTTATGTACCGAAAACTTTTAAAAGCTGCAAGCTTACAATTTATAAAATATTTTTTTAAACAATTAGGCTTCTGTAACATTTTGGATTAAGGAGTTAAATCACTTAAGATTTTAAAATTTACAACAAATACTTCTCTTGGAGATGCCTTCCCTAACTTTCGATTAATAATAAAACCTAGCTACCTAAAAACCTCCGACAAAATACAGCGTTTTAATTAGAACAACAATGAAATCTGCCTTTTAGACGCCAAGGCGATGGCGGACAAATTTAATGAACATTGAACAGGTTAAACAGGACACACAACACCCTCTTCAGTAAGTCTTTGGTGAGTGCTAAAACGAGTTCCTGTGAGAACGTTGTAGGTTTTTCTTGTTGTTTATATCATGGAGAGGGCAAAATAAAACACAGCCCACGTGATGGTAAATTGGATCTGAGTTTCAAAAACATTTCCAATCTTAAGGCTGCATACCTAAGACTGTAAATACATTGCCAACCTTAGAGCCTAAGGTGGAATGCCTTTATGCTAGTTCTTTTTACGGTTGTGTCCTCCATATCCAGAACACACTGGGATGTGGACACTTATACTTGGTGGTAGGTGAAACGATAAGATTGTGGTAGCGATCTGGCCCGACCCTGGACAAGATACTTCTTACCCTTTATACTTATGCTTTATTTACCTATAATGGTTGCATTTAGTTTATTACTTCGCGTACAATGGAATCCTCAAAAAGGTAAGGCGGTAGCCTGAGATAAATAATTAGAAGAGTTTCATAATGTTTTCTAATTATGTTTTTGGTGGTAGGTTAAAGGATATGATGGTGGTAGCGATCTGGACCGACCCTGCACGAGATACTTCTCTTTATATATTTATATTCTATTAGCTTCTGCCCGCAACATCGTCCAAATAGATGTCGATGATCGTTATTCCGTCGGCCCCTTTCAAATTTTCCGTGATAAAAAACCTATGTGTTAATCCTTGGTATAAGCTATCTCCATTTCGAATTTCACCCAAATCCGTCCAGTCGTGGCAGCGTGAAAGAGCAACAGAGTAACATCCATACATCCCTCCATACAAAGTTTCCTAGCTGTTTATAATATCAGTGGAATTAATAATGGTTGTATTGGGTTTATTATTACGCGTACAACGGAACGTGAAATGGTTAAGTAATCTGAGATAAATTATAAGGCAAAGTTTAATGTTGTGTTTTAATTGTGTTTGTGTGGTAACTTTTACGCAAGTATTGATTACACGAGGAAAATAAAGATCATAAAGAGCTCTTTACATATTTAAGGTCTCCATGATACTAGATCTAAAATTGGGTGAAAGGACATGTCTTCATTAAATATTAACCCTGTCTACGCTCGCCGCAAGTAAGCAGCTGATACCTAAATCGTCGAACATCACGATTATATTTTGTAGCATGTTATGTATGTAAACACTTTACAATACAATACAAATACTCTTTATTGAACACCAAAAATTAAAAATTAAAACAGAACATGGATCAGTACAAACAAAAGGGATAACAATTATAAAAGTTCTAAACTATACTTCGCATACCTACCAATAATGTTTTAAAATACATCTTATCGTAATCAAAAAAAAATGGCAAAATATTCCTGACAACAATATGGTATAGTCGACGTCATAAATATGTTTACACTTTAGTACCTTGTCACTTTAATTCACTGAAACAATTTCATGTATAATATATGTAACTGTCTCAGTGAATGATAGTGACAAAGTACTAAAGTGTAAACATATTTATGACTTCGACTGTACAAGTATCATGAAGATGTTTTCGCGAATTTAGTTTGTCACGGTGATTTAGTCTTAATATTATTTTTACGTAAGGTATAAGACATCATAAAAGTAATTTGGTGCATAAAACTCACCGACTACGTGATAAAGCTAAGCGCCACTTACAACGTCTGTTTAGAGACAATCTTGCAATCCAATTTCGTTTTATGGACCATTTCTCGCTGAAGTTTTCATTGGCTTTAGTTTCGGTAGTGAAAAGGTGGTTGAGAGAAATTGTTTTAGGCTTATAAATATCAAAAGCATCAATGGATTTGAAAGATACTTTTTAGGGCTCTAATTGTACATTTTTTTTTCCATTTAACTATCGTATTGTAAACATAATGATAGCTCTTATTGGGTAACTCATCACTTCATCAAATGTATAATTTCATCGAACGCTATTTTTTGCTGAAACCGTAATGTTTTCAGGGTATCTTAAACATTAATTATGTAGGTTAGGATAGCTTAGATGTTTAAGATACTATGAAAACATAATGTTTTCACCAGAAAATAGCGTTCGATGAAATTAAATTCTATAAAATGATACATTCGATGAAATTATAGACACCCGTATTATTGCAATAGTGGAAAAAGGCAGTGAAGAAAGGGTTTCAAATGAACTGTTAAAATAATTTGTGGTAGGAAGAGGAGTTTGGTCCTGTATATGGGTAAGGAACAAAAAGTTGGCCACGCTAACTCACTCAATTAAATTAAATTAATTAATTGTATAAAATGACATTAGCATTTTGTTAAATTGTTTTTAGTGTTAATTTGTCGAGTTTAGTATACCCTTCTGGTCATGTATAACTAGTTTTTAGAGCCCATCAGGCGTGTATGTAACAGGCTTTGTAAGAAATTTATTGGTGGGTAGTTTGCACAATGTAATTAAAGAGCAAAAGGTAAATTTATTTAGTTCCGCTTGAAAACGAAACCTGTAACCTGTGTCTCGAAACGTCCGGGATGTTAGTTAAAATAATATACGCGATTAAAATCCATTTAAATCGTTTTATTTAATGAGTAACAATCGCGGAAATCGAAGGCAACATTATTTTCACTCAATTAAACATTTCCGCTGTGACACGAAAATTAGCCATACATTTGTAGGATAATTTTCGTGTCACAGCGGAACTTTTTTCACTTAACTCTGGTCCAAATATTTGGTCCTTACCCATATCCAGCGTTATTTACTCACCATCTTAAATAATCCTTATGTAAAAAAAAGAATAAAATGAGAACAATAAAAAAAAATTGAAGCCGTATTAAAAAACAACTCATCAACTCAACCTGAGTTTCCTGAAAATATCTCCTCAATTTTTCCCATTCTCAAGTATCGACAAAGTGGGGAGGCCAACAACGAGGACAAGTACTGTCGACAAATTTTGGCAGAACTTCATTATTTATAACACCAGTGCCAGATTTTCATACAATTTCTTAAGAAACACATGAGGCTGATATTTACTGATATTTATTAGTGAATTAAAGAGCTGTCAACACGTATGGTTTTGTCAAGCTGTTAATTAGTTGGGGAGTTATTGGGGTTTTCGGCACACTTTTTTTAAATTAGTGGCCTGGAGGGTATGGTAAAACAGTACCTTAAAAACCGATATAGCGGACAAATTCAATAAAAAACATACTACGTAGAAGTATGGACGCTAAAAATAATTTACTTAATAAATCGAGTGTCACGTTGTCAATCTGTTCATGCTGCCTGAGCACGTTAATCTCCTTAACCACTGAACAGAAACCTAGATAACACTTGTAGCAGGTCTTTATTGTTTGCCATAATTATTTTTAGTTATAACCAGACGTAGGAATCCACGGGGCAAAGTTTTATGACAGGTAAGGACTTCCCATATCGATATACTCAAATTATCGATGCTTATTCCGTATACTAGTGATCGCCCCTAGAATTGTGTGTATTTTTTTGTAAGTATTTTTCTGAAGACGAGTTCTGAAGTTTTTCTGAAGTTCACACAGAGCAAATTTTGAATAATCGCTTGGGTGTAAAATTGCACTATGGAGTACACTTAGTTAGTATTATCTCTTTACCAAACCTCTTTAGGTAATTAGATAGAAGTAGTTTACCTATTTAGACATTAACTATGAAACAAAACTTGGAGAATAATGGGACAGTTAAGTAATGAAGAAAAAACTATGATGATGAGTAAAGTTTCAAAAATCTAATGAGTAAAGTTTCAAAAATTAACTTAGAAGAGAATTACGTTATTATTTTGCTTTGCTTATTATTATTTATTTATTTCATGTAACATAATTGACACATAATTTTGTTAGAAAGAATAGGTACCTACTTAGTCTAAGGTGTCAGGTTGTATTAACCTAAAACAATATGGCACTGGTAGAAGAATGCAGTCCCAATAAAAACCCAAACCCAACAAAACTTAGAGCGATCACTAGTATGTGGTACAAACATCGATGATTGTTTATCGATATGGGAACTCCTTACCTGTCATTAAATTTTGCCCCGTGGATTCCTACGTCTGGTTATAACATATTTTTTTGTAAAATTGTTACCTTTTAGATTTTTTATAAATCAAACATCAAACTTAGGTTTGCCTAATCTAGGCCCGTATTAAAAAACTTATCTCGGTTTAAACGCCCGTCTCAAGATACGTCAAAAATGACAGTTTTCTATGGTTTGACGTTTACTTTGACATATCTTGAGATGGACATTTAAACCAAAATGAGTTTATTAATACGGCCCTTAGTCTTATCTACACATCCGACATACAAGAATTTCTGAAAAGTTTACGGTTCCAGCGATATTAAAACTATGACTATCAATAATTACCAGTGATCGGAATAGGTAGTGCAATTTCGGGTGAATGACTTTAAACATTATACTTAATATGGATAAGAACCCAGATTCCGGGACTCGTATTATTTCACAGAATATTTTCTTGACATGACCTTAATTGAAGTTAAATGGGAACATGCGAAAAATCTAAAAAAAATATGTTATTGTAAACATTTTTTTACTTTTTGTCATTGCAAGTGTTCACATATTTCGTCAATGCGATATTCTATGCAAGCAAAATAATCGTTTAAATCATATTTTAATAACATTTCTGAATTAAACACAAACTTTAACACTTTGCAAATGTAATCCCGGAGTTACAAGCTATATCCATACTAAACTTACGCACCGAAGTCTCGCGAAATTGCACTACCTATTACGATCACTGATAATTACGTAAGCAAAGACACTATAGGACAAACAAAATTGAATATAACAGACTCCTTTTGTAGCAACACGGAGGTCCATTTATGGTTTTATGTTCAATAACAAATCGGAGCTCGTTTTTTTATAAGTTCAACTAAGGTTAAGGTATGTTAAAATGTGACAAAATCAATGCGATAAGTAAATATAAGCAACGCAAATAAATAAATTAAATAAACTTATGGATTAAATGCAAAATTAACAAAATTTGGTATCTTAAAGGTGCATATCGTTTCCAAACTCTGTGAAAAAGAATGTTAAAGTTGTGTTTTTTTAACAACATTCGTAGGTAATAAAAACAGGAAATAAACGTGTTTGATACCGTCACAGTTGGTCATCACTACTGCCTTAATGGAAATGGATTATTAGCGTTCCCAACTCCCCTAAAACTGTGCAGCTGAACTATTAGAAAAAACGTACAACGAGCAAAGTTTTACCTTTTTTTTGAGCTCTATTTGGATAAAGTTAAGGTTGGGGATGATATAATACGGGTGGTTGGCTGTACTAATCGATAGCGGCAAATATAGCCTGTGACGGTCAACGGCCGAACATTGATATGCAGCGATTTAAACACCGAGAGGTTTTTATCTTTAATCTTCAGTATTGCGAACACTGAAGTAGAATTTTACTAAACTATTTAATTGGCTTACAAATTTTAGATAACTTTACTGGACTGAGATTATACACAGTAAAAACGATATTGCTTTTGACGTGTTTCCGTATAGGTAACGTTTTGATGACTTTTATTTACTTGACAGTAATGTCGGTACAGTTAACCTTTAAGAAGGCAGAGGCTCTATATTGACCACATTACCATAAACTGAATTTGAACTTTACTACTTACATTTTATGATACAATTTTAATTGTATTTTCCTTAAATATAACATCTATTATAATTACTCTTCAGAGAATTGCGATTCCATGACTATTTCATTTTGGTCTAGTATTTTTACTTAAACGGGGCCTTATTAAGGGTTAAAAACGATACTAAAACACGTCAAACGCAATGTATGTATGTATGTATGTATGTATGTAAACTCTTTATTGCACAAAAATATAAATATTACAATAATTATTATAATAATATAATAATAATAATTATTATAATTATAATTAATTATTAATATTATATTATTATAATAATTATTGTTATTATTAATATTATATTATTATAATAATTATTGTTATTATTATGTCGTTTTAACCCAGTAGAGTAGAAGCCCTGGGCCTCTATTCTGCTGCGTTATAGGTAAGGTTATAACGATATCGCGCTTGACGTGTTTTAGAATCGTTCATGTCACATTCACCATTATTGTAAATGACATAAGAGTTATCAAAACGTTGACAATACGGAAACACGTCAAAGACAATATCGTTATCACCGTGTAGAATCTCAGCCCTGTCCATTTTAGTGTTGGTAGGACCTCGTCCGGATCGCTACCACCATCTCAACCCACAAGAGGGCGCCGAGCGTCCAGTGACTGCCTCATTACTTTTGTTGTGATTTCATATACTAAAGTATTATCTTAAAATCAAAGAGCGCTTCACTGTTGTACAAATGAATACTTACTTGTAAAATAAAATGAGACTAAGTTTTTTAGGTTAGGTTTTTATTGACAGTGTATTACCGACTGACGTTAAATATTATCAAAACACGTTACCAGCAAATTGTGCAAAATGTGGTTACAGAATTATCAACAAGTTTTTTACAGTTGTTGGCAATTCTGTAGCTCTGCCTACCCCATTCTGGGAATGAAGGCGTGACTTTATTTATTTATTTATTCATTTATTTATTTATTTATTTATTAAAGGAAATCCAACAGATGCAGTTAAAGAATAGAGCAAATGATTAAGAAATACAGAACCAATTAAAGGATCTCACATATAGTACTTGAACACTTATTAAAGTTGAACTTAAAACTACTGAGTGCCACACACCGACACAGAAGCAAATGCATTATGGTTATGTACTTATGTATCTACGTTACCAGCGAGCGTGTACTATATTAGCGCTCTGCGTTCCCTTTTCATAACATCGACATCCAACATGTTCTTAGTAACCCAGTGACCCAGGTACCTACTTAAATTTATTCACCCTTTTAAGGGGCCCTCACAAATCGTGACAGTGGGAATCTTATATCACTTATTTCTGGCTTTCCGTATAGCCCGTAGTATGCCATCATTTGGATTTGTATCCATGCGAAGAGGTTAGGTTAGCAGTAAAAAATGAATAAATATTTGCTCATTAGATGAGTTTTTCAATGATATGAATATATTGTACATATTATAACACTATACTATACTTTTACGTACGTAGGGGTAGGTAACTGATGGATATACACAATTACACCGATAATTAAAAGTTAGACTTAACGCACTCTCTTAACCTTTACAATCAATTATCGCACAATATTATTCGCACTGTTCGCTCCCCAAGTAAAAAATCATCCGTATCTGCAATCGTTTCGCCTTTTATAGTCCCAGTCTCCGACTGTTCTAGAATGCCTTTACCTACCTATATTATATCAACAACGCTATGTTATCGGCATAGTTAAGGTTGTACATTAGATACATTAATGCGAATTCCATGTAGGTGCTAATGAGCTACTTGATACAGTCTTGTACAAGTTGACATTCAAACATTGCTCCCAATTGTATGGTACCATAACCCTCCGATTTAGATGACATGTGATTTGGTATGAAGATAACTGAGGTATCGTCTTGGGTCGTCCCATTAGTTTTTTGTCAAGTTCTTAACTCATTCTGATTTCGTCATCCATTCCTCATTCGTCACTTTCGGTGGTAGTCTTTGTTGTCTTTGGTCATATTCGTTGTTTGTCTTTTTCTTATTTCGGGTCATTCCGTCCATCGGTCCATCTCTTTCTTAGTCTCATTCGTTATTCGTCCTATCGTCTTTGGTCTTATTCTAAGATCATATTTTTCTTGTTTGGCCTCTTTAGAAATTGATCTTATTCTTTATTGGACACATTTACTATTTGCCCCGTTTGATATTCGCAATTTAATTATTTTTTTCTGGCCTCTAGAATCATGAAAATCGCGGAAATAGAAATTATGAAAATTATGAAGTATAAAAATGTCTACTGTTCTTATTTAGGGTTCCACTCCTTTGTACGAGCAAATTCGGCTCCTAGTAAATAGTGATCTGGGGTTCTAGACAAAACGCTTCGATATCCGCTGTCGAAATTTGTTATCGAGAAAATGTATGAAAGTGACAAATCCTGATAAATATCGTCGTTATTATCGTTAATTGACCAGTAACGTAATAGCGGAGTTTGTATAACTAAAGCGGGCATTGAGACGAAAACTGTATAAGACGAATGATGAATAGACCTAAAAACGAAAGTGACTTATTGCTAATGGGACCAACAACGAACGTGTCGAGAAAAAATGTGACGCCTTACGAATGAGTCTAAAAAATAAAGAGACTAACACCGAACATGTCAAAAGAAGAAGAGACCAATATCGAATGAACCTGAATAAGAACCAGACAAACCACAACTATGACCCAAAATGACAATGACTAACAGCGAAGGTGACGAATGAAGAATAGATGGCGAAAGCAGAATGAGACGACTTAAGAACTTGACAAAAAACGAATGGGACGACCCTAGACGATACTATAACTGAGGACCCGGAAAAGGATATAAAGTAATTTTTATCTCGTAACATAGGACACTTCTCGAGGGAATAGAGATCAACGATTTCTAAGCAGACGAAGTTGCAGAAATAGCTAGTCTCCTATAAATACAAAACTAGTTTTTAACTAATAGAGCAATTAAAAGGCCTTTAAGAGATTAATTTCATGCTGTTAAAAACTAACGAGCGAACTTATAATGAAGGATTAAGTTACGAAGTTCGATGATTAAAAAACGTATAAGTCTTGAACCGTGTTGGCATCTTTCTGAAACCATTATTTGTTCATCCTTGAACTCATTGCAACTAATCCGTAGCGGAGATCAAATTATGCTGGTCCTTTGAACTTTAGGGCGACCAAACGCGCTTGATCTCTGCTTCCAAACGTTGCAACGATAAAAGTAGTTTCAATAATGGTGGTTCTCAGTGCATTTCACGTGTTTTACGCTCCCTGGCACTGCTAGAGGAAAATCAATTAAAATGTACACCAGTTTGGATCCCTTGGCAGTAATTGGTACCATAATTGACAACGAGCTCTCTAAGGATTGTTCAGCTCGTACACAGCGTGCTTTGCTTTAGTTATATCACTTAAGTCAATTTGCATGCAATCTATGTCAATTCTCTATTTTATTTCTCCCGTTGCCAAAAAAGAGGGTTATAAGTTTGACCGTTATGTGTGTAAGTGTCTGTCTGTGGTACCGTACCTCTTAAACGGGTGAACAGATTTGGTATCGGGTTTTTTTATTTGAAAGCAGGTTTTTTACCGGTGGTTCGTAGATATGTTTTATCAAAACCGGTTCTGCCGTTTCATGGTCGACAACTGGTTTCTTAGATGCGGTAGGGATCTTAGACGTATAATGGGTATTTACTTTACCTTCAAACACATTATGTGTCACATGTGTAATAAAAATAAAATTTAAATTAAAATAACCCCCGACACGAATAAACACGAATAATGCTATAAAAAGTAAGAAATATGGGCCTGGTCCTTTAACTTCAATTATCTAGTTAATTAAAAAATATCTAGTTCCTAAATATGGCCTGACATTCTAAAATTTTATTTAGTAGATTCTTTTTGTGGATTAAAATGTTTTATCTCGATTAACTGTGAACAAAATTTACCATACCATAAAAGAAAAAAATATAGTGACATGACTTTGCAAAAACGCCTTCTCTACACGTAATTTATACCCTACCCTATTTATACCCTTATTACCTAATGAATACGAAAATACATTGCAGTTATAGAGATTAGCTATCTGTTTGTTGTTGGAAAAGTCGAGAGGAAAATTTCCGGCAGCGTACCGGATTTGCAAAGTTGAAGCGACATTTGATTTTATTATTAGATATTAATTATTTATGCTGCGGAATGAAATGCCAGATATTAAAAATCTGTTCCGATATTAAAAAGCGGAATGTCGCGGAGACATTTTGATTGCCGCGGGTAAATAAATTTCAGAACACTGCATTTCGTTCTGAAACATCTCAGACAGATTATTTTCACGCTTTGATATTCATGCATCTTATCTTATAGATGGGGCCTTTCGGATACATTTCGACTCCTTTAGGAACTTTTCGCACTTTTACAATTATAATGACCTAATTCAAACATTTTCAGCTTCGATTTCGAGTCATAAATTTAGTACTATAGAGTCCTAAATCGAAATTCAAAATATTTGGATTGGGTCACTATAATTCTAAAGATGCGTTTTGTGCAATCACCCTCTTACACACTCATCTGTTCGAATATGCAGCTTTTCTTGAGATGTTTTTTCTATACCGTAAGAGCATCGGGTAATTTACTTAACTAGTTACTTTGTATAGTATACTTTAAATAAATAAATAAATCACAGGACAATGTCACACAAATTGACCTAGTCCCATACTAAGCTCTAGGCTTGTACTATGGGTACTAGACATGATAAACTTACTTATAAAGAGAAATTCATACTTAAATGCATAGAAAACATCCAAGACTCAGGAACAAATACTCGTGCTCATCACATAAATATCTGCCCTTAACGTTACGCTACACTTTACATTAAGGTGGATTGTTTGTAATTTTCATATTATTTAAATTTTGGGAAATCTGAAAAACAAATGATGCTAGGTTTTAGTACTTACTTATTTAATTTTGCGACCTTAACCCGACTGCGGGGGTTCGAACTCCATCGAAATGTCCATGTAACAAATAATTCAATTCTTCATAATTATGATGTACTTTAACTGAGAAGTGAAATAATAGAGTAAGTAAGAGATAAGTAAGCCTTAAACAACTAATCTTAAATTAGCCGCAGCTTAATTTGTACACGTAGTCGGGCTTACCATGCACCTCAACTTTTTGTAGCGATTTCAGATAGCAGTGATTAGATGTTTCAATTTAAAGAGTTAGTGATTTCGTCGACTAAACTAGGCGACATTAAGTCAAAACTGACAATGATAGTATAACGTGACCTTTAAACAGGGCCTCTATTCTACAGCGTTATAACGATATCGCGTTTAATGTGTTTAAGAATCGTTTATGTCACAGTCGCCATTATTGTAAATGACATACGAGTTTTCAAAACATTGTCAATACGGAAACAGGTCAAAGACGATATCGTTATTACTGTGTAGAATCCCAGCCCTGAGTAATCGTCTCCTAGTAACTTTAATTTACTCTAACTTTAACAACTGTATTATCCCTCTGATTTCACTAAAAACGTTTTTAAATACAAATAATAATTATTAACGATGCTTAAAGATGTTAATCTCAATAAATCGGCTACGTCAGTGTAAATTTGGATATTTGAAAATAAAGGGATTCCACGCGATGAGAAAAGTTTATGATAAGAGACCCTGTAGGCCACAGGACGAAATTTTGGTTGAGAAATCTTAGCTAAAGGACCTCGACTCTTTTTAACTCGGTAAAGTCATATTGCTTTTGACATGTTATTACATTGTCAACATTATTATTTTATGTGTGTGTGTAGTTCTTATTTACTTGACAGTAATGGCAGCTGAGAACTTGCCTTCTTATCGTATTGTTTTTATATGTTTTTGAGGACACATTGGCCTAGTTGGAAGTGAAACTGTCTCCGAAGCCGGCTGTCCCGGGTTCAAACCCCGATAAGGGCAAATACTTGTGTGATAAGTACGAGTATTTGTTCCTGAGTCTTGGATGTTTTCTATGTATTTAAGTATTTATTTCTCTATCTAAGTATGTTTAGTTCTAGTACCCATAGTACAAGCCTAGAGCTTAGTTTGGGACTAGGTCAATTTGTGTGACATTGTCCCGTGATATTTTATTTTTATTTTATATGCTTACGAAAAGTCAAAGCCTCAAGAGCATGCCAACATCGGGAGCGTTGTCAAACTATATTGGCAAACTAGAGAAGTAAGGAGTAGAAGAAGAAATAAGCGATCAACATAATGCTAAAAAAATCTTTGCATGAAACTTATTATAAAGTAAATCACCGAGAATTCGTTTCAATTTGCAATAGAAGCCAAAAATAAGCACATTCATTTCAATAAATTTGATCATTTGAATAATATAGCGCATCAAATTAGAATTTAGAATAATTTCGATTGCTCTCCCCTAAATGCCTTCCAAAATCTACGACCTGCCTAATGCCGCCTATATTTCACACTAAGTGAGCATTACCTGTGCGTGCCTTTGGTGACTAATGTGTATGAGTGCCATGTTTAACATGTTGCGAGCAACATAGAGTTAAGTGGGGCCATTTGTATGTTTAGCAGCGCAAATTTGCTTCAGTTTTCAGGAAAAATAACTTTTTAGGGCTTCGTAGTCAAACTGTCCGTCCGCAGCCTAGCTTAGAGACTCTTGGTAGTAGAAAGCTGTAATTTGGCATAAATATACATATTAGTCACGCCAACAAAGTGGTAAAATACACGTAACGTGGGGATGTATTTCTTTTTCTAGTCTACCGTCGTGTGGCATCGTGTGGTGTGGTGTCTTTAGATAGGTCTTTCAAAAATATTGCGGGTATGTGAAATATTAAGCTTTAATGCGCTTATTTTTGTTAGAGTCAAGTGTCCATCCCCTACAGCCAAAACAACAAATACTAAAAATCTGAAAAATATCTTCAATGATAACGCATATAGTAAATTTAAAAGGAAAGTTATCACGAATCATTAGTTCTTGAGATAAAGGCGATAAGTGTTTACACCTACTAAAATCATGTAAGGCGGCACCAAAACTCTTTAAATAGAAAATTGGTTATTATTTGTATCTTTTTATATTTGTAGTACTTAACGGAGGCGGAACCCAACATTGAGCAAGGTTCAACATGCAGCCCGGTTTTTTTATATCTGGCAACAAGGCCCGTAATTGCAAATACCTTACGGACAGAATATAACATGTAACAATAAAAAACAAAATACTAAATCATTACTATTTACTTATGTGTTATATTTCTGTAAAATAAAGACTACATACATATGTGTATGCGGCGAGCAAATAACGAAATCGTCACGAAGGCCACGAAATCGCCAAAATTATAACACCCCACTTGGCCAGGATTCCTCCTATAAATACGTTGTTAGTCAAAACGACTTACGTACATCAATTACGTTTATCGAGCTTCATATTTGAATATGAAGAAAGGTCGTCTACAAATTTCAAAGCATAAAAAAAAATTAAATTATTAAAATGGTAATATTTGCTAGTTCTACGAAACATTTTCCTTGGAATTATTACCATGTCAGCCGACAAACATTGCCGTTAAACTGGTCCCTGTGCTTTGAAAACGGCAAAAAAACATTCAAGAAGCTTTATTCTCTTGAATAAAATAATACTCACCATTCACAGAAAACGTATCCATGGGTTTTGTAAGCACTTCGTAAGGCAAAGGGAAACATCGCTCGCTCAAATCGCAAATTTCGCCTGCCACTTCCCTTTACCTGATCAGATCAAACATGCATGCGTTGGGAATATCATTGGAGCGAGGTTGTGAACTCGATAAGTGGTTTTGGAAGGGAGAGTGCGAATATGTTGTAGAATATAACAGCAACAGTAGAGCTCACAATCTTGAAAAGCTGCCTAATTGAGAAGGCACGCACTAAAATGTGTTTTGTACCTTCCGACGGGACTACTTCAACTTGCTGGATCTTTGCGTTCGACGCAGCGCTGTGTTAAGAGAATCGTAACACAGGACTTTTATTCTACTGCGATATAACGATATCGCGTTTGACGTGTTTTAGAATAGTTTATGACGGTCACCATATTTTAAATGACATGAAGGTTATCAAAACGTTGACAATACGGAAACACGTCAGAGACGATATCGTTATTACCGCGTCATTTTTCGTTAAGTATGCAAGTCAAGTGATTTAGTGAGACCTTGTTTGGGATCAGTCAAACCACCACTGGTGTTACCACTATCTTGTCTATTAACGCACCACTGGTGAAATTACTAGAACAAGAGGCGTTCCATCTTACTCCGAGGGATGGCAACACGGTGCACTTCCTTTCCACCGAACAACGTTTCCCAAACTGATTAATTTCCCAAGCGTATCATTTAGCATACTTACTGCTTTTTTCCGGAACCGTAAATATTTCAGGATTTATTTCTGGACCATCGTGTACAGCCCTATAGGTTAGGATAGGTTAGTTTAATCCTGAAATAGTTTAGTAGTGGTAGGACCCTGTGCGAGGTCCGTCCTGATCGCTATCCACCATCTTATCCATTAACCCACCGCCAAGCAACAATGTTTATATTGTTGTGTTCCGGTGTGGGGATAAGACAACCGGTGAAATTACTAGCATAGAGGCATTCCATCTTGAACACATTTGAGGTCTTAGGATTATAGTCTTGTGAATTCAAATGTCTACGGGTCTCAAACTCCAATTCAAATCAGGTTTATCAAAAAATACAGCTTCGGAAAAAAGCAGTACTTATGCCAAATGATATTGTTGGGAAATGACTCAAGTTTGGGAAACGTTGGGTTGCAGAAAGGCAGTGAACTAATCGTGCTGAATAACGGTCAAATTTTTTTGACTTGATTTCGATTTGATTTTTTGATTCAGTTCAGTCACGTTTTTCTGCCTAAGGGTCAATTATGCAGCTGTCCTTCTCCATGCCATAAAGAAATTCATGTTAACGTTATGTGCAAGACAACACCTCAATCACAAATCCTCTAACATCGCTCCCCGTTACTTATTCTGATCAAACATGCGATGCGACGAGCCTGTCACTGCGACCCACTCGATAAGCGACCTCGGAGGTGACTATGAATAATTTATAATGCAACACACCTAAAGCGTTCCAAATGGGAAAAAGCGAGGAATGACGTCATTAGTTGACGTTTACTGCTTCACTTGTCTGATCTTGCCGAGCTTTTAAAAGCTTTGGTTTTCGTAGTACAGCCTTAATTGAGTAAATGTAGGCACTCAGCTACTAATACAGAATCAATTTCTATATTAGACGTTTGATCGTAAGAATGCGTTGAACCATTTGTCTTACATGTATTTTTATTTATTTACTTGTATCATATTTCTGTTATGAGCGCGAGTATTTGTTCCTGAGTCTTGGATGGTTTCTTTATTTAAGTATTTGTTTCTCTGTATAAGTATTTATATCATTTTCTAGTACCCATAGTACCTAGAGCTTAGTTTGGGACTAGGTCAATCGGTGTGAGATTGTCCCCTGATATAGTAGTAGTATTTATTTATTTATCTATTTGCATACTTGTGTGAAACTTACCCCGTGTGGTTGCCGGGTTAGAATAGTGCCACTCCATGTCTTCCTGTGGATATTATTAGAGGCTTCTACGGGATTAAGAGCTTGTAGTACTATTAGGCGATGGGCTTGCAACCTGTCACTAATGCAGTAGTAAAAAATTTGGTCTAATTTTGCAAAATGTGTCTACAGAATTATAAACAAGTCTTTTTAGAGGTGTTTGTATTTCTGTAGCTCTGCCTACCCCACTTTGGGAATAAAGGCGTGATGTTTTGTATGTCTATGTATGTATGTACTTGTGTAAAACTTCTGAGGGACTGTCGACTGTTGTTATAAAAACAGATAGAGTGAGCTACTTGGATATATCGGTCCAATAAGTAGTTATACATGATGCTTAAACACGAACTTTTTCCTTATACAGAGTTAGTAATTTTAAGGTAACGTCATCGAGAAAATTGGTTTCGCCAATTAAATCAGCGTCTTCAACACCTTATGGAGTAACATACATATAAATATAACGATAATTTTCAAAAAATATCCTGATTTGCAGAAGAAGGTGTGCTTGTTGCCTGGTATGTTGCCCCGAAACCTGGAACACGAAATTCAGCCAAAAGTCAGACACCAACACGAAAGAACAATGAGTTTATTTTTTTATGACGTAATAAAACTAAAGAATCTTTATTTTTCAAGCAGCCGATAAACATATTATCATAAAATACACACCCAATTTTAATTACAAAAACAACGGCTGCGAACACAAATTAAAATTGAATAGAAAATTATGTAATCACAGCCCAATTGCGTATTTCACGAATTATAAATATGGTAATTCCCTAAAGATAATAACTTTTCCCCAATTTTTGTGTTCGCCCCAAAGAGTGCTGTTAAAATTGGCCCATTAGTATTCTGGAAAGAATCTCCAACGTTTTTTCGAACATTGTGATTGTCATTGGAGTTTTGTTTCAAGCGCACATTTTTCATTTAATTTAAAGAGATCCTTGTGACGCGTAGGATTCGTTTGCTTTTTCCCTAATTTATTGCATAGTATGTAGGTATATTATTCTTTTAACGTACTACAATTAGAGGCCCTGATATTTATCCGGTGTGCTTTACAAATTATTTTTTTCTATGTAATATGTGATGAATCTGGTAGAAATTACTAACTTATGTGTTTAAGTTAGAAAGAAAACAGAACTTCCGACGCAAGTTGGATCTCTTGACCAATATCATAAATTGTATTGTACGAGTACCTAATATAGCTAAAGGTGTTTGGTAAGCCATTATTCAAACAACATAGGTCTTCATTTGTCGAACTCGATAAAACACGCCAACAATTTTTCTCGGAACTGTTTACTCTCGCTAAATGGGGCGATTTCAGTAACAATGTAGATTAAACATTCCATTACAAGCAATTAACGAGCCGTTCTAATTGCCAACACGAGAAGTTCAGCCAAATAAGGGGGTGACGAATTTCTCTTGGACTCGATATCCTATCCTGTACTATTAAGCAGTATTTGTATATTATATATTTGCGATTATGTTCTCGACAACGGCTTTATCGATTTCGATGGATTTACGAAGGCCGAAACTCCTTAGCACTATGACATGCCCCCATTTATTCGCGTCTTAAAAACAGTCTTCACTGAAGGGCAACAACTTGGCTGTGCCCCTGGTATCGCTGGTGTATATGAGCGACGGTGACGGCTTAACATCAGGTGGTTCGTCTGCTTGTTTGCCTTTTTTGGCTATAAAAACAAAACGATCTTTCAAGCAGTCATCTTCGGGAAAACATTTTTAAACCAAACAATTATTTGCCTCTTAAAAATACCAAATTTATTTATATTAATTATATCATAATTGTGGAACTAATTACAGTACGTGAACTCTTACAACATTAGCACCAGACGCACTAGATATTAATACTAAAACTGCAAAGACAATTTAAATTCCCAAGCCAACTCCAACAGACTCATACTTAGCGATACTCCAGCATTGATGGAAACGAAATAGCAGATGAACTGGCAAATACGATGCTGATAATCCTCTGGTCAGCCTGGAAACAGCTGGGTATCATGAAAATAAGAATCTATTCCCTGCTAAGCGACGGAAGTCTGCCGAAGGAAAAAATACTCGAAATTACTAATTAAAGGGTTCAAGAGTAAGCTCTCCAGAAATATTATACAATTCAAAAGAGAAAAGACTTGCGCTGTGATCAGGATCCTAACTGGCCACTCAACAAACACCTGTGGGCCGAGTAGGCTGCCACGGGACTTAGTGTAAAATTTCGTCAAACGGGAACTAGTGTCAAATATTATTATGAAATTATTGAAATGTCGGCCACTCGGGAATTAAGTTGCTTAGTATAAAAATGACTCAAATCACACTAAACACACTATTATTTTAAACCTTAGCTTTTTCTACTTACGTTGGAAAATGGAATAGACGAATTAAAGTCCCGGCCCTATGTCAAAAATTGTTCCGTGGCAGCGTGCTCGGCCCACTGTTTCAAAGTTAAGGTTTAAAATAAAAGTGTGTTTTGTGTGGCTTGGGTTCTTTTATTTAATAATTGCATTAATAATTTATTACGTTTTATAATTTTATTAAAATGGCTACTTTTTATTCGACACTAATTCCCGTTTGATGTGTTTGACACTAGTTCCCGTGGCAGCATATTAAGCCTACTGGTTCTATCAGAAGACAGAGAAGACAGCAATTCACATCCTCTGCTTACGCGAAACACTAATGCGAAATAGAAGTATCGATGCGAATGGTCGAAAAGGCATGCAAGGCCCATCTCAACCCCCCTCCCCCCCAAATAAGTATAATATTTCTAGTTATAACCATTGTGCAAATTTGATTTCAATAACAGATCGCGCTGTCGTCGATTAAAAACACTATAAATTGCTCTATTTACCAGCAGACCAGCGTTGTTTGTCGAACCTCAACCGATACTGCTTGGATCCGTTCAGTTAAGTTTCAGACGAACTTAAATTAAAAATGGCTTGGTATTTAGTAAAACTATTTTAATTACGAGATTCTGAAACGACGAGACTATAATGGGATCCCCTTGGATCGCATAATGTGTTTTAGACTAATATTTTCTCGCATAATTGTTTTCGTATAATTTGTATTGGCATAATTGTACTGTCGCATAATAATACTTTAGCATACTCCTATTATTATATTAGGCTATTAGAATAATTTTAGTTTGACTAATACACATTATGCATATTATTGTTTGGGCTAATAATTATTAGATACTTAAGGTTAAATTAGGTCACGTTAGGTACACTAAGTTAGGTTAGGTTAGTATGATATCCATTTTGTAATGATACCAATTAAATATTATGACTTTTTGCAATTATGCTATTTGACGTTAGTCTTGATGACAATTATGCTTACTGTATTTATGCTTTTTAATGTTATGCGTAATAATATATGCGTAAACATGATTATGCACACATCATTATTTCGGCAAAAAGCAATTATGCGTAACACTATTATTACAAATAATTTTATGCCATCCAATAGAGAACCGACTATAATACATACATAGATACAACACGCCTTTATTCCCAGAGTGGGGTAGGCAGAGCTACAGAATACCAACAACTCTAAACTTGTTGATTATTCTGTATCCACGTTTTGCACAACCAGGCTAAGATGTTTACCAGTGTATTAGTGACAGGGTGCAAGCCCATCGCCTAACAGTAGGTACTAAAAGCCTTTATTCCCTAGTCGCCTCTTACGACATCCACGGGAAGACATGGAGTGGCAATGTTCTAACACGGCAACCACACGAGGAAAAGACTATATTAAGACCAAAATAAAGCAATTATTTTGGCAAACGAAGCGTAGACCCCGGTTTCAGTGTTCTCTTTTACTATTATTTATTATTAATAAGTATTAACGTGGTTTTGATAAGCAAAAAAGACTACATAGTGATATCGCCACACAATCAATTTGACGACACGTCCAGCCTAGTTGATAGAAGCTAGCGGTCCCGGGGACGATTCTCGGTATGGGAAAATATTTGAGTGATGAGCACGAATAGTTTAGTTTGGGATGAGGTCAATTTGTGTGGCATGGTCCCCCGATATTCATCCCAGAGCAGCAGGCAGAGAACCCCCGGTAGCTTGTGTATTAATAAATAAATAAATGAATATCAGGAGACCATCCCACACAAATCGACCTCATCCCAAACTAAGCTCTAGGCTTATAATATGGGTAATAGATAACGATAAACATACTAATACAGGTATATACGTACATAAATACAAAGGAAACATCCAAGACTCAGGAACGGTTCTCTGCGCTTTCACCGACAAATCTGACAAATGCACCATTTCCCAACCTATTCATTTGCCAACCCGCTTTTTTTCTGTTACTACAAACATTTCATTTCATTCATCATCATTTCATTTTCATTTTTTGTTTCTTGTAGTTACTTAGTTTGAGTTCTAAACGAATTAGTTTACACCCCCTGCCATGAATTTGTGTTCTCAGTTATTTCTCTTACAAGGTTGTCTGGACCTATGATTTAAATGTACTGTTCCATTTTCTGTTTTTATTTTTTATTTTTGGTGTTCAATAAAGAGTATTTGTATTGTATTGTATTGTATTGTATTTCAGGATTTTTATAAAACTAACCTAACCTTACCTTTAGGGATCTACATGATGGTCCTGAAATAAATCCAGAATTATTTCAAGTTTTGGAAAAAAACGCGGGTTGTCAAATGATATGTTTGTGAAATGAATCATTTGTGAAACATTAGTTATGAAATGATAGGATCCCGCCACCGGGAGCAAGGCGAGCGCGGTTCATCATACAGTGTTTTTCCTACTTACGTTATACTCGTAGTTATGATAACTGAATCATCAAAACTTAATAATATGGCAAATCAGATCACTAATAATCTCAAATACGAGTATGCAAGTGAGACGAATTTGAATAAATTACGTAAATTATGTGATATGACACTAAATGCTAAGAATAACTAAAGACCGTTGTCATTACTACCTACCTACATTATTATTTATTTACTCTGTCGCTTTAATTATTATTACAATATCAAACAGGAGGTTAAAGCGACAAGGTAAGTAATAACTTTATTATTTAGTTATAATGTTGACTGCATGATGACAAACTAAATTAATTAAGACACCCTGCGGGGCCATTGTTTGGGGCGGGACTTTACTCCCCTGCATTATTTGGCACACCGCTGTCAAACAGAGCGTGAATGGATTACTTAAATTATTTCACAACGAAGAAGCGCTATTATGGCACACAAAAATGAGATTTAAATTTCATATGAGGCTTTCGTTAAGCAAAATCATTTTTAACCATTTCAACGCTATGTCAAATACAAAACCAGAGCGAATGTCAACTTTGCCTCGTAGATACTCAGTTCAATTTTGCGCTGGCAACCCCGACTAAAAAGAGATGTTATAGGTGAAAAACTTAAGTGCAAAGTGCTTCTATTCTCTTAATGTCTTTCGGCTAGCTGTCACTGTCTCACTCGCACTTGCATCTGACAGTATATTTGTCACTCGTGTTTCATAGAAAAACGAAGTTTGCCGAGATACATTAAGAAAATAGAACGTCTTTATGTAGTTGTAACACTTCTGTATAGGCCGTTTGACATTCTATATTTGATATTTAACGTAAGCTCCAAATTACTTTTGTACACAACAACGTACAACAAGGTTCTTTGCTAAGTTTTACACCTGTACAAGATTAACGTGTGTTTCTATGTATATGTTTGTCTATGTATCTGCGTATATGGACATCATCGGTTGTATCGTTTGAAGGGTCTATTTCGTTAGGCCAGAATATTTTTGCTCAAATGTTTCATTTCCCAAATTTTCATTTGCCAACCCGGTTTTTTTGTAACCGTAAATTTTTCAGGATTTTATAAAAGCTAACCTAACCTAACCTATAGGGTTCTACATGATGGTACTAACATAAAATATGAAACATTTATATAACATTGGTTTGGCACATAAAAATTTGGGAAATGATACGTTTGATCAAAAATATTTTGACCAAACGGCAGGCTCCCTCCGAGATATCAGTTTTGAACTAAAGAGTCGCCAATATCGCCATTATATCTTGCCCTTCTAAACCAATAAACAGTATGTCAGATTAAATTGCCAAAGATTCAATCCTCTTCTCTTAGTAATAAGGTTGTGATTGCTACGGGAGTTTTATTTGAGGTACTGCTATTTGGCTTAGCAGTCCAGGTATCAACCATCACCATCTGATTCTGAAGAAAACGTTTAGCCGCGACAATCATTGATTGAAAAACAGGTTTACCAGGATTAAAAAGTTATAAATACTCAGCTATTTAATCAAAAAACAACATAAAAGGGATTTTATCTTCTAAATAGGTACACAAGCCTTTATTTACACGCATCACTAAACATTCAAAGTAGGGTCTTGGTATTATCTAATTAAATATTATGAGAATCTCGTAAGAAACGAAGTTTGATACTTTGGAATTCTGGTATTATGGGAATGAGCGTTTAAGAGGTAAGATAATGAGTACCTACTTACGAACTTTTTCGACGAAAAACGATTATTAATTTCATCTGTACAATAACAGGACAACGCTTTATAATTCTTTGTTACGATTTAAATATAAAAGGTTCTTAATTTATAAACGTTAAAGCACTCTTTACATAAAGCCCCAAAATTGTACGATACATATTTATGAGTTGCGTCATTTTTGCATTCATGCGGCGTTTAAGCGCCAGGCTTTCTTATTTCTATATAAAATAGACTCACAACCGGGTTCTTGGCCCTGAATGATTAAAGGCACTGTAACATTTTTTGTTCAGTAGTTTCATGAAATGGGTAAAATGCATTTCCCATGAAGCAAATGATAATAAATTCAAGCCTCGGGCTTTAGCGCACGGTTTAGTTACGTACATAACTGACAAAGGCAATCAGATTACTTGGAATTGTGAATGGTTATTTCATTGTTCTGAGAACCAGACGTCAAATAAATTTAGTTATAATTGAAGCACTATTTGATTTTAATGATACTTTGCATAGTATGTAGGTATGCCTGGGGATCAAAGTCCATTTTGATACAGTTGGAAGTGGTATATAAGTCAACTGACTGAAAAAACTTCGTTAGCGCGATGTAGCTCACTGTCAGATTTAGTTGCGCTGTCTGACGCTGGTGGCGCTGTCAAGTTGGTTGTTACAAGTTGTCACTAGATGTCGCTAGGTCGCCACAAGTACAATGCAACCCATACGGAGGACATAAACTGTCCTGTACTTTTGAATTGTTGGTGCTAAATAAGATCGGGTAGCGGGTAGACGCATTACGCTGGAAAGTTTTCAGCTGGAGGAACAACGGCATTTTTGTATAGTTGCAAGGGAAGACTACCATTATAAAATAATTTATTAATAAAATAGGAATTACTGTAAGTGGAACCCTGCTATTATGGTCGTGTTTATCGATTACGATAAACGTGGATAAAGTAGCTGTCACTTTCTGATCAATAAGTAGTGCGAGGGTGACGGACGCTTTATCCACCGTGATAAATGTGACCATAATACGGGCCAACACTTAAGGTACAGGCGACTAGAAAGAGATGTATCCACACAATTCACTAAGGTGAAAAAGTAGATACATCTCCTTGTAGTCAACTGTACAAGGACGTTCTGAAAAGACATACGCAAAGATTCAACACTGAGCCCTCGAAATGGGAAGAATTGACATCTTCCATGAGGGCACCTGAGGGTTCTTTTATTCGTCGGAAATATAGAGTAAACCTACTAGCTCTTCGGATAAGATAATCATTGCGGTGAAGACGCGGCGTAAGGAACTCCAGCAGGAAGTAATTCTCGAATAATAAAATACAATAATACTTAAAAGTAAGTTACATCACAAAGTAACTAGCATAAGAGAAATGGATGGTGGTACATTAAATTATAAATAACGACTAGGAGATCAACACGACGAAGTCGCTATGTCAAAAGCCATAACTGGAATAAATGATTGAAAAACAAATGCTTGCAAACGTGAACAGACTGCACCATAAACAAATGACCCGTTCACGAGTGTGATGAGTATCTCTCTCAGGCGTCGCCTCCCTCTAGTACTATATGTTTGGAAAAGTGCTGACTCATTAATGACAACGCCATAAGCAGATTTAGCTTTGATAGCAACGTTTCGGTGTCTTCCATTATGGACGTGGGGTCGCAGCAAAGATTGGCCGCACGAGACACTGTAGGGCACACCAAAAAACTGCACACCCTAAATCTGGCAGCTCTTGATGGTCTATGAAGTGTTGCTATCGCCGAAAACGGCATGGTGATAACATCATCAACAAGCATTTATTTTTGTTCGTATTTCCTTCTTAGGTAGGTAGTAGTATTACGAGGGGCGGCTGAAAAGTTCTAAGCCTAAGGTAGAAAAAAAAGGTTCAGATTTTTTTTACTATTTTTATTTTTCAATATAATCTCCCTCTAATTCAATGCATTTATTACATTTTTTAAATAATGCTTTTAGACCGTTAAAAAAATAAGTTTTATTTTGGCTGTCGAAATGTTCCTGTACAGCCGCCTTCATCTCTTCATCACTGCCAAATCGCTTTCCCCTTAAATCTTTCTTCAAATTGCTGAATAGAAAATAATCACTAGGGGCCAGATCTGGACTGTAAGGTGGATGATCAATTTCCTCGAAGCCAGTTTCCTTCAGAGCAAGCTTGGCAACACGAGCGGTGTGAACGGGGGCGTTGTCTTGCAAAAACAAAATGCCTTTGCTCAGTTTGCCCCTTCGTTTCTCGACTATGGCTTGTCGCACTTTTCTTAATAGCTCAGCATAATAAACTGCATTTATTGTAGAGCCTTTCGCCAAATAGTCTATTAAAAGAATGCCATCGCAATCCCAGAACACGGTGGCCATTAGCTTAGACGCCGATCTTTGAACCTTGAATTTCTTTGGCGGCCTTTCACCCTTTTCGATCCACTGCATAGATTCAGACTTCGACTCTGGATCATACTGTCTGATCCATGTTTCATCAACAGTTACTATGCGGGAACAAACTTCATCTAAACCTTCTTCACATAATTCTAAAAATGCCTGAGAAGTTTGAACACGACGTTCTCTATCGAAAGCTGTGAGCATTTTCGGCACCCAACGAGCACTTACTTTTGTCATATGCAAATGTTGATGCAAAATCTCTCCAACTCTTTCCTTACTAATACCTAAGGCTTCAGCTATTTGCCAAACCTTAATTCTCCGATCCTCTAATACTAACTTTTTGACTTTTTCAGTATTTTCTTCAGTCCCAACCGATATTGGCCTTCCTGAGCGAGGATCGTCTTCGATCGACTCCCGTCCAAGTTTAAAAAGTCGACTCCATTTTTTAACAGTGGCATGAGAAGGGCCAGATTCACCGTAAATACTAGACATTTCTTCAAAAATTATTTTCGGCGATTTGTCACTTTTTGTGAGGAACTTAATGACTGCACGGTGCTCAATTTTCGTGATATGCGTTGATAATTCACACATGATGACCTTTAGCGTCGGATATCTCGAGATGTAATAAACGAAAGACGACATTTTTTTCTTTTATTTATTAACTTTTTAAATGGTCTTTTTAGTGGCCAGTATCGCTAACGCATATGCAACCTCAACATACCTTAGGCTTAGAACTTTTCAGCCGCCCCTCGTATATTGTTATAATGAATTCAAGATAAAATCGTTGGTGTAAAAATAAAACGATAAACAAATAATGTCAAAGTGTAGAAAAGCAAAAACGAAGCGTAAAATAAAATTTACAAAAACGACTCCAAATAGAAACGATTGTGATTGCAAATTGGAATCGACGCCTCAAGGTTTCATCAAAACAAACACGTTTTGTAATTAACCCGGTATGTCGAATTAAATCAAACAAAGCACACCCTTTACCATCAGAGGGATGATCGAATGTCGTCGATAACGCGGACAGTGGCCTTAATGTTTCTACAAACATTACAACAACTGTTTGTACTAAATATATACAGGGCTGTCTGGGTGGTGAAAAAGTTTTTCAAACCCTTATGGTATTTTACGGTAATAAAAGTATCTCGTGTGTTGTGGCTTCTTAAAATAAATGAAAGCAAACAACAACAGAAAATTTATTACATTTCTAATATTTTATACAAATTTAATAAGAAGTAGGTACAAGACTATATAGGCGGTCTAGACCAGATTTTTATCTCGATTTTGACCTAGACGCTTTAAGACCACTCGAATACAAATAATATTGTACATCAATCTTATATAAAAAAATATATATTTGTATTCTTTAATGTTCCATTAGCGATATTATTTACAGGATAACATATACATTTCTCATAATACAGGGTGAATTTTCATTTATTTTTAATTAAATTGTCTGTCCCTCTTGCCTCGGTCAATATGTTCCGGGAAGTGATCATTTGCGGCCTTACGCTGCATGTCCGATCTCCGGGAAACGTTTGTAATTTCCCTGAGGACTGCCTGGGAACATACTGGTAACGTTATTATTTAAGTAAGCTGGGCTAGGCCATTTTAATATAATTATTAACAAGCAAGATTTATAAGCATGTCTTTTTAGGGTTGTTTGGTATTTATGTAACTCTGCCTACCCCACTCTGGGAATTAAGGCGTAATGTTATGTGTGTTACAAGAAACATGCTGTCTGATTCTGTTTAACAGAGATTAGATTAAAAAAAACTTTACATGCGAAGCCACATCAAAACTGTGCACATACTGTATTTAAATCGTGTCACATATTTGCCGTTAAAAAAATAACGTGTTAAGTTTAAGTACCTAAAGAAAACCAGATTTTTCAGTGACAGGTATCTCAGCATACAAGCAATCAAAAAGGACAAGAAGAGATGCCATAGTTGACGATAAATAAAAAACATCGATTTTAAGGTACACTAATCCGTATCATATGCAAGTGGAAACACTTTGAAATCGAAAAAATAATCGTTTGTATGTTCTTTACATCTAACTGCAAGCAAATTTTTTTTTCTAATTTTGTTTTGTTAGTATCAGTGAGCCTGCAAAAAGATTTTCAACGGGGTTTTTATGACACCCTGTATATATAAATAAATAATCAGGGCTGGTATTCTACACGGTAATAACGATATTTGACGTGTTTTTTTCATGTTGCCAACGTTTTGATAACTCTTATGTCATTTACAATAATGGTGACTGTGATATAAACGATTCTGAAACACGTCAAACGCGATATCGTTATAACGTAGTAGAATAGAGGCCCAATTATGTTGATGCAAGTACAAAAGTTGTTGTACAACAAAGTTAGTAAAATCAGATACGAAATAAGGTGCACAAAGTCAGAAACAGCTGTGTATTAATGCACCTGAACTGGAGAACTGGAGTAGTATTCTTTATCGCGATCACGTACTCGACACTCATACGGTAGAGTAGAGTTCAAGTTTAAACATTTTCTGAAGAGCCATTGCTCTTCATCTGATTACATGACATCTACAGTGACCTACTCTCGCGGTCAAATAATACGGACCAGAGTGCGTATTATTTGACCGCACTATAAAGGCTATTTTGAAGCCTTGGTTCCTCCCAGGGGGGAATTTAGTGAAATCTGATGATGGATACCCCGAGCATCAATACAGGACTTCCAGGGTGCCTAAGATACCCAACTGATTGAATCTACGTTTAACGCCGGAATTGAGCATGTTCAAAAAAAAATCTAAAATGGCAATAAAATGTAAGGAAATCCAAATGCTGACCCTAATTCTCTCGCTGTGGTGTTAACTGATTGTGTGATCAGTTAGGCATCTTAAGAACTTTTGACCTCAGGTTAGACACGAGACTTCAAAAACATTTTTTCGATGAAATAAAAATTTTGCATATTGATATGTTTGTCGAAAGGCATTTCGATAAAATAATAGGTACCCATGTATTTCTAGATTGTATTTTCAATACAAAATTCATTCTCAGAATTGTATTGTTTTATTGGATTAGAATGAAACGACGTTCTCGTAGCGTTAGGGAATATCGCCTCTAAAGTCCGGGTATTGTATTTGAAAATAAAAGCTTCAAAACGGCATCCAATAATCCAGCGTTTGGCATGGTTGGACAGGTGACAGCCGGCGCAAATTGTTTGATGTTTAGAAGAAAGGACATTTTATACAAACAGTATTAGTTCAGTTTTGTTCTTTTTTTGTCAGCGGAAAATTATGCACAGAGAATTGTGGTTAGGGACTGATATTATTTGCAAAGTAAAGTTTTAAAAATTATTGAAGTATCCGGTTGCCGGGTTAGAATACTGCCATTCCATGTCATCCCGTGGAAGTCGTAAGAGGCGACTAAGGGAGTAATGGCTTGTAGTACTGTTAGGCGATGGGCTTGCAACCTGTCACTAATAAACTGGTAAACATCTTAGCCTACTTGTGCAAAATGTGGTTACAGAGTCATCAACAGCTCTTTTTAGGATTTTTGGTATTTCTGTAGCTCTGCCTACCCCACTCTGGGAATGAAAGCGTGACGTCATGTATGTTTGTATGTAGTAGTAGTTTGGTTTTGTTGCAATGATAACAGTATTTTGAAGTGATTTTGTTTGTTTTGTGTCAGTGAATAATTATATACAGAAAATGATGGTTAAAGACTAATATTATCTGCAAAGTAAAGTTTTATAAATAACCAGTGTTAATGGCTGCTAAGGTCCACACACCCGGGTTTTCTAAAATCCACTAAAACGTACAGTCGACTACAAAATGTCCAATGTTTCATCATTTTTCGAAATAAGGTGCAAAAGTGGATACATGTCTTTGTAGTCAACCGTGCAAACGCAATTTCTGTTTTTTTGTGTCAATATTCATTGGTATTTAAATGACATGTAGTTTATTTGAATCGAAATATGGCAAAATACAATATCTTCGATTTTTCCAGTAACAACTGTGGACACGAGAATATCAAAGTCATGTTTAACCATAATAACACAATGCATAATTACTTGTAACATAATCAAAATCTTTAACTATTCATAGTAGTTACACACGGCGTTTGAGTTTCAATGGCGTACCCTCCGAAGATTTATCTCTCAATTTGAATAGTTTTTATGAATGGTTATTGGATCATAAATTTAGTAACATAGTTAGCCTGGGAATACTGTAGCTAAACTGACGAAAACTGATGGTGATTTCACTAAATAAACTCCATACAGAACTATTTAAGACTCGAACAACTTGAGCTACTGACTTAGTTATGTTATAAAAGCAAAAATATACAATCTAACACTAAAACAATATACCAAGACGCTTATTCATTAACACGTTGGCTGCGGGACTGATTTACAAGTTTGTTATTCTGGTGCGTTAATAGGTCCAAAGAGCCCCTACCCTATTTAAACTTCAGTGCGGCACTAGGTCCATTGTGCCCCACCTCGCAAGAAAAAAAAAACTAGTTATTTTTCCGAGGAGGTTTACCGTACTGCATAGAAATTTATACCTAAGCAATCTACATCTGTTAAGCAATATGGTTCTGGCTTCGCCCCGGTCTCAGACATTTAGAACTATTTAAAAAAAAAAAACTGTGGGGTCTTTTAGACCTTTTGCCGCACTGAATTGACCGAATTAAGCCATTTTAGGGATGGGAAACGATTACTATATTATCGGGAGAGAATACGTTTGCCTAAAGAAGGTTGTTAGACATCGCACAAACGTATTCTCACCCGACGAAACCAGAAAAGTAATAACCGTCGTAACTAAATAGTAATTTAATTATTTTATTTTAAATGGTTTTCATTAAAACACTCTAAACATAATTGTTGACTGCATTCCGAGCATCGTGTTTTGTTTTTTTACATTTCTTATTTGCCTCCCCCCTAAATGAAAAAAAAATCATTCAGTGCGGGAGAGGTCTAATGTGCCCCCCACGTAAACTAAGTATGCCATATTATCAAAATTTAAGAGCAATACAGAAAACAATATTTGTCTCTGTCCTACTACAACGATTGGCCAAGATACGCTCCCCGCACCGTACGAAAGTACACTATTTTCAGTGCCGCACAGGATTACGGCCATGCATGGGGCTTTTTGTGCCTTCTCCCGCAGCCAACGTGTTAAGACAGATAAAAATAACAGTACAATGAGCAGCAAAGATAAAAGATAAAAGTTGTTCATTCAGTAAGTAGGCCGCACGGGCACTTTTACACGTCAAAATCCTACCAGAGGAGACCACAGTTGCTGAGAAGAAGCGCCACAAGAAATTCAACATTGTCTTTTTTTAGCAGTTGTAGCTACGCAACCGAAGAGCTCAAAATGATCTGCAATTGACTCTAGATCATTTTGAGCATGTTATTCTGCTTAGCTACTTTTGATGCTGACTGTACATAGCTTACTGGCTAACAGCAGAACACGGTTTAAATAGCTTTTTATCTTTCTTACAAAAGAAGCAGGTATATTAAAAATATATCAGAAACTGACTGGGCGTAAATAGGATACTTTCACCCCGGAAACAAAATCTTTTTCAGGAAATGACAGACAAAAGTTTGAATCTGGATTTATCTTAGTTTTGGCCTTTACTTGATGCAAGAATTATTTTTCTTAGTTAGGCGTCTAATTATCAAAATATCCAGAGCCCGGTCAGGGGCGTAAAAGGAAACTTTTTCATCCCAGAAAAAAAAGTCTGCCAAAAACTATTCAATCTATTTTTTGGCACATTTAGGTAATTTTGGTTTTGGGGTAAGACAATGTTTCTTCAACTTGTTTCATGATAAACTGTTTGAAGTAAATCACTTGTTTGATGCGGTTTTTTGCTATAGTGGTAAAGTCAGCACAAGTGTCAACAACGTCAGGGCGCTTGTGTGAGGATGTCAGTTAGGGCTTAAGTTCTCTTTCAAAATATTTAAAACATTTGAAGTCTTGTTAGACTTGATTATTTCTAAAGCTCTGCCTACCCCACTCTGGGAATGAAGGCGTGATGTTATGCATGCATGCAACATGTGCAACTACAAATTGTCTCCATTTATAATTTCATCCAAATCCGTCCATCCGTTTCTGCAAAGGTTTATCAAACATACGCACACAGAAACTTTTGCACTTATAATAATAGTTAATTCACTTTAAACATAGTATCAAATTAAATTAAAATTGTCATTTCCAAAAGTTCAGTCAGAGTCTGGAGCCTGGATTTTTACCTTCTTAATTAAGTTTACATACCTACCACGTAAAAGTAGAATCTTCATAAAATCTCGACGAAAATTGTACGAAAACTGGGTAAGAGCTACCTAATTAACCTAACTTACTAGCTCCTTTAAAATGTCAGCCGCGGAAATGAAAGGCTTTTCTCCCAAGGACTTTAAACTTCTTAATGGGGCTTCAGGGACTTTTATAGTTTAAGTAGTATGCAGAATTTTTATTGCTCTTGTAACATTGTCGTGTAACGAAAAGGGTTTTTACGTACCTTGAATTTTGTGCTAAGACGTAGACTAAGTTATAATAGGGAACATGCATTTTTTTTCCTACGCTCTCTGGAAAGTGCTATGAAAGAGAGGAATAACTGTATACGCCAAGTAATTGTCCTGTATTTTTTTTCATACGATATAAAGTTTAAAAAAGTTATAGTTCAGACGCCCTGAAAAAACATTGTACAAAATCGATGACAGGAATGACGACGTCACAGTTGTTGTTCCATGTTTAAAATATAAGGACCTTATAAAGAAATTGGCATTTATTTTTTAAATTACTATGTTTAAGCCAATATCGTTATATTAAAATATTACGTAGGGGAAAGCGGGGCTGAAAGTGCCGATTTTCATAAAACACAAAATTGAGCTATGAAAATAGTGTATATGTTGTGTGGCTTACACATACATTTAAAGAATGGTTATTGGAGTTTCTGAATAGTGATATTATTTGGTGCATTGTTAAACAGTTTTCAAATAAAATCATTTTTTATGAGATCGATCGGAACGGATCAACTAACCCCACTATGGGGCTGGTTGTTCCGTCCTTTTGAAATACAAACTTATCCTTAAAACAATAAATCTCAGATCACACACGCTAAAGGAGTATTTTGTAGTTCGTCAAAATATGTGTTTATTTTGTGTGCACAATCTCAGTAAAAAAAAAAACAAAGGCAAAAAGGTATTATTTGGTGGGGTTCGTTGATCCGTTGATCTAGTTTTTTTCCACAACTACTATTATATCTTATTGGAAGCAACTTAAACGGCTCCTGCAACGGTATAATTTCATAACGTTTCGCGTCAAACATCATACAAATTGCTCCGTTTTTTGCTTGCATTTCTATTATCATCGGAACAACTTACCCCCGGCACTTTCAGCCCCGCTCTCCCCTAAATAAAATGCGGATGCCGAAAAAAACAATCTAGATCTTAAAAGAAGTTTTAAAATTTTAAAAAGTTTTGATTCTATTCTCTATTCTTATCACTGAAACTCAATTCTGATTTTCATGCATGTTCTCTATAATATTACTGCTAGGTTTGAGATATAATCAACGTTTTTTATGGCAAAGGAGGTGATAAACGAGCACACAGGTCACCTGATGGTAACTGGGATCTGTGACCCATACACATTTTAAACCTCAAGACTACAATCTCATACTGCAAACGCGTTACCAACTCTGAGGACTAAGATGGAATGTCTCTGCTAGTAATGCCACCGGTTGTCTTATCCCCACACCGCAACTCAGCAATGGGTACACTGCTGCTTAAATAAAGGATAAGGAAGCGATTGCTGTGTGTGGGGATAAGGCAACCGGTGAAATTCCTAGCATAGAAACATTCCATCTCAGTCCTCAGGGCTTGCAACGCATTTACGGTCTTACGGTTTCAGTGTTAAGTTTGTGGTCTTGAGAATGCTAAATAATGTCTATGGGTCACAAATTCCACTTACCATCTGGCCTGTGTGTTTGATCGCCTACTCCATAAAAAACTGCATAAACAGCTGCTTGGTGGTAGGTCAAAGAAGAAAATGGTGCTAGCAATCCGCAAGGAGCTGCAAAAGGCTCTATCATCGCTTGAATGCAATGGAACCAACGGTGTTCTTCTTGTAAGGTGGCATTTAGCATTTAACAGTCACAGAAGTTAGACCTTATAATCGATTATTGGAGTATCGATTATTAGGTATATTGATTGACGACAGTTTTTAAGATTCCGTACCAAAGGGTAAAAATGGGAGTCCATTGTCCGTCTGTCTGTCTGATTGTCACCAGATTGTATCTCATGGACCGTGGTAGCTATAGAGTTGAAATTTCCACAGTTGATGTATTTATCGGCAACATAAATACATGAACTGTGAAAATTTCAACTGTAACAACAAATACCAAAATCAGAATGAAATAGATATTTAATAAGGGCCCCCATAATAATATAGCAAACGTGTCTTTTTTTGCCATTATTGCTCAATAATAATAACAGTAAAAAAGGTAGCCAGTTGAAATATTTACAGAATATTTAGTTGTATATTCACTTTATAATAAATAATTAAATTATTATAAATTAAATATTAAAGAGGGCTTCTAAAGATAATGATACGGTTTTTTTTTGTCCATTCATTGCCAAAACCTACATTTTCAATGCATTTTGTACTAAAATTAAGCAGTCTGGCGCTGAGGTTTAATAAGTAACGAAGCCTTCATTATGCTCCATCGTCTGAATGGGACTATGAATTATTCAGTATCAGTTTCAATAGAAACGAACAGAGACCTTTAGTGGCACTAAGGAAGCTTGAAACTTTTAATTAATAAGAACTAGATTCACCTCACGTATCGTATAATCTATACTATTATTATAAATGTGAAGGTAACGCTTTCACAGGTAAACCGCTGAACCGATTTACATGAAATTTGGTATGGAGATAGTTTGAGGCCCGGGGTAGACATAGAACATAGGGTACTTTTTATGCCGAAAAATTAGATGGTCACCGCCGCAACGTGGCCGCCGTAAACAGTACCTTAAATAAGGATATAAACTTTTGTTTTTTAATATTCCATTTATATATTAAGTAATTAAACTATGTTACTTACCGCGATATTTTATTATCGCATTCCTTTTTCAAACTTGTGATGTATGAAAAAATCGTCACTAAGGCACAACTCAATCGTCATTAACTGACTAAGTGCGACTGTTAATACATAATGAATTTTAAGCTTTTTGTAATGAAAATGGTGGCTTGTAGAATAAATAAGACATACATACATAACATCACGCTTTCATTCCTAGAGGCAGAGCTACAGAAATACCATTAACTCTAAAAAAAACTTGTTGATAATTCTGTAAACACATTTTGCACAATCAGACCAAGAAGTTTACCAGTGTATTAGTGACAGGTTGCAAGCGCATCGCCTAACAGTACCTAAGTGCTACAAAGCCTATTCCCTTTGTTAATCATTTATTACTTCTTAATCCAGGCAAACCGTTGCAAAAAATTACTTACCTATTTGAATTTGTAACTGCCAACAAAGCGCGCAAACTATTTCCATCTCACGTTTTTCATTCCTGTGTGGTCGGGGCAACCCACACACTTATAGTTGATGTTGAAAAATGCTTGTTATAATATCTACCTACGGCAATAATTTAGCGTAATTGATTTTCCAAGCGTTTATGAGTTATAGCGAGCTAAAGTTCCCTTGGATAACTTATGAATTACACAATATTGTGCCGTAATAATGATAATAATCGAGAGACAATCTCACGCAGATTATCATAATTAGAACCAAACTTAAGTTCTAGGCTTCAACCATGGCTACTAGACAACGATAAACAAATATATTTCAATCATGCAAGACTAAGGAAGAAAATTATTCGCTCTCATCACACAAATATCTGCCCATACCGGTATTTGAAATTTGAACCCGGGACCGACTAGGCTTAGGTATGTGTCGTCAACTCATAAACTGTCCAATTTCTCGGGATAGGAAGCCTACGTCACCCCCGGGCTCTCCAACTATCTGCGTGCAAAAATCTCGCTGGACCGATCCATTTTATCTTGACAGTAAAAAATGCTCGCTAAAATGTTTTCTTTGCCTACCATTTTTCCTTTGTATTTCTTTCTTTCTTGGTAACAATTGGTACCTACACATTTTATGACTACCAATATTGAATATCTAGATTTCGGTTTTATTGATTATTTACAATTAAAATACAGTAATCGGTATTACACGTAAATAAATAATCATTCTTACTAGTCTAAGTTACTATGATTTATTTATGAAAAAAATAGACTAGAGGAAATGGTTATGTAATAAAGAACAAAAACCGGGCAAGAGCATGTCGGACCATGATCAGTATAGGGTTCCGGAGCCGTTAAGTACTACAAACATAAAAATGAACAAGTAATAACTAGTTTTCTATTTAAACTCATTTGGTGCTGTCTTCGATGATTTAAGTACGTAAAGACTTTAATCGCCTAAGCTGGGTGAATTAACTTTTAAGGTACTCCCCAATTTTCCACATGTCTCACTATGTCACCTTAATTTGGTAGAATGCAATTTTTTTTTTGATGTGGTCAATATATTGAATAAATCAGACAATTAAACTTACTTTCTAGCTGACAATTTTAAAAATTCTTCTATGATTTACACAAATATATCAGGTAACGCAGGGGACGACGTTGTCCCCGGGTTTTGTATGAAAAACGTGCATTTTCCACTGCGTTACCATGTTTTTACAAAATTATAGAATTGGTTTATGATTATGAATAGTGAAATCCGAAAATCTGATTATCTAATTTTAACATGTGTAAACCATTATCAATCTCACATATTCTAGTAAGTTTTTATTAGCGTGTAGAAAAGGAGGACTTTAAAAGTTGATTCACCCAGCTGTATTTGCACACGAGCACTCAGGCCACCTGATAGTAAGTGGAATCTGAGACCCATAGACATTTGAATTCTCAAGACCATAATCCTAACACCTCAAATGCGTTGCCAACCCTGAGGACTAAGATGGCATGCCTCTATGCTAGTAATTTCACCGGTTGTCTTATCCCCACACCGGAACACAACAATGCGAACACTGATGAACCAATATCTCAAGAACCAATGAACTTACTCGTGATAAAATTCGTTCGTGCCCTTTAAATTCGTTATAATGCTCTCGATCGAATCAATAAACTATTGTGACGAACTTGTAATCTTTTTGAAAGACCTACCCAATGACACCCCACACTATAGGGTAGACGAGAAAAAAAAACATACCTGTGTTACGTGTAGGGGAAGTACCCTAAAATTTTTTTTTTCAACATTTTATATTACCACTTTGTTGGCGTGACTAATATGTATATTCATGCCAAATTACAGCTTTCTAGTACTAAGAGTCTCAGAGCTAGGCTGCGGACGGACGGACATGGTGAAACTATAAGGGTTCCTAGTTTGACTACAGAACCCTAAAAAGTTGGTTATACTATACAGCAATAGTATAAATATTTTAAATTGAATGTGGTTACCAATAGATTATACATTGCTTCGACTACTATATTACAGTTAACCAGCTTCGTTTAGGTAAAACACTAATTACCTGTAGGTACTTTTAACCTTAAGTGCTAATTTCACGATACGATGTTAAATGTTAATCGACTCATCATACGTATGCAGCTGTTAAAATGTATGAACTAACAGTCGATTAACATTTAACATCGTATGGTGAAATTGGTACATAGGGTCGCAAAAAAAAAACTGAAATCTGGCCTCATTTGATGTTTAGTGTTCTCAATTTTTTTACAAATTATATAATTTATATAAACTTCACCTTCAGGAATGTATAATACTTGTTCTTTAAAAAGTACCTACCCGTAAATTTAAGGGTTAAGTAATAGCAATGTTTGCCTGACAGTGCAATCATCAATAAAATAGACAACACAAATAAACTTATTAATAATATTACGATACATAATTACATTGTCACTACTTTGAAAAAACCTAGTATCTCATATTTCGTGATGTACGATTTTAAACCTATTTCTCTTCACGATTAAGTTCAAAATCGTAGATCACGAAATATGAGATACTAGCTTTCAAAGTAGTGACGATATTACGGTCTTATTCATTAAATGAGGTGAAGGGAACTATAACCTATATATAGCCTATAAAGCCGTTATTTATTTAGCGTACTTTAGATCTATTTTGCATTTATGTATCGTTGTTTTCTTAACAGGGACCTAAAGTATGTTTGAAGCCTCTAAGTTTTAATGCCTATTAATTCGGATAAAACGTAAAAACAAAAAATATTTTTCTGACGCGTATTTTATGTATCCTCTATATTATTTTACATGTTTCTTTTATACTTAGAACATTTTAACTGCGCAAACAGTCGTCGAATTACCATTAAAATGATTTCGATGGCGAAAGATCCAATCCTAGTGATGTGATAATCGAGCCCTTAACGCTGCCATGATTATCGGTAATTTTCAGAGCCCTTCTTAAGGGAAATTGGAAAATTAAAAAGATCGCTAAAAGTAGGAATAAGCATTCTCGTCTTCAGTTTTTTTGCTTTGCGTGGTTATGACGATTAATATAATTCCTATACCTCATTTTTAAAGAGCTCTAATAAGCTTAATAAAACAGTAAATGTCACTGAAGCTAGACGCTAATAACTAATCCGTATATGTATCTAAGAGAAATAGATCTCTAAGGTAGATAAAGGCTAAATACGGGTCTATTATGTGGGCATGAATGCATCCCGGGCATGCATTCACTCGCTAAACCAAAATCTATGGTACGATGGACTAAATTGACAGCTCAATATGTATTAATTTTCTCACGGTACGGTCTGTTTGCATCGGTATTAACCTCAGTATTGACAGGTCCATGGCTTTGATTGTCACTGAAATTTATCTCAGTACTTTAAATACTAATCCAAACTAATATTATAAATGTGAAAGTAACTCTGTATGTTACGCTTTCACGACTAAATCGCTGAACCGATTTCAATGAAATTTGGTATGGAGATAGTTATAGTCCTGAGTTGTACATAAAGTACTTTTTATCCCGTATAAATAGAAAAAGCCGAGGGAGTAACTTAAGATTATTTTAAAGTAGCTGTCTGCAAGCGGCTTCGCCTCAGTTGCATATATCCGACTTTCCTAGTGTTTTTTTCTGTCATACAAACCTTGTCCTGACAATAATGAACACAATAAAGAAAGAATCATCCAATTCAGTTGAGTCGTTCGGAAGTTATGCGCGTATATACAATTCGGCAATTCGTTTTTATTTATGTAAATGCTTAAGTTTGTGTGTGTGCTAGTTCGTCACTCCTTCATGCTGCAACGGCTGAACGATTTTAACGCCCGTGTGTGTATGTGTTTGTCTGTGGCATTGTCACTGAAGCTAGTTTAATCTCAAGGTTTCATGAAAATTGAGCCATTTAATTGCAGACAAAAAAAATAAAACTTAATAGCGCTGTAGTTTTTGCTCTCAATCCATTACTGTAATGCAGAACGAGACAGCAACAAGGCTGTTTTGCTGTGTTAGAACATTACAAATAGACCATAGATAATATTCCCAAAACGAAGACCTCGGCAGTGGTGGTTGTATGCCCAGCCCCAGCCTGCCCTGCCCGGCAGCGGCTCCACGGCGCGCTCCGACGACATCATCTAAATAGCAACATGTATCTGGCTGTTTGTGGTTTTCCAAAGAAAAATAAAAATAAAAAGTATTTTAGTCCCTAATGTCACTTTAGTAGTCCCTAGGGATTAAGTGAATCAGTTAAGTCCGCCTATACAAGGCTATTAAGAGTCATTTTAGAGCGAGAGAAATGAAATAGTTATTTGTGCAACATGAGAGCAAAGGTGGTTTTTGCTGCGAGTGTTGTTTGAAGCCCGAGCAAACGAACGATTCTAGAATTGAATCACGAGCGAAGTGAGTGATTCTAGATTATAATCCTGATTGTGGCGAGGGATTCAAAGAGACGAAATGCAAATAACTTTGGTCTCGTGTTGCACGTATAACTTTTCATCTCAGCAGCGAGAACACGAGTATAACCTTACGGTAAAAAGGCTACATGGTGAAAATTAAACGACGTGTATATAATTATTGTCACCTGCGTGATGTCACACCACAACCACCTTAATCGACTTTAGCTCACGGTCTTTAAGCAGCATTTGTTTTATTTTTCAGGTGCTGAGGTCAAAAGTCTGAAAAAAGGGTCCACCAATACATCGCAGTTTTACCTATTTAATACATACATACATACATACAATCACGCCTTCATTCCCAGAGTGGGGTAAACAGAGCTACAGAAATATCAACAAATCTAAAAAGACTTGTTGATAATTCTGTAACCACATTTTGCAGAAGTAGGCTAAGATGTTTACCAGTGTATTAGTGACAGGTTGCAAGCCCATCGCCTAACAGCACTACAAGCCCTTATTCCCTAAGTCGCTTCTTACGACATCCACGGGAAGACATGGAGTGGCACTATTCTAACCCGGAAACCACACGGGCTTATGTATAGTTATTAATAATACGGCCTTAAACTAATAAAAACATGATATTCTTCTAAATAAAATTCCCGGCGTTCTTTCCAAACGTCTCCTATTACAATTTTAATTTTACCCAGCATTTTCATGTGGAAGTGAAGTCGGGAGTTTAATAATTTATAAAGAACTCGACAGCATTCGTTTGCCCCGTCAAATTTGCGTTAAGGCAGGCGATTAACCTATTTAGACCCTAACTGTATAAACATACGGGTTAAAATTAAAAACGGAAATTGGACGCTGGCCGTACTAAAACCTTTGTTAACCAGGTGAAACCCGTTTTTAAATATTAAAAACTTCATTAAGGGATTGTGTTTGAAATGAATCTGGGTGTCGTAATGGCGGGCTATTTGTTATGTCTGCGGCATTATTATTTAACGTGTCAGCATTGAGTTAGAGACATCCATATCTATACTTCTCCTTGTCTTACTAATCAAACGAATATTATAAATGCGAATGTTAGTCCAGTAGTGTCACGTTACTATCTCGGTGGCTTACGTCAATTCCACACATTTATCAATAGAAACATAATCGCTAACGATTGTCGAATGCAACTTGTCTAGCACCACTGAACAGCGAAACGGATATGTATGCAATTTGACAGAAAGATAGATTAAAGTCTGGAATTTAAAGCACATAGGCCATTTTCATCCCGAAAAAATTACAGTTCTTGAGGGAATAGCAATAACGACTTCTACGCGGTTGGAATTGTGCGCAAAAGCTAGACATATTATAAGTGTGATAGTAATTTTGTCTGTCTGTTACGCTTTCAAGGCTAAACCGCTGAGCCGATATCGATGAAATTTGAATGGAAATAGCTGCCCGGTGAAGGGTACTTTTTGTCCGCGAGCAGTGATAAATGAATTCTTCGTGGACGGAGTCGCGGACAGCCGCTAGTAGAAACAATTAACTTGAGACAATTAACTTGTTCCTTTTTCAAACGTGTGTAGAATTCTCACTGAGAAATGACTTACCTAATCGTTATTATTGGACTGAGATTGCAGTATGACTGATTTTAATAGTGGCAATATTTCTTTTTATGGAAATTTTTGAATGCAAGGAGCTAAGTTTCTCACTTACCAATGGGCCTGCTCGAGCTGCTTGGCTTATTTTACAAAGGTTAAAAACCGGGCAAGAGCATGTCGGACTATGCTCAGTGTAGGGTTCCGAAACCGTTAAGTACAGTCAAGGTTATAAATGTGTATACACTTTAGTACCTTGTCTATTTAACGTCATGTTTAAACTGCCATATGAAATTGTCACAGCGATTAAAGTGACAAGGTACTAAAGTGTATACATATTTATAACCTTGATTGTACTACAAACATAAAAATCAACGAGTAATAACTAATTCTCTATATAAAGTCAATTGGTGCCGTCTTAGATGATTTTAGTAGGTAAACACTTTAATCGCCTGTATCTCAAGAACCAATGATGTCTACTTAGTTGTGATAGAGTTTTCTTTATAAATTCGATATAGGTATGCACTTTCATTTCAGAGTTTTAGTATTTGTAGTTTTGGCTGTAGGGGAGGGACACTTGACTCTAACAAAAAAAAAAACTTTAAAAAAAATACATCCCCAAGTTACATGTAGGGGAGGTACACTAAAAATTTTTTTTTTCCAGATTTAATATTACCACTTTGTTGGAGTGACTAATATATAAATTCATGCAAAATTATAGCTTTCTAGTTCTAAGAGTCTCTGAGCTAGGCTGCAGACGGATGGGCGGATATGGCGAAATTATAAGGGTTCCTAGTTTGACTACGGAACCCTACAAAAGTATATGTCATGTCCTTTAAACGCGGCGTGGAGTAAAAAGAGTATTCACTGAAAGGCAACGACTTTGCTGTGCTCTTGGCATTGGTAATAAATTTCCCTCTGGAACCATCGGTCTACTTTCCCGTTCGGTCCACTTTTGCAAACCGTCTACTTTCCCGATAGGCCCACTTGCTTTTCCTTATCCGTCTACTTCCTGATCAGTCCACTTTCCCTAACTGTCTACTTGCTTCTCCTCATCCCTCTGTCCTTACATTTGGGTCCAAAATTAAAAAAAGATTATAAGTCTAGTACAGACTGCAACAACGTTAACATTAGTACCCTGTCATTGAAGCTAGCGGTCTTGGGTTCAAATCCCGGTTAGGGCAGATATTTGTGTTAAAATTTCTAGGGAGGGATCACCCCACCTCATGTAAAAGTTTCGCTCGTTTTCTCATATGGACCGATCGGGACAGTAGACGGTTTGTACAAGTTGACCGATCGCGAAAGTAGACGGTGTGCACAAGTGGATGGATCGGGAAAGTAGACGGTTTGCACAAGTGGACGGATCGGGAAAGTAGACCGATGGTTCCGGAGAGATAAATTTGGGCGACGGTGACTGCTTACCGTCGGGTGGTCAAAGTGCTCGTTTTTTTTTTTTTTGGCTAAGTATAAAAAAACCGAGTTCGCTCTAAACGTAGAATTCTAGAAGAAGAAGGGTATTTTTCAAAGAAATTGTTCCTAGTTAAGGACTGAAATTAAAAAAACGGGAACTTTTACATGCTAGTTACGAAAATTAGTCGTCCATTTATATGATTAATTTTCGTTACTCACAGGTAAAAGTTACCGTTTCTTAATTTCAGTCCTTAATTAGGTACAATTTCTTTAAAGATACACAGCTATAGGGATACAAGCGACATTGCCTGATCTCTTGTGCTATTATAGGAGGTAATAATCGAGGCACTTTGAATATAATTTCATGATTATAATCTTCAAGGGCGTTTTAAAAAAAAGTACTCATAGTTAAGGACAGAAATTAACAATAGTAATTTTACCATTACGTCACGAAAATTAGTCATATGTTTATACACTACCTTCATAAGCCAACAGGCTGTATTTCAAATTAAATAAGCATAACAGATTCAAATCTCACCTGCTAGTAATACGGTAAAACTTGCTACTGGAGTTTTGTATGAGATGCCACTATTTCTCTTAAAGCAGTAATGGATAATTTTCGAGACGTAATGGAAAAATTACCGTTGTTAATTTTTGTCCTTAACGATAGGTACTCTTTTTGGAAAACGCCCTCAATTTATATTTGTATCGAAATTTAAAATGGCACATCATTTCTATTGAACTTGTTTCCTAGCTATTGACTATTGCTAGTCGCGTTTAAAGGACATGTCTTAGTGCTGAGAAAACATCGAGGAGGTAAGTTCATTCTATAGTTTTTTTAAAAATTGTATTTAGAGAAACCAACAGCATACTTACATTTTATAATGAAATTAAGGATGAACATAATATGGCTATAATAAGTTATAGGGTAAAACGAGTAGATAGTTTACTAAGAAGTTACATGTACACAATGTGGTTCATGTGGTTCTTAATATAACAGACGTGATCATTACGGTAGCTCAGTACAGAAGGTATAAAAACACTTAATATTACTTCATTGAAAACCATTAATCTATAGCATGCTTTACATGCATAAGCATGAATCAAAGAATTTATGTGTTTTTATTTTCAACTACGGAGAAGATTAAGATAGTGACTTTTAAATTACGAGGAAAAAATACCTCTGGCAACGGACTGTTGACGCAATGTAATCGCAGTTTTAAGGTGTAAAATAAACGGTAACCTATTACAACTCCAAATGTTCTCAACAAATTCGTGGAAACAAAAAAAAAAATTAAAATTCGGCAAATGAAAAGGTAGCGAAAATAAAACTCAAACTTGCGATTACCAAAATGAATCGCTGACTTTACAATCAAGTCTAACAATGTTCGTTAGATTTGAGTTTAAAACTTCGAATCGTCGATGAAACTGCATTACCACGTACTAGCAAATTCAATAAGTTGCAAAATGAGCCTTACTGACTTACTTGTTAAGGAGTATTTTGCAACTTATTCAATTTGTTACATACGCGGTATTACAGTTTCACCGGTGAAATGCCAAAAACTAGATTGCAGCCTCATTTAATATGAAAATTACAAGCCTGGCATCAAACGATTTAAAAATTACGTCATACTTTAATAATTGACCAGGATTAAATCAAATATTTGAGCACGCTAATTGGCTAACACAGCAAACAACGTTATATACCGACGTTAATTGATGAATGATATTGCAACTGTAAATAGTAAATTGTTCGAATGTTTTTACCATAACCTCTGTATGATTAAAGGTGCGTAATGTTCGGTATAACAACGTTAGATATATTTTCAGCTATAACGATATTTGATATAATAGCAAGGAATTTAATCACTCAAAGGGTGTATATAGCAAATAATTAGTAAAACAACAGTTGGTATAGTCATAATAAACTAACGCTCTAAAAATTTGCATAATTATATGTATAATAAATAAACTGTGTGGTTTGTACCGATGTAATTATGTTAATTAGTATATTAATGTATGTATGTATGTCTTATTGTTGTTTAGTTTTTACCTTAAAAGTGTTTATACCAATGGTTTATCATACCAACACCAATACTTTGAATATGACAAATGTTTTTGTAACAAAAATGGATTATATCAATGACAGTTCTTTTGACCAATAATTATGTCATCGGTTGTTATGTATGTACATATGTACGTAAACTCTTTATTGCACATAATCAATTAAAAACATCTTTGCATTAATATAGATAATTTACATAGGCGAACTTATCCCATATGAGATCTCTTCCAGTTATATGGATCGATACGTACCCATTGTATTTGAGTTTTATTGAAAACTTCCTCGTGCCTGCAAATTCGTCCACGTCAAAGCCGTTTATGGCTATTCCGTCGGGAACAGTCCGATAATCCGATGTCCATTTCTGCACGGCTAGCACAAGACAGCGCGCGAGTTAAGTCGCGCGCGAGATAGACTACCCGTGCTTGTCCAATTAAAACGGTTAGAAAAAGACAGGTAGTCTATCTCGCGGGCGACATAACTCGCGCGCCGTCATGTGCTACCCGTGCTGGTCTATGAACTATCTCTATACTAAATTTCACGTGAAAAATGAGACACAAACAAATATACTTTCGCATTTACATGTAAGAATATAAAATATTATAAAGTATAATCTTGAAACAGCAGCATTAAGTATAAGCAGGTTTAATAGGTTTATAGTTCTTCTATTAACCATAGTTTGTTTAGAGTTCGTAGTATTAAAATGGAAAAGAAACGATTTATTTCAAATTGATTTGTAAATTTTGCTTTTGGTATAGGATGAAGAACTAATTTCCAGCAAACTGGAAATAGTTTTAATATCTTCATTTAGGACTAAAGTTCGAGTTTGCGCAATTCCAGGAAGTGTGTATTACTTTTGGGAGCCCATTCACTCTCCCAGCTTACTGGAAATTAATTCTTTACAACGATTTTTATGGATCGACACAATGATTAATGAAAATTTACATACATAAATCACGCCTGTTTCCCAGAGGGGTAGGCAGAGACCACTTCTTTCCACCTGCTACGATCCTGACAAAGCTCTTTCGCTTCATCCACATTCATACATCGAGTCATGCTTGCACGTCGGTTTCAGGTACTTAAGATTCGGCCCTTTTCCAGTATTTCTCCAATTTGATTAAAAAAAGTACGCCTAGGGCGCCCCCTTCCGACCCTTCCACTCACTTTAGCACTGTATATTTCTTTCGTCAATCGTTTTTCATCCATCCTTTCAAAAAGACCGAACCATCGAAGCATGCCCTTTTCAATTTTAGTCACTACATCTTCTTTCAGACCACACTTCTCTCTGATGTTTTCATTCCTTACTCTATCACACAGTTTCACACTACACATACTACGCAAAGAGAGCATTTCTACTGCATTTATACTACTTTCATGCCTATCCTGCCACACTCAACATTCAGTACCATACATCAAAGTAGGGGCCAACACTCCATTGTGAACAGCCAGTCGGGCTTTTTGTGAAACGCCCCTTCTGCTCACAAAGGAGTGCAGGGCTCCATTTTTCTGATTTTCTGCATTCACCCTCCTCTCAACATCCTTCTCACACTTACCATCGCTTGTAAACATACTTCCCAGATACACAAATTCACTCACTTGTTCTACTAGTTCACCATTTATATTTATCACGCACTCAGTAATCTCCTCGTCCTTTTCTATCACCATGACCTTGGTCTTAGCAACATTTACTTCCATACCTTTGTGTTTAAATCCCTCATTCATCACTGTCACCATCTCTTGCAACTCAAGTACCGATGGAGCAAGTATAACTTGATCATCGGCATAAGAGGCATTTGATAAGTAATTTAATGAAAATTTAACGGTGGATAACCTTGTTACTAATAATTGTTCTTTGCTGCTATTTGTTAAGGTGATTTCCTCAGACACCCTTCTTAATTTCTTTAATGAACATGAATTAGGTAATTAACGAAAGTTGTTTAATCGCGGTAATCGCTTCTTAATCCTTGTTGACGAAATTGGGTTATTTGGGGCAGAGTTTTAATCCAATTTGAGGTATTATTTACAAAGCTTTCCCCGTAAGTAAGCGGCCGCGCTACAAAACACAAAAGTAGACAGGTACTTTAGTCATTAGTATTTTTCTTAGTCTGATTTAGGCAATTTTTGGAGATCCGTGCCTGACCCTTCAGACACGGAACTCCATAGCCGGGACCCTATTAATATGCATACGCTGTCCGTCCGTCCATCCTTTAATAACCAACTTAAAAGGAAAACTATCACGACTGTTGACCTGGAGGGTTATTATGACCCACCCCCTCACGTTTGCAAGGACTGGTTCTTCAGTTTATTATTCTAGTTATGGCTTTTGACGTAGAGACCTCGTCGTGTTGTTCTCCTAGACTCAATATTTTTAGTTTGATGTTATGAGTCTTACATTTGTATTGATTTTATTTGTTCTAGCTTTGATAATTATTATTTATTACTTTATTAAGTACTTGTAATGTAACTTACTTTTAAGTATAACTGTACTTTATGTTTCAAAAAATGACCTTCTGCTGGAGTTTCTAGGGGCTTCTTCTCCGCAATAATGGTCTTAAGTATCTGAAGCGCTAGTAAATTCACATCATATTGCCAACGTGTAAAAGAGCCCCATAGGGGCCTATTTACTGAATAAATATTTTGATTTTGATTTTATGCAGTTCTGTTTACGCTCAGAGAAAAAGACAGAGCTATTATAGTTATATAGCTCTCTCCTACTCGTTGTTTTTTGAGATAGTTTTTCGTGTTTATAGTAATTATTTCAAACTCTACACATGGTCCAACATGCTCTTGTCTGGTTTTTTAACGTTATCAATTAGGTTATTTTATACTTTTGGCATGACATCTTACGTACAGTAATATTCAATTCAGCCCCAATTTGTACATATTTAAATCGGCATCTTTGTAACAAAAGAGGATATAACTTACATACATAACGTCACGCCTTCATTCCCAAAGTGGGGTAGGCAGAGCTACAGAATACCAACAGCTCGAAACTTGTTGATAATTCTGTAACCACAATTTGCACAAGTAGGCTAAGATGTTTACCAGTGTATTAGTGACAGGTTGCAAGTCCATCGCCTAACAGTACTACAAGCCTTTATTCCCTTAGTCGCTCCTTACGACATCCACGGGAAGACATGGAATGGCACTATTCTAACCCGGCAACCACACTACTCACCTACTCGACTATTTTTGTATAAACGATTGTTTATTCATGAAAACCAATTAACCATTTTCATCGGTTCATAATACGCTTAGTTCTCCGCACCGCACTGTATTTATCGTTGGAAATGAACGCGCATTAGTGAATTTTCACAGTTCCGTGTATGATGCAGTGTACCAGAAAAACCTGCCGAAAATAAATCAGTGAAGTGCATTATTCCTATTTGATCCACCAAAAACAGACCGGTCCCGCACGCCGTAGCTTATGTTTATTTTGATAGACACGAGTCAAGCTTGGCGTTAGGACGCCACCGTGAAAATCATGTCATCCCGTTCACTCCTGTAGGGTGAAACTTGCTTTTGGAGTATGGAACATCGGTTTCAGAAATGCATGAAAAGGTTTTCAGTTCGTTCTTCAGTCAGACCGCGACAGTGCGGTGGGGCGGACGTATGTCGAGGCCGCCCAGACTTGCCGCGAAATATTTGAAACATTGCCGCTTTCATGGATGTGTTTAATGTTTTTTTGCTTTCATGAACATTAATTTATACTAGTGTTTTCAATATCGAAAGTTAATTTAGCGCGGACGACAACTATTATTGATTGTGCTGTAATTAAGTTTCGTTATTAACTGATGGACGAACGTTTTACAATTAGTAGTGTATGTGATGGATTAGTTTTACCTTTTTCAAATTAGACCACTTTTACTGTTTCATGTTAGTGTAAAAATTTATGAACTTAACATATTCGTATTTATTAGCCACAATGTAGTTTAAACCCTTCGGTCCAAACCAAGTGACTTAAAAACCCTCTAATATCAAACAATATCAAGCTAATACCTATTCATATCTTAGAACCCACTTATCTAAACTGTAAATATATTTTGTGGAAACAAAGCTAATCTGGTGCGCGGACCAAAGTTTCGGATTGATGTATAGTATAACTTGAACTTAATTAAGTGTAAATAGTGATGTGTAGCCAAATTTAAGTATAGTGAATTCCTGTAAGCGAGGGAAGTTTTCGAACAACCAACTTTGCGTCGGTGAATTTGTTCCAAGTTAACCGAGTACAGCGAAAACCGAATAACTATCGATTTCAACTAGGTAAGCCTATTTATACTTCTTCACACGTACTTTAATGGCGTAATGTCTGCATACCTTGCAGGGTAAGTATTTAATTAAATTAGTTGTTGAAAGAACATTTTAAATGATAGATATTTCTATAATATTAACAATAGTTATAATCAAAGAAGATCGGTTTCAGAAAATTCTGGACAGCTTTTTTGGTGAAAATGATGACGAATGCTGAAAATTTCGTAAAAATACATATTTCTACAATTGTCAGGGTAAAATGAAAATGATCAGGACCTTAGCTGATCGCGCTATAATATCACAAATTCCTGACGTGATAATCGCTCTTACTGATAAGTATATAAGACCGACAATAATGTCAACAAAATAATTAGAATATAGAAGCAAGGTTAAAAGAAAGCTCGATAGAAGTACTGGAACCCAACTTAAAAAGTCCAAGTTCGAAGTTATGTTAACTCCATTCCCTTCTTTTAAATAGGTTTTGATTAACGAGTAAAAGGAAAGGGAAAACTAAAGTTTCATTTTAAGGTCTTCCTGGTTCTACTAGAGATTAGTTCTACATTGACAAAGAAGGCTGAAAGAGAGAGTCATGTAACTGACAATACCCTTATATTTAACGTAATATTTTGCTTTATTTATTCCTGTAATTTATTAAATACTAGCTGGTGCCGTGAATAGTGATAACTGTGATAAGTGTGCTTAACTGAAAGACGTCGCGTCTTTTGTTAGACATACCTACAGATCCCGCAGAAGGTTTGCCACTATTTGATCACCATGTTAAACCAGTCGATTCCAAATTTTACTCTTGTGAACGGCTTAAACTGTTTTATCTTATTTTTTATAAAACGCTCCCCGCCCACGCTCCGTTCCAGGGTTAAACAAAAAAAATGCCTGTCAATTTTTTTTATTTTTTTTTATGTTAAAGAGAAGGTACCCGAGCACCCAGGCCACCTGATGGTAAGTGGAATCTAAGACCCATAGACATTTGAATTCTCAAGACTATAATCCTAAGACCTCAAATGCGTTGCCAACCCTGAGGACTAATCCGGAATAATGAACCTCAATGGGTCTTTTTATGGCATTGAGAAGCAAACGAGCACACAGGCCACCTGATGTTAAGTGGAAACTGTGACCCATAGACATTCGCATTCACAAGACTGCAAATGTGTTGCCAACCCTGAGGATTAAGATGGAATGCCTCTACTAGTTATTTCACCGGCTGCCTTATCCCCAAACCGGAACACAACATTGCGAATACTGCTGTTTGGCGGTAGCTTAATGGATAAGATGGTGGTAGTGATCCGGATGGTCCCTGCACAAGGTCCTACCACCCGCAATGGTCAAAGACTTTTTCGAAAAGGTTTCGTGCTCCTGGAGATTACTCTCTCAATTATTATAGTAGTACAGATATAGAAGTATAAATAAGCCTGTTATTTTGACGTTTAATTAGTTTTCTACTTGTAGAGAAGTAAGCGTAACGACAAAAGATAGGTTATGGTTGACGTCGATATCATAAGTATTACAAATGCTCACTTAGCCACGTATTTGTATGCATACGGTATATAATTTGTTCTTCGTCGAATATGTCTACTGTGCCTACCCCATCCACTGTATAATTCGTATTCATTTGTGAGCAACTCAGCCCAAAATTATACAAATGTCCCTTCAGTCATGATCGCCCCCGTACAGTACTTGTACTAACCTAAAATACAATAAGCAAAATCTATTATTTTTTGGACAAGATAGTTTTCAAGCTTTACTTGGTGTTCTAGGCAGGCTTATGTTAAGCGTCTTTTTATAATTCAATGATAACAAAATATGGTCAACAGTGAAATTAGTTTATTAGTTAAAACAAAGATTACAGTAAATTACAGATAGGTTATAAAATAATGTGGTGTTACCATGTTCTCTTAGGTGCACAAATATATTACTGTTCATAACAGTACATACAATTAAATATTGTAACATGCATGCATTTAATTTTATGTAGGATTTATTTCCACTATGATTTATTGTCGTATACTGCGTATTGATAATATAACAAGGTTACAAGAGACCAATGACATGCCACAAAAGTACCACCGTCATACACAATTAAAAAAGGTTTAGTAAACTAAATAATTTCGTCGAACCTTTTTCTTTTTTAAGTCTTAGTGACGTCATTGGCATAATCTTCGCTGTCATCGATGTAAAGAGCATAAAACCCTGTAAAGTACTTAAGAAAATGTTGATTATGTTATTTTGATTTTCTTATTTTACTTTGCAGTTCAACGGAACAGCCTTCAATCCATAAAAGCCTTTTCGGTTTCCTTTTCAGTTCAATTGAATAGCACAGTTAATATTTTTTGACCAAAAAAAATTGTATTGGTCAAAGTAATCGACTGAGTGGTCCTTACATGCCATAAAAATAAAATATTTTATTGATTAACATACCTTTAAAACGTACTATACCCCAAGCCAAGATACCGGATTTCGGACAATGAAAGAAACAACATAATATACTAAAATTACTAAACAATAGAAAGACAACATGCGAGCAAAGTCTTTCTTTTGTATTTTTTTTTTGTGGAACTAGCGACATACTTTATGTTGATTGCGTCTATTTTACAAAGTTATAATCAATCCGAACAGCAGATGTCGTCCTCGCGCTAGAATATAATAGATAAGGTGCAACAACAATGTAACTGTATAATGTGCTCGCATTTCTTCTTTAAACACTTCTGAATTCTTTATAATTCCAACTTATTTATCAAAATTTGGAGTTAAAGGTTAGTTTACATTGTGAAAAATTAGCCACATTTAATTTCAGTTTAGACTGTGACACAAAAACAGAATTATATATATATAAATCGCGCCTATTTCCCAGAGGGGTAGGCAGAGACCACTTCTTTCCACCTGGGGTGCGATTTTTAAATGTCATCGACGTAAAATTGCTACCTTTTAAATCAATTTGTGCAGTGTTTAATCTACGAGTGGGCCCTCCTTTTACATTTCATATTAAAACGCTTATATCATATCAAATCCAAAAGGTGGGCCCGCTCGATTTTGAAGTTAGTCATTTTTGGTCGGTGAGATTCAAAAATCGCGTTCCTGTTGCGATCCTGACAAATCTATTTTGCTTCTTCCACATTCATACATCAAGTCACGCACGTTGGTTTCAGGTACATAAAATTCGGCCATTTTTCAGCATTTCTCTGATTATTATTTATTTAGAGTTGCAGAAAACAAAAACAAGTGTGTTCAAAAAAAAACACAATGGAATTGTGTCATTGCTACTATTAGGCCTATATAGTAATCGTTAAAACCATAGTGAATTTTACATATCTTCGTATTATCAATGTTGTCGGAGTTATGATTTACTTGACAGTAATGGCGTCCGATTTTTTTAATGATAATTTGTCAAAAGCATATGATTTTACTGAGAAGAAAAGAGAAGAGACCTCTATTCTAATTTATCGTTCCTATATCGTAGCAATTTATTTAACGTTACAGCAGCTCTTGTTCAGCTTAAGGCAATAATCTAAGGAAGTTATTTGTTTCCATACATTACTAATATGATAGCAATATTGTTTAAAGTGTGGGTTGTTTACTTATATCTTCAACTTATATCTTCTCGCCCATCTTTAAGATAAACATAGCACAGGGGTCGCCTTTATCGCGGTGGATCAAGCATCCGTCACTCTCGCCTTACATACTGGGCAGAAAGTGACAGCTGTTTATCCACGTCTACCCACGTGACTGTTCAAACTTATCGCAGCTTGCTTTATATCGAGTCTCAGAATCGATTAAGTCCATTCCAATTCCAGGTCCAATGACCTTTTAAACATAACCTAAAAAGGTACAATTACAGTATTTTACATACTTTAATAACTATATATATTGGAATAGTTTGTGACCTTTACAACAGACGTTCCGAACGTTTCGCTTTGAACTTGTCGAGTTGTCGTGGGTGTCTTTATTCATAAGCAAAAGAAGTGGGCGGATAATGATAATACTTGTATAATACTTGATAATACACAGGAATTGAATGAAAAAAGGATGACTGCTTTTTAGGGTTCCATAGCCAAAGGGTACCGGGCAAGATCATGTCGGAACATGCTCAGTGTAGGGTTCTGAAGCCGTTAAGTACTACAAACATAAAAAACAACAAGTACCTAATAACAAATTTCTACAGTCATTTGGTGCCGTCTTAGATAATTTTAGTAGGTATAAACACTTTAACCGTCCGTGTCTCAACAACTAATGATGCCTAATTAGTCGTGATAGTTTTCCTTTTAAATTCGTTATATGCGCTTTAATTTAAGAGTTTTTTAAGATTTTTAGTATTTGTAGTTTTTTTTTACTTGACTATAACAAAAATTTTTGCTTTGCAGCTTAATATTTCATAAACGGATCACTTTATCGAAAAATTGTTTTTAACGACACTCCACACTATTGGGTAGACGAGAAAAAAAATACACCCCACGTTACGTGTAGGGGAGATCCAATTTACATTTTCTGGATTTTATTTTACCATTTTTAGCGTGACTAATATGTATATTCAAGCTAAATTACAGCTTTCTAGTACTAAGCGTCTCTGAGCTAGGCTGCGGACGGATGGACGGACGGACATGGCGATACTATAAGGGTTCCTAGTTTGACTACGGAAGCCTAAAAAGCAAAAATATTGCGGGTTTGTTAAAACAGGTTTATTAAGGGATTCGTTATGTGAAATGTTAAGCTTTAAAGTATTTTTTTTTGCAAGATTCAAGTGTCCTCTCCACCTATAGCCAAAAATACAAATACTAAAATCTGTGTTTTTGTTAAAGTTAAGCGCATGTAACGAAATGAATAGGGAAACTATCACGACTTAGTTGGACTTGATTGGTTCTTGAGATTCATGTAAAATATTTAAGTGTCTAACTTGAAATACTTACAAAAATAGTTTGCTCTCTCTTGCCCGGTTCTTATGCGTTATTGAACGTTTTCTTAATTTTTACTTTCTTTATTTATTCTATGGCTGAGATACGTGTCATACTCATGAACGGGTGCTGTGTGTGGGGTCCGGTCGGTTCACGCTTGCAAGGACCTCTTTTCCAGTTAGTTATTTTAATTATCGTTCCTGTGGGACTATTATCAATGGCCGTGTTTATCGCGTGACTAAACGCGGATTAAACATCCGTCACTTTCTGACAAGTACAGTGCGAGAGTGACGGATGCTTTATCAACGTTTAGTCACGCGATAAACACGGCCATAATATTCCCCCTGACGTAGAGACCTCGTTACGTTGTTATTCTAGTCATTAATTTTAGTTTAATGTCATTAAATACTTGTTGTTTTTTCGTGCTAGGATTAATAGTATTTTTTTATAACTTGATAACCTTGTAATGTTACTTAATTACACACATACATAACATTACACCTAAATTCCCAGAGTGGGGTAGGCAGAGCTACAGGAATGCCAACAAAAAAGAGACTTGTTGATAATTCTGTAACCACATTTTGCACAAGTAGGCTAAGATGTTTACCAGTGTATTTATTAGTGACAGGTTGCCCATCGCCTAACAGAACAACAAGCCCTTATTCCCTTTTTCGCCTCTTACGACTTTCACGGGAAGTGGAAGTGGAGTGGCACTATTCTAACCCGGCACCTACACGGGGTATGTTACTTAATTTGAATTATTATATTTTATGCTTGATAAAATGTCCTTCTGCTGGAGTTTCTTGCGGCGCTTCTACGCAATAATGGCCTTGTCAGAAGCGCTAGTTGATTCACTCCATACTACCGACGTATAAACAATTTAGTACTATATCGACTAAATCTATTCTTTAGAGTTTGTACTATAAACATAGATAGGTACCAAACTTGTCTATTGTATATTTTGACAATTTTAAGATACAACAAAACTAAAAATAGGTAGTAAAACTTTTTTTTTTTATGGAGTATATATAAGTACTAACACCTTTAGAAATTTAATTTCTTATTTACTTTTCTAATTCGCCGTAATAACACGTTTACCTATCTTAAAAAAAACCCCGCTATGTGTTATGGTTCAAAAGATACAGCTCTTTTAAATTAGGATGGACGGACGGACGGCGTAGGCATATTAATAAGATCCCGTAGGGCTCCTTCGGGCACGGAACCCTAACAAATTGGTTTTGAGTCAAACAGTGCTAATATGTTTATAAACGGCAAAGAAGTAAAGAGAACTTTTAGAACTTTTATCCCCATCACAGTATTTATTGATTCACGATTAATTACATTGGACGTATTTTCAACGGGAAATATAATTTTACCTTTCGCTATAATGTTAAGCTCCCTAATATTTCAACATATTTTCATTTTGCCCGCGACGCGACGCCTGCGTCAGTGTAGAAGTCGTTTATCGCTGTTTAAAACGAAGTACTCTTTGGTTTTCGGATTATCTTCTTTTTTTATGTTAAGGAGAAGGCACCCGAGCGCTCAGGCCACCTGATGGTAAGTGGAATCTGAGACCCATAGACATTTGAATCCTAAGTCCTCAAATGCGTTGCCAACCTTATATACAAAAATGTAGTCGGTTCGTTGCTTCTTATAAGAAGAACAACCATCAAACAATACAGAAGCCGCAGCCATGTACCTTCTATGTATTAAAAAGTATCGGAACCAGAGTGAGAACCGGAGGTGTAATATCAATCGAAAGTTCACTTTTTGAAACCGGACTCGTCTATGCAAATGCTGTTTGACGTTCTTATATTATACACCGTGTCCAATAAGTTTGGATACAATATGTTTCGCACTGGTATAAAATACCTGAAGCTCGAAATAAATTATTCTATTTATAAAATTGAAATATATATTTACAGAAACAAGATACAGTAATGTCAAATGTCTACCACATTTAATTTATAGTTAAAACACGATGAAGCAATTTCGAGAAATAATTGTTACCAAATACCGTAATGGCGAGTGCCCTAGTGACATTTTAAAAAGCGATGAAATATCTTGGAATCAAACGTGATTATGTTTATAAAACATTAAAACGATTCAAAGAGACCTCCTCAACGTAGGAGATCGGGTCGGCCGCGATCAGCGAGAACAGATCGGGTAGTCAAAATTGTGAGGGAGCGAATTAGACGTAAAAACCATCGCTCCATTCGAAAACTAGCAGCCGACTTGAATATTTCAAGAGGATCTGTCCATAACATTTTGAGACATGATCTCGGGTGTTACGCGTACAAGAAACGTAAAGTTCATGGACTTTCCCAGGCGTCTAAGCAGAAGAGGGCCGAGCGATCAAATACGATACTTTCGTGGCACGCTGGGGACGAGTTCGTTTTCTCAGATGAAAAACTGTTTGTTTTAGAGCAATTCCACAATGCTCAAAATGATCGGTTGTGGGCGGCAAAGATGGCAGATATTCCAGAGAATCAGAAATACGTTCCAAGATTTCAGGGCGCCCCCTCAGTAATGGTTTGGGGAGCAGTGTGTACGCGGGGCAAACTTCCGTTGATATTCATCGATAAAGGTGTTAAAATCAACGCTGAATATTACAAAACCGAAATACTGGAGAAAGTTGTTGCTCCTAATTGGCTACGCATGTTTGGAGATGATTATTTCATTTTTCAACAGGATGAAGCACCTTCCCATACCGCAAACAGCGTTCAAGCCTGGTGTAAGGCAAATTTAACCGATTTCTTACCGAAGAATGAATGGCCTCCCAGCTCTCCGGATCTCAATTGTTTGGATTTTTTTGTATGGTCGTATATGCTATCTAAACTGAATAATTATAAAATATCAAATTTTAACCAATTAAAAAAATATATCGAGCTTATTTGGGATGAAATGCCTATGGAAGCAGTGCGTGCCGCATGTGACGGGTTTGAGAAACGTTTAAGGCTGGTTCGCAAACTTAAAGGCGGAGTAATTCCAAAACATTTATTGTAGATAATTCTTATTTGTTTATTTTTAATATAATATGCTTTTCATGTCATTTGGTATCGTGTAGTTATTTTTACTATATTTCATAGTTGTATCCAAATATATTGGACACGGTGTATACAATGCTGATTTGCAGTTAGCGGATAAGATGGTGGTAGCGATTCGGATGGACTCTATATGTGGTTCTTTCCCACTTTTTACAAGTTGCTGTTTTTTTTTTAATTCATTTGGTTTGCTTCTTCGGTCTTTACTATTTCTATGCAAAGCAAGGGCAGAGCCAAAGAAAGATATGCAATACGGTTTAACTTTATTTATTATTCTCAAAGAATATACATTTAACTTATCGAGAATACAATTATTATCATACATACATACATAACATCACGCCTTTATTCCCCGAGAACCAACAACTCTAAAAAGACATGTTAATAATTCTGTAACTACATTTTGCACAAGTAGGCTGAGATGTTTACCAGTATATTAGTGACAGGTTGCAAGCCCATCGCCTAACACACTTCAACATTATTATGACTTTAATAGTATGGAAAATCAGTTGTTAATGATGAATAATTGGAAGAAACGGAGTTGGAGCTGAGCACGTTTGTATTTTATCCCAATGTACATCCCAAAGTACCGATTATTCAAACAGGTAAACAAACTAACGACAATTTCAGTCTTAAACAAAAGTCACGAGTTACCAAGGACATCCAGTTGGTCCTAATTATGAAAGAAACTCCGCCATCTTTTAGGATTACACGCAACGGTAAATGAAACGGTCTTTAGGGTAATGAGCCCACACGCCGGCAACCGGCAATCTTACTTTAGGACACGAAGACGAATGGCCCGTGAAAAATGTTAAGAGTATTCCAGGTACGTGAGAATAATGGTGGCTCCGCTAAACTTTTTATAATCGCACTTTTGTTTATTAAAATAAAGCCAGATTGGTTGATTTATTTTTAGAAAGACTGCGTCTTAACCTGACCGATCGACCATAATGGATTGACCACCGATCAATCTTCGATTGACGTGGTCACACGGATCACACCCTAATTTAACCTATACGTATCGCTTAACGCAGCGTAACCTACACTAATGTTATGAAGAGAAAAGATTTGTACTTTTGTTTGTGATTACTAAACTGAAAAACTACTGTATTGATTTTGAAAATTATTTTACCAGTATAATGCCTATAATATAAAGGCATATATAATATTAAGTAACATAGGCTATAATTTTTATTAAGCGGATTAAGTCACGGGCTACGGCTAGTTACAACTTTGTGGGTTTTTTTTTTTGTTCTTCTGTACTTTTGTGTGACGTATGCAAAGAAACGTTTTTTATTTCTTTCTATGTACCTACTCTAAAATGGTAACCCATCATTTTATCGAACTTCATTTCACCCAATTTCATTTCATCGAACGCTATTTTCTGCTAAAACCATGATGTTTTCAGGATATCTTAAATATTAATTACACAAGGTTAGACTTGTGACTACCAAAAAAAATTGCTCACGCGGTGAGGAATGCCTTTGGATGAAATGAAAATCCTACGCAATGATACGGTCGCTGAAAGGTGTTTCAATAAAATCATAGGTACCTCTAACCCACGCAAATGATGCATTGTCCATTAATAAATTTTCGTAGTTGCGATGCGTTTAAGTTTGCTAAGGTTTATTAAATATAACGTAAATCCGTTACTTCGCTCGTACGCTAAACAAGAATATACAATCTATCATTCAAAGAGACGCTGCTTTCAAGCAGACTCCAGTAAGGAAAATCACTAAATATTTAATAAGAGTTGTTGCAACTAGGTTTGTATTTATCACTGTCTGAGGTGAGAGAAAGCATGACATCAAATATTAAAGGATAAGTTGGAGATAAGAGAACAAAATGTATATTTAATATGTTTAAAGTATAAGTGATAGGTGTATTTTGCGGTGGTGTACTTCTTTTTAGCAGTTGTGTCGTTTTGGGAAGTGTAGGTAGTTTTTTTTGTGTATTATTATTATTATTTTGTGTTTATTCTGCTCACTGAAAAACATATTTTTATTTATTTTACATTTACCAGGAGTATTGTTTATTAACATTCAGTGTAGGCAACTTTTATGTTACAATCTTACAACACTTATACCATTTATATAGATAAGTCTGTATTTGTTTAAAGGAAGTATCATTAGCACTTGATTCAGGTAATGTTCATGCAACAGTTTGTTTTCATTTTTCTTTTTGCAATGTTTGATAAATAGTTGTTAAGCTAGGCAAATGCTTCTTTTTGTTCCGGAAATTTAGACATTATATTTGGTGATCTAGCAACTTATCTAGGTTAAATAAACCAGTAATGAACACGATACGAGTTGTCACAGAGTCATTCATATATCTTATTATATTTCTCTTTTTAATAAGCCTAGACCTATCTTTAGAGTAATTTGAGTAAGATTGTATATTTATTAAGGATTGCGAATTACTCATGAACTCCAGCAGACCACATTAATTTGCACAGTTTATTATAGTTAAGCGGAACTTAATCACGCGAAAGAGAATTATTAATTTTGCAAATTTAACTATCTCTATGCCAAATAGTCATTCTCCGTGAGCTGCGATTTAGAGTAAGGGCTGGCAGACGAGCAAATTCCACCATAAATATAATTTAATTAGAATTTTAGATGTACAAAACAAAATAATAGCACAAGTCCATTTACGTATCCCGAAATCACTCAGGTCTTGCGTCTTCATACCATGAATTCTTAATACAAGATCTGAAACCATCGTTCTCCTCAACAATATTCATATAATTATTAATAGTTGAACAATTAAAAACTTTTCTTAAAAATCAAAGTACATTTTTAATTTTTTTTTAATCATCTGATTTAATATAACGTAAAGTTATAAAAAAAAAACTACACTAGTAAACTTCTTGGCCTGATTGTGCAAAATGTGGTTAAAGAATTATCAATAAGTCTGTTTAGGGTTGTAGGTATTTCTGTAGCTCTGCCTACCCCACTCTGGGAATGAGGGCGTGACGTTATGTATGTATGTATGACTATTTAATTATCCGTGTATTTTAGTTTCTTTCGGCAAAAGGCTTGTAATCTGTCACTAATACACTAGTAAACATCTTAGCCTGACTAATGCAAAATGTGGTTACAGAATTATCAACAAGTTTAGAGTTGTTGGTATTCTGTAGCTCTGCCTACCCCACTCTGTGAATAAAAGCGTGACGTTATGTATGTATGTTTAGCTTCATAGTATAAGACAGAACAAATTATCAAAACTGTACTTATTCACTGATTCAATTTATAGTATACGAGTACATATCTATACAATTTTCATCGTAGCAATAATATGTTTGTGTTAACAAGCCATAAACGTTGAAAAGTTGGATATGAAGACCAAGAACGACTCATTTTTCCTAAACGGATCCCTTCATCGACAAATTGTTTGAACAGATTCCTAATATTTGAAATACATCGTTTTATATATCGTTGGATAACGATATATATATATATATATATATAATTTATAATACATCCCCACGTTACGTGTAGGGGAGGTACACTAAAAAAAATGTTTTTAATTTTTTTATTTTACCACTTTCTTGACGTGACTAATTTGTATATTCATGCCAAATTACAGCTTTCTAGTACTAAGACTTTCTGAGCTAGACCGCGAACGGACGGACATGACGAAACTATAAGGGTTTCTAGTTTGACTACGAAACCGTAAAAATGTAGTTTTTTTTTAAGTTAAACAGTAATAACTAAATACTCAATGAAAGTCTTACTGAAATGTTTGCGCCCACCTCAACTATTCGTAGTTTTGCCTAAAGTGGTTGAATGGTGATTACATTTAGTCCGCTTATGATAGTTCCTTTTTGTACTGTGTAACTAAGCAATCTGTCATCGCCGAATATCCAACGTCCGCGTTCAAAATAAATTGTACGTCTATTTTTGCTATCCAATAAAAAAGGAAGACATCATCGCCTGATACAAAAATAAACGTTATAAATCACGCTGCAGGTGGGTGGGTTATTTGGACAATATGGCAGACAGAACGCCACTCTGACAGTAATAAATCCACATCTATCCACGGGTTTAGGAATAAAAGTTTCGATTTGATGTTTCAATGCTATTTAACGATGCATTAACCTGCTATCACAGCTTTGGTTTTAACCGACGAATTACTTTAAGGTACAAATAATTTCTTTACTTTTGGAATTGCTTTACTTTTTAACAAGCATTTTCATGAATCATCAAGTACAATACTTGAAATGTAATAGGTTAGATTTGACAGCGTAATTCCTACATTATACGGTAGAGTCAGATTTATCAATTTATAGACTAACTAGCGACCCGCCAGCGGCTTCGCCCGCTGCATTTTTTTTAATTGAAAATTTTAATTTTAATATTTATAAAAAAAAAAATATATAAAAAGTATCCCATGTTACTTCTAGTACCTCCTAGAATATGTGTTCAAAGTTTCATGATGATTCGTCAAGTAGTTTTTGCGTGAAAGCGTAACAAACATCCACACTTTAACATTTATAATATTAGTAAGGATTTTAGTAGGAGCTAACCGCAAGTGCTTCTGTTTACTCCACAAGAGAAAATGCTCTTATACGAAATCATTTGTCCTTGCGTGTTTTATACTCGTACATGGACTTATAGCTTTAGTAAATCTATGGGAGTGTCTATTAAATAACTTTACATTGGCGAAATACATCTTAACAGGAGCAAGCCTTTGAGAAAAGCATGCAATCAACAAAACTTTAGTGGTGGTAGGACCCTGCGCAGGCTGGCTGCTACCACCATTAACCACCCGCCAAGCAACAGTGTTCGCATTGTTGTGTTCCGGTCTGGGGATAACACAACCGGTAAAATACTAGCATAGAGGCATTCCATCTTATTCCTCAGAGTTGGCAACGCATTGGAGGTCTTAGGATTATAGTCTTGAGAATTCAAATGTCTATGGATCTCAGATTCCACTTACCATCAAGTGGCCTGAGTGCTCGTGTGCCCTCTCTTTGGCATAAAAAAAACTATTTGTGGCTTAGACCAATCTATTATGCAGTCCTTTTAGTTGTCGATATAGTCCCTTTGCTTTTCTGGCAGTTTCTTTTCTCCGACTGATTTTATGCATAAATACTCGTATGTTGACGATTTTACTATTTATGATAACGTTGTTGGTTAGCTGCTAGAACCAGCCAAGTTTAAGTCTGTAAAAAAGAGAGATACTCGCAAGCTACAACCGAGTATATATATGTTACTGCATAGAACTTGCCAGCTTATGACTGTTTATATTAAACAGCCCCTGAACTGTCTATTCCTGAACAAAAAAACATCATTAAGGATATCATTTATTGCTCAACAGAATTCAAAAATACAAGTTACATCCACAACACAGGTCTGTCAGGTACATTGACTAACAGTACCTGTCCACAACAAACCTTACTTATCTTTAAGGTCACCTAGGGAAACTAGTGCTATAACAATAATAAACGCATATAGCAATGCTCATAACTTATAACATACGATTCCGTTATCATTCCACGTAGCTTCACTGGACAATAGGCTTCAACCTGATTTATTTCGTGACTGGACTCTCATTTGTAGTTCGCTCGGATGGATTCATTTCGGCCGGCGTAAAAGTTACCTAATTCCCTAATTAAATCATTGTTGTTTACAGTGCGTGTGACACTACTAATTAAATGTTGTCGTATTGTTTTTAACTCAACCGCCATTACTGTCAAATAAATAAGAACTATCGTGACGTTGACAATACGCTAAAATATAGAATGAAATAGGGTTTACCCAATAGAATAGGGACTCTAATTTAATTTCTTATTTAAATTTTACAATTGCTACTGACTCTAATCTTATAAATATCTTACCTAAGATTGTTCACCTCGAATATGATTGTGATTATTAATTAGGTCTTGCCCTTTTCCACCTACACCTTCAATTTTTTTTCTTAATTTCATACTTTGAAAAACTTTATTAAAGTCTGATATGGAATAACTTTATTTGCAAAAGGTCAGTTTCGTTGGTAATAATTTAAGAAGATATAATGTATTCACTTTTTAAAACCTTATCTTAAATTAGCGCTGTGTTAAAGCGTGTTTTAACAAGTTTTTATTTAACTTGCACTGTTCTGTTGTTTGTAAGTTATCCGCTTCAAAATTTAAAGCAAATTTCGAACCAGTTTCCGTTAATGGAAATTTCGACATAATAAATATATGCAACTGCAAGGGGCCTTTATGTTTTGTTATATTTAATTTCACCAAGCTTTTTATTAACTTGCAATGTTTGTATGCATGTCAAATCTTGCAAACAAGTCATTTTTAAACCAGTTCCCATACACTCCAAAAAATTAGAGCCAACCAAGAGAGATTTTCTCTTAGTTGACATGAAATGAATACAATATTCATGGTATTAGTTATATTTATTAACAGCAAGTTCTTTAGTGATTCAACTAAAATCTTAGTTGATGTGTCTAACGTCTTGTCAGGCTCGTATGGAATCAAGACGCGTATGCTCAACAATCACAATCTTGTTTGAAACAACCAAGTTTTTTTCAGTGTTAATGGTATGAACTGAAATTTGGACCACATCATTATGTATGTGTATGGGAGAAGTATGCGGAGCTGACTGCCAAACTCCATTAGTTGGGGAGGCACCGAAAGAAGAAGAAGAAGAAGATATGTGAAACCGATAACAATGCAATATTATGGCATCCAAGAAGATTTGATGATGGAGCCGGAAGGTTACATGTTCTCCGCTATACTTAACATAGACCCACCGTGTTGGTTTCTTAGTTTATATCGGGAATGGTGGACTCAAGACATTTAATTTTAGGTGTAAGCTACATCTCGCCGTAAAGGGGAAAGGAGGGTAATTAAAAACACTTAAATTCTAACGCTCTAAAATAATAGAAAAATGTCACAAACATAATCAACTTTTATAGCAGCATAAACTTTGCTTATCTATGTACTTATTAGCAATACAATAACAATCTTAAAATCCATCGTTTTATTGAAAATGTTGGAAAAACAAAAACCATTGCCGTCCCTAACTCTATGGGGTAATCGATATCATCCCGCGGGGGAACTGGGAACTATATGGGGTAATTAGGAACGACAACTAAATCTATATAAAACGTCTACAATTTTTTACTATTATTATTGTTAAGAGGGCAAATTGATAACCCAGCAACGCTGGAAGGTATTCGATTATTTGTTCCCGCAAACTATGCGTACTTCGGGCGCCGGTGCCGGCGCCGGCCGCTGTTCGCGGCGCGGCGCGCGGGAGGCGGGCACGCGGCGCGCTGGCAACGCGCCCGGCGCGCGCGCGCTTGGTTTCTAGATGCGCTGGTGCAGGGGTAGGGTACCGACGTATTTGCCGACAGCTGATACTCATTATTGAGTTACATTAACTGCAATTAGTTGCAAATTATTTAGTTACTTAATTTTCTGTTAATTTAACATTTTAAGCGATTTGGTGTGTAATGCGTACAATTGTATTGTTATGAATAATTAAATAATTAGCTATGTTCCTAATAAGCAGATAGCAACAGCTTCACTTTGTATAAAAAACAGCCAAGTGCGAGTTGGACACGTGCAAAAAGGGTTCCGTACCACTGTCTAAACAACCACGGTGTCTGTATTAAGATCGAGCAAATTGTATGGGAGACCCCCTTAATTATGAATTGAAATTTAATTAAATTATTTATTCTCAAATTGAATATACAACTTAATATTCTGTGAATATTTTCCCGTTATTATAAGTCCCCTTTTTACCCTTTGGGTACGGAACCCTAAAAGTACAGCCTGCAGCTAAAACTTATTCTGAAAATGAAATTTTCGACGGAACTTATTTATTTTTAACCAATCAACGCTTTTAAATCAAATGTAGCAAAAACAAACATAGTAGCAATAAGTAATGTCAACATTTCGTATACAAAACAGCTCTATCAAAAAATCCTTTTCAGTTCTGGATTTATTTGAATACAGAGAACAATATTTTGATAGTAAATGGTCCAATTCAAGAAATGTTTATTCGCGTATGATTAAGCTTGTTGAGGCAATCCAGTATTACGACTGGAGGTTATTTTCATGCCCCTAAAGCATTTGGCTACGTTCATTGCCAGAAATGTAGGATTATGGAATACGTACTCTACTTGCTGATTTGTTTTAACGGCTTGCGTCAATATATTGAAGGATGACCATGAATTCAATACGATTCGACATCTGAGGCTACCGTTCAAACCAATTTTCGGTGGAAGTTTGCATGGTAATGTACATCATATATTTTTTACAGAAGTTACATTGACAAATTTTACCACTTTGGAAGTGTCTCTCGCGCAAACTATTCAGTTTAAAAAGATATATATTAGAAACCTCAATATCATCACACGTGTGGGTAAAAAAAAAAACGAGTTTCAGTTCTAAATATGGGGAACCCCCAAAATTTATTGTTTTTTTTTTAAATGTGTGAAAATCTTAATGCGGTTCACAGAATACATCTACTTACCAAGTTTCAACTGTATAGTTCGTTTTGTTTCAGAAAAAAGTGGCTGTGACATACGGACGGGCAGATAAATAGACATGACGAATCCATAAGGGTTCCGTTTTTTGCCATTTGGCTCCGGAACCTTAAAAAGACATTTAGTTAGCTTAATAAATATTGTTAATTGAGAGCTGCGCAATCTGGCTTGCGATTTTGGAAGACCGCGAAGCGTCGCTGTTGCCGAAAACGGAATGATGGCGTTATGCTATTAGAAAGTTGTATATCGCAGCAATCGTACTTAGCTTTAAAAGGCGTTAAAATGCCACATGGCATGCCTTATCCTTCTCCCTGCTGCCACTATGCTCAAAGTTGTGGCCAGGCTAACAAATGCACTAAGGCTATCCTTACTATAACTGCAAGTTAAATGTTAAATTAACACCATTGAATTTATAATTTCGATTGCTTTGTCTTGCATTATCCAAAAACCAAACTTTGTTTTGTGTTATCTTCATTTATGTTAGGTTAGCCCACTTTATCTTTCTATTCAGCCCGCATCTCCCTTTCGTCGGTACTTACGTTCGGAAGGATCACTGTATGTACAAATTTAACGAATACTTGTCATTGCTTTTGGAAGAGAGTGAATTAAAGCTGAGAAGTATTATTTATTCCTTGTAAAGGAAATATACATACATATGAAATAAAAAAAAAACAAAATTAATTTGAATTTGCGGGTGGTAGGACCTTGTGCAGAGTCCGTCCGGATCGCTACCACCATCTTATCCATTAACCTACCGCCAAACAGCAGTGTTCGCATTATTGTTACGGTTTCGGGATAAGACAGCCGGTTCAGGGTTGGCAACGCATTTGCAGTCTTAGGATTGCAGTCTTGTGAATGCGAATGTCTATGGGTCACAGTTTCCACTTACCATCAGGTGGCCTGTGTGCTCTATTGTCTTCTCAATGCCATAAAAAAAAAACTAAAATCTTGACCAAACAACATAAAATGACTTGTCGTTTTGTAAATCATTATTTATTATCCATTTACTTAGAAAGATGCAAATTATCGTTTAATGACGATTTGCTTTTCAAATTCAAACTCAAACTAACCTATAATTTTTTTAAGTAATATTCTGTTTTTAATATACATAAATGTTACTTGTATTAGCATAACTATGGCAAGAAATGCTATAACCATAAAATACTAAAATGAATGACAAGAATACAATAACATGAAGTGACATTAGGATATAAGGGATGATTAAATTACTATTGTAATGTTATAACACATTAATGAAGACCAAAAAGTACAGTCCATAACGAAGTAAGTAAAGGTAGCTATGAAAGACTAACTTCAATAATAAATGAAGCTATGAGCTTCATAAAATCAATACGAACTGGCCACGTTTAAATAAAGGGTCATTCATAGACTTATGGCAACTCACGTTTCTATTATTTCTATTATTCAGAACAGCAAGTGCTTTGTTTTATTTTAGGGTGTGGTTATGGAACATTGTTTATTTTACTCGGAACTATTTTGAGTAAACACTATTGTTTATTTGAAAAGGATTTCGCACCTAACTGGTAAAAAAGAGTGGTGGATATTTTTAGACAACCTGAAATGTGTAACGTAAGCAAATGGCTAATATAAATATATTTTGTCAACAAAACAAATAATATAGTATATAGAAACATTCAGACGACACGTTGGCCTAGTTGGGAGTGACCCTGCCTCCGAAGCCAGCGGTCCTGGGCGCAAATCCCGGTAAGGGCAGTTATTTGTGTGATTAGCGCGAATATTTGGTCCTGAGTCTTGGATGTATTCTAATGTTTATCTTTGTTTAGTACCCATAGTACAAGCCTAGAGCTTAGTTTGGAGCTAGGTCAATTTGTGTGAGATTGTCCCGTGATATTATTTATTAATATGAATCGTAAAGGAAAGAAGTTTTTTTCGAAAAAAATAATAATTGAGACATGCCTTTGTTGCCAACTCCTTTTTTTTTGCAAAGTCAATTACTGCTTGTCTAACAAGTTCAAATTTGGTGGGTCTACGTTAAGTATAGCGGAGATCCTGTCGCCACCTTCTGACTCCATCATCAGACCAGCTCGATGATGCCATATTATTGTATTGTCATCGAGCTTACGTAGTTACCAAATTTCAGCTCAATCGGTTTGCGGGAAGTGGTTCAAATCTTCCTTGCAAGATTCCACCCAGACAAACATTCATTGCTAGGTAATATAAACCTTGTAAAATAGTTAAAGTTCAGATAATAAGCTAACGTATAACATATTCTGAACTGTCATAATGTTTATAACATTTACAACAAAATAAATATAAATATACCGGACAATGTCACACAAATTGACCTAGTCTCAAACTAAGCTCTAGCGTTATACTATGGGTACTAGATAACGATAAACATACTTATATAGAGAAATATGTACTTGAATACACAGGAAACATACTCGAGCTTATCACACAAATATCTGCCTTTACCGGGATTTGAACCCGGGTCCGCTAGCTTGGTAGGCAGGGTCACTACCAACTAGGCTGACGTGTCGTCAAGATAACAATAATAAAACAAGAAATTCGCAAGCACATTATGCCTTACTAGGTTCTGCCCGCGATTTCTTACGCGTATAAATCAGTTCCCGAAAGAATTGCGATATGAAAGATAGTCTATGTGTTAATTCAAGGTATACGCTATTTTTATTCCAAATTTCACCTAAATCCGTCCAATAGTTTTTGCGTGCAAGCATCCATACTTACAAACTTTCGCGTTTATAATATTAGTAGGATTACGAAACACCAAAACAATTCCTAATTGATGATACACAGGCTATACTAGATTAGATCATTAGAGCGCCTGTTGGCATGTCGCAGGACACGCCAGCTTCGGCAGCTACGCACAAACCGAAACTAATCTGGCCAAGCGCACGCGGCTATCTGATAACGTCATAATTGCATAGGTAATGCAAGTTCAAATTGGAACTCTCAACAGTTCTAATAGAGCGCTTATTAAAGGATATCAATTTGTTTGCAACTCGATTGGTAGGTACTGTGAGCGCTCCTCTGCAGGTAGCTCCTTCATTTCAGTAAATATGCTTCCCTAGACAATAAAAATCGTATTCACTTTGAATAGATCACTTTTATTTTCACATATGTTGTAGGGCTTCACGTGGGGTGTCTATGTTTTGATCGAAATACCTTTCATCGAATATATCATTTCATCAAATTTAATTTCATTGATCGCTATTTTCTGCTGAAACCATAATGTTTTCACTGTATCTTGAACATCTAACCTAACCTAACCTACGTAATTAATGATTCAGATACCCTGAAAATATTACGGTTTACGCAGAAAATAGCGTTCGATGAAATGAAATTCGATGAAGTGATGAGTTACCCTTCACGTGGACATAATACGACTGAAGATCAATATCGAAACAAAACCCGATCTAAGGAAATATTCCTATTTACAGCTACTTGACATACTAATTAGCCAGCACGACTTAAGAGAACTGTAAATAAAAAAAAACCATACAAAATGCGATAAGGTCATTCTCTCCTTAAACGTTGACCGTTTTTTTCGATTTTTGATTATGTTGTAGATATTATGAAGATCTAGGCCTGTACGTTTTACTTTCCAAGAAAATATTCATTGGAAAGGAAAAAAACTAAAAAAAACTTTTTTATTTTTTTCCGTTATAATATCTACATTAATCTACAACATATTATTCAAAAATCGTGGAAATCCGATTAGATTTAGGGGGTTAGAAACGTTATCACCCGGGAATTAGTGTAAGAACTTAAAAAAAAACATGGTGACCTTATTTAGGAAACTGTTTCAGGAGATACCTATATTGCAACATAATCTCACTCTTAAAGGGTTGCATTGAATAATTACTGGGCCTCTATTAAGGTGCGTTAAAACGATATCGTGTTTGGCACGTTTAAGAATCGTTTATGTCACAGTCGCCATTATTGTAAATCGTTATCGAAACGTTAGTTATCGAAGAGTTATCAAAACGTTGACAATACGGAAACAGGTCAAAAACGATATCGTTGTTACCTTGTAGAATTCCAGCCCTGATCGCTGAGAGGAAGTTAAGGTTTTAAAAATACCTAGTCTGAAGCTCAGAATGGTGAATGTACAAAGCTAATCTAATCTGGCCAAACACATATCGCCGAACATCACAAATACTGGTTATCAATGCTCTAATTGGAATTCTCGACATTCCTCTAGGGAGTGTATTGAGGGTAAGCTTTGGGTCGCCATTTATTACTATGTTGTTGTAAGAAGTTAAACGTGTCTTTAATATCTTTGTATAAGTCTGTAAATTTATGAACCGATTATGAATTGAACTGGGATGGTTTTTAGATAGGTTTACCAAAAATCGGTTGGAGCGTTTAAAAGATATACGTTTTGAAAGTAGGAGTCGCAATTTATATTATATTATTACGTCGGAAGATTTTATCTAATTCATTGTTTTACTTAACATATCCAAAATATTTTATAATTAAAGCTTAAGAATATATTTATTAAAAACTTTTTTCATTTGGACTTTTTTGATACGGTATCGAAACCAACATTTATTGCAACCATCTCAAGTGCTACTAGACAAAATCAATAAAACTTACAATGAAAATTAAAACTTAATGTAAAACTAAACCAATACTAAAAGGCTTAGTCTAAGGCATAATTTTTTGGTAAGTTACCTATTAATTTTAGAAAGATTTGAAATAATAAAGAGTTTAAAAATTAGCATTCGAAACTTTATATAACTATTTTCGGCACATGAACGTGAATTGCTGGCCTTCAAAGTATTTTTTGCTAAAATAAAATCAACGTTCCACTTTTTCATTTCAACATTTACTTTCCTTTGTTAGGAAATACTTGATCTTAGTTAGCCTAGCTCTCTGGTGATAACAGGCGGATACAAAGATAATAGTGACTAATAGATCTCTCGGGAAAACTAAAGGTTTCGAGCATAAACTTTTTCTTGCTATTTAGAACGTGGGTTGTTTTCAAAAAAGTGTACCTACTTATAGACTACAATTAATAAACAGTAACTTTATTCAGTTGAGGAGGAAAAATACTGCGACCATATTACTAAAAACCGGGCAAGAGCATGTCGGACCATGCTCAGAGTAGGGTTCCGAAGCCGTTAAGTACTACAAACATAAAAATCGACAAGTAATAACTAATTTTCTATTTAAAGTCATGTGGTGCCGTCTTAGATGATTTTAGTAGGTATAAACACTTTAATCGCCTGTATCTCAAGAACCAATGATGTCTACTTAGTCGTGATAGTTTTACTTTTAAATTCTTTTTATGCGCTTTAATTTAAGATTTTATTCAGATTTTTAGTATTTGCAGTTTTGGCTGTAAGCTTAATATTTCCTAAACGGATTACTTAATCGAAAAACTGTTATGCCAAATCTATAATATTTTTGAAAAATCTATCCAGCAACTTCCCACACTACAGGGTATACGAGAAAATAAAAACATCCCCACGTTACGTGTAGGGGATGTACCTTAAAAAAAGATTTTAACTCTTTATTGTACCACCACTTTGTTGGCGTGACTAATATGCATATTCATGCCAAATTACAGCTTTCTAATATTAAGAGTCTGCGCTAGGCTGCGGACGGACGGACATGGCGAAACTATAAGGGTTCCTAGTTTGACTATGGAACCCTAAAAATGCTAATATGTGGACATTGATGGAAAATTTCTCATCGTAATTAGCTTAGTTGTTAGTGATTCTGCCTATGAAGCTTGTGGTCCCGGGTTCATATCCCAGTAAGGGACATATAATAGTGTTCGATTTGTTTCTGATGGATGTTTTCTATGTATTTAAGTATGTGTTTCACTATAAGCAAGTTTATTGTTGTCTAGTACCCATATTATAAGCCTAGAGCTTAGTATGGGACAAGGTCAATTTGTGTGACATTGTCCTCTGAATTTGTAAAATCGTGCATGGAAACGTGAGTTTGTTTTACGGAATTGTGCTATTAATAGATTCCGTACAAATAATAGTCCTCGATTATGCATCTTTTTAATTCGGTATGTCAAGTGTGAGAGACTTAAGATCCATGTTGGCAAATACTGCTAAGTTAAGTGTGGCTAATAAACCATGCCAACAGGGCAACTAGGGTGGTGATTCTATTTAACATCTGCGAATTGTTGATCAACAATTTTAAGTTGTCCTAGTTAGCATGTTTTAAAACAACTCGACTATATTGGGTTGGTACTTAACTCTAAATTGTGCCTGCAATCACACGGCATACCTTTTCTGTTTTAATCAATACGAGACGAGACGTGAGAGGGTTTTCGTAATATAGTCGCAGTATAGTCTTTTAGTAACGCCAGAATATCAATAGTATTCGGCTGTATATCACTGTCACACTCTAATTGGCATCTGTCAGTACATTTGTTATGCTAGAAAGAGTGAAAGCGATAGAAAGTCGTGTACTATTAATTCTGTGGTTTTACCCCCTTGAGGCCCACCATACCACTAACACGGAGATTTTGTTAATGGGAATTTGAACCTACGCGTAAGGAAATAAAGTTCAATTACCTTTTCTCTTAAATGCTATTTTTAATTTTGAATCAAAAAAGTGAACTTTACAATTGTTAAAATAAAATTAAAACTAAATTATCTTGAATATGTGCCTCCTTTGGAAAACCGGGTCTCTCGAGTACCGTAAGTAGATAAAAGTGGTTTTGTCACTAATTTGTTCGTTTCTTACTCGGTGCGTCCATCTCTTTCTTTGTATTTATTTCGACTAGAAATAGTGTGTTGTTTTATTTTTACTACTTCTAATTCGACTGCTTGTTGCCTGACTTATGATAACTATTATTTTGGATATTTATTTCAAAATAGTAGGTCAAGTTTTTTACAATAAATATAAAGATATAAAAGTAAAATAACGGGCAGTGGGGCTGAGCTCAACCTACCGGTGGTTAGGGCTACAGAGAGAGGAACCTCCTCAAAATACGTGCCAAGGAGTGAAGTGCTGCTTTCTGTATCTGGCCCTTGATTCAGCCACCCAGCGAGGGTCTCTTAAGGTGTAGGTCGCGACTTCGCCATAAAACCGTTCGTCCAAACAACTATCGGGACAATGATCGTCGAGTCAACATCCCACAAGGCGGTCACCTCGTCTTATCCTTCTATTATTATTTTTAAATATGTTGTACGTTTTGTGAATAAATAATTTTAATATTTGACATTCATGAATGTGCAATAATTATTTTATTCATTAGTGTAAGTGGTTTGTAACCGTAGTAATTAAATAAGTAGAAAAGAGGAGCGCACGGTAACAGTATTTTTTTACTAAAGTTATTAGTTAACTACAACATAAGTAGTAAGGAGCAAATAGTTGGACCATAGTTAAGCGTAGTTAACCATACAAACAACAAAAGTGAAAAAAGTCCCGTTGTACCACGAAAATTATCCCTACAAATGTATAGCTAATTTTGCGTGTCACAGCGGAAAAGTCACATAGGACATTTAATTGAGTGATTTAGCGTGGCTAACTGTTTGGTCCTTACCCATAAACAAATTTAATGAAACCCTTTCTGTAATCTCACGAGAAACTTATCATGTATGTAGACAAATATACGCACGTGTTTCAAAACGTTTGTTCGTGATTTACCTGAATGAGAACTATACAATTATAATTAAATTATTGTATTGTTTGACTTACAAAGTAAGTTTTCAAGCAAATCCCAATACGGCTTCAATACTTGTAGAAACGTGTCGGCATCGATCCGCCGTAACCCTGTTTTGAAGGGTTCTGGAACAATCGATCACAGCCCACTGGTTAACCTTTTTAGTTAATCACGGTTGGGTAGGACATGTATTATGGTTTCGGGTCAAGTCAATAGACGCATTTATTAACGTTCTTAACAGAAACAGATATGTCTCTTGAGTACAGGATTAGTTATTTAATACTAGTTGTTTCCCGTGACTTCGTCGGCGTATCGCTATTCCCTTAGCAACCAACCATCGGGATAAAAAGTACTTAGCTTATGTGCTATTCCAGTAAATTTTTCATCTAGATCCGTTTAGCCGTTCTGGCGTGATTGAGCAACAAACATCATTTAATACCTATTTATAATATTAGTTAGTCGGACTTGGACTAATATTAATAGTGGCTGTGTGTGGTTGATCATGCCGACCTGAAATCTAGCTGAACATTGTAATCACGTCGCAGCTATTGATATAGTTAATTCCAACCGCTCTCACTTTATACGTTACTAGCTGTTTCTCGCGATCCGTCCGCGTAGAAGTCACTATTCCCTCTAGAAACGTAAATTTTTTTAGGTTTAAAAGTACTTTACGTCCTTCCTCGGGAGTCAAACTATTCCCATACCAAATTTCATCTAAATCGCTTCAGTAGATCCAGATATTACATCCCACCACCTCACAAACTCACGAATTTTTCCTCTTTGGAATATTAGTATGGATTGCGACAAGGTATTTAAATGTACATCTACTTCTTAGTTCGACTGTACGCCAGTATACTAGTATACTGTGTGTTATTCTTATCTATAATTCTACAAACAAACAAACATAACATCACGCCTTCATTCCCAGAGTGGGGTAGGCAGAGCTACAGAAATACCAACAACACTAATAACATTTGTTGGTAATTCGGTATCCACATTTTGCACAATCAGGCCATGAAAGTTATATTAATAGTGACAGGTTGCAAGCCCATCGCCTAACAGTACTACAAGCCCTTATTCCCTTAGTCACCTCTTACGACATCCACGGGAAGACATGGAGTGGCACTATTCTAACTCGGCAACCACACGCAACCATTTGTAATTCTGTGTGTAATTTATGTAGATGAATGCATTTGTTTACTTAGTTTAATTTTAACGACTCTTGATGCATTTGTACCTAAACTTGCCTACCCGATACATAAAGTTTTACATATAATACGGTCTCAAGGATCAGTTGGAACAGATCACCGTTATAAATCCTTATTTTATTGTCATAGAATTATTTTTGTTTATCCGTTGTACATTTTTTTAATAAACATTATAATACAATAAAATTCACATCATCCGAACAAAACTTCTACTGTGGGCAATCGTTGAATAAACACGAAAGTTAAATCGATAGGGCTTTGTGCCCTCTATTGACCTGCTTTTTTTCGTCTAACAAGTATTTAAATTACCAAAATTTCCGATTATAATTACGTTTTAAACCGCGTTGGGTCAACATGACAATGTACTGCGACTATGAAGACATAATTGTTTTCAATCACTTTTTCTGAACTTGATATATTTTAGACGGCCTAACATATTTTTCATTAAACACTTGAAGTCGGTGCTCGGAACAGGTTTTAAAAGTAACGGGTAAAACCGGTTTATTACGGTTTTGGTCCGAACTTTTCTTGGGAACGCCAACGTTTTGAGAACTTTATTTTAACCTTAATTATACGGTTTGATACACGAGCAGCAAATTAAGAAAAAATAAGTTTAGAACATCACTAAGCGACGCTTGTTTATCATGCGTAAAGCGTCTGGATTAACCGGTTTTTTTAGCTCGAAACCGGGTAATTAAAATTACTTTATATAAAGGTTCCTCCAAAAACCGGTTTATGCGAACGGAAACAAAATGAATAGGTTTGAAAATTTAACCAGTATCTGAGCCCTGTTTGAAACGAAGAACGATCCTGGTCAAACTAGTTTTCTTCAAAGAAACCGCGTCTACATCGGTCTATCCGTTTGGGAGCTACGATTTCTCAGACACTGCTCCCCTCTTTTTTTGTCGGGAGTTAATAAAACAGGTTTATTTTCTGATATGATACAGTTAATAACTTTAATTAGTCAAACCACTTAGATAGATAGATAGATAGATAAAACGTTTATTTGCGTACTACAAATCACACACACAATTGACAAAGGTAATTAAAAACAACACAATTACATTAAAAATACACTTACAGTCAATAGTCAGTTAACAGTCAAATAACTAACATTAATCAAATCAAATCAAATCAAATAATTTATTTCAGATATAAATCCATATAAATATCCAGTACAAATTAAAATAAGGATAAAAATCAAAATTAAAATTAAAATTTTAATCAAAATTAAAATTAAATTTAAAGGGACTATTTGTCACAATATTGCAAAAAGCATGCAGCTGTGTCCACCGGCGCAGCAGCGCGAAGTCCCAGCGATCCTAGAATACGCTCAGGATCCTGTTGGGGCTATATTGGAGCCTCGCCAGGAGAGAGGCGGACTGTTTGCGTATTATCGCGGCGAAGCAAGCAGTCCATCTTCGTCTGTGGCCTTGATCCCACTTACCATCAGCCACCTATTTCACCATCTTTACAATGATATGACAATTTGGTATACATTGCAAAGTTACCATGCTGCGATACCAGTGGGTTTCACATAACCTGCACCATGTACATACAGTACAATGAAATGTCACTAAGACCTCAATAGGGGGGTGGTGGTGTGTGCTCATTTGCCTTCTCCATTCAATAAAAAAAAACGCCTTCAAAAACGCAAAAAATAACTTCTTTCAAAATTGTAGGCAGCTACCTAATAGTTTACTTCAACTGAAGTCGGCTTTTTTGTGAAAATATTGTGGTCACTGATTTCAGTTGGACTAACCAATTGGGTAGGTGCCTACAATTTTAAAAGAAGTTATTTTTTGCGTTTTTGAAAACGGTTTTTTGTTTTAAAACATTTATTTTACTTTACACTTTTCAGTGATCATGATACGCTGTTCCGTAGTCCCACATATTAGTTGATGTGAAACTTTAAGTTTCAATCGCGCCGCAAGCAACGCCGCCAGAAAGTCATACTCATATTATTATTTCAACAAGTAAATATTCTTCGTTGTAGTCGCTCAACTAATTTAATCGAGATATCTTATCGCCACCTTTGCAATAGGTACCGTTGAGGAGCTTCGATGGCCTTCTGTGGTCTTCATCATCAGTTTCACTTCGCCAACTGATACTTTCTGAATGAAAATGCTACCCTTGTTACTAAAAATACTAAAATCGCTATATGTTTACCTACAATATTTGAGGAGTTCCCTCAATTCACTGATCCCATCATCAGATTCAGATTTGGTGACCATGGACCCACCTCAGAAGTATACTCTACCAAACCAAAAATCGGTCCATAGTTGACGGAGTAATCGGTGAACATGCATAAAAAAAAAATATACGATGGAACGCATAACCTCCTCCTTTTTTTGAAGTCGGTAAAAAAACGAGTTATGGAGCTATCATTATGACAGGTTTCTGTGGTGCCTCAACTTGACTATACATATACTGAACATGTGCGTACATGTTTGCCGGTTGAACACTTGAGCACTTGGATCATGAATCGGGCGGACAGACTGACAAAGTTGAAGATTTGTTTAGGGTTCAGGGCTTTTTGTTTTCTAATCTAATCAATGAAGTTTGGCGAGGGCAACTCAGTTGGGTAGGACACAGTACCTTTATTTAGCAAGCAATTAGACTCTAAAAGTTAAGGGCAAAGGTACCTGTATAGTTTTTACAATGCAATAAAGTACATCTTTCTGATATTATTTTATATTTTAAATCATCTTATTACCAAGAAGTAACTCATTGCAAGTTAACGCGTCCATTAAGCCATTTTACAGTTTCAAATGATATCATTAGATTACGTTGTGTTATTTGTATTGTTACATGTGCTAAAGTAAATTATCACATTTTAATAATTGGCGCCCAACATGTGGCTTGAACCTACGACCCTGAGATTAAATCTCATACTCTACCGAAGACCATAATGTGCTATGTCTGGGTATAAGCTAACTCCATTTCAAATGCCATTCAAATCCGTCCAGCGGGAGTGATTTCAGCGAGAAGTTACAAACGTTCATACAAACTTTCGAAATTGTAATGTTAGTGTGATAACACTTAACCGAACTATAAAGTCCGATTTTAATTTTTGTAGTTTGCATGGGAATTCTCCTCCAGTTCACTATGGAAAAGTCAATTATCAACAACAAGTACCTAGAACTAATTCTTGTTATATATTATTTCGTATAAAAGCTGTGATGATACATTGCAATAACATAAATTTAACGCACGGTATTTATTTCCTTTGATTCGAAGATCATTATAATCACTACAAAGTCATTCAGTGGATTTGATATTTGTGTTCATAATATAATTTTGATTTATTGCGCTTTGCATCTACGAGTATAAAACGTTTATCGCAAAATATAAATCACTAGCCGTAAACAGAAATCACGGCTAAAATTAGCACACAAGAACCCAGTGTGCGTGTAAACTCGGTTCTAAATATAGCCTTACTACGAACGTTCTTAATTTGATTACGGCTGGAGCGTCGATTATTAAAATAACCTTTAAGTAATGCTATTAATAACTGTATGATTTTAATTTGTATGATCTATTTATTGTTTGAAAACGGTCAAATAAAATAATTATTATTTTATGAGATTACACGAGAGGTCAAATTGGCTTTTTGAACGTGTACATTTGGTATTAGTAAGCGAGATAGAAGAAATTTGATATAGTTACGAAAACAATTATCAGGTTGATCTATTTTTCATGATTTATTTAGTTAGTTTTGTTATGCGCAAGAGCCGACCAAAACAGGATTACTTGTATGTAATTAAATTAGCTGATCTAATAAATAAATTAAGGTCAATTAATCTTATTATAGCCTGTACAAAAAAATAAGAAGTATACGGTCGTAATGGACCACTCTAAACTTTCAAGTTTTTGTACTTTCTTTGTTGAATAATAAACTGGTTACCTATAACGGTTAAAATATACTGGTTTGAAAAGGAAATACGAAAAGACGCAAGCACAATAGCATGAACAGACGGATAGATAGAACGGAAGCTTAAAAATGAAACGTACTAAATCATAAACCAAAGTTAATAAAATCCAGTCTCAGAGCGTATCATGAAATAAGAAACTGATAAAGTCAACGTTAACTCTTCGACGTCAAAGAGAATTCATCCAATTGTACGAACCAGGGTCTCATTAAGCCCAAATTGCTTGCTCATAAAAAACGCCTTATTGAGTACCCCGAACCAAGAGACCGTGTAAGAGCGTAATTCTCGGTCCTGAGTCCGTATTATGGATTAATCTGCCAAGTTCCATGAAGAGAAAGTGACAGGGCTATAAGACTTCTGTAACTCTGTCTTTTTCACTACCTAGAAACTTGTCTGTTGATTTTTCGTAATAGGTACGCGCAGTTGTACAATATTTTTCTGGTCGCATTAATACAAAATTTAAGAAGTACAAATTTTTACTTGAAAGTGCTTAATTATTAGCTAATTATTTCTCAAGAGCCAGTGATGTCTACATAGTCATGATAAAGATATTTTTTTGATTTTTAGTATTTGTACTTTTGGCTAGAGGGGGAGGGGGGGGGGGGGTGTATCCCCTACATGACTCTAACAAAAATTAGCTTTAGACTCTTATCGAAAAACTGTTTTAAAAAGTCCGCAATATTTTTGAAAGGCCTATCCAGTAATAAGAAAAAAATATACATCCCCACGTTACGTGTAAGGGAGGTCTTCTTCTTCTTGTGCCTCTCCAACTAGTGAAGGTTAGCAGTCAGCTCCGCATATTTCACCCGGTCTTTGGCGAGGTTGAAAAGCTCCGCGGCACTTGTGATCCCGGTCCATTCCCGGATATTGCGCAGCCACGACTTCTTCCTACGTCCAACAGCTCTCCTTCCGGCCACCTTACCCATCATTATTAACTGAAGAAGCTCGTATCTGGAGTGCCTAAGCACGTGACCTAGATAGGCAACCTTTCTTCTCTTGATGGTCTGCATTAGTTCGCGCTTCCTCCCTGCTCGACGTAGGACTTCAACATTGGTCACTCGATGCGTCCAGCTTATGGCCAACATGCGTCTATATGCCCACATTTCAAATGCTTCTACACGTTTCCGGAGTTGCTCTTTAAGGGTCCAGGCCTCACATCCGTATAGAAGTATGGGCCATATATAGCATTGGAGTAGACGAGTGCGCAAAGATATTTTGAGGCTGCGACTACAAAGTACCTTTTTCATGTTATTAAAGGCACTACGGGCGATTTCAATGCGGGTTTTTATTTCAGAGTCACTGTCCCAGTTTTCATCCACCCATGTGCCCAGATACTTATATCTACGAACCCGTTCCAACACCTTGCCATCTACAGAAATCACTGGATTTATAGCCTCATTCTTTGTGACTACCATGATTTTCGTCTTGGAGACAGTAAGGGAGGTAACCAAACATTTTTTTTCTTATTTTATAATAGCACTTTGTTGGCGTGACTAATATGACATGCATATTTATGCCAAATTACAGCTTTCTAGTACTAAGAGTCTCTGATATAGGCTACGGACGGATGGATGGAAGGACGGACATGGTGAAACTATAAGGGTTTGACTACGGAACCCAAAAAAATCAGAAAAACCGCCTTCAAAAAGCAAGAAACAACTTCTTTAAAAATGGTAGGTAAATAGGGTGGTCAAACTGAAGTCGGCGTCCCACAATATTTTGAACCAAAAGCCGACTTCAGTTTGACCACCCTATTTACCTACCATTTTTAAAGAAGTTGTTTCTTGCTTTTTGAAGGCGGTTTTTCTGATTTTTTTGGGTTCCGTAGTCAATTTTTCAGAATTCAGTTTTTTCTGCGTCACACTACAGCTCTGCGATCTATCCGTTACAACAATTGTTATTCCATCGACACAGATGCAAAAGGCTTTAGTGAATTCCGAATCCACTACGTGTTTGTACCGGAAACGCTCGGGCGGAATCTAACCGAGCTGGCTACATAATTGATCGGGTTAGGCTCATTCCGCGGATACTTGAATTTAATAAAGGACAGTTATCTAATTGTCGTTTCAATGTTGTAGGTAGTATCCATCCATACTATAACTTACAAACTAGCGACCTACTCCGTATACGCATTCAATTTAGATTGGTTGTAAAGTTTTTTTTTACTTCCATTAAACCTAATTAAGTACAAAACCGGGCAAGAGCACGTCGGACCATGTTCAGTGTAGGGTTCCGAAGCCGTTAAGTACTACAAACATAACATAAAAATCAACAAGTATTTCTATTCAAAGTCATTATGTGCCGTCTTAGATGATTTTAGTACGTATAAACACTTTAATCGCCTGTATCTCAATAACCAATGATTTCTACTTAGTCGTGATAGTTTTACTTTCAAATTTGTTATATGCGCTTTCATTTAGGTTTTTCTTCTGACTTTAGTATTTGTAGTTTTGGCTGTAGAGGGGACACTTGACTCTAACAAAAATTAGCGCTTTAAAGCTAAATATTTCTTTTTATAAAGGTTTTATTTTACCACTTTGTTGGCAGACTAATAATAATATGTATATTCATGCCAAATTACAGCTTTCAAGTACTAAGAGTCTCTGAACCAGGCTGTGGACGGACGGACGAACGGACATGGCGAAACTATAAGGGTTCCTAGCTTGACTACGGAACCCTAAAAAATAGCAAAATTCTACGTTTACCAAACGTTACATTATTAGTATAAATGCTTACGCGACACCAGTTTTCGTTGGAACAGAATTAGTCCAGCGAATCAATAAATCAAAACGAAGTACTGACATAGTCAAGTGGTAGATAATTAATATTTGCAGTGGGAATGAGCCAGCTGGACTCAAGCATTCTCTTGTAAGGGTTTCCGGAAAAAAACGTAGACTTTCAAAGAAGTTAAATGTTTACAGTCAAATCTCGATGTAAATTTAGGAAAAAACACTTAGAGACACGGTTCTTTTTGTGAACGTGTGAAAACTCTTCACAAAGAAACGACTTCGTCTAAACTGCCGCTGAGTGCGAATGTCAATATTTTGGTTTTCAATACCTGTGGATAATTTTTATAATTTTGTAACATGCAATTAATTTGCACATTTTTTTATTTTGGGATCACTTGATGATAAAAGTTCATCTCATTATTCTACGAGTACATTACTATAATACTATTTATGAAAATAAAAGCCAAAACCCCGCTCTTTTCCAGTAAATATTACAAATTTAAATGCCATATATTTTGATACAAGTGTCTTCTACAGTAAACATTGATATAGCAGCTTGTTATATACAGCAATGGTAATGCAATTAGGAATAAATAACGAAGGAAAGTCACAAGTTACATATTGGAGGTCATTCCTAACAGGGAGTCCCATAAAATATAAGCTTAAGTCAGTTAGTGGCGGGTTGTTGGTGAAAGTAGCGACATCAAAGACCTAAGTGATCCCGAGGGAAGTCCCTGTTCCTCACTTCCACTTGTTTCACCTAGTAGCGACCAGTGACGAACAACAGACCCTCCGATGAATATGGACGTCATCGGCGTACAAAGCTTTCGTATTTTATTTTCTCGGTACCGAATTGGACGCTACACGTAAACTCTTTTTCATCACACATGCACGGAAAAGGGTGTCATAACACGCAGGCGTATAGGGACGTTATAGCCTAGCTACCTCCCAAGGGAGTTATGGGTTTAGTTTTAAAATATAGTACATCATTTCAGACTAAGACGGTGTAAAATCAGCCAAGGTTTATTTTCTATATTCAAAACTTGGCCACAAACCAATTTTACTGTATATAAAACTTATACGGTACATTTAAATGCATTATATTTATATTTTACTAATAATTACGAGACGTTTGCAATTATATTTCTAAAATTTTATATTGAAAATCGGTACAACCTGGCAGTATGGCCGGTCAAGTTTGAAAACTAACGGACGTAAAAAAGTTGTGGAAGACTATATTGAAAGAAGTTGACAATCTCTTTTAGTGAGTCGAGTGCCATTCGTTTTTAATTGTAGTTTTCTTAATTTTTTTTTTTGTTTCCTTGCAAATATTATGTGTATCAAAAACATTGTGTGGGTCACGGGCAATAACGGGATAACAAACTCGTTAGTTATCCCCTTCTTACTTCCCTTGATGCACAATATACTATTATTTATGATACCAAGTTTACATAGATACAGAGAGTCTTTTCCACTTTGTTGCTTTTGGTACAGTTTTTTTAGGAAACTGCTACCTTTACTGTCACGTTAATAAAATCTACCAAGATATTATGATATTCATGATACTGGTAGTTGAGTAATGGTAGCTTCCGGGTCAATGGGTAAAATTGTTTGCTAAATAATGGTGTTGTTGTTGTTGTAAGCATTCCTTGAACTATATTACTAACTTTTTTATTCTGTAAAGCACATGTTGCTGTCAAATTCTCTACACTGGCAGAAGCTCAGAACTAAGGAAATAGATTCCATGTTTTAAATCATTAGAGTAATTCGTCTAGCATACAATCATCTATAGCATGTTACGGATATATCCATCTATCTATTTATCTATTTATTTGTATTATATATTCTTGTATCTAGCTCATATTTATTTATTGAATGTCAGTACTTTATATTGGTTATTTATTATTAACGTTTTTACACACTATCTAGCCACTATCCCTTTCACTGTAGTATGTTTGGCTATATGACATTTTCAAACATTTCGCAATCGCTCAAAGGTTAACTGGGGGTAAGGTCGCCTTTGCACATCCTTTTTGTTTCTGTCTATTTAGTTGTTTGTACAATAAATTATTTGACGTACATTCATACATACCTACACAGATACTGTTGTAACAAATCCAAAGATCAACATAGACTAGTTCGTCAGTGAATACCAACTCAATATTAGTAACAGGTACCAGATCACGTGACCTCTCCGCCGACTGGGCGAACACGGAATACACAAATATTGATCAAACGTTTCTATGTACATATCGATTGTCACACCCCTGCACGTCGAGCGTTACTCTGGACTATATTGCTCTGGTTAACGTTCTGTGACAATTAGGGATTAATTAAAAAGCTGTGTAGGCTCTCTTATGTCACTTGTGTTGTTGGCGTTTTGTTTTTTAACCTACGACAGAGGGAGAGGTTCCCAAATCTACTGTTTTTTTGTGTTAAGTACTCGATATTTCAGCCAATTGTGAACCGATTGCAATGATTTGCTTTTTCATCTGTGAAGTATATTCAGAGAGAGTCCCATACAAACGTCGTCAAGATCTAGTCATGGGATCCACGGGAATTTAACGGGATTTATTTGGAGTCATTATTTTTTAACATTGAATTATTTTATCCTTCGAAATTTATTATAGATGCAAAAGTTTGTGTGTGCGTTAGTTTGTTACTTATTCACGCTGCAACGGCTCGATGGATTCAGATGTAATTTGGAATGTAGATTAACATGTAGGTTACTTTTTCCCACATAAATGAAAACGCGAACGAGCAAAAGCTAATTTGGCAAATTTCAAGTAGCGGTTTAAAAAAATACTCTGTACTAGAATATTTTAGCAAATAAAGAGAACTAACGATAAAATGAGGTTTTGAATGGTCGTTAAACGACGACGGAACAAAACCTTACGTGGGGAAAGGTCACCATTATAAATATCGATAAAAGCATGTATAACTGTTTAAGTCATTATTTACTTTGGATTGATGTACTACATATATATTTCACATTAAATAGTACCATACATAGGCACAAATTATCATCAAGCGTTTATGCAGTAAATAATTAATTTAATAGAGGAAGGAGCAAGACACACATAGTAAAACAAAAAAGTAAGAATGTTTTATACTAGTCATTCCAGGTTGCAATAGAGGCTTGGAAAATGCTAAGTAGAGTATACGTTTTTTAATATACCGGGTGTGGCCAGTAATAGAAGCAATAAATTGAGGGATCGTTTCCACACCACAAACGTAACAACATTTATTCTACAACTTTTGAAAATAACCTATTGTTTACTAAATATTAATGAATTTAGATTTTCCAAGCAAGCAATGTATTGCGAAAACTACGAAGTTTGTAGGCTGATATGACACAATCCTATTTAGTATGTTCGAAAAAGTCCCAAATAATAACTAACATATTTTTTAAAGTTGTAGAACAAAATGTTGCTACGTTTATAGAGTAGAAACGATCCCTCAATTTACTGCTCCTATTACTGGCCACACCCGGTATATTCAAAAACTTATACTCTACTTAGCATTTTCCAAGCCTCTATTGCAACCTGGAATGACCTTTTAGGTGCAAATCAGAACCATATCCAATAGCTACGGCGCCATAGCGTGTTCCGATTTCTAGTCTTAAAATAACTAACGAGGGTGGCGAAAGGCAAACAGTATTATGAAGCCGTACCCATAATACCTACATTGTTAGGGAACCAGTTGTTCATGTCACCTACAACAAAGCGGACCAAATTTACCTGCTTTGAATGCTCTTTATCTAAGTTGAATATCGGAATTATACATGGAGCTTCTGTTTAGTTATAAAAACTGTTTCTGTCAAAAATTTCGTTTTTGGGATAAGTTTTTGCTGCCAACTGTACTTTTTTTGTAAAATCATTTACTGCTTATCGAGACAAACCTAATAAGTCCAAATACGGTAGGTCTACTTCTATGTATAGCGGAGATCCTGTCACCACCTTCCGACTTCATCGTCAGACCAGGTTGATGATGCCATATCATTATATGTCATCAAGGTTACGTAGGTATAAGAAAGTTCAGCTCAGTTGTTCCCCGGGATGTGGTTTTTATCTTTCTTGCAAGATATTTTGACCCGTACAATACATACATACAAAAATTGTAAGTTAATAAAAAGCTTGTAAAAAAGATCACGATTGACTTTACGTTTTCCTTTTAAGTTGATTTTCGAAACGAATTTCCTAGTACGACTCTAAGTATAATTAACGGATACAAATTTCGGATATCGCATTTCTTTCTTTCTTCAACAGTTTGGAGAAAAGAAAGGAAGAAAAGTTGATGGCTAAGTCATTTCTTTTTTCTCGAGCACGAATATTTTAATCATATGTCACGTTTTCACGAAAATCTGTCATAATAATACCAAAGAAGGAGGATAACTTGCAATTTTGTAATCGATGCATTCTAAACTCTATTGGTAAGCATATATTTTTTTTATACTTATACTACTACTATTTGGTATTAAGGCTTACATTCTAAATTTTTACGGAATCTGTTGAATGCTATCCACCCGATTTCGACCAAAGCGACTGCTTAAACTTCGTGAAATGTCGATCGTGTGCATGAACCCGTAAAACAAACTCGTGTTTCTATACATCGTTTTACGTAGTAACAACGATACGCTAACTTTACTTGCTCAATAGAAGGAAAAAGTTCGTGATTGAGGTATATACAGGTTTAGATTAAGATACTTTTCTCAACTTAGCTCGGAAATGAGAAGATTTTTGATCTGGTTCGGGGTCAGAAAACATCACTTTTACTACAGGGCATTTTTATGCCAAGTGTGGTTGCCGGGTTAGAATAGTGCCACTCCATGTCTTTCCGTGGATGTCGTAAGAGGCGACTAAGGGAATGAGGGCTTCTAGTACTGTTAGGCGATGGGCTTGCAACCTGTCAGTAATACACTAGTAAACTTTTTGGCCTGTTTGTGCAAAATGTGGACAGAATTCATACAAGTCTTTTTGGGATTGTTGGTATTTCTGTAGTTCTGCCTACCCCACTCTGGGATAGAAGGCGTGATTTTATGTGTATAAAAATATTTTCAGCCAATTTTATTTATAAAAAAAAAAATTCTCGCAGTAGTTGAGAAATCACTATTTCTGCTTCGGCAGAAAGGGTAATTAATGGATAGTATACTAGACGGCCTCAAGTTCATCCATAAATTGCGTACTTTCCACCCTCTGCGACAATACTATTTATAAAGTGTTGACAGTACCGATAAGTCCTGAAACTTAGATGTTAATGTATTCGTCTGGTCATTAATTTATAAAAATTATGCTTTCTTGAACTTTATTTGCAAAAGCCGTTTATCTGTTATCCTTTTAATTCTTACTCTAAGGATTTTAGGAAGTTTTGTCAAAGAAATCGTACTTGGAACCTCTGCCTTTGACGTACCTAACCATCCGTCATTTTCCCTTTATAAAACCTAAGGCAATTCTTTTGATGTCGGGTTCTCACTGAACCGGATGGTTGAACGGTTTATTACTATAAAACAAACACGTAAATATTTAACGACGTTTTCTCGTTAGAACAGAACCTAATTTGTTTGATGTTAATTAAATTATTTTGTATTTGATAGGGAGCTGACCCGCTCACTTCGCTAAATAATCAGGCAAAGTAGTACTCTGTGCCTCATACAACCAAACGGTTGGGATCTTAATTTAACTGACTTCAAAAAGGGAGGAGGTTTTGTATTCGACGCGTTTATTTCATTCGACCACCAAGTAAGGAAGGTAAAAATGTACATGTAGATAGACGACGATATAGTCCCAAACTAAGCTCTAGGCTTGTACTATGGGGACTAGACAACGATAAACATACTTAAATAGAGAAATACATACTTAAATATATAGAAAACATCCAAATATTCGCGCTCATCACACAAATATCTGCCCTTACCGGGATTTGAACCCAGGACCGCTGGCTTCGGAGGCAGGGTCACTCCCAACTAGGCGATACCAAAATATACTGTAAGTATTTGAAAACTTGTTAGACATTTCTACATATTCATTCGAATCTCTAAAACGGCTTAGCCAGAATGTACTTACTTCTGATGTGGTCTCATGTAAACTGAAACTTTAGGTACAACTTTTTTCTCTATCACCCAAAAGTTAACTGGAAAAGATCGACTAATTAGAAAATTTGTACAGTGAAATTGTTCAATTATAATAAAGTGCTTACATACATACATAGGTAGGTACTCTAGCAGAACTAAACGGTGTTGAGCAATAAGGCATTAGACAATTATTGATACGTACTGGACCTCTATTCTACTGCGTTATAACGATATCGTGTTTGACGTGTTTTTGAGTCGTTTATGCCACAGTCGCCATTATTGTAAATGACATAAGAGTTATCAAAACGTTGACAATACGGAAACACGTCAAAGACGATATCGTTATTACCTTGAAGAATCCCAGCCCTGTGGTGCTAGACAAGTTACTACTACGTAATATATGAAATTGACGTAAGCCTCCGAGATAGTAACGTGACACTTACGTCAATTCCATATATTTTTCAATCGAAACATAATCGCTACCGAGTGTCGAATACACCTTGTCTAGCCCCAAATGAACTGATCAAATAATAATAAAATAGTTACTAAAAGCGAAAAACGTAGACCTGTTAATTTTTTTTAGACTGTAAAGCCGTTAAAATAATTAGATGCCCCCCAAGAGATAAAACTAGAGCTAAAAATCAGGTTAAAAAAATAGAAAATCAGTATATACTTGTTGGTTTTTGTGTTTGTACAGTACTTAATAGCTTCAAAACCCTACACTGAGCATGGTGTGACATATTCCTGCCCGGTTTTAATTCTAAAGTTTCAAATAATTTTCCAATCTAAGTTAAAATGATTCATAATATTTGTACGCCAAATTCCCTCACAATTATAATCAACACGGGTGCACTCTCCGAATCAGCACTTAGAATAGCTTAGCCTCTAACAAGAGGATCAAGTTTCAGGGCATATTATTATCAGGTCTGCACTGAATGCATTAATGTGCATTGTGATGCATGCCCCAACTGTTTAAGCCAACAATTAAACCGCTGCATTATTACGGCGCAACTGGCATTAAATCTCACACAAGTAGCGTGACATGTGTGATTCTATATTTAACCCCCGAGAAAAAACGAAGGCTGTTATAATTTTAGCATGTGTCTCTGTGTATGTGTGAGTGCTGTTATCCGAGTGCACAAAAGCACCAGAGAGCCAGCGGTGTACGACTCCTTATAGAGTAAACGCAAATGTAGAGTACCCGTTCTTAGTCAAGTCGGTTTTTGCAAAACGTGCACCTTCTTGCATAACTCTTATGTCATTTACAATAATAGCGACTGTGACATAAACGGTTATAAAACACGTCAAACGCGATACCGTTATAACGCAGTAGAATACAGGCCCTGTTTCACTGAACACCAGCATCGTGGTATATCTAAAGAATATACCGTGGCATAAAAAGCGGAGTGGACACCGTTTTAGGGAAAATATAATTATAACATAATTATCTAGAATAAGACAAGTGGTTCTAGCGAATTGTATTATTTTTTCTCTTAATTGAACCAATTTAAAATAATTTAATTTCATCACATTCTTTCATTTCTAATAATAATAGCAATTAGAGGCAAGGTCTACATGACGCTAGCGCTGGCTGTATTACCTCTCTGGGCCTATATTCTACTATGATAAAACGATATTGCCTTTGACGTGTATTGGTATTGTTTTTAACTTCGGCTGCCGTTATAGTCAAGTAAATAAATAAATAAATATCGCAGGATATTATCACACAAATTAACCTAGTCCCAAACTAAGCTCTAGGCTTGTACTATGGGTACTAGACAACTATTAACATACTTATATAGAGAAATACATACTTAAATAAATAGAAAACATCCAAGACTCAGGAACAAATATTCGCGCTCATCACACAAATATCTGCCCTTACCGGGATTTGAACCCAGGACCGCTGGCTTCGGAGGCAGGGTCACTCCGAACTATGGCCTAGTTCGGAGTGACGTATCGTCAAAATAAGTTATCAAAACGTTGTTAATACGGATACACGTCAAAGGCAATAGGGTCATACACACTCTTAAAAACAAACGTTGTCTCTCCTGTGATCAATAGTTAAATAGCTTGTGTGCATATAAGCTATGTTTTTATATGATAGGTCTAAAGCACTGACGGCGTTTTTGCGGAAATGGGCTTAGCCAGAAAATTTGGCCTTAAAAACGTTAACTTTCGGTGTCTTCACAGAAAAGACGGTAACTTAAATCTGTGTATGACCCAATATGGTTTTACCCCAATAGAATAGAGGCCAAATAGCTACTCTTATCGCCTACTTGAAACTTATAAATCCATCCATGAACAAAGTAAATAAAATAATCCACCACAAGCAGTACGATTTACGTCAATGTTTCCGGTAGAACACTAGCTTCTTTCCTAATCCATTAAGAGCGAAAACTTGTTCGTTTCTCCCCGGGGGCTTATTTCACTCGCAAATGCGCGCGGGAGTCAAACTTAATTACGTACATGATGTCATTTGAGTGACGTGTTGTTAAACTTGAATGTGGTTTATATTATAAGGATATCGTATGTATTGTGTGTATGTGTATCTAAATAACATGGGACAATCTCATACAAATTGATCTAGTCTCAAACAAAGATGTAGGTTGTATGGGTAACCAACGATAAACATTACCAAGATAGCCAAAGTTACCAACTTACGAAAATACAAATATTTTCATCATATTATTCTAATTTATTAGTTGATTATAAAAAGTAGTGGTTTGTTTTTTTTACCTTAAAGTTAAACCCAGCATCACCAGAGTTTCAATAGGCCTTTGCACTTACATTCCTGACATATGTGGTGTTAAACGATGTAATAGCTCATCAAAACTTGATATTATGCTCGTTCTGAAGAAATCAAAAAACTGTGTGAACATCATATTAAACAAACGGGATGGATCCAGTATCTATTGTATTTTTGTTTCTTCTATATGCGCCACCTTAATTAAATAAAGAGGAGGACACCTCTATTGCGTTCCATTTTCGGGAATACTGCCGAAATCCATTCAGCATGGAAGATGTGCGACGTAGGTACATACATCAACGTCACGACGACGCAACGTTGCACGTTGTCGTAATGTGGCGCGTCACGATATCGTGACGTGATCGTGTTTATATGTCTTCCCCCAAGCGTATAGATCGATTCGGGCTAAGAAGCTAGGTTTCGAAAATCGGTTAGGAAAAAGAGATATCAGGGAGGTTACCATGACATGCCTAAGCAATTCAGTTTAGGATAAGCGTAAAGGACAGAGCTATAGCATTTATATAGCTCTGTCTCTCACTCTACCCGTCTATTACCCGTGTGGTTGCCGGGTTAGAATTGTGCCACTCCATGTCTTCCCGTGGATGTCGTGAGAGGCGAATAAAGGCTTGTAGTACTGTTAGGCGATGGGCTTGCAACCTGTCACTAATACCTACACTGGTAAACATCTTAGCCTGACTATGCAAAATGTGGTTACAGAATTATCAAAAAGTTTAGAGTTGTTGGTATTCTGTTGCTCTGCCTACCCCACTCTGGGAATAAAGGCGTGACATTGTGTATGTGTATGTGTGTCTCTCACTCACCGTAAACTGAATTGCTTAGCCATGTCATTGTAATCCCCATCTCTTAAAGAAGGGATCCACATCGGGGTATTTATCTATTTTATAGTTCATTTGACCTATAGTCAAGAGCAGTGAAAGCGGGTCACTTCGTACAGAATTTCCATAGAAAGGGACCCATTTTCAATGCTCTTGAGTGTATAACGTTGTGTATCAAGTTATTCTTGTGGACATATCGGTCAGCTTTAACTGAATTAATGCCCTAGGGGACGAAGGCTGCCTGTGATGCAAGGACTGAGCTAAGTGGATGAATGTTCCGGATCGAATGCAATAACAGTTATTTTATTATATAAATGAATTGCTGCGTTAGGCTTAGGGCTTGTTTCACAATCGACAAGTAAATTCATCTGTCAAATGAAGGTAGCCCTCTCTTTGTTTATTTTCAAGCGTAAGAAAGAGAAATGGCTAAATTTATTTGACAGATATTACTTGGCGATTGTAAAACATTTCGTTATCGAAGCGGATATTGTATGGCGGACTTATTTTTTTTATTAAATTTACTGCGGACATATCGGTTAGCTGTTACTGAATTATTCCCCTAGGGGACAAAGGCTACATATGATGAAAGGACTGAGCTAAGTGTCATCAAAAAACATCACAGCACAATGTCACACAAATTGACTACTAGACAACGATTAATATACTAATATAGCGAAATGTATACTTGAATGCACAGAAAATATCCGATACTCAGAAACAAATACTCGTGCTCATCACACAAATATCTGCCCTTACCGTGAATTGAAGTTAAGGGAACTTCGAAGGCAGTACCCACTAGGCTAGCGTATTATCAATGCAATAAGAGTAGGTAAGTTATTATGTAAATTAATTGCTGCATTTCATTTGAAGATACATTAACCTAGTTAGTAGTGACCCTGCCTACGAAGCTAGCGGTCCTGAGTTTAAATCCCGTGAGTTTAAATTCGTTTCTGAGTCTTGGAAATTTTCTATATATTTCTTTTTCTTTTCTAGGGATTTGAACCCCGGACCACTAGCTTTGTAGGCAGGGTCACTACCAACTAGGCTAACGTCAATAAGAAACAGTCAGTGTGAATATAATTAGGTAATAGCGCTATACGTTTTAATGTGTAACGAGTAGCTGCAAAATCACTGGTGTGGGAACACAGAGATGTGGAACCAATATCCTGTTATATTTGATTTTGTGCGAAATAGGTCACAATTCAACCGCTGAGCCGCCTTTGCTACTACCACTTCAGTGCATTTGCAGCTTAAAGGAAACTAGTTATGTTAAATACAAACAAAATGTTGAGGTATAACATTATGAAAATAGTTTAAATAAATAAAAAAGTTAGGCTACACCACATTGGACATTTTGACTACAGCTAAAGTGTTGTAGTGGCACTATGGGGTTTGTAATAATACTTATAAATATTAACAAAGTTTTCAGTGAAACGGAATTTCTAAGAAACGAATACCTAAAACGTAATGATATTAAGGATCAGCTTCATAGAATAGATTTTAATTGGAGTAGGGGTGGTTAAGCCAGAGTTTACTCAACAAACTATCTGTATTTTGCTTTCTTTTTTAAAGGAATCCTTACAAAATCCAGCCAGTCTTAACAATCGGACTTGGTCAAGAGTCAGACCCTCGTTAAAGGGGAGGCGTTGAAATATTTCAAGTGAATCTGCTGCATTTAAAGCTAAGTGTACACCAGATTATTAGGTTCTTGTTACTTGAACTTACTTAACTAGTAAGTATAGGAGCGAGCCGTTTAGTGACTAATGGTATTTCTGGAACAGAGGGTTAGGCACATAAAAGTAGACAATCACTGGCTGCTCATGAAGACTGGCGGGACTATTTTACTTGGGTTTATCATTGTTGATAAATGTGGATAAGGCTTCGGTCACTCTCTTACTTACATTTTGTGAAACAGTGATGATTATACACGTTAATTCATAGCGATAAATACGACCAAGATAGTTCCCGGGTTGCCCAAGGACACAAAACAATGTGTGTGTGATATAAACAGCAGTTTGTCTTCAAATTAAGGTATATCGCCCGGTTTGCATGTGTGCGTACCTCGACCGTACGCACCGTAAGCCACAAAATAAATCATTATTATTTAAATATATAATAGGGAACGTGCATTTTTTTGGGTGCGCTTCAATCTGTATACAAACTTTTTGCATAATTTCATTTAACTAACTACGAAATGAATAACAAACATCTAGTATAAATACAAAATGTATATTTTGTTGTAGCATAACAGTCACATAATATAATACTCACTTAGCATAATGACCTTTTGTATATCATTCATATGGAATAATGCCATTTGATATACTATACATTAAACATAATTATTAAAAATTATAAAAACATTTGCAATAATGATCAGGTGATATAACTTATTATAAATTATAATATGTTTAAATCAAGGTCATGCAAATCAATCTGCCAAATTAGGTCAATTTTGCTTTTACTTATAGGTTAGGTTAGGTTAGAGTTGCGTCAAGGCGCGAAGCGCCATAACTACGCAGAATAGGAGCTCCGCATAGCGGAGCTCCGTCGACTTGTTCGTACGTAGTCTTCTTTTTAAATTACTATTATACTATTTATTGAGTCAGTAGGTGCGGTATTGGTTTTGATTATTATGAGCTTGGTTTTTATTAAAAAAGAACGTTATGAGCATTAAATATTATACAAAGTGACCATTATACTGATTGTATGTTATGCAGATTCATTAGTATGCTACTAAACTATTATTGCTTTTGAAATTATGCAATTTGTTTATATGCATTTTATTATTATACTATTTAATAATTTCTGCAGAACAAAATTATGCAGTTAGTTTTATGTAACATGAAAATTCACAAATAGTTGTTATGAAAAACATTACACACCCCATTTTTTTTCTAATGGTTCTTAAAAAGTGCTATGAAGGAGAGGAATTATTGTATACGCGAAATAATTGTCGTTATATTGTTTCATAAGATATGAAGCTTTAAAAAGTCATAGTTCAGACTCCCTGCGAAAACACTCTATACAAAATCAACGAAAGGAATGACGTCACAGCTGTTGTTCCATGTTTAAAATGTACGGACCTTATAAAGAAATTTGCATTTATATCGTAAATTACTATGTTTAAGCCAACATCGTTGAATTAAAATATTACGTAAATAAAATGATGCCGAAAAATATAATCTAAACAATAAAAGAAGTTTTAAAATTTTATCAAGTTTTGATTCTATGTTAAATCTTAATAAACGGGTCAAACTTAGTGTATACATATTATCGTGTTATATGCTTTTTTACATTTTCTCCTAAATCGTATCAATTATGATTTTCATGCATGTTCTGTATTAAGTATCACAATAATAAACAAAATATTTTTTTCAACTCGCCATATTTAAATACCAGATATATATTCATGAAAATACTCAGCTCGTGTAAACTAGGCATTAAGTGGTGTCACGGCAGACTAGTTCAGTGAGCTCGCTTATTCCAGCCTTACACTTTACCTTCGAGTTTCCATTACAACATAGTTAGTTCAACGTGACGGAATATTTTATAGCTTTCCGTAGATTTATATGTTTATTACGTCTAATAATCGTGGGGTAGCTTATGTCATGTTTTGTCCTTATCTGTAATTGTGACTTTTTCACCTGACAGAAAGTGACAAAGCATGGCGAAAGCAACCCCACGGTTATTCCACGTTTATAAGTTAAGTTAGGGTACTAATCTGTACCTCTGTTTGAGACACAGAAGACTAAAATAAGGTTTTCGCGCGTATATATGTGGGTGTTTGTAAGTATGTCCGTTTCATTGTGACCTCCTGTAGCCTAAACGGCTTGACAGGTTTTGAAGAGGAAGGTGTCATGAGATTTGCCTTGGTATTGGGAGTGACCTAAGTAATGAGAACATTAAAGTGACTGAGCTTTGCTTTCTTTAAGTTATTGAATAGATGGTCCTTTTTGAACACAAATGGACTTCCACTTTATTTTACATTTACGTACTCAGCGCGGTTCATAAAGTACGATTACTGTAAGTTTACCACTGACAGAGAGTTTGCCTTCATTTAATTTTCAACTTTAACTTCATACAAATAAAGTAATAACCATTTTATTTGTATGAGATTAAAACTGAAAATTTAATAAAAACAATCCACCTGTCAGTGGTAAACTCAAAATAATTCTACTGTATATGCATTATGCGGGTCTCGTTGTTTTCACCGGATAGTGAAAAAATCATTAGATGGTTCGCTGGTGATCGAATTTGGTACCATTCATTCCTAAAAGCTACCGATGCTTTTATTTTTAGCATATGCCCCTTACTTTGTATTCGTAATGACTCCTATTTATATTTATAAAAAACATCTTAAAATTACTTCTAAAATAACTAAACGATAGTGCTGATAATGCCCTAACAGTCCTGGGCCTATATTCTACTGCGTTACAACGATATTGCGTTTAATGTGTTTTAGAATCGTTTATGTCATAGTCGCCATTATTGTAAATGACATAAGAGTTATCAAAACATTGACAATACGGAAAAACGTCAAAGACGATATCGTTATTACCGTGTAGAATGTCAGCCATGGCGGGCCGTGCGTTGTTTGTCAGTAGTCAATACGAGGCGGTTACACACCGCGTTCCGAATTCAAATCCAAAATTTTGTATTTCAAAGCTGCCTTAGCACCGTTTGCATGAGCGCTACGGTTGCGTTAAAGATCCGAAGATTGGAACTCACTTTGCCATACAAAATACTCGGATCCAATTGGGTCGAATCCTGGTTGGACGCGGTGCGAAAATAGGGACTAGCATTTATTTATCAACGTCAAAAGTTACTTCATAGTTATGATGGCAGTTCAATCCTGACAAACTTAATTATAACATTGACTATATTATTAGAATAGGAAGTAAATATTTTATACGGTGACAATTTACAAAGTGAATTTAGTTTGAACGTCATGAAACAATTACGTCCGTCAATTTCAAGAGTCTACTTTTCCTTTTTAACGCCCCACGTCAAACACAATTGCGTCAAATCGTCATGCATGTTTCAAGAGCTATGTAAAATTCAACTTGAAAACTATAAAAAAAGTCTTTAATATTATCTTGTCTTAGTCTCTTAAGGCTCGATGTGCAATAGGATGTAACATACATAATCAAGGCAATTTAATTGCAACTACATTACAATAAGAATAAGGTTCATATTTCTTTAGGTAAAATTGAAAATGGCATTACAGATCAAAAGTATTTGAACCTTACGCCTTTGCTGGTAGATTCAAATTCCCATTCGCAAAAATCTTCCTGTTTGTATCTGTGAGAACTACGAGTACAATGTCTTGACGTCTTAAGGCATCGTTAGAGTATAAAAGGTTTAGAATTTTTATTAAGGAGGATTTACCGCCAAAACTTACAGAACACTTAATTGGTGGTGGATCGTCCATCAAAATTATGTCTGTTGTGTTGCTGTACCCCGCGTACGAACTTTTATCTTCTATCGAGTAAGTAACGTTAACGTATCATCATTGAGATGTGTATTGATATCAGCGCCATCTAGTATGTATTTCATTTAAATTTGGTGACATTGACGTTGACTTTCGTATCGTCATCGAGCTCGAATCGAACCCCCGCCGGTCGCCATGTACAGTCAAGTTCTTAAATGTGTATACAGTTTTGCACCTTATTTCAACGGCACAAGGTGCAAAAGTGTATAAATATCTGAGAAATCGACTTTAACAATGAGTTTTTCTTACTCAAGTACATTACCCGCTGCTCTTACGGTGAAGGAAAAACCTCTAAGAGTGTAAGAGGGTAATTGCAAAAAATATCCTAAAGGGGTCGGTGATTCCGAAAAGGCATATCTGTAAGATATGAAATAAAATCTTCATCATAAAACGGTAAAAGTGATTAAAAATCGTGACATAATTATATGAATGAAATAATCGAGCCCGAGATACATGTTAAATCAACGCTGTGAGTTCGACTACAAAATGAAACAAGTTTGTTAATAAAAAATAATGACACTAATAATTCTGACCATAATTGCTTCCTCTCAGATCCATTAGTGCTCTAGAATAGTTCCCTACGGACGGCGATACGCGAGATAAGCGACATTGTTTCTTAAGGGGCTATTGTTCCCATTATCTGAGCATTAAAAGAGCCAAGTATTAGGTTTCGTGATGAAAAATGTGTACATAAATGGTGTATAAATATTTGGTGTCTGTCTTGCTTTTTCAACCGAGAAACGAGTTAATTATAAAGAAAAACAAGATTAACTGCGGTGATAGAACCAATAATGGACAAGGACCAGTGATATTACACTTGATTCTTTTTTCACATATTATTATGATCATTATTTTTTTTGGCAACAATCAATATAGAAACGTATGATCTTTGAATTAAGAGTTAATTGTCCCCCTTGTGGTTGCCGGGTTAGAATAGTGCCACTCCATGTCTTCCCGTGGATGTCAGAGGCGACTAACGGAATAAAGGCATGTATGTTAGGCGATGGGATTGCAATCTGTCACTAGTACACTGGTAAACATCTAAGCCTGAATGCAAAATGTGGTTACAGAATTATCAACAAGTTTAGAGTTGTTGGTATTCTGTTGCTCTGCCTACCCCACTCTGGGAAAAAGGCGTGACGTTATGTATGTATGTTGTCTATTATTGATGCCGTTTAGCTTAAAGTGTGCCACACTGGTCTCATCACGATATTGTAAATTATCTCAAGCTATACTTTTTCCTACGAAACTTAGAAGATCCCTAAGGAAAGGGTATAAACGAGTAAGTACTACGCAGATTCGCGGGCAGGTTTCTAGTACCATCAGCAACTCAGTTAACTGACCATTTATGAATCTTACCTTAAAAAATAAGGTTCACTAGTGGTCAATTAACAGTAATGCAGGCAGGGCCTCTATTCTGCTGCGTTATAACGATATCGCATTTGACGTGTTTTAGAATCGTTTATGTCACAGTCACATCAAAATGTTGACAATACGGAAACAGGTCAAAGACGATATCGTTGTTACCGTGTAGAATCCCAGCCCTGTTTGGACTAAACGAACTAATCCAATTTTGTGCAATTCTGTGGCAACGTCACGTCAGGATTGGTTCTACTATTTGTTTTGTATTGTATCGTATTGTACTGTACTGTATTGTATACATAAGCATGTACAATAATAATAATAATTAATTGCAATAAATAATATAATAAATTGTATTTTTAACCCCCGATGCAAAAAGAGGGGTGTTATAAGTTTGATGTGTAAGTGTGTGTGTGTGTGTGTGTGTGTCTGTGGCTCTTAAATAGATGAACCGATTTGAATGCGGTTTTTTATAACAATGAAAGCGGGTTTTCTAGTGGTGGTTTTTAGATATGTTTTAAAAAAATCGGTTAAGCCGTTTTTGAGATATTAAGCTTTTAATGGTTTAAAAGGCCCCAAAATAACGGCGACACCTACTTTCAGAGCTGATATCTCTTATACGGCTCATCCAATTTTCATGAAATCTTGCTTAGAACCATCCTGATTAATGTAGCTTCATTTTAAAAAACCTAGGTCCAAAAATTTGTTCATCCGTTTGGGAGTTACGAAGCCACAAACAGACACTCAGCTGGAGAAGTTTAAAATGCGTGAAATAATAAAATAAATTAGAAATTAAAAGTCCCGACGTTTTTTAACAAACTATTCCGACTATTTAGTCGGAATAGTCTGTAAAAAAACCTCTAAACTTAAAAAAAAACCTGCGTCCAAATTTATTCATCAGTTTGGGAGATACAAACAGACACTCAGATGGAGAAGTTTAAAAAGCGTGACATAAAAAAATAATTAGACATTTAAAAAACCCCCGACTAAATAGTCCGTAAATAACCTCTAAAAAGTAAAACATTATAAGTAGTGGCCCTAAGGGCTGATGGTCTGATAATTAGATCGTTAACTGAAAACTGACACTAACCAAACTGACACGGCGGGGGACCGCTAAGTAAATGAAATAACATAAATTACCTTATACTTAGCGGTCCCCGACGTGTCAGTTTAGTTTTTCATTTCTAATTTATAAATGAAACTAGCTACATAGAATTCGTTTATCGGTATTCCCGCGGGAACTGTCCAATTTTCCGGAATAGAAATAAATCTATGCCTTTTTCCAGGACCTAATCTATACATGTGCCAAGTTTCATTCCGATCCTTTCAGTCGTTGAAGCGTGATTGAGTAACAAGCATCCGAACATTCAAACTTTCTCATTTAAAATATTAGCAAGAAATAAGAAAGATAAGATCCCACCTTTCATGTAAATTGATGCCGAGACGAGACCATGGCTCGCACTGTCAAAGAGTTATCAGGGGCTCTATTCTACTGCGTTATAACGATATCGCGTTTAGCGTGTTTTAAAATCGTTTATGACTCAGTCTCCGTTATTGTAAGTGACATAAGAGTGATCAAAACTTTGACAAAACGGAAACATATCAAAGACGATATCGTTATGACCGTGTGGAATCCCAGCTCAGATCTCATATAGAGTCAAGCTTCTCACTCTACACGCCCTAAATTCTCAAAATCTATAATTTAGTCAAAATATATGGCTTAAACATTCGCTACCGACACATGGGCGTAAGGTGAAAAATTTATTTATTACTTTTCTGTTACAATAGTTGTTGTAGAAACGAAAAGGCCAAGCCACATATTTTGACTAAAGTGTAGAGTTTGTGAAGTTCGGAATCTGATGTATAGTATGAAATATTACTAACTAGCTTCCGCCCACGACTTCGTACGCGTATAAATCAGTTCCCGAGGGAATAGCGATATGAAAGGTAGCCTATGTGTTAATCCAAGGTATAAGCTGTTTGCATTTAAAAAATTACCAAAATCCATTCCGTAGTCTTTACGTGAAATAGTAACAAACATCCATACAAACTTTCGTGTTTATAATATTAGTAGGATTATAAGTTATTTATGACCAATATGTAAAGGTCAAGAGAGGTCTCGTAACTAATGACATATTGTGTACACAGCTTAATATCAGCTTTCACAGAAAATAAAATTAGTAATGACGCTCAAGCCAAAATGTACTTTATCACATTGTGATAAAACTTAAATAAGCTCGCCAAAGTTCGACACAAGAATCATTTCAGAGATGGCTGTAAAAGGTTATCCCTGTCCATTATTATAATAATGAATTTGCGAGGAATTAAGTATTATAATAATGAAAGTCATATCTTTTCCAGCTCATTACAGTAAATCGGCATTTTCCTAAAAGAAACTCATTTATTTTTTCTCACAGATTCCTATACAGTGTGCAATAATATTAAATAGATTTGTTCCACACTAAACGTCTCTATCAAATGATAGAGACGTTTAGTGTATCATCGAAATACCTTTTATCGTATGTATCAATTCATCGAATTTTATTTCATCGAACGCTATTTTTAGCTGAAACCATAATGTTTTCAGGGTATCTTAAACATGTAACCTAACCTAAGCTACGTAAACATTATGGTTTCAGCAGAAAATAGCGTTCGATGAAATAAAATTTGATAAAACGATGCATTGGATGAAGTGATGAGATACCAAAAAAATATTTAACGTTAGTAATTACCTTAGCAGCTTCCTTAGTTATATTTATTATGCTAGCTCTTTCTAGAAAAAGTAGTTAGAAAGAGACCTCCACTTTGATAATTCGTAGCTTTATAAAACAGGACCCTGGGCCCCTATTCTTAAGTGTAAAATCATATTATTGCCGTTGCCGTATTGGCCGAGTTAAAAACGATACCATAATTTTACTTTGGTGCCCTAATTGGCAATTGCACTGTCAATTAAGTAGAACACCTATTTGAGTACAATCTGTTTGATCGCGCGTAATATACGCGTGGATTTTGATAATCGCGTAGTCACGTTTCATTAGGATGACCCCTAACACGTCAAAGGCAATATCATTTTACTTGTGAAGTAATTATCGCTGCTCGTGAACAACTGCGATACTATAAAAGGTATCGCTGAATTGTTGCCGATTTTTGAATTTGTACTCTTAACAACAGCGAGATTTTTTCTTAATAGCTTGGAATGTTACCATATTTTGGGTGTGTAATGTTTTTCATAACAACTATTTGCGAATTTTCATGTTGCATAAATAAAACTAACTGCATAATTTTGTTCTGCAGAAATTATTAAATAGTATAATAATAAAATGCATATAAACGAATTGCATAATTTCAAAAGCAATGATAGTTTAGTAGCATACTCTGCCGTGCAGATGCTAAACCACAGTAAGTGCTACTTTTGCGATTTTTTGTTTTTTTGTGAGGCAGAATTAGTACAACAAGACGCAGATTTGTGTGTACTTGATTTATGATTTCGACGATGGGAACAGTTGAAAACCGAAGCCTCCACGTACAGTAAATGACAAAAAGTCAGTGAATAATTTTAATAACACTAACTAAAGTGCCGTAAAAATGACTACGGCCACGAATTTTGACAATTAACTGACTAAAATACAGTAGACATCTAATTTTAAACCTTAATTAGTCGGTGAAGAGGTGTCAACTTTTATACCGAAAACCGATTTAAATGCAGTAAAATAGAAATGTACTAAAATAATTGTACTGTGTTTTCAATTTTATTGTTTTTTGTACCAAACTTACTAAGCTAAAGCACAGTAAAAATATCAAACCCTTATTTTAATTCGTGTAATCCTTATCAACCATTTCCAAAAAACCACGTAAAACACAGTAACAATATGTATACTGTTATTTAAGTGGTAAATTTGTCCCGAATACAAGAGCATCATACAATTTAAAGTACAGTACTGCACTAACTTACTGCGGTTAAGATAGTAATTTGATTCTTTTCAAATGTGTTTTGCTGTAGTCGTGGCAGCACTTACTGTGCATTAGATCGGATTTTGGTCTTCAGTCGCGTTCCCGCGTTGTGCGAAGCAGACCGTCCGGCGCCACGGAGCACGTGGACTGTCGAGGTAAGTACCATTTTTTTTGTTATTATAACAATTTGCATAACATTTATTTTGCAATATACTTAAGGTATATTAAAAACAGACTCCAGATACTCATATTTATCAAATCAGTTCTTTGTTAGTTTGCTTTTATAAATAATTATTTCTTGTCTTTATTTCTTTCTCAATTGGTTTATTAAAGTTAACTTACTAATTCTAATAAAATTACATTACTTACCGGTTTCAACATTGTTTTTTAGTTTCCTATAACGTACAGTCCGATTGTTTTAAAGTATACAGATATATGAAAATGGGTCAATCAACTATTGTTCTTTGTACACATTTTTTTTCAAGTTTGTAAGGCTTTTAAGTAAGAACAAAAACTAAATGGGTTTTCTTGTGTGTGTGCGTGTTTTTATTACTTACACAGATAGATACATACCTAAACAGTGAATTCTATAACCCGGTAGATAATACTTATTAAATAATTAAAATGTCTTCTTTCACTGGTAAATTAGTGGACCGTGTTGTCCCCAGTTTTGTATGAAAATAGTGGTTTGCAAAAATGATAATATTCTCATTTGTATAGCTTATTTTCACTAGTACCTACTGACAATGAATATATTGATAAAATATAGTTTATACCGGGCTTTGGTTTAACAGTGTTTTATAACTCATACTTAAATGTACAAAGAATAGTTGAGTGTCCCAAATACCTACCACTTTTCGTAATTCGTGCGAAACAGTGGTCGGGTCCCTAGTTTGACACAAACGTATTTAACTACCTACCTATCTCTATATTTATCTAAGTATTGATGTGAAACAAAAGCCTGCCTGCATAAGCCTGTTATTTTGTTTTCAGAAAATGAATAGCAGAACAAAAAAACTAGAGCCATAGTTAAAAGTATAGAAAACAACGATGAATTGCCCAGCCAAAGTAACCACAAACAAAACTTTACCACTACTCAAAGTCAAGATCCCCGATGCACCTGTGAGATGTTTCCCTCAAGGTGTAGCTGCTAAAAGAAAACAGGATCTTATTAAAAAACTGGGACCACTGATGCCTAAAAACAGAATAGTATTCTGGAAACAATTACCTGTCACTTCAGGCCCGGATGAAAGAGCAGATTTCGAGTTTCAAAATAGTGAAGATGATATAATTATAATTTACAATTTCAGAATTACTAAGGGCCACTTGCAGCAAAAAGCTAAATATAGATTAATGCTTAAGTTTAGTTTAGTTATGTCAAAATGTATGGAACTGTCAGTTTTAAATCTAGATGTACCTAAGCTTAATCTCGATTTATCATTATTCCTCCAAGTGGCCCCTTATATAAACTTTTTTACCAGTATTTTCTAATTGAGTATTTAGTAATGTACGCGACGAAAAAGTCTGAATTTTAATACTTTTCTAACGATCTCATTAATATGTGCCATTACTAGTAGTACTTAATATTTAACGTAAAGCCTGACAAGATTCTATTTAGGGCCAAATAGAATCTTGTCAGGCTTTAAATAATAAGATAAAGTGCCTTACAAAGTCTGATTTTGTGATTCATTGTTAAAGTTACTTCTTTAAAATAAGTTATTATTTGTAATGTAATTACATTAATTTTTAACTAGAATTACAGTTTTTTTATTAACTATCGTGTATTATTTTTAATATACCCGAAGAATCTATAGTGACAATACTAAGTAAATAACAGTAAATTGCCTATGATACTGTAGTTTAGCATGCAATCAGCACCGTTTTAATGAGTGTACGAGTTTTGTATACAGTAACCCGATTTTTTACTGCACTTTATTCTGCCTTTATTACGATTTTATATCTTTCAGAGGGTACAGTAAATGTATCAAATTTGGAAAAATCCTAATATTTTATTTCAGGACACGTTGAAAATAATTTTATTTACGTAATCATATGTTGTGTCTTCCATACTTTACTTTTACATTCAAACATTTGTAAACAATCGTAGGTAAAGTGGAAAAAAAGTATTTTGAAAGGGTTTTTTGCGTTTTTATCGAAACTTACTTTTTGCACTTACTGTTGTTTAAGTTTTGCACGGCAGTACTAATGAATCTGCATAACATACAATCAGTATAATGGTCACTTTGTATAATATTTAATGCTCATAACGTTCTTTTTTAATAAAAACCAAGCTCATAATAATCAAAGAATATAAACGCCTACTAAAAATTAATAAATAGTATAATAGTAACTTAAAAAGAAGACTACGTACGAACAAGTCGACGGAGCTTCGCTATGCGGAGCTCCTATTCTGCGTAGTTATGGCGCTTCGCGCCTTGACGCAACTCTAACCTAACCTAACCTATAAGTAAAAGCAAAATTGACCTAATTTGGCAGATTGATTTGCATGACCTTGATTTAAACTTATTGTAATTTATAATAAGTTATATCACCTGATCATTATTGCAAATGTTTTTATAATTTTTAATAATTATGTTTAATGTATAGTATATCAAATGGCATTATTCCATATGAATGATATACAAAAGGTCATTATGCTAAGTGAGTATTATATTATGTGACTGTTATGCTACAACAAAATATACATTTTGTATTTATACTAGATGTTTGTTATTCATTTCGTAGTTAGTTAAATGAAATTATGCAAAAAGTTTGTATACAGATTGAAGCGCACCCCCATATTTTTTCACCTTGCCACCGCGACTTCTATGTCTTATAATAAGAAACCCTCTTATTCATAACCGGCAAAGTAATCGTACAATAAACCTATTTTAGTTACGGTATTTTTTGTCCCTTTCTGTCAAATTCAAATGTCATAATATCAAACTAGGCAAGAGCCATATTTCAAGCACCTTAATGTGCTATTAGGATAAACAATACCGTAACTAATAGTTGTTTATATGACTATTACACAATAAGATCACCCGAGTGCTTTAATGCCTAATTATGTACAGTAACATTCACTGTTTTATCTACATACATAATTGTAAACAACAAAACTAAACTATTTTTTGCGATATGACAAATGGAACTTCAAAAATGACTGCAACCGTAGTTTTTTTTTAAATTCAGAGACATACTAGGGTCAGCCGCTGCTATCACATCGTTCGATATCAAGTAACATGCGAGGTTTGTTAAAATTGTATGCAATTGACATTTCATTTCGAATAAAATGTCATCTCGAGTGATATTAGAATTGAGGTCAAATAAAAAAAAAAAATAATAATAATAATAATAATAATAATAATAATAATAAATAATAATAAATTGTTTGAATCTGTGGACCCGTTTCGCCAGAACAGAGTCTCTTTTAAGAAAAATATAATTATGTTGTTGCCACAAGTGTGAAATGCCGATCTCGCACGCACACACACGCACCCACACGCACACAAACACACACACACACACACACGTCATTCCGTTCGTATATTTTGTTTTGTATTCCTAAGTATCTCGTATGTTTTCTTTCGTAGTCATCTAGTCATGTCATTAAATTGCCCTTTTCTGTTTAATTCTCCTAAAAGTCTGTTTGTTTCTGAATTTTCTAAATTCTTACTTAGTTAATGTAATGTTTGGTGTGTTATTTAGCAGTTAAAAATTATAAAATGTAAATCCGTTACTGGCCGGTGATTTGTATACATAATACTTTTTTAAAATTGTTATATATTGAGCTGTGGATTATGTTTCAATAAATAAATAAATAAATAAATGTTTTTCAAAGTGGTTCGAAATTTGAATGTAATAATGATATCGATGTTATTATTAAGCAATAATAACCTTTTTACAGATAAGAAATTACACACATAGTATCACGCCTTCATTCCCAGAGTGGAGTAGGCAGAGCTACAGAAATACCAACAACTACAAAAAGACTTGTTGGTAATTTTGTAACCTCGTTTTGCACAAACAGGCTAAGATGTTTACCAATGTATTAGTGATAGGTTGCAAGCCCATCGCCTAGCAGTACTAGAAGCCCTCATTCCCTTAGTTGCCTCTTACGATATCCACGGGAAGACATGGAGTGGCACTATTCTAACTCGGCAACCACACGGAAAAGATAAGAAATTGGTTTTAACAAAACAGTTTATCTTTATGTTAGTCGTAATTTGCGGTTTTTGAACGCATCATAGAAGCTGTATGATATGTGTGTAGATAAAATTGGTTTATTGTACGTTTATCAATAACGGGGTTAGTGAAATAGAGGCCAGTTTGTACAACATAATTCAACAATGTAAAAATAACCATTGAAGTGTAACAACGCTTCAGTACTTAACTTTCCCTACTAATTGGTAGGTCCTCGGAATTCTGCCAGCTGGCGGTTTTCTCCCTTCGCCTGTAACCGCTACAAGGGCCCTTGATCTCGACAGCATATTGATCACGCTGTAAAAAATACAGCCGCGTATACTAGATAGGCAACAACAGTAGACATTTTACAAGGTCGTATAACTTTACAATTTGTGTCGATAGAATCTTTTTTTCTTTAGCAAACGAGCACACGCCTCAAGTAGTATTTGTGACCCATGGACGGTTTACCCTTGTTTAATAGACACTATCACTTCACAGAATTTTCATTTCATGGAAAATTATTTTCTGCTGAACTTGTGTTGATTTCAGTTTATCTTGTAATGGTTACAAGTTAAACCATACAAACATATTAACCTAACCTAACCTGACCTACGTGAATCATATTGACATGAAATCAACACAGGTTCAGAAGAAAATAGTTTACTATGAAATGAAAATTCTGTGAAGTGTAGTATCTTTTTTTTTATCTTAAAGAGAAGGCACACGAGCACTCAGGCCACCTGATAGTAAGTGGAATCTGAGGCCCATAGACATTAGAATTCTCAAAACTATAATCCTACGACATCAAATGCGTTGCCAACCCTGAGGACCAAGATGGAATGCCTCTATGCTAGTAATTTTTCCGGTTGTCCGGTTGTATCTATGAAATGTTTGTCTATAACAGAAGGGGATCCCTCCATAGACATAAGTATTATCATGACTACAATCTCAAGACCTCAAATGCGTTGCCAAGCCGGAGGATTAAGATGGAATGCCTTTTTGCTAGTAATTTTACCGGTTGTCTTATCCCCACACCCGAATAAAACAATGCGAAAACTACTTCTTGGCGGTTTGTTTAAGAGGCCGTATACGAAATTTTGCCGATTTCGCTGATTTACGTAATTTTACGTAATTTTTTTTTAGGAGCAACGTGGTTAGGAATAAACGCGTCACTGCACGAAATTTCAAGTGCTGTAAAATTATGGTAATTAATAACGCCAACACAACAATGTTTCAGAACAAAATTGATGCTCACACATTACACTGCATGTGAGATTAAATGTCAGTTGCGGTTGTCATCTGTCAGAGGCATTACGATCTGGTAAAACCTGCCAAGTTCCAGCCAGAGAAAGGGATAGAGCTACATATATAGGAGTCAGATAATTCTGACCCTTCCACTGCCTTGAATTTATCAGATTTTGAAGGCATACTGCCTCTGTTGTAGGTACGCACTCATGCTTAAACACGCAAATGCAAACACTAGGCAATATTTAACCGTAACCTTAAGCAATACAAAGCTAAATTCATACATGTCGACACGATGTGTTTGACGACACGTTGGCCTAGTTGGGAGTGACTCTGCCTCCGAAGCCAGCGGTCCTGGGTTCAAATCCCGGTAAGGGCAGATATTTGTGTGATGAGCGCGAATATTTGTTCCCGAGTCTTGGATGTTTTCTATATATATTTAAGTATATATTTCTCTATTTAAGTATGTTTATCGTTGTCTAGTACCCATAGTACAAGCCTAGAGCTTAGTTTGGGACTAGGTCAATTTGTGTGACATTGTCCCGTGATATTTATTTATTTATTTTATGTATTCACCACAAACTTAACAAAGAAATTACCCGCAATTTTTCCGACTGATTAATAAAACACAAGGCCGATTTATCTCCAAGGTATGTTATCTTAGTACTAATTCACGCGCTGACTATTGCGGTCGGGCAACTTGATATTGCGAGCTTGCTTTGTTAACATTTATCCTAGCCTTTATTCACTAGTTTGCATCTAATTTGTCTCTCTGGGGATAGTCTAATATTCTAGCATAAAAGAAGCATTAAGTTAACTGTTTCAGAGCTAAAAGATGGTGAAAATGTATGAACTTAATTTTATCTGTTTAATAATAACCGTTAACACGGCTGTTAACATAAAACTAGCTTAACAATTTGGCTATATATTTATATTCAATATCCTTTAGTGTTGTACTTCTTTAGGTTCATTGGAGGAAATCCCTTGAAAGGTTAAGTTCGCCTTTTTATATTCCTGATGTATTTTTGTTCATTTTATAAGTGTGTGTATAATAACAACAATACATATAATTTGGTAAAGACGTAAGACGGTTTTGATCCGGAACGATTTTTTGTAAATCTATAAGATTTCCATGGTCATGGCGAAGTATATAATAGTACAGTCAGCAGCCAAAAGTAGCTAGGCACTCGACTCTTTTGTCGAGAGAATACGCCGTGTCTAGATCAACTTTTGATGCTGACTGTACCATGAATATTTATTTCGTTTTGATTTAGCAACTATTCATGTCACTACAGGGTATCAATAGTTTGGATTTAGATACGGATTTGGAATCGAACGCAATGCTAGATCGCCCTTGCAATCATAGAAGTTTAGGGACTATTTAGCTAAACAGTCTCTAAATTTGTATCTTTACAATAGGGAACTTGCATGATAAACATAATTGAGTTTAATTGATACGATTTAGAAGAACATGTATAGAAAAGCATATAAAACACAATACACTAAGTTTTGACCCGTTTATTGAGATTTTATATAGAATCAAAACTTGTTAAAATTTTAAACTTATTTTAGATTGATTTTTCGGCATCCTCATTTTATTTATGGAATATTTTAATTTAATGGCTTAAACATAGTCATTTATGAAGTATATGCAAAAAAATTAAGGTCCGTATATTTTAAACATCTTATCTTTTCTTACAGATGGGCCCTTTCGGATTCACTTCGACCCCTTAAGGATCTTTTGTGCAATTACCCTCTTACACACTCAGCTGTTCGAATGTGCAGGTTTCCTCCCGATGTTTTTCCTTGACCGTAAGAGCATCGGGTGATGTACTTAAGTTAGAAAAACCCATTGATACATGGTGTCCACGGAGGTTCGAACTCGGAACGATCACGAGCCAATCCCCTAGGACACTAGGCCACCGACGCTCTCATACTTTGAGCATAGAACAGAAGCTGTGACGTCATTCCTGTCGTCAATTTTGTGTAGAGCGTTTTTGCAGGGGGTCTGAACTATGACTTTTTAAAAGCTTCATATCTATGATATGAAAAAATTATACGAAAATTATTTCGCGTGTACAGTTATCCTTCTCTTTCATAGCACCTTCCAGAGAGCGTAAGAACGTAAATATATGCATGTTCCCTATTGCGCTTTTTACAGTAAAGACCCCCCTCCCGCTCCCTCCCTCCCTCCCTCCCTCCCTTTTCGCTGATAAATCTTTGGTAAATGCATCGTTGCGCAACCTATTCATTTGCCAACCCGCTTTTTTTTTAATTACAAAAATATTTCAAGAATTTTATAAAACTAACCTAATCTTACCTATAGCGTTCTACACGATGGTCCTGAAATAAATCAAGAATTATTTACAGTTTCGTAAAAAACGCGGGTTGTCAAATGGTAGGTTTGTGAAATGAATCATTCGTGTAACGTTTGTTATGAAATTACAGAATCCCTAAGTTGCATAATGCTAATGTTAGCGGTTTTTGAAATGTTTTTCATAGTAAACAATCAATGTCTTTTTTTCAGATTTGTCCTTAGTAATGATTGCCGTCGAGATGAAAATGTCCACTATAAATTACTAAACGTTCACTCAAATTGTGGTCAACGAGGCAATCTTTAAATATTTAAAATATCTTAAACCCTTTTTTTGAACTATAAATGATATTGTGATATATTCACCTTTTACAAGACTATGACTAAATGACACTGGACTTTTGGACATGGAATTTTTTGTCTTCAGAGTAGCAGAGTTTTTTTTGGAAATAATCGTTTATATCGACATCTTATTTATCGATTTCAAACACGTATGATTATCAATCCTTCGTTAGGCTTTCGTCAATCTTATGCATGTTAGTTTTTGAAAGTCGCTAACATGAGGCTTTAATGCGTACCTAATACTGGTATTATTAAAATTTGTGCATAACAACATTACAGACAAACCAGTGAGTTATTAATTACTGAAATTGATACGAAGCGACATTGACATTTCTACGCTACAAAAGTGTACACTAAATTATCTGTGTGACATTTCAGGCGACTATCTAAAAGGTGGGCGAATGGGTACAGTCGGCACCTAATATGGACCTGCAGTTTTTTCTTACTTTGTCGCGCCTTAGATTTATGCAGCAGTTCAAAAATGACGTTAAACTAAATTAAAATGTTTTACATAACAAAAACACATCCACTTTTGGTTAAAAATATTTAACTTCAGACTTCAATATTACTGACCTATTACCATTAGAAAAAAGTATTTTTTTTGTGTTCTAAACCGATTTTAAACTTTCTCGTGAATTAAAAGTTTTAAAAAACAAAAATCCATGGCCACTTTTGGTCAAAAATATTTGTGGTACGCCGACTTCAGCTGTATTGACCTCTATTACCAATCGAAAAAAGTAAGTTTTTGTGTTATTAACCGATTTCAAACTTTTTAGTGCTGATAAAATTATGCTGTTATGTATCTAGTCCAACTTCTCTATTAATAAGAAACGATAGAATATTTAACGCTAGCTGCAAGCAACGCTGCTGGAAGCGTGGACTGTCGTAGTATAATATATTTAAATAATTTAAAGGTACTTCGTCTTAGACAATGAATTTATCTTCATCGAGATCCTTGAAAATAATATTTCAAAGGCGTAAATGCGACAAGGTAGTAAAGCGCCTCAAACCGAACCTCGAGCCTTAGGTTATAAGGCCAACTGTACAAAAAGATGACAATTTGAACTGTCAATATTGCCGTGACGTTAACTACGCTCTTAATCACGCTCTAAAACAAAAATGTATTTTGACTACCTTTCCAAAATCCGCACTCCTAAAGTGATTTACCGTCTGACATTTTACGTGGCCGTTTGCAAGCTGGCCAAATACTCGGCAAATACTTGGCTTCTGGCATATTCTGGGTACATAATTTTCACGCTCGCCGGCATTTTATTAGTCGTCCTCGGTATCACACCCAACTTGGAGTATTTTATTCGGCCCCTTTATCGCGAGTTTCGTTGTTACTCGGTTCTTATTTTCCGTTCACGTGTATTTTATACTGTTATGTTGAAATAAAATGTATCGTACAGCGAATGTTTTGTCACTTAGATATATTCGGTAAAACCATATTGCGTGTGTCATTTTATCATGGGTACGGATTATTTTATCGCAACATCTTTTAACGAACGGGTCCTTACGAAGAATTTTCATTTCGTCAATCGGAATTTCTCACAGCATACCTATTTTAATTTTGGTATTTACAAGTTTAACCATAACCTGCGTAATTAATGTTTAAGTTATCCCGAAAACATCATGGTTTCATCAGAAAATAGCGTTCGATGAAAATGATACAATCGATGAAGTGTATTTGGATAAAATGATGGGGTAAACTTTACGATAAGACGTCAAAAGCAATAAGGTTTTACCTATTAGAATAGTGCCACGGGGCTATTTTTTCTACTTGCTTTATAATTATAAAAGTTTATAACTTTGATTGATAGTAAACAAATAGATTGGATGTTGATACACTGTAGACCAAAAACCATTATCGTCGGTGAAACAGAAATACCGCGTAACTAACCAATTCAATAAGTTGCAAAGTGTACCTTACTGACTTACCTGTTAATGTGTATTTTGCAACTTATTCAATTTTATAGTTACGCGGTTTTGCAGTTTCACCGACGATATAATATCTGATCTGTCCTGAAGAAAAAAGTGAGTCACCGTCAGTACTGGCTGAAAATCATTGCTGTAGGCATCTGACACCACAGCTCAGCGTTTTGCTGAACCAGTGTCCCTTTCACTGCCATGAGTACAAACATTTCCCTTTTATTCATTGATCTTTATTTTTCTGTATGTATGTGTGCCTTATGGTTAGTGAAAAAATTTATTTCTTCTTCTTATTCCTCTTCTTCTTAAAATATGATGCGACATATCTGACGAATTTCAAGCTGGACAGCACACTACAAACATTAAACAATCTCCGTCCCACTAACTTACTGGAACTTGGTATTGACAGCTAATAACACGGCTTCTGGAATAAACACGTGAAACATAATGAAACTTGCTGGTCAAACGCTAAATGGGTAGACCGTTTTGCGTGTTTACATTTCGCTCGAAATGTTTGCGGATCGTTGTTTTATTTGCTAAACACTTGGAAGGTCAAAATATGAAGGTAAATACTGAAACGGAATGGAAAACAGTTTACTGTTCCACATTATGATAATACTGCCCTGATACCAAAGAAGGTGACTAACTAATGTTGTAGTCGAAGCGTTCTATACTTTGTTGTTCATCATCATCATCATCAGCCTATATTAATCCAGTGCTGGACATAGGCGGGTCATATACAGATTTAGGTTACCGTCTTTCCTGTGGACACACCGAAAGTTAAAGTTTTTAAGTCCTAATTTTCTGGATAAGCCCATTCCCGCAAAAACGCCGTCAGGACTGCTTTAGACCTATTACATATAAAAACATGACTTATATGCACACAAGCTATTTAACTATTGACCACAGGAGAGACAACTTTTGTTTTTAAGAGTGTGTATGACCCAGGCCTCTCCCATTGCACGCCAACGAGCACGATTCGTGAGCACTTTCATCCAGCTCTTGCCAACCACCTTACGAAAATCGTCGTTCCACCTAGTCTGAGAGCGTCCTACACTACGATTGCGGATTCGCGGTCTCCGCTCAAGAAAACGATAACTCCAGCAATTATTGGTTCTGTGGCACAAATGACCGGCCCACTGCCATTTCAAGCTGCTAATTCGATAGGCTACATCGATAACCTCGGTTCTCCGTCGGATCACCTCAATCCAGATCCGATATTTTAGAGAAACTCTCAAAATAGCCCTCTCCATAGCTCGCTGAGCAACTTTAAATTTGTGAACCAGCCCAAGTAATAGTAGATTTCAAATTTAATGTTGTTAGCAACAGATATGTTGCTGATTCTTCTCAACGCATCAAACCCCGCATGACATGTTCATTGAACATAATCCTGGTTTTGTCCAAGTCCGAAGACCGATATGTTGAGAAGAATCAGCTAGGCCGTTCAACATATCTGTTGTTAACAAAATTAAATTTAGAATGTATTATTACTATGCAGTAAGCTGCCTTTTTCAGTATTCCGGCAGAAAATTGATATCCATTTATTAGCAATTCTCTAAAAGCTCCCGCAAATTAACTGTTTAACTACAGTGCCAAGTCTGTGCAGGCTTTTGGCCACAGTCTAGATAATATAGTTTATCTTCAAATAAAGGTACATCGCGCGGCTTGCATCTGAGCGAGTCTCGACCCTACGCGTCGCGAACCACTACAAAGAAACTTAACAAATCACACCAAGATGGTTTAGTCGACGCAGTGCCGTCGCCGCTTTAGTTGCATGCGTGGTTATTAAGTAGTGAACTGAGCGCATAAACGCAACCCTGGCGGCAATAGGTATCAGAAACTCTATAAGGGCCAAATATGAACAATTTTTCTATTTATATATGGGAAACTGATATTCTGTGATCTAATACAGTAAATTGAGAGTCCAATATTGGCTAACGGACTGTTAGTCTGCGGTGCTATTAAGAATCATTGCAATATTGTTGTACAATGATACATTATTGACATTGCGTCTATAAACGATTCGCTTAGACTCAATGCAATTGTATTGGAATAATACGTCTTTGTCTGTAAAAAACAATGCGACTGAGAGCCGCTGTGTGCAGCAGAACCGTTATACCTAACCGTAAATTTAACAAACCTGCGATGTTTTAGGTCTAGTGTTAGGACTGAGAACTTTTGAATAGCGTAACCAATTTTCATCGAGCTTGGTTTAGCACTATCTCAGTTCATCTGGCGTATCTTTTTATGACTAGGATCTACAAAACGACTACTTACTAACGGGAAGCTCCAGATTGACCAAGGCTTCCAAAACCATGGATATTTTGGGTGCTTAGATCGGCAGCACCTTTCCACCTAAAAAAAATAATTATTTATTCTTTGACCAATATTATACTACTTACGATCATCAAATAATTTGCGCACTTATAATGTAATAACTTCATTTATTTTTTTAAATGTAATATTTCTTTAAATTACCAAAAAATATTATTTGACTTATGTAGTATGAGTATAAGAATGATGGTATTTAAGAGGATTGCGAAGCGATGCTTAAATTACGTAGCTGTTAAAACGCGCGATAATCCGATTTCCACGTTTTTTTTAATATAACATGTGTTAGATATTATGAAAAACAAGGTCTGTACGTTTCCACTGTGTTTTTTTTTAAGTTTTTTCTTTCTTTTAAATACTTTCTTGGAAAGGAAAACGTACACACCTAATTTTTCATAACATCTACAACATATTCAAAAATCGTAAAATTCGGACAACGTTTACGGGGAGAAAAACGTTATCGCATTTTGTATGGATTTTTTTGCTTCACAGTCCTCTTAATAATCGATTAGTTAAATAAGATGATAAAAGTAAATCAATATTTTGCTGATGTTTTCACTTTTCTTGGATTCTGTTGGCACTATCTCTATTGGCCAAAAAAGTAAAATATAAGTATTTTTACATTTAATATCCTTAGGTCGATATAACTACAACAGAATAAAGCACTGAAATTAGTAAAAAAATAAAAAAAATGTATGGCGTAACAACATTATTAAATTGGTATTCGGTAACCCTAATACTATAAACCGTGGGAGTCCGTGTAATGAATTCAAGCGCTTTGGGACACGTATAGAAAGTTTGCAAAATTTAAAATTCCATCTAATACCAGTTCTGCAATCTCATTTGGCTTAGTCATATTTTACGAGATTCAGTTATCCACATTGTACAATTTCTGAGAGAAACTCTATATCTTTTACTATGCACGTTATCCCAGATGAAATCCAGGGGATATAAGTGACTGGTTGTATCTAAATGCAATTTACCATTTTGCAGTTTTTCTAGAACACTGTTCTAGAATATTTTCTCGAAGTAGATTTGAATGTTGAATTGGTGGAGCTCCGTAGTTGAAAGTTATTTTACCAAATATGTTTTCACTAGTTAAGAAGAGTTCTTACGTTAATTTTACAAAACATACAAATATATAAAATTATTTTCTTTTAAGACAGACTTAAGGTGGGTAAAGTCAATTTTATTTTTAAGAAGAGGTATGAATTTGTTGTGAATATTATGAATTAGGTTCAGGCTGCCAAAGAAAAAAAACCTATATTAAATATAAAAGTCTCAGTCAGCATGACATATCTGGCTTTAAAACCAGCTTACGTTTTCTTCCAAAACCATTTGTAAGATCACAAAAGGATTCACAGGGTTCACAAAATGAAATCAAGGTATAAAAAATATAGATACAATGTTCAAACAAAATCTCTTCCCTTTTTGAAGTCCGTTTTAAATTGAGAGTGGTATATCTGGATAAAAAGGTAAGTAGATTGAGGATATGAAACTTTAAACTACACGAATTATCCTAATGTCTCCCAAATTATTACGAGTGGCATGGAAACTCTATTTTTCATCATCTAAAACATATTTATTATGAAATTTCTTCTAATTACCGTTTTGAGCAAACCGTATTACCTGAGAGTATGTGTGCATTATAATTCACTAACCCTGTCGGTTTATTACAAGACCGGTTTTGAAATTTAGCTCCACATAAGGTACCTCAAATTGAGCCGACCCAAACACTGCCCCTAATTAGCTATTAACAATTTAATTTGAAAGCCGCTTTGAGGATTTGAGGCTATACCACAAAAGTCGGAAGGATTGCGAACTCATTACTCAGGATAGTGAAAATTATATTTAAGTTGGTATGGCATGGTGGAGATCCAAATTCCAACCCATTACGATAACGTTATAGTTTATAAGCATACGTGTATAACTCGGGGCACGTCGTAGGAATTTGATATCGATAAATACGATGTCGATATACATGTTATCTATAAAAAAATGCTACTCTTAAAATAAAACAGTCCATGACAAAAGTCCAGTGTTATTTAGTCATACGGTGAATAAAATCACAATATCGTTTATCATTCAGAAAACGGGTTTCAGTAATTTTAAATATTTAAAGAATGTCCCGTTGAGTGGACGTTGAGAGAACGTTTAGTAATTATAAGTAGAAATTTTCATCTAGACGGCAATCGTTACTAAGGAAAAAACTAGAAAAATTTATATATATATTTGTTAATTGTTTTTATTTTCAAATGAAAAGTTTTTTTTATTAATATGAATAACATTCTTTACAGTAACATCGATATAATTTTTTGCCGCAAAAATATTTAAATTTGTGGTCCAAGTTAGCACACGTATGTTAATTAAATTGCAAGATATTATGACTTATGACCGGGAAAGCTACCAAACTATCTTTCTTACTTATCTAGCCTTTAAAGCCTTTCTCAAGATGTTTTTCCACCAGCAAGGCGAGGCGAGACCAGGCGACGTTGGAATTTTAATTTGTTTTTCACTTCTCTCGCTCTAAAATGACTCATAATAGCCATGTACAGGCGGACTAGAGTGTTGCATTTAATCCCTAGGAACTAATTGACATTTACTTAACAAAATTTCTACGATTGTTTATGTTTTTGTAATGGCAAAATTATAATATATGATTTATTTTTCTCGCAACCGAAGTGAAAAGTAGAGTACGAGTATTTAACTCTGGACTAAAAAGCCTTAATGACAATCGAACTTCACCCTCCCTCGCTTTGCTCGGGTGAATAAATATCTCGTGTCAAAATGGCTTACTTTAGTTCCTCGTTGAACAATCTACATTTAAAACCATCACTTCTACCGAAGTTGCGCGAGGAGGGAATAAAAATGTTATAATACAATTTTAACATTCGTAGGCAGGGTATATTTGGGCGTTTTTCAAAAAAAGTGTACTTCGTACAAAGTTAAGAAAATTTAACTTTTCCATTTCGTCACGAAAATTAACGTATGTAAATATATGGCTAATTTTCGTGACGAAATGGAAAAAGTAAAATTTTCTGAACTTTTGTCCTTAACTATGTACACTTTTTTTGGAAAACGCCCATTTACCAACTTGACATGCCGTCAAATTAGATACCTAAGTCATACCAAATTACTAATGTTTACTTTATGTATAATTAACTCCAAAAATCACGACAAGCTACTTTAAATTTTGTGTTAAATCACTAGGCAAAATTAGACGCAAGCTTGCGTTTATAACTTGGGTGAAAATTACTTTGGAATCCCTTACGGTTGCCATTATGAAGCTTCTTCTAATTTCACGCAAGCCTTAATACCTACATACATGAACATATTTCATAATGTATGCCCTGTCAGTTGAGGCGCGCACAGTGATATATGAAATTACTGCAAATAAATATTGCTGACTAGTCCAACGCTTAAAGCATTTAAAGATTTGGGACAACCCCTTCGTACACATGAGGATGCTTTTTCAATTCTACCCGTCTAAACTTTTTATTGATGCGAGTTGAAAAGATAATAAGATTGCAATTAGTTTAGTATATTACCTAGTAAATTATGCATTTAATGTTTCTTTCTCTCTCTTATGTTGAGAACTAGAATCTTTAAACCGAATAATAGTGCATAATGCTCATTCTTTAAATTAGTTTTAGATTTGAACAGTGTTTTAAACGTTGGAGGAACTGATAGCATAAGTGCGCCAAGCAGTAGTTTTAGCATGTTGTATTCCTGTCTAAGGGTAACAGTGAAGCACATTGGCAATAGGGTACATTGATTCACGTAGAGGAATTCTAAGTCAGGGTTGCAATGCATCTTACGGCTCATGATACCAGAAGATTGTAAAATAGCCAAGTAGCTGAACATTTTAGTACCTTGTCGCAACTATTGATGTACTAAATTCAAACCACTCTCAGTTTAATACGTTATTGCAACAAGGTAGTAGGATGTTCAGATTGTTCAGCTACTTATGAGTTTGACCATACCATCAGGGTGGGCTTAGGACTCGTTTGCCTTCTCCCACGCCACGAAATAAAATAAGTTTGAAAAAAAATACTTTTCTATTTTTTTTTGCTGTGGAGTTGTTCATTAAATAATATACTATAAAGTACAATGGGCAAGAAGATCCTCACTGAATGAAATTAACCATGTCTCAGTTATTAGATCTTCGTACCATAAAAGAAGAAGAAGAAGAAGAAATATATTTATTCAAAGGCATAAGACACACATACGTATAAATAAAACATTATACATTATTGAATATTAAGGCAACCGGAAAAGTGTGAACCATGAACGTTTTTTCTACTAAGACGACGATCCCCCTATGTATAAGTGTTTTTTTTTCAAAAATCGTAACCATTTTGTATCGAATTGATTCAAAAACGGAACACAAATGTGTCGAAAAAGAAATCCATTGAACAAACTGCATGGATTTTGCAACAATAAAAGGGATTTTCTCTTTTTTGGGTTCTAATTGATACGCATCCCACGATGTTTGGTGGGTGGTGACTTGGTCCATCTTTATGTTATCTTATCTTAAGAAAGTGATTTAATGATAGCAGTATTTTAATCTCAAAGGCAAAGCCGCAGTTACCAATATTTTTAATTGTTCACAAATTGCACCAGTAATTTCCTCGGTCGTAAAACATTTCATGTACTTCATTTTACAGTAATTACTGTAATTGGACCAATTTTGTTCTTGTGAGTGGAAGCAATTTCGACTAACGTTAGCAGTATTTACGGAGATTTAAATTTACATGCCCCAAGGGAATATTTAAGGTGCGATTAATGAACAGTAAACGTATTTGTAGCTACATAATTCGACGGTCCCTACCAACAAAGTCGGATCTGCATTTTTGCCATTTTCGTTTTATTACAGTAAAGTCATTTTAAAAGTGTCTTTTTTCATATCACATTAAAAATTTTATATTTTTCTATTTACTTTCTATGATATTCAAGGTAAAAATGTCGGATGTTAGTAAAGCTTCCATTTTATATAGTCGGTTGTGACGTTGCGACATTGTTCGCGGGGAACGGAGGGGGAGCGACGCCGCGGAACTGCCAGTTATCACTATGTTACACGGAGGAGACGACGATTTGCACGAAACATCAAAAAAAATGTTTAACTGCGGTTTATACTCTACAATGGCAAGCAATAGGTCAAATAGGATCTTGCGAACGGCTTAAGTTGCAAACCTGAATTCCACGCCGTGGAAAAAGGAAAATCTCAGCATTTAAATTCCAATCGCAACGATCGTTCAAGGAGTTACTTGGTAAAATAATTGTTCTACGTACCGAGTTCGTATTTTTTTTTAATAATTACTGATTGTCTTATAACAAATTTTATAATTTTGTTTAAAAAAAGGGGCTTTCTTTACTTTGGTTTCATTATTGGGTATCTCCAAATAACACTGTCAGATGTGGAAGTTACGACATTTTTGATTATACATTTATTGGTGTTTTATGTCAGATGTGGCACATCTGACATTTTTGCTTGGAAACTATATTGTTCCTAATGTTGGTAGTGGTAGTTATGACTATATTAATTGCACGATAATACGTTTAATACGTCGTAAGTAGTACATCCAACTTTTTTAATTGGACGCTTTGTTGCTGCGTCAATGTCGTAAGAGTAACATACCACAGTTTTGATTGTATGTTGGATTTTTTTTTGGTTGTAAGTGACACAACCAACAGTTTTATTAGTAGGTACGTTGTTTTATAAATGTAGTAAGTGCATTAACCGATGCAGTTTGATTGTTAAGAAGAAAAGTAAATGATTCTTGTATGTATATCACAATAAAATGTTTGTTTGTTTGACAAGTGTAGGCTAAACATACATTTTAAATTAAATTTACAGATAATTAACTAACTAATTAGGAGTATTTTTTGATTCGATTCAGAACATGCTTTAATAATAATTTTAAAAATATTATTTGTTACTTGTTTAAAGTAACCGTGAAAAAGCTATTCTGAAACACAAGGAGGAAGAGTTAATTCAATTACAAGATTTATTGGGCGATGTTTTTAACAACGAAAATTAAGTTTCCGTGCCAGATGAAGATGAATTGGATAATTTTATAACACGAACTTTTTTTCTAAATGCGACACACCAGGAAATCGTCCACGTCCAGAGCCAGAAAACTAACTATGATTTCTGGGTTAATTTCACCAAGTGATGGTAACCAGACCGCAGTGGCGTGATAAAATTTGGAATTGTTGATAGAAAAATTACCCCAAATGTCTTCAGATAATAATATAAGCACCATTATTCAATCACATCTTAACAAAAGTTCTTAACAGCCGTTTGTCGGATGGCAACAAGGTGCGCGCCTTCAATGGGTGGGTGATGCCACTGCTCACTTACTCCTTTGGCACACTAAGGTGGACTCAGACTCAGCTGAACGCCCTGGATAGAAGGGTCCGTCTACTGTTTAAATCACAACGCATGTAGCACCTACGTTCAGTTCGTCTTTTATGCGATTATACAACCCGCGGAAGTGTGGAGGTTGAGGTATTTTGAATGCTAAGAATCTCTATAACTGTGAGCTGTGGAATCTCAGGGATTATTTGGGCAATGAGTATGGGACGCATCGTCATGTGGTTTCAGTAGACAGAAGCCTTTCGCCTCTCTCGTTGGCAAACGAGAACTGGCGCAAGTCAACGGTGCTTAGCACTGAAAACCGCAAGAACGTATAGAAGAGGAAGGTTTTGCATAAGCGCTTCTACAGGGCCTGACGTAGACTTTTTAGCGTCCGCGAACTGGCTACGATTTGGTAACACCTTTGGAGAAATATTATTATGTATAGGTCTACCAGAATCTCTTGGCAAATGGGGAAATAAAAAATTGTAGATGGCAATACTGGGGAAATTGGACTAAACGGTATTGATACTGTGTAATTTTTAAACAGACTTCAAAAAAATGAGGAAGTTTAAGGGCCGTATTAATAAACTGATCTCAACTCTAATGCTCGTCTCGAGATGCATCAAAAATGACAGTGTTCTATGGTTTGACGTTTACTTTGACGTATCTTGTGACCGGCATCTCACCCAAGATGAGTTTATTAATACGGCACTAAGATTCGACGAATTTTTATTTTTTATGCTTTTAAGATTATCAACAAAAAATACGAGTATGTACACTAGAGGTCTATTACATTAAACTCCCAGTATAGGATAATAATTTAATATATCTGAGGACAATTTCATACATACCATGACTCAAACTTATTAGCTCAATTCGTGAACAGATAGATTATTGCTCACAAATAAAATAATAAACACACCATTCTTTCTCACAAATTTTAATACACTGAGTATAAAAAATAACTTAAAATCTCATCCAGAACTAGAAAATGATTCCAAAAATTCTACTTCCATTTCTTGTTCTTCATCTGCTGAGGACAATGAAGAGAGAGAAGTATTTATGATAAACCTCTCTTCTAACATTTCAATTATTTTGTCGTGCTTTATGAAATCGTTTTCAATTTACCATTATTAGAGGTGCCCTCAGTTATTATTCGACGAATGGTAGTGCTGGGAACCCCTGTACCTACTAAGTAGCATTTATGTAAGACAAAATATACCTAAACCTAAAAGTATCAAAACAGTTCGTTTCAAAATAAGTCAACTCCACAACACGCTTTAAAATCGAAGATTGTGTTTGATTTATACCTCCTTCTTCGCGTATTTTATTATACACATTGTAAACAATATTCCTCGCTTGAGATCTAAGCGGTTTTCTCGACTTTTTCACCAGATAACAATAGTTGAAACGAATTTCAAAATGTTAGCAACGGTAAACAAACAATTTGACACTGCCGCCAGTTGACAGTTGCCATATGAAAATCACTGTTTTTTTACTTTTAAAAATGCCATCAGATTCTGGTAGACCTATATACACATGCGTGGCGTAATAAAAAGCTATAAACCAGCTCTTAGGTTGTAAAAAGTGATGTACTTATTAATAAACATATCTCTAAAATTATCCGTCTCAAGAAATGCCAAGTCATAGATACTGCCTTGAGTTAGGCATCCTGAGATTGCAAGTGTACATCGTCCCCAATCTAATCGGGTAGCAATTGTGTTTGTTTGTTCTCCATGCCAAGGTCAATACGGGTTCTTAGGCAAATGAATAATCTAAGAATGCCGTACTATTGTAGGACTATGCACAGACGCCTAAATAGGCTTTGAATATTTCAAACTAGTTTACCAGGTCATTCGTTTCAAACGTCGTACCTATAATGGTTCATAGGTAGGGTTGCCATACCTCCGGATTTTCCGGGAATTTCATGAAAATTAGACTCTATCGCGAATGCGGGAGAATTCTGAGGCGTTTGAGGCGTTTCAAGTGCGAGTTGGACGCGAGCACCGAGGGTTGACTAAACTTGACCTTGCCGTTGAAAAACTGTTTTCTCCATACATCGATAATATAGTTCGTGATTAGTTTACCAACTGCAAATATTGGTTCGCAATCGCAAAAAAAAACATTGGAGCAACTAATTAACGATTTCCGGATTTTTTCCTTTACTTGTGCTGTAAGAACCTGTAAATTTTGATTCCCTTCAGAGTGTCGAAATATACGTTTTGTGCTGCATAAACGGCCGTATCTATTTCTTAAGTTAACTTAGAAGTTTGATTTTTCATAGCTTCAAGGGACGGTAGACCTGAGTTTCAACTCGATACTTCCACGCGCTCCAGAGATAAAGGGTCTTACAGACAGATGGACGGACGGAATTTCCTTTACGAAAACCTAAAAAAAAATTGAAGTAAAAATTATATTAAATATAAACATATAATCTTTATTTATTTTGGTTGTCGGTTGGTTAAATTCGATTAAATTTTCTAGATCCTACATAGAAACAATTTCTACTTTTATTGCATTCCAATTTTTTGATGTGGTAACCCTTACCCAGCTGCACCGTCGGACATTCAGTCCAAACATTTCAGGCGAGCAATTAGCAGACCGGATTTCTCGAGACGTCAGGCTCTGACTGAAGTTTCCGAGTCCCATCGATCGCGTTCCTGTTTTAGATTATTTTTAATGATTATTTTTAGCTCAATGGATTATTTGTAAACAAGTTTCATAAACTGCAAGCTTGCCAAACTTTTTGTTCATAACCATTTTGTAAACGTTTTCTGAACGGTTTTTGAAACCTTTTATTTTGGTATATAACACGATGGTGTTCGATAACGTACTTATTAAGTACATTATTAAAGTAATGGTGTGGTTAGTAGGTTAGAATATTGCCACTCCATGTCTTCCCGTAGATGTCGAAAGAGGCGATTAAGGGAATAAGGGCTTGTAGTACGAGGGTCAAACTGAAAGTTTCGGGAATAGAAAAAAATATGCAGTTAAATTGAATAAAAGTAGTTTTATTGTTTTTCAAAGTATTCTCCTTTATATTTTATGCACTTTTCCATGCGATCAAACCAGTCATTAAAGCACTTATTGAAGTCTGAAGTAGGGGTCGACAAAATGGCCATTTTAAAAGCCTCCACTGCTGCTTCCGGCGTCTGAAACCGCTGACCACGCAACTTATCCTTAATTTTGGGGAATGTGAAAAAGTCATTGGGGCTTAAGTCGGGGCTGTATGGAGGATGGTCCAGTAATTCGTCTTTTTCACCGTCCAGGTACTCAGTTGTTTTCCGAGCGGTGTAAGGGCTGCCATTGTCGTGGTGAAGGATAATGCGGCGACTAGCGTTTTTTTTTCGGAGTTCAGCAAAGATACTCGGCAAACAAATAGTGTACCAATCGGCATTCACCGTTCTACGATCTTCAAGAGGAATAGTAGACCCGATTTGAAGACAAACGTAGCCACCATCTTTTTGTCCGTGCTGCGAGAACGAATAACTTTTGTCGGCTTGAGCTCATCTTCGTAGACCCATACTCGAGATTGGTTTTTATTTTCAGGCTCATATGCATATATCCAACACTCGTCATCGGATACAATGCTAAAAACTGCATTTGAGCTTCCTCCGTTGAATTTATTCAAAGTTTTGAGGCACCAATTGACACGAGTCGTTTTCTGCTCCTCAGACAATAAGTGAGGGATCCAACGGGAAAACAACTTTCGCACGCCTAATTGTCCCTGTAAAATGATTTGTATCTGACTCATTCCAATGCCCAAACACTCTTGAATCTCCCGATATGACACATGTCGTTCTTCCTTTATCTGCTGACGCACAGCATTGACGTTTTCTTGCGTGACTGCCGATTTTGGTCGACCTTCACGCACGTCGTCCGTGAGGGATAGACGGCCACGTTGAAATTCTGCATACCACCTGTATATTGTCGTCTTTGAAGGTGCTTCATTACTAAAAGCAACAATCATCCGGTCTCCACATTGTTTTTGTGATAATCCACTTTTAAAGTCGTAATAAATCATAGCTCTTAAATTTTCACGGGACAATTCCATTTTCAGCAGCGACTCGACGACTCCAAAAAACAATTGAAACCGAACCATCGCTTTTTTTTCTATGTGGCCAGTGTGTTAAAATAATGAAACTTAGTACTGTTAGGCGATGGGCTTGCAACCTTTCACTAATACACACACACACACACCGCCTGCCATGAATTTGTGTCCTCAGTTATTTCTCTTACAAGGTTGTCTGGAAGAGATCGCTATTTAGCGGTAAGACCGCCTGTTAAACCTATGATTTAAATGTACTGTTCCATGTTCTGTTTAAATTTTATTTTTTTGGTGTTCAATAAAGACTATTGTAAGTATTGTATTGTATTGTAATACACTAGTAAACATCTTGGCCTGAATATGCAAAATGTGGTTACAGAATTACCTACAAGTCTTTTGAGAGTTGTTGGTATTTCTGTGGCTCTGCCTACCCCATTTTGGGAGTGAGGGCGTGATGCTATGTATGTATGTATGTAATAAAGTAAATGTGTACAGATTAATACTATTTGGCTACACGGCACAACAGTTTAATGATAATGTACAAACATACATACATAACGCCACGCCTTCATTCAAGGAGTGGGGTAGGCAGAGTTACAGAAATACCAACAACTCTAATTAATTTTGCGCATTGAAACTAAAGAGGCACAGCGACCTTTAAAGCAATTTACATAATATAATATATGCTTATAATTATACTAGTCTACAAGTATGAAGCGCGTAAAGCCAAAGGCCTTCTTTCCTTAGTACCTACCACAAATCCACTACAATCTAGTTACGGAATAGTAAATAGTAGAATGACTCGATCTGAAACTAACCGACTAGAAAAATTACCATACTCGTATCACTTGCAAAATACCTCAAGATGTCTGAAACGCAAAATACAACGACCTCGTTTGCGTAACTAAGTAGGTAAGACTCTTTTTGTAACTTCAAATGTCCGAAGGGCAAATTACCCAATAACAGGAACCTATTTTTTTATGTAGTCGAACTTAATTAACATCCGTTATTGAAAGTTTTCTTTGATCAAACCGAAATTACATTCTTTTGAAAACAAAAGCAAAGTAATTTTACTTAAGTTGGCCCCTTGATCTCCACATGTTCATATTCGGGGCCTCTTCCGGCCAATTTTTTTTAATATATGTTTTTACTTTTATTCTTTTGTATACCTATAAAAGGGACACGAGCAGACGGGCCACCTGGGGCCCGTTTCTCGAAACTCATTAGACTATACTTAGTTTATTAATAACATTAGTTTACTCAATACAGTTTTCTACAAGTCAACTAGTTAAATGTACGGCATGGACTAATATTATTAGACTAGTGGGTTTCGAGAAACGGGCCCTGATAGTAAGTAGCCACCGTCAGGGGCACAGTCAAGTTACTTCCTTTCAGTGAACCTCTTTTTAAGCTGCATTTCAAGGTTAAGATAAAAAAGGGTAAAGTGCGGGTCAGACTCACGCACCGAGGGTTCCGTACCTCCACACAGTAGGTATTATTAGAATCCATTTTGAATTCGTATTCGAACCGAATCAGCCCATCTAACGCTTGACCATTGTATAGTATTTGTTTTTTTTTAGGGTTTGTACAATAAACATACACAATATAACGCTTGTATGTATATAAGAAAAAAAAAATACGTTGAAATAAAAGTGTCTTGTTTGCCCCCCCCCTTTGTTTTCAACTTTATTTATTTCAAATAACAACTTAGGTGGTAAGAATACAAAAAACAATCACCAATCTGGGGACAGTTTGTTGGCGAATAGTGAGCTCACTTAACCTATTTTTGTGTTATACCTACTTATACAAACTAACTTCAGTACTAAATTAAGTTGCTAATATATAAGATGATAACTTGGATCTAATTTGGTTACAAGACTAAGTGTAATTACTAAAAAAATGATACCAATTTCGCAGTAATACCACATATTCTGGAAAAACCGATTCGCTATCTATTATGGTTCAAAAGTACAGCTGTTTAAAGCTAGGCCTGGAAGAAAGACAGACAGCGTAGGCTTTGTAAATCCCGCTTGACACCCTTCGGAAACAGAACCCTAAATTTGAAATACAACCTATGCAAAATAGGCACAACGCACAAAACTACCAGATCTAGAGCACGGTATGAACGGTCGCTAATACAAAATATGGATCCATCATATCTTTCGAAGAAACAAAATTTCGGAATTCGGATTAAAACTTTCAAGCGGAAAATGTGGTAGTATTCTGTGTGGGTTATTTAGTTTGTATTTTATCCTTTTTTACGTCAAAACGAAGTAATGAATATTGAAGAGTCGACTAAAAGCAACTTTTAAAACGATACAATATCAATATTCATTAGTTCGGTGACAAATCTACTGTCAGTTGCGAGCGAAGGTACCTATATAAGCGATAGCCAACCGCTATTATGATGCCGAGAGTATGTATGTACAGGGCCTCTATTCTACTGCGTTATAACAATTATAACGATATCGCGTTTGACGTGTTTTAGAAACGTCTATGTTATGTCACAGTCATCATTATTGTAAATGAATATGAGTTACCAAAACGTTGACAATACGGAAAGAAGTCAAAGACGATATCGTTGTTACCGTGTATAATCCCAGCCCAGGGCCTTTTTTTAATGTGTAAAACCATGTTGCTATTGACGAGATAAAGTATTGATGTAACGAGAACGTGATAACATATCAAAAGCAATATAGTTTTACCCTGTAGAATAGGCCCTGGGCCGAGATTCTACACGGTAAAAACGATATCGTTTTTGACCTGTTTCCGTATTGTCAACGTTTTGATAACTCTTATGTCATTTACAATAATGGCGACTGTGACATAAACGATTCCTAAACGTGTCAAACACGATATCGTTTTAACGCACCTGAATAGAGGCCCTGATATTAAATACAGACGATCAATCGATCGATCGATTCATTCTAGTCAAACTAGTCAGTAATGTTTCACATTTTAAGTTGTAGTCATACCTGGATATCTATGTATTTATTTAAATTTAAGTATATTTACATATACATGTGTTATGTATGTATATATATATATATATATATATATGTAGCTGTAATTTTGTAAATATTAGTTACTTGTGCACATCTTCGTTGTTCTGCCTATCTTCGTACAGTTTACTCGTTCATGGTCGGGTTAGCTGGAGGAAATCCCTTAAAGGGATAAGCTCGCCATTGTACATGTTAATCTTAAGTTTATGTACGAAATATCTTGTTATTGTTATTTTTTCTTTGTGCAATAAAGAGTTTACATACATACATACGATCTATACGTCTCGGAAAAACATTTTGTTTTTGACATGATATTGTTAAGAGCTGTTATAACGTTGACAATACGATTACATGTAGAAAAGCAATATAGTTTTACCGATTAGAATAGAGTCTATTTACAGTGCTTGTATAGATTAATGGCTATTGTAATTGTCATGTCACCTAGTCTGATTCTAATTCTCATTTTAATTAATCGCTTTCTTTCCTTTTAAGGTGTATTTCATTTCATCGAAATGTAATTCTCGCCGTGTTAGTTTTTTTACAGTCACAAGTCTAACCACTGTTCCAGCAGAAAACAGCGTTCGATGAAATGAAATTCGATGAACTGATACAATCGATGAAGTGAAATTCGATAAAATGATGACTAGAACTTTAACGTCATGTTTGAACTGGTGCAATAATCTGTCAAAGCGACAAGGTACAAAAGTGTGCCGCTACTTATAAGAGCTCGGCAGGGGTGAGCTGTTTCCAGAGTTGGCATAACATGGACATACATGGTAGATGTGGTGTATTTTAATAACTAACTCAATAAAAAAAATTACGCTGCTTTTTGCTACGATTTTTACGACTCCATCAAAACAAAATATGTATGTTATAGCTAATTTTTTCAGCAAACCTATTTAAATAATATTTTTATCCATATGCCATTATGAAAGTAATGAAAATTATATGATACGTTGCAAAACCTGATATTAAACTCAAGAAGAAATGCGTTGAAAATTGAAAATATATAAAACTTACAGATATCTACTTCAATAACAAAGAAAATTTACAATAAATTAATTAAAAAAAATAGTTACTACTCATTCTGTACATAATGCAATACTCGTATCATTTTAGTTTAATTATAATTAATCAAGTTTTATTTTCTTTTAATATTCCTTTTTCATGTGTGCCTATCTATATTCATATGTACACTTAAGATTAATAACGTAAAAATGGCTCATCGATGCCATGCTCTGCTTATAAGGCTGACTGTACATGCTTACATGTAGATACGTAAAATGAATTTAGCTAAACAATTCTGTATAAAAAGAAATATTAATCGAATTGTAATTGAACATAGTTAATCTTAACAAATCATGCGATCTAATTGATCAGGTGGAGGAAGTCCCGTCCATTTATCCCGTTTCTAATGGAAGTGCCTCAGGCTATCTGTCCACGTCACGTGGGCCAAAAACGAGCAGCTAATAATACTTTATAAGAAGTAATTTACTCTCTTATTAGAAAAAACCATATGTAATACAAAAAATATACTTTATTGACCACTCCACAAAAAAAGTAAAAGATAGAGAAAAACATGAAATCAATATACGGTAGACAACAGGCGATCTACATAGGTACATAGATAACATCACGCTTTTATCCCAAAGTGCGGTAGGCAGAGCTACACAGAAATATCAACAACTCTAAGTAAAAAAACTTATTGATTATTCTGTAACCGTATTTCACACAATCATGCCAGGATATTTACCAGTGCATTAGTGACAGGACAACAGGGGAGGCGTATATTACAAATTCATTGAAATTACTTCTCTGTAACCTCCTTACCATCAAAATGCTACATTATACCGACAGTTTTGTCTTCCATACGAATAATTATATTTTAAGGGCTGAAGGTACAAGACCTAATGAATCATAATTACATTATGTTTGATTAAAAAAACTGTTGTCTGTAAAGTCGGTTTACAGACGATAATTTTATGTCATAACGTCATAAGAAAATATTAATAAGCCGAACGCTTACGCTGATCGTACCTCTCTATCGCTTGTTTCGCGCTCGCTTTCACGCTCGGCTCAGGTGGAACGTCACAATGAGTCATGATTTTTCGTGCGTGCATCCGGAGTTCATCGATTTATAAGACGTTATCACGTCAAGAATATTTGTTTTATACAAATTAATTCGGCACGTAATGTATCGGTAACAAAAGGATATGACAACCGCTGAATAAGGTAAACAATGAAGTACAATTAAGTTTAATTCTCAGAAGTGTCAAATAAATCGTTGTATTACATTGCTGCTCGAGAAATCTTCAAAAATTTGATACGTTATATTACTAAGGGTAATTTGTTATATTTTTACTATAAAAATGTTAAAACTGTCGTAAGTAAAATTATTTTTATGTAAAAGACTGTATATTTTCAAATTTTAATTTTCAAATAGACCACCTATCCTATTGGAAACGGATACGGGTCGATTCAGTTCGTAATAAAAAAGGGTTTATGTTGTTGGACAGAGTATTAGACCTATAACGTTTTTCACTTGAATCTCGAAAGATTTGTATCCATTTTTACTAAGGCCACAGTTATAAGTAAGGATAACATTCAACTCGATTTTACTAATACGATAAGGAATCCTTTCAGAATATTGTGAAGAAGGCTCAGGTGGTGGAAATATAATATCAAAGTAACTACTCAAGCCCAAAGGCCGAGTCTTTGTAATATAACAAAGCAAGGGCTATTCCTCCATAATAGATAGTTCCCTCGCACCTGCGATCCCATTCGGCCTGAATATTTTCATGATACCCGAATGACGTGGGTTTTTGGGGAACTGTTGCATAATTATCAATGTAATAATGTTATTACTATTGAAGATCAGTTTATAAAGATCTGATCTTGAGTAAGATCGCCAATTCACGGTACACTAAATTAAATTGGGTGATGGTAGGACCTAGTGCCGGCTCTGTAAGGAATGCTACCAGCATATTATCCTTTTACCAACCGACAAGCAACAGTGTTAGGGTTGTTCTGATCCGGTATTGGAATAAGCAACCGGGAAAATTACTAATGTAAAGTCTTGAGAATGCAAATGTTAATGGGTCTCAGATCTCACCATTGGTGGGTAGAATAGAAGAGAATAGAAAGTATTTATTTAGCTCAAACAAAATAACAATAAAAAACAAAAACTAAGAAAGGTAAAAATTAATCTACGTTGAATAGGGCCTCACTCAGCATTGTGCCGCAGTGAAACTGCGGCGCTTATTTTCAGGGGACCCTGACTTAAAACTAACCAAGTACTTATTAACAAAAAACGGGTAACATTAAACAAGTAACGGTAGGTACTCGTTTGCTTTCCATGTGCCATTTAAAACACAGAATACTGTAATTTGTAATGCATCTTAAGATAGTCATCTTAATTAAGATCAGACATTCATTTCAATTTCACAAGACTTCATTTGGCTATGTATGGTTTTACAAATATTATTTTTACTAAAAGTTTTCACGCAGCAATTTTTGTGGTCACCGCAAGCAATTTATAACCTAACCTAAATAGACATTTTACGACTTCGGCATTACTTTCTGGAGGAGTAATTATACTAACATACTCGTAATTCCAGCTTCTTAATAAAGTTAAGCTGGCTATCGCTGTCCCACTTCCACTCGCAATTGGCAATTTATGGTCGGTCATCCGTGTTTCGTAGAAAATCGGAGACTGCCTGGGTACTTAAATTAAAACTAAAGCAAATCATTAATAATGTACTTAAATCTGTACTCGACATCTCTCCAATTATTACAAAAAAACATTTTAAAATTGGATTATAAAATATTGTAAGACATTTCTAGACAAATTGACCTTCTTAGTCTTACAGCAATTTATCAAGCACAATAAAACAAAGATTGATGACAAACTAGCACAAATTAAATTATGTTCATAACCTCGTGGAACCGTATTAGCTGTTTAGTTTTAATTTTATTTTGACGAGTGTAAAGTTTATTTTGATTTGACAAAATTGAAAATGGCATTTAAACAGGAAAGGTAATTGAATCCTTTATGATAGATTCAAATTCCCACTCACAAAAATATCCCTGTTTGTCGTATGATGGGCCTCACTAGGGTATCAATAAACTATTTTTATGTGAGACCCTGGGTTCCTATATTCAAAACATCTCGTTAAAATTTGACACATTTTGAGACGTCACATTTTAACGAGATATTTTGAATATATGAACCCAGGGTAAACAGAACCAGTTTAGTGTTAACTTCACGCATTACTGTCTGAGTTTTGTCTGTCAGTCTGTCAGAAATGACAATTTTGACTTTACGGTTACTTTAACGTACCTTGAAAAAACCATCTCAACCAAGGTTATTTAAATATTACAACCATTATTATCTTATTCTTATCTAAAATATCGCCTTTTACTCCTGTTAAGTTGTATTTCATCGACATTGGCAAAGTAATTTATAGACACTTTCACGGACTTATTAGAGAAATAGGTAAATCCATAGATATCACGCGCGAGGTCAACTGATCGGTAAAAGATTTTCTCTTATGTACTAAACAGAAGCACATTGAGTTAGTTCCACGCGCTTCTGTCACGTCTATATCACTGTCAGAAATGACAGTTTTCTATGACTTCACATTAACTTTGACGTATTTTGAGACGGGCATCTTAACCGACATCATTTTATTAATTCGGCCCCTAGTCTCACATAAATAGTAAATGGTATACAAAACCACAGAGACAAGGTTTTTATTGCTACCAGCGCTTCCGTAGGGATGTAAAGGGAAACAAAAAATTGAACGGTTTTGCAAAGGATTGAAATTGCACGTTCGTCTCGTTAAAGTGGTCGGACATTTGTTAAAATACGTTGCGTTCTTTTTTCCGCGGAACGAGTACTTTTTTCATACATAGTCTGAAAAATTAATTAATATTATAAGTTAGTGAGCAGAATCAGCCAAACGCATATTTGGCCGCTAAGGAACAATGTGGTATTAAAAATGTTAAACTGATATTTTTTCAAGTATGTTTTATGAATTTTATGATTGATTTTTAAATAGAACGAGTTTGTTTGGAAGAGATCACTATGCAGCGGAAAGACTGTTGTATACCCGTTTTATTGTAATTATTTATTGGTGTTCAAGAAAGAGTATTGTAATGTAAGTAAAGTAACGCAATAAGCCAAATAATAAAGACTCAAACCTAAGTCCCGTACAATATTAATAAACAAACTTAAAGTATTTTTTTAAGGATGTCATCCTAAAATGCCATTAAAGAGCAAGATAGCAAAGTAAAAGCTTGCCCCTTACTCCCAAACGATTTAAGGACTGCTAAAAGAAATTGGATTCTTCACAATTCAATTTGCCGTTACTTACCTCCGGCGCAAATTCATGAACTCAATTTTAAACCGACTTTCCGGTAAAGTGCTTAAAAGTGCTTACCCTTTCACCGAGATATATTGAGTCTGAACGAAATTGCCTTGTACATAGTTTGTGATCACATTACAAGTTTAAGCGTTGACGCCTTTGTTAATCGATTTTGTGAAACCATACATACATCTCGCCTTTATTCCCAGAGTGGGGTAGGCACCCAGTCCTTGCCATTAAACAATTACTTTTTGCCGCCTTTAGAGTCAGTAAATGATGATTAAGAAAGTGTTACCTACTGAGGAACTTTTATGATACAAGTTTGAAAAAGGAACTGCCTCGAAAATGCGTCGGTATGGCGGTTAGACAACTAAAGTATATTATCCTTAAGTCTGTTAATCGCTTAGAAACCATTTTCGACATCTTTATCATCACGTTACTAAGTAAAATTACGCAGTGAGCCGTAGCAGCCAAATGTTATTTGCATATTATTCAAATTAATTTGTTTTTCGACCTTTCACCTTGTACTAAAATGATTTGCGTACAACAAAGCCCCAAGTACTTACTGTGATATGTATCGTATTAGTTTACGTACACGTGACTTGTTTTCAGTGCTCTACCGTGTATTTAGTTTAAAGTGAAGTAGTTGGTAAATGTTTTTAAATTGCTTGGGTGTATTGCAAGTGGCATTTATAATTGAATTACAATTGAAACGTTTTTTTTATGTTATTCTTAAAAACTAACCTAGCAAACTTTAACCTATCTTAAACCTATTGGTAGATATTTTATAGAATTAGGTGAAAAAAAATAGACCACACAACATTATTATTATTATTATAAGATTGCGGGTTTCTGTCTGCGGCTTCTTCCGTTATACGCTCGGCAAGCACGACAAGAATCGAACAACAAAAAAAATAATAATATATAAATCACAGGACAATGTCACACATATTTACCTAGTCCCAAAACAAAGCTCTAGGCTTGTACTATACAACGATAAATTTACTTATATAGAGAAATATATACTTAACTAAATACATAGAAAACATCCGAGACTCAGGAACAAATACTAGTGCTCATCACACAAATATCTGCCCTTTCCGGAATTTGAACCCAGGACCCCCTAGCTTCGAAGGCAGGGTCACTACCAACTAGACTAGTGTCATGAAAACAAAAAAAATACTGTTTTTTACAGAAATTACATACATACAGAAAATACAAATAATTATAACGAAATCATAAAACTAAGTGTTATGAGAAATATTTGTACGACCAGATCAATACTTAAAAGACTCAACTACCATTCAACAAAACTTATCAACGACTTGCCAACAACCATGATCAAACTACTAAAGTTGATCAATGCAAATTTATACAACTTCAAATGTGATCAAAGGGAATCTTCTTTAATTGGCTTTGTGGTCGTAACGAGGGATCTCGCTGTTTAGGCTCGTTAGCGCTTGCCGTGCTTCGTTAACGGTATTAAAAGATTTGGCGTATCGCTCTCGATTTCATTAAATTCTCGATAGTTGTAATTGGTTTGATTATTGTTTTTAACAATGTTCAAAAACGATTTTTATACACTTCTCAAGTTTTTATTTACAATTACATGTAAAAAACAAGTTACAATAAATTAATTATTTATTAATATTAATATTAGTGTGGTCTGAAAGAAGATGTAGTAACTAAAATTGAAAAGGGCATGCTTCGATGGTTCGGTCATTTATATCGCGTTAGGCTTGTTTCTGATATTAGCAACTGACATTAAATCTCACACAAGCACGTGCCAATATTAGTTCTAATTAGGTCATTCGTTTCCGCTTGGCAGCAGGGTCATTAGTTCATTTCGCTTTGACCCAAAGTGGCTGTAATGATGTGATTTTAGGCGTTCCATTTGATACACTGTTATCGTTTAGGTATAACTGGGTCCCTACGCTAAAACTACATTGCTTTTGACATGTGTTGTCATATTGTCAATCAATATGGTTTTACCGTGTAGAATGGATGGTTTTAGTGGTGGAAGGACCATGTGCAGGGTCCGTCCGGATCGCTACCACCATCTTATCCATTAACCACCCGCCAAGCAACACTGTTCGCGTTGTTGTCTTCCGGTGTGGGGATAAGACAACCGCCCGGTGAAATTACTAGCATAGAGGCATTCCATCTTAGTCCTCAGGGTGGGCATCGCATTTGAGGTCTTAGGATTATAGTCTTGAGAATTCAAATGTCTATGGGTCTCAGATTACACTTACCATCAGGTGGCCTGAGTGCTCGTGTGCCTTCTCCTTAACATAAAAAAAAAACTCCTATACATGTATTGTCAGGACTGAGATTCTACACGGTAATAACGATATCGTCTGTGACGTGTTTTCGTATTGTCAACGTTTTGATTACCCTCAAGTCATATACAATAATAATGGCGGCCGATGTAAAACCGATGCTAAAACACATCAAACACAATATCGTTTTAACGCTGTTGTTTTAGAATAGAGGCCTTGGTAGACGACGCATAACCTAAACTATTTGCGCGTGGTTTATTAAGTTGAAATATACCCTAAACTTTCATAAAATCAACCCCTAACGACAAGTTAATGTGTAAATGGCAGAAAATAAATGGTACAGTCAAGGTCATAAATATGTATACACTTTAGTACCTTCTCTATTTAACGTCATGCTTAAACTGCCATATGAAATTGTCTTAGCGATTAAAGTGACAAGGTGCTAAAATGTATACATATTTATGACCTTGACTGTACACGCGTGAAAACTACGCTCTTTACTTTGTGGTGCGAAAAGGACTTCCGTGGATGGCTGAGCTAGATGTACATTATCTATTACCTTATTTAATGAACCATTTACCAGTCTTGCGGATTAGCTTACAGCCCCGCGGATTGGCACCAACATGAAGCACGAATAGATATAACATACATGTATAATATCGACGAGTACATCAAAACAGTAGCAACTTAAGGTGAATTGCAAAAATATTGTCCATAGTTAAGGACCTACTTGATGTAAAACTTTAATTGAAACAAAATATTTTTCCTTTGTGTAACGAAAATTAGTCATACAATTTTATTGTATAGTTAATCTTCGTTACCTAATGTCCTTGACTATGTACAATATTTTTGCAATTCACCCTTAAAATAATTTCAAAATTAAAGAAGAAGTTTTGAAGTTAAATACAATTTCTATGAACTTAAACCAAATTAACAAGTTTTTTGAGTTAATACTGTTTTGATCTACCAGTGCGTATTATGTTTATTATATCGCTGTATATTTATGTCAGAATACCTGTGAATTAATACATATTATAGTTGAGTCTAGGATGCACCTTATTCGTCCATTTGACCACACATTTTGTCCTTGCACTTGGATACAGGCAAAACATCGACGACCGATGGACGCTGGCACACTTCGTACATTGCTTCTAAAACAAACTTTAAAAAATTTACTGCTTTTTAATAATAAAAATTACCAACAAAATATCTTTCTCACATGATTTATATGATCGTTAACTACGTATGAATTTTACACGCTGTAGATGTAGAATTTAAGACGTATCTGTGGCGCGCTTCACAAAGTGCAAGATTAGTTATGTTGTTATAAGGTTTGCGAGATATTCCAGGGTCAACATCTAGGTCGAGAGCGTGAAGGGGGTTAGGTTGAGTGCGCGGGTCACTCTTCCCTCCCAACCTCTTTAATCCCGAACAACACTGATTCAATTAGTGAAGCTTCTCGAGCAGATTTAAAAGCACTTAGAACGTTCTTTTCTTTGCCAGCTCGATAATTATCCACAACTTAATCAGACCACTTAGGTCTGTGTTTCATGAAAAAAAATACGATTTTCTTTGATTTTCATTTACGTCTTGTTATAGTTACGTTATACTTTTGTTATAAATAATATACGGTATGATTTATTTGGTGTTGGATATGTCCAGTAGAAGATACTTACAGATATGCTGATGGTAAATTTTTGAAATTTTAGTTTGTTTTCCTTTAGGTCAATTATGAAATCATGCGACAAGTACTTTGAACTTATAAAGACGTCTTGAAATGCCATGTCATTTGATTGAAAAGAGTTCAGTAATGAAAACAAAATCATAGTCAAAGAGTTTCGTATTCTCTTTCATAAAAGTGTTTGGAGGCACTGTGATGTGGAGGAACTCGATTAATCATCAATAATTATGTTATAAGATGTAATCTTCTATTATACTTCAATATAGATCGATACGTGAAACAGTAAGCATGTGTTATCTTGCATACGAGTAGTCTCCGGTGTCCCTTAGAGCTCACTAAGTAAGAACATTACAGCACGTTTGATATCTAGATATATTTTTTGTTGAGAAAAAAAATCTTTTACTATTTTTATGATTTTATTTAAATTAGTAGTTTTTATTAGTTTTTTTAAATCAAAATTATAAAAAAAATGCTATGATATGCTACAATGTCCGTGTTAAACTTATTTGTCGTTATCGTTTTGAGTAAAATACACAAGTGGTTCTGCCACAGTTACTTATTTAAAATTAACTGGACCCCTATTCCAATTATTAATTATTGTTAACGTTATGATAGCCCTTGTTTACTTTAAAGTTTGAAACTCGTCCTTACTTTTTTGCCATATTGTGAAAAACCAACATGGTTTCTAAAATAAAGCACTCGTTCTCATTAATTATCATTAAGTTCAAACTGTTGAATAAATGGTTCTTCAGATTTCCACAAATCGATAGTGATTTGTTAGGTTTTCAATCACAAAACAAACCACAAACTTCCAAGAGAGATTCACGAGAACGTTCTTTGTCAACAGAGTTATTCAATACGCATCAAAAATTGGATATTTCGCGTATCAATCAAATATCTTTCCATTTCATGGCTCAGGCTGTTATTACCATACATTATGAACACAATGGAGTCCAGCGGAGTGCGCTCTGAAGTATCGGCTGCGGAAAATGTTTCATTTACATATTGTGGCGGTTCTCTGAACACGTCTTTTGTCCGGGAGTTGACGAGACGATGGGTAAGAGATGGCGGCTATTAAGGCATTGTGGAATTGTAAAACATGGTGGTTACCAAGTGTTTAATTTATTTTTTTAACAATCAAAAGGTCATTTCTATAAGTCTTCTATAAATCATAATTATGATTTTGTTGATACTTATTCCACAGGCAGCCAGGCAGGAACTCCTCTTGTTTTTACAATTAAATAATCTGGTATATAATATAGGTAGGTCTTCAATAATGGAGTTTTATTTATAAAATGAGAATAGATGACGTGACTAACTACATTAAATATTTCAATAAAAAATAACTCAATGCACATCTCAGTAAGGCGAGTCGTCGACTGGCTGCGCGTTCGCCGTCCTTCCGTACCTGCGGCAGCCCACGCCGCTGCTAGGTGGCGTGATGCGTTAACAGATTTCTTCTTTACTATAATAATAAGTTTAATGTAACATAGTTTGTTGACGTTGTGTTTTTTAATGTAACATTAAAATAATTTTATTGTTTTTTTACAAATTAATTGACCAGCGGAGTGTGCCCTAAAGCTTTGAATGCGCAAAATATTTCATGCCGTGGGGTTGCCTGGTCAGAATAGTGCCACTCCATGTCTTCCCGTAGATGTCGTAAGAGGTGATTAAGGGAATAAGGGCTTGTAGTATTATTAGGCGATGGGCTTGCAGCCTTTCACTAATACACTACGACTAGTAACCTTTTTCGCTTGATTGTGCAAAATATGGTTACAGAATTATCAACAAGCCTTTTTAGAGTTGTTGGTATTTCTGTAGCTCTACTTAACCCACTCCGGGAAGGAAGGCGTGATGTATGTAAATGTTCTCAAAACATGAAGTTTGAAGTAGGAATGGGGCAAAGATGGCGGCTATTAAGGGACCGGTCTTTGTTGAATTGTAAAACATGGTGGTTAGAACCTGTTTAATTGGAATATTTATCAACCAAAAAAAGGTAATTTCTATAAATCTTAAGTAGGTATTATTTCTTCTTTACTAATAAGTTCAATATGGCATTCCTAATTTGAGTTTTGAGTAAGAAAACAGTGTTCATTTCTTGATGTGTTTTATAACTGAAGCATTAAAATACTTTTATTGAGTTTTTACTAATAAATTGACCAGCGGCGTGTGGATGTTTTGACATATTGTGGCATTTTTCTGAACAGGGCTATTGTCTGGAAGTTGAAGAGACAATGGGGCAAATATGGCGGTTATTGAGACAACGGCCATTATTGAATTTTAAAACACGGTGGTTAGAAACTTTTATCTAAAAAAAGGATTTTTATGTAGTTAAATTTTATTGAATTACTTAAAAGTTTAAATTTTTGTAGTAATGAATTACTAAAATTTATTTTTTACAGATAACAATATGAATTTGTTTTTGTTTGCTTTACTTTAGGTTTTGATAAAATTCTATTATTTTTTTCTGATTAATTGAGCAGCGGAGATTGCCCTGAACTGTTTATATACGTATATTGTGGCGGTTCTCTGAACAAGGCTATTGTCCGGGAGTTGAAGAGACAATGGGGTAAAGATGGCAGCTATTAAGTCACCGGGCATTGTTGAATTGTAAAACATGGTGGATAGAAAGTGTTAAGTTTAATGTTTAGCAATCTAGAGAATACTACCTACTTTTTATTGTATTTAAAAAAGTTTAATATTTTTTTATTTAGTATTTCATTGTTATTGAGTTAAAGGGTAATCAGCGAAAAGTTTTAAATGTCTTTTCCTAAATTTTTAATTCAAATAATGAAGGAAGCAACGTTAAGCAAAACTGTTTTTATAACCCTTATAGTTTCGCCATATCCACCCGTCCGTCCGCAGCCTAGCGCAAAGACTCTTAGTACTAGAAAGCTTTAATTTGGCATGAATATACAAATCAGTCACACAAACAAAGTGGTATAATAAAATGTAAAAAATAAATATTTTTAGCGTACATCCCCTACACGTAACGTGGGGATGTATTTTTTTTCTCGTCCAACCCATAGTGTGGGGTATCCTGGATAGGTCTTTAAAAAATATAGTGGGTTGGTGAAATTAACTTCCCTCCCTACAGCCAAAACTACAAATACTAAATCTCAGAAAAAATGTTAAAGGAAAACGCATTTTAAAAGGAAAACTATCACGACTAAATTGACATCATTGGTTCTTGAGATAAAGGCGATTAAAGTGTTTATACCTACTAAAATCATCTAAGAGTTATAACTTGTTGATGTTATGTTTGTAGTAAGTACTTAATGGTATCGGAACCCTACACTGAGCATGGTCCGACATGCTATTGCCCGGTTTTTAGTCTTAAAAACATTTACAGCCAGACGGGAACGGCTCTGTCCGGCAAACATTTACCGGTGCTCGTTTCCAAAGCCGGTAGTTGTTACAATTGTCACAGTTCGTTTTACACGATCCCTAGAGCATCCAGGCAAAAGTAACCCGAGTTTCCGTAAAATAAGACAGCACATTTCTGAACTACCAACTTTGTTAGGGTTCCGTAGCCAAATGGCAAAGAACGGAACGCTTATGGATTCGTCATGTCTGTCTGTTTGTCTGTCCGTCCGTATGTCACAGCCACTTTTTCCGAAACTATAAGAACTATACTGTTGAAACTTGTTCAGTAAATGTATTATGTAAACCGCGTTAAGATTTATACACAAAAATAGAAAAAAAACAAAAAAATTGGGGGTTCCCTATACTTAGAACTGAATTTTTTTTCTCCATCAAACCCATACATATCTATGGGCAGGTCTTCAAAAATAATATTGAGGTTTCTAATAAAACTTTTTTCTAAACTGCTTAGTTTGCGCGAGAGACACTTTCAAAGTGGTAAAATGTGGGTCCCCCACTCTGTAACTTCTAAAATAAGAGAATGATAGAACTAAAAAGAATATAATATGATGTACCATGCAAACTTCAACCAAAAATTGGTTTGAACGAGATCTAGTAAGTAGTTATTTTTTTAATTCGCCATATTTAAATCGTTTTGCTGCTACGGAGCCCTTCATAGGCGAGTCCGACTCGCTCTTGGACGCTATTTTTCTATGAAATCATCCACCAGCAAGGCATAGGCGAGCGTGTTTTGTAGTCAGCGAGTGTAAAATGTTAATTATGTGTGTCTGGGCATTGGTCATATTTCAATGCGGCTCAACCAATGTCCAATGTACTTTTATTTTATATAATTATTATATGGCTTCTTCATGTCATACAATCATTGAACTTTACGACGGTCCGAGACGGATGGACAGGTCGACGTAAATCACAGCGAAGATCCTGACGCCACCTTCCGATTCCATCATCAGATCACTTTGCAGCGATATGATAGTTAACCCTACCAAAAGGTCCGCTGTGTGACTAAAACAATTGCATGGCTAATTTCTGTTGTACAATGGAAAGGGAACGAAGTTATGATGTCCAACATTTGAACTCTACCCTTACTGCTACTAGTATAAATTACTCAATTATGCCAGAACGGCTGAACGGAACGGAAGATTAAGTTTTGCATAGAGATAGATTAAAACAAACTGGAATAGGATATAGGCTATATTTTATTCCGAAAATTTGGACGTTTCCTTAGGAAATATCGGGAACTTATCAATTTCAAATATATAAACAAAGTATACTGACAAACAAGTGTAAACATAAAATCTTGCATCAATTATGAACTTATTAAGATTAGTTTTTGCTTGATGTAATGTTACAGCATGACCATTATCATAAATTTAATTAAGGTCGTCAGAATAATAATTACTAAACTTTAAATAGATATTTGTTACTGTGCATAGCGAATACAACCTACCTAGAAAATAAAGTCTATTTCATAGATGATACTCAGGATTCCCGAAACCTATATATACATAACGGACAAAGGTTACCACTGAATAAATAATACTGTAGGCAGGAACAAACGAATAGTGTTTTTGCTTTATTTCAACATGTATTGCTTTACTGGGTTGTGTAGTAAAATCGGAAGTTTGATGTAAAAAGTCCTGTATATAAATGATAAAAAAGTTGAGACTTAAAAAGGAAAAGACAAGAAAATATTCATCATAATGTTAGCCTATTTATTTAAAAAAAGTTCGCTCATCTAAAACTCTATGTAATTGCGCTTGAGTTCCTGTTAAGCTTGACGATTTTAAGAAAGGGCTCACTATGCATCTGTATTTTAGGTGCGGTTGCTACTGATTTTTGAAGATGTACGTGAAGTTCCCCTATAACATTACATATATACATAACCACACGCTTTCATTCCCAAAGTGGCAGAGCTACAAAAACACCAACAACTCTAAAAAGACATGTTATTAATTCTGTAACCACATTTTGCACAAGTAGGCTGAGATAATTACTAGTGTATTAGTGACAGGTTGCAAGCCCATCGCCTAAAAAGTACTAAAAGCCTTTATTCCCTTAGTAGCCTCTTACGACATCCACGGGAAGATATGGAGTGGCACTATTCTTACCCGGAAACCACACGGGGCATAACCTTTAACACTAACACTACTCAATAAGTACGTATGTTTCTTTACACACTTGAGAAGAAAAATATTAACCGTAAAATAACTACTTATATTGAACTAATATTTTTCATCGACAATGCCAAGCCTAGTTAGTTTGAAGTGCCCTATCCATAGGACATACCTATAGCTTAGTTTGGGACTAGGTCAATTTGTGTGAGATTATCCGTTATTTATTCCAATTGTTAGCGAGATGTACAGTATTTTGCCAACGTCAAAGTGGACATCGGTCACGTCCGTAAATTGTTGGGTAAAAAGATTTTTTAATATTTGTGGGAGGGTCAGACGGGAAAAATAAAACAGAAATACACTATTTCATGAAACAAGACTTATCAAAAATCCAAGACAACCTAAGCTCATAAAGGTAAGAGCAGACACATAAAACTGAATATATTGTGGCAATAGTACATGACATCACTCGATTTCGGAACAAAAGGCTTTTCGTGTGAGCAATATAACACGCTAAGGGCAATTTGTTTTTGCAAATGGCAGCTGTGAGTACAAGTAATTTGCTAAAAGCTAGTTTACATATTGTACAGCTAATCCCCTTAGAACTTAATGAATGAAGTGAATTAATAGAAAATGTGTGAATAATTTTCGTAAATGTATTTTTATTCTGATTCTGTGATATAAAGAGGAGTGTTCTGTTTTTAAAGCGTATGATCTTCGTATTTTTGGTTCAACGTCTTAATGAATTGGATGATTCCGAAATAAAGCCCTATAAATTACTCTTAGGCGGACGAAGTTGCGAGTAAAAACCAGAAGGTATTAAGGGTCATACACAGATTTAGGTTATCGTCTTTCCTGTGGACACACCGAAAGTTAACGTTTTTAAGGCCTAATTTTCTGAATAAGCCCATTCCCGCAAAAACACCGTCAGGACTGCTTTAGACCTATCATATAACATAACGTATATGCTCACAAGCTCTTAACTATTGACCACAGGAGAGACAACTTTTGTTTTTAAGAGTGTGTATGACCCATAAAAGTAAAATCAATTACCAACATTTTGCATTATTATTACAGATAATAATGTAAACCTAATTGAATTGTATGATATAAAAATAAAAGAGGTAGCCTGAGAGCACCAGCTTTTACGGTATCATATCGCAAGTTTAAAGTTTTGTTTCCCAATTGTTTCATTTGTCCGAAAATGTATATATCTGAAACCACCTTTTCCATCTATCCGACTTTTCATTAGTTAGAAATTCATTATCTAAAACCGTTTAGCAAAAAACGTTTAATGTTAAATGGTTTTAGAAAATGATTTTAATTAATAAATGAAACAGGTGGTATCGGATATTTAAACTTGTGATTGGTAGTCAACTTTTGCCTACAAAAAGTTATTATATATAAATTGTATTCATAATAAAATTGATATCTAAAATTTTGTAGGTACTAGTTTGTGAAACTATCTTCAAAGCAGACTTCTATTCTATTGTTTAGTCTGTAATATAATTTGTTGGCAGACGCCGTCTTCGGCTTAGTAAAATTTAAACACATCAATTACCGCTAAATCATAATGTAATCAGTGTCCGATACTAACTACAGCTGACAAACATATTAGACGTTAAAATTTAAAGAAAGTACAAACGGATTTCTAGATATTTAAATAAAGTAGTCTAGAAATATGGACGTCGACACGTGAGCATAGGCCAATATTCTTAATTCATGACCGCGAGTATATGTTCCCAAGTGTTAGATGTTTTCTATATATTTAGTAGGTATTTCTCCATACGTATGTTTATCGATGTCTAGTACCCATAGTTTAAGCCTAGAGTTTTGTTTCGAACTAGGTCAATTTGTATGAGATTGTCCCTTGACATTTATTATCAACAACTTTGTTCTTTCGAATCCTTATTATTTCAAAAGGTAAAACAAAATACAATGGTTTAAGAAAAAAAAAATGTACTTCCGCTTTTAATCTTGTCTTCAGAATTTATTGCTTGGGAAGTTGACCCAATAGATACTGTTAAAACTTATTATTTCAAAGACACAGTTTATATTAATTACATTTTTATTTGGGTTACTGACTGTAAGTGTGAAAATCTCTCAAAACATAGTTATTTTTACATCTTAGAAACTTACAGCTTTCGTCAATTTAATTATCTGTTATTTCCCTTGCTTTGAACTGACATTATCGATTTTTAAACGTACAGTAAGAACTAAACTTATGACCCTTTTTTATAATAATAAATTATAAATGTAAAAGCTTGTGTGTTAGTTTGTGACTCCTTCGCGCTACAATGGTTGGATGGGATGAAATGTAGAACCGAGATAGCTTATACCCTAGATTAGGCTATTTTTATCCGGCAACATTAAGAAAAAAAAAAAAAAAAAAAAACGTTAAAAAATTACTCGCGGGAATAACGATAATTGAAATCCGCCTGCAATTATATGCGGACGAAGTCGCGGCCAGGTCGCTACGTTTGTATCGAAAAAGGGGCATGTTGATACAATCCCTTTACATAAACGCTAAACGGTTACCGCTAAGTGGTAATATTACGGTTTGCTTGCCAGAAATGATAGCCAAATGAAAAAATAACCCGAAACGTCGCATCATCTTACATCACAATAATACGAGTTCCCATACGGCTCGGAAGGCAAATGATTTTTTGAAGCAGGAAAACGTTGAGCTGATGAGCCATCCTCCGTACAGTCCTGACCTGAGCCCGAACGATTTCTTTACATTCCCTAGAATGAAAGATTTATCACGCGGTCAACGGTTTGAAGACCCTGAAGCAGCTGTGGAAGCGAACAAATCAGCCATTTTGTCAACATCAACTTCAGACTGGAATTACTGTTTTAATGATTGTTTTGCACGAATGGAAAAGTGAATTAAATGGAACGGAGAATACTTCGTAAAACAATAATATATAATTTAGCTATACCGTGCATGTAGTTTTTCTTATTCCCGATCATTTCAGTGTACCCCTCGTAGTTATAAAAATTAGAATGGATTTAAAAATATTCTATAAGTAGATTAGGGGGCCTAGTAAAGATGTAGAAGTCTTAGTTAGCGATTTTCGATGGTAGAATAAAATATACAAGAATCGACGTAAGCTAAAGTGTATGGGCTAATTAGGTCATACACAGAGTGAGCGTCTTTCCTGTGGACACGCCGGAAGTTAGCGTTTTTAAGGCCTAATATTCTGGCTGAGCCCGCATTAACGGAGTCAGGACTGCCTATCATATAAAAACAAAACTTATATGCACACAAGCTTTTAACTATTGACCACAGGAAAGACAACTTTTGTTATTAAGAGTGTGTATGACCCAACTATATCTGTACCTTTTACCTTAAAAACCAATACAAATAATGAATAAAATTTTTGATTATTTTTATTATCTATTATTGCTTATTTTTGCTCTTTATTGAACACCAAAAAAACAGAACACGGGACAGTACATTTAAATCATAGATATACAACAGGCTAAACTTTATTTATGTACAATTAAAAAAAACATGTTTTTTGTGCAATTGTTCTGTATTTATTTTCGAAACCTTTACCCCCTTTTCTTAAACTTGTATCATTACTAAAAAATATACATTTTTGTCGCATTAAAACCAGTTTTATGTTTAAATAAAAAATATATATGTATTAAAATAAAATTTTACTTTATTGATACATTAAAAGGTACGGAACCCTAAAGCTGTTTTATTCAGTATTTTGATTGAAACTTTTTCGCAATTTAATTATTCCATTTAAAACTCGAGAAAGTTGTTTCAGTTTTATCCATTTAAGTAATTTGTTTTTCAAATAAATAGAAAATGCAAAATGTTAACAGAGTTTGGTGCAATAAAATATTTAAAAAAAACTATACTCCTACTTGGGGTTTGAATTGATCCTTTTAAGTATGATAATATTGATTATTAGTCGTATATTTTTAAAAAGATTTAACTTAAATAATTACTTACTCTAACTAGTTTTGAGTAACAAGAAAAAGTAACTTCAAGTTTTTAACCTCGTGAGACTCGGCGTGACATAGGGGGTGCATTATAAAAACCATTTAATTTGAACTATAATATTTAAATGGGTACAAAGTTCATTTTTTTTTTATAAAATTGAAAATTTGTTATTAAAAAAAAAACCAATGGAGCATTAACTATATGATTTCCGTCTAATTTCCAAAGCTCAAACGCTGAGTTTACTCTTAACTTTACGCTTAGTTTTGCAACACTGACGTTTTCATCAATTATGCTCCAACATGCAAAATAACTTTGGTATTATGGAAAATGGACCAAAGTTGAATCAATTTAACATTAATGTTTGCATGCTATGTGAAACACCTCTAACTAATTTGACTGGGAGTTGTTTAAAATAGCTTGTTTCAAAATTTTCATACTTTTATAATCCTTTATTGCTAAGGCCGAAGTTGTTTGATCAGTAGTTAACTGAACTGATGGTTAATATTCGAAAAAAGCATTGAAAATTTGACACATTTCCTTGAGATTTAAGAAAAAAATTACAAAACCTTTCTTATGATGAGACTGAGACACTTGTTAACGGTAACTAAAGAACTTATTTCGTATTGTTAAAACTCGCATGAGATATCTAGCAATATTTACTTACCTACCTGTTTTTACTATGGATTACACAAAATCTCCCATTCTCATGTAATATTAAACCTATAATATCCTGTTCTTCACCTCACGTTTGCCTTCATCATCCAGCTGGAGTGTACAATGACCTCTGGCTTGCCTTTATTGGCCGGTCAGAGGCCGGGGCCGCAAGAGCTATATTCTCGAAGGGTGGATGTGTTGCATAAGTGGCTAGTGACCTTATAGTAATTTAAAGTCCAGAAATACTTTGCTTCTCCACCCTTTAGCCCTTTTGGGGCCTATTTCATAAAAAATATAAACATATTAAAAGCGCAAATCTCTTTCCAATAGTATGTATTGAACAGTGACTTCCACTTCAAGTTACAAGATTTTATGAAACCGGCTCCTGGAACTGTTGCCTCTTTGCTGCTATGCTGTTGTCTCTCGGCTAGCTGTCACTGTCTCACTCGCTCTCGCATCCGACAGTATATTTGTCACTCGTTTCTCATAGGAAAGCTTGACAAGATAAGATATGAAAGACCATACATTTATTTAAATTAATGCATCACTAAAGTTCTTCGGTCTCGATTCGATAGGAAGATTTCCCCTAAGACCTCAACATCAGGTTGAAAATCAAGAACAAATTGGACTTTGATAAACTTTGGAAGTAATTTTCGGAATCTTAGGAAGGTTATTAACTAAAGCTGAGGAACTATACAATATAAGGTAAGTATTGTTGACGAATACGGATAAAGTACAACAAAAAAGAAAGGGGAAGTAATATTTGCAAATTCAAAGCAACTTGTGCATATGAAATATCAACTCTTGAACAAAATACAGAATAATGAAATAAGTTACAATGAAAAGTTTGATGTTGGAACGAGTATTGGATGAAAATTCAAGGCTCAGGGTAAAGAGCAAAGGAAAAATTATTTACGACTATTTAGAAAGTCGTAAAGAAGTTCCAACACATACTCGGGTAGGCGAGGTAAACTTTCGAAACGGTCCAATGTTGTCGATTCGTAAATTCTTCTTAAGTGCCACCAGAACATTTGGAGCTTATTTTATGTGAATTTCTCGGAAAAATGACATCAGAGTTTAATGTAAAGTAACATTGAGTAGCAGGTACTTTTTAATGTATTGGCTGATGTATCGCTCCCAAGATATTTCAGGAAAAGGCGGAACTAAGGGCTGGGGTTTTGATATTGTCCAAGTAGCTTAAAATATATGAGTATGACACTGGAGATTGCACAGCGAACAACGTTTTAAAGTGACAAAAAGTGACCGTGAATAATCTTGAGTTTTTGAGAAAAGGACAAAAAAAGCAACGTCATTCAAGATCACTTTTATCGCATCAAAACATTGTTCGCCATGCAATTTCCAACGTCATAATGAAAGCTTCTTGACATTGTCTTTATCGGACCAAGACAGGCACCTCAGGCCAAAAACAGTTCGCTGCTTAAATACAAAAGCGCCACAAGACAAAATGAGTTTTTTTGCATTTAAATTCGGAACGTTATTTACTTAAATTATAATATAATAACATATTATGTTTTTGATTTGTGGCGCTTTAGCATTTAAGCAGCGAGTTATTTATACGTTTCAATTAGTATCTCCGCTAAATTAATAGAGCGGGTGTCTCTCGGAAGCCCTAATAAGTTTTGTCTTAATGCATCGCGAGTCCGAATTATAATTTGTCGTAAACTGGTTAGGGAATATGGACTTTTAGGACTGTTAGGCGATGGACTTGCAACCTGTTACTAATACACAGGTAATTTTCTTGGTCTGATTGTGCAAAATGTGGTCATAGAATCATAAACATGTCTTTTTAGAGTTGTTGGTATTTCAGTAGCTCTGCCTACCCCACTCTGGGAATGAAAGCGTGATAGTATGTATGTATAAATATTTATTTGTGTCTAGTCTATAATTCTTTTAAAACATAACGAGTTTTATTTTTAAAACATGACTAAGCTGATCCGTGCTGCTTGAGAAAGTGCAATGGACTGCACTGGAAATAGATTTCGCATTTAAAATGAAGTGTCGCGTGCTAAAATAAACCGCGGCCATTTATAACGTCACGTTCAATCACTCGTATAATGTTGTTTAAACCTCCTTCACCTTACTTAAATCTTGTATTTGGCATCGCCGAGTTTTGTGGGTAAGGGAATGAAACAATAATTTACGATAGCTGGAATGCCATTTGCAGATTGCAGTGTTGTGCTGTGCGATATATATCTCTGGAATGCGCTCCCACTTCATATTAGACGAGCCCCTAACAAGCTTTCTTTGAAGGGAATGCTCCGGAAGCATTTTCTTGAACAAGACATTTAGCTTATCTCATCACGTTTCATTCTCTGCTTTTGTTTTTGTAGGTATTTTAATTATTTATATTTATATATTATATAAGTAATTTATTAGTATGAGTATTATATGAACGAGTATATGATGCATATATTTATTGTAATATTTAAGTATTAGCAATAGATAGTTATGCTAAGTTTTTAGTTTTATCTGTGTTCTTTTTCTGTGCACCCACTGAATAAATTAAATGTAAACTTCTCATTGGTTATTTGGTCGACTGGTAGAAAATGCCATTAGGCATTAGGTCCGCCATTTGTACTTGTTTTTGTGCAATAAAGATTAAATAAATAAGTAAATATATTTTTGTAAATTTAGCCAGATGCAGCCACTAGAATTGAAAGTGCATGCTTGAATTACTTTACATTTATGCAAATGTCAGTACTTGTATCTTTGTGAGGCCCATCCTACAAATAGAGTGATTTTTGCAAGTGGGAATTTGAATCTAACTACAAGTAAATAAAGTACAATTACCTTTAGCTTTTAAATACCATTTTCAATTGAGAAACAAATAAAAAAATAATTTGTATTGTCTAAAATATAGTTTAAACTGACTTCATTTGTACGAGCACCTCTAATAGCACACCGGGTCTCACGACGAATATTTTATGTATTAGTTAAAAACTGATAAATTTTGAACTTTCTAGACATTAGACACATTATTAACAAACCAAAATAAAATTCACCACAAACTTAATAAATAAAGCCGTGGATGGAATATGAACAATTCGCGTCTGGCATTCATGGCACATCTTATCTAACTTATTCTGTGGGCATACTGGTACAATTCCTAATTAAACAAACACAAGTCTACGTGCTGATATTTTATTTACCAAAATGATGCCACGAAGCCTTGAGGCGATAGACGTCTATAATATAAAGCTATCCACGTATGTATACAACTTAACCCCGTCGTAAATATCGTAACAATAAGGCTATTGTACGAATATAAGATCTAAAAATAACCGCGGTGCTCCGTCGCCTATCAGATTTCAGCTTTTACACGCTTATGGATATAACATTTTTTATGTCATATTTATAATCTAGCACTAGATATTGTAACACAATATCGTAGACGAAAGATTAAGCGTCTAGAGTTACGTTAAGGAAAGTAGGAAGCCTTAGGGTAAGCCAGACTGTTGGTTGCGCCGAAGGTTTTCTATGTGTTTAAAGTACTTATACATTTATTTTAAACTAGTTGATTCCTGCGACTCCCTAGTCGTTTATTACTATTCCCTCAGGAATCGTCCAATTTTTCGCGATAAAAATTAGCCTATGTCCTATTCCAGACTAGTTTAATCTATCTCTGTGGCAAATTTCATCTAGATCCGTTCAGCCGTTCAGGCAGGGCTGAGTAACAAATATCCATCTTAACTTTCGCATTTATAATGATAGTTGTTTCCCGCGACTCCGTCCGCATAGAAGTAGTTTATCGCTTTTCCCTCGGGAACTGTCCAATTTTTCGGGATAATGAGCACCCTTTGTCCTTCCCCGGGACTCAAACTATCTTCAAAGCAAATTTCACATAATTCATTTCTGCCGTGAAAGCGTAACAAATAGACAGACAGATATTTTCACATAATATAAGTATAGGTTAGTGTGAAAAGTTATGGGTGTATAGGAGCTTTGGCTGAACAACGTTAAAAAAATATGATCAGAAGTAACTTAATATTTGATCCAATTTTAAACCCTCGATAAAAAAAGGGGTATTATAAATTTATCGTGTTTGTCTGTTGTCTGTTTGTGGTATTGTAGCCCCCAAATGGATGGACAGACTTAGATCCAGATTTTTGAAAACTTATTAATTAATGTTTCATTTTATTTATTTAGAGTACAACATCGACATTGAAGTGGGCTTGTTACCATGCACCGCAATTACAGGTGGATACATCTTTATAATAATTTGTTTTCTTAAGGACAGCACACAATAAGATTTAAAGTGACATGTAAAACATTTACAATGATGATACAATATCCATTCATTTATAAAATAATTCAGTTCATAAATTAAAATATATTAATATATTAAAAAAAATCATACATTAGTTTAAAAATAACACCTTAAAAGCAATTCGATACATTATACAAAATATAAATTAAAAATCAAAGTAAAAAAAAATATCTATGTTAAAATTCCAGATTAATAAAGAAAGTACAAATAAAAAAATCTAAATAAAAGAAAAAATATATAAATAATTATTTTATATATTTAAAGTGGTATGGTTTTAGCAAGATTTCATAAAGATCGGAAAAACCGTTAAAGTGAGAGCTAATCTCTGAAAGAATCTCCTCTGCAATTATATCGGCTTTATTTTATATGTTAAATAATAATTAAAGTCCAAGTTACGTGCGCAGTAAGAGTATCGACCATTTTATAAATAAAAAACTTACGCCCGGAGCGTTCAACTGTTTTTTTTTATAAATCAAGGCGTTTCGATTATCTATGGCAAGGTCGTTTTTAGAAAACAGATTTTGTTTTTTTTTTCCAGCAGATACAGTCGAGTTGAAAAATATGTATCCTCTTTAGTACCTTGTCTATATAACGCGATGTTTAAACTGCCATATGAAATTATCATAGCGATTAAAGTGACAAGGTACTGAAGTGTATATATATTTTTGAACTCGACTGTACAAGGAAAAAAGTCACATTTGCATTTGTGACCGCAAAGCAAAAGTCGTCTAACGTTGGTAATCGAGTAGAGTGATATTATTAACATAGCTCGGACTTATCATCACAAAACAATTACAACTCGGAAATGGAAAAAGATGTTATTATATTTTTAATTATATATAAACGTATAAAATAAGCTTTTTAGAGTATTTCCATCAACTTTTTTTTTAATTCTGACGGTTGAGTTGGACACAAGCAATCATCAACATCTGACTCACAATCAAAACAATCATTAACTGGAGAATCAGATGTTAGGCAGGCAGAGCCACAGAAAGACCAACAACTCTAAAATGACTTGTTTATAATTCTGTAACCACATTTTGCTCAATCAGGCTAAGAAGTTTACTAGTGTATTAGTGACAGGTTGCAAACCCATCGCCCAACAGTACTATAAGTCCTTATTCCCCTAGTCGCCTCTTACGACATCCACGGGAAGACGTGGAGTGGCATTATTCTAACCCGGCAACCATACAGAAAATATTTTGAAATAACGACATCAATTTTAGCTGTCATAAATTGCTGCAGAAACGTCACGTGACAAAGCTATAGCGGAAACGCAATGAAACTAAGTCAAATGCTGATTGCGAAAATATCCTTTTTAGATAATAATAATCAAACACATATGACGACTCTTTTGCTTCTGGTTCTATTTTGCGATGATTAGTCGAGCTATGCACATTAACGACATTTTAATGACCATTTTGTCATGTTTGATTGTATAATTGATATGATTACGATTGATAAGCTGCATTTGCAATCAGACAAGGCCTTTATTAGGTAGGAACACAAGATAATTATGGTTTATAAGTAAACATCGGCGACTCGTGGCATTTAGGTAGCATTTGACGTTTCTGACAGACTAGTGATGTAACAATGTTTTTCTGTACAAGTCGAACAAAATAAACTTATTAAAATAACCTTTTCAATCATTTAATATATATGACAGTCTTTCTAACTTCTTAGAAGTTCTTATCCTAAGTCTTCTTTTTGAGAAAATCCACTTGGTGTAAGAAAATGGTCTTTCGACTTCGACTGACGTGTTGGGCAAATAAAGCATTCTTCTGTAATTTTGCAGCGTATTTTTTTGGTATTCTCTTTGATTTCAACTTCTTTATTATGCTTCTTTTTTTAAAGTTCTTAATATTTTCTATTGTTAATAATACTATTTCTAGCTTTTGATTACATTTTGGATGCAGTCTCAGTAATTAAACTTATTTTTAGGTATTAATTTATTATGGTATCTTATCTGAAAAGACGTTTGAAAAACGTGTCTCATCACTATTTTTACCTAATTGCCAAAATTCGCCGATGTTTGCTTATAACATAATATGTTGGGTCGTAAAAGAACGGATCTTGAAACACCACACTGCCCTCCAAAACTGGCATCATCGCTGATGTTTGCGGAAAAACCGCAAGGTTAAAGTCGGATTGGGCTGGTCACGTTTGCAGAATGCAGCCAGGCAGTGACAGATAGTATCTGAGTGTGTACCACAGGACGGTTACCGGCGCTGCGGTAGACCAAGGCGAAGGTGGTAGGATGACTTAAGGCTCAGTTTTATTGGTCGTTAGCCCGCACGCTACCCGCATGCTAGTAACAATACATTGACGAGTTGATATTCACGTTATTGAGACGGGCAGTATATCAACGACGCAATGCAACGCTACAAGCATGCGGGATAAATTCCAATGAAACTGAGACTTTCAGTGGATTTCGAAGAAATTGGTCAGAGATTGCTATGGACAGATAAAGTTGGAAATCCGAGGGAAAGGCGTTTGCCTAAATAGTAATATTAGGTAGGTAGTACTTACATTTCTAGTAAACATGGCACCCACTAAAATTCGCTGAAGAAGGAAAGGATAAAAATAGAGATCACAATATTTAGATCCGCTTGTGTTTATTCGAACCCATTCATTCGTTCACGCGTTATAATGTAAGAAAAAGCCCAAACGTCTTCATAATCCTTATCTCTATAATATAGAACAAAACGCTTTCCGCGTCTGTCCTTATATCCGTTAACTCGTAATCCACGCAACATATTTTGATGCGATGTTCACTATCAGTTAGATATTTTTTCACAAAAGGTTTTTATGTTTAATTAATTCTATAGTCTGTACTTTTAGGTATTTAAAAAAATGTAAACATAAAAACCACGTGACATTGACAGATGACAGTTAGTCAGCCAATAGGAGCAGAACACTGATACGTCAAAGCTCGACCAAACAGCTTGGATTGGTTGATAAGCAGAGCCACGTGGTTTGGTTTGTTTACATTTTTTTAAATACCTAAAAGTACAGACTATAGTTGATACATGGGTGTTAAAGAAAACTCACATAAACCGATGTGAAGCGAGGGCGGGATTAGTTACTTACAAAATCTTGTAGCGTGATCGTAAAATCCAAGGTAGTTGTGGCGTTTCTCTTTACATTAACATTTAAACTTAGCCAAGTTTTAGCCACAAGTCAGTGCCATATATTACCCTTGTATATAAGATTACTATCTCTAATTTACTCTAAAACGTATTTCATGAGTACGTTTAATGGTTATAGCTGCAGCCAACGGTTGAAATGCAAATCTACGACGGGTAAGTAATCAATTTGACTAGAGTGGGCGGCAGCCATCTTGAATAAACGACGTACGTTGACTTCATCGTCAAATGGTTAAAGAAATTGTAGAATAAGTTATTGTTGTAAAATATTTTAAAATAGACTATTTCATGAAACCCTTTCATCCATTCTGCATTTAAATGCCATTTTTTTAGTCAACTCCAAGGTGGAAATATTTTTTTCTGAAAACAGACGAAAATATATTACTTTAACACTATTTTAATATAATTTGAATTTGAATTTGAAAAGAGTCGTATTCATAAACAAATTTTACCTATTATGTTCTTTTTACTTAACTGCCGATGAAGAAGGGTAATTAATGCTTTCACCTATATGCATGTATTTTATGTATGGTCTTTGTTCCGTCCTCTCTCTCTCTCTCTCAAATATCTAGTTAGTTAGTAACTTGGGTTTTTCCACACGTAGCGATAAATATTTTTTTAAGGAGAGATCTCTCCCAACAACTTTGATATTAAAATGTAAACATTTCCTAAGTGATCGATGAAATGAAAAATAAAACTTTAAATCAAAATTGACTCATTTAATTAACTTTGCAGCATTTTCCAGACTCTATTTTCATTATTTAAGGCGTTCCTATTACCAATTATAAGAATTCTAACAAGGTAAAACCGTTAATAACTGACGAATTGCTCCACAATATTCCAAGAAATGTGATCGGTATCGGTTACGGCTCCCTGAGGTGTCTTAAGTCCTTATACACTCGTAAATTACTTCTGCGTGTCCTGACTCTTGAATGATTTATGGTTTTCATATAACGATGATCGAGCGACGTTAAGTCGATATTTTTTGTGTACATTAAGGGCCTCATTTTTTTAAAAAAGTTTCCGAATCAAAACAGGGGACAATCTCACACAAATGGACCTCGTTTTAAACTAATTTCTAGGCTTGTACTATAAATTATAACTACTGTACAACAGTAAACATACTTACTAAAACAAAATACATAGGAAACAACCAATACACAGTAACAGATAGTCCTGCTCACCATAAAGACGTACCAACCTAATCACCGAAATGTAAACCAAACTCAAATTTACCAAGGTTTACTTCAGCACATTTAATGCCAACGACCCGATAATCGGGTCTATTTGACTGTCCGTAGCGGAAAAAATCTGCTACAGGCTACAGCGTAGCACTCGTAGCACTGCTGGTATTAAATGTGTTAAATTAATAGTGTTTGTTTTATATTCAATGAGGAAGCTTGTAGCACCTAATATAAGGATGTTTAGTTTAATAATTATTTAGTGATCGGCCACCGGTAGCATTTTATGTCACTTTGACGTGCACCGTAATGACTAATATGGATATGTCGGTGTTGTTGAATATAAAACCCACTGAATATATTTTTTATAGTAAATTATCATATTTTTTTCTGGTTCATTTTGTGAATAGTAAATTCGCTAGGCATATTTTACACCAAATAATATAGTGAACATTCAAGAAATATGATGAAATAAATAATTCAGTTATACCGTTTCACGTGTTCAATTGATGTATAATAATAGGAACGTCAATGAGACAAGTACAAGACATGAGTTGACGTAAACTCATTCGTTCGATAAATAATTATAATTGGCCTGTACTTCATAATAACAATAATATACTATCATAATAGAAATGTAAAACATCGATAATAAAACTCGATAAAAAATCATACATATTTAATAGGTATATTAATTGTGCACGAAGTTAAAAAGACTCATAGCCATGTAATACTTTCGTCATCCATATGACATAAATTGCTACCGTTGGCCGATCATTACTAATTATAACCAAAAAGATAATAATAATTTCGATGTTGTTAAATTAAAAACCTGTCATGGATTCACGGAAAAAGGGTTTCGTATTAATTAAAATTCACTTTTTCAAACCCTTATTACTTACGTAATTAAGTTCATTTCAACTTCAGCAAACCTTCAATAAGAGACAAAGTATTAGTTAGTATTTGTTGAGGCACAAATAATAATTTGATATTAACTTGACTTTAAAACATTATTTATTTATTTATCGCCACCATCTAAAGTATCACATCTGTCTGCAGAATCAATAAAAAATTACAAATTTAATGAAAATTTAAACTAAAAGTAAAACTAAACTTAAACTAAAACGCCAATATAATGATAAATATTATATAATTTGTTATATAATTTATTAATTTCTTTAATGGTCAGTGATAAGCGGAGTAAATTTGAATTAGATGAAAATCATCGTCATGCCAAAAGATCTTGATCAAAAAAACCTGAGTTAAAATTTAAAAAGAAAAGTAAAGCCCCGATTCAGACCGTTTAACATATTTTGTTTGGTTTTTGTTAATCAATAACCAACTAACTAATCTAAACTTATAATTGATTGCATTAGAAGTTTTAATATAGTATAACTGCTGTGTTAGACAGACAAACAAATAGACGGGCTGGCGGACAGAGTTCAACCTTAAGAGTTTATTTTATGTTTTATTATGAAAAAAATGTTGAAAACTTGTACAGACGAAAAAATTACATTACACATTATACTCGTACGTTTACCTCATGATGAAAAAGTGAAAAATCTTTCTTCATTTTATACGAAAATAATCTTGCGGAACAATTTTGTAGTGGACACGTTTTACGATTGATACTATTATTTTTACAGTCGTCTCGTAAAAATGTACACTTTATGAGTGTACATTTTATTGTCATTACAGCCCAGTGTATAAAGGAAAGCTTTTCTTACATATAAAACGACAATGATGTGAAGTAGGCATTAAGATCTGAATGATCTTTGCAGTTTATATCAAGTCATTATCTAATTAAATAGATAAATAACTCGATATAATGGCGACCTATATTTCCACAGCTGTTCAAAATCAAAAAAATCAAAATCAAAATTTATTCACTTGAGATGCGGTTACAGTGGTTGATAAATAATATACATAAGGTCAGCGCTCTCGCCGGCGACACCAGCATGCAAATGTGATTGTGAACTTAAATTATATACCCTTAATTATTAATATTACATGACATTCCATTCCATTAATTATTTCTTACAGATAAAAAATCCCTGACAGAGTAAAATCTTTTTTCTAGTAACCATTTACATAGCGTACTAAGAAATCTATTGTATGGCAAATTTATTATGTCTTTCGGAATGTTATTAAAGATGTTTACAGCCATGCAGTAACAATTTCTTTTCCGTAATATTGATACTGTTTTCTGCTGTACTAGTTTTCTGGGATACCTGGTGTTGAAGCTACAAACATTTTTGAGTTGAGTGAATAGATTTAAATTAAATTTTACAAATTTGCTCATTTTAATTGCCAATATATAAAGTGATGGAAGAGTGAGTAGCTTCAACTCATCAAATAACGGTTTGCAAGAGGTTAGTGGTGGCTTATTACAGAGGGCCCTAATGCACTTTTTCTGACTGATGAATAGCCTGCTAATATCATAGGAGTTTCCCCACAGCAGCAGTCCGTACCTGAGCACTGACACCACGTAACCGTGGTATGCTTGGAGAGCCGTTTCTTTATTTGCTACTGCTGCAAGCCTTTGAATTGGATAGACAAAACTATTAATTGCTTTACATTTCTGGTCTATTTGAGGCTTCCAAGAAAATTTATTATCTAGTATAATACCTAAGAATTTGTGCACGTCAGTTTCGGATATAATAGTATTCTCATATTTGGCATGAATGTCAACACCTCCTTTTCTATTATAATTCTGTTTTCTCTAAATTTCCCACTGAATTAAATAAAATCTATCTACCATCCATCTTGAATAATTTAACGTATTTTTACAATACCACGTACTCATTAGTCCATCAGTTTGTAGGCTAGGATGTCACAAACAGACGCATATAACGGCTACACAGATATACAGGCACACGGATACACAGACACATAGATATACAGGCACACACATGCACATGCACTTATATACACAGACACAGATACACAGGCATATAGATACACAAACACTCAAATACACAGGCACTCTGTTACACACACTTACTTACATAGGCACACAGATACACAGACACGCACATGTACGATCAAGTAGATACAAATACACAGACACTTACTTACACAGGCACACAAATACAAAAGCGCACTGATAAACACACTTAGCTACATAAGCACACAGATACACAGACACACACAGGCACTTAGATACACAGACACAGATACACCGATACACAGCAGGCACATATTCACAGACACTTAAATACACAGGCACACAAATACACAACCCCTCAGATACACGGGCACACAATTCACAGACACTTACCAATTATTTTTTGTTAAAATGAAATTCGATCTTTATATCTAGTGGCATAAGCATGTTCATGCAAAGGGCCATGAACCAATACAAAAGACCCATCTTTAAAATGTATTTTTTACGCAGTTGGTACAATATAACAGAAACTTTTCAATAAAAATATATAAAATTAATTCAGGTTGGAAATTAGGAATGGTTTTTAATTTATCGTTTTCTTCATCACCATCATAACTTAATAGAAGTCCTTATCGATAAAGTGCCTGCTATACTCGTCTATCGTTTGCTAGGTTCCTGACATCTTGATAGAATACGACCTTAATCTTAATCTTTTACTCGTTCAATGTAACTTCGTCTGAGTCGCCCTCTTGTCTTTAATTTTCTCTCCTACGAGTACAATATTTTACATAAAATTACATTTTTATAAACACAAACTCGCATTTAATTTCATAATATATTTTATTCTTTTTCATTGATTCAAATTCGATAATTGTCTTTCTGAAGAAAAAGTTTTTTAAGTATCACATGCCGTTTTTAAATTTAAGTAAAAATAAATACGATCTAAAGCGGGGGTAGTTTTGAGACTACTGTACCTCGAGCATGAACTTTTTCCTTCTATGGAGTAAGTAACTTTACCGTTACGTCTTTGAGAAAATTTGTGTGACAGTTAGAATTAGCCTTATCTCCATATATTTGTCGCTTCTGCAAGTCTTATTTAGAACTAACATTTTAAAACACGTTTACATTGACGTTGACTTTTTGTATTGTCATCGAATAGTAAAGCACACGCAAAAAAATGTGTGAAACCTGAGTCTGTTTTAGGGAGTTCGTACTAAGTACGGATAGAATATCCTAAACATGTTTTGAAATTATAAAAATGATTCAGAAGCGAGTAAAATGTTCATGCTCGAGCTACTGGCGACTTTTTTATACAGGTACATATATATTTATTGAAATACCGTTCGACAAGCATAATTATCAATAGGGAACATGCATGAAAATCAGAATTGAGTTTCAATGATATGATTTAGGAGTAAATGTTAAAAATCCATTTAAAACTAAGTTTTGACCCGTTTTTTAAGATTTTATTACAAAATCAAAACTTGGTAAAACTTTAAAACTCCTTTTAATGCTTAAATTGTTTTTTTCGGCATCCTCGTTTTATTTACAATTTTAATTCAACGATATCGATACCTTTAGACTCAATTGTTATAACCACCATTTTGGCCAAAATGAGTTTTTCATGCATACACTTAACTTTTCATTCTGAATTCTCTTCAAACTGTAAATTGTGATAGCAGTAACTTTACTACGTCGGGTGTGTTTTCCATTTATCCGATTCCTTCTTCCATTTATCGAACAATAAAAAAGTAGGACAGCAAGGCCCGTATTATGGTCGCTTTAACCAATCGCTGTTGACCGTTCACTCGAGTGAAATTAAAAATTACCACCAGTTTTTAACAGTCGTATTATAGTTATTAAAAAGTCACGCAATTAATGTTATTTAATAAAATTCAGCGTATGTGCTTTGCCAATCTATTTATTAACACCGGAGAAATCAATCCCCCGTTCACGCAATAGAAAATGCACGAAGCCGTAGATAAGTTAATTACTCGAGGATGGCGACTTTTAAGTGAAGTGGTAAAGCAATAATTGAATACCTACTTTTAAAGTGTAGTTGCCGAGTTAGAATAGTGGCACTACATGTCTTCCCGTGGATGTCGTAAGAGGCGACTAACGCAATAATAAGCTTGTAGTACTATTAGGCGATGGGCTTGCACTTGTCACTAATACACTAGTAAACTTCTTGGCCTGATTGTGCAAAATGTAGTTGTACAATTAAAAACAAGTCATTTTAGAGTTGTTGTTGTTAGGAAAACGACAAATCCTCTCATTTAATTCCTTTAACGTCATCTCTCGGAACAAGTTGGAACTTATCTAGCGCACACAGCGCGCGTGTGTGCGCGCTGGGTGCGCTAGACCAGTCAAAGCACCCGCCCTACACCAGTCAAAGCATCATCACGACCGCGCGCGCGCCTGCTCTAAAGGAGAAAACGTGTTTTGAATTTATTGAGAGTGTGATTTGTGGCTAAGACTTAAAAGAAGTGTGGAAGAAGAGTAGTGAACCCTCAGCATAAAGGAATATTGCTTCGAGAACTCCTGTGTATAAGCCGAAAGACCTTCGTTCACCCAGACTGAGCCCACTCCCTTTCCTTTCTCGTCAGTTTAATGAAAAAATTAATGTTAATAAAACATAGTTTATGCAACAGTTGTATTTCTGTACCTCTGCCTACCCCACTTTGGGAATGAAGGCGTGATGTATTGTTAAGTTTTATTATATAATACACGTTATAATTGGCACGGAGCAATTAAAAAAGTCTGTCAGGTTCCGGTACCGTAGGTGAGAATAGATCTCTTTCTTTCTTCCTCTCCCTCTGTTTCTCTCTTCTTTCCCCTCTCCCTCTCCCTCTCCCTCTCTCTCTCTCTCTCTATCTCTCACTCTCTAGCTCAAGAGCAAGGAGAGATTGCACTAGAAAACTCTAACGTAATTTTTCCGAAGCTGTAAATTTGATTGAAATTCTCCCCTGGCATCTTAAGTCCGAGGTCGGCCCAATAGGGGCGCCGTTAAGCATGCTAGTGTTAAAACCAGGAGTCCGCCCTCTTTCCGGCGAAGTAGTCAAAGCCATCAGAGGCTAACTACGTAGGTCCCTCAAAAAAAAAGAAAAGATATTGCACAGTAGCTCAGACACATTACTAAATAACAGTTACCATAGAGACATAACTATGTTGGTGTATCTGTTGGCGATTCGTGTGGCGATTTTCATTTATTTTTTCTTGCTTTTACATCACTTATTACCAGGGCTCGGATTTTTCATCGCACGGTAAGATGATAGAAAATTATGGAGTCGATATTAAAACTAAAACTTTAGTTATATTCATTCAGATAGCATCAAAAGATTATATTATAAGATTATGACATTAACTTTGGTGGAAAACACTATGTTCATGCTTAAAGATAAATGTGTATTTTAGTTGTGTAAGGTCTACTTCATAAGACACACACGTCACAACACATTTTTAACTATCGTATTTTAGATCCATGAGCCTTAGCTCAATCCATTACAAAGTGACACAATTTTGCGAATCAGACATAAGAAAATATCCACCCAAAATTCACGCCATGTGCACCGATTGCAAATATAAATAAATGACACGTCTAAATAAGTTAATGATTGACATGACACATGACGCACACCTTTGAATTTAATATATTCTGTAAAACTAGGTACGCAATTAAGTTACAGCATGATAAATATAAAAGACCGGACTAAGAATATGAGTTAGTATGAATATGAATATAAATAAAGTTTTCATTTTAATATCGACTCCAAAATTTTCTTTCATCTAACCATGCGATGAAAAATCTGAGCCCTGTGTATTAAAATGCAATTTCAAAGATTCTAGTTCTTTCCGGACTTGTCTTACCTATCGCAGACGACAGAACCAATAGCCAAAAGACAAGACCGCTGTCATTGTTATTAGGATCGGAGAGGATGAATTAATAGATTGGGTCATAGGTTTGGCGGTTTAAAAAAGGAACGTTTAGTACGAGTAAAGACGAGTTAGAAAAAGTCTAACAAGATGTACAGTCACAAAAATTAATTTAGGACCCATCTTAGTTGAGTTGAGTTTGTTGTAAGTTACAAATGACTTTGAATCTCTAATGACATTGAGGACATCAAGCTATATATTTTTACAACGCTAAAATAAACGATTTTGCGACGAATACTGCCAAATTGTATGGATATACGCGCTCGACGTGATCGTTCTATGTCTAAATACAATTTTTCGATAAAGATATCGTTTACAGAATGCATCATCTAGGCTCACTGCTCAGTTAAATTGTGTTGGATCCGATATTATTATATTCCTAAAGATGTTCCAAAAACAATAATGTAATACGTTTAATTTGCGACCTTCTTCTTCGATAACTTGAATAGAGTTTTATTTCAATTTGACATATGTTTGCGTTATTATTTTTATCTTTCTAATTTTTTTTATAATATTACAACGTGTATAAATAAAAGTCAAACATTCTAAATCTTACACTGTATGCCTTTTAAAGCTACATCGTTACATAAAAACCGTTAATGAAGAAACTTAAATCGAAACTTTACCACCCAAAACTCTGTTAGCACAGAACCAACGATTTTAAGTAGAACAATATTATTCGGTCTTTAACAGGGTAAACCTACTGCCCCTGTTTTTGGCAGCAGAACGTCGTTAAATATTGAAACAACGGTATAATTTGATGTTTAACGCTATTAATTATCAACTGAAACGTTATTAATTGGATTTCTGTGTACAAAGCCTATATTTACTGCTTAAACGCTGTACTTTTAAAGTCAAAATGAAGTCTTTTTCTCTCTGTCTCTCTCTAGTTAGCCCAAGGATTATGGCCACAGATTGCTTATAATATTAAATAAATATTAAGCGAACACAATGTCACAGAAATTGACCCAGCCCCAAACTAAGCTCTAAACTTGTACCATGGGTACTAGAGAACGATTAACTTACCGATATAGAGAAATACTTGCAGAAAATATCCATGAGTCACTTTAGTTTCAGGTTTTTGTTTTATTTATCAATCTCTTATCACTGTCACGTTCTGATTTAAATAATTCTAAATGAAATCCTGTAATTGTTACACACATTATTTTGTATTGTTACTTTCAAATATCTAGTTTTAATTTGACAAGCTAAAGAAACATTAAAAAGGTACAATCTACAGATAACTTTTGTTATTTTCATGGCGATGGTGCTTCATGTCAATTTAATATTTGTATCGCGTGACCGGCCTCGGCATAGTTTTGATCGCTCAAGCATCGGGACGGCCATTTTTAATATCACAACGAGTGGATTATTGATTAAAATTGTCTAATTCAGTGGAAAGATTGAAAAAATATGTCTCAATAAACGCTTAGCTTGGTAACGTGGCACATACTAAGTTTAGCTTTTCGATGTTTTGCTAGATTGCTTTTAATTTTACTTGCTATTTGATCAATATGCTTTGAAGGATCTAGCTAATAAGTTAGTACTCGTATATTGAGAATTAGTTTTTAGGGTTCCGTAGTCAAACTAGGGACCCTTATAGTTTTGCCATGTCCGTCCGTCCATCCGTCCGTCCGCAGCCTAGTACAGAGACTCTTAGTACTAGATAGCTGTAATTTGGCATGAATATACATATTAGTCACACTAACAAAATGGTAGAATAATTTGTTTTTAGGGTACGTCTCCTACACTGGGGATGTATTTTTTTTTCTCGTCAACCCTATAGTATGAGGTGTCGTTGCATAGGTCTTTCAAAAATATTACGGGTTTGTGGAAACAGTTTTTCGATTAATAATCCCCTATTAGTCACGCTAACAAAGTAATAGAATAAAATTTTGGAAAAAACATTTTTATAGTCTACATCTCCTACACGTAACTTTTGGATGTATTTTTTTTCTCGCCTACCCCATAGTGTAGGATACACCTTGGATAGGTCTTTAAAAATACTACGAGTTATTGTGGAACGAACGAATTTTAAAAGAAAACTATCGCGACTAAGTAGACATCATTTGTTCTTGACATACAGGCGATTGAAGTGTTTATACTTACTAAAATCATCTAAGACGGTACCAAATGACTTTAAAATAAAAAATAGTTATACTTGTTGATTTTTATGTTTTGGCTTCGGAACCCTACGGAAGAAAAAACATGTTCAGTACACATTTTGATGTGTAAATTGGTAAAAAGACGTTTCTCGAGTTCTTCCAAGGGCTTGGATTATTTTCGCCACTTACGTGTGTTATTTTCTTCCTAACGTAAGACTCTCCAGCCTAATTTAATTAAAACTTTACCACGCTCGACCACAAAGTTTCATGCGCTTTGCAAACATCGTCAAGACAAGGCAGAAAGTGGTGCCGAGAAAATATTTTTCCCGGCTAAAATCAACAGAATTCTTAAGACTTCACTTTAGCTTGCTAGCAAAAACAGGGTTGGGTAAGAATTACATTTAAAGCCGACTACCAAGGAAGATTTTTTTGTGGAGTGTGCCATTCAGCCTAAATATTTTTGGTTGAATGCATCATTTCTCAAAAACTATGTCGCAGTTAAATACGAGTGACACTCTGCAAAAAAAGAATCCAATTTTTATTCCCCGTAATAATGTCATTTTTCACATAGTTTTTCACAAGTCAAGGCAAGTTAAAAATAAAGTGCGATTTGTACTATAGTTGTTTTATTATCGGAATACCAAAACCGCTTATTACTGTAAGACGGGATATAACTGCAACGAGAAATTACTTACTAGTCAAATTATACATTTAGGCAAAATATTTCTAGAAACTATTTTGTATCCATGTCTTCTTTGAGACTACTACGCGTTGACGGATTTCATAAATTATGTCGATTGGTACTTATCTGACTTAGTTAAGGTTGTTTGTTTTTGTTTAGAGTTGAAGAAATCAAATAAATACGTGTTTTTTATATGTTAGTATCAACTGTACTCAATTCTCAAGCTGGGCATGCTGCAGGAGTCCATATCAGTTATTTACAAGGGCAGTCCGCTTTTCAAAGTTGGCTTCTTCTTAAGCTTGTTCATACATTGTTCTTACTAAAACAAAAAAGTATCTAACGGGATACGTGTGATTTTTGAATAATCAATTTAGTTCTCAATACTTCACTTTAGTATTCTTGTTTCACTTCGACAATTTTATGACCCGTATTATGATCGCCTTCGTTGGGGTGAATAAAGCATCAGAAAGTCATAGGTTAGAGAGTGACAGATGTTTTATATACATCGATAAACACGACCACGATAGGCCAGCAGGTCGAAATTTACCGGTCGATGTCACCTAACAGCAACCTGACACTAATACACTAGTAAACTCCTTGGCCTGATTGTGCAAAAAGTGGTTACAGAATTATAAACAAGTCTTTTTAAAGTTGTTGATATTTCTGTAGCTCTGCCCACCCCACTTTGGGAATGAAGGCGTGATATTACATATGTATGTATGTATTGCAACAGCGTTTAAAATTAATTACCATTTTTTTTTATTGAAGTAGGTCTGCAGCGCTTAATTATAGTTACAAAATAGGTAGCTATATAACTAGTACTTAGTAACAAACGTATCAGTTTACCACATCAGACCTCACAGCCGTTTGAAAACAGAATATTCAGACATTTGAATAGAAATTGTCTCATTCTGTTACTTTCCGAGCAAATAGAAAGCGCAATGCCAACACGACTGTTTGTATGAATTTGAATGTTAATAACCACTGTGCGGTTTGATCAACGAAGGCTTTGTTTACACTCCAACGTGTGTAATGTTAGAGGTTAGGAGTTGCTCCATTTAAACTCAAAGGGCTATATCAGGATAGTGGGCGATTTATATACAATACAATACAATACAAAACACTTTATTGTCCACCAAACAAAAACATTACACAGAATTTGTACAATTTAGAAGACCCAGTTAGTTTAGTTTAGTTATTTATATATGTAGCGGTAAAGATATTTGATAAATTTATAGCAAAAAAACGGGGAAGAGCATGTCGGACCCTGCTCAGTGTAGGGTTCCGAAGCCATTAAGTACTACAAACATAAAAATCAACATGTAATAACTAATTTTCTATTTATAGTCAATTGGTGCCGTCTTTAGATCATTTTAGTTATAAACACTTTAATTGCCTGTATCTCAAGAACCAATGATGTCTACTTAGTGGTGCTAGTTTTCCTTTAAAATTCGTTATAATGTTCTTTCATTTAAGTTTTTTTCAGTTTTTTAGTACTTGTAGTTTTTGTTGTAGGGGGGGGGGGGACACTTGAGTCTAACAAAAAATATCGCTTTAAAGCTTAATATTTCATAAACGGATTATTAAATCGAAAAACTGTTTTCACAAACTCGTAATACTTTTGAAAGACCTATCCAACGAAACCCCACACTAAAGAGTCGACGAGAAAAACAAATAGCATCCCCACGTTACGTTATACTTATAAGGGTTCCTAGTTTGACTACGGAACCCTAAAAATGGAACAGTCGTTTTGTCATTGTCAGTAATCTATGTAGATATTTCCCTTGATTGGTTTACTTATAGGTTTATTTTACTCAGGAGAGTTTTTTGATCCGTATTTAACTCAACTAAGAATTAAAATTTGAAAAGAAAAGCGAAAATGTAGCCTGTATGGTGTTCACATTTAACAGATGTTTACGACTTTAACTAATCGAAGCGGTACGAGTACTCAGGGAAATTTAAAAGAAAAACTTGTGTATGAAAAATTATCAATGAGGAATGACTTTATAACTTCATCAACATTAACTGATTCTAAGTGCGATTGGTACAATTTTTTCTCTCAAAAAGAAGCATTAAATAAGGTCTGTTATAAAATGGACCGTAAAAAAGACTTCTCTGTTTGACTGTTTAGTATAGTTTTCGATATTTTCATCGATCTATTGATCGATCATTTGTTTTTTAATAATAAGGGTACATATACGATTAGAGTCTATTTTTTATTTTACTTTCATGAAAAGTCTGGTGAACAGGGTGGTCCGATTGCAACGCTTCCATCCACGCTTGGGGCGATGTTGGCAAGATTGAGATTTCTTAGTTGGAATCAGGCCAAAATCTCAATGGCGCTTTCCTCACTGGCGGTGAAATATACATTTCACTGCGTTCGAGTATAAGAGACAGAATTTGACAAAATCGTGTCATCTAGTCATTTTTCTTAAACAGTTAATGTTATTTCTAGACTGATTCTCTGACTTTGTGGCGTATTTTAGACCACAACTACTAAATGGAAACCTAAGTAAGGCATAAATACAATTTTCATTCAGTTTTTATTTTTGGAGAACTAATAAAAATACTTAATTTATGAAATTTTTCTGCGACTTAGTTACTTTTCAATGTAATATATTTTATTTTAATTAATAATGTAGGAAAGTATACCATATACGTTTCTAATCTCGTTTTTTTTTTTTAAGATTTCAAGTAAGTTTTAGGTTTATTCCTGATAACTTGTAAAAAATAACACCTACACGAAATGACTTGGAATCCTAGCAAATCCAAAATCAACGCAATTTTGAAAATATGTTTTTATGATTACTACCTATTTCTAATAGCTAAGTTTTCCATTTCCATACTCATAAGTAATGTTTATTTCTGATGGTATGGCATCTAGATTAGAGGCACCACTACTGCTCTATAAACTGCAAATCCTTTTCCGTGGCGAGCTCTTATACCATCACCTCTCAAATGTAGGGGTTGAAATACCTGCTAAAAGCAGCGGTATGTATGTTGGATTGAAAACACATTGTCCCTGTCACTATTGAAAACGGTCTAAATCCCATCTGCCTTTCAACCCGATTCGACCCAAAAACTAGCTCCACAGATTATACTAGTTCCAATCCCCTGACCCGAGCGCTAAAGGCAATCGCAAACTGTGTTTATTGGAACTTTGGCCTTTGATAGATCAAAGCTATATTGGAACAGCCTTTTGCATTTCATTTAAACTTTTTTTACCCTCGAGAAAAAAGAAGGTTGTTATCTATGTATCTGTGATTCCCTATGCATCAGTAGGTATGTCCTGTGTATTTGTCTGTGGCATCACAGATAGCGCAATTTGGACGTGTTTTTTTTTTTTAAAGAAAGTAGTTAGTAGTCACGAGCAATGAAAATGGGTCTCTTAGTACAGAATTTCAATAGAAAGTGATCCGTTGTCCTGAGTGTAGTTAAGTTGGGATGGTTCTTAGCCAGGTTTTATGATCGGTGGGGTCAAAGAAAAATCCACCACTATATTTTTGTTTGATTTGATCTTATAAATAGCTATATTTTATTTGAAAAATCACAAGGCTTTCCTCGGTCAAGGATTATTTTATTTTCAACTTCGCCCGCGAAATATTAGTTTATTGCTGTTCTTCTGGGAATAACCCCAACTTTCTGACAAAAAAGTAGCCTTTATTTGACCAACTATTTCTGTGTAACATTTAGCATCAATCCCCACAACAAAAAAATACTCGCAAAAGACAATAAAAAAAAAAAAAAAAAACTGGCCTTATAAATTCTACCAGTTTGCATGTTAACTTACATACCTTATTTTAAAAATACTTATATTAAAAATATAAACAAAAAGTAGCCTTTTCAACATTCCAATGTAATATTGAGCATTTTTTAGTGGGTGGAACTTCAAACTAAATATAGAATGACGAGTACGATTTTGCCAATGACATTTAACATTTTCAATCTCTAAATGGTGCAAAAAATGTTTTAAGCAATAAATACCCGTGAACGATAGCCGGATTTACTCTAATTTGATGTAATTAAATGAGACGCCAGTACTGTAGATACCTAGGCAATAAAGCCCAAATAAATTATCCATGTAGAAACGCATAAGCAAACGTTTTTATATTCATCCTAAACAAATAATTTGTTAACCTTTAAGAGTCAGTTACACGTCTGCCATGTATAAATAGTATGGCAAGATAAGTTAACAGTTCCAAGATATATTCTAAGTGGCCAAAATTGTAGGCAATAGTTGTAAGTAACTAGAAAATTAAGTCCTATCAAAGAATAATGGGGAGGTAGCACGCACAACGCTAAGTAGGCGTAACGCGAGTCTCACGTGCCACAGAGTTGTTTACCGGCGGAAATCCTTTTGGTTTTTACCAAAACTCTAATAAAGACCTCAAGGGAAATCGCTTTTCATATGAGGGTAATACGAGCCCCAGTACGTGACCATGTCATTTACGATTTGTCGCGTAAAACTTGTGTTCTTTTTATGTTCCTTTCCTTCGTTTTAAACCCGGCTTTTGTGTAATAAAGTGATAATGACTTTGTGCTACTCCGCAATACAAAAGGTGTTAGAGAAATGTTTTGTAATTTGCGCGTTTAAGCAATTTTTGTGTTTTAATATAGAGCCTTGTTTTGTGAAATAATCCATGTAAGGTTTGTTATTTGTATGCCACTAGCATTACACGTTAGTTTTATCCATCGATAGCTAATGACAAAGCTTTATCATGTGATGTGATTTCATATCAAGAGGTTTCAGAACTATAATATTTTAGTTGGTTTGTTTATTGTATTTAAATGGAGTAATGTTATAAACTAAAAAAAAACACTTACCGGCCCCTTTTGCAAATAACATAAAGAGAAATAATTCAGTATGTTACTGAAAGTGCATAAAATTCAAATGCAAAAGTTAACGCTAAAAATTTACGGAACGCATCTGAAACTGTATTACATTGAATTTTAAAAGCATAACTTCTTATTTGATTGAGTTTAACTTCCACATCGAAAAGGCAAAGTTGATTCCTCCGTTGATCAAGTTGACATAACTTGGGTCGCTCTGTGATCGAGCACTTCGAGATTTGAGAGATCTTTTACAATGGAATTTGTTTGAAGTTTGCGAGATTTCGCTTTATAAAAGGATTACGATCTATCAATATTAAGGCAATATCTGCGGAAGTAATCTTTAACGAGACGGCGAAGTATATTAAAAAGTGAAAAATATTTATTTTGCGCAAGATAATTTTAGAGGGTGGGTTTTTAATGTTTTATCGTAACAGCTTGTGGAACATACCGCAATAAACCAGTAATTTAAAAAGGTTGAAGTATGCCCACAGGCTTTTAACTAATGAATTTGCATCAAGGTCAGTAACAGTGAAATATACGTAATAGCAAAGTCAAATGGTGGGTTGTTGACTAGATCGTCAACAAAGAACAGTAAGTTTTGAAGAAATGAAACTGTTTCTTGGAAAACAGCGAAGGAAAGAAACGTCCTCATTTACGAATAAGACTTTTTTAAAGAGAAATGTCACAGGTCAAGGTGTAAGGTTAAGAGTTCATAGAAGCATGTGGACAAAGAGCAATAAGAATAAAATAAACATCTCGCTTTATTAAGGACAACATGGAGAAAAAGTTTCTTACATCCATTAAGGATTAACCTGTCACTCGACACTTTACATACATACATACATAACATCACGCCTTCATTCCCAGAGTGGGGTAGGCAGAGCTACAGAAATACCAACAACTCTAAAAAGACATGTTAATAATTCTGTAACCACATTTTGCACAAGTAAGCTGAGATGTTTACTAGTGTATTAGTGACAGGTTGCAAGCCCATCGCCTAAGAAGCCTTTATTCCCTTAGTCGCCTCTTATGACATCCACGGGAAGACATGGAGTGGCACTATTCTAACCCGGAAAACACACGGGGCAACCCCACAGGGGGGTTGTGACCATTTCAAAGTTTATTAGTGGGTCCATACATTTTTTGGTGACTCGAAAACCTTACAAAGTATTAAGATGCAAAGTTCTTGAAGAAATATTAAATGTTTTGTATTTTTCACACAAGTAAACAGTCAATGCTTCTGTACTGTAGACATATTTTATTTTTATGTTTCTATCTATGGTAATATTTTGTATAAAAATAGAGGAATGTCTCTTGGTTCAGCAAGTATTTGTATAAATGCCAAATGTTCTTATTTACTTATGCTTCAATTATTTGTATTAAGTGAACCACTTACTTAGTCATAACTACACATCGCTGACTCGTGGCATCTAGGTAGCACTTTACAGTTTCTATCACACTAGTGATGTGACAATGTAAGCATGATTTTATTTCAATGAGTTTCTGAATCTAAATGGTTAATTTAAAACTAAATCTTAGCAAATGATTGTGATATGTGCTTTTTGGACTTCAAGTGCTTGTTCATATTAAATGTCTTGCTAACTATATAAACATCGCAAACGGGTGTCTTTTACCTTGTCACCTTGTAGTAGGAGTTCTGAATGCTCTCTAATGATAAAAACTTAGTTCACCTGACTTGTAATGTGACAAAATTAAATGTTAAAAAAAAACACGCAGAAACGGCAAAATGTTGATTTGATTATGTAAAACCAAAAGAAAGTAAACAGGAGTTAATTATTGGCGTAAATATTAAAATGGTGAAATTCCGTTTCGCTTCAAACTTCCTTGATACAAAACTACTACGGTTTTATAAAAGGACTTTTACAGTACTCTGGAGAACTGGATGGTAATCTTGCAAGTGCATTAGGGAATCCTCAGAGTGTAATACGAAACAAAAAGTCTAACTTTGTTTTACAACGGAACGTGGAAACTGCGACTACTTTTCACTTTTACGTCAGTGTGCTCTCTGCTTTATGTAAAGCCATGTCAAACTTTCATGCCACGAAGGTAAAAGGGGCCACTTTATACAGTGTCACTTGCGTTTTATGACATGCTACTAATATGATAAAGGGAATAGGGTCTACTAAGCGGGTACCCTTGTTGTCTCCTTCCTTTGACCTTTAAAAGTGTGTAACATGCGCTATGATAACAAGAAAGCGAGTGTCGGCGGTCTAGTGTCTTCAGAGTTGACTCGTGATCGTAAGGTACCGGGTTGGAATCCGCGCGATCACCATGTACCAATGAGTTTTTCTAACTTAAATACATTACCCAATGCTTTTAACGTGAAGGAAAAACATCGTAAGGAAACCTTTACATTGAAACAGCTGCGTGTGAAAGGGGGTAATTGCACAAAATATCCGAGAGGGCCCATCTCTAAGTCAAGATAAGATAAGTTAGCAAAAATAACAAAATGAAGTGGTGAAATTGCTGCTGTTAATTACCTAATGCACTTGCAATACCAACGAGTACTCAAGAGAATTGTAAAAGTTCTTTTATGAAACTGAAGTAGATTTATGTCAAAGAATTTTGAGGAAAAACGTTTTTAATCTGGCTATATTGGCGTGCTAGGCCAAAATAATAGCAGCATATCTAACAAAACTCACGTAGTAAACGCAACCTCATTACTAATAGGACAGGTTTTTTTTTTTTTTTTTTTAGCATCGAGAAGGCAAAAGAGCACACAAGCCACATGATGTTAAGGGGAAACTGTGACCCAAAGACATTCACATTCACAAAACAGCAATAAAATATGGATTATTGGAATATGGATTGAATATTCTTTGGCAATTTAATTTGAGATACTGTTTATTGGCTTTGGAGCGCAGTAAAGATATTAGTTAAAAGCTACTCGTACTTCACTAAGAATTAACTCCCAATCAGTTTCTTTTGGTTTTGCAAAAGGAAATCAACTTTTGGCTGTGTCTGCAAGAATGTCTTATTTTTTTTTTTCCAGACGATGTGTTAACTGAGTTGGTAGTGGTTTTAGGTTCGATTCCCGATATGAGCCAATATTTGTGTGACGCGTATTTTGTTTCTGAGCCTTGAATGTGTTCTACGTTATATCGTTATCTAGTACCTGTGGCGACCTAGCGACATCTAGTGACAACTTGTAACAAACAACTCGCCAGCGCCACAAGCGTCAGACAATGCAACTAAATCTGACAGTGCGCTACATCGCGCTAACGAAGTTTCTTCAGTCGGTTGACTTATATACCACTTCCAACTTCATCCAAACGGACTTCGGTCCCCAGGCATAACACCCGCCTGGAGAGAGATCTCTCTATTGTTCTCTCTACTACATTGGTGACGTGATCGTCTTCCTACATTGGTGACCCCGACGTGATGGACATTTACGCAACCTGACGACCTTCAAGCACTATGACGCAGTCTCACAGCAAGCCAGACAAACCACACTGTGCACCACTAGCATTCTGATATATCTCCATGCCTGGTGTCTACAGTGTGCACAATACTCTCAATCAGCATCGCGACTCACTGCGTCCTACTACGAGTACTTCACGGAGCAGATACACGACTCACTGTGTACTCTCCACTCCACTCCTCTTCTCCTGCTACGCTCGCCAACGCGGCTCTGAGCTCTACTGGAGACATCTACTACTACTGGCACTTGCAAGCGGCATTTTCAACGCACAGACTTCACGTCATCCATCACAATCAACCTCCGGTCTCAAAGGGGGGCTGGTGTGGCGACCTAGCGACATCTAGTGACAACTTGTAACAAACAACTCGCCAGCGCCACAAGCGTCAGACAATGCAACTAAATCTGACAGTGCGCTACATCGCGCTAACGAAGTTTCTTCAGTCGGTTGACTTATATACCACTTCCAACTTCATCCAAACGGACTTCGGTCCCCAGGCATAACACCCGCCTGGAGAGAGATCTGTCTATTGTTCTCTCTACTACATTGGTGACGTGATCGTCTTCCTACATACCCATAGTACAAGCCTAGGGCTTAGTCACTAGGTCACGTTCTGTGAGATTGTCCCTGATATTTATATTTAAAATATCTTGGTTCCCCTGCGGTTGCTGGGTTAAAATAGTGTCACTCCATGTCTTCCCGTGGATGTCGTAAGACGCGATTAAGGGAATAGGCGATGGGCTTGCAATCTGTCACTGATACACTAGTAAACTTCTTGACCTGATTGTGTTAAATGTGGTTACAGAATTATTAACAAGTCTTTTTAGAGTTGTTGTTACTTCTGTAGCTCTGCCTACCCCACTCTGGGAATGAAGGCGTGATATGTATGTAATATCTTGATTTTCTTGAATACTCTACTTCATCATTAGAGGACTCGAAGTGATTTGATTCTGAATTGAAAAGCGGATACTCTATGAAATGGTTATAAATTGTATAAACCCCTATTGAAACTTAATTGTCAGGGTCAGGATTGACAACATAGGTATGCAGTCTTGACTCAAGCCACCTTAACATTAGGTGATCTGTTTGCGTAACGTAATTATAAAAGTTTGTTTAATGGCGGAATATAAATAAAACTATATTTATGTAGCATACGTAAATTATTATTAGGAAAATTAATTCCGGAAAAAAGGATACAAAATAGCCGAAAAAAAATGTAGCTTGATCAAACGCTATGCGCAAAATGCTTACGGTAAATTCAGAGGGGACGAATTCCGCAAAATTCCTTTTTGTATACCCTTAAATTGGTAGAGTATCTAGTAAATCACATACTATGTTCACTTTTTAATATCTTTGTGTTACTATTTTTTATGTTGTTATAAAATCAAATAGGGTTTGAATTTAGGACTCTTTTTTATTTATGCCAATTTAACGGTCGATTTTAAAGTAACTTTTAGCAAATAACTCTATTTTTACACAATGTAAACTGCTTACCGACCATCAAGAATTAATTCATTACGCGTTATTTGAGTTGACTCTTAAGTGCTTATTAAACAAAGAGAAGGAATCTTAAAACAGGCTAAGGTGCTTTAAGAGGGATATAACGGTACTCGAAAGAGCTATTCAGGGGCAATAACGTAAAGGAGCTAAACCTCTTGGTTTACAATTACTTGAAAGGTTAAGTCTCTTCTCAGCTAAAAGAAAAGAGACGCGAATCATAAGCATTTGTTTCTTCTATTTTCCTACTCCTGTACTTTTATCTGTCATTTATATAGTCACGAACACTAATATAAGAATATAGATAATATGTCCGCAGAACATTCCGTAGAAAAGTCTATCTAGTCTATTCCCCTTAACAGCACTTGTGCTTTTTTGAGCCAAAACGACATGCCTAGCTGCCAAAGTTTAAACCTAGGTTAATTTGACCAATCAAAATACTTCACCAAATTAATCCACCAATCACAATACACATTGACTGTCACGTAACCACACCACTCGTCTTTTTTGACCTCTCTTATACAACTGTTGCATAAACTACTATTATGTTGTTTGTAACAATTCTACTTAACTATATGTAATGGCTTAAAGAAGACTTTGGCGTGGACTACTACAAATTGTATTATTGCATAATAGTATTGGGTGGATCAACTTTTAAAGTACTCCCCATTTTTCGAGATGTTTCACAAATGATGTTTTAAGAATAAATATATTTTAGCTAACGACGTGTCTTATATGTTTATTAAATCAGACAAATAGGCTAACATTTGAAAACGTTTGATTTGAAATAGTACAGTTTTAAATATCAATATAGTTGGTAACGTAGAGGACGATTGTCCCTAGGTTTTTTTGTATGAAAAATGAGCATTTTCCCATGATTAACCAGATATTTTCGAAGATACAAAAACGAGGTGTGAAACGAGTAAGGTCTGCAAATTTAGTTGTCTGGTTTTAATACTCATGCATTATTAACCATAAATCACCTGAAAAGTATTAATAACACAAAAGAAAACGGGTACCTTAAAAGTTGATTCACCCCATTATAACGTTAAATTACGGTCTTTGTAGCCGAAATTAAGCTTGTTAAGTTTTTTATTATTTTCTTTTTTTAATGTATATTTTTTCCCTAATGGATGTTAATTGTGTAATGTCAACTCCACTTCCCTGCGTCATCGGGACTGGGACCTGACGACCTGTCATACAGGGTCTCCTATTACAGACATCAGGTTCTCACGCTATTTTCTTACAATAGTTTTTCTTACATAATATATTAAATCGTATCAATTGTGAGAGTAAATAATGATTTTTGTATTTTGTGATTTTTTAGGATTCTGTAGTCTAACTAGGAACCCTTATAGTTTTGCCATGTTTTGCGTCCGTCCGTCCGCAGTCCAGCTCAAAGATTCTTTGTACTAGACAGCTGTAATTTGGCATAAATATACATATTAGTCACGCTAACAAAGTGGTAAAATAAAATATTAAAAAATAATAATATTTCCTTTTGTTTACATGTAACGTGAGGATGTATTTTTTTTTCTCGTCTACCCCATATTGATTGGCGTCGTTGGATAGGTCTTTAAAAAATATTATGGAGTTAGAATAAAGTGTCCCCTCCCCCCAAAAGCCAAAACAACAAATACTAGAAATCAGAAAAAATATTAAATGAAAGCGCATAAAACGAATTTAAAAGAAAAACTATTACGACTAAGTAGACATCATTGGTTCTTGAGATACTCGTACCTGCTATTAAAGTGTTCATACCTACTAAAATCACCAAGACGGCTCCAAATGAAATAGAATATTAGTTAGGTATTACTTGTTGATTTTTATGTTTGAAGTACCTTACTTAACGGCTTTGGAACCCTACACTGAGCATGGTCCGACATGACGAGCATGTTACTACGCCAAAGAAGGGTTTACTTATTGAATTGACCTAATCTTAACATTTTTTTTACATTTGACCAAGTAAAAACGTTAGGCCTTATAGGAATATACTTGTCACGTCGCGCACCGTGTTTCTGTAAATAAATTTTGTAGGTATCGTTCCTTAAGAGCAAATCCTTGCTTCCCGTTCAATGGCGGCCATTCAATATTAAGTAAGTAGGTAACGCTTAGAAATTCATTTCAATTGAAGTATTTGACCTAAGAAATATATTGGGCTTGATTTTCTTAATTATCAATTTTCACTTTTAAAAAAGGACTGAACAAGAATAATGTAATCGTTAATAAATATTACAAACTTGTATTATATTTACTGCTCCATTGTTTTGATCATGACTTCGTTTATTTATTACAATATTATTTGCATGGTTATACAGTTATTTTTTTTATGGATTAAGATTTAAAAGAAAACATAAGAATTTTAATCAAAGCTTTAAGGGACCATTTACGCATGATACATATTAAAATAGTCCAATGGGACTTAGTTTGTTTCTTTCCTAATGAACCTTAATTCTAGAAAATTTAATGTTAATACTCTCGTGATAGCCTGTTTTTGTTGCCTTAATAGATAATAGAGGCTCTATACTACTAAATTCTAAACTTTTCCAAATATCAGCCCGATAGTTTCAGACGTTTAAAAGAGTGCCACCTTGACAGACAGATATTAGCAGCATCTTATTATATTGTATTTCATTATTTTTGGGTTCCGTAGTCAAACTAGGAACCCTTATAGTTTCGCCATGTCCGTCTACGTCCGTCCGCCTAGCGCCGAGACTTAGTATTAGAACGCTGTAATTTGGCGTGAATACGCATATAAGTCACGCTAACAAAGTGGTAAAAAAAACTTGTTTTTTTTATTTCATTGTACCTCCCCTACACGTAACTTGGGATATATCTTTTTTTCTCGTCTACGCCATAGTGTGGGGTGTCGTTAGATAGGTAATTAAAAAAGGGGGGCTTATGCAAACAATTTTTCGATTAAGTGATTCTTCTATACTATAAATCGTTAATTAGTTATTAGTTGTTGATTTATGTTTGTAGTAAGTACTTAACGGCTTCGGAACCCAACACTAAGCATGGTCCGACATGCTCTTGTCCGGTTTTATTTTTAAGTACGAAACTCTAAAACATGATGTTTTTTTTAAGTAATGTTTCTTACTTATAACGAAAGAACCAAGCTGGCTTCTATTTTTGGTTTTGTAAAGTAAAACTGGAATTACATGCAATATTTATTTTTCCATGTGTAATCTTGCAGGTCGTCAATAAATTTTCATTCTTAGTCGGTTTCTTGTATCTATCTTCATCTAACGCAGATATCCTTTTGGGTCAACAAAAAGCTAAGGTAATCCGCGACTTGACTCCCTGCGGAGGTAACAGAAAATCTCTTAAATCCACGTGATAAAAAAGAGAAATAGGATTGTACTATGTGAAATAGTGCAAGAAGGTAGGGAATTTATGGCAAGTAGCTAAATAAGATTTTACTAGTCTGTGTAGTGTAACTAGTGTACAGATTTTACTAATTAACGTTGCATTTAGACTATGACAGTGGCCAAATTGCACTTTAAATCTTTTAGTTGCGTTACTTTGTTTTGATAATTTCACATTTCAGATGGTGTTGGAAACATAGTATAACTGACACTTAACCCTTAGAAGTAAAAAATCTAGATCAAAATTAAATACATTGATGGAATCGCAAGTCTCTAAAGAGTAATAATAGATGATGTTATATTTGAGGAAAATACAATTGAAATTGCATCATAAAACTTAGGTAGTAATTTCAGCTTATTATAATGTGGTAAATATATGGCCGTTGCCCTATTAAGGGTCAAACCATGTAAGTTGATTTAAAACAAAACATCATACAGAATTTCGATTTAGTAACTATAAAAATAAACAATAAAAAACGTGTGGAACATTTCATCTGTATTGCCAATTTGGGCTGGAAATGGGAATTTGTAGGTGTATGAATTAAGCCTCAGGCCGTAGTATAATTTCGTGCATTACAAAAATAATTTGCAGTAGCAGTTGCTGTAGCAAATGTAACCTTATTACTAACAGGAGGGGATTGAATCTACTTTGGCTATGTATTTGAGAATACCGCTTTTTGGCTTATGAGGGCAGTATGGTGTATTTCAACTTTTGCAAAGCTAGAGACAAAACGCCAATGACTTACAAAAATTACGGTTAAAAACTTAAGTACCTATCATGTGTCCAAACTTTCGTTCCTGAGTTATTTGGCCGATTTTTTTACATTACGAGGAAATAATTTATCTTGCTTTGAAAACTTTTTTATCTATTCAGGATTTGTTTTTCCTCTAAAATATTGAATCAAAGACACAAACAAAAAAAAACTGAAAAATAATAATAACATGCGTAATATTTGCAAAAGCGCTAGTAGGGTACTGGGCCTTATAATTAGGACAGAGTCCCAGTTCCGTGACGATAAGGTTGCCATATTGTTATACAATACCTACGTTCGGAGTAAGCTCGAGTACAATGCAGTAGCTTGGGATCCACGGGAGGAGAAATATAGCCTAATGATAGAGCGTGTCCAACGCAAATTTGCAAGATACCTATATAAAAGGCGTTATCATTGTTACCCCTTCCTCTACCCATCTTTATTTGTTGTGGAATGGTTGGGTTAGAATCCCTTAAATTAAGGCGGAAGTTTATAACGCTTGTCCACTACTGCTTATTATTGCGCCATAAGGTGGATAATCCTTCCGTCTTGGAAAAGTTTTGTTTGTTTGTGCCGGATCGTTATTTAAGCGCCGCGGACCGCTGCGCACGGCGCGCGCGCAACTTGTTTGCTTTGCCAGATAGGATGCGCACCCGGCACGCCTGCAACGCTCCCACCACCAGAGCCATCGCGCTACTTAACGAGTTCCTTGCGCGGATGCGGGAGGCCGACGTGTTTGCGGACAAGTGGCCTGTCCTTATAGTGGCCTTAAGTCGCTTCTTAAATTTAAATAAACTCTAGGGTTATGTCTAGCTTTAATTTTCCTCATTGTTTTGTTATGTTATGTAGAGTTCTTGTGTTACATTTGTACCTAGCTTTTAAGTTTCTATCTTGTTGGGCGCTTTGGCTGACGCTGTAAGTCCTCAAGACATTGTTTATATAAATAAATAAATAAATTGTAAATAAGTACGTTACGAAAACTAAATACAAATATGAAATAAATTAACTTATTCTAAACAATTATAATATAAACAAAATGTCCCCTAGGTCACTGCTACCGGGAATGGTGCCCATAATGCTAGCTGCATCCCATTCAGGATTGTTTTAAAATTAACCTAACCTATAGGTTCAATAGATATAGAGCGCAAAGGTCAGTACTAAAGGTAATGCTAAAGAAACCAGTAAAGTTCTCCACTGGCTGGCTCCAAGCTAAAGTATTAAGTATACCAGGCCTTTATATACTTAATGCTATTACATCTACTCACAAGTCCATTACGCACTTAGTGGACTATAAAGAAAGACTTAACTCGAGGGTTTTTAGAATGCCAGTCCCCAGAGCTAAAACCAAATTGGCGAGACGGTTTCAATATTACAGGTTTCTCCATATTTACAACCGGTTGGTAAACGGCTGTGAGATAAAGCAGAACTCTGTGTACGAAACTCACATAAAAGTCAAAAAAAAAACTTGCAGGACTTACACTACTCTGGCATAGAGGAAATAATAAAGTGCTACTTGTTAAGAACAAATTCAACAGACATACACACACGCTCAGGCGCATAACACACACACACACACACACACACACACGCGCGCACACACGCATACACGCTAACGCCTACACAACTAATCTTAAGCTAGATCTTGCTTGCTCTTGGTATAACTTTGTAAATTATAAATATATAAATGCCTATTTTGCATGAACATGGTCCTACTACCTGCTAATCGTGAAAATTGTTAGCCACGATACAGGCCAAGCCTAGTGTGGTGATTGTTGTAAACATGAATATTTTATACTGGACTTGAATAACAAAATTTCTTATTTCTTATATCTTACTTATATCACGTGTGGTTGCCGGGTTAGGATAGTGCCACTCCATGTCTTCCCGTGGATGTCAAAAGAAAGGCGATGGGCTTGCAACCTATCACTACACTGGCAAACATCTTAACCTGACTATGTAAAATGTGGTTACAGAATTATCCACAAGTTTAGAGTTGTTGGTATTCTGTTGCTCCGCCTACCCCACTCTGGAAATAAAGGCGTGACGTTATGTATGTATGTACTTAAATCACTTTGATTTTTTTGATAACTTGAGGGGTTCAAAAAGCATTTTTAGGGTTCCCTAAATGCCATGTTATCTTACCGTCTGTTTGCTGTTTAACTCAGAGGCTGTTGATACCACAAATCTTTAATTTGCCATAGAATGACGCCAGTCTAAATGTAGAATAAAAAAAACCGGGCAAGTTCATGTCGGACCATGCTCAGTGTAGGGTTCCGAAGCCGCTAAGTACTGCAAACATAAAAAAGCGGTTCACAGAATATATCTACTTACCAAGTTTCAACAGTGTAGTTCTTATAGTTTCGGAAAAAAGTGACTGTGACATACGGACGGACAGACAGACAGATACGACGAATCTATAAGGGTTCCGTTTTTTGCCATTTGGCTACGGAACCCTAAAAAGCGGTTGCTTTATTAGTTTTTGAGCGTAAGTTGCGAAGTTAATTGCTATCTAGGGCGGAAAAACCGCACGTTAGACACACGGGGTGGAGCCCGAGAAAAGGTTATTATCTGGTGAAAACAACTGTTTATTTTATCAACATCGTAAAACAAAAACCACCTTTGTGTCCTAAACAAAAAGAGAGATTTTGTATTTTTATACAGACCACAATTTTTGTTACAATTTTTTGACATATTTTTATAGAGTTGTATTCAGCCACAGTTATATAAAAACATCTTGAAATAATATACGATATCTAGAACTTCGAGTAGAATTTGTTCCTTACTATTCCTCTACTTTTTCTCGTTTGTGTTTGAAATTAAAAAAAATTATTTCGGTGCTAGCTGTAGTATTAAAGTAGCTGTAGTTGTAGTACTAACAGTGTACGTTTTGTAGTATTTGAAGATTTGAACCTACGTTTTCATTACAACATTCAGATTAACTTAAAAACTGTGAGCAAAGTGCCAGATGAATAATTCTGTGGGGCTAGAAAAGTTGCATCGACAATTGTTAGTGATTATTTTTCCGTAAACAAATGCATGGTATTGACGTAAGCCACTGAGATGATTACGTAGTATTATCTCGGTGGCTTACTTCAATTCCATACTTTTGTCAATCGAAACATAATCGCGAACGATTGTCGATGCAACTTTTCTAGCCCCACTAAATTATACATCTGGCACTTTGCTCACAGTTTTTAAGTTAATCTGAATGTTGTAATGAAAACGTAGGTTCAAATCTTAATTAACTAACATAAAATGCGTATTTTTCTGATACACGACCCAAGTCAGATATTACAAGTATTTTCATACTGACTTGTGTTTGTATTGGAGTCGTTCATCTTTTATTCAGAGACCTTAAAAGGAAATCCTAGCTTGTAACAAATGCGATGTCACATATTTTTGTCTCATTTTTTTTTTCTTGTTTCAGACAAAATGTCAGTCCCAACAACTGACAGTACTGAAGTAATCACAAACTCAGGGTACGGCAGCAGCGACGAGACTGCTAGCCTGTTAGTCTCCGGCCCATCTGTGACCGTCATAGTACCCTCTGAGAACCGAACCGTCAAACCCGTGTTACAACGGCAAGACTGTACCACTCATCTACGACCTCAGTTATCCGGCGGCCCTGGGAGTGAAGAGAGTGGAACTTCCGTAAGAATGGAGGAAGGAGCTGCTAGAAGCGTCCCCGATATAGAGCTGCAGTGTAGGGATCAAGCATCAGACCGCCCGCAGACATTGGTGTCGCCCATAGCAACTTGCTCGCACAGAGGGTCAGTGACCGCGTGCCAGTTAGTTCCACACACTTACGCGAGATGTCGCGTTTGCGAGCGGCGGCAATCCACAGCACCTATGTCAGCGCTGCAACTAGCGCGCTCTGTGTCGCGGGAGAGCGTTCGGTCAGCTATGCACCACAATTGTGGCTGTAGCTCACTACACGCCGTCAGCACATGTCCAGTAATTCACCCGCCAGCCTTATTAATACCCGCTACAAGTACGAGAATCATTCGGCAAAGCTCCCAGCCTGAGTCTAGCGCATGCGCGGCGCATTGTCCTCACCACGTCCACCATCTTCCTAGCGCCTCTCTGCGGCAGCTCAGAGAACCAGGCGACGGAATAGCCGGCATCGCGGCCGACTCGCTACGGATCAACGGAGGGATGCGACCCTTCAAACAGGTAAGTCTGCTTACTCATAGATGGCGCTGCTAGTTAAACCGGAGTAACTGCTACGTATATGTTTTTAGTTAGTCACAGTCATGCCACGTATCACCACTCAACAAACAGTACTTAATTAAAAATTCAAAATGAAGTGCAACGTAAGTACCTTTTATAATTATGCTGATGAAATGAAAGTAACCTTATTAGCGACAGCGTTGAAAGAAGAGTGGAAAACGGAATTTCAGTGAGAATTGAGTTTTCGTAAATAGATGAAAACGCTGAGTGCACAGTCCAATAAGCAACTCCAGAAAAGCTACCTAATTAGGACGTTAAGTGAATTGGCGGAAGAAAACAGCTGTATAATTGCCAGAGCGGCGGTTTCGCCAACTACAGAGGGGAAAAGTTTGACTAGAGCCGCGGCGTAAGGATCGCACCACAATGTACATAGTTTAATATTGTTCTAACAAATTAACACTAAGCGCAAAACTACAGCGTTAGTCAATTAAAGTTTCCTTTATTATTTCCTGCTTTCAAAACGAATAGACAAATTATTTATTGAAATGCTTTACTTAACTGGAAATGAAATATTTATACTTAGTGTGAATTTAGCCTTATTCTCCCTTGGATATTAATGAGCCTTCCCAAATAATCGACGGAACAACTTTTTATCTGATACTTACTACAATTAGGAACTTACTTCGATGAGATAATTATATACGTGCCCTTGGCAGCACTAGCGCTTAGGTTTCAGTTTTGTACATTATTCTAAAATCGATTAAGTGAGTGTGCAAACAAGCAAATTGTTAAAATTGCGTTATAGAAGAAAATATTTTGTTTTGTGAGCTAAAACTGTTGGCAAAAATTGCGTTATTTATAGGAACAAAACACTTTATGACAGGGATTTAAACATACTTAGTTTGAATATTGTGCTTGTAAGATATGCACATGTAACAATGATTACTTTTACACAAACATTGTTAATTAAACAGCAAATCGCATCTGACTTTTGATTAAACGAAAATTGAATTTGATAAAATTCCTACAAAAACAAATAAAGAAAAACAATGGCGCGTAGGTGCTGTGTAAACCTTGTGACGGGTCACTAACAAGTTCAATTCAAAAAGGTTAATTTGAAATGTTTTTGCAGCAGGCGCTGCTCCTATGTCCGCAAACACTAGCGCAGGCAAGAAGGGCAAGATTGCGACGAGCATTCACGGAAGCGACTGGCGATACTGTTACCTACGTTAGAACGGTGGGCTCCAAAATTTATAATGCACCGCCAAGGCACTCGTCTGTACAACAAAATCTAATAACACAAAAACACTATAAGCACCCAAATAGAGTAGCAACAAGAAAATAGGATGCATGACACTCAAAGATAGAATAGCGATTAGTCCCTTTAGATTAAAGCCCTTACCCGTGTCAGTTGTACAGTCGAAACGCAGCCGCTATCTATGAATTTATCACCGAAGTATGTTGGCAAATGTGACGTCCCTACGGCTTGGTTGATCGACCACGTTAGCTTCCCAGCTTATACCCTGGCAGCACTTAAATCACGTCTCACAAGCGTACATACACTGTTCCTACTCAGCAAAAAATCATTTCATACATCCGTGACGTTCAACTCCATGTTTGTTTCTCGAATATCATCAATAAATTGGAAGTGTTTTATTTTGTGATATTGTTCAGCGACCTTTTTCGAAATATGTGTCCACCGCTTTGAGAACCTACGAGCAAGATGTACACAGCACCTACACAACCATTAGCTTGCTATTCACGACTATATCGGTGAAGATTAGCTGCACTTTAGATCGATGAGTAGATTGCACCGCAATTTTGCTTCGTATTTTAACGGTCAGGTGAAGTATTTTGTATTTTTTGTGTGAACTTGGAAACGTTTCAACGATTTTGAAAACAACAATTAGTTTTGTAAAATAGTGTTTTCAAATATATAATCCAAAAGATTATAACTAGCGCTAGTCAGAATTCCTACTGTCTATAAATTAAAATGCTTAAATTATTCTTCTCATGTAATTGCATGTTGATGCGGAAGCTCTTGGAATTCTTAATTTATTGAGGGAGGCGTAATCCTACCCGCAGATTTCCTGGTAACATTAAAAATTCACAAAGTCAATTTTACACATGATGTTTACATAGGTATAACATTAATGTCAGTGAACTGACAAGACATGCATATTTAAAGTACTTGTATAACAGAATTTCATTATTAAGGTTGCGTTCCTCAAGAACTTTAGAAATCAATTACCTAACTAATATTTACAGTAATATTTTACTAACGAAAAGTATTACTGTAACTAATAGTTACAGTAATACTTTTTGAAAAATAAAAGTTTTCTTTGCTATTATTCATATAAAATCAATTCACTCTGCTCTATTACCCGCAGTACGAGCTTTGTCTATAAAAAGAATAGTACATAAATCACCTTTCTCGAAATCTTGTTGTGGCTTTTCTCGCCATAACATTGGATCTAGAGCCTTTCCTATGCAAAGTAAGTTACCGTGATATTGGACATTATTCTGCATCGAAGCACCTCATCATTTATTATCGTACGTCATAAGAGACAAAGTGCTCCCATCTCATGGTTGCGAGAACTGAGCACTTCATTTATTTCCTTCGCTTCAGAGGATTTCGTGCAAAGATCATTTTGAACATTTATTTAAACCGTCAGTTTGAATGATTTACGTCTAAATGTGCTTTAAATCTAATCAAGAGACAATTGAATTTAGCGTGGCAGCGTGCCAACTGATTCTATTAAATAATGTAGGCGCGAGTTGAAATTAAGATAATGTCGGAAAACATCGCCGTGTGAGTGTTAATCTACGTATACACATTTCATTTCATACTGACTCGGCGAATAGGGTGTGGTTCCAACTATTTAGATTGTAAAAGACATTTCTACGACGTTCTGAATTTATTTTGTTTTAGTCAATCCCGGCCTGCTCATCGCCGCTTAATTGAAGATGCACCCTTAAAAGTAGCTTCTTTATTGTTATATGAATATTTGTAAGCAAGAAAAATAATTATTTCATGTTTGCTGATAGATTCCATATGCCTCCTGATTCGAAAATGATTAACATCATAATATGCCAGCGACTATGTTATAATTGGTTTAGTTTTCGAATCAGTAGGCTTATAAGGAACCACTTAAAAGTATAATTATGGGTAGATCAACTCTGTAGTTGATCGTTTTCAAATCAGGGGCATTTAAGGTACCAATTAAAGACATAGTTATGGGCATATGTATGGGTTTATAGATTTAATTTGTGACCATACCAAAATAGGAAGTTTAGTGTTTTATTATCATGAGTGAAAATTTTTGTCCATCAAAGCCATACAACATTTAAGCTCCACGAGAAGACATGCTAATCCTGGCAGAAAGATGCATGATAGACTGTAGCGTTATCCTTAGGTACGTCATTTTGACGTTTTAGTTCAAGCTTAGTCTATACATATAAGATAAATATCTCTTCCCTAACGTTTTTACGTTATTGGCCAAAAAGCCTATTAATAAATTGGAGAACTTTATATTTTTCTCTTCTAAGTTATCACAATACCGTGTTAGTAACAAAACCCCAACAGAACAAGTATATTTCTTTCTTTATGGCTTGCAGTTGTTCCCACAAGAACTTAGTTGTATTAAGTGAATTGCTGCCGCGAAGCTAAGCGCTAAGCATATTTCATAAACTCCCTATAATTTATCATAATTTTCCGAAGGTTGTTGGGCATTATTATGCAGAAAATGCTTTAAAACTGTATTTATTATTCTATTAGTGTCACTTGTTAGCAGATATTAACTAGATTCATAATATCATTGTATTTTTTCTACTATGCACCTTTGCATTGTGTTTGTTGAAAAAACGTTTTTCTATTCTATTCTAAAATAAAATAAAGCATTATTGATTGAGCTTAAAATCAAACGAAGTAGGGTTTTCAGGTCACTAGTAGAATGACTCGGTCGCAAAATTACCGACTCGCAAAATTACCCCATCGCTTGTAGGCCACATCTCAAAATGTCTGAGTCGTAAAATGACCACATCGCTTGTAGCCTACTTCTCAAAACGTCCGAGTCGCAAAATGACCACATCGCTTGTAGCCTACTTCTCAAAATGTCTGAGTCGCCAAATGACCACTTCGTTTACGTTACTAGGTAGGTTAGGTTGGTTAGGTAACTTCAAATGCCCGAAGGGCAAATTTTCCAAGAATAGCAGCCCCGCCATGCGGGGCTGCGTCGACTTTGCTAAGACAGGCATAAAATGAAAAACGCAAAGTGGTCATTTTGCGGCTCAGTCATTTTGAGATGTGGGCTACAAGCGATGTGGTCATTTTGCGACTCGGACGTTTTGAGAAGTAGGCTACAAGCGATGTGGTCATTTTACGACTCAGTCATTTTGAGATGTTGGCTACAAGCGATGTGGTCATTTTGCGATGTGGTAATTTTTCGATCTAGTCACTCTACTAGTGACCCGGGTTTTCAACAGAGAGAATTTGATCTCAGATTAAATAAGTTTATTATTGATTTTAACTTTGAAAAGGTTAAATAATTATTGATATTTTGATAAGCATTTAAAGAAATAAGTACAGTTTTTACATAAACATTATCTAAGGTTTTTTTAACGTAATTTTATTTTTCAATCTTAGAAAAACAGTGTTTTTTCTGCTTTTTAGGTCCCCAATAATCCTTAGCTCCATTAGAACTTTAAAAAACGAGTCAAATGCCAGACGAACTCGCATAACGAGGGTTCCGTATTTAATATGGTTCGCGTCAAAACTATTTCTCAATTTGGAGTATCAAGTATTACATTTATAAGTATTCATTTTTTGAGGTTAAAACTCCCCCGGGGTCAGGGAGTAGTTATTAATAAAGTAATTAGCCGTACTCTTTCGTAACTACAACAAAATAGTTTCAATCCCATATCGAAATTGAGTGCAACTTGCGCCATCTGTCGTGAAAAAGCCAATTTACCTTGTTTAATAACCATGTTATTTTGATGTTTTTGTTTTTTATGTGGTTAAAAAATTATAAACAAGTCCATTTAGAGTTGTTGGTATTTCTGTAGCTCTACCAACCCCACTCAGGGAACGAAGGCGTGATGTTATGTATGTATGTTATTTTGATTATTATGCATTTTTTCATGTGGTGCGACAGAATGAAATTTAACCAAGTCGTATCGTAGATGGCGCTAGCCGTACTCGTTCCCGTAAATATACTTTAATCCCATATCGGCGCCATCTATCGTCCAATAGGTAATACTAGCTACTAACTAGCTATTTCGTTAATTAATATCTGGAGGACTTGATTTTGATGGTTTTGTTAGAAATTTCTATAAAATAAAGATAAATTGCTGCTTTAATACAAAAGCGCCACAAATCAAATCAAAAAAGTAAATAGTGTTCTGAATTTAAATGCAACAAAGCTTCATTTTGATTCGTGGCGCTTTTGTATGCATTCGAAAAAATGTGTATTAAGTAGTGTGAAATATTAAGAAAACTTAAAATTAAAACCCTGAAATTTAGCGAAGGTTGCGTTTTGTTAATAAATCCTAAATTATAAAAAAGGTACAGTTCATCAAGCTTTTTCTTTTGATACCCCATTTGGTAAAAAAGTTTTAGTTTAAATTCAAACCCCTCTTTTAGATCCCATTTCCAATTACTGCAAAACTTTTTTATTTATTTTTATAACTATTTACAAAATATTATCATTCTTATTACTTTGTATTTCATTTTAAAGAAACTGTATTCAACATTGAATAAACGGTATCCTTATCAGATAATTAGCGTTATTATTATAATTTAGAATATATCCAAGTCGAGACCATTTACGCCCACTATGCCCAACCCTTGGCCGATTGCCCACTGCCAGGCGGCCGGCACCCATTATTCCCAAGACAGCAATATTTTCCGACCAATTTCGAACTAAGTGAAGCTCTGTCTAATTTGCGAGGCTAGCAAACGTTCACATTGAATTTAGAGCTACAATGGAACACGTTCCAATTATAAAATGAGATTTTGAAGTTAAGGGCGAAGTTATTGTAGTGTCATTACGCAATGTGAGATTTAGTGGTGGTAGGACCCTGTGCAGGGTCCGTCCGGATCGCTACCACCATCGTATCCATTAACCACCCGCCAAGCAGCAGTGTTCGCATTATTGTGTACCGGAGTGGGGATAAGACAACTGGTGAAATTACTAGCATAGAGGTATTCCACCTTAGTCCTCTGCGTTGGCAACGCATTTGAGGTCTTAGGATTATAGTTTCGAGGATTCAAATGTCTATGGGTCTCAGATTCCACTTACCATCAGGTGGCCTGAGTGCTCGTGTGCCTTCTCTTTAACATAAAAAAAAACTTATATGGACTTAAAACTGGTCCAATTTACTAAGTTAGTCACATAATTGTTTTAAATATTGTTATTTATTGTATTAAACATTAGGTTTTTCCTATAACCTTGTCCGTATTAAACTTGTTAATCGTTATTAAAGAAGCTACTCGTATATTATTCGGGGCAACTCTATGACCCAATCTAGAACTTTTTCTTTTACTATTTGTATTCAAATTCGTTAATACAGAAGTGAATCAAGTACATTCATACATCATCACAAACTTTTAGACTTATAATTTTAGTAGGAAAATAGTAAAGTAGCCCGTAGACACTCAATGTCAATCAGAATTCGGAATCAGAATCAATAATCGCGAAACAGATTGATTTTGTCTGAAGTTGATTGACAAAATAATTCAATTAGATTTTCAGTACAGGTTGGCGGTCAAGATTGATTGTCTACGACGGTCTTAATTATATATAAAGTGGTGTAATAAAATAGTTATTACGGTGTGTACGGTTGCATTTTGGTAAAATTACGTAGACTATGTCGCTTATGACCTTAGCTTTGAAGATATTTGATCAGTGGCTCTATTTTGGAGTAAAATAAACAAAAACACACTACCTATCGTGTTCGGGTCATACACAGATTTATGTTACCGTCTTTCCTGCAGCCAAATCAAAAGTTAACGTTTATAAGGCCTAATATTCTGGCTAAGCCCATTCCTAGTCAGGACTACTTTAGACCTATCATATAAAAACTTATATGCACACAAGCTATTTAACTATTGACCACAGGAGAGACAACTTTTATTTTTAAGAGTGTGTATGACCTAGTCATGTTGTTATAGGGCCGATAATCCCTATAAAGCTATTATTTTATGCTGCCGAAAGATAGTCGTTCTGCGGCAGGGTAATAAAGTGATCAAAATGCTTTACCGCTCTAAATCAGGAATTGATCAGGGGCGTATTATGAATAGCTAATACTACACCTTCCCAAATTCCAGGCCGCGAAAAAGACAGAGCAAAAACTGCGAATATTTCCCTTTTAACGCTTTTAAATTTACATGTTTGATAGTTCGCAATAAGGTAGACTTCCGAGTGCTCGACATGTCAAGAGAAAGGATAAAAGGTAGAATTATAAATATTTTCATGTGTTTTGGGAGATGTGACCTTTACTTTTGTTTAATGGAATTAGTTTTATATGGTGACCATATTCTCAAAATGAACAAAAATTTTTGTTCAATCGGATTGTTTAAGTAAATGTCAGGTGCTTTCGATTGAAAATAAGTTCTATATTTTAAAATTGACGTGTGAAATATCAAAAGTCAACACATTTCAAATGCTAAAAGTAATGTTGATCTTCTTTTTTCCATCGCAATTCAAAGAATGGTGACAAGTACTAGTACACCGACGAGCACTACGACATCAACCTTATAAAGAATTATCAAAACCTGAAAATTGGGAGCATAGGTTTAAACTAAGCATAATTCTGATTCTGATCTTCATGCGGACTTCGGTTTTGATTTTAAGGACACAATCACAATAACGGCTTTTAATTCTAACAGGCATTATAATAATGTCCTCTTCCCTTATTTAGTCTTATCTTAATTAATCTGTGGTGTCTATAGTCTCATGAAAGTTTATAATGATCATGTTGTGCCTACAAAGCAAAATGTTATTAAAATACCGAACCATAATGGACCAGCGCATAGTAAACTGATTAAATTTTGCACCACTCTACCGTCGACGTGGTTAGCGGCCAATATGAAGCAATGAGGATAATTAACTGTTACCACAAAACTGCACTGCGTTTTCACGTTCAATCTCTAAATTGAACTTCCCTGTCACATAACATGTGAATATAATATTATTATCTGTTATTAGCTACATTACTATTAAATTTATAAAAGTAAATACAATGTAATACAGTCAGTTTTTAAGTTTAGTTAGATGGTAAACTAGTTATTAATTAATATTAATATTATGTAATAACGTATCGTATTTTACTATTTTTTGAGTTTAACTTTTATTTTGCCGTCGTCATGCGTTGTCCTCACCCAGTCATCCAAGGTTAGCTGGAAGAGATCCTTTAAAGGGATGAGTTTGCCTTTGTACATACTATATTTTCATTGTGTTTATGTAAAATGATTTAAATTACTTAATTTCATTACATTTGTACTTATCAAACATGACAACTGATATTGTTAATATTATGTTGACAACGTTGAGGTTTATAGTGAATTGCGTCCATCTAAATCACAATCATGTTTATTATTCCATAAGTAATCTGTAAATGATTCGATACCTTTCTATTATATTACCAATAGACAACCTCACCAAAATCTATTTGAGAAGAGAAAGTGATAAGCAGGACTCTTCACGTTTAAAATACCATGAAAAAGATTTTTTACGTGTTGAAATGTCTAAAAGTCGAGTCTTTGATACTAGTCCATTAACAAAAACATTCTAGAAACTCTAAATATGCATCTTATTATTAAAATGGTTGCTTAAACACTAAATACTTGAAAAGTTTCAAGAGAATGCAATTTCATAATTAATCCAAAGCAACGCTGTCTTTATTTTCTCACTGCTCTGCAGCTTTACATTATATCCCTCCTTCGTTAGACAATGGAGTCACTTTAGTAGGTTAATTATAAACCTATGTAAAGTATTAACTTAATTTAAGAAAAAACAGATTACTTACAACTTAACGTTTGCTACTGTATTCGTCATTTCACTTTCATTTATTTAATCGTCTAACTATATCCATCTTATGCAAATAATAATTCTCGTGTTTACTAATCGCTCAGTACCATTTACTTTACACCCTGCTGTTGATTCTTTAACTCCGAATATAGCAGACTTCTTTTTATAAAAAAAAAGTCTAAAAAGCGATATAAATCGCTTTTAACCCTTAAATTGGCAAAAATTAAAAAAGTCGTGAATTCAAACCCTATTTGATTTCGAACCAGCATAAAAAAATATCAATCTAAAAAAAGCAAAAAGTGAACATTATGGTATGTGCCCTACAAGGCACACTGCCAAATTAAGGGTTAAATAAAACCTTACCTTACCTACTGGCGTTCCTTTTTCAACAGCATAAACCTTTTTCCAAGTCTTCCCGGGCTAGAATATCATTCCTGAGCCTATAGCCAAGACGTGTTCAGTTCGCTAACTACCGTTTCTATTCGTCTGGTATTGAAACCAACTACGTCAATGGTAGGTCACGTGATTTTTCGTATCACGTGTTCTACCAGCGACGCGATTGGTTTGAAAACAAAATTAATCGAAACGCAAGTTAGCAAACGCATTTTGGCCGTAGGCTTTGGGCCTCTATTCTACTGCTTTATAATGATATATTGCGTTTGACGTGTTTTAGTATCGTTTTTAACTCGGTCGCCATTACTGTCAAGTACGAGTTAATAAGAGTTATCAAACCGTTGACATTACTGAAATACATCAAGGGCAATATTGTTTTTACCATGTACAATCTCAGCCCAGTGTCTTTAACAGGATTTTAATCATGAACCACTTTTAGATTGCTATCAAAACTTTTGGTGTTACCATACTACTACTTCTAGCATAAAGGCATTCTATCTTAGTCCTCAGGGTTGGCAATGCTGATTATAGTCTTGAGAATTAAAATGTCTATGGGTCTCAGATTCCACTTACCATCAGGTGGCCTGAGTGCTCGTGCACCTTCTCCTTATCATAAAAAAAGATTATAAATACAGAGAATGGAAAATATTCTTAGGGTGTTTAGGCTCTGCGTCAGATTTGGATGCGGTCATTGGTTCAAAGACTTTAACTATGACAGTAAGTAAGAGTGACAAGCATCTACGTATTTTCAGGGCAAGGCCTTAGGTTTTGTTTTTGGCTTTTGGTTTGCCTGTTTAATTGTATTGCTGTTTTGTCTTGTTTTGTTTATATAAGTTTAGTGCGTTTGCTATGTATGTGTGGTCTGCCGTGGCTGCGCTGGATAGTTCTAACGGAAGACCAGCGCTGGTTTGAATGCCAGCATAACGCTGAGTTGGAACCATGTCGTGACAAGAGGTCTTTTGTTTATGTCAGTTTTTTTTTTCTTTTTGTTTGTTTGTTGTTTGTCACGAATAAATGGTTTTTCTTTCTTATTTCTTGTGACTTGACACTATAATTACTAGTATTGTTATACGGTTGCTCAATAATTAAAGTCCGTGATAGAACTATTTGTTTAAAATCGCGTGTTTAGTCGATGCTAATTAAGACTACTTTGCTTTTAAAACAGCGTTTTCTTCGTTTAGCAATATTAAAATAGCTTGCGGATGTTTCTATCTTCAGACAATTTTCTCTTCAATTTCCTCTTTCTATCCTTTGTCTGTTTTTTTGTTAGGTACTTTTTCATTTTTAATCTAAAAGATAACTAGAAGACATTAATATAAAAGAATAAAGTTCATTATTTGTATTAAGACTTTTTTGTGAATACCTATAAGTACTTTTTGTAATTGCGTCATAAAAGATTTAGGTTACCGTCTCTTCTGTGGACACACCGACAGTTAACGTTTTAAGGCTTAATTTTCTGGCTATGCCCATTTCCGCAAAAACGCCTTCAGGACTGCTTTAGACCTATCATATAAAAACATAACTTATATGCACACAACCTTTTAAGTATTGACTACAGGAGAGAAAACTTTTGTTTTTAAGAGTGTGTATGACCCAATTACTTATAGAAAAAAATGTGTTAGTTTTAATGATGGTTGTGCAAGGGTGCAAGGTGCGTCAGGATCGCAACCACCGCTTATCCTTTAACCTACCGCAAAGCAGTAGCGTTCGCATTCTTGAGTTAAGGCACTGATGAAATTACTAACATAATAGACATTATTTTAGTCCTCAGGGTTGGCAATGCATTTGCGGTCTTAAGATTGCGAATGCAAATTTCTATGAGTTCATAGATCGCAATTACCACCAGGTAATTGCTATCCACAGGCCACTGTGTGCTCGTTTACTTCATCTATGCAATTAAAGAATAGGTTACATACATTCAAACAATTGATACTTGTATATTTTTTATGTTAAGGTGAAGGCACACGAGCAATCAGGCCAATTGATGGTAAGTGGAATCTGAAACCTATAGACATTTGAATTCTCAAGACTATAATCCTAAGACGTCGAATGCGTTGCCAACCCTGAGGACTAAGATGGCTCTATGCTATTTCACCGGTTGTCTTATCCCCACACCGGAACAAAATAATGCGAACACTGTTGCTTGGCGGATGGTTAATGGATAAGATGGTGGTAGCGACCCGGACGGACCCTGCACAGGGTCCTACCACCACTCAATGTGTACTAGAATGTTTTATTTCACTTACGTCACTATTACAACTTGAGTATATTATCCTAGAGCAATGTTCTTGTATGAAACCCAAGGGTACCGCAGGGAAGTAAAAGCTACTTAAATTATAATCTGTGTCAGATTTGAAACGAGCTCATAACGTTTTAATGCTAATTTTGTGTAAAAAGTAGGGCAGTCGTACAATACAGTAAAAAGGTAAAAATGAAGTTAACGACGAATTTAAATTATGAAACGAGTAAAAATTACAGAGAGTGGAATGTTTATGTATAACCCATTCTGTATTAAGTGGGCCCACTTTGAATAGTGTAAGTTCTCTAATTTTAAATATATTATTTAAGTAAATTTAAATGTATAAATGTCCAACTCTATTTTTTTTTTGTGTTTCGGAGAAGGCACACGAGCGCTCAGGCCACCTGATGGTTAGTGGAATCTGAGACCCATAGACATTTGAATTCTCAAGACTATAATCCTAAGACCTCAAATGCGTTGCCAACCCTGAGAATTATTCTTATATTATTATTGCAGATATTTTAAATAACAGAACTCAAGTCATAATTGGCCTCATTATCCATTCAACTATATGTGACAAAGCTTCATAAAAAAAAACAAAAAGTTGAGAAGTTATCTGTTGTAGTGTTTTTTTTTTATTATTCGATTTCCATCGCTAACATACCATATACGCTAGAAACAAATTAATATTCGGCCATTGCAGCTATTCCAGTTATTACCCGATCAGAATTCGGATACCGCTGGTCATCCGCGTTGATTATGGCATGGTTCCAATTTGCTACAATGGCCGCTCATACTATAGAACCTTGTCGTAATACATTATGGTGCCTCTGCACAATACGGCCCATTACATTGAGCTAATGCGGCGTGATCAGAAACCGATATGGGCTCTATTTAATGCGCTAGCGCTGTTCATCCGTTTTATCATTGCGTATAGCTCAAAACAGTGGCAGTGTGATTTGAATTAATTTACAGGAATTATTTAAATATAAATAAATGAATATTAGAGGAAAATCTCTCAAAAATCGACCCAGCTCTAAACTAAGCTCTAGGCTTACTCTATGTAAAAGTAAAAGACAAGGATAAAAATACTTGTAATGAGAAATAGAAACTTAAATATTTAGAAAACCTTCCAGACTCAGTGACAAACCCGGTGAATTTAACCCGGTTTTGGTAGGATCACTACTAACTTAGCAAATTTTGTCGTCAATGTAAATTGCCACCAGATTTTTTGATGAAGAATATATCTGCAAATAATTTGACGGGAGTCTTGTGCTCAGCAATCAGACTTATTACGCTGGTACGTACCTAGACCAATCTATAACATTAGTAAGACTATAATCAACTGCAACAAGATTTTTTATTAATGACATCCGTAGGATTTTTTTTATTCAGAGATTTCCAGCTCAATTTTCTTAGATAAAAAGTCATATGTGTTAATTTGTTACGAATCCGCTGTTTCGTAAATGCATATAGCATTCATTTTGGAGATACTTTTTAAGCTGCAGTAGCGTAGAAAACAAAATACGAGCCGCATTATGAAGGTAAGAAGAACTGCCAAGTCCCAGACAGCGATAAGGACAGCGCTAGTTACTATACATAATCTCTGTCTCTTTGACTGCCTGCAACCTGAAACTTATAATTACAGAATAAAAGTTTTCAGAGCAATCTTGACTCTTTTCAGAACTTGTTAAAGATTAAAAACAAACATTCAAAATATCTTTACAACTTTCATCTTGATATTTTATGATATTAAGTGTCTCGTCAGCAACTACATTATAAAAGAAGATTCTTGAAATAAGGGCAATGTTTTCTAAACAATCTGCAAGAAAACATTGTGATGACGTAGGCAAGTTAGTAGGGAAGCGATGAATACTATTGGCTCAAAGCCAGCCAGTGTAAAAAGAAATAAAATTGATAACGTCACGCCAACAGGATCGACCATACCGAAGCTTAACATACGCTGACGCTGCGTCAAAATCACTAAAAGTAATATCTTGGCATTGTTTTGGACATGACCACCAATGCGCGGACGACGGATGCAAATTATGTCAAAATCATGTCAAACGATATACGTAATATGGATACGAATTCGATAAATGTATGGAATTGACGTAAGCCACCGAGATAGTAACGTGACACTTACGTTAATTCCATATATTTTTCAATCGAAACATAATCGCTAACGATTGTCGATTGCAACTTGTCTAGCACCACAGGTTAGGTTAGATGTTTAAGATACTTTGAAAACATTATGGTACATTCGATGAAAGGCATTTTGATGAAATGATAGACACGCGTCTTCTACACTGACCTGCGTGGTCATCAAAGGGCGGACGATGGATGCAATATGCTGACAAGAGCATAATATGGATAATCCCTTTATTAAATTTCGAATAATATTTATGTATAAAAATATATGCAGTTTTTGTTATACATATATTATACATACATACATAACATCACGCCTTCATTCCCAGAGTGGGGTTGGCAGAGTTACAGAGTCGCTAGCGAGTGTCGAAGGCAACTTGACTAGCCCCACTGACCTACGTAATTAATGTTTAATATACCCTAAAAATATAGTGGTTTTAGTAGAAAATAGCATTCGATGAAAATGATACATACGATGAAGTGATGAAATACCGTGAAATACGCGTTAAAAAAGTGACACAAACGTGTCACTGCATAAACGTAGCGTCGGTGTGGTCGATGCTCCGTGCCCCAAACTACATGACCTCGTTTACCACGCACAAAGACGTAAAACAAATAGACCCGAACACAAACATTACACTCTGGGCGGGAATGGGACCCATGATTTCCAGCTTTGTAGTTAAACTGTTTAATCACCAGACTAATTGGGTTCAGGTCAATAATAATGCGCGATAATGCCTGTAGACTTCGCTTTAAGTAATTTTTTTATGGCTTGGAGAAGGCAAACGAGCACACAAACTTTCAGATGGTAAGAGGGATCTGTGACCCAAAGATTTTTGCATTCTCAAGACTACAATCAGAAGACTGATGAGAGATTGCCAACACTGAGGATTAAGATGAAATGCCAATACAACACAACAATGCGAACACTGCTGCTTGGCGGTAGGTTAATAAAATGGTGGTAGCGTTTCGGATGGTCCCGGACCTTGCATAGATTTCCACCACTAACAGCTTTAAGTACCCATGGAATTCAAATTAAAAAGGGTTTTTTTGTTTACTTAAATACTTAAATTTACCCTACCCGAAGACCCCTACAAGAAACGATCTTCGCGTAGGAATATTTTACGCACAGTGACCCATTTTCACTGTTATGGCGTACATATAATGCTAAAAATAACTCTTCAAATTTTAGGCTTATTCATATTACATGTGCTGAGTTGGTATTGCAATAGGGGTACGAGTATGTGTGGGAATACATTAACGTTATACATTTGTCATGTTTCTCAGGGAATAAATGAAAAAAATATGTAAGTCATTGTAGGTTTTGCATTATGCTATTTTTACATCTCCTGTCTAAAGTAAAAAGGTATTCCTACAGTATACACTCTGAAAATATATTATGTTTTTTTCCATAAGGGTAAGTTGAATATTTCTGTCTAGTTTTGTATCACTTTATGCGTCGAATTCACATGAACACAAAACCTAGTCAAATTGGGAACGGAATGGTTTAAAATTTGCATTTTTACGGCTCCTGGTCAAGTTAGAATTCTTTGTTTTCCACTTTAATATAACACGTTTGGAGTAAAAAACAACACAATCTGAATATAAATTCGTAATGTTTATGCTAGACTGAACCAATAACTGTAAATTATAGTGTTCTACGTTTATGGTAAAATAAATAATAATATTCATGCTCGTATCTTCTCGATGCATACCATAAAATATATGCTCTTCACATTAATCTTTACCTTTATAAAAAAAAATACCCTAATTTTAAATACAGTTCTTATGTTTGGCCTAATAATTTACGCAAGTTAAGATGTTTTAACACCATCATTATAACATCGATCAAAATATGTCCCTGCTAGACACAGGTCTTCCTCAAGGATCCCGCAGATGGTCGGTTTTCTAAATTAGGAAGAAAAATACGTTTACCTTAATCTAGTCTGCAACTGTCTGCGTTTTATGTGGTGGTAGGACTCTGTGCAGGGTCCGTCCGGATCGCTACCGCTATGTTATCCATTAACCACCCGCCAAGCAGTGTTCGCATTGTTGTGTTCCGGTATGGGGGTAAGACAACCGGTGAAATTACTAGCATAGAGGCATTCCATCTTAATCCTCAGGGGTCAAATTCAACGCATTTGAGGTGTACCATCAGGCGGCCTGAGTGCTCGTGTGCCTTCTCCTTAACATAAAAAGAACAAGTTTCATTTAGGTTATTGTTTGTTATTTAAGTGAATGATTAAATGGGCACTCAATCAATCTGCTTACCTAAGACAAGTAATTAATTAAACAAAAATATTCTAATCCATAAATCTTTCTTAGGGATCACATTTTTAACAACGCAAAAATTGACTTCTTTTTGAAACGGTTCATAACGCAGAAGCTTCGGGCCCCTTTTGTTCAGATTGAATAATGGTTTTCTTTTCAATCTGTTAGGGAACACTAAATTTGAATATAGAGAAAAATACGTTCGCGTTAACATAGTGTTAGGATTATGGCTGATTTACGCACACACACACACGTAACGTATCTACATTTAAAAAAATAGCTCCCGAAGAAAAATAAATAAGAAGACTTTGCACTTTTTGTAGAGTTTTTCGTTCGTTGGTTTATACTTTTTTGGCCAAGTTAAATTCACAAGCATACAAGATATTTCTTCACTAAGGGTGTGTATTTAAGTCAATATTTCTGGTCGGATCACTCAAGCACACTGTAGGGTTCACTAAAAAAACAACTACGAGTAACTTCAACATAGTTTGCTTCATTTTACCGCGGCATGAAGCAGTAATGATCGGAAAATGTTGACGCGCGACGGGTAACCGTTTATTTTAAAAATATCGCGTGGGTAAAGTAAAAAGAAAGGAAAAATGTATGAGTTTTTGTCGTTTTGTTAATACTATGCTCTGCGGTGAAAGAACCTTGTTATCCCATATCTAAAAATGAGGGCTGATAGGCATATTTGGAAAAAGGGTTCTGTATCTTGACCGATTTTCATATGCAATAATTTCATTTGCCCGAATTTCATATGACATAATTTTATATGCCATAATAATCATTTGTCACTAAGGCATTTTTCTAAAACCGTGAACTATTCAGAATTGTAATAAAATAAACCTAACCTAACCTATTGGGCTCTATGCGATGGCATGTAAAAATACCTGAAAGGTTTACGAATTCAGAAAAAATGCCTTTATGGCAAATCAATTAGTGAAAAAGACAGCACCGACCCCAAACGTTTGTGTAAAGGGCAAGATGATTGAAGATGTAAAAGTCAATCTTTGATTGATGAAAAAGATGATGAGCAAGACGTTTTTAATAATCAGCCTTTATAATATAACTCAGCATTTTCTCTCCTATATAAACACAATTATCTGTTGTGCTCTAAACACTTCGTTCCATACCAACATGGTATAAGTGCTGACATAACCCAGCAATAGCAATACAGGGCAGACCACAACTTCGAAACAACAGCTGAGTCAGCCATTTGTTTTGCATAAACGGTCTTTAAATTGCAGCCTTTGGTTCTTAGGCGCTCTAGTCGATGCACTTTGACATGTTGGCATTCGCCCAACAGTTTGTGTTAATTTGTAAGTAACATTGTTACAACCGTTGTGTGTTTAAGAAATTAATTTTGATATAAATGTTAAATTTACAGACTGAGTTTTAATGTTTGAATTGTATAAAGTTTTGTGAAGCCGATATTTAAGATTAGAAAGTGATTATATTCTAATTAAAATCATTGTGTTTCTATATTATTTTTGAAATTATTTTCTTAAAATTGGTGTTTCATTAAATCATTATTATGTCAATGAACATAATAAACCCATATTAAAGTCGTGAATTCATAAATATTTTATTGTGAGACTAGAAATCAATAGATAGGTTAAAGATTAACTTCAAAAGATTGTAATTAATTATTAATTATAGCAACACAATTATGTGTATAATGCGTTGGAAACTGCCCTATTTTTATTTAATGGTTACGTACGAAAGATCAATTGCTATCGAGGCCATGGAGTAATAATAAACCACGTCCGGCTGTTTCACTAACGATTATTTTACGAGAGGGTGTTTCCTTGCTTGGGAATAGTTTGTTTTACCATAAAGCTTACTTTTAGCTTATTTAGTTACCTACCCATGCCATGCAGTTAAATAGTAAGGTTGTATTGTCCACTTGTCCCCAATTCCTACATTTATGACAAAAACGAAAAAAAAAAACACTTTGCCACAATTTTGCTTGTTTGTTATTTGTCACTTAAGATTATAGTCTTGAGAATTCAAATGTCTTTGGGTCTTAGATTCCACGTACCATTTTTTTTAATTTGTCGCATGAAGTTATTAACCAGCGAGTTAACGTTGTCCTGTCAGTGCGTATAAACCACATTTAAGGGAGTGCATTCTCAGCTACTCGTTTGCGTCGTAGAATGAGAGAGGTCGTAGAGTATGGCAAACGAAAGCAATCCCAGAGAAACAGCGGCAATTTCAAAAAACCTGCATCTTTTTACACTGACTGTACACTTGAATAAACGAAGTTGATATTATTTGATTTTCTGAGCTTTTCACATCAGTGTTGGAGTATCAACTCCGTTAATTCTGTTTACAGTCAGTGTTAACAGCTACAGCGGGGGTGATTATCTTAACACAGCGCTGCGTCGATCTTAAAGGTGAAGTTTTATCTGGCAAGTTTAAACTGTCCCGTTGGAGCGTACAAAACACATTTTAGCGCGTGCCTTCTCAATTAGGCAGCTTTATACGACACGGAACTCGACCCACCTGCTTGCTGCCTAATTGAGAAAGCACGCGCTAAAATGTGTTTTGTACGCTCCGACGGGACTTTTGATAAAATTTAGATAAAATTTCAACTTTAAGATCGGCACAGCGCTGTGTTGCGAGAATCAACCCCCAGGTTTTTTGAAATTGCCGATGTTTTTTTGTATAGCTTTCGTTTGCCTAACTCTATGGCTTCGCTCACGCAATCTAGCGTTCGACAGATGGCCGTTTTAAGAGAAAAACACCTCAGCTCTTTGGGTCAGTCGCCATTAGACACGTTTTTCTGCTTAACCATGCATGCTATTTTTATTTTACATTATTTTTTAATTTTATGCTAGGCTAAAAATTATGACTGTCACAAGCAATATAAAAAAAAGACTGTTAAGTCTTTTGCTAAGTATTTTCTCAGCAGTGGTCTTCTCTTGGACTTAAATGGCTTCCTATTCGTTTGTTTCTTTTATATTTTTCTGTACGACCCACAATCCCCCGAGCACTTAAAACATATTTTTTAATTTCTGGGTTCCACTCACAATCGTCAGCTACGATCCACTGACAATCTCACACTGTCTATCCCTCTTTCTTTCTATAACCGAACTGGTTTTATGTCCACCTCTTTCACCCTTCAAACAGCACGATTTTGGAACGACCTTCCCCTTAAAATCAAGCAAGCTCCAAACAAAGAAAGAAAAAGAAAGTTCGCGAATTTCTTAGCAGGTATAAAGATATTATGATTGTGTTATCTGTATTAATTTTTGCTTATCCTCATATATATTACACATTTATATTAAATATGTTCGTATTTTTTTTCCAGCACAATATTATGTGTTTATATTATTATAGCTTATTGATACTTATGTAAGTGTATGTGTATTAGTTACACCTTATGTTGCACCGAAATTACAATCTCTGCTTTGCCCAAAGGTCAACTGGTAGAGAATGCCTTACGGCATTAAGTTCGCCTTTTGTATACTAAGTGTATTTTTTTGTGCAATAAAGATTAAATAAATTTAATAATAAATAAATGGAAGCGCTGGTACATATTTCACGTGTAAGAGTGCACGTACTTCAGAATACTGTGAACTTACTAAATAAAAATCCTTTATATTTTTATATGGGTTTTTTTTTTAATTATAATAACTTTTAAGCTCGAAAACGTTGTTTATTTTTTCAGTAGGGAATCTGCTCTAAAAGATAGCAGTCGGGTCGCGTTGTTCGAACCCCATTGACATGCAACGATAGTAATTATTATAAAGAGCTGGGTACACATTTGAGGTGCAGTAATCGTGAAAGTATACAAATAAATAAATAAATAATAAACAACACAGGACAATGTCACACAAATTGACCTAGTCCTAAACATACTTACATAGATAAATATTTACTTAAATACATAGAAAACATCCAAGACTCAGGAACAAATACTCATGCTCATCACACAAATATCTGCCCTTACCGGGATTTGAACCAGGATCCCTAGCTTCGAAGGCAGGGTCAGTACCAACTAGACTAGCGTCTCGTCAAATATGACGAGTAACCATGCATTTACTGCAGTATTTAATATTACGCGTAAGAACACATCCGCATGCGATTTCAATCGTAATTATTTATTAATAAAAAACCCGGGCAAGAGCATGTCGGACCATGCTCAGTGTAGGGTTCCGAAGCCGTTAAGTACTACAAACATAAAATCAACAAGTAATAACTAATTTTCTATTTAAAGTCAATTAGCGCCGCTTTAGATGATTTTAGTAGGTATAAACACTTTAATCGCCTGTATCTAAAGAATTAATGATGTCTACTTAGTCGTGATAGTTTTCTTTTAAAATTCGATGCTCTTTCATTTAAGGGACACTTGAGTCTGACAAAAATTAGCGCTTTAAAGCTTAATATCTCATAAACGGATTACTTAATCAAAAAAAAGTTTTCACAAACCCGTAATATTTTTGAAAGACTTATCCAACAACACCCCACATTACAGGGTAGACGAGACAAAAAAAATACATCCCTACGTTACGTTTAGGGGAGATACTCTAAAAAAATAATTACGTTTTATTGTACCACTTTGTTGGCGTGACTAATATTCATATTCATGCCAAATTACTACTTTCTAGTACTAAGAGTCTCTGCGTTAGGCTGCGGAACGTCGGACAGACGGACGGACGGATGGACGGACATGGCGAAACTATAAGGGTGCCTAGTTTGCATACGGAACCCTAAAAACAGACACAGACAAAAACATACTTTTTTTTAAAGTAGACTACATCATGAAGCAGATCAAATATATTTTTTGACAGCGGTGGTGTATATTAATATATTATATTATTCTCTTTAGTATCGTACAAGTCTTTGAAGTAAAAAAGTTCGCTGATAACTTCACGGTTCGGTTCTTCTTTATTTGCTTAAAGTAAATCTTACTTTCATTTTTCCTTCCCTTCCGCATTTTTATTTTTTTCAGCGATTTAAATAAAATTAAACTCTTTTATAAAAGTGTTTAATTTATTTACATACATACATAACGACACGCCTTTATTCCCAGAGTGGGGTAGGCAGAGGTACAGAATACCAACAACTCTAAACTTGTTGATAATTCTGTAGCCACATTTTGCATAAACAGGCTAAGATGACATTTACCAGTGTATTAGTGTCAGGTCGCAAGCCTAAGCCTAAGAGTACTACAAGCCTTTATTCCCTTAGTCGACACTCACGACATCCACGGGAAGACATTGAGTGGCACTATTCTAACCCGGCAACAACAGGGGGGGGAGGTTTAATTTATTTTTTAAATTAAAAATAGTTTCATTCTTTTCTACTTTTAAATCAGCACGAAATAGCGTGCGGAGAGAGGTGATTCGAGCTCTATGTCATATAAGCTAAATTAATTGAGCGTACTCGCGCTAAAATGAATGTGTAAAATGTATTTTGTACGCTCTGGAGGGTTATTATGACTTAGCTTTGCAGTTCATTTTACAGTGAGTGTAAAATGAACTGCCTAGCTATTCCATAATAACCTCCTGGAGGAACTACGCCGATTAATATGAGCTCCGTCGAGTTAAAAAGTGATACGCAAGAGAATCACACCCTAGAAATTACATTTGAAAATTTATTTCATACAAGATAGCATGCAACTTTTAAAATTCAGGAGTTTTATATTAACCGAATTATTTTATATCCGTCAATCAAAAATGTTGAAAAATAATCTAGTGGCATTTTGTTAAGTTGTGCGTTAATTTTTAGAAATAAAAAGTAACAGACAAAATCCATAAGCCATTCTACTATTTTGGTGGTAGGCCTCCTCGTAATACGAATTGAAATAAATGTACTAACCCAAAAACACAGCCTGTATCGTGGGAATCAAAACATTAACGAGAGTATCGAAAACAGTGCGGCAAATAACAAACACATCAATAAAATCATGATTACGAAAACTTAAGTACGTATTCTTGTTTATACGACAGGTTTATAATATAACGACAGGTTTATTGTATGGGAAACTTGCACCTGATTTGTTCCACTTCCCTCTTTTACCATTTTATTATGCTGGACGTGAAATGATTGAATAGCTATGTCTTCAAAAACATTTTCAACAAACTCGAGACTAAAGCTTTATATGAAATATTATATTCCAAGCTCCGAGTCGGAAAGCTTTCACGGACGTTATCCACGTTCACGTTTTAGTCGATTCAACTACCCCTTTTAGCTCGGTGTTCAGTTTCCATCATTCGAAGCGCGAATCAGGCTTCTACAGCTAGACGGTGGTATTCAGATTAAGAAAGATACTTTTCAGGATTCCGAAGTCAAACTAGAAACGTTTATAGTTTCTGCAATGTCTATGTGTATGTCTGTCTGTTTGTCGGCCAGTATTTACAGAACTGAACTATTGTACCTACGTATAGATATTTATACCACGCACTACAGGATGAATCATCAAATAAATAAATATTTTTGGGGCACCCATACGTGTGTATTTTTTTCCATATACTGTCTGACGACAAGTGATATACTCGTATTGTTGGACGCTATTAAAAAACCAATATGTGTATATCATTATCAATGTTAAGACTTGAAGGACCGTTTAGAATAATTATATTGATCCCTAAAAGTGCAATTTTATCTACAATTACGCGTCCCCACCCCCTTAGAACTGCAAATACAAATAATCTAAAAAAGATCTTTAAAGAATACAAATAATTTAATTAATTGCAAAGGATAATAACGAGTATCAAGACTAAGTATAATTGATTGATTCTTGGACCTAGGCACTAAAAATCATCTAAAATAGCACCAAATACACATAACGTCACGCCTCCATTCCCAGAGTGGGGTAGGCAGAGCAACAGAACACCAACAACTCTAAACTTGTTGATAATTCTGTAACCACATTTTGCATAGTCAGGCTAAGATGTTTACCAGTGTAGGTATTAGTGACAGGTTGTAAGCCCATCGCCTAACAGTACTACAAGCCTTTATTCCCTTAGTCGCCTCTTACGACATCCACGGGAAGACATGGAGTGGCATTATAAAGATTTTTCAAATTATTTTCTATTCTATTTTTTTTCCGGCATTGATAAGGCAAACAAGCACACACCACCTGATGTTAAGTTGAAACTGTGACCCATAGACATTCGAATTCCTAAGACTGCAATCCTAAAACTGCAAACGCGTTGCCAACCCTGAGGACTAAGATGGAATGCCTCTATGCTAGTAATTTCACCGGCTTTCACTCTAAAAGGATCATGTATATTTTTTTTATTTTATTTGAGGCAGGTTTTTGTGATTAGTAACGGCGCCGGAACCCTACTACGACCTTGGTCCGACATGTTCTTATCCGGTTTTATTTAAACTATCGCAGTTTATATTCAAAACATAAAAATATAAGAAATGGATTTTGGCAGCAGATGAGTTCCCTTTATTTCGACGATATTGCAATCGTTATAATCATAGGTTAAGTAAAATCTGCGGGTAGGTTGAGAGTTAAGGACAGCCAAAACCGTACTGGTCTACCCTCTTTCTTGTTAGTTTACATTCACCAGTTTAACCAGTACCGGAACTAACTCGAGAATAAACTTGACATAAGCACTCACAGTATTCCAATGGTAATTAATGAATTGTACGACTATAAACAAAAAAATATGTGTTCATTATGTTAAACATCTTAGCCTATTTGTGCAAAATGTAGGAATGTAGGCGTGATGTTATGTATGTATTGAACAAGATCGTCGAAATATCGGGAAATCATAAATTGATTCGAACCATGCGGTAAGAACCGCGGTTAAAGATACTTTACCGTATGTTAAAAATTTCTGACTTGTTGTGGCAAGGTAAAGGTCATTCGTCACTGTCACTTATTTAAAAAAGTCACAAAAAGGCAATGTTGAAAGCTTACAGCTCAAAATATTCTTTTAAAATCTAATAGGAAATAAGTATTCACCGACAAATAGCTGTGGTTATTTCCCGGAAAATTGCTAAAATCAAGTCACCAGACGGGCATATTGCTCGTAGAAATACGACGACCGCGTCGAAATGGTTCGCCTCTACCTAAATGAAGCGCGGCGCTACAACAAGGAGGAAGGTGGATTATCTTTTCAAGATATGGCAATATACAGAGAAATAAGAAAAGGGTGTTCAATTCGCCGGCAAACTGCTTAGTAGTTTGGAGAATCTTTAATTTATTTGAAAGTGTATTCTTCTGAAATAAAATAAATGACAAGCCATAAGACCTCCAGCCATGTTATTCTCATAAGCGCATCACTTATTAACTCGACCCAGCTTTTGTTAACCGGCGCGTTTAAGTTGTCCCGTCAGAGCGTATAAAACACATCTTAGAGTGTGCATTCTCAAATAGGTAGCACGCTTCGACACTCAGATCACGCAAGCATCACTTCACCTATCACATCACGGAATTCTAGTTTAATGTCGAACGAACGGTGAGTCGATAAACTGACATTAGTTTGACATTACTGCGTCGAGTTGAATGCGTTTCCTGAATTTTATAAAGCAGGCAGCACAAGTACCGTGGTGCTTTTGTCGGAATGGTTAATAATAAATATTTCTAGTATTTAATGCAATCAATTCGTATATGAACGGATACAAATAATAAAAATAATTAAGTAGACTTATGTATTCGTACTTAATTTTGTTTGTTAGAGGTAGTTAAGTATATTTCAAAAATTGCCACATGACTAGTCTGTCTGTGGCATGTCACTTAGCCTACCTACCTCATTGAACTGACAGAAGCGACTTTTTTGATCAAAATCCGATCAAATTACTCTACCTAGATTTGTTTACGAAGTTTTTGTTATTATGATTGATGAAGCCATCTTTTAAATTATAGAACCTATGCTCTCCATCGAGTACGCCTTTCAGTGAAGTTTCTAATAATTATAATTTGACTGAGACAGACTGAGATTATGAGTAACATTGGCAAAATTGTGTCAACCAACGAACAGTTGCAGTTTCATTATAACAGAAGAAGGGTTCTAAACTCTCCCAAATACTAGAACCCCGAACGAAGTCTTGAGTGCAACGTTAACGTGCAAAATAGCCGGATATTAGCTACCAAATTTTTTACATAATAATATCCTAGAAATGAACGTACTTACCTACCCTGTAGGTAAGTGTCGACGAAATACGCTTGGTCATGCGTGTAATGGTGGGACACTTGGCGAAGAAAATGTGGGTTTTCTTGAAAGATCCGCTGAACAATAATTCTCGTATAATTATTGCCCATATGCAGTAAACTTAGGATAAGTCGCTACTATGACATTTCCAAAGTTTATTATTATGTAAACCAACTTGAATAAAGAATATTCTGATTCTGATTCATATCTAAATTCTCTTTCTAATGATGTCCCTAGACCTACCGACTTGAAATCATTGTTACCTCTTATATTGTACCTATATCCCTGGTAAATAAGTATTTTATTTCTTTATATATTACAGTCAAACCTGTTAACTTTGAACATTAAGTGGGGTTTTAGTAAAAATACCTGTTGTTCTCAAGTAGGTTTATTAAGTTCTGAACACCATCTTTTTCTGTCATGCTGTCACACATGCATGACCCGAACCCATGACAGCTAATACAACAACTGGGTAACTTTGAGCGGCCTGAAAATGGTTTTTGCCAAGTTGATTAATCTCATTCCCCTTTCACCTTTTCACCACTCAAAAATACCTACTTATACGGTCAATTTTATTTCAAGCATTAAATGGATGCTACCAAAGTAGTCAAAGTTACTGGGTGTGACTGTAATGACAATACCTAATAATTTTCTTATCTCAATATTGTCTTATCATTTATAAAATAGACGGTTTTTTTTTCATATTGCAGTCCGTTTGAAAGATATTAAGGAAACTGTCAGAAAATCCCAGGCTCAGAGTAGCGCCTTAAGAAATACCGAAATACCTGTATTTAATTTTATTGTATGATTGTAGGTAACAATAATACATTATACAGGTGTCAAGTACATTTTGTGAGTGCATCACTACTATCTGGTTCACTAATGTTTCACCTAAAAACGTTTCACCAAATTATTCATTTGACAAACTATTCATTTGGCAAACCCCTGTTTTTTCTGAAACTGTAAATATTTCAGGATTTTTATAAAACTAACCTAACCTAACCTATAGGGTTTTACACGATAGTCCTGAAATAAATTCTGAAGTATTTACAGTTTCAGAAAAAACAGGGGTTTGCCAAATGAATAGTTTTGAAACATTTTTTGGTGAAATGACAGGATATGCTACTATATATGGCATACAATAATTTAAAGAAGTAAATAAAAAATACTTATAAAACTTAGATACTTATAACAATCATTATTTTTTATTAGAAAATAATTAACATTATAACTGTTGTTTTCTTTACAACATAAAAAATCTTTTAGCCTTTGTATTTAGGTACAAATTAATGTCTAATAATCATTAAAAAATATAACTATTTATAGGTCAGCTCTTCTCAAAAGTCAAACTCAAAACTGTTTTTTAAAAGCCATATATGTACACAATTCTTAAATTTGTACAAATCATTCTAGGTGCTTTTGCCACAATCAAAGCAAATATAAAAAATCTTGTATGTTTTGTGTCCAAATAACAAGTTACATTAACACATTTACTAGGTCCCCTTTCACAAAAGCTAACTTGTATGTATAACAAGCAGAAGTCTCTTTAGTTTTATTTTTGTAATGAGTTTTGAATTGTGGTTAATGTTTGTGGTAAAAATTAAATGTTTGGGACTCTATAGCACATGAATGGCTGAAATTTTATACAGACCTGTCAGAAACACATCATTAGCCCTAAAAGATCTTGTGAAATTATTTTATACACATTTTTCCTTCACTGTAAAGTCCTGTACCACCATACTACAAGAATGATAAATTTATTGAATTTCTTATATTTCTAATAACAAATGTTACAGTTTTCAATAACAATACTGGTGGTTCCGGAGGGAATAATAAAGTAATTATGAGTATGCCAATTTACCTTATCAAATAAAATGAAACAGCCATATTTTAATTACATGTTTTATTCAATACATCCAACTTTCATTTCCTTAGGTTAGAGGCTAGTTAGTTTCTTGATTATTTTGTACGACAACAATGTTATCCATAGTAGAACAGGCAAGTATAACTGACAGTTTGTACTATGCACAATGTGAACCTGAAATCATAAGATGCAAAAAATTATGACAAGATTTTGTAATGTGTTTGCAACTTACAACCTTAAAGATAAATGTTTTTGTTCATTGTTGTAACTTTATTATATTAACTACCCATTTATCTTAAAAGTTATCTGGAATCTCCTCTAAGCTGTTGCAAAAAATGAATCTCAGCAGCCAGAAAATGAACCCTTAAGACTCTAAATTCAAATTTTAATGCTTCAATTAAAGTTTCTCACGGGATATGAAGAGTTAAAGACTTGAATAATGATCGAAAACCATCTCATAGGTCTGACTTTTTAGATTTCCATGTATTAATACTATTTATTGTCTGACAGTAGAAACTACTGTTAACTCTGTTTAAACAGTATTTTTTATTAATATTATTTCTACCATCTGATCCTATTCACAGAATCACCACCAAATTCAGAATGTCTTTCCAGACATACTATCCTATTTCCCCTATATGAAGCACAGACTAATAAGAGACTATGTACCCTTAGAATAATAAGATATAGAAACCTAGTCAACGCACCAGTGTGATGCCACTCAACAAACTAGACCAAATTTGGTCTACCAGTACGACGTTATTTATGCACTTATGTGATGGTTTTGATGCGACTGTCGTCGTTCGAACTTACGAAATATAGGTACGTATCATCTATAGATTGTTGGGCAAAAACAAGGAATTTGGCATCTATTGCTTTGATAGCCTGTAGCAGTTAAACGGCTAAGGGATTTGCCCACCTGCCAAGTCGTACGTTACAATAAATTCATTAAGATTAATAAGGTATTGCTGTATTTTTTCTCTAGGTAAGATAGATAGGTACTAGGTTTCTTACAAGATTACTTGTAGATGGTAATGGTAAGTTCTATTCTACCGTAGGCGCTGACGTGACGTCTGACTCACGTGACCGACCGGCACTGAGCTTGGTCCATAGACAAGATATGCTTTTTTTAAAGGATTTTATGGCCTGGTTGCAGAGGACCTTTAAGCCATCTTTATTGAGACAAGATAGGTAACGTTCCTTATACTTGTGGAAGTTGCCGCGATTGAACAACGAAGGGCACCTATGCCCTAAATATCATTGGCATTAAATATTTAATAGGTTCAACAAATTAAAGATTTACTTAACAATTACCTTACCATTACTACGAAATAAATTCAAAAGCGGCCAAGTGCGAGTCGGACTCGCCCATGAAGGGTTCCGTACACACTTTTTATATTTGAGTTGATTGAATGAAAGGTAAATTGCGGTTTACGATTTATGACGTATTAAAAAAAACTACTTACTAGATCTTACGGAGAAAATCACTAATGAAAGCCTAAAAGCTACCTAAAAGAGCGGTTCAATTATTTTAAATCTATTAGAGCGTCCCAAAACCTTCTCCTGTCAGTTCCTTTTTCTTCCTCTAAATTTTACACAAATTCTTTTACCATCAAGGCGATAAGGTTATGGAATGCTTTGCCTGTGGAGGTACGACGTGCTAAGTCTGTTGCCATTTTTAAAAGCAAGCTAAAGGATCATTTTCTGTCACTTCCGTAGTTTTTCTATTATCTCCCTTACTTTTTTTCTTTGTTATATCTCATGCTTCGTCTGTTGTCATTGTTTGGCTGTTTTTGGAGGATGTATGTATGTATATATTATATAGATGTATAATTATATGTATTTAGTATGTATTTATTCAACTATTTATTTTATGTATTTATATTTAGTATATTTATAAATAGTTCTAATTTCAAAATTGAAATAATTTAATTGTTTCGTGTAGTTATTTAGTTTGAGTTCTAAACGAATTAGTTTACACCCCCTGCCATGAATATGTGTCCTCAGTTACTTCTCTTACAAGGTTGTCTGGAAGAGATCGCTATTTAGCGGTAAGACCGCCTGTTGTATACCTATGATTTAAATGTACTGTTCCATGTTCTGTTTTTATTTTTTATTTTTGGTGTTCAATAAAGAGTATTTGTATTGTATTGTATTGTATTGAAGAAGTTTTGAGTAGGGTAAAGGAAACGAGAGATATCATTCACGCAATAGATAAAAGAAAAGGAACAATGATGGGACACATATTTAGACACGATAGCTTTATAATAAACATACTTAATAGAAGGATAGATAGAAGGAAGACGAGGCCCAGGAAGACCGAGAACCAATTATGTCAGGGAGATTCTAGAAAGAGTAGGAGCAAGCGGATACCAAGAAGTGAAAAACCTTGCACAAAAAAGAAATTAGTGGAGAGAACTACACCGACAAATCAATACGACTTGGGGGCCTTCAAAAAACGTGCTTACTCTTTTCTCAAGGGCCGGCGCAGCGCACTTGCAATTCCTCTGGTGTCGCAGGTGTCTATGGGTCGCGGTGATCGCTTACCATCAGGTGACCCACCTGCTCGTCTGCCCTTTTTCCATTTAAAAAAAAAAAAAAGATCCGCTCTTACATTTAATGATGATGAGATCTCGTTCAAACCAATTTTCGGTGGAAGATTGCATGGATTGCATTAATGTACATCATATATTTTTTTTAGTTTTATCATTCTATCCATAGATTTCCCATACGTATGGGTTAGATGAAAAAAAAAAACGAGTTTCAGTTCTAAGTACGGGGAACCCCCAAAATTTATTGTTTTTTCTATTTTTGTGTGAAAATCTTAATGCGGTTCACAGAATACATCTAGGTAAGGTAGGTACTTACCAAGTTTCAACAGTATATACTTCTTATAGTTTCGGGAAAAAGTTGCGACATACGGACGGACGTACAGACAGACATGACGAATCCATAAGGGTTCCGTTTTTTGCCATTTGGCTACGGAACCCTAAAAATAGGCGTGGCACTGTTGTATGCATCTCACGTAACGTCATTCTTTTTTACTACGGATGTCTGATTGTGTTAAATAAATATATTTTATATAATTTTTACCGTAACGTCAGGGAAACCTCTTAGTTAACCGTTTCTCAGTTTACCAAGTATATTAGGGTATATCATTCATTAGCACCAAGCATTACCCCGTTGATCGCCTATCTCTTTCTACCTTCGGCAGACTTTGACTTTTCGCCACGCAGTTTGCGACTAGCCAATTAATTTTTAGGTAGTGCAACAAGTCTAATGTCTTGCACGTAGAGACTAAAATAGCTTAAAGCCGTTCTATTAAACCTTGCCGAGGGAAACATGTAATGTTTGTGGTCTTGGAAGTCGAATTAATGCGGCGATTCACGAGGCAATTCTGTCGGTCAACTTTTAATTGATCAAGAAAAAACGATAACGAATTGCGTTCTCACGAATCGGACCGAACGGGCAGTTGCTTTAAAATGGCGTCAGAAATATACCTAAAAGAAATACTTATTTTAATTGACGGACTGAGACTTATTATGCGGAAGGAAATACTAAGAAAAAACGCAAATCTCTTTAATTTGACAACAACAATACTGTCACAACAGCTTAGATTAAAAATCGTTTTCGACTTGAACCTAAACGGATCGTTCTTTTTCACAGGGGCATTACTCTGAACTTTGAAATTAGAACTTCGGATCGCCCCGTCACTTTTTTGCGAATTATTTACGTTTTGGTAGCTCTTATTTACTTGACAGTAAAGGCGGCCGAGGTAAAAACAATACTCGATATTTTTTTACCGCGTTGAAACTTCGACTTTCTGACGTAGTGTATGCGTAGTTGTTTATAGGATATGTAATTACAACAAAAATAATTCAATTTTAATGATTACCGGATTTAAATAAGGCTGCAAAAATGACAAGTTGCATTGCGAATTGGTGCAGGACTCACACATATGCAAAACAAAGCGATATTTCTTCTTCTTTCTTTGCCCCCGCGGCGACTTGAACAGCTACTACCGCGGGGATATGGCGTTTCCACGTGAAGTGATTTCGCCAGTGTCAAGTAAGTACATATAATTATAAATCAATATAGCAATAAAACACAATCCAATCTTCTCTAGGAAGATTGGGGGCAACGTTGTACGGTGATTTGTAGGTCAGAGGTCAAGATAGTTTTAACCTCTGCACCACTGCGAGTCCACTTGAAACGAGAAGAAAGATGCCAGATACACGAAATAAGTCCAAGTCTTCAATCACTGTGCGACACAAAGGCGTAAAAAGTACAAATCACTATCAGAAAAGAACTTTGAACACCTAATTACCCAAAAATTAAAGTCTAGAACAAATCACACGTCCGCCATCTTTTAACGTTGCAAATGGCCCTCAAAGCGATATTTATTTTCATTAGTAAGTTATTGAAATTTAACCTTTTCAACGCCATGTCAAATACAAAAGACGTCACTCACACGCCAATATCAGAGCTAATATCAATCTTGCCTCATAGATACTCAGGTCTATTTTGCGCTGGCAACTATGACAGAAATATCCGTCAATGGCGTTGAAGCAGTGGTGGGGATATGTCAGTCAGTGGCGTTGGAAAGGTTAAATATTCCCATACTAAAATGTCATTCATGGGCGATGTTATCCAATATAGGTACCTTGAAAATTTTGAATTACAAGAAACTACTTCGAATGAATAGGAAATTAAATGACGTCTGGCTTGGGTGGAAGCAGTTCGTCGCGAATTGCGTTGCGAAAATTGGATGCCTAGCAAACATTGCAGGATTCGCAGCATCCATTTTGATGAATCATGGATGAATCGGATTATTTCATCTGAAGAACTGGATTAAAAAAGAAACTTTTTGTAGGACAAACTTAAATCTTTAATTTTAAAATATATTTCTTCATCCAAGATACAAAAACATATAGAAAATAATTCCCACGGGTGACCTATTCTAAATAAAACACACCGTGTAATTGAAGCCCTAATACCTACTGGTTACGAAAAATCGATTCTTAGCAAGCAAAATTCAAAGGAGACATCCAATCTTCTATACAAATGAAACGGGCCGCCAATAATTTTAAAAAAATATTTATATTTTGTCAATTTAATTTTAATTTATTGATCTTTTAGAAAATGAAATGATTTACTAGTTAAAAAGACTAAATGAAATATAAAATGGTCACATAATTTTAAAAATGGTAAAATCTGGAGAGGACAAAGTCAAAGGTCCAAACAAATGTCCAAACTTTGAAATGCTCTTTAGGGCGTGCATTCTCGAATTAAGACGGCTTACCTTACGCGACCAATGGATTGAGACACTTCTAAATGGGTCAAATTTATGTACTCACAGGCCAACCTTTTCTGGTTCGTTCACTAGATCGACCGACCGGTTTGCAAGAGAATAAGTAAGGGCCCTAATACACTGGTAAACATCTTAGCCTGATTGTGCAAAATGTGGTTACAGAATTATCAACAAGTTGTTTAGAGTTGTTGGTAATTCTGTAGCTCTGCCTACCCCACTCTGGGAATGAAGGTGTGAGTTTATGTATGTATGTAAAGGCGCACTGCATGTAATGTAGGTAGCCATTACACGCTCAACGAAGTGCTCGACTATACAATTATTACACTCTTAAAACTTCGCGAATATCTCAGTCGTAAGGCAGGGAGTCAACATGGATGACGTGGAGTTTGGAGTACTTGGCAGCTGCGGCCGTTGCGTTGTGCGCTCTTAAATATAATTATGGGCGTAACAAAGAGAAAAAAAAATGGTGTAAGTACCTACGCTGTCAATTCACCGGAATTTATAAAAACAACCGAAGTTAGCCGAGTGTGTAATAACTAATAAGTATCAAGTGGCTTGAATTTCGGGTCTTTTGACTCCGACCAAAAAACCGAAAAAACATAGAAGTCGCCCCAAGCGAGGCTAATAGCTAAGAAAAAAAGTAGGTATAGAGAAAATGGGAGGCCCTATTCGGAGTGAAATTGGCAGATTAGTGCGGCATTTCAAAAATGACGTTAAAGAGACAGCACTAAGTGTGCAGCGTCTTATAAGGTTGACCGTACTTTTTTTCATGATACCGTACGCGTACCTACCTACCTTATACTTTACCTCTTCCCTTCTACTTCTTGGCTCTCTCCCGGCGCCAGTCCATTTCCCCTTTCCCTACAAGAGTCTGACCGATGCGCGATGAGAGGTGTAACCAAAAAACCGGTCAAGTGCGAGTCGGACTCGCGCACCGAGGGTTCCGTACCACTGCACACTAGGTATTATTATTATTTGTTAAAGACATAACATTCAAATCGAAATATAATAACACCAACTGTGCGGCGGTAAGGAACCCTCGGTGCGCGAGTCCGACTCGCACTTGACCGGTTTTTAGTATTTCATTTTGCTGTTTTTCTTTAGGGTTTATAAGATAAGATAAGATAAGAAAAAGATAAGAAATGGTTTATTAAATAAAACAAAGTAAATAAACAACAATAACAAAAACATTTTAAAGAAGAATACTACAAACTAATAAACTTAAATCTAAAATTAACACCGAAATGGTTGCCACTCAGCATGGTGTCAGGCTTACTAGCAGAACAGAAAAGAGAGGAGAGCACTGCCAGTCCATCTCACTAGGTACTATTTAGTAAAACTAAAGGTTAAACTTAATAGTAATTATCACCGGGTTAAGCTAACACATTCAATCAATAACAGTAGGTAATAATTTGTTTACGTTTCTAGACGATTTTTCCAGAAGTATTTAAACATCAATAAGTCATTTTAAGTTTAAAAAACTAATGACAATTAGTTTAATGCAACTTTTGCTTTTTTTACCTTCGTCTTATCTCAATCCACTGTGCATATGATCCAGTAATGTACCTTTACACCTTTTCTATTTCATTACGTCGGCAACTAAAGGCGGCACACCAAACGCGCGTCAGACGCGACAGCGGCGCGTGGCAGGCGCGAAGCAGCTCGAACGCGTGCCCGCCGCTGGCACGCGTTACTTTTTGGTGTGACGGGATCAATTTGTTTTGTTCGTACTACAATTTGCGCGGGCACGCGTTCAAAGCGCGACGCGCCTGACACGCGTTTGTTGTGCCTGAGCCTTTAAAGTCACAGTGGGGACAACTAATACGAACATTATATGTTTTTATATACCTACATAAATCAATACTTAGATACAAAGAAAACATCCATGACTCAGGAACAAATATTCATGCTCACCACACAAATACATATTGGTCCTGGCCGGTACCATTATAATTGTAGGCAGGGTTACTACCAACCAACTACATAGATGTCCATCAATTTTATAGTGGATAATTTACTGAATTGGTTGTATGTCTTTGTATGGTGTACAATAAATTGTTTTGTATTGTATTGTATACTTTTGCAAAAGTAGAGTAACTAATCTTTAAGGTATTATTGATATTGATGATAATATACCTAAATAACCCGTTGTCCTGACAGACATGACTGGGTGGCGACTGTACCTGGGTCAATCAACTTTTTTTGTCCCTCATTGCTATGGTAACGTCACTTTGACAACTCTTTAAAACTATGATTTTAAAGCAAATAAATCCACCAAACATCAGTTTTTGTGAACATTACAAGGCCTATATTTGTATTATAATAGTTTAATAATAATGAGTACCTATTGAGTGACCGTTTTGTCTTTTTATATTAGGAAAAGTTAAAGTTACCTATGCGTTTTAGGTAAGACTATAATATTATTATACCTTAAAAGCCTGACCAAGAGAAAAGAATTACCAAACAACACTTTGTTGGTATTATATTATATTATACCACAAGCACAACACAACACAAGCCTATTTAGGGCTTAATTTGGGACTAGGTCAATTTATGTGACATTGTCCCGTGATATTATTATTATTATTATTATTATTATAAAACTTGTCCATTCTTTTTCTATTGATCAGGGTGGATACTATTAACCTGTTGAGTGTAAAATATTTGCAATGCAAAATTAAATCTAAAAATGTATTATGAATATTATGATATTTATGATGTACCTAACTGCCTTTTCAAATGATGAAATACTGTCATGAAAGAGTTTTAAAATTACTTAAATCCTAAACATCTTAAAGGCAATAATACATCACAAGACATACAATGGGTACAAGTGTGCGTGCCTCTCCGGCATACAACAGGTATACGGACAGATACAGCAATAGATATACGACGGGTACAAATGCCTCTCGGGCACACAAAAGGTTGAATTCAAGGAACCGGCCAGTAGGTACTAAAGAAGAAAGTAAACCAGTCATGACTTGTGAGTCATAACAAAGTATGCTGTTAAAAGTTTCATGTTTTTTTCTAATGCATTGCCAATCCCGAGGACTAAGAAGGAAAGCCTCTTTGCTAATGTGGAATTACAAGCATCGCGGCATTCCATGTAGTCCCCTTTAGGTTGTCTTATTTCCACACTGAAACTATGTGAAGACTGTTGCTGCCCAGTTGTGAGTGAAAGAATAAGATGGTGGTAGCAATCCAGACGGACCCTGCACTGCACAATTGACAGGTATTAAGGAACTACCAAGTCGTAACGAAACATAATAATCTTATTCCACTAAATGATAGTGAGATAATTTTCCTCACATTACCTCACATTTTCCGGCTGAGAATGCATCTAAATATAAAATATAACTTAGGTATACAACACAACTCTATAAACATTACTTTATGTAAGTGCTATGATCTTCATTATTTGGGACACTAGGTTTATCCACTGCAACACTTACACAAAACAAAATCTGAAATCAACATATACTTAATCTTTCTTATTTTTATAACGCCTTAGCAAAATATCAGCGATCACATATCACACCCTAAGATATTCGATGGGAAGTGAATCACACCACAAAATGTATTTAATACATGAATCTTTAAGTGACCTAACTTAAAGAAAAATGAAAAAACGAGAACCTAACCGAGTCCAAGTCCTACATCTTAAACTCTGATTTTTATTCCCACGGAATAAAACGTCAAATTAGATTCAGACCACCAACACGAGTTGAAAAATCTATAGAAAAAAATCGAAATTCCATCGAACAAACCTCAAACTGTTTGAACCCTTCTGCTTTATCTGTGACATGACAGCTGTCACAATCAAAGAAATCAAAACAAAAGTGCGGTTCTGCATGTTGTGAAATATTAATTTAGAGATGCCGGATTCCAGTAACCTTTGGGGAGGGAAGATGTCCGATTGGATAATGTCCGGTTTTTTTATATTGATTTCTCTTTACTGATTATATTTCACTCGCTGGACATTGGCGAAATTACTGCGGAACCGCTGTAGACCGCTATTAATATAAAAGAAGAAGAATTTAGAGATGCTAGTAAATGCGTCACTACGACGGTTTGCAGACTGCGACTTGGCCATGCGTGTACTTACACTAATACACCTGGTAAAGATACGGGTTAATGATAGCTCTCTCTGCGAATGTGGTCTAGATGAGGGATCAGTGGATCATATATTTTTTACCTATTCAAGAAGAAGTTGTTTCCTAAATATATTCCTCGACCCACGAACTTTAAATCCCTGTTAGGCCTTGTGCATACGCCGTTTATAAATATTTCATGGGAATTCATTAACCAGAATAACATTTGATTACAAGTTTTTCATCCTACTAACTTACTAATCATGTGTTATATATTGTCTGTCTTTTATTTTAGGTTAAGTGATCAACAGTTGTGCAGCATAAAATTCTATCTTTCTATGTATATGCAGCTAGCACGAGATCTTCCTACAAAATAGAGTCAATCTTACTAGCGTCTGTAAACTGTACCAACTTGACACAGAACAACCATGAGCTCACTGGACATAGGTGAAATACAAATAAAAACTACCATAAACAAAGAAAATTGAATTGTGATATATTAAATGCTTTCAGCTAAAGAAACGAAGATGCATACAACCATGATAAATATGTTACAGTATAAGCTTTTAGACACTATAATATAATATATTTATATATACAGTGTCCCAAAGTGTGACTTTGTTCCAGATATAGCAATTAAATAATAAATGAAATACTTAAAAATTATTAGAGACCTATCTCACAGAAATTGACCTAGTCCCAGACTAAGCTCTAGGCTTTGTACTATAGGTACTAGATAATGATATAAATGCTTATATAGAGGAAATAAATATCTAAATACATAGAAAACACCCAAGACTCAGAAACAGATACTCATACTTATCACACAAATATTTGCCCATACCGGGAATAAAACCCGGGGCTGCTAGCTTTGTAGGCAGGGTCACTACCAACTAGGCTAATGTGTCGTGCAATTAGTTCAAAATTATCTAACAAAAGACTGTAGCAAGATAAGGTTGGAAAAAATGCCCTCTTAAAATTATAAGCTGGTTTTTTTTCTTTAATAATATAAGGCTAATATTTCTGTAAGTGTAAAAATTTGTTTTTATAATTTTGTTATAAATTAATAATTCTGTAAGGCCAAGATGTTTACCAGTCTATTTGGTCACTAATTACAATTGGTTGCAGGGTTACAACCTGTCATGGTTCAACCCATCCAAACTTTACCATTTATAATATTAGTAGGAGGTTTTACCCGTCAGTTGATGAGTTCCAACTATCAAAGTGAGCTGAAATTTAGTTCTCATTCATAATGCAAACTCAATGACAAACTAATAATATCATGTGCGAGAATTAATCTAATAAAGTCTGTACAGAAAGACCGAAAGATGGTCGTACTCGTAGGATAGCTTAAGGTACTAACGCTATAATAGACGTTTATTAGTAATGCCTCGAGTAACCTTACCTTAAGCTTTAAAAATAAATTAAAGAAGTGGCTTGTGGAGCAGTCGTTCTATAGCTATAATGAGTTTCTTATTAAGAAATAATGTCTTATCTATTTATAAGTAGTAAGAATGAGGTGTAGTGTACGTAATTACCTAATAATTATTTTAGCAGTAAGATGACATGCAATGAACATTACCAGCAAATTATGATTATGATTATGATTAAAGTAGACCCATCTTATTATGTACCTACATGTATTTTTTTGACCTCGAAAAGCGCGGTTTCTTTTTTACATGTGATTGCCTGTTAAAAGTTGTGCATCTTATATTTAAGACTCTCATGTACATTTCTTCTCATTGATGTTATAAAAGTATTGGTGGACCTTAATAAATAAATAATATATAATGTTCCCTGAAAAATATGTTAATATTTCTTAATTTCTTAACCACGAAGTCTTTTCTTTCAGTAACAGTAACTTCCAGTAAAGTCAATACACAAGATTTCGCCACTATCACACACACACACACAACACAACACTTTTATTACTGTATACGGAGTCGAGAAATCCAGTGGATTTCATTTCACATTTTTTTCTTTTACACCCACCACAGCCACACAGTTATAAGGATATGTCTAACACAGCTGATTTTTTAGATGGCGGCCATTTTACGTCTCAGAACTCAGGGTACGTTTCCACTTAATCAAAGCTGAGTGAAGGAGCGAAAACGACCAATACAATTGTATAACACACACACACGCAGATAATTCGAACAATCTGATTGGTTATTTCCACTCTTCACCTTAGCTTCGTTTGAAGGAAATCGCTCCCTAAGCAACTCACCTGTGAACTCACCCGTCTACTAGAAGCTTTTAATCTGACAGCTAGAAGTGATGTCTTTGTCGATGTCTCGAACGTGTTGAAAAAGTTAAGAATTCCGTGATAGAAGTTACAAATAGTTCCGTCTTCGACAGTGAGCGCTAGTGTCGCTATTACCGTGCTACGCAATTATTACTTGGAAATTATGACATAAATAAGTACTATAACAGGTAAAATCGTTATGTATTAGGTAATTTTATTCGTATAGTACCGTAAAATGCTACAAACGTAATTTTAAAACTGTTTAGTAAATATATAAATAAGCTCTCATTTAGGGCAATGTGTGACGTCCTCGGTGTCAAACGTCATCTTTACATAAGTGATGTAAAAGGTGAGGCGAGAAGTGATATAACAAGTGAGTAGGTATGTTACATCGACGTTGAGATCGACAGTGCGCTGTGTTTTAAGAGAATCACCCCCCAGCTTAAGCATGATGATAGTGTCGTTGTACAGTAGCTTGTTATTTTATGATACGAATATTTTCATAAGTTTTTTTTGTTACATTATCAACTCAGGTAAGCTAAAGGGATAATAACTATTATAAAAATATTAGGAGTCTCATATCTCAGTCCCTTTCTCTATCTGAAAACTCGACAGTTTTTACGGTGAATAATACTCTGGTGTCGTATGTTTGACAATTATGGCGTAGTACCTATAGTACAAGTCTAGAGCTTAGTTTGAAACTAGGTCAATTGTCCCGTGATATTTATTATTTAATCTACAAACCAAATATTAAAGCAATGTTTAAAAACGTACAACCACCAAAAGGCTTACAACTAATAATACATTTTTTTTACTGAAATTTATTGTTTGATACGAAACACACAAAATTATTAATTAAATTGTGACATTACTAAGTCTAAACCTTGTGCTCTAAAGATAGATTTTAAATGTATTCTGTAACTCTTGAATATTGTTCAAGACATAATGCATCTGGCGTACAATATCAGGGGATTCCACATCGTTGGATTTTGACACAATACTCTGCTCCAACCAGCGCATACAATAGCAACGTGGTGCAACACGAGCGATCCTGTGGTCTGTTGTAGACGTAACTTAACAGATAGATTAGGTTTTACATTCTAAAGTTAAAATATTTATTTTTGTCTGAAAAAAAACTAGTTCGATAACGATTTAAACCAAGAAAAGTAGTAAAAAATCTGACAAAAAGATTTCAAAACAAAAAACTTGGCTTTAGTAACCATTTGAAGGTAAAGTATCCAAAATCCATCTTTATGAAACACAATTCAGAATAATATTGTTGTATTGTAATCAAATAAATAATAATCACTGTTTAAATAGTACCTATTAATGTTATTGTAATAATTTTATTGTTTGTTTTGTCTTGCTATTGCGAAAATTATTACTCTGATAAGTTTTACTTATCTATATAATAAAAAATATTGCGCTAATTCTTTTTTTGTTGTGTTCGTTATCGTCACTAGAAAAAAATAAAAAACACCGGGAAAATCAAAAATTTGCAGCGAGGCGAAGCCGCTCACGGGTAGCTAGTATATTATAAATAAATTTAAATAAATAATTAAATAAATCCTAGTAAATTTCGGATTTTATTGGTTTGAAATCGTAAATATAATAAAAAATATATACCAGCCAGTTAAATGATCTGCAATCTGAATGCTAGTAAATAAGAAAGTCTAATAAGATAAATCATTTTCGCAATAGCAAGACAAAACAAACAATTATTACAATCAGTTAAGTAAAACTGAAAAATTTACCGGGGTCAAATAAACCGATGATCTTGACAAACAAAAAAAATAAAAAGAATATATGTAATGGGTACAAATACATGAAATAGTAGTCTTTTCATGTGCACTAGTTTCGGATTGGTGGCTTTGCCTATTTTGTTGGCTGTTATGTTGCACTGCGTATTTGTTATCAACAAGTCAGGACATAATTCTGGCTACATAAGTTTACATTATGTATTTACATTGATTATATTTGCACGATAATACTCGGAAATGTATAGACAATAATTGTCATGAATTATTTTATTGATCAATTCCAATAAGTTTTTGTTTAACATTATAGATAATCTATGAACGCTGATAAGCGCAATTTCATGCCATAATGATAACAAGTGCTTTGATAAGTATATACACAGTCCTCAATACATATTTAATTTATTGGATTATATTATAAGTGGTCCCGTGTGGTTGCCGGTTTAGAGCTGTCGCATGAGGCGACTAAGGGAATAAGGGCTTGTAGTACTGTTAGGCGATAGGCTTGCAACCTGTCACTAATGTACTAGTAAACTTCTTGGCCTGATTTTACTAAATGTGGTTACAGAATTATAAACAAGTGTATGTATTATAAGTGATAACCCTAGCACCTCAATTTTGCTCGCAATTTAGGAACCCTGATAATATTCAAGTGGTGTGGACGTTGAGCCGAGCGTTACTGTGGTCCACGCCACTTGAATATTCGACGCCGAATGCTCATTACACGCGAATGCTCTCAGTGGGGATGCTCCTTTATACAAACTTAAGCACGTCTTAGACACACGTAACATGATAGTTTTCTATGATACTACCTACCTACGAAACACATTTTAAATTATTGTCTAAGTTTCTAAAGTAACACGGAGTATCTGTAGGTACTAAATTACGTACGTGCTTTAAATATTTAGGCACATTGGCCAACGCAAATAGGTATGCCCGATACGATAATATAAAACTAGGCAATAGACGGATACCGCTTATTCAGTTAAGCTGAAATATTTCGATCTCGTCCCGCCATCTTCACTAAAGTGATTTAAAAGTTCTAGACAAACATGCCTGAACTAATAAAAAATAACCCTGAGCGTCCACACCCTTTCTCAAATTAATCGAGTGGAAATATGAATGTGGACTGCAGCCGACCGCGAGAGCTCTGTTATTTTGGACGATCACAAATGGATACGTATAGTTTCAACTGTTTATTAAATTTAACGTATTTAGAGCTAAGAAGAGAGGAGTATGATTATCGCCAACCTTCGCTGGTACAAGAAGCACCATAAGAAGAAAAAGAAGATCTAAGTAGTATCAAGTCTAATATAATAATGGAAAAGAGACAGTAATTAATGACTTTTAAATGTCATGCTGCAAAAAATATGCACTGAAAATATTAGAATCCGTAATTTTCAACTCTTAGCCGAATTGGCTGTTGGACATATTCAAATCCGAACCGTCACTGTCAGATAAATCAAAAATAAAATAAGTTTATGGATTTGGATGGAACCTGATTTGGTGTGAAACAGCCCTTGTTTGCTGAAATTTAGATTAACAAACTCATCCTCAAGAGAAAACTTTAATGGATTATAACACGGACTCTTGGGTTTTAGCTCCGACATCCGAGTATAATGCATACATGGCAAAGTTCCATGTCGATACTCGGTAATGTGCCGCAGCATAACTCCGAAGGCTCCCTTTGTTCCAACCACTCACGAAAGAATGAAGGAATATGGCTCATATTTTTCGAGCGCGTAATCAAATTTTATGCGGTTCTAACCAAAAGAGAAAGATTTTAGTAAAACGTGAATTACGGAGGGCAGGGAGGGTTCACGAATAGCTATATATTATATGCGCCTTAAATTAATTTTGGGAAGTGTTTTGGGTTCTTTGTTCGGTTCGAGAAAGACTACTTTATTCACACGTGCTATATCTACAATCTTACCTATCGATCTTTCGACTATGTTAAGTTCTAAGCCGAAATTTCAAAGAAATAATTAAACCATTTATGAGGTCACCAAAAATTCGTTGAATTACCTTTAAAAAAAAATGCAAACGTATCTGTGGTTTTAACTATTACATGTAATCATGTTTGGTAAGTTGTACTCTTGAGTAAACTTAACCCTAATGCATCCAGACATATTTCCCATTTAAATTTCTGTTTAAAATAAAGCTCGAGAATTTTCCCGGGAGAGTGTTCGAGTAAACTACATTTCATACCGGCTGGGTTTAAAGCAAAACCACAAAATTGAGTGGCTCAGTTAAGCGAGCAATATTACTTTATAGTAAATCAATGAAACTTTGTATGTTGGTAAATAACTATTGAATAACATTTTAGCAAAGGTGATTCTACAAAATCTGTGAGTATTGATGTTGAACAACTTGAAGGTTGTACTCGTAATTATATGGTAGTGAACCTACTTATTGTACTTTTTTTGTTTTATGGTTGGAAACTGTGTGTACCTACTCTGCTTATACTCAAGTCATGGATATAACGGAAAGAATAAATGTAGTTCCGTTAATCTGCTTAAAAATGATTAAACTCATAGCATTGTCTCAAACAGGGAAATTGTAGTTCGGATATCAATGTATGTTCATATCCAAAATAAGTTATGAAATCAAATAAAGTAGGTAAGTGCGTTAAAAATGCTTATTTTTTTTTGCTGTTGTAAGTGAAGTACTAGGAGTCAATAAACTCAGGGTAGTTGTCGTCAAAATTAAGCGAAGTAAGTCAAGGCCGCGTGTTGTAAACCTGAAGGCTTCACGAGTTGGTTTATGCGTACTATTTAAAGCAAGGTCATTGGCTTGTTAGTCAATGGGACAACACATTTATTCATTTACTTATTTCTGTTTGTAAGTTTACTTAAGGCATATTTGCCGGACTGACTAAGTACAAAGTAACTAGTAGGTTGAAATTTGGTTGGCTATAAAACGATTTAATTATGCGTGATCGTTTTAAATGTTGAGAAACCAAGAATCTTGCAAAAAAATAGTATCAATATAATAGTCACGACACGTTGTGTGTCAACACGTTGGCCTAGTGGGGAGTGACCCTGCCTCCGAATCCAACGGTCCTGGGTTCAAATCCCGACAAGGGCAGATATTTGTGTGATGAGCGCGAATATTTGTTCCTGAGGTTGGATGTTTTCTATCTATTTAAGTATGTATTTCTCTATTTAAGTATGTTTATCGTTGTCTAGTACCCATAGTACAAGCCTAAAGCTTAGTTTGGGACTAGGTCAATTTGTGTGAGATTGTCCCCCCCGATATTTATTAACATATCATGTTCCGTGTAGTTGCCGGGTTAGAATAGTGCCACTCCATGTCTTCCCGTGGATGTCGAAAGAGGCGACTAAGGGAATAAGGGCTTATACTTAGTACTGTTAGGCGATGGGCTTGCGACCTGTCACTAATACACTGGTAAACATCTTAGCCTGTTTGTGCAAAATGTGGTTACAGAAATATTTTTTGAGTTGTTGGTATTTCTATAGCTCTGCCTACCCCACTCTGGGAATTTTAATGGCAAGGAGAAGGCAAACGAGCAGTCAGGCCATCTGATGGTAAGAGGGTTCTCAGATCAGACTCACATTAATCTCAAGACTAAAATCTTAAGACAGCACAAAGTTACTTCGTAATTTCACCCCATACCGGAACATAACAATGCAAACACTGCTGTTTTGCGGTAGCTTGATAGATAAGATGGTGGTAGTGACCCGGACGGATCCTGCAAAAGGTCCTATCACCACTAACTTATTTTATCTTATACTCTTAACTAAAATATTCTAGGGGTAGGTGCGTCTACGAGGCAAGTACGACCAACCATCAATATCTCTTGGAGCGGTATTAATATACTGATCTTGAGTAAGGGACCCGTCTCAAGACACGTCAAAGTAAATGTCAAGTAAAAGAAAGCTGTCGATTCCGGCGCGTCTAGAGGTGAACATCTTATTTAAGACCAGTTTATTAATACAGCCCTTAAAGTTATGTCGTATTTTTAAACTTACGGAAGTATAAAGTTTAAAATATTAACAAAGGTAGAAAGAAGATTATTTAGATGACTTGACCCAACTATACGTTAGTACTGAATGGTATTTTTTTTGGTTTCGCAACTCCCATTCAGATATACTCATAATTCGATATTAAAATACTTGACGTAAAATCGTTTACATTCCCGATTTGCCCGAACTCACAAAACGCATAATTATGATTCTGTATAATTCAGCTGAAGATGAATAATTTATTTAAGATGCGACCTTGAAATTGCCTCGTGTTGCTTACAATAAAATATTTACATTTAAAAATAAAGTTTAAATACACAGAACGATAGTGTGGTTACCAGTGCAGTGTTTTTCCATATAGTAATACACACATACATACATAACGTCACGCCTTTATTCCCAGAGAGGGGTAGGCAGAGCAACAGAATACCAACTACTCTAAACTTGTTGATAATTCTGTAACCACATTTTGCATAGTCAGGCTAAGATGTTTACCAGTGTATTAGTGACAAGTTGCAAGGCCATCGCCTAACAGTACTACAATCCTATAGTAATAATTTTATAAAAAACCAACGTTCTGTTTAGGCTAAGCACAAGCCGCATGCCATGCATTAAATTAGCTTTAATACGGGCCAAAAGTTTCAAGACACATGCGAGTACCAGGCAAACATAAACATGAAGATATAACCTGCTGATGAAAATAAAGTTGCAGCTCAGCTCTCAGCGAAAACAAATATCGAACGTACACGCTTCCCCGTCGAAAGCCCTAAGGCTTTTATTTGTACTGCCGCTATTAACTTTGACGATTATTACTGAGTTTCGACTCACTTTTCGTGTCAACATGAAAAAGTTGATGAATTGTACCTTTTTTACATCCCTTAAAATCGTTGAATCGACGCGTTGACGAATTTTGTTAATAAAATTTCAACAATATGTTTGTAATTTTGAAAGCAGCCAAATAATTTAGAAATGACATCATAATAAATGTTTACGTTGGGATAATGGCTGAATGGTATTGAGAAATGACTCCTATGGGTCTCGTTATAAATGTTTTCAAGGGCCTACTTTTGCCGCAAATTTGTTGAATAATTTTGAAACCTTGAATTGTTATTTTGAGGTGATTTATTAGGTGTTTCACGATGAATTAGATAACGAGGTATTTATTAAAAGAATTATTTAATGCAATTGTCCTTCAATAAAACGAAAATATTTAAGCATAGCGAGAGCGAGTATTAGCGAAAAAATTACGTTTTTTTAAAAAAATATTGTGGTAAAATTTAAATTGTATTTCTTTCATAAATTGCAAAAAGACCTGCTGTGAGTCACAAGAGGAAAGAAAATATTTTTATTCATTTGATTAAAATTCAATTAAAAGAGAGAAAACATATATGACAGACCGAAATAACAAACGGAACAAAAGGAATAAATACTTAAATCTATGTATAGACAGTTTTGTAGTTAATAACGAGAAAGTATGTCACCATAATTCAGACTGTTTCATAATTTTGCACTGAGTCTAAATGGGTCCATGAGGGAATTGCATCTCGGTCTCTAAGAGTAAGTCGTGGATATAATATTCAAAACTTCATTGACTCAACTATATAATTATGTTGATCCTACTTCTTTTGTAATGGGAAAGGAAAGATACAAAACATGAAAGAAAACGATCGAAAAACATATTGGTTATTCCTATTTTCGTCAATAACTTTGATTAGGTTAGCCGTACATTAATTAAATTATGTGTGTTAAAATTTAAACGGGTTTCATCACGATAAAATACTCATAGTCACTTATTCTTTATATGTCTTAATAATTACATGTCATAATACTTATTCGATTTATCATATTTAGGTAATAAAAAAACCTCCGACTAAATAGTCCCTAAAAAAACCTCTAAAAAGTAAATAAAAAAACAAGTAGTGGTCCTAAAGGCTGTTTGTTTGGTAAGAAGATAGTTAACTGAATACTGACACTAACTAAACTGACACGTCGGGGACCGCTAAGTGTGTGTGTGTGTGTGTGTGTGTGTGTGTGTGTCTGTGGCAGGGGACCGCTAAGTAAATGAAATAACATAAAATACCCCAGCTGCTTAGTGGTCCCTGACGTGTCAGTTTAGTGAGTGTCAGTGTTCAGTTAACTATCTACTTATCAAACAATCAGGCTCTTAGGGCCACTGTTTTTTTTTTTTTACTTTTTGGAGGTTTTTTACAGACTATTTATTTAGACGGGGTTTTTTAAATTTCTTAATTATATTTCATTTACTTAGCGGTCGCCCGCCGTGTCAGTTAAGTTAGTGTCTGTGTTCAGTTAACTATCTACTTATCAAACAATCAGCCCTTAGGGCCACTATATACTTATTATGTTTTACTTTTTAGAGGTTTTTTACAGACTATTAAGCCGGGGGTTTTTTAAATTTCAATTTTTTTATTTATTTCACGATTTTTAAACTTCTCCATCTGAGTGTCTGTTTGTGGCATTGTAACTCCCAAACAGATGAGCGAATTTGGAAGCAAGCTTGAAATAAGGCTACATTAATCAGGATTGTTCTTAGCAAGATTTCATGAAAATTGGTTGGGCTGTTTAAGAGATATCAGTTTTTAACTTTTAACTCGGCTTTTAACCCCCAAAAAGCTCAATATCTCAATAGCGGCTAAACCGATTTTTATAAAACATGTCTAAGAACCACCAATAGAAAACCTGCTTTCATATGTAAAAAACCGCATTCAATCATCATTTAAGAGCTACGGTGCCACAGACAGACATAGACACACTTACACGTCAAACTTGTAACACCCCTCTTTTTGCGTCGGGGGTTAAAAAATTATAATTGAAAATTAAATGTAGGTTTCTAAAATAGGTATGAATATAAACTAGTAATAACACTAATAACATAAAGTTAGTCAGGTTTTCTTGAACACTTAGAAATTGAACATAAGTGTAGAATGTATGCTCGAGAAGCCACTTGTACGAGTATGTACAGTCGAAGTACAGGCGACAGTTTAATAATAAGTATTCGCCAATAAGTAATTTATACAGGCTGATTATGTTACGTATGTTGCGTAAGTTACGTCAACAAATCATATCATTATGTCTCTTGGCTGGAGCACCGCATAGAGATGCCAAGTAGCCCAACCCTTGTAGAAGGCTTGAATATTCTAGTGCTTTGCCCAGTAGGTAAATCTGCTTGTCATTATCATGGACAAGCTCTTGCTAAAGCTATTACAAATTAAACGTTGCAGATGTTGATAAAGGGTGTCTTTCATTTCATCGAAACATCTTTCATCAAATGTATTATTTCATGGAATTTTATTTCATCTAACGCTATTTTCTGCTGAAACCATAATGTTTTCAAGGTATCTTAAACATCTAACCTAACCTAACCTACGTAATTAATGTTTAAACTACTCTGAAAACATTATGAATTCAGCAGAATATAGCGTTCGATGAAATTATACATTTTATGAAGTGATGAGTTACCGTTGATGAATTATAGGATAAGCCCCGTGGACTATCTGGTTTACATGCAGTTTATCTTACCATAGAATCCTAAAGGTCCCATTATCAGACATAACAATAAGATACAAGAACACTCTTTTCTTAATGGCCGGCAATGCATACATGTTTCCTCTCCTGTTGTTGTATTGAAGGTGTCAATGGGCGATGGTGAGCACTTTACATCAGATGACACACTTGCTCGTCCTCTCCTAGCTTAAGTACAATATTTGATTTCACAAACAGCAAAGTGAACAATAAAATAGACTAAAACATAAAAGTCAGCCTTTGTACATGTAAAAAGGCAAAGTTTTCCCTTTAAGGGATCTTCTCCAGAAATAACTTCAATTTTACATTACCTCTAAAAATAGAACAAATACGTAATACTTTAACGTATTTTTTTTTGCAAATACTAGGAGCAGTATTCTGTTTTTCTTTTTAATATATTACTTTATTGATTCCGTAACGAGTTGAAATAGAATTTCAAGTACATAACAATATGGAATTGGATAAAAATGTAAATGAAGCCATACCAGCGGATAACGACGTTGAAAAGATGACGCATGGAGATAAACTATTTTGGCAAAAAATCGGTTTCGATAAACCCTTATACAATACTCAAAAGAATGTGACCCCTATTATAATAATGGCGAGGATGAGAAAAAAGCGTTATCTATAATGACGTTGTTATAATATTTGTCGTTTGGTATTATTTGAAACTAAACCATTGCTTTTAGGATGTGATCTTATTAGATGATGAAGATAAGTTAAACTTAGCAGGTAATGATGGTAATAATAATGTTCCATCATTGACATTTTCATTTACAGACATTGTGATGCTAAAACGACTTTAGTCAAAAATAGGTGAAATCTTAGCATATCACAATAGAAATACATAAACGCAATAATTATGATCACACTGTAACTGATGATAATGTCGCTTAGTTAAATCATAAATGTAAAAGAGATTTTGCAACCGTTTTCCATCCTTGTTTGCATATACAGCCAATTTTGAATAAAATTTGCATCTAGAGAGTCAGCTACCGCAACTTATGAGACGTTAACGATAAAAGTTACAAGCTTTTTGCTGATTTTATATTCATTTCAGCCCTGGCTTCGTTAAGAGTCAGCGTCACTAAAAAAAAAATATAGTCATTTTAATTTTTTCTTTAGCAACCGGAAGAATTAAAGGAATAAAATATGTTACTTAATATGAATTTATATGCAGAGTTAGCAGTTGTTGTAAATCTACAAGGTGTCTCTGACCATGGGGCTTTAAATGTATGGATCAATTCTACTCCTCAAATGGAACTCCTTTTGTTCTTTGAGTAGTAGAATCGATACCTACATTAAAAGCCCCATGGTCAGAGACACCCTGTATATAAAATATAGCTAATATTGCTGAACAACGAATAGATGCCAGATAAACAAAACCCTTGTAAACAAAACCCAGAAACTTAGGCAAGTAAGTAGTAATACGTACGTGCGTAAGACGACAACCAGTAAAAATGTTTGTTTTTGTTATTTTTTGGGTTTCTGTAAAAAAAGTTTGTCTTTCTTTCTTTCCTTTAATAGCCAAGATGCAAAGGCTGCTAACGTTTCTGTTTTCTATCGAGTCGAAATTTATAAAGTTGACGTGATCTGTCAGCGGCTTACGTCAATCTTATAGTTGTTTGATTTACGAAAATCGCAAATTTTGCGTTAAATGCGTCTCGACTAGGGCCTCTAAGCTGGGCCTCTATTCTACTGCGTTATTACGTAATCGCGTTTGACGTGTTTAAGAATCGTTTATGACTCGGCCGCCATTAGCCAATACAAGGGAAGTAATGCTTCGGCAAAGAGCATTACTGGGTGAATCAACTTTTAAGGTACTCCCCAATTTTGCGACATGTCTCACTATGTCACCTTAATTTGGTAGAATGCATTTTTTTTTTGATTTGGTCAATATATTGAATAAATCAGACAATTAAACTTACAATCTAGCTGACAATTTTAAAAATTCTTCTATGATTTACACAAATATATCAGGTAACGCAGGGGACGACGTTGTCCCCGAGTTTTGTATGAAAAACGTGCATTTTCCACTGCGTTACCATGTTTTTACAAAATTATAGAATTGGTTTATGATTATGAATAGTGAAATCCAAAAATCTGATTATCTAATTTTAACATGTGTAAGCCATTCTCACATATTCTAGTAAGTTTTTATTAGCGTGTAGAAAAGGAGGACTTTAAAAGTTGATTCACCCTACTGTACTTTATTAAGGAAACAGACGTCCAGAAAAGCCAATAAACTAGTAATGGTAGTGAAATACGAGAGTATTTTAATACTGCTGTGCTCTAAGGAGGCTTATTGCGGACTTTAATAAGAGATTTCTTTCATCTTGGCTTCTCGTACAATTTCACTATAAAATTAAAAGTGTATTAAGTTTTTACGTTTTTATAGTTGTTGTTTCATCTTACTTTGGGTTCTGGAAAAACGTATTAGGAGAAGTGAGAGTATTACTGTACGATGAAACCTTAGCCGTGCTCTAATTAGTAATATTAAACAAAACAGGAAAATAAACTGATATAACTTTTTTAAGCATACGTTTTGTATGATATAACTCGCGGTTTGATAGTAAACATTGAATTAATTTTCTAGTTTGTTAATTAGACAGAGTGTGCGATTACAGTGGTTGGTTAATTATGCTGTCGCAGCAGTCTCCTCGAGTAATTATTCGTAGAACACTTAATTTAGAAGCAATATGCGTCACTAACTGAATAGATATGGCAGAAACATATTCACCATCTTAGAAAACGTTACTACTATCAGTGTCATGTTATTAGTAGATTGAGTTCATATTTGCTGGTTGATAATGATGTTGGTTAGCTTATGAGTAACTACCTTAAAATCATGAATGTCAAATGGATTCAGTTCTTAGGCGATTCTTAAGCCAGGTTTAGAGTTGCAATAAAAACTACAGAAGTTTATTGCTGTCTTATTCTTACTTTTAAGTTACAAGACAACAAAATTGTGCTTCTTGCTCTACAACTGAAGTTAAAGTAACAAAGCAATAAACTTCTGCAATTTTTATTACCTGGCTTTAGGGACGTATTCAGCTCGCTTAGTTCAGTATAGTTATTTTCATAGTTCTATGTCATACGGTATTCTACTTGAGATAAAAGCAACTGATATACAGACTATATTCGTGTTAAAAAAGGGCCATTCATCCTATATATAAGAGCACTATTTAAATAAATTAATATTTTGACAACATGATCACAATTCATTTATGAGAATATAGTTTGTTATTAAAAACCACGACTATTTTATTTAGAACTGTGATACATAATTAGAATACAAAAAAAGTCATTAGAAAATTTGCAGGTAAATTAATTCATTTCTATACTTAATTACCCTGCGTAGGTACTTAAAGTTACCATTTTCAGTATTTAAAAATTAATTAAAAAGTCACTGATGTCTAAAGCTTGAAAGGTTGGAGGATTGTCTAACAGACAAAAATGTTTGGTCTGAACCAGATACCTAAATAACGTAATAGCTTAGTGATAAAAGAATTTTATTTCGTATTCATTGTTTAATATAATGCTAGATTAAGTTATATCATTGTCATAAGCAATATTAAAAAAAGACTAACTATTAAGTTTCTTGCGGCGTTTCTTCTTAGCAGTGGGCTCCTTGGGAAGCGTTAGTACAATTTTTGATGTGTAAAGTGGTGAGTGTGTAAGAAGTCAATGTGTCCTTAGGTCTAGTTAAATTTAAAAATATAACAATTAAAATATTTGATTAAATCTATACTAATATATAAAGCTGAAGAGTTTGTTTGTTTGTTTGCTTGAATGCGCTAATCTCTGAAACTACTGAACCGATTGAGATGATATTTGATATGGAGATAACTAAGGTCCCGGGGAAGGACAAAGGATACTTTTATCCCGAAAAATTGAACAGTTTCCGAGGGAATAGCGATAAACGAGGTATTTGACATCGAATATAATTATTTTCTAATATAATATTATATAACCAAGTAAAACTACAAAATACCCTTAAATTAATCTAGTTTGTTACACGGTGCTGTAGACTTTCTAAGGCAATAGAGCTGTTATTTCTTAGTGGTGTTTTGGGAGATATTTCTGCAATGTGACTCGTATTCGCTTCTGGGTAGTTTCATATTTCTATCTTAACAGCGTCCCATTTGTTTAAGTGGTATCCATGTCGACCTACATTCTATCCTCATTTTACAATGATGTGCTAAATTAGACATTTTAATAATTTGCATAAGGCACTCTTGTTTGCATTAGCATGAAATGCGTTCGAATGTTTTATAGCCGTACTTACAAACTGGTCTCGGCTGAGATGCCCATCTTGAGATACACCAAAGCAAACGTTAAGCCGTAGGAAACTGTTATTTCTGATGTGTGTTTGATCAAATATTAGAAACATGACCATAGGTTATTAAGTTCTCGGGAAGCAAAGCATGGCATTAAATATTACTAGACTATGCCTATCGCTTTTAGCTGTTAGTTTCACAAAAATGAAATTTGTTCCAATTACATGCTTGCACATTGTAAAGATTAAAAAAAATCACCTACCAGTCACATTTTATTTATATTAAAAACTGGGCAAGAGCATGTCGGACCATGCTCAGTGTAGGGTTCCGAAGCCGTTAAATACTACAAACATAAAAATCAACATTTAATAACTATTTTTCTATTTAAAGTTATTTATTGCCGTCTTCGATGATTATAGTAGGTATAAACACTTTAATTGTCTGTATCTCAAGAACCAATGATGTCTACTTAGTTGTGATAGTATTCCTTTTAAATTCACTACACAAAACAAAAATTAGCGCTTTAAAGCTTAATATTTCCTAAACGGATCCCTTAGTCATTTTTTTTTCATAAACCCGTAATATTTTTGAAAGACCTAACCAACGATACCACACTAAAGGGTAGATGAGAAAAAAAAGACATCCCCACGTTACGTGTAGGGGAGGTACATAATACTCGTACATCAAACAGCTTCCATTTAAGACTATTCTTAAAACATTCTAATCGCATTTCCCATATTTGAGTGAATGCTAAAAACAGAAGAAAAGTGTAACACAAAGAGTCTAGCTAGACTACTTTAGATCCACAACGAATCCTCAGTAGTATCTGATCATGGACAATAAGAAGAACTGTTCCCGCCTCGCGGATGCTTGGCAAAACGCCAGGACCAGCGGTGCACAAACACTTACCGTCAAATGCTTGAACATAAATTCAATGCCGATTTAGACTGCAGATTTAAATTTGTGATGAGCTTAATTGTACGTAATAACAGACGTGTAGACTTGTTATAAACTCTTAAAAACCTTTTCACTTAAGAATTTAACCCTAGTATAATTTTAAAAGCGGATACAGTCTGAATTTTAGGATTAACTTTTCATAGGAACTGAACAGCGGCCACATCGTATTTAAGTATGGTCACAACTCTTTGGATTTTGATTAACTTTTAAACGGTTTGCATAAATAGCAGTTTAAAACTAAAACTGGATGGCGAAGCTTTGCCTTTTAAAACGATTTGTTTTACGCGATTCTATCAGAAACTGATTTTGAAAACGATATGACTAACATAATTCACCGTAAGACTGGTGCGATCTATACAATATTACACACTATATTAGTGTACCTGTTGCCGTTATTAATATGGAGCAAAAACGGCAAAAAAGTCACGTTTGTTGTATTGGAGCCCCACTAAAATATTTATTTTATTCTGTTTGTACGAGTAGTATTTAGAAATACACTATCCGTGAAAATTTCAACTGTCTAGCTATCACGGTTCATGAGATACAGCCTGGCGACATACAAACAGACAGACAGACAGTGGAGTCTCAGTAATAAGGTCCCGTTTTTACCCTTTGGGTACGGAACCCTGAAGAACTGACGAAGCTTACGGTTTGATTCTTGTCTAGTTATATGCAATTTAAATTTTATAAGCAGCGTGAGTATTGAGCTTCTTTGTAAAGAGGTTTCTAGGAGAAGATATATTTAGCTATTTATGTCATTCAAATGTCAACAGTGATATCGCAAAGGCCATCCTTTAAGCGCCGACTGATTTTGCAAATTTAATTTTGATTGTAGTTCGAATCGTACTAGTTTTGCTTGGTGATAATTGTAACAAGTCCGGTAAGACACTTGAATACTTTGATGTCATAAAAATTTACAGCAGAACTCGGGAATGATAAAATGTCTCATACTCGTAAATTTTACAACTACGAACAAAACGTGATTCAGAAAAATGTCTGTTACTATAAAATTGGTGAATCAGATATGCGAAGATAAACTAACAATATACTTAAAGAGTCTGAAATGTTCTTTAGAAATGATGAGATTTTCCAATATAAAGATGTAGTTTCAGCGAATTTTACAATGGCAATGTTTAAATTTGCTGTAGTTTTATTATTTCCCACTAGTGATTAGTGGCCGAATAGGAGATAATCGGATTATAAAAATTGGATCACGGACCCACAATTGGGTTAATTCTATTGTTTGACATTTAATAGAATGGGAACTGAAATTTTTATGTAAATGGTTTTTGTTTACTCATATTCTCTTTACCTGGCCTTTTCATCACTGCGTATCAAGTATTTACTGTCTTAGGAAGAATGTATACTTGCACTTTTACCACTTTAGGTACTTACACCACAGTTCACACTTACTTTCTATTACTTTTTGCGCACTGCTTATAGTGATCTAGATATTTTCTATTGTTGTAAGTATTATTATTTCAATGTGTCTTTAAATCTGTTTTAGGCCTGCACAGTTCGGGACCAAACATCACAGGTAAACAAAAAACTATTCTAAACTTATGCGTTTCGCGTAAGCATTATGCTGAACGAATTCAAATGCTTTCTTCAATGTTATATTTAGAACATATTTATTGGTTATTTTAGTTTATATCTGGTGGTTAGTTTTACCTTTAAACGTTTTTAGTTTTTGTGTAATATTACGGTGATATGATATTTAAGTAATGTTTATCATCCCTTGAATTCCGCTTATCATCGTGACCTGAAGTTTAATTGTAACCCCAGCTTGCTCCAGAACAAGACCTTTTGTTTCTAATGAACCCACTTCATCCGGATATTGGAAAAATCTTTAGTTTGTGTCTATATCGAGTAGTATTAAGAATAGTTTTATATTTCAACGGTTTATGCATGTTTTTTACAAAAAAGAGTTGATTTATTTATTTACGGTTTTAAGTAAAGTGGCTATTTTTATTCGTAAATTACTTAAATGCATTTTATTTAGTAAAACATACATTTCTTGTTTAGCTCTGGCTTTTCAGTTCCGAATATTGTTATTGAATTTCTACCAAAGTCTTATCAGTTTCAACGTTTAATTATCATCATTTATAAATAATCATCATCATCATCATCATCATATCAGCCGAAAGACGTCCACTGCTGGACATAGGCCTCCCCCAAGGCTCTCCACTTAGACCGGTCTTGTGCCTTCCGCATCCATCGCGATCCCGCCATCCTTACGATGTCGTCGCTCCATCTTGTTGGAGGCCTACCAACAGCTCGTCTCCCGGTCCGTGGACGCCATTCGAGAACTTTCTGGCCCCATCGGCCATCAGTCCTGCGAGCAATGTGCCCCGCCCACTGCCACTTAAGTTTCGCTATTCTTCGGGCTATGTCGGTAACCTTAGTTCTACTGCGGATATCATCATTTCTGATTCTATCCCGCAGAGAAACCCCGAGCATAGCTCTCTCCATAGCCCTCTGAGTGACTCTGAGCTTTCTTATGAGGCCCATCGTTAGCGCCCACGTCTCAGATCCGTAAGTCATCACCGGCAACACACACTGGTCAAAGACTTTTGACTTCAAACACTGCGGTAATTTGGACGAAAAGACACTGCGAAGCTTCCCGAACGCTGCCCAGCCGAGTCGGATTCGACGAGTGACCTCTTTCTCGAAGTTGGACCTACCTAACTGGACCGTTTGTCCCAGGTATACATAGTCGTCAACAACTTCGAGTGCAGAGCCTCCGACAATCACGGGAGTTGGCACAACATGGACATTAGACATGACTTTCGTCTTGTCCATGTTCATTTTCAGGCCAACTTGGTCGGAAACTCTGCTATGAGGTCAGCGAGCATAGCACTGAGGTCCTCCATGGTTTCAGCCATGACTACGATATCGTCGGCAAATCGAAGGTGAGTGATGTACTCGCCATTAATGTTGATGCCTCGTCCTTTCCAGTCCAGAACCTTAAAAGCATCCTCCAATGCAGCGGTGAACAGCTTCGGAGATATCACATCCCCTTGTCTGACTCCTCGCTGCAGAGGAATAGGCTTTGTGCTCTGGTCCTGTAGTCGGACGGACATAGTGGCGTTTTCGTACAGACACTTCAACACTTCGATATATCGGTAGTCAACTTGGCACCGCTGGAGAGACTGCAGCACAGCCCAGGTCTCGATCGAATCGAAGGCTTTCTCGTAGTCCACAAATGCAAGGCAAAGAGGGAGGTTATACTCTTCAGTCTTCTGTATAACCTGCCGCAACGCATGTATGTGGTCTACGGTACTATAGCCTTTTCGGAAGCCGGCTTGTTCGGGAGGCTGGAAGTCGTCAAACCTGCGCGCGAGACGATTCGTGATGACTCTCGAAAACAGCTTGTAAACATGGCTCAGAAGTGAGATGGGTCTGTAATTCTTCAGCAAGGTGTTATCACCTTTTTTGAAGAAGAGCACCACCACACTTCTGTTCCATGCTTTTGGCGTTCTCCCTTCGTGGAGGACGGAACTAAACAGCGTCTGAAGGCCTTTAAGAACTGGTTTACCACCCGCCTTCAGGAGTTCGGCTGTAATTCCATCGTCACCTGGGGCCTTGCCATTCTTAAGCTGTTTGAGAGCCATACTAATCTCGTACAGGCTGACGTCCGGAATATCATCGGTATAGTGCCGGGTTAGTCTAGCCCTCGGGTCTTTGGCTAGATTTTCAACGGGTGTTCGGGTTGTCGTGTAGAGTTGCCCATAAAACCTCTCGATTTCCCCCAGTACCTCAGGCCTGGATGAAACGATCCTGCCGTCGTCGGTCTTCAGCTTCATCAATTGGATTTGGCCAACAGACAAATCTCTGGTAAAAACCTTAGAGCCCCTGTTACGCTCAATAGCCTCTTCAATACTTTTAGTATTAAATCGGCGTATATCGCGCTTCAGAGACTTTGATATCTGTCTGTTGAGCTGCCGATAGCGACAAGCATCACCAGAGGACTGCAAAACCATCTCGCGCCTAACCTCCATGAGCCTAAGGGTGGAGTCCGAGAGCTTCTTGGTTCTGGCACGGCGGATCTTAAAGTACTTAGACCCAACCGCATGGACAGCTTCCACGAACCCGTCGTTGAAATCGTCCACGTCACTTCCTAGGCATTCGAAACGGTTTTGGAGTTCGAGCTGGAAGCTCTCGGGGTTTTGGAGCTGGGCGGGTGCCGGGCGGAGCGTAGACTTCATCAGTCGAGACCTTTCAAGCTTGAACTGGATATTCAATGAGCCTCGTACCATACGGTGATCACTCCCGGTTTTAACCGCACTGATCACGGAGACATCATTGAATATGTGCTTCTTCGTCGACATGATAAAGTCTATCTCGTTCCTCGTTACACCATCATCGTTATAAATAATGATAACTTGAAACTTCCAAAATGCCGACCTTTCCGAAGCATTTGTTAAATTAATATCTACGTAACTACCTAAAAATAAACACCATTTCCGAGGTGCTCCTCAAAATACGGGAAAATGTATCCGATACAGAAAATAACTAAAGCTCTATGTAATAAATTTTTATGGAAAAATAGCTTTTCACGAGACGAGGAAACGCGTTCATGTCATGATTGTACTTTGTGACTGTTAGCTGCTTATCTATTTTTTCGGGGGTTTGTAAATGTATTCATGGATTACTAGCGTTATGTTGTAAACATAGTTCTTTATTGTTTACGCAGAATATTCCTGCAATGTTTATGCCCATTTTTATCTGGATGAAGACAAAATGCTGCTAAATTAATGAAACGATCTTCGTAAAATTTCTTTACCTTAAGACTTTGGCGATAAATATAAGAAACTCGCTTTCACCAGCAGCTTTGTCTTCGTTAATAGATTTTGCACTGTTATTTTGATAAAAAATATTTTACAACAAAAAATATAATTTAGCTGACTTGACTTAAAAAGGGGCAAATATATACAATTCCATAATCACATTGTCATAATCGTATCGGAGTATTTGCAGTGTAGGATATCGAAGATCAGAAAGCATTCCTTACAGTTTTGATTTGTCAAATACCGCCAATATTGGTGTAAAATATGGCATACTTATCTGTAGGAGTATACAATAGTCCTTTAAGGAGTAAGTCAATTTCATAAAGAAAATGTAATACCTACTGGTTGAAATAGCCACCGTAAACACTAAAGGCTTATAAGAACATATAGCAGGGTATTTGTAGGAAAAGTAATGTAGCCCTAATAACATCTTTCTCTTGTATTTGCAAGGCTTCGCAGGTGACGCCGCCCCCAATAGGCTTGCGTAAATAACGACATTTTCTCGTATTTTCGAATTCGATAGTGTTAAGGTCGCTACTAAATTGCCTCCTGTATACGAAACATCTTCTAGTAAAACAGGTGAGCGTATTTGTGTTTGGTTTTATAAGTTTTAAACCTTATAGAATTGGGGTAATGGAACGTTAAAAAAAAAATAACTGAGTGGATATTGTATTTTTTTTCTAATTATAGGTTTTTCATTAAATTATAAACGAATAGTATTTTATAAAGCAAATGCCCATATAAACTTAAAAATTTGCTAATATTGGCAAATTAATTTACACATGAAATGAAAAAGCCATTATTATTTCCAAATCAACAATGAAGTAAACAACGCAATGTTTAAGTTTCTGACAAGTGTCTGCACACTTTAGTGCTTTGTCACTTTAACGTCATGTTTGAATTACTGTTATAATCTGTCAAAGGCGTTTAAAGTGGCAAGGTGCAATCGGCATTACCGCTTTAACGCCTTTGACTGATTATTGCAGTAATTCAAACATGACGTTAAAGTGACAAAACACTATTGAGTGCAGTTATTTATAAGGCGGGGTGTATACAAGGTTATTAGTTATTGCATACAATTCCGTTAAGAGGTTATAGTAGACATCATTTGGAGTAAATTAAGTAATGTGCCAAAAATTATTAAATTCTGAGATATTGATCAATTTAAATTATATTTTGTTTATTTTCCCTTATATCAATGTCACGAAAAAATAATCATTACTGCTATAACCTCTTGACAGAAATGTATGCAATTGCCAATAACGCTGTATAGTTGAACCTAAACACAATAGTGAGTATAGTGACATCCGTATATATTTTGTACAACTGTAACCATGATTCAAACTTCTCTTTTACTTTCTTTTGTGTCTGCGTGGCTGTTATAAATCCGTCTAGACAGAGATCGATCAAAACCAAATCTACAGACACAAATAAATCTTACTCCTCCAAATTGAATATGAGGTCAAATAAAATTGCCTTTGCTCGTACAATTATATTACGGAAATTACTACCTGCTATCTCATTATCCACCAACCGATAATCAAATTTTGGTGCCAGGCATCGATTTTCCAGGAGCCTTTAATAATCCTAGCAGCAGTGACAACGTTCCATTATTTAAGGATTATTTTAGTGTTTTTAATCCACAATGTCACGCTTCTCATTTTACGTATACTGACGCCATAGTGCATATATTGTCATCGTGGGTTGAAACCTAAATCTTAGTCCTCTTAGGATTGCAATCTTGAGATGGCAGAGTTTTATGGATCTCAGGATCCACTTACCATCAGGAGGTCTGGGGTGCTCATTTGTCTTCTCCCTTATCATAGTGGTCCTGCCCTGACCTACCACTATTTTACCTTTAACTAACCTCCAACCAGTAGCGTACAGAATATTTTTTTCCGATGTGGGGATAAGGCTACCGCTGAAATTACTAGCTTAGAGGCATGCCACCTTAGGCCTCAAGGTTAGCAATGCAATTGAAATCTTATTATAATATTGCAGTCTTGTGATTCAATTTAGTCTTCAGAGTGCAAATGTCTATGTTGCCGTGATACCTAAGAAGGCGGTTTACTGAATATTAATAGTAAAAGCATTATAAATCTAATGTGCTTACAATAGAGTTTAGAATGCTTTGAGTACTATATTGCAGCTAGCTGACTTTTAACGTTACTTATATTATAAACGTGCAATAACCGTGGGGTAGCTTATGCCATGCTTTGTCCTTATCTGTAATTTTGACATTAAAATTTGCATCTGACATAAATTGACAAAGCATGGCATAAGCTTTTTCCACGTTTATAAGTAAGGGGGTATGAGTCTCAAATCCAATTTACCATCTGGTGGTATGTACTGCTTTGCCTTCTCCTTGGCAATAAAAAAGCATTTAAAACACTATATTTTCTCAAGCAGTGTTCTCTAGACCGAAGCATAGGAAATTTCACTACATTTGTTATGTCAGAATCGCGAAAACATTTTGCTCCCGCTATCTTGTTGTTATCCGCCAGGTGGGCCAAAGTACTGCACTTCTAATTCTACATAACATTTTTGGGGCATGTAACTTGCCACTTACAAGCGACCTTTAGCAAGAAAGGGTCCGGATATTCAGATGTTTTGTAAAATAGCGCGACTTTAACAATATCACGTACTGACTTGGTTGCTTACCATTTTTACATAGGGCTCGTAACCCGGATCCAGGATTTTATAGGTCACGTTATTGGAACAAATGCAATTGGCCCCTATAAACCTTGCAATGAAATCAAAAGTTCTACACGTGCAGTAACACTAAAGCTTAATTATGTAACGGGTCAAGGGATGTTGCACTTTCATGGTAGTACAAGCAATTTATAAGTTTTTTTTCGGAGTATCTTTGTTTTGACTTTTGAAGTACATAAGCTTTGCCTTTGAATAAGTTTTAATCACCGATGATGATGATGATGATCGATGAAGAAGATCTGATTCGTCAGGTCATATTTCAAAAGACAAATTGAATAATCTACAAATTAAGATACGTAATGTTAAAGACACGCAGTTATCTAGCAGCGAATTGTGTGTAGAACTTACAAATAGAACGGATATGTCTGAATAGTTTCGAAAACTGTAAACATGGGGTTGGTAACCTTCAAATGCGGGAGCGTCTGGTTTTAAAGCGTTTCAGATCGTGTTGTTTTAAATTCTAAGGGGATATAAAATCGGTAAAACATATTACTGATAACTTAGAAAATAAAGATGGATTAAATATGGTTATGTTTCTTCTAAATTTTTCAAACATCGATGTTTTTATTTCTACTTCCAACCCTTAATCGTGCTACTGGCATATTTATTTTATTATTATTTTATGCACTTATGGTAAGTAACAAAGATTTTGCATGAGTTTCAGTATCTCATCTATGGAAGTTCTCTCAGTTTTGTAATTTCTTGAGTATTCCTTCCTACTGAGTTCACGGTTTCTTTGTTACTAACCAAAGGATGCTGTTCAAGATTATAAAGAATGTAAAATACTAAATATAGGTAAATAATATTCTCTAAAGTAATTATTTTAAAAGTTAATGTTGTTTTCTTATTTACTGCCTAAATTGACTTTCATTAGGATGGCATCATGCCTGGTTTAAAAGTCTAATAAGTAGGTACAAAGGGAAATACTCATAATGATTTAGCCTCTTGTTCATAAACGCTAAACAGCTAAAGTGTGCTTAAAATATGCTTTGTCCTTATTTGTCATGTCACGCACGCTTTTATCTTAAATGGGTTAACAGTACGTTAATAAAGAAGGGTGTTACTCTTTTGAAATAAGTTTTCATGATAAAAACGATGTTGTCATTATTTTTAAATTAAATTCCACGCTTTGATTGCTGCTGTCACCGAAAAACAAATAGATCGAACACCCGGCAAAAAGGTCATCCGGAAACAAAAATCTATTTCTCGCTACTCACCCCCCCAATTCCGTTTGGAAAACTGGAACGAGTGACGGTTGACCGATTAATTATTCGTTCACTAGCGAAGCGCCGACCGTCGTCGTCTGCGGCACGCGACCGCATCGATTGCCGATAGTGTTACGTAACTGAGTTAGAGTTCTCACGAGATTCTTGAAATAGTCAAACACTCGACGACCGGATTTATGAGAATTGCTTGACTGTCACAACGGTCGTACGATTTTCAATCTGAAGTGACGCCAGTGATTCTGTCGCTTAAATCAGGGACTGGTAGTGGTTTTTATACGATGAACGGTCGCGTTTGTTTTTCGATATGCTTAAATTACATCAGATTCTGTTTCTAGCTCCATTAAAGAACCCTGGTGGTGGTAGGACCCTGTGCAGGGTCTGTCCGGATTGCTACCACCATCTTATCCATTAACCACCCACCAAGCAACAGTGTTCGCATTGTTGTGGTCCGGTGTGGGGATAAGACAACCGGTGAAATTAATGCTAGTAATTCGAGAGGCACTCCATCGTAGATTCTGTTTCTAGTTCCATTAAAGAACCCTGGTGGTGGTAGGACCCTGTGCAGGGTCCGTCCGGATCGCTACCACCATCTTATCCATTGTTCGCATTGTTGTGTTCCGGTATGGGGATAAGACAACCGGTGAAATTACTAGCATAGAGGCACTCCATCGTAGTCCTCAGGGTTGGCAACGCATTTGAGGTATTAGGATTATAGTCTTGAGAATTCAAATGTCTGCCATTATACTGATTTTTGCATGCATAGTTTATAATCGCAATCTCAATTTACAATATTTATCTAAGTTCTGTTTTATGAGGTACCTATATTTTATAAGGAGAAACTATACCCAAGTGTGCCTGTTGTAATTAAAATAATTTTCGTTTTAATAATTTGTAATTAGCACTTATAATTTAAAATTGAAATATTATTGCAATTAATTTAAATGTGAACTAAAGGATTCCCCTGATACAACACACGACGTTTTGCCCTAATTATTCCAGTTTAAAAATATGTTCTTTAAATCCTTTTTAGCTAATAACCACCAAATTTTAGTTGGTAGTTTAAGAATTAGTCTATAATTTTAATAAAACAGATTTGCACGCGTAATCAACAACAGCTGCAGAAAAACTGTTTTATATTATAATTAAAATATTCTGTTTTCAGCGTCGTTAAACGCTCTTTTAACTAATGGCAACCATTAAGTTATCTTAATGAGACGCTCAACAAGGAAGTATGAGATTAAACGAGTTATTCCACGTCTTAAGGGGATAGGTAATTACAGGTCTCGATTTCTGTGTAAAACCTTTTTGAAGTACCCTCGTATGCCATGTTATCGGTATTGACGGATCATTTAACGGTAGTTGGGCTAAAGCTTCGAAGAGACGTGAAACTAACGAGCCGTAAGATTTAGCAGATAATCAAGTCAACGCCTAGAGCCGTCGCTGTCACGTTCGGAACTTTATTTCCTTTTCTATTTGAAAAACAGTGTTGGAAAGTTTCTGGCGTCGGCTTACATTACTCTACACAGAACGGATACAAATCCTACTTAGGAGCCAAAGTTGAACTTAGGGCTCGTAAGATTCACGCACATAGTAACAAAGTCGTTTACCCGAAAGAAAGTGTCAGGTAACTCAACCGAGTTTTAAACAATGGAAGTTTTATCTCTATTCAAATTGAAATAGTCATTCGATCCTTTTTTATCGTTTAAAGTGGAACTGTTGTTCAAGTGGACTTGATTGACAAATAGGTGATAAAGCACTATTGATTTTGTAACACCTGTAAAGTTTGCTGATCGTGTAGAATTTTGGAAATAATAGCAGTAAAATTTTGCTTCTAAACTTATCTTATTTTAGGTATGTTTAAAATGACACACGGAGTACCAAGTGCGACACAAAATATTCAATTAATATAGATTTTGTTGATGCCAATTTAAATTTGGCCACATGTCATTACGGATACTGTTTCAAATTGGAACCATCAATTCAATCAATGCTCGAATCGGACGTTATCGACTGAAATCAGAGAATTCGATTCATCAGTTTAATTTGTGGTCGACGTGTACAAACATTTTGATCGTTACTATTGGCACCTCAGTTTGGTTGACAACAAGCCATTGGGTGGCCTTTTTATGGTTCTGTATTTGGTTCTATCCCACTAATCCCACTTATATTATAAACGCGAAAGTTTGTACAAAGAATTTTACATTTTCAAGATTTTAGATGTCACTTTTCAAACTGATGTCTTAGTAACAATTGGCAGTATCTAGATAGGTGTCTAATTTTTCTTATTCAATGTATCATTTTATTGAATTTCACTTCATCGAAAGCTATTTTCTGCTGAAGCCTGGGGCCCTAGCCAAGATGCAAACGCTCCTAACGTTTTTCTTTTCTATCGCTCAAAATGTATGGGATGAGAGTCGACCACGTGGTTTATCGAAACGCACGAGAATGTCATCCCGTAAATTTTGAGCGATAGAAAAGAAAAACGTTAGGAGCATTTGCATCTTGGATAGGGCCCCTGTTGTTTTCAGATTAGCTTAAATATTGATCGCGTAGTTTACTTAAATTATATCTTAAAAGCTTAACTCCCTGCGCCTAGAAAAGCCTGTCAATGAAATGAAAACTCTACGAAGTGATACGTTCTACGAGTATGAAGTTAGTGTCGACAACATAAGGGTAAACTTTCTAGAATGCATGCTAGGGTAAATTAATCGAGAAAGAGTGTGAGGCAAACTTGTTTAAAGTAAAATTGTTCTTTGCTTCGCTCGTCGTTGCACTTACTTTATCGGTCAAATTTACCAAATTTTGATAAATCTGTTACTATAGTCTGATATGAAAATTGTTGACTGTATTGAAGAGTTATTAATAAATGGATAATTAATTAACTGGTATCTACGAGTACGAAAACAATACAATATTTCTTCAACTTTCAAAGGTATTTTGATGAAACCTATATCGAGTAACTATTTCAAGTATTTGAGTCTATGAATATTGTATACGATAGAATAGGGGATTACAGCCAAGACCCGATCACAAATCCGATAAAATCCTGTCTGACAGAAAAAAACGCCATTATAAAGGATTTTAAACTTGAATTTTGTGTTAAAAGCTTTGTCGCGACGGCCGTATGGGTTTTGTAAACACTGCACGTAGTAGATGAACAGAAAAGATCGTATTGAATGATAACCATCCTAGTGCAAAAAGTTACTTAGGTCCATTAAACTTTTAAATTGTTGCTAAATGCCTGCGGCACAACGCATTTGGGGTCTTAGGTTTGCAGTCTTGAGAATTCTCAGGTGGTCTGAGTGCTTGTGAACCTTATTCTTTGCCATAAAATAAAAAGAATGACAGAATGTAAACATCCATTTAATACCTTTCTAAAACCAACCCACATCCAGATCAGCAGTGAATTCATTTTACAATGTAACCAAGCCCCAGCGTGCAACCGACTCCAAACAATCTGCCATTCATTAAAACAAAACAATAAAATCGCTTTGCCAATAAACGAACTGTGAAAACCTAGCAATTAATGCATGCCACTTTATTTACATTTTCCCGCAAAACCTTCAATTTTAAAAAGATTCTATAACTTATAACACCTCGATCAAATGCCAACTCTAAGGGTTTCCATTAAAGTTTACTATTCTATGCTTGCATTTAGCTTATAGATACCTGTAACAAGGGAATATGTGCTGTCCAAAACTAAAAGGTATAATGTGCACGTAAGCGTCATACTGTTATACGTTTCTTTTGTTTTGGACGCCATGTTGTTAGGGTGGGGCTTGTAATAAAACGAATGCTTTCCTGTGTCCGGCGTCGATAGCGATGCGTGCTGCGTAAATATTCGGCGTTGCAGCCTCGGAAGGAATTCGACCGAGGCCTTTGGAGTATCGGTTTCCGAATACCTGGCACAAAATAACCGTAGACAAGGTCAACCGTCTACGTCACGTCACGTCTATGTAGTGGTAAAAGCCAATACGCCAATAATTCTGAACGAAATTAATCCACACGTCGTGGTGTTTTGTTATTTGCGATCGTCCTGATTGAATGTTGACACGTACGTAATGTTGTTAATGTTACTATGAAGTTCTATAAATTCCTTTTTTTTTGGTGTACTAGAGACAAGACATCTTGATACTTGATGTAGGTTTAATGACACCTAGAATGTTATAACAGCCTAATAGCAAATGAACATCCTAGTAATCGACGATCGGAGGACAAATCTAGAACCGGATTCGACCGGTTTAGAGACTTTAGATATCAGTAATGCTAATCCAAAATTAATGTAGCTATAATCGATGCCTACAATACACAGTTGGCTTAATAAATAATATGTAGACTGCATAAGTTAGTTCTTTCATAATTCATTAGAACTGTCTAACAATATGCTATACAGAGTGACTCATTTAAATCAGTCAGTATGGGAAATTCTTAAACTATAAGACATAAGAAGATCTGTTCTTAGGAACCATGACATGTCATCGATTTTAATAAGAAGAAAAACTGCATTCATACATTTAAAACAAACCTGTGCTCAGCTCGGGAATCAACCCAGTTGTTTTAAAAAAAATAAACTTGCACTATTTCTATTTAGATATCGATTGTGTAGGTCTTAAGCATTACTGCCTCTATGAAACATGATGTCTAAAATGAATAAAATGCATTGTTTTCACATAGTACTTTAATTTAATTTATTTAAGTAGGTGTTTATATTAGTAGAGACAATTTTACATGCCTGAACTTGTTGAATATTTCTACAGTGGTCACTTCGAACTCCTACTAAAATGAATTAAACTTACAAAGACTAGCAGGATTTGGTAATTTAAACTTATTTTATTCGCTAAAGGTTGATGGTAACTGAGATTTAGGTAAGACACATATCGACGACCGTAATCTAAATTGATGTAAGGGACAAAATGGCGAAAATGAGTTATGAATGCAGGTCTATTCAGTTTTTTTTTCTCTATCGTTTGGTATAGGTGACGTCTCGATAGCCTTAAAAAACATGCCCCTTACAGCCTTAAAAAAATGTTACTTTGACTCAGTATTTCAAAAAAATACGACGTATCTACAGCAATTAAAAAAACTGCAATTTATTCTTGGTGTAACCTTCATCTCGCAATTTACCTAACGCTGTAAGGCGCCATTAAATAAGTAAATGTACGATACATCATTTAACGTTCTCAAAATTATCTACAAAAATAAAATTGATTCTATCACAATTAGACGTAACTATAATTTTCTAAATTTACCTGCGTCGTAAAAGACTATTATTCTGTAAGCAATTGTACGATACGCAGTTTTGCTTTCACAAATGTAAGGCAACAGTGACCCTTACGGTAATTTGTAAGTGTATCAAATATTTGCTAAGAGTATATACGACATTTTTTCACAACTACAATCTTAAAACTACCGTCCCTTACATTAAAATGTTAGCTTTATCTCTTTCGTTAGATGACATACTCAGTGTTCGTTAATATAGATAAATCACTCTCACGCACTTAAAGTTGCTTGAGGGTGAAAGAGATCTCACTATCACCTCGTTGTACGCAACAAAAAACATTTTAGAAAGAACATGTCGCTGCTGGTTGTGGTTGAGAGTGTTACCGGTTCATCTGATTTTTACGAAATCTACTGAATTTTCTTGACAATCTATTGATTTTTGAGCCTTGGACATCGATTGAAAATATGCCTATAAATGCATTTAAAATAATATTCCAAGGGTTAGTTATTTGTGCAAACAGATTATAAAGTATTTACAATGAACACGACACGTGATAACTATATTTTTTTCAATTGAAATAAAATAAAATAATTTTAATGAGAGCACTATAATTCAATTGTTAGTTTTCCAATAAAGCTTTTACATACATACATACGTACAAGAAAAAATCCAGATTATTAATCGTTTATTCAAAGGTATTTTCGACTGATAAAAAACTATTAATTTTTCAAATTACACCTGGCTACACTGGATTGAGTGCTGCCGCTGCTTGCTCAGTTCTGTTTTGCACGAGCACTCGTCTTCACGCATGTTTCAAGTACTTAATAATAAGGAAGGCAACTGAGATAACGATGAATATAAACAGTATTGAATCACTCTTAGCTCGACGCAATAAATTACTGCGGGATCGAGACAAGTTATTGCAGTAAGTATTTTATTTAATAAAATATCAAATTGTCGGCTACATGCAATTACCGTGTTTGTGTCTACTTATGTAGGTATATTATTTTGCAAGTCTTTAGAAATGCTATGAGGACCAAAATACTTTATCACGTTTCTAAATATAATAAATACCAATTCCTTCTAGGTACTATCCCAAAGCGTTTTCATAACGAATATTTAACTTTGCCTCACTCTGAAATGATAACAGCTACTTTAGCTGAAACTGACGATGATAATGAGAGCAGTGATGAAAATTAAGATAAGATTTGGCCTATTGCTAATTGTACTACTATCAGTACCTAGGTTCTAATTGATACTGTCGAATTAAAATTGTTTATGTTTTTATTTTATATCTCTAATCGTTTTTACACCGAATCGTGTATTTTGTTTTATTTTATTACTTGTTACTAGTCTAGCTATCGACATATTAATGAGAGCTCATAATGGCGTATGTAGTGATGTATCGTTGAAATATAATTATAAAACTAAGTATATGTTCTTCAGAACACTTTACTTTAATTACGAACCTCGTATATTGCTGGTAGTAACAGAAAAATTAAGATTCAAATAATGAAAGTCCTGTAAACACTCAAATACCACTAAATAATTGCGATTCTGAGCTCTGGATAATTATGTCTATACTTCCATGATTGATCTCTTAATTATCCTAATAAATAACACAATTACATTTTATATTTTCGTTTATTATTTCACCTAAGATAATTTCCCATGTACCTTTTACACCCTGTCATTGATTACTTTCAATGGAGTTACGATCACTTTAATTTCATTTCTTTAAATTTATTTGTAGATACATCAAATTTACTCTAAAGTCAACTGTTGGAGAAGGGTGGTATTGGACATTATGAATTTATTTTTTGACGTAAGGGACATGCTATCTCAGTAACTAACCGTTGTATGATAAATTGAGTTATTTGTAGTTAAAGAGTGGAAAAAAGTAAGTAATTGGCTATTTTTAGTTACATGATACGTAACAAACAACAAAACTATGAATTTTAAAAGAAAAAAAATACTGTTTTTTGGCTCTCCTGAAAAGTAGCCATTTGTCCGTTACGTCAATTTAGATTACGGTCGTCGATATATATATATATTCTCAGAATGCAATCTTAAGACTGCAAATGCGTTACCAACCCTGAGGTTTCCATCTTGGAAATTACTAGTATAGTCATTTTATCGGTGGTCTTATTCCCACACGAGAACACAACAATGCGAACACTGCTTCTTGGCGGTAGGTTACTGAATACATACATATGCATAGTTTATACTTACAAGTGGAATGCATTAAATATTTCTGACACGAATACTGAAACTGATTCGAACAAATCTACAATACTGAACTTCAGTGCATTTTTCGCAACTGTTAGATTAGAAAATTGTTCACGTATTTTTTTGCCGTGTAATGTGTTACGTAATTACCACCGCAAGGGGAGCAGCGCGTGAGGTATCAAAAAAATCATTTTTGTTGAAAAAAAATTGCCACCAAATTTTAATTTGACCATATTTATCATTTATTGTACCGTCCATGTCCATTGAGTATAATGAAAGGTTGAGAATGACGTTGTTAAGAATAAAGTGCAAATCAAGTGGTTATAATAAAAACTAGGCTAGTTATTTTTTTATATTAATGCGCCCATATAACTAAAAAGATTGTTCTAAAATCATACAAAGAATTGAATAACGTACGAGAAAATCAAAATTGTTCAATACGTATGAAACAGCCGAGATGATTATCGTATAAATATTTGCTTTTCACGGAATTGATAATCAAAACAGTAGTAGGCAGGGTAACTATCCACACTGCGTCGTAATAATGCTAAAAGGATAAAAAACACAAATTACATACACACATATACAACAACACGCCTTCGTTCCCAGAGTGGGGTAGGCAGTGTGACAGAAATAACAACAAATCTAAAAAGATTTGTTGATAATTTTGCTACCACATTTTGCACAATCAGGCTAAGACGTTTACCAGTGTATTCGTGACAGGTTGCAAGGCCATCGCCTAACAGTACTACAAGCCCTAATTCCATTAGTCACCTCGTACGACATCCACGGGAAGACATGGAATGGCACAATTCTAACCCGGCAACCATACAGGTCATAACATACTAAACATAAATTAATTAGAATAATCCCTGCTTATTACCTAACCCACTACCCTAATGCTTTAAATCTAGCAAAGCGCATTTGTCGGATTAAAATTGTTACATCAGAATATAATACTTCGATAGTTCACTTTGGCCACGTAACAGTCTCGTTTAGCTATGAATTGTTTTGCATCGATAGCCCTAGATGAATACGGCGAACGTTATCGTTATCGAAAATGTATCGGATTGACAGTTTTCGAAAATTTACGTATAAGGGGCCCTAGCCAAGATGCAAACGCTCCTAACGTTTTTCTTTTCTATCGCTCAAAATGTATGGGATGACAGTCGACCACGTGGTTCATCGAAACGCAGGAGAATGTCATGTATCTTGGCTAGGGCCCCTAGTCGTTTTCCTAAAAAAATAGTGTCCGACATATTATTAAATTTCTAATTCGCTGCCACTTAAAAGCAAAGGGTGCCTAAATATTTGTGTGAGATTTTGTTTGCGTAGAACTTTAAGCTTAGTTTTACAGAAACTGGTTGGTTTTCGAGACATAAACTCCGTTCGGTTGTTTATGCGTCTTCACAATCTTTTACTTTGCTGCACCTTTTGGTACCGTGTTGCTTTAACGCCTTTGACAGGTTAGTGCAGCAGTTCAAACATTACGTTAAAGTGACAAAGCACTAAAATGTGCAAATAATGCCTTTTTTTATAATGCCTACTGCTCTGCTGTATTCGTAATGTACATACTACTGTGGCCATATAAACTGTTTACAATATGAGACCGTTTTGCCATTTATTGGAACTTCATTTAGGCATGACTTGAATTGAAGATATTCTTATTGTAACTGAATTCAATGTGCTTTCACTATGAAGTTACGAATAATGTATGTAATTTTACCTTATTAATAGATAAGACTAACGAGTTCAAAATTGGGTCTTAATTTCTGTCAACAACGCTAGCTATAATTTTGACTATGAACATTAATTGGTTAAAATAAAAGGTTTGCTTTAAAACTACGAAACATTTAATGAACACGTTAGTTTTATTTTTCAATAACTGAGATATTTTCGTGTAAGCCGCGTTGTCGATTTGAACCGGATATAAAATAATTTTACAGCGAATCTAAAATGTTAACGGTATTTTCGAAGTTTGATTACAACCGAGGGATTTACTCGTAGAGTTCCCAATAGAAGAGATGGACGTTTCAATTAAATTTGTGATCCGAAGCAAAAAGATAATTGAAAACAATGTTGAAAGCTTATCACGACCAAGACGATTATCATGTCAGCCGGAGTACTTCCGCGGTTTGGACACAGGCCTTATTCAAAGATCACGATTGAAGAAGAAACATTGAGGATGTCTATATTTACATACATATATACATAACATCACGCCTGTATTCCCAGAGTCGGGTAGCCAGAGCTACCGAAATACCAACAACTCTAAATAGATTTATAAATAATTCTGTAACCACATTTTGCACAAATAGGCTAAGATGTTTATGTCTATATTTATCTGAGGGAAATCTGACAAAAATTATTAAGACCTTAACTATGCTAGATTTGTAAAGATAAATTCTTAAATTGGACAGAGGAAACGAATAATAACTAAATCGCGAATATTTGTGCCTGAAATATATATTTGAGCTGATCACACAAATATTTACTTATATGGATCGAATTGGTAACGAAAGCATTTTAGCCAGGGTTACTATCAACTAAGCTTATCATATGGCCACAAAGGTATCCTGCCTTTCCGTATAACAACACTTTCCAAACTGATTCATACATACATAACATCACGCCTTCATTCCCAAAGTGGGGTAGGCTGAGCTACAGTAATACTAATAACTCTAAAAAGACTTATAATTCTGTTACCACATTTTGCACAATCGGGCTAAGATGATTAACAGTGTATAAATATTAGTAACAGGTTGCAAGCCCATTGCCTAACAGTACTACAGGCCCTTATTCCCTAAGTCGTCTCTTACGACATCCACGGGAAGACAAACTGATTAATTTCCCAAAAATATCATTAGGCAACCGTTTTTTTTTTCAAAACTGTAATTATTCAAGATTTATACCAGGACCATCGTGTAGAAAGAACCCTATAGGTTAGGTTAGGTTAGTGTTATAAGAATTCTGAAATTTTACAGGGCCTCTATTCAGGTGCGTTAAAACGATATCGTGTTTGGCACGTTTAAGAATCGTTAATGTCACAGTCGCCATTATTGTAAATGACATAAGAGTTATCAAAACGTTGACAATACGGAAACAGGTCATAAACGATATCGTTATTACCTTGTAGAATTCCAGCCCAGTTACGGAAAACAAAGCGTTAGCCCAAATGATATTTATGCTATAAAATATAGCTACTCAGTCCTATTTATGTATTAAATGTAGTTATTTAAAAATGGTTAAAAAACCCAACCAAAAACTTGTAGTCTCTGTAAATCTTTAACAATTACATTGCAGAAAAAAATACTAAACGATTTAATCAAAACTACCGTTTTATTTACACATACTTTTTTTAAGAAACTATTATGGTGACCTTTTTGCAACCGTCATCTCCATTATTATTATACTATCCTCTATCATAATTATAGCGTCGTTTGTTATAGATAAAAGCAATGCAATTAAAAATAAATTAACATTTACTTGGCATAGTACGCAGACTGGGGGCCCAGCGGTTCGCCAACCCTAGACTGTGAAACCGCATTCCAAATTCACTTCGAAAATCAGGAAACCTCGGCTTTCCGCGGCCATTTTTTGCTGAGTCAGTTGGCTCGCCTTTCTCCACAATGAGACTCGACAAACAGTTCATACGTGCCGAATGCCGGAAGTAATAAAAACCCGAATATTATTAATGTATTTTATCGCCCTATATTTAGGATCCACGGTTTGTGACGTAAAGTAGCTTATTTATGACTCAATTTAGCGATGACATCTAAAAATAAACCATGTTTTTGTATTCTTTAAGTTTTTGAACTGAGCTAAGTCATAGGAAGGTGCGGTCCTTTATTCCAATAGGTAAAATAATATTGTTTTTGCGTGTTATGGTATTGGTTTTAACTCGGCCGTTATTACTTTCAAGTAATTAAGAGCTATCGGTACGTTAGCTATACGATAATATGCTAGAAGCAATACAATAAAAGTACCGTGTTGAATAGCGGCTTTTAATTTGTTTTAGCGAGTCTTGCCTTTTTAAGATTAAAACAAATTACTTATTTGTTAGGAATAAAGGCATATTTAGTGCTCTAGCATGATTGTTTTATTCTACTATAGAAAATCGCTTTAAAAGCAGCATCTCTTTTCCGTTAGCTAGTTCAGGATTACATTTATCTTCCTTTCTGTCTAGCTGTTGTCATCAATTCTCCCTTGCAATATTTTAAGTGCATTAAATGGTTTTGTGAATCCGAGTCAATTTTCAATGTAACGATTTGTCTTACCTAATTGAAAGTGACGACAAGGATAATATGAAAACACCATCTTAAAACATAATTTTCGAAATACACCATTTAGTAGAAAGAAAGGATATAAATTTTGCATTAAGAAAAATAGAAAAACGTAAAAAATAAATTGGTAGGTAGGCGTTTGTCAAAAACGGTCAATCGTTTCTGTTAAAACGGTAGACTTATTCATAGGAATGAGTCCTAACTAGGTTTGCGAGCCCATCAATGGAGCAGGTAACAAAGGAAAGGCACATAATGCGTGCGCTATCCCGCAATCTAGGTCTGAGTAATGAGACAACTTCAATACTATCAGATGAACACAATGATATTGTTTTAAACTTGCCGTGGGGAAAAACTGTTTACGTTTGGACGCCATTGTTCCTGCTATATTTTTTAAGTATAACCTTCGGATTATTTTTCTTTCTCGTAAAATAATGTTCCAAAATAATTGCACGTTTGTAGAGACCATTATTCTAGACACGAAAAATAGAATTCCTGATATGTCCCCAACAAGATATTCGGAATTGTCCGCTTGTATTGAAACGAACCACCAAACAAAGAAACCAAGAAATGTTTCGATTTAGGTAACAAAACGGACAATTCTATACATCTTTTTGTTGACATATTATCAGGAATTCTATTTTTCTTGTTCAAAATGATGATCCCTACTGACGTGCATTTATTTTCCAAAATTGGAAGAAAAAATGGAGTCCCCTATGTTTGTTTAAGATATTCTAAAAACATCATGGTTTCAACGAAAAATGTTGTTCGATGAAAACAATCCATGAAGTGAAATTTGATCAAATGATGTATTATTGCAATTCAATATGGCTTGATTTAAGGTTATGAAAACATAACGGAAACAGGGTTTAGGTAAATTACTTCGTGGTTAAAGCATTTGATTCGACAGAATCTTACAAACGGAGAGCAAATCTTAGCAGACAACACAGTCTTACTTACTTAGCACAAGTTTACACAGAGCGGCAGAGGCGCGTTACAGTGCTGTGTGATTTTAATAATGTAGTCACGACCTTGTTTACGCTTAGCAATATGCTTGGCAACAATATTAGGCGAATTAGACAAAAACAAATATTTCATGTTATTATTCGTCACGTCCTAAAAAAAATTAAACTAAGGTGAAACATGATTTAATACCATGAAAAAAAAAACAGTTACGTACGGACTCATGTCTTGAAACATGTTGGACAGATCCGGCTCCCAATCGATTTCCTATGTTCCATCCAGTGTTCGTTCTGTTCTGTTCCTGGGTTCAAATCCCGGTAAGGGCAGCTATTTGTGTGATGAGCGCGAATATTTGTTCCTGAGTTTTGGATGTTTTCTATATATATTTAAGTATGTATTTCTCTATTTAAGTATGTTTATCGTTGTCTAGTACTCATAGTAGAAGCCTAGAGCTTAGTTTGGGACTAGGTCAATTTGTGTGAGATTGTCCCCTGATATTTATTTATTATTATATTTAGCATAATGCAGCACTTAAGGTGTCTTGCCAAAGATACACGTGAATAATCTGCGCTCCTTGTCGCAATTTTTTGTAATTTCTTAATGCTAGAAGCTGAAGATCATCATTCAGTTGAAAGACATCCACTGCTAGACATAGTTCTTATTCAAGGGTCGCCACGATGGTCTACTTTGCGGCTCGCATCTAGCTAAATATTTCATTAATTAATTAACCATCCACTGCTTGACGTGATCCTCCACATGTAAAAGCCAAACATTGCGCTGTATCCACTGCCCGACATAACTGAAACTCCATCTTGCAACACACCCTGTGTTACAGGGTGCCAGGGTGTCTTGAGTTTACGGTCTCCATTCCAACAATTCAGCTTTATTGACCACCCAGCTACTTGTCTTCCACTTCAGTGCGCTGATTTTGCGGGCATATCGATGACCTTGTTGGTCTAGAAAATGACTTCAAACTTTCTATTCTATTTATCAGAGAAACATCGAACATTCAAAATAACACACTGCGACACAATAAAAAAAAACCAAGACCAGATTTGAGAGAATTTAGAAATGTTGCACTGTAGTGTGAAGTCAAATAGGACTCAGCTCAGCATATGCTGCAGCTACAGCGCTGGTTTTCAACTGTACCCTGGTGTTCATATATTTGTGGATGAACGCGAATGCGTGACGAGGGAATTGCTTACGAAGCTACTTAAAATTTGTGGAAATTATTGGTACAGGTTATTTATTATAACGGATAATTTCCCTATTATGCATAACGGTGTCAAATGCACCAGTCTACTGAACAGAACTTCATAATCAAAACAGCGCGCGGACTTTGCGCTTATCTCGACTCCGTTTTATTTTAAAGTTTAACAAAGTAGATAGATGCAGCGATGTTATGAAAGTTAATTTAGAATTTCTAGTTGGAAATGGCAAATACGTAAAACTTTATTCTGCAGTGCAATTATCCTTAGCTTAATGAAAATGAATAATGAGCGGAAAATGAGATACTCTCGTTAGAGTTTGATATTTACTTCATCATAATAACATAACATTTACCGATGTTTAGTCCTTAAATACATACATACATACAAAACATCACGCCTTCATTCCCAGAGTGGGGTAGGCAGAGCTATAGAAATACCAACAACTCTAAAAAGACTTGTTGATAATTCTGTAACCACATTTTGCACAATCAGGCCAAGAAATTTACTAGTGTATTAGTGATAGGCTGCAAGCCCGTCGCCTAACAATACTACAAGCCCTTATTTCCTTAGTCGTCTCTTACGACATCCACGGGAAGACATGGAGTGGCACTATTCTAACCCGGCAACCACACGAATGAAGGAACATAATCTAACTGCCGCCTGAACTAACCGACGACTAAAATTTATTTGATTACTACAACACTTCAGAGTGTAACCTGTCAGAAGCAAGTAGCACATTACGTTCATAACATGATAATGACATATTTCCATCCAAGCGCAGTTACTATATTAAATTCCACAATTTCAATTCTGATGCATGTTTGAAATCCTGTCCTGCATATTTGATAAAAATTATTCAGATGAGTTATTTCTTTTCGTAGATTAAGCTTATTTATAGTATCATTGCAAAAATAGCTGAAGATCTCTTTTTATACCTTCTTGGAAAATTATTTTGGGTATGGGAATAAAAATGGACAAGGGAAATAGTTACAAACGCGGACCAAATTACGAGCAAAAGCAGTTCTGTTATAGGTAAATAAAAATATTTTTTCAAGAGACAAAATAGCTGGTTTTTTAGGTTGGGTATTAGTAACCAAGACGTTCTGATCAATACTAACTTATTTATTTATTCATTATACTTGGTTGGTAGCTGAGTAAGAGATGATCACAAGTTCTGTTTTTATCACTGTTTATTGTATTCGATTGGTCAACTCATCGCAAAGATGAATAAATCACAGGACAGGAAATTGTCACACAAATTGACCTAGTCCCAAACCAAGCTCTACGCTTGTACTATGGGTACTAGACAACGATAAACTTACTGACATAAAGAAATATAATAAACTTTAATACCTAGAAAACATCCAAGACTCAGGAACAAATACGCGCTCATCACAAAATGATCTGCCCTTACCGGGATTTGAACGCAGGACCTCTAGCTTCGAAGGCAGGGTCACTACCAACTAGGCTAGCGTGTCGTCAAATCACACATCGTCATCATTTATATTTAAAACTGTAGAATAAACAATATCTATCAATATATTATAACTGGAGGACACCCGCGACTTTTTACTTTCCCACTAATCCCCCTATTCCTTCCTCTTGGGGTCGATTTTGGAAAAAGGCTTTCTTACACCCAAGGAATATTTCCTCCAAATTTCTAATCAGTAGGTTCAGCGGTGAAGGTAGTGCATTTGTCTATCAGCCAGTCAGTTTTAAATGTATAGAAACATCTATATTATTTTAAATGTATATAATACACCTTGCAGCTGAGTTACGTATGCCCAAATTAATCTCATTAAAGGCTCTGTAACACGTGTTACAGTACCTCCTCTTGCTTTGTGCTAATTATTATTAATTACGAGTTGGAAACTTTTGAAATTATTCACAGAAGTTATATTACGTTATTACCGAGGATGAATGCATACATACATTTGTGGTTTAGAGCGTCAAATTAATTGTTGAAGACAAATGACGCAGACAAAAGTGTTTTTTGAGGCATTAGTTCTTTAATGTGGTAGACTTACTTAGAGTAGGTAATATACAAGTGACCGCGCCGCGACGGTGAAACTTGTTCAAAGCGTGAATAGAACAGAATTTTATCGTGTTATGCTTGAACTAAATATTACACGTATGCATCATATCTTGTAAAAAGACTCGAGACTTCTCTTACATAAAAATAATCCTAATTGGTTGAACGTGGCTTAAACATTGTATAGAAATACAAAACATCCATACGTAGGTAGGTTCTAGTAGGTTCTCATTACCTCCTTTGCTAGGTGCTTTTTAGTAAAAAACTTAAGGGAAAAGCTGGTAGATTTGGTGCCAGTGTGGCCAGCTTATTGAATTAACCATGTTGGTAGGACCTTGTACAGGATCCGTCCGGAATGCTAACACCATCTTACCCTTTAAGCTACCGCCAGCAACAGTGATTGTTTTGTTGCGTTCCGGTGTAGAGATAAGACAACCGGTAAAATTACTAGCATAGACACATTCCTTTCTAAGCACCAACCTTATTGTGTCTGTTTGGCCCATTAGTTGAGTGGTAGAGAATGCCTTAAGGCATTAAGTCCGCAATTTGTACCTATATTGAGTATTATGCAATAAAGTTTAAAAAAATAAATTCCTTACTCCTAAGAGTTGAAATCGCATTTACGGTCTTTAGATTGCAGTCATGGGATTGTAGTCTTGAGAATTCAAATGGTTATGGGTCTTAGATCCCCCTTACGATCAGGACGTGGCCTCTCGCTGCCACAAAAAAAAGAATGAAAACCTTTGTCTTTATTGCTCCGAGGTTAAAGGTGTCCATTTATCAGTCAAATGTGTATTACTTTGTGTACGTCAAATAAATTCAGGTAACTGGATCAAGTAAACCTCCAGCTACGGATCGCTTCCCGTCTAGCTAAACAAAGATGAATTGAGCTGTTTATTACTAAGCATTGTTAATGAAATACAGTGAAAGGCCTTGGATATTCCCTTGAGTTTGACCCGTCGTTACTCTCAAGACGTTTCTGTTCTCAAAATGTTGATGTTTCTATTTGTATTTTATTTATAATGTTAACCTGAAGCCGAATATTTGAATTACATGAAAACTGAGCTTAAAGAAATCTTACAATACATAAGTTAGACATAAAGTAAAGTACAAACATGATTTTACTATTTTAACCTGCAAAAAAGCGAAAGGGAGGGACTTCAAATTATGGATGATTATTATTCGCGGTAAACCACGAACCAAAATGTATCGAAGCGAAACGAAGACATAACGAGGAAAGTTAAGTTTTTGAGAACTCAAGAACTAAACTTGTTATAAACTTTAAATTTCTATTTAATAATGTATTGCATATAAACGCGAATTTCTGAACAGTCTAATTAATAAAAAAAATTGTAACAAAAGAAACATTTTCATCTGTTGAGGATTGTAAGTGGACTGTACTTTAAATGTAGTTTACAGAGAAGAACATAAAAGCGCGTACCACAGAACGCGTAGATTAATAGTAGACTTAACATAAAGATAAATACAAACTGGAAACTGGTCTTATGTTGTCGGTGTTGCCAACATCAGCTCCATTGCTCACGTTCTCTTTTGGTCCGAAGGTCAAAGTCAGGTTCCGTCGTGTCCTCATTACATATGCTATGCGTATGCGTTTCGCTAAAGAAGAGAACCCTCATAGTGCAGGCCCGACTCACACTTGACCAGATTTTCGCTTTCACTTCCGATTAAAACTGGAACGCGGCAAATTTAATCCACTCCCCTTTAACATAAAGTGCCTTTTCATTTTTCTCCTTTATACTGAAAGAACTGTTCGAAGTAAAATCGTGGAGTAGTTCATTACGCTGAGAGGTAATATTTATTAATACTGCTCCTAAAGGATTCGTTATCGCGGGAATACACTAATGAATAACGGGACAATGCAGAATATCGAAGATTGTGTCGCCGTTCGGTTCTCGCAAAGTAAATTTAAATGTTTGTTTTTTTGGCTGTCTGGTATCGTGAAAATAGTGGAGAATTTAATTAATTCTTTTGTTTTCAAAACCAATGTCTGCGTTACATCTAGCCAAATTATATATACCTTAAATGACTTTAAGAGTTATTGGTTTCACACTTGCTCATATGCACCTATAAGATAATAGAGGAGGCTCGCTACTTCGTACGCATTTAAAATTTTATATCATACAGATTTTTATTTAATCGATTGACCTAAACCTGAAGGTCTTTTTTAATAGGCATCAAAGCCAAATGAGCAGACGCTAACTGATGATAAGCAATCACCGTCCCTCATAAACGTTAGCGACTACTATTTAGTCTACATAAACAGTATGTATTTCAAAAGTAATTGTAAATTTTACGAAAAAATACATTTTGAATTATCCTACAACGAACTTTAGAGATAAATATTCGATCTTCATTTGAACAATAAAACCAACAACAAAGAATTTTCAACATGAAAACTCACACCTCATTGAATATAACGTCGAAACTTCGACTTTATATATGACACGTGTACCCAGAAACTTCGCCTCGGAAAACATAGTTACGGTAAGCAGCAGCTGACTTCAACAACTTTAGAATCCGTTTGTTAGAGATTTCTCTTGTTGCTGTTTTGGTTTTGCTTCGTAGTTGAATAGTTGATCAACTCAAAGTTAATCCGTTGTATAACTTTGATGAGGTAGTGGTTATCTTGATTCTCGACCTCTCTTATTCATAATCTTTGAAACAGCTGACGCAAATAGAGTGTTTTAAGTTGAAAATGCTTAGCTGTCTCTCTGTCCAAACAATACGTTAGGACAAACCATTTTATGCGTTTCAGAGGGTTACCTTACTTTTTATCTCTCTTCCTTTATTGTCAGTGCCTATACGTTGACATGCATGTAATTTATACTGTAACATTATGAAGAGTAATAAAATTTGAATTTGGTTCTAAATCATGGTAACTTTTCAATATCTCATTATATTTCATTATTTAATTGACAATAGATTAAAAAAATATGTAAAGATTCATCCATACATTAGTGATAACGTCTAAATGAGAAATAAATGTAATTTGATTAATCGCGGCCAGAGTAGATTAGTACTCAATAATCATCAGCCATTTTTAAGACCTTAGAACAAAAATATGATAATTCAGCGCAAAGGGGAGCACCCTTAATTCTAATTTATGGGACACTCCAATTACTCCCCCGCTAAGTTAGTACCTTCGGTAAAAAAGCCATAAAATTCGGAAATCTCCTGCCGAGAATGATTACTTTCAAGTGTTCAAGGATTTTTCTAAAACATTCCAAACCATGATCGCGGAATAAAATGAAATATTTCCAGGGAGGCAAATTAATATGAATTGATGTTTACCGCCGGGAAAATATCGAACTGATTTATTGGTTTCCCTCCATAGGATAGGTAGCCTGGTTGATGACTTTATGAAAATAAAGCCATTGAAAAATCTTTATCCTCATTATTAAATAAAGTGAAAATATGGTTAAATTTCAGGCCAAAACGAATCAGTGGGGTTAGACTATTTGCATTTGACAATCGTAAGCGATTGTATTTCGATTTTCGATTGTGGCTTACGTCAATTCCGTACATTTGTCTATCAAAAAATAATTGCTAACGATTGTCGAATGCATCTCGTCTTGATTTGATAGGTTTAAGACAAAACGTTTGATCGGAGTTGTTTTTCCGCGTAAGGAAAAATTGGACCACTTCCAATTTGATCACATTAACAATAATCAATCAGAACGGATTATTGCGGAAGTCCTTTTTATATTTGGTCTGGTCAGAGTTAATACTCTAAAGTCAAGGTTGAACACAAGTAACTATCTAATTTTATTTGTAGGAATATTATTATTTGTCAGAAAATAGTCGTAGTCATTTATTATAACTTCCATGCAAAATAAGTTTTTTTTTGTTTTTAGTTGCCATTAGAAACTAATAATATGTCAATAGTGCACGATTACATTTTATTAAGATCATAGGACAAACTTACCTCGCTTAGTAACTGTATTACCGAACGCGTAGTTACCAATATTCTCGCACTGACATTTTACTAGTTTGAAAACCACATTTATCAGGTAATGTACGCGTAATGGTTGTGCTGATAAAAGTAAGAGAGGTGATTCATAAATATCATGATTACTACGCTTAATATAATGTCAATAGTGCATGTTTACATTTTATTAAGATCATAGGACAAACTTACCTTGCTTACTAACTGTATTATCGTAGTTACCAATATTTTCGCACTAATATTTAGTTATTTTAAAATTTTAGTTGTAATAGTTGTGCTGATAAGGTTAGAAAGGTAGCTATGTAAAACAATGACATCTCTGTGAACATATCGATCAATGCGTCAAAGGTGAATAATGTGTGGAGCACCGGCTCATGAACTAAAAATGTATTTGTGCGCAAGTTTAAGCGTAGCCATTTTAAATTCATACCATTTTGCAAATATTTTTGCAACTAAATACGAATATTAACCCCCTAATTTATAAACAGTTTCTGTCAAATTAAAATATCATAATTAAGTATAGGTACAAGCATCTTTTAAGCACATTTTACTTAAAGTACGTGTGATCTTGAATATATTGTAATTGTTTTATTAATAAACATTCTCTTCATTCTTGTAATTTTATATTTTATTACTTTTCCAATCAGTTCGTTCTGTTTTTAATTCCCTGTATCAGCATTCTACACAAATACATTTCATTACAAAGTGTAGCATACTTATTAAGACTTTTTTTATGATTAATCATACCAGCGTTTACAAGCATTCAAAGTTCACGGCTATATGGCTGCTTGATATCAATTTCCCTATGTAACGCGATAACAAAATCGTTCAAACCCAAAAAACTCAAACAGATAACAAAAAGTCCTTGAACTCGAGAAAATCCAAATGTATAAAGAAACTATGCCTTCTTGTATATGAATTTATATACAATGTTGTGGACATGCGTATTGGCCGTCTATACGAAACGAAGCGCGAAGCTTCTTACCACAATCAGTGCTGCGAGGGAATTGAAGCCCTAACTCGAATAAAGGGAGGTTGAGAATGGTTGTGGAAGCGTTGAGCAAGCGCGCTATGTTGGGCGGAGGCATCGAGTCGCAGGTTATTCAGTTGGATCCTCGCCGCGCAAGGGGTAGTATCGCGTCCGTGCCCCGCTCTGAACATAACCACTGAGCACAACCTCTCGAGATGTCACCGTTCTATTCAACCACCGATACCATTCAGTAGAATGCCGAGGTCAGTCGCACGCGTGAACTGACGATCGGACACGACCGCTCAATACGCCACAACCGGCTGTCACAATCGTTGAATACCAATAATAACAGTAACGTGTCACTTCTCGGTCCACATAACATGCATGTTGAATTATAAAAAATAGTCAACCTGTAGATAAATAGAGATAAGCTACGTGTCACTTCAAATAAGTGTTCAAGAATTTAAACTGTGCCCGGTAGATTTCTTAGTGTGGGTTCTCAGCAATAACATTATATGGATATCCCTAATGCCGAAGTGCATCTGTAACGGCTGTGATTTAAACCTTCGTCGCTGGGTATTTAATTAACATTTAATCAGTACGCTTTCAAGCTTTTTGTAGACATATTTGGCGAGAGCTTTTCAAAATTTAATTAATATAAATAACATTGGCTTTATAAATGTCGATTTACTAATATTTAATTAATAATGCGCACATTTTTAACGCTTTCAAACTTCTTTTTGTATTAAAAAGCACTTTTGACTAGCTAAATTGTTACATCAAGATTTAAAATGAAAATAAAATCACTCGTTCACAATTATTAGCTCGTAAATTATTCATATTAATTGATGCTTTTCATGTTTAACCACAATTTTATGAATTATTTAACATAATGCAAATTTATTATATTCACGACTCTACGTATTGTGATATCAGAACACTTAAGATTTGATGCTTAAGCAGCGTAATAAGTAACTCATGCCATTCAGGAATTTGGTAATAAACAGCTAATTAACGTGTTTCAGTCACTAATAATACGAGGCTGTGACCCGACCTACAAATTTAACGCTATTTACACAACGAATAATAAAAGGGATTAGGTATAACATAATTACATAGAACACGGAGAAAAACATAGATATATTAAAGTATAGGCGATTATCAACGAATGTACAACGAATCTATAAAAGCTTAAAAGGGTTAGGTGAGCATTTACGTGCCGTAGTTTACAATGTAAACTTAATCAATAGACCCTTTTTGGTGAAGGATATGATCCTTTTGTAGCACTCTATGTTGTAAAGGTTGCCAATTTAAAATGAAGGTCCGTTATTCCTTTTTAATCCTTATTAGGTACGAGAAGTGTAAAAATGTTTCGTTCCTATTTGCTAATTAAAAACGAGGCGAGAATAACAAAAATATTTATTGCCCGCGACTGAAGCAAGGTTAATCTAGATAAATGACTAAACTTAAGCGAAATCTTATTAAATTACGGAGGAGAGTGCGAGACTTAAGCGAATTAGTACCTGCGTAGCTTTTTCATCAGGTTCACAAACATTTTTCAAAATTATCGCTGAAGAAAGAGTTGGTAGAAGCGGGTTTTTGGGAAATTAATTAAGTTATTTTAACTTGAATTACGGCTAACTACCCCGATTTTTATGTTCTTAATTGTACGTGTTTCAAAGTACTGTATTGGTAGTACTTATATTATTAACGTTAGCAATGTTACTGATGTTTTTTTTTCTGTCTTACTTACTAAGTCTTTCATCGTGTTTCCTTAGAAGATCAAAGGAAGCCTCAAACGAGCCAAGTTTAATCTTCCCAATTACTTGCTGATTCCACTTCTTTCTCGAATAAAGTATTTCTTGAAGATTTATAATAAAAAGTGAGTGTGACAATTTACGCTCCTACAACCGTACCGTACCGTTATGACTTTATGTAGGTACTCGTAATGTCAATAAATATAATTAACTTTGGTAAAAAAAGTATCAAAGAAAAACTTTACAATTTAAGTACTAACATGTGATATGCCATCTATGAAAATCTTTTATTTTTTGTTGAAACCAAAACAGATAGAAAAATAAAACTTAGACGAAGAATTTCTCCCTCTATTCGCCCGCTATTTCAAAAAGTGAAGACCAGTTCAGTTAGTAAAAATAAATAATGTTGACAAACACCATTAATAAAACTTTAGATGTTGTACTCAGTTAAAAAAAGTAAATGTGACAATATAAAGAGCTCTAAAGCCATATTGTAAACTATTCAGAGAATATACCAAAGAAATGTCTATGCAAAAAAATATCTTCTGTATAGAGAAATATTTTTCTCATTATAGAAAACTTAATTGCAATGCTGATTTATAGTAATGCATCAGCCACGTTCAGCTGAACTAGAAATTTGAACTTGAGGCTTGTTTCACAAATCGAAAATCTTGGGGTGGCTTGCGCATCGTCCCCCATATTTAAGAAATATTTGTAGATTAAATAAATTATTGCGACAGAAATTGTAGATTAATTGAAAATCTTGGGAACGAAAAATATTTGGGTCACATTTAAGCGTTTTATTAAATTTGATGGCTGAAACATTTCCGGATTTTTCTAGTTTCTTCCATTTGCTTTGGAATTTTGCAATGTATTTGTATACATACACAATTGCACATGCCTTTAATAGATACACGTGATCTTTCTAAGATTAAATAGTTACTGTTAATGTGACTTGAAAGTACAAAAATCAATGTGAAATACTTACAACGTTGAAATAAGTAGGTGTAAGAATTTCTTAAATAGTATTCATTATTCTTTAGAAATACACTTGAACAAGGGAATTATTTGTCACGATTTCACAAACTTTTATTTTATATTTGATCCATACATATAAAATCTATGACCAAGTTACGTTTTGCGGCGTTTTAATAAATAAAAAATACGCGGCGTTTTGATAACTAATGGGAATCCTGGACCTTTTTATGACAAACAATCAATGTTTTCTGGTAGTCTTTAAAAATATATTTTCACTGGCACGTCTATTGTGTAGTTAATGTAGTAGAAGCCAACTTACAGCTAGAATGGAACCCTCTTTGTCCTATTTGCACGTATTGTTTCATTGTTATTCAAATACTCGTAAAACCAGCGATAAAATCAATCAATCATTCTTTGTAGGAATAAAAATACTTAAATATTGACTTGACTATTCATTCAATTTGTAATTTCCAAGTCCAATGGCCCATAATGAAACAAGACACGACGTGCTTTGTTATTTAATGAAGAAAAGAGTAATGTAGAAATCTACGTTGCTAGAAATAAAGAAGCTTAGGTCCCTATGCAGGAGACAGGGAAAAAAGTTATATAACAAGACCTAAAGTAAATTATGATAGAGCGATACAAATGAGAATAAGTAAGAAAGCAAAGTTCTTCATACTAAAATTGTAGAAATCATTTGATACCGATTATTATGTTGAAGACGTGAAATACTCCAAAAACATAATTATAAAGCCTATTGAAATCAATCACCAATGAATAATGAGTAATCCTCTTAAATATACAATAATGTTTGAAGACAAAAGGGCATCATTTCTGAGTTATTGACGGTTCCGTACATCGACCGAGGTTGCCGCCGGCGCGTCTGCCGCTCTCTTGGACTGCCTCAATAAAACCACAGATAACTAATCTAGAAGTGTAAGTCCGTTTAACGATTATTGTAAACAGGTTATCTTTGTTAGTTTTTTTTGATAATGACAAGTAGGTAGCTAAAATTGTGAAACACTTCTCTCAGAGTAATAAGTAAAATCTTAAACGTAAATTTAGATACAAAACCATTAAAAGTTTAAACTATAAATAATAAACCTGAAATCAATCGATATCCAAGTAGAATTTCTAAAGAGAAACTCAAAAGTTAGCTAAGAAAATTATAAGTTCAAAATTCAATTTAATCCATCAATCCACAATACAAGCAGAAGAATTACCTAACCTATATTATTTATATTCATCAAAACCATAAATACAACCGGATCAAAAATACTACTTTACAATCCTGAGAGTATCCCATCTATTTCTCACCATAAACATCTCATCAAAAACACGATTATAGAATGCCATATCTGCGCTGGTTTATTCTGCGGGGACAATAAAACCGTGGCGCCATCGACGTAAGCAAACTGAGTGAGGGCATAGACAAATTTGTTTGGGGAAGCTACGTGTTCACACGTTTCAGTCCGGCATAAAATTGGACCGCTATGAGATCTATATTACCTTCGCGAATTGATGATTCCCGGACAGAACAGAAAGGTTAAATTTCCTGCTTTTAATACATTTTGCAACAGCATTTGGATTTACTCGTTTTTTTGGTGTGCACAGTAGCATTCTTGGTATTTTAACAATGTAATTTTGAAAAGAATACTACCTAACAGTTTGTATTGCCGTTATTCGAAAATAAAGCTCAGAGACTTACCTAAAATGGAATTAAGATTTTGTGTGTTACAGAAATTAGAATTGACTTTTATTGTAACAGGTATAAATAAAAAATATAGGATCGGGTTCACGTAGGAAAAAATTGAAGTTTCTAAATAAATAATTTATGTTTCAAAATAATTGTTTTTTTTTTTATGATTTCAGTCAATTTAAATCTGTTACCTACGTATGCGGACATTATGTTGGAAAAATAACGGTTTATGGTAAACAGAATTCTAAATTACTCTTACTTTGTGGAAAAGCACGTCTATTGTAAATACACCTGTCTGCAATTCCTTTTGACAAAAGTGCACAAACAACAATTTACACTTTTAGCATTTTCTATTTACCGTTTTCCATTTATCTTATTTTTGATCTGCATGAGTCATGAGCAACGCTCGTGAGGCAACCTCAGAGTGCTACGTGAGGTTACCTCAGGATTATTCCAGACATAAATGCAGGCACCCAATGTCATTTATCTTGTCGGTTCGGGGAACTCTCTACGAGTAGGGACCAACGCGCGGTTTAAATGGGACTTTTTAAGCACGTAACGTTCGTGTAAAATGAACATTGATTCTTTTTGCGTGCAGACTGCTGAAATTTTAAGTTAAAACCGTTTACCGTAAAAAGTAATTATTCTTTCTTAAGTGAAAGAATGATTACTTTTTCTATATTGTTCATTATGCAGCAGCGTTGATTATGATTTTCCAAATCAATGTTTTTTATAAGTGAGTGCTCTAAAACCTAAAATATACTTATCGATAAAAGAAACTAGCACAAATAAGTTAGGTAATAAAGTCATGTCATTCTTTTATTTTTTTACTTAAAATTACAAATGACGGACTTGATGCCTTAAAGCAATTGGGCCGTTAAAAAAATAGTCGAGGTTGGTTAAAAAAAAATCAGCGAGATTGTAAGTAGGATCGTATTATTTCATTCATAAATCGTGTTCTATTTTTCACCACTCTATTATTACAATTTACTAACTTGAACAATTCAAATCACCGAATGTAATAACCCTTAGCACATTTCCCATCCCTGAAATGCACAACTTAACCAAGTGAATGGTGTACTCAAATCGGTGGATATCGCCAATTACTTGAGATATAATGTGCAGCCATGTACAGATTGGACCAGATCGGACCAGAAAGGCAACTACAATGAATTTTCGCTGGTCGCTCAGTGCGTCTCTTTCATTATAGATTGGCTAGAGAAGGATGTTGTAAGCGATAAAATGGCCGTTGAAAATGTGTGCTGACTCTAGCCCTAGTTGATCGATGTGCTTTGTACACGAGCTGCCTGCACTGGATCAAGTGATGTCGTCGGCGCTAGGGTTGTGGTTTGAAGTGAAATAACGTTGCCGCTCCATTTTCTTTTTCTGCCGCTTGAAATAAAGGGCTTCATTTAAAAAAATAGATAGGCATGAGGTAATAATAAGTACGATCACTTTGCACCGGCGTAGACATACAGCTGATGTGAAACGATAAAGTGAATTGAATACTTGATATTCTTTTTCCATTATGCGGATTTTATTCCAAACTAGCAACCCGCCAGCGGCTTTGCCCTGCTGAAAATTTCTGCCGTTTCCGGAAGATTTTATTTTTTTCCTTTCATAAGAACGTTTCCTGACAGTAACAAATACAACAAAAAAAAATGGGCTTATTTGGTTCAGCCGTCCACGCTTGATGCTGTGACCAAGGAAAACAGGAATTCATTTATTTATATAGATAGATAAAGTACTTAAAATAAAACTTTTTTTTCGAAAAATATTTAACAAAATCTGAATTTCAAAATCCTTGTAGCAGCCCTACGCTCCTGACTAACACTAAAGTTTAGTTCACTTTGTGTATACGCGGAAAGCTCGTTCAACGTCTAAACAAAACTAAAAAAGCTTTCTAAATAAAACTTTGTCAACGAGCGCTTTAGGCTATTCTGAACTTTCAGGAATAGTTCTGGTTTAAAACGTGTCCACCCAAAAGTTTCTAAGCTTAGCTGAATACAAAGGGTGACAATCGTCGAGATGTCTCTTATAGGTTTGTAGTTCACAAGTTAGTTCCTGAAATTCACTAAAATTATTATAAGTTATACAAGAGATTAAAAATCAATTTAGAAACCCAAAAAACGGTGACGCCTTAAGACTGACAACCTAGTGCTGATACCAATGACGCCACTAGTCTAGTGAAGTGATTGATAGACTTTGCACAAATACTAGTGCTTAAAACTATTCTGAAGCAGTTTTTAGTGAGTCTCATCAATGCGGCATTTCGCTCGACTAAGTCGAAGCATGCTCAGTCGACGACATCGCCGACCATTCTGTCCATCTAGGTGATGCTGCGACATAACTCTGTCGATGATAGTCTGCTTTGTCGCTGAGCTCACGTCGTTTCAGGTATGTCAATAGTTATTTTAAAGCATGCTTTTACTTTACATTGCAATCAATAAGGTAAGTTACAATTTAATCAATAGTTTTATCATATACGATTTTATTTTCAAATTATTCTTTGTAATCAGCATCGTCGTCAACGATTACATCTGTTTCTATTTTCGTCCTAGCAGGTATTTCAATGTCACTATTATGATCAAGTTTAAGGCCATCTTGCAAAATCACCATACCGACTCCATCACTGTAAGTGACCAAGCGACTTTCACCTTCGCCTATTATGTTTATGATGATAAATACAACAACAGCCTTGGAAATGACTCTGCAAAGTCGGATATATAATAGACTTTTTATTCGAGTCATATTCAAAGCTTTGTCGCATCATCAAAATAATAGGCAGGTCGTTTTACCTCCAGCGTCTGGGTTTTGTTCGGTAGATAAGGCCATAGCGAGTTAGCGTTTGCAACAAAATGGGAGAAACGCAATCCACGCGGAATTTGTTTCTAAAACGTTCACGTTCGCATGATTTGCGGAAATGGCACATTGACGGGGATAACCAATTTTGTTTGCTGGACTTTCCTGGTTTATTAGTTCGTGATGGGTGTTATACCCGCTTGTAAACAAAAGTTAAACGAAAACATAATGTATGGTTTGTTGACAATGGTAACCCAACATTTTTATTGAAGTTCACTTCATCAATTGTATCATTTAACCAAACTCTATTGTCTGCTGAAGCCATGATCTATCCAGGATATTTTCTTTTTTTCTTTTCTATAGGGATTATTCGGTACAACGAAAATTCTGCGTAAGGTAACGTTCGTTGAAAAGTGTTTCGTTAAAATAATAGGTTGACTATGCAGTCAACTTCACGACGACACGCTAGCCTAGTTGGGAGTGACCCTGCCTTCGAAGCTAGGGGTCCTGGGTTCAAACCCCGGTAAGGGCAGATATTTGTGTGATGAGCACGAGTATTTGTTCCTGAGTCTTGGATGTTTTCTATGTATTTAAGTATATATTTCTCTATAGTAAGTTTATCGTTGTCTAGTACCCATAGTACAAGCCTAGAGCTTAGTTTGGGACTAGGTCAATTTGTGTGAGATTGTCCTGTGATATTATTATTATTATTATTATTATTAACTTCGAATACTTTAAATGTGAACAGGAATGAGATCCTATTTCAATTTAAAACCTTTGTCACTGCATTGGCACAAAATTTTCTTCCTAGCTGAATTGTAATTTCCGAAACTTAGCGTTTTTGCCTCTACTCTTTGCTAACAAGTTAAAAATAACTATAATTTTCCCTTTTGTTGCTCTTTTGTTATAAAGTCTAAATAAAAGGTATTCGATACTCCGCGTTACAACCGGAACATAAAACGTGTACGCCTTTTCGTAGTTTTAGTTACAACCCGTCCGTTACGTAGCGTTTCTCGGCTTACAGTAATGATGTTGTTTTTCACCAGAACGGGAAAGCCAGGATTCTCGTTCTCTTACTCTCCTGTGATTTATACGTTTCCCTCGAAGAAACTTAGACGAGAAAAAGTTCCTTATCATTCGTGTAATGAAAATTTTAATTTATTCTAACACGGGAGTCGTTTTCAATCCCACGTTTATTAGAGATTTTATCATTATTTGAAATTGCGTTGTTGATGTTAGTGCTTATATATTATCTCCGTAAAAAATAAACGAAGTAAACGGTGCGCATTTTCTTCGAATCTTAAGATAGATCTTTAAACAGCAAATGTCTTTTGAGTGGTATGATGATGATTACTTTTGGGACACTGTAATTCTTGTCATCAGTACAACGTACGAATAAAACATCAATAAAGTTTTTAATAACTCTTGAGAAATGGTCTAAATGATCGTCAAAACTGTTTCTAAATGCATTTAAGGTTAGCGCAAACATACATACATATTGACTTTAATTTTAATATATTATATACTGATTTAATGCGTTGCTTTCATCGTCAAGTTGAATTGATAGTTTTTTTTTTTATATTAGGGACAAATCTGTTTCTATTTTAGTCGTGTAGTTGCCCACAGAATCACTTAACAATATTTCACCTGTAAACAAACTAAGCTTCAACAATTTAGATATTAAATTCTAAACCTTAAAGTTATCTATCATTTTAAAATTAGAGCAGCAATTTTCTTTTGTCAACACTATAATCGTACAAAAGGCCAACGTTACTGTTCCAAGCATTATTCCCTTGTTTATTTTAATTCCTGCAAACACATAAACGGGAACGGCTAAACGTTTTGCCTGATAGGAGATTATCTCCGACGTCCATTGCTGTGACGTAATCAGAACTGGCCAGGAAACGGCTATCCGTTTAATTAAATTCAACCCAATGTAACCTCAATTGACACGAAATAAAACTGGATTTAAAGTTTGTTCAATGAAACATCTTAACAAAACTAGTTACTTTAAAAGTAAAACAAAGTATTTTTAACGCGAAAAATACAATCGTCACTACTTTACAAAAACCTCGTATCTAATATTTCATGTTGAAAGATTTAAAATTTAAACGTAAAGAGAAATAAGTTTAAAATCGTATACGAGGTTTTTTTTCAAGTAGTGACGCTATATTGATAATTTTTAGCGTTGTTAATAATTTCATTTTAACCCCCGATACATAAATGTAGGATGTGATAATAATATGTCTACAACTGTATTATCAACAACTTTAGTCTTCTTAGAGTTTTTGGTATTTCTGTAGCTTTTCCTACCCCAATCTGGGAACGGAGGCGTGATGTTATGTATGTATGTATGTCTGTGTGATTTAGCTTATACTTATACCTATACAACCCAAAAAGATAAGCTAGTCAGATACTTTAAATTTTAAATGCTCGTGTAATCGCCATGTTAGCTAGGTTTTAAGAAAATCTGTTGGGCCGTTCAAATGATATAACATGGAGAGTTTTACCTATTTATGAGACAATATTATGAAAAATCTCCCCACTCCTTATCGCAAGATATTGTTTATTTCGGTAATTATACGTCAAATATTTCGTTAACCCTTAACACAATAAAATTCAGTTCCATTCACGACTAGAACAAGTTTCACCTCCGCGGTCACGTGTAAATTACCAGCGACCTACTATTGTGTTAAGAATTATGAGAACTAAACACGAACTTTTGAAAAGGTAGAAAATTCTGTTTATGCCTAAGATAAAGTTTAAATCTTAATAAAATACAATAAAAATGATAGTAATAATATAAAGGGTGATAATATTACAGTAAAAAGTGGGTCATACACAGATTTAGGTTACTGCCTTTCCTGTGGACACACCGAAAGTTAACGTTTTAAAGGCCTAATTTTCTGGCTAAGCCCATTCCCGCAAAAACACCGTCAGGACTGCTTTAGACCTATCATATAAAAACATAACTTATATGCAAACAAGCTCTTAACTATTGACCACAAGAGAGATAACTTTTGTTTTTAAGAGTGTGTATGACCCAAGTACTATTTTAGCAATGGCGTCACTGAGCCCCAAAACAAGAAGCCCGTTGTTTCCTATAATTTTCATGGTCATAATTATTGATAGTCATATTTTTTTATTAACGTGTAGACAAGGTTAGGTTAGGTTAAGTTTCATCATAAAGAAATTGAATAAGTAACAGCTTTTAAAAAATACGTTACAACTTGCGATAATTATGACTTAAAACACATACATACATAACATAACGCTTTTATTCCCAGAATGGGGTTGGCAGAGCTACAGAATTACGAATAACTCTAAAAAAAGTTGATTTTGCACAATCAGGCTAAGATTTTTACCAATGTATTAATAGTGTCAGGTTGCAAGCCCATCGCCTAACAGTACTACAAGCCTTTATTTCCTTAGTCGCGTCTTACGATATCCACGGGATGACATAGAATGACACTATTCTAACCCTACAACCACGCCAGCAAACACATTATGACTAAAAATAATAAAATAATAATAATATCGGCTTTATATTGTTTGTCATAAAACAATATAAAGCCGATGCGTAATAACGAAAATGATTTGTTTTAACTGTCGAAATAAATGGAATCGATATAAATTAATCCCTCAACGTTCATAACGTTCTTACAATATTTTGCCTAGGGCCACTGATGGTCCAGACCTTTATGTCAGTTGGTCTTTAATCATAATTACATTGTTACGTAATTGTTTACTGTCTGTCGCTGCCTCTACACCTTGGTAAAAAACGTTTACCATAATGCTAACGAATTTTTTTTTAAGTAAAAATAGAAACCCCAATATTTGATCCTAGCAATCTTCATAAAACCAAGGCAAATGTCCGAATTCATTAACATAAATCAGCCCCAGCGATGCCACAAACTTACGTTACTGCCGATATTTCAAACACATACAAAGCTTTTATCACCGAAGTACGGAAAAGCATTTCGAGAGCCACCAACTTTCCTCTTAGCCAACAAATATCCACAGATAAGGAAAAATAAAAGAAAACCCAAAGAAAAACAGTGATAAACGGTTGATCATCTGGAATGGATCCCTTACACCTATAAAGTGGATTCCGCATCACATTTTTCAAACCACGAAATAAAGCAATCCTCCAGTGCTGTGACAACTAGACAAATTGTTTATTTACGTTATTTATTAATACCTATATGATCCCCACAAAAGGCGCAAGAATTTGTGAGCTCATCTTGTGAGACAAAAAATAGGTCTATATTATCTACCATAATAGTTCAAGCCCACATTTTACAGACCTGACATCTTTGAATTTGTCCTTTTATTATGTATTTAAGTAGATATTCAGGTATGTATTTATTTTTATGAATGTTTATCTATTTATTATCGATGCATGCTATACCTAGTGATTTTATTTTTTTACATTCGTACAATATTGCACCGCCCACAACAATTTTCTGATATGCCCAACAATTTTCTGGTAGAGAATGCCAGTAGGCATCAAGTTTACCTTTTGTTGTTATTTTTTTATTTATGTGCAATAAAGATTTAATAAAAAAAAAGTAATTACAATGTTTTGTCATAATTATCGCAAGTCATAACGTATTTTTTAAAAAACACTTTTTCAAGACTTTTATAAATCAAAAATAATATAACCAAGCCACCATACACGTACTATGTAAGGAATTCTGAAAAGTTTACGGGTCCAGCGATATAAAAATTATGATTACCAATAATTATGTCAACAGTATTATATTGACCTAGTCTCATCGGTCAATAGAATATTGTCCTTCTGATATTTTTATCTAAAATACTTAAAAAAAACTAATTTCTTTTCATCGTTAAAAGAAGCTAGAGTCGGTACTAAAAGTTATTACGATCGAACGTTATTACGTAGTCGGACCAATTACTAAGAAAATTGCCGGGAGCTAATTTTACTACTCGATTATATAACTACTACTCATTTAACAAAGTAATAAAAACTAAAAACCGTCTTCAAAAAGCAAGAAATGACTTATTTTAAAATAATAGGTAAATATTATAGAACTCCTCAAAGATAACAGTATGATAACAGATAACAGTAGGTAATATCAGATATTACCTATCATTATCAATAAAGAAGTATCTGGGTATGTTTAAATTTAATCTTGGAATGCTCACTACTTAAGGCTGTCTTTTTAAACTTGATCTTACTTCATAGCTTTAATTACAGACTTGTCTGTCTTGTGATATGTTTGTGGAAATATCAATGAAATATGAATGCGTCGAATTTCATAAAAATACTTAAATAAATATGTAACAACATGTCGGTGCGTTTTAGACCAAACCTGAGGTTTCTAGTGGTTTTTTGTGGTTTCCTTGGTAATTGAAAATCTAATTAAATTATGGGTCTTAAATATGGAGTTAATCAAGTACAGTCAGATCCTATTTATATCACTAACATGGAAGCCTTGGTACCATAGAATTGGTTAAAAACTTAAGTGGAATGCTACGTTTATTTTATCATCGTCAGCAAAATTAATTATGTATAAAAGTGAGCACTAACGTTTAACCTTTACATTGGATTAAGAAACATTTCCGCTTACAGTAATCCTTTGCTATGCCACGCCGCGCTGTTCCGCTTGTAAGTGCCTTCCATAAGTCTAGGGCTGTTGCAGAGAGACTAAAACATAAGTAACTTGATTGCAGAGTTGGCGTGCTCTTCAATGGCTAACTGGGCTTTGTAAGAAATTACAGCGTTTGCTTTGTCATTATTATTCTAGGCAATTCCATTTTGAACGTAAAATCAAATGATGGTTCAGTCTACTTACTCGTAGTTTGCAACTGTAAAGAGACATTATGATGACTGCAGTCATCGTCACTTAAGATAAAACAAAAAGTATTCAATAAAAAACAGTGAATTAATTGGCAGTGCCCCTGGTATTTAATGAGTAATTAAATTAATTATTAAATACGTGTACTACACGTCAGACTTTTAAAAGTTTTATACAAATAAAAATAAAATAAATATCACGGGAAAATGTCACACAAATTGAAGCTCTAGGCTTATACTATGGGTACTAGACAACGTTACGATAAACAATACTTAGATAGAGATATTTATACTTAGAAAACATCCAAGACTCAGAAACAAATACTCATGCTCATCACCCAAATATCTGCCCTTATTTGAACCTAGGACCGCTGGCTTCGGAGGCAGGGTCACTTCTAGCAAAGCCAACGCGTCGTGAAAAAAATGGAATAAAGCTACTATAGGCGACAGTAACTACTAACCACCATCGTCTGCTCGTTTGCCTTTCATAGCAATTAAAAAAAACCTTACTTTTCTAGATAACAAATTATCTAAACAAAAAACCCTTACAGAATGTAATGCAGACAGCGTTGTTTGACCATCATTGCGTGCTACGACCAACCCAAATACAAATTACTGCTAGGCGTGCACGCTTACGGCCCCAACCTGAATATTTTAAGACGAGTTCTCTATTTGGACGGGGGTCATGACACAACTTTTCACCGTAAGGCCATAAGTATTGTTCTTATCCCTTGGGTTTTTAGGCCTCCTTGCGTATAAAGCGATCGAAGCGATGTAAGAGGGAGTTTGCATCTCCAAGGACTGTTTGATTGTGCCTTAAATTACATTCCTTGAAGTGGCCTCGTCGTATTGGAAATTGATGGCGTTTAATTAAATTTTGTTCAAATATGCCGATTGTTTTGTAGGCGACTCGTTTGATTTGTTTGGTAATTGTATTGAGGAATCCAGTAAAAAGTAATTCAGAAATAAATTACTTTTACTGAGTTAGGAATTTAAAATTAAAATAGGGCAATGTTGCGTTAAAATGTAGGTACATATCGATTTTACATAATAATCTATTCAAAGTGCTTCCATAATGTGAGTTCCACGCCTAGGCAATTTGAGTAAATACTTATTCTTTGTAAAACGTTAAGAGTTTTACGAAACAATAATGTTATACACGCTCTTATTATGGACTAGACTTTGCCGTTGACTTTGTCCGCATAAAACTCTTTTATTGACGTACTACCAAAATCTATATTTATTTTTTTTAGTGATTCGTCTGATTTCCCGATACTTACACTATATCGACATATTTTTTTCTAATATTTTTTTTATAATAATATATTCGCATTTTTTAACTGTATCAATTGATTCAAAATACCACACTTTTCTGAAATCGTTTCTCACATTAGAGCTTCCCAGAAAAAATCGTCGGCGCGAACAATTCGATGAATGGCAAGGGCTACACATTCGAAATGTACGTCGTATTTCCCGGAGCCTACATAAAGAAATAAAAAGATATAAAGCTGTTCTTTGTTTCAATAATACGCGGTAATGTAGAAAACGTCTGTCGGTCTGCACAAACACCCATTTAATTAAGCAGGAAGTTTGCAGGACATCCGTTCCCCAGTTTGTTTTGGACAATGAAATCCCTCGTGCTTCCCGTTTTAAAAGAGCCAGTGTGCTCGGATTTATACTTTTTATTTGGCGTAGGCTTCTTTGTTTATCATGTACGGATATGACGGAAGCGGACCTTATATAACCTACGTTTTGTGTTTCTATCTTGTCTAAGTTTAGAACACTCCGCTCGACGTTAATCAATTAATATTGCAAGGTCGATCTACCGATTTACGATTGATCCACGTCGATCAATACATTCAATTAAACAGGAAGTTTGTAGGACACCCGTTCCCCTGCTTGATTCGTACAGTAAAATTCCTCATGTTTCTCGTTTTAAAAGAACCAGTGTGCTAAGATTAAAATTTTATATTTGACGTAGGGTTCTTTGTTTATCATGTACAGGTATGATGGTAGTGGGCCTTATTTAACCAATATTTTGTGTTACTATCTCTTTTTTTATTTGAACACTTCAATCAATTAATATTGCAAGGTCGATATACCGATCAACGATTGATCGACGTCGATCGATGCATTCAATTAAACATGAAGTTTGTAGGACACCTGTTTCGGGCCGTTCCCCAGTTTGATTTTAAAAGTGAAATTCCTCATGCTTCCAGTTTTAAAAACTCAGTGTGCTCGGATTCCAAATTAATATTTTGTTATTTAGCGTAGGCTTCTTTGCTTATCATGTACGAGTATGACGGTAGCGGGCCTTATTTAACCTACATTTTGTGTTTCTATATTGCCTAAAAATTAGAACACATCGATAGACTTCAATCAATTAATATTGCAAGGTTGATCTATCGATTGACGACATCAATCAAGATGTCAAGTGATACATTCAAGGGGTCGAAGTGTGTCCAAAAGGGCTCATCTGTAAGATAAGATGAGATCCCTTTTGGACACACTTTAGGATCTTTTGTGTACTTACCCTTTTACACACTTAGCTGTTTGAATGTGCAGGTTTCCTCACGATATTTTTCATTCACCGTAAGAGCATCGGGTAATGTATTTAAGTTAAAACTCATGGGGGCTCGAACACGGTACCTTACGACCATGAGTCGACCCTCTAAGCCACTAGGCCACCGACGCTCTAAGGGGCCCATCTGTAAGATAAGTTACCTACACAAAACATCATGGACCTTTAAGGTTTCAAGAAAAAATAACAATTATGCGTTATGAACCGGTATAACATGAAAATTATGCATGGTAATCTTAGGGTTCCGTAGCCTGTATACTATGTAGAAAGAAGTAGTTAATTCAGGGTATATTTTTAGCCTCGTGAGACCCTGTGTGCTATAGGCAGTACGTAATCGAGGCAATTTAGTTTAAACTATATTGTAATGAGAATAAGTTCCATTTTAATTTGTTTCAAAATTAAAAATGTCATTTAACCTCGTCAGGCCAGTTGTGCATTAGGATGAACATAACCAAGGCAATTTAATTAAATCTACATCAGAATGAGAATAAAACCCATTTTTCTTTGTTTAGAAACTAAAATTGATATTACAGAGCAAACGTCTTTGAACTTTATTCCCTTGATACTAGATACAAATTCCCATCACAAAAGTCTTCCTGTTTCTAGTATGGTGGGCTTTACGAGGTTAAGAGCAAATGTAATTAAACCTTATTTCTTTGCTGGTAGATTCAAATTCCCACCCACCAAAATCCCCCCAATTGTATTATATTGGTCTTTGCCGATGATAGCTTTGCTTACTGACTATACTTTTACAAACCCTTCCATTCTAAACTAATTGTCCATTGAAAAGACCACTTTAAAATTATTTTACTTCCGTTTTCGGCTTCAAACCAGCTAAAATAATAAGCTTCAATGGCCTTTATAACTCTTTTTATCATAAAAATCCATTAGTCATATTGTTTTCAAGCCACAAAGTCGCGCCTCACTACTTAATTTTACGTTTTTGACGCCATTGTCCGTTCTCGTCATTGGAGTGGGAAGGTGTGCCCTGTAAATTGAAAACACTTTATCACTACAAAATCCTAAATAGTGGGAGGTCGTCCATAAAATCTATGCCAATCAAATAAAGATGTTAAAAGCCGTCTCTTAAAAGCCAAGGCTTCCTTAAATATATACATACTAGATTCTGATGCAAAGTATGAAAAGTATATACATACATATTCACGCCTTAATTCCCAGAGTGAGCAGAGCTACAGAAACACCAACAACTTTACAATTACTTAATTATAGTTCAGTAACCACACTGCAGAATCAGGCGAAAAAGTTTATTAGTGAATTAGTGACAGGTTGCAAGCACATCACCTAACAGTACCACTACAACCTAAAAAGTTTACGGTTTCAGAAATAAAACCGTTATATATTCATCATCATCATCATATCAGCCGAAAGACGTCCACTGCTGGACATAGGCCTCCCCCAAGGCTCTCCACTTAGACCGGTCTTGTGCCTTCCGCATCCATCGCGATCCCGCCATCCTTACGATGTCGTCGCTCCATCTTGTTGGAGGCCTACCAACAGCTCGTCTCCCGGTCCGTGGACGCCATTCGAGAACTTTCTGGCCCCATCGGCCATCAGTCCTGCGAGCAATGTGCCCCGCCCACTGCCACTTAAGTTTCGCTATTCTTCGGGCTATGTCGGTAACCTTAGTTCTACTGCGGATATCATCATTTCTGATTCTATCCCGCAGAGAAACCCCGAGCATAGCTCTCTCCATAGCCCTCTGAGTGACTCTGAGCTTTCTTATGAGGCCCATCGTTAGCGCCCACGTCTCAGATCCGTAAGTCATCACCGGCAACACACACTGGTTATATATTATAAATAATAAATAAATAAATATCACCGGCCAATCTCACACAAATTGACCTAGTCCAAAACTAAGCTCTAGGCTTGTACTATGGGTAATAGATAACGATAAACATACATATATAGAGAAATAAATACTTAAATAAATAGAAAACATCCAAGACTCAGGAAAAAATATTCGCGCTCATCACACAAATATCTGCTTTTACCGGGATTTGAACCTAGAACCGCTGGCTTCAGAGGCAGGGTCACTCCCAACTAGGCCAACGTGTCGTTATTATGTATTATGACCCATTACGTATTTTGTACTTTATACATTATGTTACGATCCCTTTGACGTGATACGTGATATCGCGTACCATCTGCATCACCCATAGGTACCGATGACAAATAGGCACCGGGACTTGTGCCAAATATGCCGAATATGAATTCTGAATTTCCCGTACTCGTCCAACTGCACTAACAAGCGTAATTCCATCTCTATTTTCGAATATTGCTAGAGTTCCAGCACCGCCTGATAATCGGATTTTAGTGCCGATCCCGGTCAAAATATCATGAAAGTCATGTTTTGAATAGTTAAATTCTCGTGTTGGGACTCATGTCATGACATTGCGTCGTATTTAACGATGCGGTTAGCCTAGTAGTATAAGCCTGCCTAAGCTAGACTAGTAGTCCCGAGCTATATTTGGTAAAGAAAATATATTTGTGTGTTAGCTTAATATTTGTTGAATTAGTAAGAGATTGTTTTGTCATAATATTGCTGTTTATTTATTATGAATATCTCATGATAACGTTACCGTTTTAGCTGCGATGAGCGATAATTTAATAACTTACTTTAATAGAAAAAAAAACTTTGTGAAGTGGAGCGTAGGATCCTCGGGTAAATAAATACCGCTTTAAATACCGTTATAATTTTGTAAGAAAGATTTTTTTTCAAATTTTACTTTAATCCAATTATTTGCTTTCTTGATATTAATACATTAGAATTAAGTGTTTCAAGAATTATATTACCGTAAAGATACAAACAATAGAAGGCTTCTTTCGGTTTCCAAAATAATGATGGATGACATTGCAAAATGTGCTTGTTGTAAATCGCGGCAGGTACAGTCAAGTTCAAAAGTATGTATACACCTTAGTACCTTGTCTATTTAACGTCATGTTTAAACTGCCATATGAAATTATCCAAGCGATTAAAGTGACAAGGTACTAAAGTGTATACATACTTTTGAACTTGACTGTACTGGGTAGTGAATTTAATCAAAATACTTTGACCTTAACTTTGACTTTTTATTAAGAATTAGTATGATAATCTAATTTTTTACCTTGTTTGACTTTCAAAGTAATAAATTTCAACCCGCGCTGCAGTTCATAAACCTGCGACTCCTGCGAGTCAGTGGACCGTTGAATTAATTGTTATTAGCTACTAGTGAAACGCCTTTTGGTACGAATAACTAACATTTTAAAGGTACTTTTAACTGTGAACTAAGTTACGTAACTAAAGATATCTTGAGGTATATTTTCGCATTTTTATTTACATATTCTAATTTTAAAATCATGCATCAAAGTCAAACTCAAACTCTTTTTAATGTGGCTTAATGAAAAAAAACTTTATTGGATAATTACAATTTTTTGTTTTCAGACCACAGGCAAGCGCTTCTGTTAAGTAATAATTAATTTATGTCTGATCTTTTTTAGCTCACTGCCGGGTAAAAACATCCATTGTATGCAATCTTGATAACTTTACAGTTCAGTTCATTTGTAAAGTATTTTCACCAGCCTGGAAAAAAGGAGCATTGCCAAATTCGAGTAGGTAGAAATTAGTGCAGTAAATTTAATAATTAAATAAATAAAAAAAACATCTGACAATGTCAATAAATTGACCTGGTCCCAAACTTCTTCTAGGCTTGTAATATGGGTACTAGACAACGATAAACATGCATGCATGGCACAATTACACTGTGTAGTTCGCCGCATGCGGCCAACAAATTTGGTTCAAATTTTAACTTTAAATGAAGGTGGATTGATCCATACGAGTATGCGTTGACCGCATGCGGCGAACGACTCAGTATAATAGTGAACATGCATGAAAATCAGAACTGTTTTTCATTGATTTGATATCTATAGGAGACAATAGAAGATAAAACACTTAGTTTTGACCCGTTTATTAAGATTTTTTAAAGAATGAAACTTGTTAAAATTTTAAAGCTTCTTTTAAGGTTTAGAATGTTTTTTTAGGCATCCTCAATTTATTTACGAAATATTTTATTTCTATGATATTGGCTTAAACATAGTTATTTCTGAAATAAATGCAAATTTATTTATAAGGTCCGTATTTTTTTAGCTTGGGACAACAGCTGTGACGTCATTCCTGTCGTCAATTTTGTATGGAGTGTTTTTGCAGAAGTCTGAACTATGACTTTATAAGCTTTATATCTTATGAAAAAATAACACGACAATTGTTTCGCGTATACCGTTGTCCTTCTCTTTCATAGCACTTTCCAGAGAGAGTAAGATAAAAATGATGCGTGTTCCCTATTCCCGCCTTTTATAGCGAAATACTAACTTAAATACATAGAAAACATCAAAGACTTAGGAACAAAATACTCGTGCTCATCACACAAATATTAATTATCTCCTATTTCTATCCGTTTTGCTTCTTTATACTTGTCAGTTTTTGACATCCCATAATACGGCCTCTATTTTTTAATCTTGTCCAAACTTTATCTGACATGAAAGTGGCTGAACTTCATTGAAAATGCTTTTGGGCACAGTTAGTGTTTTAATAACATGCTATGAAAAGTGGGTTAGAGCGCTGCCACATTAAGTGCCTTAGCAATGAAACAATTTTATTCCCAATTTGATTAGGTCCATATTGCTTTGATATCATAATTATGTAGTTAACGTTTTTTTAGCTCGATTGATTGACAACATAATTAAAGTATTGTGTCTATTGTATACCGGTAATAAAGAATATTTTGTATTTCAAACCGAGTTTTTCCCGGAACTGTTTCAAGAAAGCGTTCATTTGGGAAATTAAAACGCATTCCAGCCCATTTGTTTCTTCTTTGGTTAATACCCAAACAAAACCCAAAAAAAATAACGTTACGTACGTAAACAGTACCCTAATGAAATTATTGAGAACTTTATTGCATTGTCATAAAAAAAAACTGAACATTTAATACTCTTATTTAGCCAAAAACATTTCAAATGAAAGAGTTGTAAGCAAGCTTCTTTATAGAAGTGCATGGAGCTAACTCTATGTGCTTATGTTTAGTCCACCAGACTAAATAATCTTTAACCGAACAAATTGACCTCGCGTGTGATATTTCTCTAATACCTTCATGGTGATTGTCTTAAACTCGGCATTGGCCTAATAAATCGTGTTAAAATCAGAAGTGAAAGCTATTCATGAAGAAAAATAAACTCGCTCAAAATGATTATTGGGTGACTACATTTTGTGTTCGTTGCCAGGCATTATGTACCTATAATAATTTTGTTATAATCATTCATACATAATATATATATTTAAGATAGTGGCTGTCTGTAGAATGCCCAAGCCTTGTTTTAATTATTATAAAAACCAATAGCGATTGTCTATGCTTGGAGTGTGTGTGTTTGCAATGGTGGGTAGTTGTGAGGATTCATTTCCTTTTTGAGCGAGTGAATGAAAAAGGACGTAAACCGCCATGACAGACAACCTCACTGCATTCCTTAAAAGTTAATTTTTATATTCAATTGTACTGTATCTAAATCTCTTTGTATTTTGGTTTCGTAAATTAAGTGATAATTAAAGTGTTGTGTAATGAATCATTCCTGTGTACAATTGTTATACCACCTGAATCTGGAGATTATGGTGGACAAGAACTCTGAAGGTGATGATCAAGGTGAATTATATCATCCTTCGACATATAACATAACCATACCTGGGATAACTCTGGGCAAGTTCTAGGGATTCGATATCGATAAAAAAGATGTCGATGTACTTAATTAAATACTGGTTACGACACCATGAAAAAAATAAAGTCTTATAAAAGGTGAGGAAATTTCAATAACCAACATAAATGAGAAATTGCCTTTGAGTCATTATAAATATTTAAAGAATGCCCCGTTAACCACTGTGGTCGTTGAAAGAACGTTTAGCAGTTTAAAGTGGATATTTTCATCTAGACGGCAATCATGAATACCATCGAATATGGAAAAAAATATTGAATGTATGTCATGAAAACTATTTTAAAATAGACATATAAATAGGTCCACGTTTTAATTTGTTTCTTTTTTTATTTAAAAATGAGGAGAAAATAAGTAATATTAATTTATGTCGCATAACATTTAGATTGTGGCAGTAGTTTCGATATATTTTTTGTCGATAAAACATTTTGCTACATCACTTTCGTATTGATGCCCCGAGATATCCCAGGTCTGAACATAACGCTTTCATTCTCAGAGTAGGGTAGGTAGAGCTACACAAATACCAACAATACGAAAAAGACTTGTTGATAATTCTGTAACCACATTTTGCACAAATAGGCTAAGATGTTTACCAGTGTATTAGTGACAGGTTGTCATAATCATATTTGTTTTAAACGTTACGTGTACTGTAATAAAGTGAATATTTACCCAGTTATTACGTGATAAAGAATTGTTTGAGGGTGAAGAGTGCTCTGCTGAGCCTCCCCTTGTTTGCTCTTGACTCTCTGACTACCATTACCTGCTTCATTAAAGCGAGTGTACTCTGAACTAAAACGGACTTTATATCCCGAGTGCTTAAATTTGTCACTTTGACAAATTCTCGTAGGAATGTTGAAGTTGAAAATAAAAAAAGAGTTTATCAATTCGTCTGTCTGTATTATTGTGTATATTACTCGTTTTGTTATAATTTTGATTTTCTTTATGATCTGGCTACGGGATCTATGGAAATGCATTTAAATTAAATTCATGGCAGCACAAATAGGTATAAATTTTAAATTCATGTTACTTTCTTAAATATTATTATAATTTTTGTTATTACCTTGACCAACGCTTTGATGGAAACTGTAAGCTACAAGTTTTTCTTTTACATACATTAAAACACGCCAGAGGAGTAGGCAGAGACTACTTCTTTCCACCTGCTACGATCCTGACAAATCTCTTTCGCTTCTTCCACATTCATACATCGAGTCATGCATGCACGTCGGTTTCGGGTACTTAGGATACCATTTGCAGTTTTTCTTAATAATTTATAGCTAGTTTATTGTTTTATTATCATTAAATTTAATTAATATTTAATCGAATCGTTTGACTACTCAAACTTGTGCTGTTCGTATCAAGATTTTAGAAAATTAAGGCTTTAAATAATTTAATATAATTTGGTGACAAATATATTTAGTATTTATTGCATTGATTGATATAACGTTTTATATACTGACATTTCTTACGGTAATAGACAACAGCGACATTTCCTCGTCACTATTAAATATAATTTATATCAGGCAACTCTTTCAATGTCAAACTGGTTCCCTTAGTAAAATTTCTTCTTTATTTAGTCTCGAGTTTATCCAAATTTATTTACTAAATGTTGATTAAGGATTCACTAGTATTAAATATATATTTGACTATGCCCCAAACTAAGCTTTAGGTTTTAAGTATTAGACAACGATAAACACATACACACATAACATAAAGCCTTCATTCCCAGAGTGGGGTAAGCAGAGCTACAGAAATACCAACAAATCTAAAAAGAATTGTATATAATTCTATATCCACACTTTGCACAATCAACCAAGAAGTTTACTAGTATATTAGTGACAGGTTGCAAGCCCATCGCCTAACAGTACTACAGCCCTTATTCCCTTAGTCGCCTCTTACAACACCCACGGGAAGACATGGAGTGGCACTATTCTAACCCGGCACCCACACGGGGGACAACGACAAGGATAAACTACTCATTTAAAGAAAATTACATACTTTAATACAAAGAAAGCCTCCAAGACTAAGGAACAAATACTTGTGCTCGTCTCACAAATACCTGCCCTTACCAGCATATCAACACAGCACCGCTAGCTTCGTATGCAGGGTCACTACTAACTAGGCTAATTAGTCGTTTGTTTATTTGTGTAATAATATTAAATATTCGATACTCGTGCATTTTGACCTATAATGCAATTAATATAAATACTTTCTCTAAATGACGAGTCATCTTAATAATCCATTTAGCTTTTATTATTATCAATCATGCATATTGCTATGGTTCTCTTTTATAAACGTCACTTCCCTTTATCTGAGCTCTAATCGCATTTACTACCTGTTTGTCATTCCACTGTAAATGACATACCCATCCGACCGGTTATTAGGAATACGAAATGTGTCCCTAGAATTATGCAGAGCTAATGGTATTGAATTAACTCTGCCTAGCTAGATCAAAACAGCAATTATTGCATTTAAAACGTTGCAATTCATCTGGCACAATTTATAGACCACCTAGCTCTTGTAGTAGGTACCCTATCTCTATACCAAATTATGTCGAAATCAGTGGTTAAGCCGTGAAAGTGAAACAGATAGTCCGACAGAGTTACTTTCACATTTATATACTTAGTATGGCCATAGATTTGCTTCTAAATATAATTTGGTGTTGATGACGTATTTTTCCTAAAGTGTTGTGTTGATGTCTTCATGACATTTTAATTCTAAATTGAAAAATGTTTCATAAAATGTTGCAAAAATTATTTCCAATTTCCTCTGCGTTGATGTTTCGTCGTAAAAAGGCGTTTTCCGCTTGATTACATTTTCATTAAATTTATTATTCGGAATCCTCATTGAGCTACCGTCATTTCTTTTGAGTGTTAGCGTAGTCAAGATCGCTCGCAAAAGTCATTTATTAGCTGGTATCATTCGTCAAACGACGTAAACCTGGTTTGTTATCTAAATGACCCCGAGTCAATTTCCCGCGGTACCCAAAACGTTTTGTACGACGCCCAACGTACTTAGGAACCCATAAATTGCCCTGCCGAAGTTCTCTTAGCGGCTATTAAACAATCATTTGCGTAAAACGTTACAAAGTACAGCCTTTGTATATCCAAGCCGTTCGCGTTGTGGCCCTAGTGTAAACGGATAAGTCGACATAGCTCGTAATAACAAAAGACATAAATCATATACAGAGTATAATAAACTTATATCTTTTCTAACTTGGACCTAGAAGACTTATACATTTTTTCTCTAAGGCTAGCTTGTGCTGGTATGAAAACGGTGACGGTGCCATTTTTTTGTCATTTTGTTGGTCTAAGTGGAAATGTAATTGCTGGATTATGTCAAGTTTAAACGCGATGAAACTACTTAATATTTAAAACATTCTTTAGATAAAAATGGTTTTTAAAATGCGTGAATTTGTGGCAGGACTTACGTACATGATTACCAAGATAAATACGGATCAAACTCCTTCGAAGTTGCGGCATCCTTGACACGTGGCATGATGACACTACTCGGCAAATCCGAGCAAGTTCAATAAAAGGCCTTGATTATTTTTTGGCCAACACTCCAACCAATGAGAATCGACCTAATAAAATCGCAAACTTAAAAACATTTGTCCGCTAGGCGGCAAATTTGAATTTGTGATTAATTGAGAACATTGGGCAGAATCCGGAAGTATAAACAAAAAATCTCGGGCAGGAACCACTTAATTCAATGTGTTCTTAATTGAGAACATTGGGCAGGACGAGGATAAACTACACCTTTGAACGCCACGAAAGAACTTTGTTGCAGAAACTTGTTTAATGATTCAACATTCAAATGAAACCTATGTAAGGTGTTTTAACCTCGTGAGACCCGGTGTGCTACAGGAGGATATAATCAAGGAAATTTAGTTAAAACTATATTTAAATGACCTTAAAGTTAATTTTTATTTGTTTTAAACTTGCTGGCAAACTAGCATTTCAGACCAAACTTTAATTCAAATTCCCCCTTTCAAAAATCTCCCTGTATGTAGTAGTTATTGTTTTAGAAAACAATACTATATAAAATAAACACTCTTTATTGAACACAAAACAGAACACGAAACAGTACCGTTTAATCATACGTTTAAAACAGGGGGTCTTACCGCTAAATAAAGATCTCTTCCAGACAACCTTACCTACCTAACCGTTTTTTTTTAATCGAATACGGAACATTAAGGTCTCTTTCCAAATCAATGTAAAAAATCACTGTATGTAATCTTGTATGACAGACACTAAAATAATGAACAGGCCCTGGTCAACTAGGTAGTTTTAAATACAATATTTTAACATAACACAAACCTTCATGATAGTTTGTCCAGTGTCTAAACTAGGCCACGTAAATAACAACTCATAACACGCATATACGAACACAAAAAGACGCGTAAGCTGACATGCGACTTCGTTCGCATAAAATAATTATGGTTGTCAAATGGGGCGTTTAGCTTTGTAAAATTTAAGCGTAAACATTGCCCTAAGCGTGAAAGGGAAACATTCGTGTACGTAGAAAGGTAAATAGGGGCAAGGTTACAATTAGTAGTTACTGGCTAACGATCTTTTGTTTAAAGTATTTTGGTTACAAGGTCGGGAATGGTCGTTATGCTAGTCTTTTGGGAAGTTTTCGTTTTAAACTGGTGTTTTGTTTAATACGACGATGATTGTGATGAGTTTTGAGCAATTCAACTTTAATTAACTATAGAATTTTGTAGTAACTTTGATTATTTTTACGTTATTTTTCCCTCGTGGCTTATCGTTTTAAACTGGCGTTTAGTTTAATACGACGATGATTGTGATGAGTTTTGAGCAAAGTCAACTTTAATGAATTATTTTTACGTAATTTCTCTCTCGTTTAAGCTGTTAATATGACAAGGTGTTTCATTGGTTCAAATCTAAAAATATACATACATACATATATTAAATCACGCCTGTTTCCAGTGGTAGGCAGAGACCACTTCTTTCCATCTGCTATGATACTGACAATTTTCTTTTGCATCTTCCACATTAATACATCGAGTCGCGCATGCACGATGGGATCGAGTACTTAGGATTCGGCCCTTTTCCAGATCTTCTCCAATTTGATTAAAAAGAGTACGCCTAGTACGGCCCCTTCCAGCCCCTCTACTCTCTTTCGCACTGTATCTTTCGTCAATCTTCTTTCATCCATTCTTTCCAAATGACCAAACCATCGAAGCATACCCTTTTCAATCTTAGTCACTACATTTTCCTTTAGTCCACATTTCTCTCTGATATTGTCATAAAAAAAATGTTGACTGTTTTAATTAAGAAAAGGTTAAAAACAGTTGAATTTCATCTTAAGAGGTATTTATACGTTGGTGTACTGAGCTAAGTAAGTGTTAAATGGAAACAAAGCCATCATGACGTAGCATTTAAAGTGCTTGCTCATGGAATCCGTTTGGTCTCTCGCTTATGACCGTTAAATTAGTAATTCCCTATGTATAATCCTCAAACTTTGTCCGTTGCAATAAGTACCGACTTGCATTATTTACGGGTATAATAATAGCTATTTTAATATTAAATGTTGGTATCGTTGTTGTCGCCCTGAGTAACCAAAGGAATTAATGTATAGGTTCAATTGTTATGGTCAAAATTGTATTGCTGAATTTTATTTCAGTATTTATATGAGAGGTAAGCCAGAGTGGTGGCCCGGGTAGAATGGTGCCATGTCTTTCCGTGGATTTCGTATGAGGCGACTAAGGAAATAAGGGCTTGTTTGATTGGGCTGTTAGGCGATGGGTTTGCAACCTGTCACTAATACACTTGTTAACTTCTTGGCCTCATTGTGCAAAATGTGGGTATATAGAATAAAAGCATAATTTTCATAGGTAAGATAACAAGATTGTAAGTTACCTGATGCATAGTAATTACCGCCGTCTAAGTACTCAAAAAGGGTTTTCAGTTTACTGTCGGCTTTTTAGAACCTAACTTTTTTTAAATATATTACTATCTAAATAATAAGACAAAATGAGTAAGCATAAAACGTAAAACTACAGAAGAATCGTGTATTTATTTATTTTTATGTTGTTATATTACAGCTGGAAGTTGAGATCATGATACCAACGTGTAAAAGAGCCGTAAGATCCTTCTATGAGCTGTCAAATTCTGACAGGTTCCACACTGTAAAAGAGACAGTTATATAATACTCATTTATTTCTATCCCTTTCACTGACAGGATCCCAACAGGTCTTAAAAACTAATAATATGGCCACTTAACTAAGCAAATTATTGTATTTCAGATTTTCAGTAACTAAGTAGTAAAATAAAATTGTAAATGATAAAAATGTACATACAAAACAAAGAATCAAGATTAAAAAAAACAATTAGAAGTGCACCGAGTTAGCCAATTCTTAGAAGAAACAAATCCTCCCGGTGTATAAAAAATGCTTAACAAACATTCTGTGTGAACACAGAAACTTTTTTTCGATTACCTCGCAAACTTTATCAACTTTAAATTGTTTCCAACGTTTAAAATGATATACAGTCCCATTGGCAATTAAATTTGCACTTGGCAAATAAACGTAACTACTTGTTTCGTGTAAAACAGACTTGCGCCGGTTCCGTAATTTAATTAGGGATTCAGTTGTGTGAATATTCTGCAGCTTAAAAAAATAACGAACGTAAATTACAGTCAGCAACGTATTCAAAATTGAAATTGAAATTGAAATGTAATTATTTACTTTAAGCATTACATGTTTTCTTATTGTATAATCGTCAAACTACAGAGCATTTTGTCGGCACTTACTCCTAGAAATCATTTAAAATATATAGTACCAGTTATATGGATTTCAAAGATGTAGATTGTTATATCTATTGAGAATTGATGTTTTGATTTAACTTTAAATTTAGAGATATTATGACACTTCTGATTATTTATTTTACGTAAATATTAGGCGATAAATTCCAACCCAGTTCCAACTAAGCTCTAGGACTGTATTGTCATAATTTGTGGTAGGACCTTGCCCTGTACACTGTTCGCCTGGATCGCTACCACCATCTTATCCTTAAACCAGCCTGCTCTGGAGTGAGAATAAGAAAACCGATAAAATTATTAGCATAGAGTCATTCCATCTTAGTCCTTAGGGTTGGGAACGCAGTTGTAGTCTTTAGATTTGAAATGAATATGGGTCTCAATTTTCACTTACCATAAGGTTGCCTGTGTACTCATGTGCCTTTTCGTTGTAATAAAATAAAAGGGAAACGGGGTGAATTGGGGACTAAGGGGTGAATAGGGCAGAACCTAAAATGAAGCATATGTTACTAATTATGAGACTGCAATCGTCGGTCTAGATGTGATCCCTCATATATGTAAACTTACAAACTTTTCAGGACAGACCCTAAATTGCTTGTAATTATTAATTGGTGGTAATTATTAATATTACGTGTTGTCACTACTGCCACTAGTACTCTTACGATGTTACACTAGTGCTTAGTTTTACCAATGCTTCTTACAAGATAATCACTTCAAGTCGTTTATTGACTTCTAAAAGAATTGTTATGCAGGAGATATTTACGAATTAACACCAATACTATTTGAAACTTTCTGCATCAAAATCTAATTTTACCACAAAATGTTAATACGAACTTGTTCTTATTTGTAACAAGTTACACCTTATTAAAGGGTGTGTCCCTATTAACCCTTTAGTCCCTATTCACCCCGTTTTACGGCACTAGACAATGTTAGACATACTTGTTTAAATAAAAAAAAGAGAACTTCCAAAACTTAGGAAGAAATACTAGTGGCCAAATAATCCTTATGTAATCTAAACTAATCCACTATGTCTTACAACCAATACTGATTGAACCAGAATTTTAAACTGGAATAAAATGACATCCCAACCGTCTCGGTTTCTAAAGCAAAACTTTCCCGGCTTAATCGAATGCTATTCTCCCTTTTGTTGTCAAAAAATCTATGATTTATATGTATGGGCTTTTAACCCTTACAATAGGATTGTGTATTTGGGTTTCGACAGACATACGAGGCAAACGAAATCTGCCTCGGAAGTTTCGCCCATTCCCGCCTTATTTCATTCCTGCCCACAGAGATTTTATTTTGTATAAACATTCTTTCTTTGTAAATAGGTACCATTTTTTCCCACGAAAATTATGGCTTTGTTTTTGTTTGCTTTGCTAACACTTCTCTCTTGTTTTCTTTGTGACATATATTTTTTATTTTAAAGTTTTTGTATTGTTCTAGCTATTGGTTTTATGGACTGTCGAAAATAATAAAACTCTGATATTGTTGGTTTTTTCTGGTTTTTGGATGGTTTTTACTGGAAACGAATTTACTATTGATTTGTTAGTAATAAAATTCCTAAGGATAGTGTCTAAATACATAAAAGGGTCTTTATTTGAAACTTCATCAAAATAATTACAAGAACTTGATCTTTGCTACGTCGTAGCACGTCTACAGACTCTCGTAGCAATTCGCGTAGCTGGTAAACGGAACAGTCGCTTGTTAATTGTTTTGTAAAGATGGATTTAACTGTCATGTCATTTGCAGGAAAATACTTAGTGAAATCAAGTTGTCTTGGTACTTTTCCGTTAAAAGGTTCTAAGCCTCTTTAGATTAATTTGAACTTCCCTGAACCGGAAAACATTCCACGCTTAAAAAGTTTTTAAAACTGTTCGGTCGTGACTACTTCGAGTTATAAGTCACGTCGCAACTTTTATCCAAGTCTTGATTTATAAAGAGATTTGGGAATTCTCAAGATCTTTAAATCTTTCTAAATCATTGGAGAATACCCTCAATGCAGCAAACGGAGCATTTTAACTTTTTACTCGTGCTTCTCTCATGCTTATTTACTGCGGCAGTATTAACCGCCTTTCTTAGTTAGTTTTCTTATGGTTTGAATTAAATATTGGTATTCACTTAACCCTTTATACAACAAAACTAAAAAAAAACACTCACACATTTTTATATTTCACCAAACTAATTGACTAAACTAACTGAAGTGAAGTGGTAAAAAGCGCCTATTTTTTATTAAATAATAAAAGGTTAAGTAACCCATCCATCCTGTGATGACTAAGACTAGTAAGTGTTCTTTAAACGTGACCTTAACTTATTTAATGCAGACATTGACAATACTCAAAAATGTTAGTAGTGTCATCTATATGTACAGGATGGTGGTAATTTCTAGGGATTTTTCTATGTCCAACAGAAGACGTGTTTTATTTGATACGGTGATAATGATTTCAGTACTACTTATCTTGTAAATTATCTTAACTATTGTTTAATTAAGATGTTTTTAAGAAACAAAATAATCACATCTTTGTATCTAGTCAGTTACAAATACAATTAAATAAATAATAATTCTGATTTTTAAATTAAAAATAGCTTATATAACAGAAACAGTTAGTTCTCTTCAATTTATTTGAAGCCCATGTTTCAGCGCAGAAACTTTAGCAATTCCCTTTCTCACTTGTACATTGCTCCAACGCTAACCCGAATTCGTATAATTTATTTGTTTTCACCAAGAAAGCCTACTCCGGTTAAGTAGGCTCTTGGGTTTATTAGCCAAGCTTGGTAGTAACTACATAGGGTGATGTAATAAGAAGTGACCGAAGTTGTAAGATAAGTGTAGTGCGTGTTAATTGCTAGGTTATGCAAGCTAGCCACTAGGGTGAATGTGATATATTATGTTATAAATTTTCTGGACATCCTGTACTAAACAATAATGAAGATAAAACTTAATTGCTTTAGTCATGTTTGTAAACGTATACGAAAGCATGATTAAAAATAGATGATGGCAGTCGGTGAAGAGGTCAAAAATAAGATGGATCAGCATAATAAAGAGACTTGAACATCTGCGAGCTCGCGGAAGATGACCAGGATAGAATGAAGTGGAGGAGAGCGATAAGAGTCTTGGTGGCCTTACCGGTTAAGGATGTTGACATGTAAAATAAAATAAAGTAATTAAATAAATATCAGGGGACAATCTCACATAAATTGATCTAGTCCTAAACTAAGCTCTAGGCTTGTACTATGGGTACTAGACAACGATAAACATACTTAAATAAAGAAATACATACTTAAATACATAGAAAACATCCAAGACTTAGAAACAAATATTTGCGCTCGTCACACAAATGTCTGCCCTTACCGGGATTTGAACTCAGGACCGTAGGCTTCGGAGGCAGGGTCACTCTCAGCTAGGCCAACGTGTAATCCTAAAGTGCCGAGTTCGAACAAGTCGTGGTCATGTGCCAATGAGTTTGTCTAACTTAAGTACATTTTCCAATTGTCTTACGGTAAATTAAAACATCGAGGAATCCTGTGCATTTAAACAACTGAGTACGTAGTCAGTTGTTTAAATGCACAGGGGGTGCCTGGGGTGGTTGAGGGGTGACAAAAGGACTCCAGTAAAAAAATTAGACACTAACATCTTAAGGGAAAAAAAAGATTGTGATGTTGAGATGGAAACTGCAACCTGTCATTCAGTCTTACATAAGCAAAGCGTCAGTGAAACAGCAATTTCGCGTAAGTAACAAATTTATTAAGTTATAAAATGTACCTTACTGTCTTAATTCTCAAGGTGTATTTTGCACCTTATTTAATTTGTACGCGATGTTTGCACCACCGACGAATGACGACGTGTGTGCATCTAGTTTAATCTGTTTTTCTATTATACTTTGTTTTAAACAATATCGTTTATTAATATAGTTATTTTTGTATTAAAAACTTGACGTATCCTTAGAAAAAGTATCATATTTTTTAAACAAAAAAAGTCTAATTCAAAGTGGAATAGTGCCTCAGAATAATTGCTTTTATCGTTGAATGAATGAATGAATGAATCGTTTATTCACAAGAACATATGGTAAGTAATACAGATCTTAAAATTGGTATACATAGCTTCCCAAGATATATTCAGCCGAGTCAGTCGTTATACCTTAAATTGGCGTATCTCATGTGATTAAACCGGGGTCGTCTTATATAATTTAAAAACCTGCTCAGTCCACTCACTAAAAGTGATTTAGATAAAGAATATTTGATATAATACCCTAATGAAATATAGGTAGATCCTAAAGTTAAAACACTGTAAATGTATTTCAATTGCTATAAAAATCAAACACGTGTAAGTACTACTTAATTTTAGTTAACATCCAAACCAACATTTAAGTTATTATTGTTACGACATTAACTGTTTTTCAAAACTTTTAATTTCCATTTGCATTTCGTAAATACTCTAATGACCCATATAACATTCATTCGAACTGCATAAAAAACCTTTCAACGTGAAATGGATGATGGATGACACTAAGCTGCTTTGGACTCAACGCCCAACGGTTTTTTTTTCGATTGTGCCCATTTTGTAGAATCCCTACAAAGGTTAACAGGCGTAAATGATTCGTGTTTCGACCTTTGCTCTGCGATCGATTAGCTATATATTTAGCTGGCTCTGGCCCCGCAGATTTGCCTTTTGTCTATCTATTTTCGTGACTCATCCGCTAAGCCGTCAGAAGTACCCTTTGTTTTACACGGCCTTGTTTCATCTAAAAAAAGCTTTGTCCTCAGCTGTGCTCAATTCGTGTACGTAAATCAACGTATTTTATTTAACTAGTGGTGCAGTATAAAGCGGAATTCCGGATCTTGTTTGTGGGAATGAATCCGGAATTCACATGAAATTTACGGGATAAATCTCGTTTTGCGCAGTAATTACGCATGTCAGGACAAACTATTAATAAATCCAGATTAAGGCTGTTGTACTTGGAGTGATTTATTTTACATTCGGATAAATAACGTGCTCGATAGTATTTGTAATTTTTAAAAGTTCAGCAGTTTAACTAGAGACCAATTTGTTCGTTAACGTGAAGTTCGATCAATTCCTTTAAACGGACCTATTCCTCATTCAAACCCCAATTGGACTGCTCAAATTGCACATCTGTTAATCCTAATTTCGGTGAAGATTGATTATCAGGAGGAAGCTATCCTGAAAAAGGCTGTAACCGAATTGGCCCACGTATTTCCTCTTTGCCGCGTCGCAAGGGCCAGATAAAAACTGGGACCGCACCCAGAGATTTATTTATTTTTATGGGGCACCATTTGTTAGGGCACAGCTGATTCTGCCGCCCTTAGAAACGGCGCAGCGTCCACATACGCTTGAGATAAGAGATAAGACTGATGCGGCTGCTCAGTTGATCGGCTTCTTTAATCGCTCCCTGGTCGGGCGTTATTCACATTTCAAGGAAATTATGGTAGTCATTAGGGATTTAGCAGCTGCTGTTGAAGCTGTATTTATTTAGTAAATAATTTATTTGGTCCACCTTTGCGTTTGTTTATTTTTATTTCACTATCATTGATTAGAGTTGTTGGTATTTCTGTAGCTCTGAATACCCCACTCTGGGAATAATGTGTATGTATGTATGTATCATTCATTCCTGACATTTCACGATTGTCAATTAATTTTGACTATGTGACATAGGATGCTTATCTACCTACGTGTTTGATTAAGAATGACTCCCATGGGCACTGACCAATTTTCCGGGAGGAAAGTGTTTTTGTATTTAGGATATTTTCCCTTATTTGTGTCATCAAAATGCAATTAGGACCTTTAATATACGCAATGTATTCATCATAAGTAATCAAACATCTGTATTTAATAATTTTGAACATTTAAATAAGGAAAGGAATTACAATAGAAAAATTACGTAGTATGAAGTAGTAGATAAAAAAGTCAACACAGCTGAGTTAGCTCAGCAGAAATCGCATATATAATTACGTGTACAGTCAGCCAAATATGTAGCCTGCAATCCTAAAACGAATGTCCGTTTGATTGTCATAAACCAATTATGTTGATAAGATGCCTGTCAATTTGTAAAGGGTCGACTATAGCGACATATTTACTTTAAAGGAAGTTTGAAGACTACTAATAAAGCTGACTGCGCATAATGTAACTTTGGTATGACGCCAATTGATTATTTTTACTATTCATTATATACGAGCAATTCAGAGCGGATTAAATTCTTCATTAATGCATTTTTAAATTATCCCAGTAAAAATAAAACGCGAGATTTAAAACTGAACCAACATAATGTCTTTTAAGTAAAAGGAAATACGAATAGCAGCTTTAAATTTTCAACGAACACACTTGGGGTTGTGGACTCAATTCGTTGAAAGCACGCCAGTTCATGATAAATATGCAAGTTGGCCCAAGAGAGACATTTTGTCGCAGGCTTTAATCTTGTATACTGTGTGATATGTGAATTCCTAAAAGCAGATATGTGTTGCATGAGCTAAGTATGTGATTTCAAACGTCTAGAGGAACCCGAGTGATTGAAATTGCTCACTTTAAATCTTTCTCCCCATTTTCACTCCACTAACATAAATAATGCATGTGCTTTCTAGGAAACGTATAAGCGCACCACCTTGTAGAACCTTGTCAGGAATATAGGTATATAATTAAAACTAGTAATGTGGCGATTAATGCGCCACTTCATTGCGACAGAGTTCTATATTTTCTTCACTAGGCATTTCACGTGTTGAGAACTTAGATAATAATAGTTTTGTTACCTATGAAGAGAAGATTTATCGAGTAAGTACGGCGAGTTCGGAAAGAGCAGATTTTTCAATCTCAAGTTAAATATCTGACGGGTTTAAATTAGCTCGTTTCTCTTTTTATTCATTTGGGAATCAATTAATTTTTTCATCATTATTATAGATTTGTTAAAAGCTATTAATTTAAACCATTAAAATTAATATTAAAAAAAAAGGAACCGTACGAAATCAACACCGGAAAAGTTCTTGAACTTTAAAAGCAACCTTTTGAACTTTTTGATCTCCCATTACATTTTCTTGCGAGGCTTTGGCGAGGAGCGGGGCTTAGATTGAATTGATTGGAAGGCCAACGCTTCGCAATTTCCCGGCGTGCCATTGTTTTATAGAAGAAAAGGCTTCTTAGTTCAAACTGAGTACCCATTTTGGCCCTATCGTAGAAAATCAGCAGGGAATTATCGGGACTTTACCGAGCGTGACTTCCTTCTAGCAATCACAAATTGAAATTGATGCCTTCTCTTAAGAGACATTGCAAGGAGGTTTTAACGTTACTAATATAATTATATACATACATACAATAAAACGCCTTCATTCCTAGAGTGGGATAGGCAGAGCTACACAAATACCAACAACGGTAAAAAGACTTGCTTATAATTCTGTAACCACATTTTTCAGTGTATTAGTGACAGGTTGTAAGCTCAACGCCTAACAGTACTACAAGTCTTTATTTCCGTAGTCGCTTCTTACAACATCCACGGGAAAACATGCAGTGGAACTATTCTAACCCGGAAACCAATAGGGGTAAAAAACGGGGTATTAATATATTAAAAGTTAGTACGTTCGGTCGACGTAAAATTTGGTACAGAGATAGTGAATATTCAAAGATAGATAAAGACTATTTTTATTATTGAAAAATAGGATAATTTTAAAAGATAAGCGGTAAACGACTTTGTGGCGGCGGAGTCACAGACAAAAGTTAGTAGTAATACGAAATCATTTAGACGTGTATGACAAAAAGTACCTTAATTTTCATTTAACACATACCACGAAACTTCAATTGATTACAGATGTTCAGTAGTGAAAAAATAACGTTGACGACACGTTGGCCTAGTTGGGAGTGACCCTGCCTCTGAAGCCAGCGGTCCTGGGTTCAAATCCCGGTAAGGGTAGATATTTGTGTGATGAGCGCGAATATTTGTTCCTTGGTCTTAAGTAAGCTTATCGTTGTCTAGTACCCATAATACAAGCTTAGAGCTTAGTTTGGGATTAGATCAATTTGTGTGTGATTGTCCCCTGAAATGTATTTATTGTTTAATAAAACTTGTGTACTGTGACTGACAAAGCTTTATTTTTGTATCACTTCAAGTAAAAGGACATCCCATTAACGTCGCCCGAAACTGCGTCTTTTTCCGCTGCCTCCGTCTGAAATAACGGTAACACGGCAAACTTTATCTTGGCAAGAAAACCGAGTGCCATAGACGCGTTATGGGCAACCTATAAAGTAGCAAAGGCAAGATGGCATCGGCCTAACTAAGTAGTATAAGAGCCTATAAACCTCCCGTATTAGATAGCTGCAGACAAATATCAAGACGGAGGTTGCTTTCATGTAATTGCTTTGTTTTTGGCGACTTGGTTTATTCAAGGTAGTTCGTAGCTTTTATTACACACTAGGTATTTTTCGGTTAAGTGTATTCTATAGTTTTGATACTATGAAAGAAGAACGAAAATTTGGTTGGCAGTAAATCTGGTGACATATATGTCACAACCATTTAAACCTTAGTTGTTAAAAATAAATTAAAGGCAGCGACGTCTATTGTACGACTATAGTTCATTTCTGCTAAAATATTGTCTACTCATACTTATACATTTTTAATTTCTCTGATGTAAACCTATAACTAAATAACATAATAAACATAAATTATATAAGTCATGAATTGTAGGTTTAACTATTTAATTATTTAAAGTGACCAATTAACAATTTTACAATTCCACAGAATGTTGCATTGTCTATTTTACTAATTAAAGCAATTTTAGCAAAATCAAGGGCTCTTTTTTACTCAGCCTATACCTAATTGCTTTTAACATGCCATCGTATCGTTTTTAACTCGGCCGCCATTACTATCAAATAAATAAGAGCTACTATAACTTTAACACTACGATAATATGTCAAAACAATATGGTATTTCCAAGTTGAAAAGAGCCACAGTTTTTTATTTAGATGGCACGCATCTTAGTTACAGGCGCTAAAATTAGCGACAGTAAAATACAAAGCTATAAAAAAGAACTTTATTGTACACCAAACAAAAAAAATATAGAGAAATAGCACAATTATTATAAATACAATAACAACAACACAATACATACCTAAAACAATAACTTACACAACAATACTATAATTTTATTGAAGAAATTTCTCTCAATGATGGTTTGCGTTTTGTTGAAAAAACGTAATTGGTTAATAATCCTATAAATTTTAGTTTGGCACATCAAAAGACTCCCTTTTCTTGGTACTTAATAAATTCTTATAAAAATCAAAGATGCAACCACAAAATCTATATGAAAACCGAGCGCGAATACTCAATTTAAAAGACTAACAGAATCTTAAAAGTAATTTCAAGCTGAGGTTGTGCCTATCTTCATCTGTTTCTCACCTTCCTCAGTTTTATTAAAGAAGGTGAAATTTTTCGTCGCGAATTCTTTGAAGTGACAAAAATACAAGTACAAAAGGAAATGAAAATCCCTGGGCCTTTATTTATGACTACTTCTAACGTAACGTTGTAAAACACGTTATTAAAACTGAAAATATGAATATGAAGATCGTGTATTCGGTATGTTTTGTTGTAAAATCAGAGGGGTAACTTTTTTATTGAGCATTTTACCGATGGCCATGAAATTTTATACGCCTGGATGATGAAAAGAATATATGACAAGAAAACAGGAAACACAACCTAATTTAGCGGAGCAGCAAACAGCTAGTGATCAACAAATAATGACGAAACGAGCAACTGGAAAAAATATTGACGACATTTATATATTAGAGCCTATACATCTATCGAAATCATATTTACTTTTTCGGAAAGGTCGCTGTTTCATGAAATGAATAAAAACTACCGATATTATCAAGATTTTCTTCATAAAACAAAGGAATGTGGAATAGGAGCCCTGAGGCTGTATTATGAACTGTTTAAACATGCTAAGTTTCAAGCAGGGAAAGGGAAAGCGATATATCACTTCTATAGTTCTGTTGTATCCCTTTCACTGACTAAAATGCGGCAGAGTTTTGTTCAGTATATTTGCTTAGGCCTACGTTTAAATGCGTGAGTTTAGATATAAATATACTGGCAGATCAAAATGACGGACTGCTTTGTTAAGAATTTTATGTTGTCTCCATAATATTAGCTTTTTGCAATATCAACTGTCTTTTTTTCTTCTAAGTTATATCTGTGTGGACTGTTCTGCTACCAAAACGCGTTTCCTTAGTGTCTAGGAAATAGAAAAACTATAGTTATAGCTATAACTTAGACGGAGTATGAACTACATTATAAAAGTAAAATAAAAATTGTTTATTTTAATGTGTACACCGTTAAATTATAAAAATAAATATTTTTGGAATACAAAATCGTCACTCTCTTTATGTCAAAAATAGATTTTAGGAGGGCTTTATAAAAAATGATAGTGAAAAATGCAAGTTTTCATGTAATTAGTAGTAATATATGGTCTAAACTCATTCATGCAACAAAAACTTTTATTTTTATTGAACTACAGCGACGATTATATGTAATTGTCAAATGATAATAGAGGTAGAATATGAAACAAAAGAATAACCAAATCATAGTCCAATATTTTTTTGTTACTTAGAGTGCTTCTTGGCTGTAATCTCGGTATTGGAAAATGATTGTTTTAAAATAAGATCTGGTAGTTGGGCACTTTCCAAAAAAAGTGTAAATCGTTAAAGAAAAAACTAAGAAAATATTACTGTTTCCATTTCGTCACGAAAATTAACGTATCTAAATGTATGGCTAATTTGCGTGACGAAATGGAAAAAGTTATTTTTTCTTAATTTTGTCCTTAACGATGTAAAATTTTTTTTGGAAAACGCCCATTTATATCATCATAATGCAATAGTCTGCGTTATATGTCGATTTCACAGACCAATATAATTTACCCTGAATGCAGTGCCTCGATTTAAAACTGCAGGTCACATAGGGTTGGAGTAAGGAAAGCACGAATATTAAATATTTCGTTAAATATGTATTTTAACCAATTCCATACCATTACGATTATCCAAGAAAACCCTATACATATGGCAATCGTTGTTATAGTATAAAAAAATCATGTTACCAAGTTCTGTTGGTATTCCTGCCCATTGTCCTTTTACCCTTATTTGTTGCTTATAACTGTGACGGGTGTCTTTAAACTTTACAAGGCGGTTTAAAAGAGGGTTTTCATACTAACCGTAAAAATGCCAAGTGCAGCTTGAAAGGTGACATTTGAATTAAGTTCTTCCGAAGTCCCTGAAGGGCTGAAGAATAATCAACGAACCCGCAGAAATTTTAAAACTTTTTTTATCAGACACTGTCCCAAATCAAATTGGAATTGAAAATTTGATTAAATCTTTTGTCTGATCCGACTTGTGGGATTACTCTTCGAGGGATCGCGAATTGAGTTTTGAGAAAGTAACGATATTTTTTAAATTCAAATTATGTTTTATCCAACGGTTTTTTTTTGTAACTTACAAACATAAACTAGAACGATAGTAAAAAGCACGTCAAAATTGTTACTTAGTTCAGAAGAAATATGCAGCCAAACAGATAAAGGATGCGAATATAAACTTTTTTTTTATTATTATTTTTAGTGATTTGGTTACCAAAACATGTTACATTTTGTTAAAGAAGAAAAATTTAAGTTTTATGCTAATTAGCTAACACAATTTTCTCAAGCAGCATCTTATGACCTCAGGCTTAAGACCGTATACATAAGCTGTTCTTGAGTGAGATGCCCGTCTCAAGATACGTCAAAGCACTCGTAAATGTCAAGTCACTGGCTACAATAATAAACTGAGCAAACGAGTATCTCTCTCAAGACCAGTTAATACGGTGCTTAAATTCCAAGTGTCCATTTGCTAAAAGGGAGCCAGCTGGTTTACCAGTTTTCTTTAGCATCTAATTAATTAACCCTAGAGTGGTTACGCCTCTCTTTGAAACGTCAGTGGTCGTGTAGGAAATATTTTGTCGCTAATATTGAAATGTAATTTTTTTACCAATTGGTGCAGAAACTTATACCGTTTTTCATCATGTCACTTTTTTGCCGAGGGCGCTAAAATTCATTCTTGTCACGAGAATGTTTGAATATTTTGTTTATGCTAATGAATACCTATTTTTCATATTTATTTTAAGATATAAATATCGTCTACTCGATTAGAAATGCTTTTGTAGTGACTCATTTACTTGCTCTAATTTCGTGCATGCTTAACGTCACGCTTTTATTCCCAAAGTGAGAAACCAACTTAAAAAAATTAAACATCAGTATATTGCCGGTTGCTGTCCCGTGTATTACAGTATTGGATCCACTGAAGATCAGCGTCGAGACACTCCTAAGTGCCTCGACACCATACTGAGTGGGTTCACTTTTCGCAATCTGTTACTTTATTTATAACATAATTAAAATCCTGAATGTCAAAATACTTTAGGCTATTTTACATTTTTTATTTTCTACCATAATTAGCTTTACAGAATGTTAACTTTAAGTAAAATTTTATCATTTTGCAGATATAAAATTATTTTCTTTGTTTCTTTTTATCTCTAAAGATATTGCCAACTTCAAGGAGTTATTTTTAATGTGACCTTATTACGCTCGTGACCGTACACATAATTACCTACGCTTACGTTACCTGCATTGCAAGTTTAAAACTCACGACGATTTGGCAAGTAAAATCGGAACATTGACGTATAGTATCATCCATTTTTATTGCAATAAAGCTTCCTATTCGTGGAATATGTGGGAAAGTTGGCTGCCATCCCGGTTAGTATTTGGGTTACGTCAGACGTAACGTGAGTGAAAGCAATCAGTCACTGCTCGTTACTGCCAGTTTTTCGTTACCGTCCGTTTTTGTTACTAGACTGTGTACTGTATTATTCTACGAAGCGTGGGGACAGTGTCACATTATGCAGCTCATTTGTTTGCAAAGTTAATTTAAATATAAGGATTTTTAATTTAACTAACTGCTTAAATGTAATGAGAGAATATAAAGATTTAGTAGCGATGATTTCGAAATAATTCACTGCAACCATTTTAATTTCGTAATTTATGAATTTAAAACATAAATTCTAAAAACAGATACGATCATAACATAAGTTTTATTACTATTTTCTTATGCGACCTATCAATACTATTAATAATGTAAATGTGAAAGTAACTCTTTCTGTCTATTTGTTACGCTTCCACGGATACACCGCTGAACCGATTTAGATGAAATTTGGTATTGAGAGAGTTTGAGTCTCGGGAAAAGACATGGAGTGCTTTCTATCCCGAAACATTGGACGGTTCGTGAGGGAATAGTGATACACCACTTCTACGTTGATGGAGTCGCGGAAACAACTAATCTTCTGTAAATAATGAACATTTTACAAAATGCAGTGATCTCAAAATTGGAAGGTTTAGGAATTAAGACTTCATTCAAAATAATCGTTTTTTACATTTTGGCATTAAAAACTGTTTGCTGGAAATAAATAGATATAAAAAAATCTATGCGCAAATAAAACGTTTGTCTAGAAGACCAGAATTCACAATCTTAGTGAGGTAAATAATTAAAACGTGTGCATAAATAATGTTGCTAGAGATTAGTTTTAGAATATGAGAGTTTGTGGCAGACGCGGTACAAATGCTCACTACATTTATTTTAAGCTTCTCTAACAAATGCCTCGCAAATTAAAAGTACGCCTTTTTAGATATATAAGGTATTTAAAAGTTCCAAGTTCTCAGAAATGTTTCTAAACAAGTGAAAAAAATTGGTAACTTTTAAAGGTGCTTATAAAATATTCACTGGTAGTATGCCAATATAATTCGGTACTAACATTTTCGATCCTTTAAGCTACAAGATAACAATTATACTCCCAATAATTTTGAAACAATATTTTTGAATCTTTACCTAATATGGCGTCATTTTTTGTCAAGGTTGATCAAATTACAAGTGTATAAACGTTTGTTTCTTGTAAGACGTTTTAAACACACAATATGTTAAAATACATTATTAAGTACATTTTTACCTACTACGCTATTGCGGCAAAATATACTTTCTGCGTGATAAGAATTATAACCATTGTTTAATCTCCTTCATAGCGAAAGTAATTTTAGAAAGATCATATAATTTCAAAAGGTGTGCTTAATCTTGAGCTCCGGTAGATCAATCGCTCAACAAGGCAGCTCAATTAAATTTTCAAGGCACACCGCAGCTCAACGCTAAACTTGTTAACCCAGATGCACAAGGAGCGGTTCCAAAATACCATCCACTGAATTATTCGCGTCCCAGCCAGCTCATCCGCCGGTCGCATTAAGACGTCAATTTTAATCCTCAATGCAATGCGCTCGCGAGGAATCGATCGCACACTCGAACTTTTCCATCGCATTTGCTCCAGCTGCTTTACTTTAGAAAAGGAATTTCATTGTGCTGACATAGTATTACGTTATTACTCATGCTTGGGTTCTTAATTTCAATCACGTCAATACGGACGGTTAAGTGATTTCATTTTGTTTTATCTAAACCTGACTTTTTTTCTTTGTACGCGTATTTGGTTTTTTACAGCTAAGGATCGACCCGCCAAGCAATAGTGTCCGCATTGTTGTGTTCCGGTTTGGGGATAAGACAACCGGTGAAATTACTAGCATAGAGGCATTCCATCTTAGTCCTCAGGGTTAGCAACGCATTTGAGGTCTTAGGATTACAGTCTTAACATCATAGTCTTGAAAATTCATGTACTTAACATCAGGTGGCCTGAGTGCTCATGTGCCTTCCCCTTATTATAAAAAAAAGTATTTTATTTCATGCAATGAAATAATGACACTTTTAGGCTAATATTTTAATTTCAATTTCAGTCATGGATTGTAAAAAGATAATGGGAATTTTGGTACCCGCTTAATAGCAAATGGTGGTGTCGATGAATCGGTCATACAAATAGGAACAGCAAATGGAGATATGCGCCCTGGTTATCTTTGCTCTACACAAAAAATGCGTTTCTATTGATATATAAATATAAATTATGTCCACGGGGCGGATACCACGTTTCATACATTTATGCCCATTGTCCTTTATACCTTACCTAGTTATCACAAGTAATTTAAGGGCAACATCTATTATATTCAAATCCATTTTTGCTCTGAAGTAAACCACAACTATATGACACAATAACCACGTATATATTATATTATTATTATGTTTATATACATATAAAAAAGTCATACCGGGTGTTGCCTGTAATAGGAGCAATAAATTGAGGGATCGTTTTAACTCTTTAAACGTAACAACATTTGTTCTACATCTTTTTAAAAATATGTATTTTATGATTTGGGATTTTTTAGAACAAACTAAATTTGCAATGTACTCTATTCAATAGTCTAGTTGACATCTACTATCAGCCTACAAACTTCGTAGTTTTCGCAATACATTGCTTGCTTGAAAAAACTAAATTCATTAATATTTAGTTAGCAATAAGTTATTTTCAAAAGTTGTAGAATAAATGTTGTTACGTTTGTGGTGTGGAAACGATCCCTAAATTTATTGTTGTGCACCTATTACAGGCAACACCCGGTATAATGTATAGTTAAAGCGTGCATTACATCATTACAAATATGAGCGCAGTTAGTAACGTAAGCATATTGTTATACAAAAGTAGAATCATGATAACAAATAATCTTACCCAAATTTACTATACCAAACCATTAAGCCCCGATTCGACCAAACTTTTTACACGGGGGTAAAGCTTACTCTGAGATTAGTAATGTCAAAATGCCATAGAAAACTGTAATTTTTTGACATTACTAATCTTAGAGTAAGCGTTTACCCCGGTATAAAAGTTTGGTCGAATCGGGCCTTAATCCCCCAATCCAATTATTGTAAATCAATGGTGCGATGAACCTTTTCCTTTTCACTAATATCGTAGGATCGCGCTCCAAGTGAACCGCAATCGGATTTGTTAACCAGGCTTACTTCGATGACCAAGAAAATTACATCGGACGGCCGCCTCTCTAACCACTTTACAAAACTAATAGATAACCCTTGTCTAATAATAACCTTTTGTGAACCCACAATGGACTTACATTTTAAATAATCCCTAGAAATTTGTAATTGAACTTGTTTTCGTTGAATTTCTTCGCCGATTAGGGATTAAATAATTCCAACAGTGATCGTTCTGTTGGTTGCCTTGACCGATCGTCAGGTAATGACGTATGCTCGTATCATTACATTTTATAGTAGCAAAAGATTACTGCTAGGTTTATTGAGGTATTTGCGGTGGCAACAACAGTGAATTCTATAGATCGAGTAGGTTTACGAGTGACATGACATGTTAAGACTGAGTTTCATGCGGCTTGTTGTGGAGCTTCCTATCAAAAATGTTCTCTTAGAAGCGCTCGTAAACCCAAAGATGTAAACCCAAGAATGAAATTCATTATTTATTAATTACGAATATTGTATTGTGTAGCAGTGTCATTTAGCTTCAATTTTCTTGTATTGTAATGACTTTTGTTTGCGTAGGCCTAATAAACCATAAAGTTTTCGAACACATATTGCTGCTTTACTAATTGCATCACCAAAGGTGTTATTGTAGTAAGAAAAATTTGCGATATCGTTTAGTCAGTGACTTTTAGTTTAGCTTCTGGTATTATTGCTTTGTTTTGTCATTCAATTACCTAGAGGCAATATTTCTACTCAGTAACACCTAATAGCATGTGACTTGCTATCATATTGTCAACGTTATGATAACTCTTATTTGCTTGACGGTAATGTCGGCCGAGTTAAAAACAATACGGTAATGTTTCAAAAGCAATATGGTTTTACCGAATAGAATATGACTCCGGTTTGCGTTATACACCGGAGTATTAAAACAAAACTGCCATGCTAAGTCAATAGCAGAAACTCAAATAAAACTCCTGTTGCAATCACAGCCTTATTACTAAGGATAGAGGATTGAATTTACTTTGGCAATTTAATCTGCCATACTATTTTCAGCTTAGGATTGCAGTCTTGAGTATAATAGTCATGGCCTGGGTGCTCGTGTACCTATCGTCTACTTGCCATGAAAAAATATATACAAAAAAATATGTTTTTAGTTGCTCGATATACTTAATGAAACCCTTTATCGCTGTTTGCTAAATCTTTAAATCAATGAAGGTAAACCGTTTTAAGTGATTTTACAACACGATCGTTGAATCAAATTGTACCGTATAAATAAAGGCTAATTGAGTAATGGGTGTCACGAAATACTAAGAGAAATAAAAGTATTCTGCTTCCTGAACCCAAGGAGTAATCTAATTAGTCTCGGTTTACTTGGGAAATAAATCAGTTACAAGTCTCAGTCCATTTGCTTCGGGAGATCTGGTTTCGGCGGGGCCAGGGATAGTTTAAAAGAAATGAGTACAGCCTTAAGCAAGTCGCTGCAAGTTTGTGGGTGTGATTTTAGGGCATTCGTTTTCAAGATTTAGCAGAGGCCATATATGATTAAAGACTGTCACAATAAAATCCGGTCACGCATGCTCTGGTGTATCTTTGCAATGAATGCACAGTTTTTTTAACGGTTTACATTCATTCGGCATAACTTTTTTTGGCATAATCATCACTTGGCATAATCATCATTTGGCATACAGTCTTTTTTTTCAGAAACCGTATATTTTTCAGGATTGTTATAAAATAAACCTAACCTAACCTAATGGGCTCTATGCAGTGCTATTTTAAATAATCCTGAAAAGTATACGGTTTCTGAAAAAAAAGACTGTATGCCAAATGATGATTATACCAAAAAAAGTTATGCCAGATGAAGGGTAACGATTTTTAACAACTTGTATAATTATAATACTATATAATAAAATAAAATGAATCATAATGTATTGGGTATGACGTGTAAGTTTTGCCGCCAATTAACGAAATTGGTCCAGCGTTCACGCCTGATGCCGTGACCAAGGGAAGTAGGGGTTGAAATGTTTATAAAGATTTGTTCAATATTAGCGTACCACAAAACTATAATACAACCATAATCAAATAATCTAAATTTGTGTTGCAAACTGGAAATACAATTTAGCGAAACTTTAGCAAAACATGCAGAATAGTCGGGCAAATTTGGAGTTATTAACATAACTAGAGAAGGTCCAACCAATGATACTGCAATTAAGGAACTCTCCGAGGCCCCGAAGTTACTTTAAAATGTATAATTAATTTGTGCTCCACTTACATTAAATTTGTTAATGTTGTATATTATTTTAGCAGCACAAAGCGCGTCCTTGGTTAAAACTGCTTATCCTTTAATCTAAACGTGGTTTGGCCTTGCGTTGCCACATGCAAAATTGAGTTCAAATTGGATTTTAGGTTTGATTGTTAAAATAAATTGTGATGACTATGTGTCACAAGAACTTTATAGTACTACTAGTTTATTGATAGTGATCGGCAATCTTCGTTTTTCTATGAAACATGTGTGACAAAATATACAGTCTAATTTCACTTCATCGATTGTATCACTTCATCAAATTGAATTTTAACAAACGCTATTTTCTGCTGAAACCATGATATTTTCAGGATATTTTAAAACTGTATCCTTTCAAACAAAACAACAGTTTTCAAAATCGTTTCACAGTTGACGGAGAAATCTGTGAATAAAAATAAAATAAACATAAGGATCTCCTTTTTGAAGCCGATTAAAAAGAAACTCGGTACTTCATCGTTCTTTTACACTTCACACATAACACATACATTTATTGAAATAGACAAGACAATGCTCTGTAAGCTTGTTGTTTAAGTAAACAAATAAACGTTTTCTTTGTGCTGGTAAATTAATTAACTTAATTGGTTGTCTGCTATCCTTGCACTATTTTCTGTGCATTCATAATTGGTCTGCTCAAAACATTTAACTGCTCACGGCAGTGTGTGGCTGGATACTACTACTCTCCTATTTATAATTCGAATGTTAGATTACGATACCCATAGTTGCCGGGCAAAGTGCGAAAAACCCAGTAGACGGTTAGTATTAATTTGTTGTTTTTCTTTTAGGTTTGTACTATAATAATACCAAGTTTAACGCTTGTATGATTTACCGATTTGAAGAAGCAACCAAAATAAAAAATACGTAACATTTTTATTTAAATTTATTCATTAAGAAACTAATGGGAGGTCCCCCATACAAGATGTAACGTTATCTTTTTTTACTTTTAATAACGCATATTCTGGAAAAAAAATCATTTTGCTATCTCTTACGTTCAAAAGATACAGCTTTTTAAAGCTAGGATGAACGGACAGATAGACAGTGTTAGTAATAGGGTCTCGTTTGACACCCTGCGAAAACGGACAACTAAAAACGTATCAAAAACACATCAACAGCAGTTGCTAAAGCTAAACAATATCTTATTTCTGAATACGTTGATTAAGTAACAAGATTCAAAGCCTTAACGTCTTAATAATAACATCACAGACAGCCATACAAATAGTTCATTAAAGCTCGCTTAGCCGTTAATAGAAGTTCGCAAAGACAAAGCGTCGGTGATAATGCAAAACCGGGTAACTAACAAATTAAATAAATTGCAAAATGTACCTTACTGACTTACGTGTTAAGGTGTATTTTGCACCTTATTTAATTTGTTCGTTACGCGGTATTGCAGTAATATCACCGAAAGTTCAGAGCCTCTGGGAATTCGCTGAAGTTATAGAAAATCATAAACTGCATGTAGTGGTTGTTGCCCAAGGCACGTTTCGTGGGCCCGGGATGAAAGCCAGCTTTCCGCGCATTATTCCAAAGAGAATTATTGTGTTATATACTTTTATTATAAGTTCATTTCTACGTATTCTTTTATATGTCCGAAATATTTGTCTGAGAATGACGTAATGTTGGGTTATAAAGATTCTCTCCCATGAAACGGGACGCATATAAAACATTTTCAAGGTTTATAATAAAATAAGCATGAAGCCAAGCGTACCCTGCTCAGCTGTTTTTTCACTTTTCTATATTTAATACTAGATGTTTCCCGCCGTTTTTTCTGTCGTTTATGGTTACTTGAGATAAAAAGTACCTTATGACCTTGCTTATGTTAACCGTTAATCTGACGTTGTGTCACCGCCCTACTACCATCGAAATGCTCTTGAAGGTTGACAACACTAGCGGCTGTCATTGCAGCGTCGTTACTATTCCCGCTTATAAAAATTTACGTGATTCTTGGTTAAGAAAAATGTATGAAATGTTCAGACGAGTATTTCACTCTCTTTTAAAACTAAGCTATATATAATGCTATCTACGTACCAAATTTAATCTTAAGCGGTTTAACCGTGAAAGCCTAACAGAAAGACAGAAAGAGTTACTTTCGCATTTATAATATTATATATTTTTTATTTACAATATTACATTATATTCTAAAAGCTCCATATCTCAAAACGGCTTAACCGATTTTTATAAAACATGTCTAAGAACCACCGCTAGAAAACCTGGTTTCATTGAAAAAAAACCGCTTTCAAATCGGTTCATCCATTTAAGAGCTACGGTGCCACAGACAGACAGACACACACACACACACACACACACAAACTTTTGCTTCGGGGGTTAAAAATGAGTTTAAGGACAATGGCGACAAATTCCAGCGTTGACTAAAACAAGTCATGTCTTATGAAATCGAATGTATAATCGTGCTCATACTACCTGATTGTTTACTTCTTAATGATACAAAGCGAATTTTGTGAGGATGTTTGTCATTAAACATAAATAAAAAAATAAACATTTAAGAAAACATTACGCTCGAACCGTTTTAACCGTTCGAACCCCCATGGTCACCATGTACAGTCAAGTTCAAAAGTATGTATACACTTTAGTACCTTGTCACTTTAATCGCTTGGATAATTTCATATGGCAGTTTAAACATGACGTTAAATAGACAAGGTACTAAAGTGTATACATACTTTTGAACTTGACTGTACCAATGAGTTTTTCTTTTTTAAGTATGTTACCTGATGCTGTTACTTGGTAAAGGAATAACATCGTGAGGAAACCTGCACATTCAAACAGCTAAGTGCGTATCCGAAAGGGCCCACCTGTAAGATAAGATGTTAAGTTTAAGTGACATTCCATTGAGTTTACCAACAGATACCCAGGACATTGGTCTCATTCCAATATTACGATCATTTGGTATAACGGGAATTACGAACGTCGGAACTAACATTTAAAATAACTATCGCGATCCAATAAATAAAAATAGTTTAGTAACCCTATCACAATTATTCTTAAACAATCAGTATAATATCATTAATCAACAATATAGTAATAAAGACTACTTTATCCTTCTTATTTAATTCTTCTTTATTAAAAAAGTACAAAATCCTTACTAATACCAACGTTAAAGACCTCAACAAGAGATTTAAATCAAAAGCTTAAAGCCCGTTTGACTTTCTCAACAGAACTTCTTGAACCGAACGTCCTATCATACTCGCCTACTAAAGTTTTCACTGCCTCATGAACGCCCCATCAATATCGCTTTAACGAGCTCTCTACGACTCCACTCTATGCCAACGAATACCTGATCGCAGTGCTTTATCGTAAAATTGTAACGCTTCAAGAGTAGGGTAGTGAGGCAGGAATATTCAGACTTTAACGGTTTTACTGCAACGTATATAAGCGTTTTTTCGACTTTCACGTAGAATTTACTTCTTTGTGCGATCTATAAGTAGAAACATGATGCGGAAATTGACTAAATATCTGTGGCTAGGAACAACACCGAACACGTCTATTGACTGTAAATAAACTACAAACTGTATTCAGTTTGTAGTTTATTTTTACTTTGAATTTTGGTAGCTAATACGATTAATATTGTTTTTTTTTTAGTTTTCAAAATAAGGTCTCACTTACATCTGGTATATTTATTAATAAGATATACTTTTTAATATATAGTTTACTATCTAATAGTGTTTAAAATCTAGTAGGCTTTGGAAGCTACTCTGTCTACATTGTAAGTCTATAACTATGGAAACTGTGATAATATTTAACCTTTCACGTTTACTCAAAAACTGACCTTTTTACTCATAAATTCACAATACTTAAAATATGTTTTATCTGTGACATTTGCACCTGACAGATTTGAAAAAATATACTTGAACTAAATAGGTTAATAGTGCGGTTAAAGTTAAGGAATAAGGAGGTTAAAGCTTATATTATACATATTATAGTCATAAACATGACTTTTTCAAATCTGTCTAAGATATTTATTGCATTATTATGGTATTGTAACGTATGCTTTTGAACACATAAATATGAAGCAAAATCTATCTGGGGCTTATTATGAGCTAGCTTTGCAATTCTTTTACGGTGAGCGTAAAGGACAGAGCTATGGCAGATATATAGCTCTGTCATTTTTTCTGAGCGTAAATAAAACTGCACAGCTTTGCAGATGTATTTGTATCAATATTCCGTTTTTCACGTGTTTTTAATGTCATATCTTTAAAATTAGAATCGAATTTTCTCTAGTTTTGTAAACTGTGGGGCTAGGCAAATTGCATTCGACAATCGTTAGCAATTATATTTCGATTGAAATAATGTATGGAATTGACGTAAACCACCGAGAGTACCACGTGAGAATCTCGGTGGCTTACGGCAATTCTATACATTTGTCTATCAAAACATAATCGCTAACAATTGTCGAATGCAACTTTTCTAGCCCTACTGTAGTGTTAATTTAGCCTTTCAAGTAGTACTCGTAATCGATTAAATAAATACATACATGCATAAATCACGCCTGTTTCCCAGAGGGTTAGGCAGAGACCACTTCTTTCCACCTGCAACGATACTGACAAAGCTCTTTCGCTTCTTCCACATTCATACATTGAGTCATGCATGCACGTCGGTTTCGGGTACTTAAGATTCGGCCCTTTTCCAGTATTTCCCCAATTTAATTCAAGAAAGTACGCCTAGGGCGCCGCCTTCCGACCTTTCCACTCCCTAGCGCACTGTATATTTCTTTCGTCAATCGTTTTTCATCCATCCTTTCCAAATGACCGAACCATCGAAGCATGCCCTTAAATAAAAACTGTTGAAAATGTTTAAAACATCCGAATTCCGAGTGAACTTTTGGTACAACTCTAAGTTGATAAGAAAATTGCAAAGTCCTTTGATTTTATCTACTTGTTTACTTACAGATTCCACCAAAGGTGGTTGCTATCGCCATAGCCTCGGGACTTCGCGTAAAATATGCTCCCAATTTGCCAACATTAAGAGGAATGCATGGCAATATGTTGTGGAGATACAAATTGAGTGTAATTATTGTGTCGTTTATCGTCACGATCCCTTCTCTTGTTCGCATTTATTTATACCTCTTAAGTGCTCAAATACATGTATATTTTTATGTGTCGTTTGTTCATTTATTATGCATTAAGTATGTATACAAGCTTATGTATGCCAGATTATGCAATGCAATTCGTTGAGTTTTACTTGCATTTTTTCTATAATAGAAAGAAAGAAGAAATACAAATACATTTGGCACAAATAGCTATCTATTTGTGCCAAATGTGGTTAAAGAACTATCAAGAAGTCTTTTAGAGTTCATGGTTATTTTATAGCTCTGTCTACCCCACTCTGGGAATGAAAACGTGATGTTATGTATTATACTTACGTATTTATGAATTTGTAATATTTAACGTTCACCTCAGTTTCGATAAAACTATTTTCTAAAAATATCCCTTTTAGGGATTGTTTCGCTCTTTTTATAATATATTGAACAATACTATCACATTCTAGTATCATCACAAGATATTTGTTAAAATACAACTACTAAGAGTTGCCGGTTTCCACTATCACCCTTTATGTACAAAACACAGCGAGGATTTTAGCTCAGCTGCATGGTTTTCTCCTTCCCGAGAGGCTTAGCAAACAATGAACGAGTGCATCACCTAAGTTCATTTTCTTTCTACTGGGTTTTGTTTTTTTTAGACCTCTCACACGTGCTCACAAGAAGTGCAGCCGTGTTCTAAAGAAAAGAAAAGATCCCGAGCTGAGAGATTCTACAAGGTAAAAACCATATTGCATTTGACGTGTTTACGTACTCGTATTGTCAACGTTTTGATAACTCTTATTTTATTTGATAGTAATGACAGTAATGGCGGCCGAGTTAAAAACAATACAGTGACACGCCAAACGTAACATCGTTTTAACCCAGTAGAAGTAGCCCTGAAGACCCTGCCTGCAGTGGTTATGTTTTTAGCCTTTAACGGTATTTAAAAGTATTAACTTTTTCAACGATATACCGAGAAAGTGTCTTGAAAAAAATAGTGGTCATAACTTTAGCTATGTAACTATAAAATTTAGTAAAAAATTATCGATATTTGAAAAGGTAGTGACCCTGTCTTAGAACTTAGCGGGCTCGGGTTTGATGTCCCTATCAGTGTTGGCGAGCTAACGAACCAATGATTACTAAATACCGTTGAAATGTACACTCACTAGAAATCTATCGATCGAATCGAATCGAATCTATCGATTAACCTTTCAATGCTTATAATCATAGGTTGAATTCAATCACACATTCACGACAAATGTCCGCCACGAGTACATAGTCTTTCGACACCATAGTAGGGGCCCAATCGATCAATGAAAATGAGCCTTTATGGTTCTGGTAGCGATCCAAATGGATCAAATAGATTTTATCCATATTACTTTAATCCATTAAAAACGTGTAACCAACCGTTTCTAGCGGTATTTCATTAATACTTTCGTACTTTCACGGTGCTTCCTCAGTACTAAGATAATAAAATCCTTCTTTAAACGTGGCCTCAAATTAGCATTCACTAAACGGTAGCGACGGTGACCGCTTTTAGCCTTTGATAGCTTTAAAAAAATCTGGGCACAAAAGTCCCACAGTAAGAAAGCAAAGAAGTATAGAGGCATTCCATCTTAGACCTCAGGGTTGGCAACGCATTTGCAGTCTTAGGATTGCAGTCTTGTGAATGCGAAGGTCTATGGGTCACAGTTTTCACTTACCATCAGGTGGCCTGTATGCTCGTTTGCCTTCTCAATGCCATAAAAAAAACCTTATATCGCCATGCCATACTGTCATTGTAAAGGTACTGGAGTAGCAATGGTGATAGAACCTTGTGCAAGGTCAGTCTGGATCGCCACCACAATGTTATCCTTTAGCTTACTGCTTAGTACGAATACCAGTGTTCGCATTGTGGGGATAAGACAACCGGTGAAATTACTAACATAGAGACATTCCATCTTAGTCCTCCGGGGCGGCAACACATTAGCGGTCTTAAGATTGTAGTCTTGAAAATGCAAATGGTTACAGATACCACTTCTGCCCTAATAACCCAATGGGCAGTCTCTGCAATTCAATAGCTAAAGCAGATTCAATCCTATCCCGAGTTTTGTCTTAGATACTGCCATTTGTCTTAGCACGGCAGACTTATTACAAGTATCAGGCCATGGCAGGCCATATGGACTCGGTTGCTTCTTCCGTGCAACACAAACAAGAAATATAATCTCCAGGACTTTAGTAAAAAACTGTATTTCTCGCAGTTTCAATATTAATGTGCGTGTATACCGTTTGCATGCGAATCAACTCCACAGGTCGCTGCTCTATACAATTTTTATTGGCTTCGAAGTCGCTAGATGCTATCATAGAATATCATTAGTTCTCATGTTTATTACACAAAGAAAGAAATTGATGGGATTATTAAACAGTCACCTTATGATAACATCGCAGTTTTACGATATTAAAAACATTCAAGTAACGTACAATACGAAATAGAAGGGTTTATGTATCATCATCACATCAGCCGAAAGACGTTGACCCCCTTAGACAAGAGGCCGTAATGAAAAGACATACAAATCTTTGAGGTTTAAGTGGAAAACGGTTTAAATCTAGTATACTCTGTACATGATATACGAGTACTACTTTCTACTTGTTTTTTTTTATTACAATCTATGTCAACTTGTATCGGTTTACACTAAGGCCACAGAAGTTAAACTTGACTAAAACTTTTTTACGATAGGTAATGTTTTAGCACTGGCAATACACACTAGCACAAATTGAGATTCTTTATTTATCTGGTAAAGTCAACAATATTTCGGTGGGGTTCTATATTGTTATTGTTGTTCTTAGACTTTCGTGTCCCAATTGTTTTCGAGACAAAGTATAAGGCGAATGGTGTTAATATTTGATCTAAACACCTTTCAGCAAACGTACCATTACGCGGAATTGTCATTTCATCGAAAAGCATTTCTAGCCGCTTGAGTTTTTTTTGGTAGTCTCAAGTCTATCCTAACCTTACATACATAATTAATGTCCAGGATATCCAGAAAATATCATGGTTTCAGCAGTAAATAGCGTTCGATTAAATGAAACTCAATGAAATGATAAAATCGATAAAGTCTATCGATGGGCTACCAAGACACATATAATTTTTGCTGTCTAATGTATTATTACAGTAAAGTATTCTAAGCACAAATTGCATGAACATTAAACTTAGTCTCATTCGTACGTTTCGTTTAAACGAAAAATTATTACCCTTCCAAAGCACTCTGGCGAAAAATGTTGAATGTTGCTGTTAAGTGTCAGACTAGTCGACCTACTTTGTTTCGAAACTTTACTCACCGTGCGGAAAGCTAGGCTTTATTAAACGTCGGTCTTATCTACTTAAACTTCACTGCAAAGTGAAAATCTGTTTGTGGCCCTTGTGCATGCCGCGTCAAGTTAAGTAGTTTGTAGTCAAGATATTCTGTAATAACATGAGTTACTTGAGAGATAAAGCTTTATGCTTAAAGCGCTACAGCTCAATTAAGGATCTGGTTTCGTAAATTATGAAAATGATGCAATTAGTTACTTTCTATGGAAGCGCAATAACTCAAAATAGAAATTGGCTTTCCACCCCATATCACACCACGCTTTGCTGTTCCCGAGGGTTATTATGACCTAGCTATGCAGTTCATTTTACGGTGAGCGTAAAAGACAGAGCTATGGCAATTATACAGCTCTGTCCTTTTCTCTGAGCGTAAACAGAACTGTATAATTATGTCATAATAACCCCCAAAACCGTCTTAACCCGTGAAGAGATGTGTATTTTTTTTTGTACGTACGTCGAAATTACACTTTATGTCAAATGAATAATACACATAATGTCAAAAAATGCACACGTGTCTTGCGCAGGATCTTCTTCTATTCTTTCTACGTGTCGTGTCCAAGCCAGTCTTAATATTTTGGTTTTCTTGACTATATTATTGGGCTTGCTCATTAGATCTTTGATGACTTTGAGTTGGTTTTAGAATTTATTTATTTAATCAATCAATATTTTTGAATGTAATGTGTGGTTTTCCGTTTTTATTTCATACACGAATTAGCAACATAAAACATCTATCTTATCCATTAACCAACCGCCAAGCAAGGGTTGGCCACACATTTGAGGTCTAGGGATTATAGTCTTATGAATTCAAATTTCTATGGGTCTCAGATCAGATCCCACTTAACATCAGGTGGCCTGAGCATTTGTGTGCCTTCTCCTTATCATACAAAAAAATCTAACCGAGTCCTGAAATAAAATAGTTAACGTTAGTAATATTTTTTTATAATCTTTTAAAAAGTGCAAATTACTAGTCTCTTTTTTAAGTAATCTTAATCTAAATCGTTTCTTTAGCATCAACCGGGCCGTAACTAATTTAAAGGGTAGAATTTCGTTCAAAATTTAAATTGGTTTGGTCATCGTCTCTTGAGAATTAAGGGTTTGCATTTTTAAACTGACTCTTTGAATTTTTAGATATTAATCTTAAGTTCTCAGGCTTATTGCGCAGTCATGATACAAATTAAATCTGGACAGTGTAAAGACTAAATTATATGACCTACTTACGTACAAAAGTAATAATGTTATTCGTGGTGGCCTTTTACATACATATAATAAGTGAGGCTGTAATTACAAAAGTTTGATACGGGTCCAGTCGGACACTGCCTTTGTTTTAATACATTTCAGTGAAATTCTGACGTAAACCAGCAAAAACGTTACGACGTATTGTGCATGCAGACGTGGAAGTTAATTGTGAACCATAATTATTCATATTTAAGGCTTATTAAGGAAATTTTTTTTTTTTTTTTTTTTTTTTATTTATTTAGAACACATACAGTCATATACGAATGTGATATAGAAGTACTTTGTACTAAACAATATAAGCATCAAAAAGACCTGGAGGTTCATTAATGAATACACATAATAAAAAATGCGCATGTTTAAATGTTGCCTTCAAAGAACGATACGAATTTATTTATGTGCTGTCTTTAAATTTCTGAAAGTAAAATACAATAGGCTTATTATATTGTAATGCGAAACAACAGTATCAGGAATATTTTTTTATAGCTTGCACCCCTACCACAAGGAGATTTTTGTGAGTGGGAATTTGAATCTACTAGCAAGGAAATATAGTTAAATTACCTTTGCTCTTAAAGGCACTATAAATTTTAAAACAAATTTAAATGAACTTTATACTCGTTTAAATAAAGTTAAAACTAAATTGCCTTTATTACGTAACTTCTATGGAACACCGAGTCTCACGTGGAGATTGAGGCTCTTCGGTATCAAGACGAGTGGCATAGTATCAAAGAAGGCAGTTAACTGCAATGTAGTAGTCAAAGCATTTTGTACTCTATTGGATACCACATAAAATGTAAAATGCTTATATTTTTACTATCCAATTAGCCGCTTTCTTTGTTGTTACGGCAATGCGGGTCCAGCAATTGGAGCATGGTGTATTAAGCTTAAGCATACTACTCGCGCAAGTCTTCTTCTTCATACACAGAGTACAAACACCATAAGGGTATTTCTATCCAGTAATATAACTCTCTCTATCTCTTTATTAAAGCTATGCTCTCGTCGGTGGAGTCCTACATCAGCTGCTTGACTTTCTGGTACAACCGAACCTAAACTTTCTCTTCTATATGTTTAAAATGATTTCTTTTTGGTCTTCCTCTGCCTCTCTTTCCCTCTATCTTTCCTTCTATGATGTTTTTAAGGAAAAGTTTGTGTTATAGCAGGTGTCCTATCATTATTCCTCTTCTATTTCCTATTGTTGCTAGTAAATTCCCACTTTCATTTATTATATTCATTCCCTCCATTCTCCTCCAACCGCACATTTCAAAAGCATCCAATCTTCCTCTATCTCTTTGTATCAGTGTCCACTTTTTACTGGTGTATAAGGCTATGCTCCGGATGTATGATTTTATGAAGTGTTTTTTAATGCTAGTTGGTATAATAGCAATTAACTAATATAAATAATATACCATAATAAGGATGATCGTGCTCTATTACGCGCTGTTATTGGTCTCCACTGTATTTCAAGGGATCAGGTACGAATAGTTTGAAAGTAATAATAAAATATCACTAGCCCTTTCAGAACACCATTATCGTAAAACTTCTTTTTGTCTGCTCGTATCCATACCCTACTTAGGGTTCCGATCCAAAAAAGCATGAAATGCTTCTTACGTTTGTCCGTTATAGCGGCATATCCCAGGAACAATTACGATTTCAAACAATACAATTTTAATGTTAAATATCGTTTAACCAAAGGTAATTAAAAAGTAAGAATGAATTATCATTGTTATGTTTATTAAATAGAGCAAAAGAGGTGAGATCTAAAACTAGGAGTAAGCTTTATTTGCATAAAATTTATTGTTAATCTTTAAAAAATATTTTCAGTCACAAATTATAATATTTATACCCACGTAAACAATAACAAGTAATCGGAATGCCGTTGATATTATGATATAAATTTTAAAAAGCACAGAACCTTCGCGGAGCGGGTCCGGCTAGCATTCGTTCGGCTTTTTTCATGAATACCCTCATACTGAAATGAAATTTTATATGCGTGCTCTCGTAAAACTATTCTTTATTATAGGGCAAACGTAATGGTTACCTAATAAACCGACGGAGACAGGTGGTAACATAAAATTAGAAAACGTTTTAGAGCTATAGTCTAGGTGAACATACTAACATAGAAAAAAAAATAAAAAAAAAACGAAATCAAAGTGCCTACTCAACTAACAAACCCACAATACAAGTTTCTCTTGTGTCAATATAATTTTAAACGTATTTTTTTTATTGAAAGTCTTTTTTTCATCGCTCATGGTTATACGACAACACGCTAGCCTAGTTGGTAGTGACCCTGCCTTCGAAGCTAGGGGTCCTGGGTTAAAATCCCGGTAAGGGCAAATATGGGTGTAATGAGCGCGAGAGTTTGTTCCTGAGTCTTGGATGTTTTCTATGTATTTAAGTATATATTTCTCTATATAAGTAAGCTTATTGTTGTCTAGTACGCATAGTATAAGCCTTGAGCTTAGTTTGGGACAAGGTCAATTTGTGTTACATTGTCCTGTGATTTATTTATTTTATTCAATTTGGTATAAAAATATTGCTTTGGACGCGTCATCGTAATGTCAACGTAACGATAGCTCTTAATTTTTTGACAGTAATGGCGGCCAAGAAACCAACAATGCGATTAAACACCAAAAGCAATATTGTTTTACCGTTTTGAATAGAGATCCCTTATCAACCTTTAACTTAAACATTATGCACTTAATATACTCGTAAAACGTGGAAAGTACCTATTTGAAATTTTAAAATATTTTCATTTCTATAGTGCCCGGCCTATAGAAGCAAATCCTGACACCTGTCATCGCTGTACTATTTATAACCTTTCCTTGTGGTTTGAGGTTATAATCATACACGTGTATTTGATATCGATATACATTTTTATTCATAAAACATTAAGATAAAAAGTCCATGTCAAAAAGTTCAGTATCATTTAGCCATAGTCTTATAGAAGGTAAATAAATAACAATATCGTTCACAATTCTGAAAACGATTTTTAGTCATTTTAAATTGAAGAATGTCCAGTTGACCACAGTGTACGTTGTCAGGATTTACTTCATATCAGCCGAGCACTGTAATGTTGGAGTTCTAATACGTTTTCTCTACCACCAATTTATTCTGAACGGTCGATTAAGCAGTCCACAAATCCACACCCATGAAACGAAGTGTAATTTCTTGTCACGCACGCACAAATAGACTCAGCAAAATAAACCCGTATACGGTAAACAATAAAATCTATTTAAGAATAAATAATAACAGACTCCTTGCGTTCATTTTCAACTAAAATAAAAAGCTTGGGGAAATTTTACATTTTTGTCATTTCAATTTTGATAGCGCTGTCCGCTTCACCCTCGTTACGTTAATTTTTTAATTAAATTAGAGGACGTTTGATGCTAGGTTGGGCAAAAAATCCCTTAAGCCCAAAACAGAATTAATACGATTTTGATATGATTAGTTTAGAATCAAAATAAATCTAAAATTCTCATAAAAAAGCTTCTGAAACACAATTTGTTTTTATCTACACCTAGGTACACTATACCTAGGTAGCTTATGTCATGTTTTGTCCTTACCTGTAATTGTGTTAATTGTGCTACCCCACGGTTATTCCATGTTTATAAGTAAGGGGTTAGTGTTTTATAAGCTAAACTAAAAACGTTTTCCTTTAAATCTAGTTAAGTTGTGTAAAAATATTTGGACTTACGTGATCGTATGTATGTATGTATATACATACATACGATCACGCCTTCATTCCCAGAGTGGGGTAGGCAGAGCTACAGAATTACCAGCAACTCTAAAAAGACTTGTTGGTATTTCTTTAACCACATTTTGCACAAACAGGCTAAGATGTTTTCTAGTGTACGAGTTAGTGACAGGTTGCAAGCCCATCGCCTAACAGTACTACAAACCCTTATTCCCTTAGTCGCCTCTTACGACATCCACGGAAAGACATGGAGTGGTACTATTCTAACCCGGAAACCACACGGTATTTGGACTTATCAGTCTTAAATTCAGAGAGACATATATATATATATATATATATACATTTGGGTCCTTGTTTCAGTCAACAAAGATAAGAACGAAAATAAAGAAGAAGCCAATTCAATGAAAATTAAGACTACAATATTTTACAAAAAATCTTCTATTGCCCTATAACGTAGAATATATTGTGCAAAAATAACATATAATGTTTAAAATAATCAGCAAAGTTACTTCTATGAACCGTGTCAAAACTGTATGCTGTTGCAAGCAAAAATGAATAAAGTTAAATTGTTAGATGACAGATGAACTTCAAAACTATCACCATACCATATTAAAATAATAAATCAATTAACTCCTTTATACAGCTGATTCAGCAAACATAATAAATTTGCACCCAACTCATGTGTTTTAAGTGAAAATTAAATTGGCAATCAGTCGGTGGGTTTATTTGGTTCACATATTTGCAGTAATTGCATTAATGACTAGAGTAAACAATTAGACTCATTTAATTTTGTGACTTAAGACCACTTGCAGCAAATGCAGCAAATATTTGCTGCAAGTGGTCCTAAGTCACCAAATTAAATGAGTTTTTGCACAGTAGTATTCTACGTTATGAAGCAATAGCAGATTTTTTGTAAAATATTCTAGTCTTAACTTTCATTGAATTAACTTCTTCTTTATTTTTGTTCTTATCTTTGCTGACTGAAACAAGAACCCAAATGTATTTACCTTTCAAATTGTCCTGCGGTCTGCTTAATTGTGAGGTTTGGATTTAACTCCAGCAGTAGGAATTAGAATATTTGCATTTGAATACGACTGAGCACAGTTCGTTACACCCAGAAAAATTCAATAGTAAAATGTTACGTGGAGGTAGGAATGTTTGTTCATTTAACAGACTGAGAGGTAGGTCGCATTGTGTTAGCTTTATTTCATTTCAATATACAGAGTAAATATACTGTATAACTAATAGTCTAATTTTGCTTGAAGCAAATAATGCTGTATAAAGTTTAATCTTCTTTTCACTCCAACGAGAAAATGTTATCTACTTTTTCATACCAACTGCGAGATGATGAAATCTAATATTAAACAGGGCTTGTTTCATGCAATTTGTACTATTCTGATGTCACGTCTTTGTCCCGAGTCTCGAAAGCTAACTTTTTGATTCTCAACTCAACTTGGATCTAAAATGAGGGAAAGAGTTGATAAATTATAGCACAGATTCGTCTAAGAACTAAGCCGCTATGTTTTGATTAAGCATAATACAACTTTTTCAAAATAATTACTCGTAGATACGGAAATAGTAAATAGATTTTTTGACGATACTTTGGCCTAGTTGGGAGTGACCCTGCCTCTGAAGCCAGCGGTCCTGGGTTCAAATCCCGGTAAGGGCAGATATTTGTGTGATGAGCGCGAATATTTATTCCTGAGTCTTGGATGTTTTCTATTTATTTAAGTATGTATTTATCTATATAAGTAAGTTTATCGTTGTCTAGTACCCATAGTACAAGCCTAGAGCTAAGTTTGGGACTAGGTCAATTTGTGTGAGATTGTACCCTGATATTATTATTATTATTATTATTTATCATATGAAAACATTAAACTCCTTTTTTAGGCAGTCGTGTAAAAATAGAATCACCTCACAGGAATTCGTAGGTTATAATCTAACTATTTCAATAAAAAAAAATACTCATAATATAAATATATCATGTCCATTTTAGGTCAACTTTAATGTAGTATAATAATAGGATGGCATTTATCAAAGTGAAGTATTGGAATCAAAATGTATTCTTTCTTGTCTGCGCAGAACGTCAACAAATAACGATTCAGATACTGAATTTATTTAAATAATCGCTGCCCATTTATATTTTAAAGTAAACACAAAACTGTGGCAAAGCTTAAAGGAAAATATAAAGGGGCAACGATTATTAAAATAAATATTAGGATATTGTAACATAGAGCACTAATTTTAAGGAACAGCTCTGGTTTGTTCTGACAGCCGTCTAACAATACTCCTATATCCAGGTGAGGACTGAAAAAAAAAGCTCCTGCACATTTTCACCAGCAATTTTCTATTAATTGTACATATTTTTTTTATGTTTCTTTTACAATTTCATTATTTTGTTTGCTTGTTGTTGGTATTATATTTAACTTAGACATACTCCACATGAAACACGAGGAAATTCTATCTCGAAGTCATGCCCCTCGCCGGCCCAAAACTTTTTCCATAACGTCGAGTAGGTCTATTGGAAATTCTGAATATTTTCCGTGACATGAAACTGAATGTTCGGGATTGAAATATTGTGTCCCATACTTATTATCTCGATTAACCAATAACATTTCTCGTTTGTATTTTCCTGCTCCTTTTGAATAAATCTGGTATTTTTTTGTAATAAAATTCAACCACAAATGTTGAAGAGATAAAATCAATCTAAGTTAAACAACACAATGTGCAAATTATTACTGAAGCAGAGTACTTTAGTGTCGCATTTTTTTTAAACAATGAATTAGTTTGCTCTTGACCCTAGTTGAGACGAAAGACTCAGGTCAAGGGCAGAAGGTACCTAATCCTACTTTTATCCTACTTTCACTTTTTTTAGGTTAGATAGAGGTCATTTATATAGATTTGCAGGAACAAGATGTTTCGTTGAGTATAATTATGTGTAAATAGGCTAGAGACCCATCTTAGAGTTTTAAGTTTAGTATCTCTTGTTATTTTTATGGGTACACATAGATTGTTGTATTTAATTGTGTATATTTAATTATATTTATGTATACAAATAGCATGTACGTTTCTTGTATTATCAGTATATTAGCATAAAGTATAATAATTTTGTAAATAACTCATAATGTTCTTTGTTTTTTCGCCTTTATTTTTCTGTCCACCGCTTTTGTTAGTTTCTGTATGATTATTTGGTTTACTAGTAGATAATGCAATAATGCCATTTTCGCTTTTTGTGCAAAAATGATTTAAAAAAAACACGGAAGAATAAAAGATTTCTTGTGTTAAAATGATAACAAACAAAATTAAAACAAAGCAATGAGATCAGAGAGGTACACGTCAAGTAAAACTTAAAACTCTCCTTTGTTTTGCATGAGGGCTTAAAAATACTTTCAAAGATGAAAGACGAATAGGCAAAGGCATTTTCAGACAAATTCTCAAGCTGAATCTGGTCTCATACTTCTTAAAGATGTCACTTTACCAGTCTAGTCTAGCTTTTTCCTTTGATGTTCTTTCAGTCTTCATAATAAAGTTATCTTCAACCGTTCTTTTCAATCTCTGTTCTCTAAAAACTGGCTTCATGCCAGCAATTTGTTACACCTTTTGCCAAGTGGGAAGTGAAATATTTGCCCTAGCATTTGTTCTGTTCCAATTTCACTAATCAGAACTAAACTGATGGTGACAGTTTGTTTTGTCATTGATTTACGTTACCATTTTGGGTCTATGTATACGAACAAAATGGTCACACCGCAAGAAAACAATAAATTGAATAGGGTACCTGGACAGATCGGTCCAATTAGCTACTTCTTATAAATACAAGTGTCAAAACTATAATAGGTAATCATTTTATATAGGTTTTAAACGTAAGTAAAACCTCTCTTGCATTTACGTCAAATTTTAAATATAGAATGTAGAACGGTCTATAGAGATGTGTTACAACTAAGGCAATAGAAGAGGGCTTTGTATTAAGTACTTTTTTACTTTGTTAGGAGTTTTATATTAAGTACTTTTACAAATAACTGCTTTAATACAAAAGCGCCACAACTCAAACACAAGTACAATTGGATATATATATATATATGTATATATATATATATATATATATATATATGTATGTGTGTATATATATTTTTATGGCATTGAGAAGGCAAATGAGCAAACAGGCCACCTGATGGTAATTTCGATGGTAATGGAGACTGTGACCCATACACATTCGCATTCACAACACAGCAATCCTAAGACTGCAAATGCGTTGCCAACCCTGAGGACTAAGATGGAATGCCTCTATGCTAGTTATTTCACCGGCTGTCTTATCCCCAAACCGGAACACAACAATGCGAACACTACACACACACACGCCACGCCACGCTAGCCTAGTTGGGAGTGACCCTGCCTCTGAAGCCAGCGGTCCTGGGTTTAAATCCCGGTAAGGGCAGATATTTGTGTGATAAGCGCGAATATTTGTTCCTGAGCCTTGCATGTTTTCTGTTTATTTAAGTATGTATTTCTCTATATAAGTATGTTTATCGTTGTATAGTACCCATATTACAAGCCTAGAGCTTAGTTTGGGACTAGGACAATTTGTGTGACACTGTCCTGTGATTTATTATTATTATTTATTATTATTATTACTACTGTTTGGCGGTAGGTTAATGGATAAGATGGTGGTAGCGTTCCGGACGGACCCTGCACAAGGTATTAAAGCAAATTATGACGTCATATAATGTAGACGTCTTTATGGTTTCCGACAGTAGGTATATTTTTTTTAATTTAAAACAAAAATAAACTCTGTCTTGATGTAGGCTTTTCCGATTTTAGATCTCATGATCAGTAAAAAACAATTATCTTCAATGCTACCCAATACGAGTTAAATAGTCAAGTATGTTACTGTCAAGGATCAAATTTTGGTGATTTCGATTAGTTTACTCAGATATTTGAAAATTTAGTTTAACTTACAAAGCTTTCAGATATTTTTATCATCATGTCACGCAAATAAGGAATCTAAGAGTTTGGCTAATTGCACGGAGACCGCTTGGCTCCTCAAATCTGTAATGGTTAATATGAAAATATTAAATTAAGGTACTATGTCATTACAATTTTGTAATAATTGCAACAAATATGATGAGAGCGGCTAGAAGTAAGATTGTAAAACGCAATCAGTTATAGTACTTACGGTACGTCTACACATTGTAAAAAATAAAACCAGTAGTGTTTTCATTTATTAAACATGCATTTTATCTCAATAAAATAGTTTATAATGTCTCAGACCTTCGTACATTAAATGTGCCTTGATTAAAACAAAACCTTAAAAACAACAGACTCTAAACAAAGTCACAATTATATAAGCTCCTAGTTGAAAAATCGGTATTCATTCAACAGATTCGCAATTCCGCGTCTATTCCATACAATTTCCATTCTGATCGAGATGTTAACCACGTTACCTATCGTGGTTATTCAGTCAGTGATTTTCCGGTGGCGCCCCGGCATCAATGCCCGAATTACCGCTGCACATGTTCAGTTGCATGCGTTGAATGCATTTCAGTGGTATATTCTCTAACGACTCGTTCGATTTCCAGTAAGCTGATCAGCATAGACTCGCATTTAGGAATACAGTGAGGGAGTAATTATTTTGTAAATTATAAGATTAAAAAAAGTTGCTTCTTGAAGGTCTCTGCTCGTAACACCGTTCTATACCATGACGTCACTATGACCGTCCTATAAATAAATATCAGGGGACATTCACACACAAATTGACCTAGTCCCTATGGGTCCCTGCCTCCGAAGCCAGTGGTCCTGGGTTCAAATCCCGGTAAGGGCAGATATTTGTGTGATGAGCGCGAAAATTTATTCTTTAGTCTTGGTTATTTTCTATGTATTTAAGTATGTATTTCTCTATATAAGTATGTATATCGTTGTCTAGTACCCATAGTACAAGCTTAGAGCTTAGTTTGGGACTAGGTCAGTTTGTGTGAGATTGTCCCCTGATATTTATTTATTTATTTAAAGTTGTAAGTTATACTATAAAGTTTAGTTGGTTACAAGACTGTGATCAGCAAGTTCTTTTTTTTTACAGAGAGATGGCAAATGGGCTCACAGGCCACCACTAGGATGGCAAGTGGGATCCGTGGCCCATAGACATAGAAATTTGAATTTTGAAAGCATTGCCAACCCTGACGATTAAGATAGGATGCCTCTATGATAGTAATTTCAGCGGTTGTCTTATCCCCACACCAGAACAGACCAATGTGAAAACTGCTGCTAGGCGGGAGGTAATGAAATAAGAATAAGATGGCGGTAGTGATTCGGGCGAACCCTGAGGTCCTACTCTTACTATTTTTTCTTTTGAATGTTGTCAAAGGAAGTAAGAAAAATAAATAAATTACAAATGGTATATGAGGGAAAAACCATTTGGTTTAGTTTTAGTAATATATAGTATAGAGAATTCTACTGACTAGTTTATTTAGCTCTACAACGTGTTACAAAATAATCCGTAAAAAAGAAATTACAAAAGTAGTGTCAACCCTTATTAAATAACCTCAGTTCAGTATATACAGTACACTAGGGTTGACACTACTTTCGTTATTTCTTTTTTACGGATTATTTTGTAACACGTTGTATATCACTTGCAATAGTAAAGTTAAGTTAGGAATTTAAACACTGTTGCAACATAAAACATCCACACCGTGGAATTCAGAAAGTTTGGACACTGCCTCATATCGCAACAAAGTCATCATACTTGTGCTGCAATTCTGGCTGTGTTGATAAATTTACCCGCGTAAGCACCTTTGTATCTAAGCACCAAGGAAATAAAGTTCAGGTACGGTTGCTCTATAATCTTCGGTGAAACTGCAGTACCGCGTAACTAACAATTGAATAAGTTGCAAAATACTCCGTAACAAGTAAGTCAGTAAGGCACATTTTGCAACTTATTGAATTTGTTAGTGACGCGGCATTGCAGTTTCACCTATATAATGCCAATTTAAATTTTACAAAAAGAAAACTGAACTTCATTCCAATTACAAAGTAGTTTAAATCAAATAGCCTTGATTATGTACATCCCCCAGGTCCTTACGAAGTTAAGAAAGATTTTTCGTTCCTTTTGTACCTTGTCGCTGTTCAGCCACGTAAGCAATATCAAACAAGATGGTCAATACGTTAATGCGATTAAGTACAAAGTGTGCTACTAACGTATTAAGTTACGAGCAGGGTTCTTTTTAATCCCCAAACATAACTTAAATTTGTTTACTTTATGTAACTAGTCTTTACTATGGCCCATCGTAATCCAGAATCAATTTTCTTTGTTCCTTACTTCAATGGTTCGAAGAAGCCACGTCACAACATTCGGTCGCATCCTAGTTTACGACTTTCAAGACGAATGCTATCAGACGTTACTCGCCAGCTGATTTATGTTGGCACCCTCACGTAATACACAGCCACTCAGAAAAAAAAAGTTTTTGAAAATAAAAACTGTAGGTACGTCACTAGTTTACCTGTTTCGTTTTGATTCTGGAATCTAGAGACAATAACGTTTGAATATAGGGAGAAACATAAAATATCGGTCAAAATTCCACTAAACATACAGTTTCATTATCCGTTTATCTTTAAGTTTTTAACGATCAGGCATTAAAAACCATTCCTTGTAACATCACAACGTATTTATGTTAGATACAGAAGGGTCATTACATTATAATTCATCTGTTGACTCACTCTGTAATTTTGTACTTTACTTTTTATGCTTTTTATGTGGTGTCCAATAAATAATATTTGTACCGCATTGTAATTGTTCATTTTTAAATAACATCATCTTAAATTGTATGTTTTCTTCATGCTGAACAATAAACGACTATTTTATATTTATTTGTGCGAGTGGTAGTTGGGTAAGGCCCAAATATTTGGACCATAGTAGTTAAGCGTCGTTAACCATACAAACAACAAAAGTGAAAAAAGTTCCGTTGTGACATGAAAATTATCCCTACAAATGTATGGCAAATTTTCGTGTCACAATGGAAAAGTTTCATAGAAAATTTAATTGAGTGATTTACCGTGGCTAACTTTTTGGTCCTTTAATATAACGCTATTTTCGTTAAAGAGCAAGAGCTCTGAAGCTTAGTGCTTGGAGTTGCATTCGGACACGCGTACGTGACAATTGTCACGGACGTCTTTGGAATGCCTTCTGTCCTTAATTTTTCAAGTAAGAACAATTGGAACTTACTGAGAATAAAGAATTGAATCGGGTTCTATTCTTTTTATAAACATTCTCTCTTATCGCAAATTGTTAATATTGATCTAGGATATTGTTTTTTAGTGTTAGCCTATTTATTTTTAATAATCTATTAACAGGTTTTTTTTAATTTTTATTAAAAAAGAATAATAGTAATATAGTGTTTTATTTTATGTACACTTACCCAATAAAAATGTTGAGCATATTTAGAACCTTGTCATCGTGAATATCATTATCACTATCATGTTTGTCAATATGGTTAGTTTAAAGTGCTTAACATTGACGTTGGATTACTGTAGCTACTGCATATTTTTTGTTATCTCTTTGTTTTTACATTATTTATTAATATTAGGTCTTTTTTATCATTGCCTACTCCAGTCAATAAAAAAATACAAACATTATTCAACGGAAAAATAACCCCTACCGTAAAGAAAACTACGACTAGACTGTTTAAAAATCAATTTGGAATTAACTAAATCCCGAATCCTGAGCTCAATATATCTACTAAGTACAGTTTCTGTTGGTAACAAAGTGGAAAGCTAACACACCGTGATAGTGGATACAAACCGTAACTAACATCCATCATCTCGAGAGGGTTGTAGTTTTGATCTATGTTGGTTCACATGGACGTAGATCGATGGATATATCGTTCCTTATAATGATCGCACATTCTTGTAAAAATAAACACGTGTATAAGAAAAAAACTTTAACCCATTCTGTGTTTCTGAACTTGTAATATAGTTGGTAAAGTAGGGCCGGCGTACAAAATAATCAATCAATCGCTGATAAGGAAATGTTTTTTTGTGAAAATACAAGGAAATATTTTAAATCATTCGTTTTGGTGTATCAGATATAATATCATATGATTTCAGATAAAGTTGGATTTGTCATTTATTAATTTAATTACGAACTAATTTTGCAATACAAATCTTATGTCATAAGGAGAAGTGGTTTATAAAATATTTAAAATTATTATTATATTACCAAACTTGCAAAAGAAAATTTAATACATTTCGTGTAATCTCCATAAAACTAAAACACAGAAAAAGAGCGCCGAACAAATGTTTTAACACTATTAAATTGTACTGATTCGTTGATGAATTTGCATAACCAAACATAAAAGGGTGAATCAACTTTTAAAGTCCTCCTTTTCTACACGCTAATAAAAACTTACTAGAATATGTGAGATTGATAATGGTTTACACATGTTAAAATTAGATAATCAGATTTTCGGATTTCACTATTCATAATCATAAACCAATTCTATAATTTTGTAAAAACATGGTAACGCAGTGGAAAATGCACGTTTTTCATACAAAACCCGGGGACAACGTCGTCCCCTGCGTCACCTGATATATTTGTGTAAATCATAGAAGAATTTTAAAAATTGTCAGCTAGAAAGTAAGTTTAACTGTCTGATTTATTCAATATATTAACCACATCAAAAAAAAAATGCATTCTACCAAATTAAGGTGACATAGTGAGACATGTCGAAAATTGGGGAGTACCTTAAAAGTTGATTCACCCAAAATCTCTTAAAATCATCAATAATAGGCTTAGGATTTTACAATGTCCACATAATATACTATACTTATAAAGATATCTACAAGATAAAGTTATCCCTCTCCTTTTCTTAGTCATGTGAAAGAAGAAAACCGAACCACAGCTGCTATATGTACCCCAATAGTGGTATCTAGAGATTTTGAAGCAGGCCCTAAGAAAAACACCCATATGACATTGTCACTAACTAATCCCTTTGATAAAATCATATAAGTTCCAGCAACTTTAGCTTAAAAGCACGGCTTAGTTACTATTTGTTCTTACCAACCCCTTTTGATGGAAACTAAAGTCCAATCAGGATTATTTGTCTGGAAACTCGAAACTTACGAACAGTTGGAGTGTCTGCTAGTGTTACTCGATTCCTTCTGAGTCAGTTGTCCCTTTTGTGAGAGGGATTAACTTCTTATACGACGTACTGGAAACTTTTAATTTATCGAAGAGACGGAAAACTCTTGAAAAGATGAACTAAATGTGTACCTAGTAACATTGTTATTGTGAGAATCGCTATAATCGCTGCTCTAAGGAACTGTACCTTAAAATATCGAAAGATCCAAGATCTGCAATGTTTTGAAAGTGTAAATATATTAATGTGTTTAGTCTTACAACCCACTGTCAAAATTCTTATTTTTATGATAAGGAGAAGGCACGCGAACACTCAGGCGACCTGATGTTAAGTGGAATCTGAGACCCATCGACATTTGAACTCACAAGATTTTAATTCTGAAGACTAAAATGGAATATCTCTTTGCTAGTAATTTTGGGTGTCTATCATTTCATCGAAACACCTTTCATCGAATGATCATTTCATCGAATTTCATTTCATCAAACGCTATTTTCTGCTGAAACCATAATGTTTTCTGGGTATCTTAAACATCCAACCTAACCTAACCTACGTAATTAATGTTTAAATTAAACTGAAAACATTATGGTTACAGCAGAAAATAGCGTTCGATGAAATGAAATTCGATAAAATGATACAATTGATGAAGTGAAATTCAATGAAGTGACGAGTAATTTCACTCATACGTTTTTGATCATAATGCTGTCTCTCTATGTTTCAATTTTGCATACCACCAAGCTAATATTAAATTAACGTCTTTTTGCTTTATTACTCACGACCATTTAAAAGAGTTAACGTAGAACTCTTTCACAAAAAGCTTTCGTAATGAAATACTTTATTACTTCACACCCACTCGTCTCTTATTAACTTTTTAAGCTGTACTTTGCAACAAGAGACGTTATTTAGCAGCTGTGCACTACAAAAACGGTTTTGTGCAATTACTCGCAGGGCTTTTATGTTGTGACAAAGTGCTAACTTTTATGTATTATTTAATCTGCGAGGTTTCAGCACTCCTAGAATTTGCGAAAAAACACTCTTCGATAGAGTGGGTACGTGTATTCACTCGTGATAGTAACAACCTAATTTCGGATTCGTTTTTCAGGAATTAATGTTATTGACATGTATCATTTTTAAATTGTGCTTTTGTTTTGGTTTGGTGCAAAATGAAGTGTTTTGTAGTGTATTTACAGGGAGCCTGCCGTTTGGCCAAAATATTTTTGGTCAAATGTATCATTTCCCAAATTATTCATTTGCCAAACCAATTTTGTTGTATACATTTTTCAGAATTTATTTTAGTGCCATCGTGAAGAACCCTTTAGGTTGGGTTAGGTTAGCTTTTATAAAATCCTGGAATATTTACGGTTACAGAAAACAAAGCGGTTTGGCGAATGAAAATTTGGGAAATGAAACATTTGATCAAAAACTTTTTGACGAAACGAAGGTAACAACTTAATTTACAATTTAATTAGACAAAATAAATCGTGATTTAATCAATTGGGTATGTAGCTCGTGTGTAAAAAGTGAGATGGTCTCTCTAGCACCCAATGGGTGGAAGTCAATTTACATAATCTCTATGATTAATCCATAAGGAAGTTTAAAACAAGTATTTATACATTTGTAGTTGTCTTAGTTTTTCAAATCACTCCATTTGATTATTACATAAATAACACAAACACTACTTTTGATATTGTGAAATAAGTATCTTTTATTTTTATGTTTAATTACCTATCTATTACGTAACAGTAGCCATTTTCTTGCGAATACCCTAACCATTTTAAATAAAAAAACGGATTTTCTGGATCCAGAAATCGAACTGTCAACTTGACAAATTGATCTTCAAAAAACCACTTAACCCAAGCGACGCTCCGGCTTCCCAGATGTTGTAAAATTATTTCTACTTAGTTCTCACATTACGTGAAATCATCAATGTACATAGGCATACATAAAATCACGCCTTCATTCCCAGAGTGGAATAGACAGAACTTTAAAAATACAAAATTATCAATATAATGATTCAATATCAAAGTTAAAACAAATCCTAACAAACGAACTTATAATTCATTGTTGTGTTCCGGTTTGGAGATAAGACAGCCGATGAAATAACTAGCATAGAGCCATTCCATCTTAGTCCTCATGGTTGGCAATGCATTTGCAGTCTTGTGAATGCGAATGTCTATGGGTCACAGTTTCCACTTAACATCAGGTGGCCTGTGTGCTCGTTTGCCTTCTCAAAGCCATTAATAAAAAAAACCTTTAGGGGAATTCTTGTAGTTTTTCAACAAGTTGTTCATACAGCTAATGGGTTTATAAACCAAGCTACGTATTTCAGTACAAAATCACTATTTGAGGACTTTTTCCTCCATTGGCCACCCATACGTCGAATGAGAACTACCTATTATCACTTCAGTAGTATCTCTACCACGAAACTCATATTTTTCATAATTCTGGGTATAGCCTTTTTTAAAGATATTAGAAATTTCGTACTTAAATTGGACGTGGTAGATTATAATAAATTCTACCATGGATACTCAAGACCATACTTAATAGTATTAATTATTGATTTCATCTTCAATTTCATTCACAAGGACAAGCTTTTGTAGTGAGCGATGCTCAAGCATCAAAGTGGATAGAAATCGTGACAAACGGGCATTTCTGCGAACCAGAATTGGATGTTATTAGAGTAGGTGATTCTCAAGGTCCACTTTCAATTGTTTCTGTTCCCAATCAGAAACCACTACAGTGCTTTTACTAGAATTTGGTTTGACAAACCATCTGGTCGAAACATTATTATTATGAAATAATCTTAATTATTTATTCTGTTTTAGCTTTTTATACTAAGACAGATATATTATATTGCCTCTTCAGTAAATTAATGGAACAGATAAGGTACTTATAGGAATATCTCGGCTTCTCCAATACATGTGACTTCGTAATCACACTGTTGACGTTATGTCAATTCTTTACCGTCAATGGAGTAAAAGCTGCCATAACGTCAAGGTAATCACGATGTTAAAGCAAGATTGGCAAATAAAGCCCCTAGAAATGTATCACTTTCCGTTACTTCAATGATAATAAAGTTCTGTTATTGTTGCATTTTTTTTTTTATATATTAAAGGAAAAGGCACACAAACACTCATGCCACCTGATGGTAAGTTCAAACTGAGACCCATAGTCATTTGAACTATCAAGATATTAATCCTAAGACCTCAAATGCGTTGCCAACCCTGAGGACCAAGATGGAATGCCTCTATGCTAGTAATTTCACTGGTTGTCTTATCCCCACACCGGAACACAACAATGCGAACACTGTTGCTCGGTGGGTGGTTAATGGATAAGATGATGGTAGCGCTCTGCACAGGGTCCTGCTAGCACTAAAATTCATGTGATTATTATAAATAAATGTTTAACTTGTAACATTTACACAATTTGGGGGTTTTACAAATAGGTATAAAGTACTTAAAGAAACGCGGCTGCAGCCAGGCAGAAGAGTTCCTTCTGTTTTTTTTATTGTCGAATGTTTTTAGCCTTTCACACGTACCTTTTACCAAAGATACTAAATCGTAGTCAATAATCTGAATAAAATAAAAACATCCAATGATCTTCAAATTCTTTAATACTTTTTTTTTTGTGTATTTATATGTATATTTATAGATAATGTACAGGTACCTATTATTTAATGCCCGGTTTTTTTCCCGTGTGGTTGCCGGGTTAGAATATGTCTTCCCGGGGATGTCGAAAGAGGCAACTAAGGGAATGAGGGCTTCTAGTACTGTTAGGCGATGGGCTTGCAACCTGTTACTAATACTCTGGTAAAAATCTTAGCCTGTTTGTGCAAAATGTGGTTACAGAATTACCAACAACTCTTTTTGTACTTGTTAGTATTTCTGTAGCTCTGCTTATCACACTCTGAGAACGAAGGCGTGATAGTATGTGTGTATGTATTTATTGTTTTATCGAATTACCTTTCAATAAACGATCACTACGCGGGAAATTTTTCATCGAAACGCGTTTTCTCGTCGCACGAGTTTTTTTTTTGTACCCACTAGTCTAACCTAACCTAAGCTACTTAATCAATTTTTATGATATCCCGAACAAAACATGGTTAATAATAGCGTGCAATGAAATGATACAATCGATGAAATGATATTTCATAAAAAGATAGGTTACCGTCATATACAATTGCCAATTGTATTGCAATTGTATGACGGAGCATCATTTAAGAATTGCTAGACTGTTTTGGCATTTTTTGTAAATTGTCTGAAGATAACCTTTAATAAAGGAAAAATATCAAATGGGTACACTAGATATCCAACATAGTATACAATTGATACCGAGTTATCTATAGTTATCCTATATTCCTTACAAAAACGACAAGGAACGCAGTTCTTAAAACTAATGTTGGCTTTGGAGTTATTGCAAAGGTTTGAAACATTGTAATAATGGATCAGATAAAAGAAAAAATAGACGTCGAGTCGCAACATGCCTTCAAAAAAAAGCTTTAGAAAGAGAGTCATAGAAACTACTCATGTTATAAAAAGAGACTACAAGTTATAAAATCAATAACCCAAATAAAAATATTGTGTTATGTCTGCGCTCTTGTATAGGTCATTTCGAATAAATAAACAGAAACGTCTTTTAACAGGAATGTAATAAAGAGGAAAAGAAAATGACGTCATAACAAGAGGAAACAATTTTAAAATAAGGATACAAGTAAAATTTCTATTTCAAAATACCGTGCTTTTCCGTACTAAATGTGAATTTTACTCAACGAAACGTGAATTTCACTCAAATGATGTTGCAGAATAATTATGACGACGCGGTACTTTGATATTTACTATGCATAATAAATATAAGCATATTCTATTACTCTACATCCTCGTGAGGCCAAGCGTACTAACAGGGAGATTTGTGAGTGGAAATTTGAATCTACCAGCAAGTAGATAAAGTTCAATATCTTTTGCTCTTAACACATAAAAAATAATTTTATTTTATTAAAATATATTTTAAACTACGTTCTCTTGACAATGATGTTTCTCCTAATTATGTTATCCGTATGATTGCCGGATTAGAATAGTACCACTCCATGTCTTCCCGTCGATGTCGTAAGAGGCGACTAAAGGAATAAAGCCTTGTATTACTGTGAGGCGATGGGCTTGCAACCTGTCACTAATGCACTAGTAAACTTCTTGGCCTGATTGTGCAAAACTTGGTTACATAATTACGAGGATAAACCAGTCTTTTTAGAATTGTTGGTATTTCTGTGGCTCTGCCTACCCCACTCTGGAAATGAGGCGTGATGTTGTGTATGTATGTGAGTTTGCCATAGCATATCTAAAGAGGTGGACCAATATCATATGGCTATGATTGCGGAAAACCGATGAATGCAAGCGGCACAGGACCGGTCCTTGTAGCAAACCTTGGGAGAGTACGATGTCCAGCAGCAGTAAATGTCTTTCAGCTCTAATGATAATAACGAGGTTGATGATCTTTGTCTTGTATAGTTGGCCAAGAAAGTCCTTTACCACTTTAGGACCTTAACGCCTTACAAATACTCGTAGAGTTAAAAAGTGTAAGAGGATTTTCTTTGTCGACTATACCTAAATAGTACACGCCTAGGCATGTACTATTTTAGCTTAGTTTGGGACTAAGTCAATTTGTGTAAGATTGATTCAAGTTTTTTTGTTTAAATACAATATATTATTAAGGTTTTATGGGCAAGGTTTAGTGTTTGTTTGGTTGCTCAATCACCAATCTGATAACACATTAAATAAAATTAATCTAATTATTTTTTTTATAGGGTGGTTTTTGAAAAAAGTGTATATCGTTAAGGACAAAAATAAAGATACTAACTTTTCCATACTGGAGCAAAAAATAACGTATCTAAATGTACGGCAAATTTTTATGACGAAATGGAAACGTTAAATTTTCTTAATTTTTGGTTTTAACGATGTACACTTTTTTTAGAAGCGTGTTATAAAGAGCTGTTTTGAGCAAATATGATTAAAAATGTCTTGAATTACATGTACACATGTACGTTTTGTAACAGAAGCAGTTTTACCCCTGATAAAAGTAATTTAAGTAGGTACCATTATCATAATACCCTTTTACCTGCCTCCAAGTAGCTTTGTTCGCTTTGTTATCTTCCGGCTTGGGGTTAATTAAACCGTTAAAGTAACTACCATAGAGGCATTCTATTTCAGTCCTTGATGTTGCTGACGCATTTTGCAGTCTGAATTTGCAAGTTTTTTTATGCCCGAAAGCGAGTCAATGCGAGAATTGGAATTGGTTTTGAAAAAAAAATATTCCCTCCTCGCGCATTTTCGGCTCTTTAATACAATTGAAAATTCTCGCGCCACCTCGTTTTGCCTCGACTTGCTGGTAGAAAAGCAGTTTTAGAGCCTACGTATACCATAATCGGGTAACTTGTGGTGTTGTCTGCTTTTTACAAGTGAAAAAGAACTTAAAATCTTCATGCCATCACATTCATAGAGACAATTTGTTCGTTTTCCAGCTGCGAAAGCCGGTGTCGACGCTCTCGATCCCAGGCGCGATGAAGGCTTACTCCGGTGGCGATGCGTCCACGGAGGAGGCCGGGGTGGCGCTGGTCGGAGTGCATAGCGAGTACCCGCGCTTTGGCGAGGAGCGAGCGCTCGGCGGCGGCACCTACAAAGGCGGAGGGGCGGCTAAGCACAAACCTAACATAGGGTATAGGTGAGTTGATCCTCACTTTTGCACATAGATATAGACAATTAAGACCAATAAAATCTGTGGTACACTCATGATGTACCGTTTTGTGTGAAAGAAAATAATAAACAAACGTTAAGAGAAACCGTCTAGTTATTGCGCAACCGTCCTGCGGAGTAGGAGGGGAAGGAGAATTACTGATAGCGACGCCGGTGACGACGAATTTCGTACATTGACCTTTACTGTAGGCACCGTTAATGAACCGTTATGCCGGTGGTTTTTTTTGCTGCGATGATGGTGATGCCAATATCATTTACGCGAGTAACGTACAATCGATGCACGGTCTCGCTAATTGTCATGCCGCGGGACGGTCGGGTACAAACTTGTCGCGCTATGCAACTGCGACGTTGGGTAAACTCCAACCAACCAGCCCCTTATTATATTCACTATTACCGCGTTGGATAAAGATGATTTTCCACCGGCGCGACAAGGCGAGACGATGCGAGACGAGAATTAACATTTGTTTTGGAAATATCGCCTCCGCGTGCATATTTAGTGGAATGGTTTTTTTTAGTATTAATTAAATTTCTCGCCTTCCCCGCCTGTGGAAAAGCAGCTTAAAGCATCCGATACTTTCGCAACAACACAATAGTCAGAAAGTGACAGCTGTTTTATTCACGTTTAAACACATTAGTTAAGTGGTGGTAGGACCCTGTGCAGGGTCCGTCCGGATCGCTACCACCATCTTATCCATTAACCACCCGCCAAGCAACAGTGTTCGCATTATTGTGTTCCGGCGTGGGGATAACACAACCGGTGAAATTACTAGCATAGAGGCATTCCATCTTAGTCCTCAGGGTTGGCAACGCATTTGAGGTCTTAGGATTATAGTCTTGAGAATTCAAATGTGTATGGGTCTCAGATTCCACTTACCATCAGGTGGCCTGAGTGCTCGTGTGCCTTCTCCTTAACATAAAAAAAAAAAAAAAAAAAAAAAAAAACATCTATAAACTATACCGTAATAGATCCGCAGTATGTTACAAAGATCACGTATTTAAATCTTGGTTAAGAGTTAGTATACAAAAGGTAATGACTGCGTTAGTCTTGATTCGTCTAACGTGTAGGGGAGCCTATCGTTTGGCCAAAATATTTTTGGTCAAATGTTTAATTTCCTAAATTTTTCATTTGCCAAACCAATGTTATATACATTTTTCAGAATTTGTTTTAGTACCATTGTACCTTTAGGTTAGCTTTTATAAAATTCTGAAATATTTACGGTTACAGAAAACAAAGCGGTTTGGCACATGAACATTTGGGAAATGAAACATTTGACCAAAAACTTTTTGACGAAACGAAGGTAACCCGACAGCCACAATTGGTAATGTAGAACCAATGACTAACCTAGTGAGGTAGAGTTTAATAGTTTAAACGTCAATACTGACCTCCAGGCGATAAAGTTAGTGTATATTACTGTAGTGGTAGGAAAAAATACATTACAATGTGACCCTTTTTATCTCTTGGTTGCTGGCGATCTTAATAATGCCAGTAGGGACTTGCATTCGACAATCTTTAGCGATTATGTTTCGATAGACAAATGTATAGAAATGACGTACGCCACCGAGATAGTCATGTGATACTATCTTGGTGGCTTATGTCAATTACATACGTTTTTTAACTCTTGATTACTGGCAATCTTAATTTGCTTTTGACAATCGTTAGCGATTATGTTTCGATTGAAAAATTAGTTCAGTTTGTTCGGTGTTAGATCATTCAACCATATTTTTCTATTTACATGATATCGGATGATAATAATATTGCTTATTCAATTTTAAACTTTGATAAATTTACAGCCCAAGAATTTACTTCTAACTTTTTAAGACTATTTGTCCTTAGAATGAAACCAACGAAAAGTTTTATCCGCTATACATTCCATTTTCAAAAGGTTTCTGCTCTTCAAACTTCGCTTCCGTTCGTAATAAAACTGTTTGAAGTGCACACAACATTTAAAATAGGAAGCAATTTTCAGATTTGTTATGTACTCAGATCAAATATATGCATCGCTTTCAAGTTTTATATTGTTGAGTTTTTAATATAACTGCCACGGACACTACTACTGCTTGCATTAACAAGGGCGAATAGTGGATACATCTCTGTATTCGACTGCTAGTACCTAACTCATTAGCAGCAAGTCGTATCGACAAAGTTCATTAAATAACTTATATTAATCAGGTGGGGCAAGTGCGTCAACCAAAAATATCCCATTACCACTCACGTACTTAACTTTGTGCAGCCACATTTGCAATTTAGTCTTTATTTAGTATTTATTTCTGAATCTTGGATGTTTTCTTTGTATTTAGGTATATTTTTGTCTATATAAGTAAGTTTATCGTTGTCTAGCACCCATACAAGCTTAGAGCTTAGTTTGGGACTAGGTCAATTTGTATTTATATACTTTTGATTTGCTCATAAAAAAAATGCACGAGCACTCAAGTGGCTAAAGTATATTGGTTTGTCGGACTTGCCCCGTTGGTACACTTTCCCCGTTGGTGCGCTTGCCTGACCTCAGTCGACTTACATTAATAGTATTGTATTATTAGTACTACTTAGTATTATTTATTTAAATTAATTTTAGAAAACAAGGTATCGAAAATTAAATTACTATTTATTAGGTAACACAAAAATCCCTGAGCTGGTTTACGAATTATCTTCTTACTCACGGACATATAAATTAACTAATATTACATAATATTACGAACTCTTTTTAATGGACATGATAATGTTGGTAGGTCCTTGTGCATGGCCCGTCCGGATCGTTACCACCATCTTATACATTAACCCACCGCCAAGCAGTGGTGTTCGCATTGTTGTGTTTCCATGTAGGGATATGACAACCGGTAAAATTACTACAATATAGGCATTCCATCTTAGTTTTGAGGGTTGGCAACACATTTATCAATACAATGGACATTTATCGTGTGCTTTTATCCTTGCCGTAAAAAAAACGTATTCTAATCTGCTACTTGATATAAAAGTTAAAACATGATTCTTAAACTCAATTGTATTATAAAAATAAATTGGTATAACTATTTTTATTTAAATCTGTAAAGTAAATAATTAGTAATTTTAGTAAAAGAAAACTGGTATAAGTTTGTTAAAACATATAATGACAAAAAACAGCGTAGCGAACGTATTATTTGCGTATTATACGGGTTTCAAACGCGCCCCTATCAGCACTGTATCACCTTGACGAAACCCATTTAGGAAACCTTTTTGCAAGGAAAAGAGCGATATTCAAAGGATATAAAGGTGCGAGACATTTTGTTTTAGAAAAAGGATTCCTATAAAAAAAGAAGTGATCTAGATCGGTACACTACGGTCACGAGCGTAAATTTAAGACCTATTTAAAAAAAAACTGCTTAGAGATGCCAAGTCATTTGTAACTTAGAGGAAACTCAATCTTATTCATGTAGAATGCTGTAAGGTGAATTGCTGTAAGGTGGTCACAAATTTAATTCTTTGTCTGTACCTAACTGAACTAGACAGTTTTTTAGAATAAGGTTATTTCGAATGTTAATTTTTAATGTTTTTTACATAAATCAATATTATACACGCCCAGCCTGTTTAAAAGACATGATTATTTTTTTTTAGAAAAAGTGCGTTTACGAAATTTTATTTCAACACTAAATTGAAATATAACACAAAAGGACGTAATTTTCATGGTGTCGTTTCGTATCGTTTCAAAGATTTTTACTTCTTCTATAACTATTTTCTGCTGGAATCATTGTGTTCAGGTTAACATTAATTACAGAGGTTAGGGTGGTTAAGACTTGTGACAATCAAAAAATCTAAACTCCTGCTAGTAGGAAAGCCTGTCTATGAAACTAAAATAGATGATTAAAATTTAGGAAAATTGCTGCACATTGTCTTTACTGTGATAGCAAGAATAAGTAGTAACTTCTCTAGTTTTCAATCACCAGCTTAATACAAAACGTTAATTAAAAACACCATGTTTTTACTAGAAGGTCAGTTGGCCGTTGATAACGAAATTAATAGTTTACAAACAGCCGTTATTATTGACTTTTATTCCGTTCGGTAGCGAACTGACGATTGTTTTAATAATGACAGCCTTGAGCGAACGAAAATAACTTGCATCAGGGCAGGGACGCATCGATTTCTCTGTCTTTCGAATTATTAAAGAAGTAAAACAGACAAATATGCATAATGTCGTCGTGAATACTAGTCCATGTGTTTACGGTTATTTCTTTTGTTGAAACTGCTTATTATTTCCATTCAATGTTAACAGTCTTTATTTCCAATTCTTTTAGGGAATTTTTCATTCTAGCATTGACGTTTCAGGAACCTTTAATTCAAATAAATATTTTATGTCCAGTTATAGTTTTATTTAATTTTTGGTTACTATTGATTAAATATGCGTAGTAAGAGTTAAGATATTTTTAAAATCTGTCTTTAAAATTTGTTTTATTGCTATTGCATTATTAAATCATTCTCTGGCTTATTAGGAGGGCGCCGAGCGTCCAGTGGCGCCCTCGTCACTTTTATTGTGTTTTCTAATAAACTAAAGTATTATCTCTAAATCTAAGAGCGCTTTACAAATGAATACGCAATTTATAGCATACGTGTCACAGTTTAAGTGTAGTCAACTTATCGGAAAAAGGTGGCCGCTTACTCATAGTTCAATTGTTGTTAAGTTGTGTCATACGATAGTCAATATAAATTGTGTATTGATTTATACAACATTTACAGTACAGCGCTCTTTGTTTTTAGTTCATTAGAAATCACTATAAAAGTAATGGAGGCGCCACTGGACGCTCGGCGCCCTCTTAATGACAGTTTTATCCATTTCACTTGAACCACTGTTATATATGATTGAATAACCCTTACTTTTTTCAATTTCAGATTAGGTAGGCGAAAGGCATTATTCGAAAAACGAAAACGAATTAGTGACTACGCATTAGTGATGGGGATGTTCGGTATTATAATTATGGTTATAGAAAATGAACTCTCAAGTGCTGGCGTATATAGTAAGGTAAGATTTTAACTAAAATTAATTGAGATAAAGTATACTTTCTTAACAATTTAATTGTTATTTCATACTGTTTTGACACTAAGTAAATTCATTGCCGGAGAGAAGATTGCAAATTGTTTAATGAAGTCTTTTATAATAAAGAAGAGTGCGTTTCAACAATGCAAAATATAGTTATTTTCTACAAAAGATACATTGTTTTAAGGCTAAATACATTAAATAACTCAGTGTGTCCTAGTTATGTGAATAGTAATCGTAGTTCATAATGATGACGTCATGTATGTTTAATTAATTTCGCTTGTTTCATGTTACAGGCATCAATATATTCGCAGTCGTTAAAGACGCTTATATCAATGTCAACTGTGATCTTACTTGGCCTAATTGTCGCGTACCACGCTTTAGAAGTACAGGTAAGCTAATAACTTAACTCAGAAACTATATTTAGTGTGAAATGTCCAGTAGTTATATATAGTATCCATCAAAATTAATGGTATATACACAATGGTCTATTCTTAACAAACAATCAATGTTTTTTTGAACTAAACCAAAATCCTCCTTTCACGTTTCATACAAGTTTGGGCCCAAGATCAAAAGCGCCGGCCAATGGATAAAAGTATTTTTAATTTGATGTTAACATCGCTCAGAGCATTTCATTATATGACAACAAAACTCTAGAACCATCATTTATTGTTAGTGTTATACAAGTTCAAAAATCCTGACTTTTCATTCAATATTAAAAAGTGTGCGTGTGTATTCATTAACCCGTTATTTGGCGATGTATATCACACTATCAAAAGTCGTTCTGTCGTTTGACTGAACGATGATGATACCAGCTACTATAATATTGAAGCCCCAAGCAGTAAAAAATCAATTATATTTGTTACTTGACACTTTTGATTTTGTATGATAAGTCACGATTTTCGAACTTCTGTATCACCAACAAATTATAGTCCTAGAGTTTACATGTTATATAATGAAACACTCAGCAATGTTCCGATCACATTAAAAACACTTTTTTTCGTTGGCCGGTACTTTTGATTTTGGACCCAAAATGAATGGTCTCCTTTTCAAACAAACGTAAACTTAACACTATTGGTTTATATTTTCAGTTATTTATGATTGACAATTGTGCCGACGACTGGCGAATAGCAATGACATGGCAGCGAATAGCCCAGATCGCTTTAGAGCTAGCCATTTGTGCCGTCCATCCGATTCCTGGCCAGTACACCTTCACCTGGACAACCAAGCTCGCCAACAAAGGAGGTGTTATTGGCGTTGAAGTCGTAAGCAATAAAAAAAAAACATTTAGCACTTTGGTTCGTTGTGCCAATTATTTAGATTGTGCGCGCCATCTAGTGTCCCACTTGAAAACTAATACAAGGTTAAGCTAGCGATGCGCTCGCTAGAACTCTTAGGTTGACTTTTCAAGATGTGTAATTTTTTACTTGGTTTGTTAGTCTGTTCATTTGATTGTTTAAAGTCTGTAAGTCTACTCAAATTGTTTTGCATGTTATTTAAAATAAGAATGTTTAATTATCGCAATAGAATATCGATTGCGAGACAAAAAAGCGGACATAATTTGTATGGTACCATTTGGATCTCTAATCTTCCTTAGCTAAGTTTCTTTAACTTGATTCAATTGATTTATTTTATTAAACGCTTGTATGTATAGATTACGTACGCCTTTACTCTTAATGTTTTATATCATATCAACTCTGTCCTAATACCAAAGAAGTCGTCTAATTGCAACGTAATAGTCGAAGCATTGTATACTCTTTTGGTAACCTCATTAAATTTAAAATCCCTATGATATTAATATGCAGTTTGCTGACTTCTTTGGTATTACGGCAGAGCTAGTTTCTTGTTAAACTGTAGCAGTTTGCACGTTTAACTAGCTTTAAATAATTAATTTGCGTTTCTTCATTAACCATTGTACCTATAACTTGCGACTTTCTTTTACAATCTGATATTTATTATGACTTTTTCCCTTAGGGCACAATATATAAGCAAATTCAGGTCTGTATACAGTTAGTGTTACCATTAAAAGTGATGTTAGAGTCGATGTGTGAGCATGTTTTGTCTAGGATGTTCTTCAATTGTATTCGTCTAATGATCATAGTTTCTTCTTGTTTGTCTATTTGTTCACTTGCCTTTCTATTGGTAGACGTTTTTGACATTATTACATCACAGCAACATATTATTGTCTGATCTGTTACAGAGGAGTTTCTACACTGTTTTTGTATCTGTGATGTGGCGTATCGTATATCTTATTTTATGTCCACTTTTATTTTGAGATACTTGTTACCAGGATTGACTCCAAACGTTTCTTTAATTTCCAAAGTGTGAATTGTGATCTTATGTCTTCACCGTAAATAATGATTTTAGCACATTGTACTGTTTAAGTTTTGGTTTGTGAGTGACTTTTCGGTAGGTAATTTTAAATAAAGATTAGAGTTTACTTTGCATGTTCAGTATTAAAAAACTATAATTTAAAACTAAACTTAACTGTCCAAGAAGCCATGTTGTTCATTTAAATTGATTTATTCTTTAAAACATAATAAACCTAATAATATCAACATACTTGCAAAATATCACCTTACATTATACCTTATAATTATGCACGAATCTGTAATGAAACGTACAATTTTGTATTATTTTGTAGCCTTCAAGTATTTTAATTTTATTTCAACACATAAAATAGATCAGCTAGAATTTTTATATCAAGAAGTCGGTTTTAAGGTTAAAATTGATAATATTTATATATTTCAAGGATGCTGCTTGAAAAAGTTATATTTGTCTGTTTTCAGGTCCCCTACGACGTCACTCTGTCTCTGCCAATGTTCTTTCGGCTATATCTTATATGCAGGGTTATGCTTCTTCATAGCAAGTTATTTACGGATGCCTCGTCGCGAAGTATAGGAGCCTTAAACAGAATAAATTTTAACACTAGGCAAGTTTTGTTTTGTAATTTTTTTGTTGTATTCTAATAGTTGGCGCCCGAGTTGTTATTGTGTAAATACTCGTATTCAATTTTTTTATAAGATTAATATATAGGATTAGGACTTTTGTTGGCTTACCGTGGGTCTAGAATCCATGGAGTCGCTATTTCTTAATTATTATATACACACCACTTTGATTTTGACCTTCAGTAGTCATATATAAAATAATAATAATTAAACAGCTGAAGTAATTTAATGAATTTTGATATGGAGGATTTCTCCCGTTGTGAATGGGTAACAAACAAAGAAATATTAGTAGGTATGATTAAATCGAACCTAATATATTTTTAGTACTTTAGTTGTTTATTTTGAAATTATAATTTAATTATGATAATACTTAACGTCAAAATCGAAATGATACGTATATAATAATTAGGAAATAGCGACTCCATGGATTCAAGAACCACGGTACCTATGGTCTGTTTAATAGGAATTCTGACACACTTGCAAACTTTTTGAATTTTTAAATAAAAGAGCCAGTTTTCACGTTTTCTTATTACTCCTTTGCTGTTCGCCAATATAACTAAAGGTTGGTGACGATCTCACTAAGTAAGTGAACCGTTTTCAACAGATTTGTCTTGAAGACACTTATGACGATTTGCCCTGGAACCGTGCTGCTCGTTTTTATGGTCTCGCTTTGGATAATTGCGAGTTGGACGCTAAGGCAGTGCGAAAGGTCGGTATAATTACTATGTGGAAAAAATATTAGATATATTATGTAATAATAAACTCGATAAAATTACTGTTGGTTGGCGTTTGATAATTCCGCCACTCATTGATTTATATAGTTACTAAGTTCAACAATGTGTTTAGTTTATTTAGCCATCAGTACTGTCGCTTTCATTTTTAGTTTTATGTCTACAGTGTTTTGTGTTTTACACCTACATTCCGTTAGAGTTTTAACGGAACTCACTGGTTTATTGCCTAAGTGGGCATGCTATTGCTTTTGTACTGTGGTGTTGTTCATTTTCGTTCTGCTTTATTGATCCACTTTGTGTTTTGTTGTCAATATCTGTGTTTACATTTTGCGGAAAATTGTTTGTAGTGATGCCAGGACCATTACCATCACAATATTTATGATACAAGAGTTTGACTTTGATTATATTTACAATAAAAGCTTTTAAAGGTACAATAAACACAAACGCTATGGATTGGTTTATATGTTAGATGTAGACACAAAACCACTAACAACAAGGCTTTATATGTTAGCCCAAACACAATGATGTTACTAGACACACACTGTAGCGTGTCTTCACTCTGAAAAAATGCACACTCACTGATTTGTAAACAAGATAAACTTATTTTGACACATCCAGGAATGGTCACAATTTATGAAAACATTGAAATGAGGTAGATTAATAAATATACCTAATAATCAATCGATTGCAAATGCAAAAACGCACGAAATGGCTGTATATATTGAATTCACAATAGATAAGCTTGAATCCTCGTCAACGAGCACCAAACTTCACTGCACCTTATTCATGATCATTATCAAAACACGTCTCCTATTCTATCCTGCAAGTAATTGCTACTTCTCTACCCCTTCATTATGTCGTTATGTTCTGTTCTTCTGTCCCCTCTTAGATCTGTTTGTTGAATGTGTTCTCAAAATTGTCACTTTACCATTTCTCAAGTAAATGATTGGAATAAACTCACGCATGGCTAAAAGTTAGTTGTTCCAACTGAAATAAGTGTTTAGTCTGCACGTTGTATACTGTATGCGGTATTAGAACATATCTGTGTAGTAAAACATTTTTCTCGTCGTTTCATGGGCATGCCAAAATGACTACATTGTTTCAATATTTAGGCATATCATGTATATTATATACAATCCACAGTTGGTTTGTCTTTTCTATGGTGGACTCTCCAGAAAGTAACTTTCTTAATTTGGAATTGGGCCACCAGTTTGTTGTTTCTAATAAAGATTTGTTTGAAATTAAATAAGTTTCTGGTAGTACAGTCGGTTATCTTGTGGTTCTTGTCGGGCGTTTTGGCCATCAGGTTCCATGATGAAGACCATGCCAATTTGCTAAACTCAATGTGGCTGACAGCTATAACCTTCCTCTGTGTCGGGTACGGCGATATTGTGCCCAACACATACTGCGGCCGCGGCATTACCCTCACTTGCGGTATGGTGGTATGTATCACAGCAAAACAGATTTTCCGGGTGATTTAAAACACTGGTTTGCAGTTTATTTTTGTTTACTCGTGTTTACTAGTCAACGCAAGCTGACAACGCTTGCATTGTGTAGAAAACATTACTAGGACAGTAAAGGTGAGCCATTTTATGTGCTTCTATAACTTAATTATCTCAAATACCACAAATAACTTCACAATCAAAGTCAAACTCTTTAGTAAATCTGGTCAGTTTCTTTCTTTTCTTTCTCCTATTTGCGTTCACTGACAACACGCTAAGGCAACAGATACTGTGAATAAAACACTATCAGTGTTTCTTATCGTCGGTCAGACAAAATCACAGTATTACGATATTTATTAACGATTCAGGTTTCACGATGAAGAACATGCTAACCTACTGAATGCAATGTGGCTTATTGCAATAACGTTTCTCTCCGTCGGTTTTGGTGACATTGTGCCAAACACATATTGCGGCAGAGGTATTGCTGTTAGCACCGGCATTATGGTAAGTTAATAAAATAAAACACGTATCATTTGTGTTGACTGACACGCGTGTTCAACTTCAATTATTCACAATTTATTTCCACTTTTCAATATTTTCAGTGCAGTACTATCGGGCTTCGTTTTGTAATCAGTATTTCATCTTATAGCTTTTGAGAACTTGAAGTCAGTCAACACTTATTATGCATCAATGTAAAATAACTTAATCACACACAACACTTAAAAGCTTTACACATTTGATGGAAACGCATATATTGTTTGGTGTATCAATGTTACACTATATCATAATTGTTCAAAACATCACTAATTGTTCCTGTCACAGTATATATTGCTTCGTAATTCATGTATGTAACAAATGCAGCGTCAGAAATACACAATTATTATGCGCATACACACTCAACCACCGTAGGACACCATTTCAGTGGTTCATGAGGATAAATACGTTGTACATTGATCTTTTGCCCCATGTATCACTTCACCATTTAAAACTGTTTGTAGTTATGTACTTGCAGGTAATTGCGTTCCTTGGATTACAGTAAAGTACGACTTTGATGAATTTAAAGTAAAGTAACGTCCATTTCCCTGTTAAAGCCAGCTATTAGAAACGTGTGTAGAATGGAATGCTTCTATCTCCTTACTATTTTCTAGTACTATCTTCACAAATATTTCACTGGGTTTGCACAATAACTTTGTTTTTAAAATGGCTCACTTTTCCTGAATTGTTTTTATTCAGTACTAAGATTCGATTACACAAAAATCTTTTCGCACCTGAATAGTGCTTTTGTAAGTGTTCTTTCTAATCTAAATCAGATATATGGTGTCGCAGTACATGAATATGAAACCTGATACACTATTGTCAAAGATGCACAAAATAAAGTAAATACTTAAGAGGCCGTATACGAAATTTTGCCGATTTCGCGGATTTTCGTGATTTTACATGCTACAAATTTTAATGCGCAACACGAAAGATAATTTCGATTTTCAACGAATGTATAAAATACTTATTTGATTTTATCATTTTATTTCGATTAATTGACCTGAAGCCGGCGACAGTTTTGTGAATTTTGCTGTAAGACGTTTTGTGAGTTTTGCTGTAAGACGTTTTGTGAAAAAAATACAATTTATTGCTGTAAAAATCGTCTTAAAAATTTTTGAATTACTTTTTAACACCTTTATATATATTTATTGTGTAAAAAATAATTAACTTAGTAAAATTGTATAGAAAATAGATAAACAATAGTTTTAGATTTCGGCTACTTAAAACTCTCGTTCATGTAATTAAAACAACAGTAATAAACTTCAGTTCAAAATCAATCCATTACCTTAAAAAAAAACATACAAAAAGAGAAAAAATATTGCAATATTAATGTGTTAATGTTTTAAAACAACCTAAATCCCAACTTAAATTCTCGACAAAAATAAAAAAAGTGGCTCATTCATTCGTAACTCATTTATTCGATCAAAACTTACAGAAAAGCAGTATTTTATCTGTAAAATCACGAAAAGAAGCAAAACCGGCAAAATTTCGTATACGGCCTCTTGGTTGGTTCCACGCTATGGTAAATAGTAGATGCAATTTGAAATAGATGTTATTGAAGTGTCTTGAAAATAGTGTATTCGTGTCGTATCTAGTCGTTGAAGTTTGGAAAAAGGTAACTTAATGTTTTATTTTACTTTATGTTTTTTTATTTACATCAATAATCAACACGTGCATTTAGTATAAAAATATTTTACCCTAATAAATAAAATAAAATAAATAAAATGTTTTCTTTTTTCTTTAAATCAAATTTACGAGGGTAATCGAGGCAATACTTATTAGTTCTGTTGTAAAAGTAGGCAGAAAATTTTTTTGAGGACGAAGTGTAGTTAGGATATTATTTAACATCTACGGATGCCTCGAATGTGTTTTTTTTTAATAAAAAACCACCGAATCCAAAATTGTTTCCATTATCCTCAAGAATAATAAATAAAAGAATAAAAATAATGTTCAAGCACTTAGAAGAAAAACATTTAATTTTTTAGCCTTTCAAAAAATTTTGTTAATTGGAATGGAAAATCTTGCTTCTCCACGTTCGCTTTTACATTAAGATATTCACTTAACAGGGAGCTGGATGCACAGCGTTATTAGTCGCGGTTGTTTCAAGAAAATTAGAATTAACTAGAGCTGAGAAGCACGTTCATAACTTCATGATGGACACACAACTTACTAAAAGAGTAAGTATTACGGTGACGTCAGTTCATCACAATTATTGTTAATCTAATTAACAGGGGGCTGGATGTACAGCATTATTAGTGACCGTTGCTTCGAGAAAGTTAGAGTTAACTCGAGCGGAGAAACATGTGCATAACTTCATGATGGAAACGCAGCTGACTAAAAAGGTAAGGTGGCTGTTGCTAGCAACAGCCCGCAACGAAGGATAAGGTAAGACCTTGAAAGCTAGGCTCAGTTGAAATCCTTCTAACAAAAAAAGCTATTGAACACTAATAGATTAAACCTAAATCATAAATATCAAAATAAATAAACTAAAATAAGGCACATGCGCTAGTTTGTTTGCAATGTAACATAAGATTGATAACAATAAAATTATTTGACTAAATAACAACACATTTTCAAGCTAACTATACTAATGTTGCTCGTAAGCTCAGGGAACTTATTGAAAAAATAATTATATGAATAAATTTTCAGTTAAAAAACGCAGCTGCTAACGTCCTACGTGAAACGTGGTTAATTTACAAACACACGAGACTAGTGAAAAGAGTTAACCCGGGGAGGGTCAGGACTCATCAGAGAAAGTTCTTATTAGCTATCTATGCGTAAGTGTATACATATGAAATATGTGTTTTTTTTAGGTAGCACTATTTTTGTCAGAAGATTTTACAATGACATTTTGAAATCTTCGTTTATGTTTGTGGACATTCTAACAATTTTATTTACAGACTCCGAAAAGTAAAAATGGATCAAAGAAAATTAATGGATAATGCTAACACGATAACAGATATGGCAAAGGTTGGTTTGTTGTGATTATATTTCATTTATTGCTACACTCATGCCATATCACACTCATTTAGACTCCTAAAGAAGTAGTGCAATTGTTTGTTTAAAACATTAAGATTTTTAGTTAATTTTAGTTGTCCTTTTGTAGCGTGAGCTAACCTCTGATTACGTGAACAGAAGCTATATAAAATAGATTTTTAGATACCAATTTAAGTTTGCAATTGCATGTATATCCTCCATGTAGACTCCCATCTAGCATGAGCTATTTATTAGAAAAAACCTTCATACTACTACTTATTATAATGGTTTAATTACAAAAAAATCTTCAACCATCATATCAATACATCTAGCCTTAACACCACAGTTACAGACAATCACTAAAATAGGAAAGTAATAACAAAATACACTAACACATTATACTTTTATTTGAATCAACAGTGGATAAGTAACAGCATGGCAATTGAAATTAGGACCCCTTTCTATTTCAGACCCAGAACACAGTTTATGAAATTGTGTCCGATATGAGCTCAAGACAGGACAGCATAGAAGAGAGGTTAACAAGTTTAGAAGAGAAACTAACTTCACTGCAGGTGAATAAAACCAATTGTTGCAATCGAGGATTTCGGTGAAAACTTTAACATTATTTGATATCATATAACACCTTTTATGACATGTCGATACATTTATCAGCATAATGAGCAATATTTTTTTTTTTAAGTTACATTAATCGCGTAGTGTTGACAAGTTTATCAACAATTTTATTCCTTTGTTTAAAAATATATGGCGGTGTAAAATATAACATTACATAAATTTGCGCAATTTGGTCGCTTATCCTCAGCTTGTCTTTCGCTGATGATTATTAAACAGTTGCATCTGACACAAGTTGCAATTGATGAGAATGACCATTAAATAGATTTTAAACATCAACTGAATAAATATCTAGGGACAATCTCACAAAAACTGACCTAGTCCCACACTAAGCTCTAGCCTTGTACTATGGGTACATGACAACGATAAGTATACTTATATAGACAAATACATACTTTGATACATTTCATTTCATTTCATTTTACAAAACAAATATTCGCGCTCATCACACAAATATCTGCCCTTACCGGGATTTGGACCCAGGATCGCTGGCTTTGGAGGCAGGGTCACTCCCAACTAGGCCAACGTGTCTTACTATGTTTTTTCAGGAACAAGTAAACGGCCTACCAGATGTGGTGGCTAGGTGCCTGCAGCAGTGCTGGGAGCGGGCAGAGTCGCGTCGGAACTACCTGCACCCGGACACTGCTGCGGTACCTACTCCGCCGTCGACTGCTATCACACCTCACGTTAGGTAAATTCAAAATGTCATCTTAAAATAAACAAAAACGAACACTGCACGGAAGGCGAGCGTGCCCGCGATAACACACTCCCTCGATGAATGACTCCTAATGAGTCCGAAACATGTCGGGCCGCTACCTGACTATAACATGTGAGTTAACCGTGCAGTGTTCGTTTTGTTTATGATAATGTATCACGCGAGTTTAAATTTTCATCTTAACGGTTCCGTTTTCTTCTTTTTAATTGTACGCTGGCTCGTTTTCTTTACAGGCTATTAGTTTGCAGAAGTCTTCCTACTATTTTATAAAATATTTTTATCACGCAACCCTGTTACTGTTTCCTTAGCGAATCGATCTTCCTTTTCTTTCCGCTTTATAATTCATAATCACGATCTACGCAACAATTTATGTACACATTTTATTTCTTATTATGTTTGTTTGGGTTTTTTGTATCCCATTCATTGTTTTAGTTTGTACCAACTCCCAATTTATTTCCGTTCCTTCTCAAACTTTTTTTTTCATTGGATGGTTGTGTAGAAGAGATCGCTATGTTGCCATAAGACTATTTGTTGACGCAACTTCTAATATGTTTTTTGTATTCACTTTCTATTGCTTTTATTGTGTGGTGTTCAATAACGAATATTTGTATTGTATTATAATTATTCGTCATCAGTTAATTCTTGAGGATCATAGTGATCATTGGTTGACTTTAGCTTGATGATCTGTCTCCATTGGTCTCGATCCGTGTGTAGGATCTCTACCAAGTTTCAGTATTGCTCCTGTTACAAAAAGTATAGTTTAAGTTAAATTCGTCACTTAACAGTTAATAGGTTAATAGGTAAGAGGGTAATTCATCACCACCATGATTATGGACCAAGGCTGCAGACGAACAAGGTCCTACCACCTCGCTACAATTGCAGTACATTTGCTACAGGAGTTTTGTTTGAGATACTATTATATGGCTTAACAGGAAAGCTTATAGTCCAATAGCAATAAAAACATTTCCCATTTTATAAACTGTATCACAAACAGCATGCACACTTCATTATAAAACATTGCAATGGATAATGTAAGCGCACCGCGAAAATTTAACCACCATCTTATCAGCTGAAATAGCTTTACTGCAAGTATCTTCACCGGTCATTGGTTTACCGAATGGTTCAACTTTGTCTTCCTCATCACAAGGACTAAGACTTTTGGTAGCATACTTAAAATCATATCACCATAATTTTGACCTTTAGTAATGTCATATTTCAAAATATGCTAACTTCCTTTTAAGATTTGTTTATCCATGCCTAATAATATTTATCTGTTTGTTTATCCTGCTTTCAAAGCGAAGATGCTATTTATTTAAATTGGTTCAGCGGTTTAATAAATTAATTAATTTTATATATGACAATACTGAAGATCAAAATCAAAGTTAACTTTTGGTATCACACCATGGATTTTAGAACCACGGTATGATACCATAAGTTCGCTACTCATCATAGATAGAATTCACAAATAAAGGTTGTTATTCGGTATTTTTCAGGACATTGACTACAGGACACCCGTGGCCTCCAAGCCCTGTTCTCCCGGCGGCTGTTAGAACTCATTCTGCGCCCGAGAACTCCTTAGTTCATGCATCAGCGGTCCAACCAACCAGCCCTGCGATCCAGGGACCACGGCCTCCTCTACCTAGCTGAGTACCGCCCTCCAACTCCGAACTCCTGTGCTGAACTCGACGAAACTCGGCGCCTCTCCTCTGACCCCCTTTCATTACCCAATTTGACTGGTGAGAGAATAATATCATCGACTGTTCATAATTGCTTTAATTCAACTTCAAAGTTAGGTAAGGATTCTTCTTTCACCTTGTTAAGAATAATTTTGTCACTGAAAAGTGACGTTGTGGCGAGTTAAGCTTCCAAAACAAATAGTAAGATTAAGCCCACATCAGAGATGGCACTCTTAAGGGCAAGTTTAATTGCACCACGCGGTACAACTGTCGTGTCTCTAGCTAAGCGCTTGCCATAAAATTTACCGTCTCTAGTGTGATTTCAGCCTGAATGCTTGCGTCTTTGAAAATAATTTACGTTCATCAAATTTTTCGTTTATTTTCGTAGCCACGCAACGTCTGGCATGGTGCGACCTTGTGGATGGTAATTTGAAATCACTATAATGAAATAATAACTATGCCTCTATTCCACATCTTATTAACCCATCTTGTTTTTTCATCGCAGCCATTTCCTTGATGATATGACAGCTCTTATTCACTTGAAAGTAACAGTCATCAACTACAATAACGATACGATAAATTAGCACATTATAATGTATATCACAAGACCCTGTTCGTTAACTTAGGTGAAACGTATAGTTTTGGTAGACGCAAGCTAGAAAAAGTAGACGTTTATAATGAACAATAAATAAAACAGTACGTTGAAATGATTCTCGAGCCAGGAGACCCCGCGGAGCGAGACATGGCCAGCCGTGGTTTTTTTCGCTGTTCCCTAAAAGTTTCGGATGTGTGGGGACTGATTTCTAAATATATTACTTAGATAGTGAAAATAAATTAGGCAGAACGGACTTGCTGTTGTGATTATACAAAAATGCTTTATTGATACGCGCTTTAGAGTACGTTAGAATATATTTTGAATACATTATCAAGATAGTTATAGAATAGTTTACCTACACACGTCTGTTCACGTTTTATCTGATATTGAAAGAACCAATACCACACTGTATCGACTGCATGTATTATAATAATATTGTATTCTTGTAATTAAGTGCTGAGTATAAAAACGAAACATCGTGCTGGCGTATTACTTATTTGTTGTTAAAAATCATTTTTGCCTCTACTTATGTATATATTTACTATGTGAGTATATTTGATAATTATTGTATAATTATTCGTTTAATTTAAAATATTAAAAATAGTTTTTTTTTGGAAATGTAAAATCATATAAATGTTTCTTTTTTCTGATCATCTAAATATTTAAATTTCAAGAAGCTTGTAATATTTTACATGGACGATGGAACGACAACATAAACTGCACGTTGAACATGAAACATTGTTCTATATTATAAGCTTCTTTTTTTGCGTCCTTGCAGGTCTGAAAGAGAGAAATAAAAAGTGATTGTCGACTGAATCAAATGCCATTCGTATCAGTAATTGTCCAAGCCTTTTTCCGAAGTCTTTCAAGCAGCAAAATTATGGCTCCTGTTACTTACTGGCCGCAAAACCTACACAAAACCAGACTAAAGCCAAACATTTTAAATAACTTTGAACTTTATTCCCAAACATTTTGGTTTCATTTCATTTTCGCCGCAGTTGGCTACAGGAGTAAAACTTTTTTAACTGATTTTTTAAAGCACGCATTACATTCAGTTCACAAGCACTTTTCACTCAAAATCAGTGAAAATTGGTCACCATAGGTTACCTAATTTTGTACACTAGGTCCACGACCCTTTTTAATTGCTCTTGATCGTGTAATACCTGTACATAATTATTTAAACTAAAGTCTTTTAGAGGCAAATATTATATATTTTTGGTTTCAGTTCCTATAAAAGTGTAAAACACCTAAGTTGCATTAAAAATAATATTCTATAATTACGTGTTAGTTAACTTATTGATATGCTATTTTGAGAAGTTTCTGTGCATAACTAAAAATATAGTTACTTAGTATTTATTCATTTAAGTAGTAAAAACTGGCCTTTGATAATTATGTTAATTGATTTGCCAGAATTAGCCTTGAACATCCGTTTATGTAACAAGACATGAAAAATGTCAGCACATACGATCTATATTGCCGTATACACACTTTATTTAGGTATAGTTAAATTAAATTGTTACTACCTGCCTATTGACACGTAGTTTGTCAAATTTTATAACGTTAGACTAACTAGGTCAAGCTTTGGTAAGACATTAAGATTGATGGCTGTCTAAACAGTGCCTAAAACACTACGAAAATTTCGATAATTCAGTTTTTATCTTAGTAAATTATGAATTTGTAAATAGATGAAACATTAAAACGAGAGCGTTATATTTAATAGGGTTATCAGAATTTTTAGTGTAATGAGTACGTGCGATGGGATCAATAACTTGTACGTTTTAGTTAAAGTAGTATTTCATTATTTACACATGTCATTATTAGTGCTACTAAGCCAATAATTAATAAGCTAAACGATCAAAAGTACTCGTCCGAGAAAATACATAAAATAATCGCGTTCCTTTTAAGAAAATACAGTTTTAGTGTCTTTTTTCAGTACCTAGCCTTTTGGTCAAAGCGCCATATTAATTATTAAAATTAATCGAAATCTGAAAGCTACTAAATACACCTTATCAGTAGCTAGGTTACAACATTGATAATGGGCCTATTATTAATAACACATAGTTATTAATTTTTCAAATTAATAGTCTCACAAGACCAGTCTAACGTACCAAGAAGTCTAAATCTAAGGCTAAGAAAATAATAAGGATAGTCCAAACGTTTTAATTACTTTCATCTTTTAAATAGATGTGTAATATATCCTAGGATATAATGCAAAACACCAACTAGTATTTTTAGATATATGATCAATGATAAATTAGACATAAAACCTTTTGCATAGTATTAAAAGTCTTATATCGCCTTTCCCAATTTGAAAATAAAGTAAACATTTTTAAATATCCCATTCCCTAGTATTTTTAACTACCTCGAAATTATCATGTTCGAAATTACCGGCCGAAAATATCGAAGGTAAAATCTATAATGTGCGTATGGATTTAAGAAACTTATGGATAAAGTCTCATATCTACTAAACCTCTAGAAATAAAACTTAATAAATTATATGTCCCACTCCATTAATTTGACTATTTCCATTGATATTCAGAACGTAAATTAACAATCACAATTAAATAATATTATTACATAGATTGTTTTCACTTCACACGCATAATAAAAATAGCAGGTGCTTAAGTAAAGGATTCGTAAGAAAAACATCATAAAAGATGCCACAGTAATTAATAGTATTTTTCATGATCTACACGCACAATATAAATTCAAATGGCAAACATTGTCGTGCCTACAATTTGATTCTTGTTGTAATTAGTGATAACAATTGCTTTATATTTGTATGTCCTTTAGTATTTACGAACTCACGAAAGTGTTCGAAAACCTATTATACTTGTTTGTATTTTTTTAAATCTTAAGTATTGATTTTGAATCTGCTTTCAAAATATTATTTATCATTAAATATTTTTTGGGCTGACGTACTAAGTTTAATCATTTTCAATGTATTTGTTGCAATGCTTTCAAATAAATAATATAAACGGCCTTTGGCTGATAATGTTTATTCAAAATAAAAATAAAAACAGTCTAGTCACTACTAAGTTATGCGGAAAGTAAAAAGGACTACTAATGATTGAGTTTTTGAAAATAATTCTTATCATGCGGCCACAATATTTGAATGAAAAAAAAAACGCAACACGATAGCATTCAATGACATGAAATGGTCAACTTAGTTTCAACATTATTAATACATTGTTGCCGAGGGTAGAAGGTATGCGATTTATGGATGAGTGATAATAAAGGGCCGAAACGTTGAGACTCACTAGTGTTCGAGTCCATAAATTACACTTTCTGCCGAGGCAAATAATTATAGTGCTTTTTGCAAATAATTTACGTTATTAGTATGAAAACGGCCAGTCATAAAACTGATGTTTTCTAACCCCAAACCAAAAATGTTATATTACCGAGCACAGCACTTGAGCAGCAACTAACACAGATGCCATGCCATTTTTTTAATACTGCTGTTTAAAGGGTGATTTTGTATGGACCCCGTCCCCCCCCTCCAACAGTAACGGGCTGCAGGTCTATATGTTCATTAGGACCCAATAAAAGACAAAATACTTATCTTCGTAGCAAAATCAATGGGAATTTTTTAATGAAAACAAAGGGCCAGGCAAGGCAAATCATCTACATACGTGTTCATTTTCAAACAAATTCCATAGTTCCATACGATAAGATTATGATTTTTCAAGAAAACCCCATACATAATTATGGTGATCGTCGCCATAGAAAAAATACATCATATTGCCAAGATCTATAAACTGGCACATGTTTCAACACTGTTGGTGGGTGGGGACATTTTTACCCATCGTCCTTTTGGAGGGCGTTGGCTTAGTTTTATTATTATAATTGGGTTATCTATCTATTCTTGTATGTATTTATAAGCGACTATCAAATTGGACCTATTGTGAAATTGCTGAGGTTGATAGGTATTTTCGGACACTTGGTTGAGTAATTCCTGATTATTAGTGGAATTGACATAACCTATTTATTTAAAATAAGAAATTGACCAAAGTTGTTTAAGATTGTCATACCTATAGTTACGTAGGATTTGTAAATAATTATTTCTAACAATCAGTAAGACGGTACGTTAAATATAATTATGTAAATACAAGTTGTATTTGCAAATTTTATTGTAAATAAGTGATTTTATTAAATACCGTTGTAGTGTATTATTTTGAATGGATAACTATCAGTTGTAAAATGATTATTTGTATTCTACGGAATGTTCCATGCGGTGCGTAAAAAAGAGATGAAATTTTGTGATCATTGTTGATGGTAAACGAAGGTGTTATTTCGATTATATGAGTTGTAGTATTTTCCAGACTGAGGTTTTATTGCTTTTGGTAACCTTTTGAACACAATAACAAAGAGTCGGAGTTCAAATTATTTTCCCGCTTATCTACCTTTCCAATTTTCCTTCTTATTTCTTAAAGGCTGGTAATAGATTTACGTTTCCTTACACATTAACCTATCACAGTTGCGTCAATGCATGAAAAATGTATGAACATTGTGGGTTGAAAACAATTTACCACCCACGGCGTGATCTTCTCGATCTTTTGCTTACTTTTAACACTAACGAAACAAAACAGGACCAAGTACGTTCCCTTGCGGAACACCAGAAAATGGAGCATACTCTTTTTATTTTCTTTATTGGGGATAAAACAGACATAGACATTAGAAACAGAATACGAAAAATAGGATATTAAATTAAGTAAGTGCAGCCTATATTCTGGGGCAATTCCCATAAAAGACTTTGAACAATTATTATAGTGGCAGTGCCTAAGAACAAAACATACAACAGGACAACAAACAGTGCATGCTAATAATAATAAGACAGATAGATAGAGACAAGTAGAGTTAACAAATAATCTATCAAATACTCATAAATTACTTAAGCATGGCAGCACTAAAGATAAATGTGTTCTTTTAATAAGTATACACATTTTCACAATAATAACCTACTTTATTTATTAAGAGTTATTTTATCGTTGAATTTGGCTTGCATGTTACTAAATATGACAACCGAAACAAGGCACTTATTGCATGATTGGCATATTCTACGCAACGGTGCGCGGGTTTCCACCTTAGATGAGCTCGCAGTGATCGCGAACAGGGAACAGGCGCGCGGAACCCGATACTGTCGAGGAGTTCTGTACAGTTGTAGTATCCTGCGCATATTCTATGTAGCACTGTCACCTAGACCGTCCGCCTGCTAACCAATGAAAGAAGCCCGTAGCGGACCAGGTTTTTTTGTGGCATGAGCGAGCCTATAGTGAAGAGCTCGCAGAAACCTTTTCTGGACCGCCTCCACCGCATCAACGTAAACGGCGTAGTGGAGGTTCCAAAGTTCAGAAGCATGTTTCTATTTTTTGTTCTTGTAGTAGTTCATATAGTCATACAAATTTCGCTGTTTTGATTGAAGTATGAGATTTAAAAAACAAATTCAATTACAGTTCAAAATATGTTACTTGTTGTGATTATGATAATTATATGATTTTAACAAAAAGTTTCCTTGACGTAAAAAAAAAAGTACTACTTTTAAATTAGAATCCCCGGGTTAGAATAGTACAACTCCGTGTCTTCCATTGGTTGTCATAAATTAAGCCCTCTTCGCCAGTTTATTGTCATCTGAATACAACAAACGTAAGCCTTGGGATAAATCTTGGAATGTAGTGAGCGTTACGTACCGTGTAACTGATTTTCCACCTCTTCAGTATTCTCGTGACCACGATTGTTGCAATCAATCGAATCGAGGCAATATTTTTTAATGATAGTCCTGCGTATCTTTGATTCTTTTGACGACACGCTAGCCTTGTTGGTATTGACCCTGCTTTCGAAGCTAGGGGTCCTGGGTTCAAATCCCGGTAAGGGCAGATATTTGTGTGATGAGCACGAGTATTTGTTCCTAAGTCTTGAATGTTTTTTTATGTATTTAAGTATATGTTTCTCTATATAAGTAAGTTTATCGTTGTCTACTACCCATAGTACAAGCCTAGAGCTTAGTTTGGGACTAGTTTAATTTGTGTGACATTATCCTGTGATATTTATTTATTTTCTCTTAAACTTTTGAACGCCACAGTTGGCTTCAATTCTGCGTGTCTCAGACGCCAACGACGTCAAAGTTATGCCGCATCCGCGCCGATTGAAAATGTATGAAACGTGCTGAGCGTTAGGCGTCTCCGGCACGGCGGCGGTTGTGATCTTTATAACAATGTATGGAATTGACGTAAGCCACCGAGATAGTAACGTGACACTTACGTCAATTCCATATATTTTTCAATCGAAACATAATCGCTAACGATTGTCGAATGCAACTTGTCTAGCACCACTGGAATGTTCGCGAAGGGGCTTACGGATGGCTTCAGTTGTATACGGTACAGTTGCAACAGCCTCAAGTAGTTTAGAGCACAACTGCCTATGCTGTAATGAAACACTGGAACTCGATTCTCATGGAGTCCAGAAACAACATTTACGTTTTATTATAAAAAAAACTGTACTAACATACGCACAGTATTTTGTAAATAACACTGGACTGTGTCTTAATATCTTGAAAGTATAAAAGAATCTAGTGTTAAAGCTTTCTTAAATGAAACTTTTCTGTCACACCCTTCTAATTCTCCGTATTACTATAATCTATGGAAATGCAACGGATTTGACCTCATATTTATCAGGGTAACGGTTACTTAATATTCGGCTTTGATGTGACTTCCAGTTTTACGGTATGGTATTATATCGTCTTTGTAGCTAAATTAACCGATTTTGCTCAGCAGATTATGTGTGGTGAGTAATTGCGTCAATTGCTGTATTAAATACAATTGCAACAAAAACTTACTCAAAGGAAGATTGGCAGTAATGTATGGACCCTAGGCCAGGAACTAATAGCAATAAAAGATATCTTATCGAATAGGTATTTTTAAAATGTAAAACCTTTACTGTGGGGGGTAGTCCCAAATCTAAGTGTTGAAGAAGTTATCGCCATATATGTAAAGAAACTGGGAGAGTTCCATCGAGAAGTTTCAAATTGTTGTGAGAAAATTCAATGGATAAACTAGCAAAAATGTCACAAAACACATGTGTTAATGTATTACTACGACTATGAACCCTTCTTTTGCTTCGTCGTAGTCGGGTAAAAGCATGTGGTAACCACTAGCAACCGCTTGAACTCTCCCTGTGTCTTTATGTAGCGATATTTTCAGAATTCAAAATGACCAGGGGCCCTAGCCAAGATGCAAACGCTCCTAACGTTTTTCTTTTCTATCTTTCCAAATGTATAGGATGACATTCGACCACGTGGTTTATTGAAACGCACGAGAATGTCATCCCATACATTTTAAGTGATAGAAAAGAAAAACGTTAGGAGCGTATGCATCTTGGCTAGGGCCCCTGGTCATTTTGAATTCTAAAAATATCGCTACATAAAGACGCCCTAGCCAAGATGCGCTCGCTAACTAGCGTTTCTATTGGTTTTCTTTTACGTAATGGAAAATTTACCGTTGTTAATTTTTAACCTTAACTATAGGTACTTTTTTTGTAAAACGCCCAAAAAGCTCCTTGCCAGATGGTAAAGTTCACACGCACCTAGTCTGCGTCAGCCCTCATTAAAGGAATATTGTATCATACGCACTCATTAAAACATCTTCAAGTAATCGCACAATAATTACGATTGCAGTAACTAGCAGAAACTAATCGTTGAAATAATTAATTTATATTAAATAATTCTATAGAATGTCAATCAAAGATTATTATCACATAGAAAGAAATTTGCATACACACAAACAGTCAAACTTGAAGTACAAATAATAAAAAGTACCTTCAGCATTACATAGCTTTCGAAAAAAAAAATCGGACATTATAAATAGTAGGAAAAAAATCAATAATAAATAAATAAGTGTACCTACCCTGGTTAAGTACTGAAGTTACGAAAAATTTACGATGTCAGTTTTGTGACGAAAATAAGCCATATAAATGTATGGTTAATTTTCGGCACAAAATTGACATCGTAAATTTTTCTTAAATTCAGTGCTTAGCTAGTGTACACGTATTTTTGAAAATGCCCAGTACGCATTTCATTCTATTGATGACTGTGAGGATGAGGAGTGCTATTGAATAAATTTTTTGTAATATATTTTATTTGATGAATGCTTATTTATCAAAAACACATTTCCATTCAAAACCTTCAGGAGTGTTCCTATTTTAGCCATCACAGTACATTAGCATTACATCTTATCTTTCAGATGGGTCCTTACGGGTGCTCTTTGACCCCTTTAGGATATTTTGTGTGATTACCCTCTTACACACTCAGCTGTTCTAATGTGCAGGTTTCCTCACAATGTCTTTTCTATACCATAAGAGCATCGGGTAATGTACTTAAGTTAGAAAAACTCATAGGTGACCGCGGGTGTTCGAATTCGGTACCTTACGATCACAAAGCGACCCCCTAAGCCATTAGGCTACCGACGCTCTCTCTTACTATTACCTACATTCTGTATCATATCGTATTTTTAAACCCCGACGCAAAAAGAGGGGACTTATAAGTTTGATGTTTGTAAGTGTGTGTGTGTGTCTGCCTGTGGCACCGTAGCTCTTACACAAATTAACCGATTTAGATGCGTTTTTTTTTCATTTGAAAGCAGGTTTTCTAGCGGTGGTTCTTACACATTTTTTATAAACACGACACGCTAGCCTAGTTGGGAGTGACCCTGCCTTCGAAGCTAGGGGTCCTGGGTTCAAATCCCGGTAAGGGCAGATATTTGTGTGATGAGCACGAGTATTTGTTCCTGAGTCTTGGATGTTTTCTATGTATTTAAGTATATATTTCTCTATATAAGTAAGTTTATCGTTGTCTAGTACCCATAGCACAAGCCTAGAGCTTAGTTTGGGACTAGGTCAATTTGTGTGACATTGTCCCGTGATATTATTATTGTTAACGCACGGCATATGTGTGACACACACACACATGCACACGCAGCGATGGACCGCGGATGACGTAGCGGCGACCCCTCCATACACATTCTTACCTGCCCTCGGTTAAGACACCGGCACTCGTGTAACTAATTATTAGAAATGCATTAAAAGTTTGTAAAAATCATCGTGGACTTCGTCATTACTTCTAAACCTCCACCGTTCATCAAACTACAAGACGCACCTGTTCTTCATTTGCTCCTACGACCGGATTATTGGCATTTTTGGATGCGAACGAACCTGCCAAGAACAAAGGAACGCGCAAGTACGGCGGACCGTTACGTGGACGGTTCTAGACGAGGAGCTCCACGTCACCCCGAGTGCCCACGGATCATCATAACGCATTGGAAGTTAAGAATCACGCCTACTTCGACAAGGATTTATCGTGATGAGAACCTGAGGGAGTAGCGTTATCGTGAGTTCGTTCCAATTACATATCCGTACTAGGCTTAACCCCTATTCTCATAAAACTTCATACCTACTTATTTATTTTCGCACTTTAAAAGCGAACATACCTTTATTACATTATTTCTGTCTTTCCAATCTCAATTTCACACTTTAAAAGTGAATATATTTGGTCAGAATTATTACTTAATTACCTTCAAGTTACATTTCTCTTATGTTCTAGTAGCAAAGTCCTGCTTATATCCTAGTAGTTTTTATATTACTGGTGCTTATTCTTCCAACTTTCTGTGCCTTAACCTATTTATTAAGTGTTCGGTGCATCTTACAGCTGATTGCATTGTATGCGCGGGCGCGTGACCTTCGGCGCTTCCTCGCTCGGCGACCGGCGGCCGGCCGGCTAGGCTTAGCTCGCTTGACCTTCATTCAACCTTATCTTACTGCACTCTCGTTGCGAGCCGCTAAACAAATTTAAGTATTACTCCTTACTTATTTTTAATATACCAAATTATTGTTGTTTTTAACAAGTCATTACATTTCCAGCTTGATAATTTTGTGAGTAAGTACATAAGTTACGTACGTGATACAAAATGGATTTTAAAGGTCTAGTTAAACAACGAGCTACATTTAAAACTAAAATGACACTATTTGAAAGTTTTTTAGACTCATTGGATAGTTGTCCGCGTTTAAGTAATTTACAGGCCAGTCAGCTTAATATTCGCTTAATTAAGGTCGAAGAGATGTATTCAGATTACGATACCGTGCAAAGTGATATAGAAACTGTATGCGATATTCCAGAGGAGCAGTTCCAAGACCGAAAGGATTTCGAGTCCCGGTACTTCAGCGCGGTCGCGCTCGCGCGGGACGTGCTGACGCGGAGCCAGTTCCCTGCGGGCGCCGGCGCCGGCGCCGCCGACATGGACTTCAGGTCGGTCTCGGGCTCTTGTGTGCACCAAGGTAGGCCAAACTTAAAGCTTCCTACTATACACTTACCTAACTTTTCGGGTCAATATCATAACTGGCTAGAGTTTCATGACACATTTAGCTCGCTGATTCACTTAAACGAGTCTATACCAAAAATAAACAAGTTTCATTACTTGCGAGCGGCGTTAAAGGATAGTGCCGCTTTGATAGTGCGTTCGCTTGACTTCTCAGCTGAAAATTATGATGTTGCTTGGGAGCTGCTTTGCGACCGATTCAATAATACAAGGCTTCTGGTCAACAATCACTTACAGGCTATTTTTAACATTGAATCATTACCTAAAGAGTCGTCAAAATCGTTGCGCAACGTCATAGACACTGTAAATAGAAATTTACGTGCTTTGAAAACACTTAAACTGCCCACTGAGCACTGGGATATTCTTATCATATACATTATCTCAAGTAAACTGGATTCAACGACTATCCGTGAATGGGAGACTCACCGTAATACGCTACAGGATTTACCTACTTTAGAAATCTTCTTGAACTTCATAAAAAATCGTTCTGATCTTTTAGAAACTATGGAGGATATTCGTACTAAACGCCGCCATAGTGACGTCACGCCTAGTCACCATAAATCGTTAGTTGTTAACTCTTATTCTCCTCCCGCCGATAAACAATTTGTTTGTCCATTGTGTAAAAATAACCATGCTATTTATCGTTGCATGAAATTCAGATCCTATTCGTTAGATATCAGAATGCAAAAGGCGAAGTCGTTAAAGTTATGCCTTAACTGTTTGCGTCAAGGTCATCACGCTAATGCTTGTCGGATAGGACCCTGTCGTTTGTGTACCCAATTGCTGAACAGTCTCCTACACTCTCACGACACGCCCACTGCTGACCCGGCGCCGCCCGCAACGCGCAGCAGCGTGGCGCTCTGCGCGGCGCCGCCAGTGCCATTAGAACCCCATGCAGTATCTGAAATCAAATTTCCGTCAGAGAATACACAACATAACATAGTCTTATCAGCTGTTCATAGTAACTGCGTGCTCTTGTCCACAGCTTTAATTCAAGTACAAGATCATAACGGACAAAAGCACACAGTACGCGTATTGCTAGACAATGGAAGTACGTCATGCTTTATGACCGAAAAAATATTTATAAAACTTAACTTACCGTACTCGTCGACCTCGTCGTTAGTCGAAGGGTTAAACTCCCATACCTCCCGCTTAACCAAGCAATGCGGTGTCACCTTATCATCGCTTGTAGATTCTTACGAAGTAAACACGACGTGCTTTGTCGTTCCCCGCATTACGCAGCCATTACCTTCGGTGCGAATAGATTACGCGTTACTGAACATTCCTCCTAATATAACACTAGCCGATCCAACTTTCAACGTTCCGTCCGAGGTAGACTTGCTACTCGGCGCAGATATATTCTGGAGCGTGCTAGGGTCTCATAATATTTCATTAGGTAAAAATATGCCAACTTTAAGCAAAACTAAATTTGGCTGGTTGATTTCCGGCCTTGTACAAACAAACACTTACCCAGCTACAGTCCACTGCAACCATGCTATCATATCACCAGATGATCATCTTAATCAGCAACTTACGCAGTTCTTTGAGAACGAGAACGTCCCTGATCACAAACAAGTCTCAATGGAAGAGCAACAATGTGAACAACATTTTTTAGAAAATACAACTCGTGAGTCTGATGGAAGGTTCATTGTTACTATTCCATTGAAACAGTCTCCGGATCTGTTAGGTAATTCATACGACAGAGCTGTGGCTAGATTCGTATCATTAGAGCGCAGATTTAACAGGGACCCATCATTTAAAAAACAATATTGCGAATTTATTCAAGAATACATAGACTTGGGACACATGACAGAAAATACAGATCCCAAGGCCGACACACATACTTATGTGCTACCCCATCACGGTGTTGTCCGTGAAACCAGCTTATCGACTAGGTTGCGCGTCGTTTTTGATGCTTCTGCGGTCACGACGACGGGCCTCTCATTTAACAATATTCAATTGGTTGGCCCAACCGTGCAAGATGACCTCATAAGCATTTTAATTAGAATGCGACAGCATAAATTCGTTGCAACCGCGGACGTTGAAAAAATGTACCGCATGGTCAACGTCAATCCTAAACAACATCAGTTGCAGCAGATATTGTGGCGATTTGAACCTCATGAAAGCCTTAAGCTCTACAAACTTAATACCGTGACTTATGGTACTGCATCCGCCCCTTATCTTGCAACTAGGTGCTTAAAACAATTAGGCGTAGAAAACTCTGACAAGTCGGTTTCTGATGTCATTCAGCACGATTTCTACGTCGACGATCTCATTACTGGGGCGTCATCTGAAGAGGAACTTATTAACTTATGTAAGGGTGTAACAGAACAGCTTAAAAAAGGTCAATTTCATTTACGAAAATGGCACTCAAATCAACCACATATCATTAACAAAATATTAAATGAAACCAGTAGCGACGGGTTATTAAATCTCAGCAACAATGAGTTCTCGAAAACTTTAGGGTTACTCTGGGCCTGCAAAGAAGACAACTTACTGTATTCCGTAAATATCGAAGAGTCTTATAACTTTAGTAAACGTCACATACTATCTGTTACATCGCAAATCTTTGACCCTCTAGGATTAATTAATCCATGTGTTTTATCTGCAAAAACAATACTTCAAAAATTATGGGCTTTAAAAATTTCATGGGACGAGGTTGTTTCAAACGACATTCAATCAGCTTGGAGAAGTTTCGTTAATTCACTGCGCGATATCAATAACATTAGAATTCCAAGATGCGTGCTTGGCGACTCTTCGGTAAATATTGAAATTCATGCCTACAGTGACGCCTCCATTCAGGCATATGCGGCATGTGTTTATATTAAGTCAATATCTATTAACAATGTCACTACAGTTCACTTAGTGATGGCGAAGAGCCGTGTCGCTCCATTAAAACCGACAACAGTTCCTCGGCTAGAGCTGTGTGGCGCGCTACTCGCCGCCAAGCTAGTAGAGAAAGTAAAAGCGTCCTTCAGATTGCACTTCACTAACTGTATATATTGGTGCGATTCCACAATTGTTTTAGGATGGATCAGATCACTTAAACAACATTTACTAAAGCCCTACGTTTTTAATAGAATTCAGGAAATCCTAGAACTGTCCGATCCAGCTACTTGGCGCTACGTGCCCACAGCTTTAAACCCAGCCGATATAGGCTCACGCGGCGCAAGCGCCGCCAGCTTAAATAATTGTTCGTTATGGTGGACGGGTCCTCCATATCTGTTGCAGGATGAACCAGCATGGCCGAAACCACCTAATTGTCCTAAGGAAACTGAACTACCGGAATTTAAAGTTCAATGTAATTTCAGTATAGAGCAATCAGATCAGTTCATTCATATTTCAGATTTCATTAAACGCTATTCTGATTTGAGTAAACTACAACGTGTTATAGCTTATGTTCAACGCTTTATACATAATTATTTTTACCCAAACAATAAGCGTACTGGGTACTTACGCATTATAGAACTGAAGTCATCTCTGATTTCGCTATGTAGGTTTGCTCAACGCGAAACGTTTTTAACAGAGTACAAAATCTTAAAATCCAATAACACTTTACCTGTTAAAAATCAACTTAATAAACTAAATCCATTTTTTAATACAAAAGATGCCTTGGTACGAGTGGGAGGCAGACTGTCGAACTCGTACTACGATTTCGACACAAAGCACCCCATACTGCTCCATTCATCACATCATGTTGCTACGCTCTTGTTCAGACATTACCATATTTTACTCATGCATGCTGGACCGCAACTGCTTCTCGCTTCTTCGCGTCATAAGTTTTGGGTTGTTGGTGGCAGAAGCCTGTCCAGAAAAACGGTACACAAGTGTATTAAATGTTGCCGTTTCTCGGGAAAGACTACTCAACCGATAATGGGTAATTTGCCTAAACAACGACTTCATACTGACTTTCCATTCTCGAGTACAGCTGTTGATTACGCCGGCCCAGTAATGATATTGAACCGAAAAGGTAGAGGTAGTAAGTTGATTAAATCCTACCTTTGCATTTTTGTCTGTATGGCCGTTAAGGCTGTACACATCGAGCTTGTGACCGACCTGAGTAGTGACACCTTTATATCTGCATTACACAGATTTACCGCCCGCAGGGGAAAGCCCGCCAACATTTTTTCGGATAACGGAAGGTGCTTTTTAGGCGCGTGCAACGATCTTTCAAATTTCTTAAAAGAAAATTCAAACAATATTAGTGAACATGCTTCAAACATGTCAATAAACTTTCACTTTTCACCCGCGTACAGTCCTCATTTCAACGGTTTAGCAGAGAGTGCAGTAAGATCCGTCAAATATCATCTGAAGCGTACTGTAGCTTCTGCTAACTTAACCTACGAAGAGCTTAATACGGTCTTGGCACAGATTGAAGGAATCTTAAACTCAAGACCTCTCACTCCCTTATCTTCTGATCCTTTGGATCTTGCAGCTCTAACTCCTTCCCACTTCTTAATTGGACGAACGGTAGCGACACTGCCATCTCCTCAGGTCAACGAAACAGCTGCTTTCCATACACTCTCACGATACATGAGAACGCAGCAATTAAAAAATCATTTTTGGAGAAGGTTTTACACAGAGTACATCACGGAACTCCAAACTCGTCAGAAATGGAACAAGGATGGAGGACAACTTAAAATAGGCGAAATGGTGCTTGTGAAGGACGACCGGCTGCCTCCCAACCAATGGATGCTAGGGCGCGTGACTCACCTCTACCTCGGCTCCGACGGCGTGACCCGCGTCGCTGACGTACTCACCACGTCAGGAACCGTCCGACGTGCCTTCAACAGACTATGTCCTCTACCAGTGGAAGACCATGACTGCAGCCCTGGGGGCCAACATGTTAACGCACGGCATATGTGTGACACACACACACATGCACACGCAGCAATGGACCGCGGATGACGTAGCGGCGACCCCTCCATACACATTCTTACCTGCCCTCGGTTAAGACACCGGCACTCGTGTAACTAATTATTAGAAATGCATTAAAAGTTTGTAAAAATCATCGTGGACTTCGTCATTACTTCTAAACCTCCACCGTTCATCAAACTACAAGACGCACCTGTTCTTCAATTATTATTATTATTAAATATAAATTTATCGGTTTTCGTGATATTGAGCTTTTAGGGAGTTAAAAGACCCCGATATAACCGTGACACCTACTTTCAGAGCTGATATCTCTTAAAGAGCCCAACTAATTTTCATTAAATCTTGCTAGGAACCATCCCGCTTAATGTAACTTTATTAAAAAAATACCTGTGTCAGTATCCGTTCATCTACTTGGGAGTTACGATGCCACCAACAGACACTTAGATGAAAAAGTTTAAAAAGCTTGAAATAACGAATAAATTTTTTTTTATTAAATTAAAATTTAAATAACCCCTATTGTATTTGCCCTTTTAGTTTAATTATAAGTACGTATAAATATTTTAATCCAAGCGTCGTCACGTAGGAGTCAGGGCTGATTGTTTGATAAGTAGGTAGTTAACTGAACACTGACACCAACTGAACTCATAAAAATAAAATCTTGCAATTATTGTCACATCACTAGTGTGTTAGAAATGGGTTCCCTTCATCTGGCATTTATGATAATAATCGATTGTCCGAAATACACTTCGCATAACAGTTATTGCAGAAACATTTTTAGCCGAATAATACTTTAGCATAATAGTATACTTAGCATAACTGTCATAACGCTTAACATTCATTTGGCAGAATTTTGAATAGCAGAATACTAATATCGCGACTTTCATTTCGCAGAATTTTATGTCGCAAAATATAACTTCCCCCGAATTTAGTATGGCATAATTGTACCTTAGCATAATAATTAACTTAGTAACGAACTGCTAGCAGTCAAATTTATGCCAATAGTAATTATCTGTAGCTCTGCCTACCCCACTATTGGAATTAAACGTGATGTTATGTAGTAATTATGCGAAATGATAATACTGCCAAGGGTTGCTATGTAAATCGTTAGAAACTGTCATGTGCTACCTAAATGCCACGAGTTAGCGATGTTTAATCATGACCAAGTAGAGTTGATTAGTTTCTGATATACAAGGCGGTTTAAGTATTTATACCTAATAAAAATCGTCAAAATATTTTTTTTACTTTAAAAATACAATTAGTTCAAACTAATAGTAACAGCTTCGGAACCCTAGACCGAGCATGGTCCGACATGCTCTCCGGATTTATTTAGACATGCTCGCCCGCTTTATTTAAAACGACGGATTATTATTTAAATAAACGGACTTGACAGTACCGTTACCACTTGGTAGTACTTTTATCAAGTCTACAGGAAAAACTATGTAACCGAACGATTATTATCTTCGCGTGTGATATTCATAGACTTATTTCTCTAACAATATGGCTAAATTCACTTTAGCAGGCGTGAAAGTCATTAATTCAGCAAATAATAAATAATAAGCTATTAAACAATCTTAAGTAACATACCACTTGCAAGCACTTTGAATTTTTTACGAACCGTCCATTTTTCCTGGATTTAAAGTACCCTTTATCCTTCCCCGGGACTTTAACTATGTCCGAACGAAATTAGTATAGACGCAGTATGCAAACATACACACAGTCGTCAAACAATGAAATACTAAATTTTAACGAACACTACATAATAATTTATTTTTTCTGGGGAAATGCAACATAGTGGGTTTTTGTGTGTGAACTCGTGTGCGTGTCATCATGCGTTAGTAGATAACGCCTACATGAATCCATGTTAAGCTGCACGTTTGAGAGAACTGTGAAGACACCAGTAGTCGACAAAGGACCAATGTTCGACATTGATTCTTACTCAAAGAAGATAAGAGTTATTCATTTGTTTTGCAACAGTCAATTTATAACCCTATGATCTTAGAATTAAAAGCTTCTGTCGATTATTGGTGCATGTCAGATAAAAGTGTCGAACATTGGTGTCGTTACCTTATGAAACTATCATTCTATATTATATTATTCTAAGGCTGGTAATTGCTATAAATTGTGCGTTATTATAAACGTAATTTAATAAATAACTAATTCTTATAAGCATCAGTTAAAAAGGCAATGAGAACATATTATTTCAATACCATTCACGTTCTGCAATGCTTTAGACCTGACGTTGATTTTCTAGAAATGTGAAATTACGATTTTCTTTTATATTTAATAAACTTTTAACATTATTATCCTATTGCAGCCTATGTATAATTTATCTTTGTAAATCAAGAAGAAGGTACTTTAGAATTGTTGAAACCAAACAATATTACGAGGACTTGTTAGTTACAATAAAAACATTAATATGGATGACGGGTAAGCGTATAAACTATTATGTATAAGGTAGATGTCCGAGTGCTCGTCGCTGTACTAGTACTTGTCACCATACTGAGTTGCGATAGATAAAATAAGATCAACATCACTTGTATCACCAGTTCATTCTAGCGACGAAAAATGTGTTAAATTTTGATATTTTAGACGCCAATTTTAAAATAAAGAACTTATTTTAAATTTGAAGCACCTGACATTCACTCATACAATCCAATTGACTATTTTATTTTCATTTTGAGAAATTTTGGTATTGTCACCATATAAAACAAATTCCATTGAACAAAAGCAAAGGTCACATCTCCCAAAACACATGAAAATGTTTTGGGTAGATGTATAAATATACGTAATATCACGACGCGAATAAATATTTTCTCTTGACATGTCGAGCACTTGGACGTCTACCTTACACTAGTAAACTTCTTGGCCTGATTGTGCAAAATGAGGTTATAGAATTATAAACAAGTCTTTTTAGAGTTGTTAGTATTTTTGTAGCTCTGCCTACCCCACTCTGGGAATGAAGGCATGATTTTATGTTATGTGTGTAAAATAATAAAATATTTATCATTTTTAGTGCCTACAAAAGCGTGTTCGATTTACAATACATGAAGAAGATAAGGTTCTCACTGAATTGTCTGGGGCTGTGGCCGAATAAACAGTTTGGAGACAATGGCCTGAGGACCCTCTTCCTTAAGTTCTACAATTACTACTTATTTACCTCTTGTTTCATTGCCATTAATTTGCAAATTATTTATTTGAGAAAGAACAAAAATGTTTTGAAATTTATTGATTTGGGCCACACGTACATCACGCTTATGATGAGTTTTGTCTATATCGTAAGTATTAACAGACTATTAAAGATTGTATACATTGAAATTCAAACAACCAGGAGGTTATCAATTCAATTTTTTTTTTTAAAACAACAAAATTTAACATACAGATCTGCCGAACTGCACAATAAATGTTTAATGTTTAATGTTGTCCCCCGATTACACAAGGACCGCTGGACCGATTTGATTTTTTTTTTGTTTGTTTGGGTATACTTTCTAGTTAGCTCCATTTCCAGCACGTCAAAGTCTGATGATGGGATCTTAGAGAAATCGAGGGAGCTCCTCAAATATTATAGGAATAAATATCCGTGGACGACATAACTGTATTATTATGGTCACTAAAAGGTATGAAATTAAAAAAATATTTAGAAAACTAATAACCGTCCTTGACAAGCAATAAATTTGTTTTAAAGTGATAGGTAGTAACCCGTCCCGCGTAATGAAATCTTCACTCACTTCCCGTTTTCCGATTGAGCTGAAATTTTGCATGCATATGCGTGACAATGCAATTTTATGATGACATTGAGCTGATCTGGTGCTGGACTCATCGAGTTTTGACTCAGTAGGTTGGTTTTGATTTGCAGAAAATGACTGCAAAAAAGTACAGTCGACAATTTATGAAACCTTGTTTCAAAAGTGAACTTTTCGTCAGAAGCTTAATGTACTGTCCTTTCCCCTATTGCATTTGTAATGTTTGTACAACGACACCTGATACATTTCTTACAATTAATAATCCAAGAAATATTTTCCAGCAACTATTGACTTTATCGATCCAAAAGAAGTACAGCTTAGTCACAAAAGAATTTGTGACCAAGTTTCATATAATACACAGCAGAAATAAATCGCAATTTGCAAGCAAAGTAAGTCTCTAAAAGTATTTTTAAATGACGTAGCTACTTAAAATAATTGACCGATAAAATTAATGTAATAAAACGATAAAAATGCAAAATGTAATGGGAGTTATTGTTTCAGATGAATGTTCGGGTTGCGAAAATTTGTACAATTGTGAATGTAGTACTCCACTACCAAATGTACATGGGGATCACAATGTTTAACGTGGTACCTTTGTATAATAATTATAAACATGGGATGTATAGCGCCTCCAGACCTGAAAATGGAACTTTTGAACACTCTGTATATTACGATTTACCATTCGACCAATTTACCGATCCTATTAATTACACAATTATGTTTTTTTTTAACTGGTATGTCTCATACAATGTATCTTGTGGATTTTGTATCGTAGCCCTATTCATATGTATTATTGTGATTCATCTTTGGGGCCATATATCAATTCTCAAACAAAGTTTGGACGATTTTCCAAGACCTAAACCTGGGATCGGCGATAAATATCCTTCATTGATGTATACAGCTGAAGAGAATTTACAAGTGTTCCATCGACTAAAAGACATCATTAAACATCACAAGGAGATCAAAGCGTAAGTCAATTGCAACGTGGCCAGCATACAAAGAATGTTATATATTGTTAGCATTGTTCGTCCAAATCACTATCTTATCTAATTATTTTGTTAAAGGTTCATGTCTCTAACTTCCAACGGTTTTAGCTTATCATTATGTGGTTACTTCGCATTTCACCAAGCAGCCGGTTGTGTGTTGCTACTAGAATGTTCTTCTCTGGTAATATAATAATCAAATCGATCAGTACCCTGAGCACAAACTTTTACCTTCTATCGAGTAAGTATAGTTGCCGGCAAACTTCTCGAACTAAACTTTTGTAGGGAAGGTTAGCGCATATAAAAAGAGTTCAATTTACTCTGAAAAGTTAAGGTCACAATGACATGTTTAAGATTTTTTGCTGGCAACTGTATATGGCGATTGATAACAGCGCCCTCTCCATTCTACTGTACTAAGTTGGCATTGACGTAGACTATCGTTTCTTCATCGACCGATCGTTGAAAACGTGAGTTTTAGGGGTTTATCAAGTTCTGAACGCGTTTTATAATAGAAAAGGCGATTCTCAAACGTCTCGTATGCTTTAATATTAATATTTTTTTTAATGTTTGTGCTCGGCTACGGTACAAATTTAATACGACTTTTCATAAAATTATAAATATATAACATAATTTATTTTTAGACTCCTGAAGCATTGGGAAAGTACGCCGTTTTAACATTGATTTTATTTCAACAATTAATACAACTATCAGTGATTTTTGAACTCATAAGTTCAAAGGTAAGAATTTATTTTTTTAGGTATGGTATTAGAACGATAGAAACAATTTAAGTCATTAGAAATATGAACTTAACCAATTTGTTTTGGTTATGTAATATTTAAATAAAGCAGGTATGAACGTCAAGGTAAGGCGCAAAAAATAATTGAGCAATTACCTAGTTTTTGAAATTACGTATGAAGTAGGACTAACATTTATGCAAATTATTAATCGATACCTAATTTCAAAAACATTTAAAAGGTAAAAAATAATAAAGAGTAAGAAATCATCATCCTCCAGCCGCTGTCCCGCACTGCTTGGGGTTGACACCACATATATTCTTCTTCCACTCTCCTCTTTCTACTGTTACCTCCACAAACCTTTCATATCCATAGTCATGCTCCACTCATCCATCCAAACCTTTTTAGGGTTCCGTAGTCAAACTAGAAACCCTTATAATTTCGCCATGTCCGTCCGTCCACCCATCCGTCCGCAGCCTGGCGCAGAGACTCTAAGTACTAGAAAGCTGTAATTTGACATGAATATACGTATTAGGGTACCTCCCCTACACGTAAGGTGGGGATGCATTTTATATTTCTCGTCTACCCCATAGTGTGGGATGTCGTTGGATAGGAATTTCAAAAATATTGTGGGTTTACAGCCAAATGTACAATTTTATTATTAAAAAGCTGTTTTTTTTTAATGAAAGCGCATATAACGAATTTCAAAGGAAAACTATCACGACTAAGTAGACATCATTGGTTCTTGAGATACAGGCGATTAAAGTTTTAAAGTATTTATACGTACTAAAATCATCTAAGACGGCACCAAATGACTATAAATAGAAAATTTGTTATTACTTGTTGATTTTTATATTTGTAGTAAGTACTTAACGACTTTGGAACCCTACACTGAGCATGGTCCGACATGTTCGTGTCCGGTTTTACGAGTTTTATCTACATTTATATCAATATACATTCTTACTCATTATTCTTCCAATTATTTTTCCTTCATCTCTCCACAAATTGTAAACATTTAAAAGTACACAAAATATCTACGGTTGCAGCAAAACTAAATTAATTACAAGTTTTTTTTTTCATAAGGGTGATACTCTTGTTGGTGCAGTTTATGGTCTGCCGTGGGAATGCATGGACGATAGTAACAGAAAGCTTGTCTTATTGCTTCTTCAGAATGTTCAAATACCTTTGGCTTTGAAAGCTGGTGAAATGGTACCGGTTGGAGTCACAACCATGTCGACGGTAATATCTACACCATATTCTTTTTCTATCCTTAAGTAAATGTTTATTATGGAACTGTCGGGTAATTCCACGATAATGTAACGAATGTTATTATTTCCTTTTTTTAACTTTTCATTCTTATATTTTTAAGAAATAAATTAAAGCACGTATACAGAGATAAACGAATTCTTCCATTTTGCAATATAACTAAAAAAACAAGCAGAATGCTAGAAATTGGTAATTTACATTAGTCTATGCCATTGAATTGCCCAGTCCGAAAATTAAGACTCTTGAAATACGTGTATCACATGGTATCACAATGACTTATTTAGATCGTTGCATACAATGGCTAATCGTTTTAAAATGATTTGATTCTAAAATTGACCTGTTGTATACAATGGCTCATCTTTTTTAAATGCCAAAGCAAATAAAAATTCTAAAATTGTCTTCATGTCTTCATACAATGTCTAGTCGTTTTCGAATGCTTTGGCTCAAAAACTGACCAATTAAAGGTGACAAGTAACCACCTGTCCTTTCCTTTTATCATTTAAAAAAATATACATTACAATATTTAAAATGCAATGTCAATTATTTAAACTCCATCACTTATATCACTTATGAGCCCATGATAATAACAATGCTATAATAATTATTATAATATACATAGAACTGCAAAAGAATCACAACGCTTTGGTTACATCGGGTTTTATGAAACGCGCGAGTTAGATATTATTTTTTAATACTTTTTCAGTACACTTTTTTATTTTGATGGTTCTCAGCCGTGTTTTATTGTTGGGTGGTTTTCAAAAAAGGGTACATTGTTAAAGTAAAGACATAAAAAACTAACTTTTCCATTTCGTCGCGAAAATGTGTCGTACATATAGAAACGTTAATTTTCGTGACAAAATGGAGAAGTTAAATTTTCTTAATTTTTGTCCTTAACGGAGTTCACTTTTTTTGAAAACTGCCATGTTATGGGTTAAAAAAAAAAATGAGTTGCGAAATGAGCTGGTGCATGAGCAGGGCTCCGAACTATTTATGTTTAATCGACTTTTAAGTATTAATATTGTCCGTCAAGACTTCTAATGTTACCTTATTACCAAATTAAGCTATCCAGGTAATTGACGAATTGTTATCGATTTTTGTTTCAGATTTTAAAAACATCGTGTTCCTATTTCGTCATGCTGACAGCGTTAGCTAAATAGTAAAATAAGTCTAAATTGCAGTTTATCAAAATTATCATATATCGAAATGCATGATTGAAAAAAATGTTTAATCATAGTGTTTTTTTTATTAAAGCTTCACGTGACATTTATTATCTTGTAATTATACAAATTAAAATGTATTTTATTATAACGCAAAAATATTAGCTAGTTACTATGGAATAAGTTTGTGTGGAAAAATAATGTATTCCCTTGATTAAGGGATCCGTTTGTGAACTATTAAGCTTTAGTACCAATTTCACCATACGATGTTAACCACTTAACAGACAATAACGTTAACAGTTGACAAAATGTATGAACTAACAGTCGATTAACATAGATTAAAGGAGGCTATTAATTTTGGGCCCAAAATTAAAAGTGCCGGCCAACGAATAAAAATGTTTTAAACCTGATCGGGACACTGCTCTGAGCGTTTCATTTTATGACATGTAAACTCTAGAATCTAGAACCATCATTTGTTGGTGTTACAGAAGTTCGAAAATCCTGACTTTTCATACAAAATAAAAAGTTTCAACTAACAAACATGATTATTTTTTACTGCTTGGGGGTTCAGTATGAGCATAAAAAACACCTTGACCCAAGACAAATATCATAGTAGCAGGTATCATTATCGATCAGTCAAAAGACATCAACTTTTGATAGTGTAAAATACATCGCCAAACAAAGGGCTAATGAACACACATTTTTTATTTTTTATGAAGGTTATGATCTTCTATAACACCAACAAATGATGGTTCTAGAGTTTTGATGTCATATAATAAAATGCTCAGAGCAATGTTAAGATCAAATTAAAAATACTTTTATCCGTTGGCCGGCGCTTTTGATCTTAGGCCCAAACTTGTATGAAACGTGAATGGTCTCCTTTAACATCTTATGGTGGTATGGCCAAATTGTGTGACAATTTCATATGGCAGTTTAAACATGACGTTAAATAGAAAAGGTACTAGAGTGTATACAATATTTATGACCTTGACTGTACTTAAAGTGCTAATTTTTGTTGGAGTCAAGTGTCCCCCGTTTCTGAGGACTAACAAGGAAAGGTACCCTACTGTCCGGCTCCAAATCTGTTTCCGGCTCTATTATTAGTCAAGCGAGAACGACTTACGAATCAACAAATAAGTGAACCTTTACGTCAAACTTTGGTTTTAAAATCCCGTTAACTTTTTTTATCAACTTGGCTAATAACAAAGTAACTTTAAGTTGTAAGCGAGGCTTTGTTTACCGTGTTATTGGATTAACATGCGATTTTGAACACAATAAGTCAAGATTTGGGTGGACCAACTTTTTGTTGGGGTTATTCTGTCCCGTAACACGGGAGACAACAGTGATAGTTTCTTAGAAAAAATGTTAAATATTATACACTAGAAAAATTGAATATGCTTGAAAGAAAACTCATAAAGAATTTGTCGATAGATATACCTACTTTAAAATCATGTTTTAAGAGTAACCTAAGAAACGTCACCATGGCAACGAGGTACAAAAAAAGTAGATTGCACCATTTAGAGCCTTCAATTCTGAGATATACATAAATTAGACAAGCTCTTTTTGACTTGCAATGTGCATTGGCATAGTCTGTGATTCATATTAATATTATAAATGTGATAGTGAATTTGTCAGTTTATTACGCTTTTAAGGTTAAACGGCTGAACCGATTTCATTGAAGTTTGGTAAACTTAAACCCCAGAAAGCGAACAATGCAAACACTGCTCTGCTCGGCGGTAGATTAAAATATGAGATGGTGGTTGTGATCTAATTGTGATTGTTATAGTCTTAATTTGTCCAGTGCTTTTTGTTTTATTGACCCTCATGCATCTTAGTCTGATTAATTTGATTATGCAAAAAGTGGTTACAGAATTAACAAATTTAGAGTTATTGGTATTCCGTAGCTCTGCCTAACCCACTCTGGGAATGAAGGCGTTACGTCACGTACGTATATAATGCATCCCCATGCAGTAATTATTATTTTATTTATAAATTTATCATACCGATTTAATGTGGAATTACATAACTTGTGGAAAATAACAAAATTATTTAATATTATAATATAGGGTCGGAAAGGATAAAATTTGAGCACTTTGTAAGCTATTTGTGGAAGGGTTTTTGAGCAAAGGAGTAAACTTTCTATAGTGAATGAATTTTTAATCTACTTCTCAATAATTTTTAAAGTTTCTCAATCCATTACAGATACAGCAAACAATGTTTATTTTTACGATTAGAAACAATTTTATTTTCATATTAGGTCTTAATAATGTGACGCATGACATTAGGAAGACCATTTAATCGCACCTTTTTTTCTACTTTGAAGTATTTTTTTAGCGTTTTTAGGCTACTCTAAAAAAACATACGTAACTCTAAAACTTCACTTTCAGAGCTAATCTCGCGACGGACGGACAGACAAACTCAAGATCTCATTAAGTCTCCTTAGTTACACCCACAAAATATTTCAAAATCTGGAAAATACCATAAATGTGAAAGCACATATTTTTGTCTATTGTGTACTTGTTATCTATTTTGCCTATTGTATAATTATTATTTATTTTGTTTGTACAAAATGACGTGTTTAATAATTTACACCGATATAAAATTAACTCATGTTTAACGAATAAAATGTATCTTTATCTTTTATCTTTTGTTAACACACATACCTACATGGGTTCCCTTAATCTGGAATAACTTTTTTTGGCATAATAATCATTTGGCATAGTCATCATTTGGCATACAGTCTTTTTTCTGAAACCGTAATTTTTTCAGGATTATAAATAAATAAATAAATAACACAGGACAATGTCACACAAATTGACTTGTCCCAAACTAAGCTCAAGGCTTGTACTATGGTTTCTAGACAACGATAAACTTACTTATATAGATAAATATATACTTAAATACATAGAAAACATCCAAGACTCGTGATCAAATACTCATACTCATCACACAGATATCTGCCCTTACCGGGATTTGAACCCAGGACCCCTAGCTTCAAAGGCAGAGTCACTACGAACTAGGCTAGCATGTCGAGATTATTTAAAATATTATTGCATAGAATCCATTACTTTAGGTTAGGTTTATTTTATAACAATTTTACGGTTTCAGAAAAAAAAGACTGTATGCCAAATGATGATTATGCCAAAAAAAGTTATGTCAGATGAATATGAACCATCTACAAACATAATCTTCAATAGGAATTAAGCTGGAAATTATATTACTAGTAAGTGGTTTTTGAAGTTTTATTTGTGTTGGTTAACGCGTCGGAACCCTACATTCGGCCTGGTTTTTTTTTCTCACTGGATATAATAGAATATTGTGTCACAAGGGAGAACAATTACAGATTTATGGCAAGGGAGTACATTAAATCCGGAATGAAGCAAAGGATTCTATAATTAAAATATAATCCTGAGCGTTGTGAGGGATTCCAGTGTTAACGCCCAAGGTAGAAATAATTTTGCTGCCGTGTGACACATACTGATTTTCACATCATCTATAAGGAAAATAAAAGATCTTTTTGATGAAACAAATTTAATTATTAACACTCTCTAAAAGTGCAGACGTTATCAAATTTAACAAGATTTTTTTTGGTGCCTATTTTTCAAACCTTACATCGGTAAGGTTTGAAAAATAGGTAAAATAATAACTTTGACGGTGACAGATGTAACTAACAAATAATTTATAACATAATCATATTAAAACGCCAAATACACAAAAACAAATTAAGATCAATCATATTGTTTAAAAAATACCCACTTTAAATAAAGATAACTGAACATTTATCTAATAAACCAAAAGTGCAAGTATGTCCTTGAACAGAAAAGTGCCACTTTAATCCCGTGATTGTGATTTATTATTTCTGTGGCTGGATGAATACGTTAATATGTCTAATACGGCAATTTTACAGGGCGCCCATTGCCACCGAAAAACTGGCAATTTCTGTGGTCAACGCATTAGTTTAACTATTCAGCTAGGAAATACTGCAATTTGGTACAATGCCACAGGGAGCTTATAATACCATTTATAATCGAAATAGGTATGACGTAGTTTAAAATTGAAAAATACTTTTATATTAATATACTCATTATAATTATTTAATTAAAGTAGTTAAAGTAATTTGAACAAATTGGGGTTTAAATTATGTCACTTATTGCGTGTATAGGTTGATACAGCAATTTATTTGGTTTCTGAACGCTTTTTTTTAATAAGGAAAGATTAGGTAACCTTTTTAGTAGTCTATAAAAGCTTCGATATATTAACGGTGTATATAGTATAAAACAAAGTCGCTTGCCGCTGTCTGTCCCTATGTATGCTTAGATCTTTAAAACTACGCAACGGATTTTGATACCGTTTTTTTAATAGATCGAGTGATTCAAGAGGAAGGTTTATAAGTATAATACTTTAACCCGGAGCGAAGCGAGGGCGGGTCGCTAGTTTAATAATAAATTGAAAATTAAAACTGTCACTTATAATAATATTCTTGCCCTGATTGTGCAAAATGTGTTTACAGAATTATTAATCTTTTTAGAGTTCTTGTTATTTCTGTACCTTTGCCTACCCTAATCTGGAAATAAAGGCGTGATGTTGTGTATGTATGTAATTGAGAATATCCTATCAACAAAATGCTTCTCTATGTCCTGCTTTTTGTTACATAATTTATGGTTATATCGACTTATATGGTTAAGTGAGCAATACTGAATCTACGTTAAGGCCAAGTTTTATGAAGCCCCGTGTCTAAATATAATTATGTCATATCAAATTTTACTGACTTCATATAAATTTTGACATTGCTTATTGAGATCAAACGAATATTTATAAAACCCAGCCTAAGAATCTATCTAATGTAAACATACCTAAATAGGCTATCTGGTGTACTTCAGCTGAGCAAAGACCTTGACCTCAATTCTCCAGTCATCTCTTGATCTTGCTAATCCTTGCCAGTCTGTTTTGAATTTATCCAAATAGTCCCGCCACCTTTTTAGGGTTCCGTAGTCAAACTAACCCTTATAGTTTCGCCATGTCCGACCGTCCGCAGAGACAGAGACTCTTAGTGCAGAGACTCTTACTACTAATAAAACTGTAATTTGGCACGAATATGCATATAAGTCACGCCAAGAAAGTGGTACAATAAAAAGTAAAAAAAAAACACTATACAAAATAGACGACAGGAATGACGTCATAGCTGTTGTTTCATATTTAAAATATACCTTCTAAATAAATTAGCATTTATTTCGTAAATTACTACGTTCAAGCCAATATCGTTGATTTGAAATATTACGTAAATAAAATAAGGATGCCGAAAAAAATAATTTAAACATTAAAAGGAGTTTTAAATTTTTAACAAGTCATTATTCTACATAAAACCTTAATAAATGGGTCAAAACTTAGTGTATTGCGATTTATATGTTTTTTTTTACCTTTTTCTATCAATGAAACTCAATTCTGATTTTTGTGCATGTTCTTTAACAAAGTCTTGGAGTGCAGAAATTATAAAAAAAATATTACAATAAAGTTAGCTCTCCTAAGTTCTGTATGTTGTTATGCGTTGCAGGGTGTCATGTCCATACTAATTTTGTGGAAATAACTTTGTCTGTTTGTACGCTTTCACGACCAAAGCGCTGGACTGATTACAATGAAAGGTATAAAGATAGCTTGACCCCAAAGGAAGGACATGAAATACTTTTTATTCCAGAAAATTGGATATGTTTCGGAGGAAGCGCGATAAACGACTTCTACATAGACTGGGTTGCGAGCACTAGTAAATTATAACGTAATGTGAAATTTGGTTTCTTTTTATTAACTTAACAACCTCCCTTAACTAAATTTGTACAAAATAATTCATTTCAAGTGTGTATAAAAATACGTTCCACTATAAATTGAGAATGTAATCCTATCATCAAACTTACAACATTTTATTCATGTTGGGAAGTTTTTCCACGTATCAACGACTATATGGAATCGAATGATATTTGACACAGTTTCTTTATATCTCCTATTCTGTATGTAAATCTATGATTCGATCTATAATAATACGGATGCCGGGAAATTGATCACTTCCCCCGCAGCGACGGGAAACGAACTCGTAAAAATACTAGCAAAGATTGGAAACAAATAATTTAAATAAGACTAATGTCAAAAGGCAAGCAATACGGTAAGGAGAGCGTACTCGTACTGGGCCTTTATTCTACAGCGTAATAACGATATCGCATTACACAGTTGCCATTATTGCAAATGACATAAGAGTTATCAAACCGTTGACAATACGAGAACACGTCAAAGACAATTTATCGTTATTACCGTGTAGAGTCCCAGCCCAGTACCGCGTAACAAACAAATTAATTAAGTTGTAAAAAACACCTTAAAGAGTTAGTGAGTAAGGTACATTTTGCAACTTTTTGAATTTGTTAGTTGCGTGGTATTGCAGTATCATTCAATGATATCAAACCATTACTTAAATTTTACCCATAATAAAATTTCACTACATGTTTTGTGTCAAACTCATCATCATCGTTTACTTAAGAGATAGTTTTCTCATGTCGGTAGAGTAATTTTCATTATTTCATATTACAAGCTACATTTTAATATGTAACATAACACACTGATACGGCACGACGCCTACTTTTTCTTTTACTTGGTCTAGGTATGTTCTTCTTGATCTCCCTCTTTTTCTACTCCTTAAAAAGGCTGTAACGGATTGATGGATTTGGCTAAATTTGGAAGCATTTGGAGGGTTCTCAATTCCTTGCTACTACGAGTAATACTAGGAATAACTTAAATCTTATTTTTTGGGCTGGAATTCTACACGGTAATAAATCAAAAATCAAAAAATCAAAACGTTTATTGCGATCATGTTGTATACAAAAGGTCTTAAGTAAATAATAGTTCAACATGAACCCTGCAAGGGCACAGCAATCTTATAATGTGTAATAAAGTTATAAATATAATATCTTATATTCTAAATTTTATAATTATATTCTTATATTTTACATGCATGGCACAAATGATTAAAAACTAAATAAACTAAATTAAATAGTAATTCTAACTATTAAAAAACTCTTGAAGTGAGTAGTATGCTTTAAGTAATAAAAATTTTTTGAGATGTAATTTAAACTGGTTGGGGTTTTCTATATTTTTAATCGAGCTAGGAATATTATTATAAATTTTTATTGACATTGCGAATGGGCCAGAATGGATCATTTGTAGAGTTGAAAAGGGAGTTTTGATTTTATTTTATTTATATTATCTTTCCAATTTAGAGCGGAATCAATGTTTATGCCTAGAAGAGGAAAAGTGTTTACGCATTCTAATTGGGTGTTTTGAAAATGGTAATTTATATTTAAGGATGGCTTTTGGGTTGGTTTAAATTGGATTAGTTTAGTTTTGAGGAAATTTATTTGAAGGTTATGGTCCTGCAGCCAAGTAACTACGTTAGATAAGGCATTGTCTAATTGGTTATTAAGGTTAGACTCGTTTTTACAGGGTAATACTAGTGAAATGTCATCGGCAAAAAGAGAACACGGGCCATCTACAATTTTTGGTAAATCATTTACATAAATGAGAAAAAGGATACATCCTAGCACACTCCCCTGCGGAATCGAACGAACAACTTTAGTTATCTGTGATCGAACGAGTTGGATTTCGCCCGTGTCCTGATTGAAGTGCTCTATTTGGACGCACTGAGTACGGTTTTCTTACTAAAAACGATATCGTCTTTGACGTGTGTGTATTGTCAACGTTTTGATAAGTCTTATGTCATTTACAATAATGGCGACTGTGACATAAACGATTCTAAAACACGTCAAACGTGATATCGTTATAACGCAGTAGAATAGAGATCCTGCAGTATCACGATATCGTAACCATATTGTTGACGGTATGACAGCTGTAATTCTCTTGACAGTTAGAACTTCTATTACGTCAACAATCCAAAATAATATTATAATGTGAAATTACTTTGTCTGTGTATGTGTGGTTGCCGAGTTCGAGTCTTCCCGTGGATATTGTAAGAGGCGACTAAGGGAATAAGATCTTGTAGGCGATTGGCTTGCAACCTGTCACTAATATACTAGTAAACTTCAAACCAAGAAGTTTGCTAGTATATTTGTCACAGTTATATTTGTGCAAAATGTTGTTACTGAGTTAAAAACAAGTATTTTTAGCGTTGTTGGTATTTCTGTAGGCCTGCCTACGCCACTTTGGTAATGAAGGCGTGATGTTATGTATGCTTTCAAAATTAAATTGCTGAACCAAGCGCAACAAAATTAAGAATGGAGATAGCTTGAAATCGGAGAACGGACATAGGGTACTTTTTACCCGCAAAAAAATTACTTCGACGGGGACGGAGTCATGGTCAAAACCTAGTGAAATTAATATAAGTTTAGTATGCAAGCACGATGATTATGTCCAGCATAGTAAAATAAAGGTTCTGTAATTGTTGTGACAGCTTATATTGTCAACTCAATAAAACTTGTCATAAAGATAAATTTAATATGATTACGATATCGAAGCAAGATGGCCTACTACAATAATGAATAGGGGCCCTGCAAAATCTGAATTAAAGTTATGCAATAGGTACCCTCCCAATGCCCAAAAGCCTTTTAAAAGGCCTTCTATCAAACTTATTTTGAACTTGAATTGACAAAATAATACCTGTTCTAAAAACCTATGCTCCAATGTAATACTTATCGGGATTGTGAAATTATGTAACGAGTTTCATAGGTATTTATTGCATTATGATAAATATCAAAGGATTTCTATATAAAAAGGAACGGGAACTGAACCCAAAACTTTTTTAATATCGATACAAACATGGCCCTACCCTACCGTTTTATATGACACGTATTGTACAGTCTGCCTCATATAGTACGTAGCAGTCAAGATAACCAAATAGTTGGAAACCTCCAGAATGATCGCCAAGTTATCAAATTGCTCAGGTCATCCACAGTGCTCAAATATACCGGAGCACACACAACGGCAAATACTTGATTATATTCAAGACGCCCCTCACCGTTACAACGAGACCGCCGCAGGTAGCTAAGGATCCGAAGTAACCAAAAGTAAGGCTGTGTGGTTGTAGAGCGTTTTCCAAAAAAAGTACCTAAAGTTAAGGACAAAAATTAACAACGGTAATTTTTCCATCACGTCACGAAAATTAGTCATATATTTATATACTGCCCTCACAAGCCAACAGGCGGGATTTCTTATAAAATAAGCTTAGCAAATGCAAACGTCACCTGTTAGTAATATGGTGGAACTTGCTACATAACAAGAGTTATGTCTGCAATGCCATATTTCTCTTAAAGCAGTAACTGATAATTTTCGTGCCGTAATGGAAAAATTACCGTTGTTAATTTTTGTCTTTAACTATAGGTACTTTTTTTGGAAAACGCCCTGTAACGGTACGAGCGGCATCTTGAATGTAATCAAGTATTTAGTAACACTTGGCTGCGTCGATGTAAATGAGCATTCTGGATAATTCCGGCTATTTGTTGATCTCGACTGCTACGTATTTTATGACATTGACTGTACCTAAGAATAGGGCACAATTTTATTACTATGCTGCCGAGCTTCCACTAAAATCAAAAAGATGACTTTGTGATTGACATTTCAAAATGAAGCCAATTTTCTGAGAAATATTTTAACTCTGATTTTGATTTCGATCTGAAACTGAAATACACGTTATCCTGGTGATGATGGTACAACTTTATTTTAGAAGTGGCTTTCTTTGTTATAAGAGAAATTATAATAGATGATCAGATTGGATGTTTTGTTTCATATTGTTTTCACAAAAGAAATATCTAAAAATAAGTAATAAAGGGCAAAAAAAACATCTAATTGTATTAAATGCATTTTTACCTGACTACGGCGAAGCAAAGGAGGGGTAATGCTTTTGACATCCTATATATGTTTCCATGTATGTATGTATGTTCAACTCTAGCGTCGTTCGTAATGAGCCGATTTTGACAAATGAGGTAGGTCTCTATCGATTTGTCTCTTTTGTGCGATGATTATAGGATATTTTGATTTTTGATTGTTTCTTCTAAATTTTTTTTATACTTTTTTGCAGTCGTGTTAATTTAGTAATTTTTGCAGTCGGGTTTTAGTTTTTTAAACTTATTTATAATTCAAAATGCTAGAATCAAAATCTTATACAACTTGTCAGACGCATTAATATATTTAATTAACTGAAACAAAGTACAAATGGCAACACTGTTACCTAAACTAGCGAAACATGTAAATATTTTTCTGTACGTCACAATAGCCCAGTAGATACAATAAAACTACAATAGTATTGAGGCGAATACGAGCAAAGTAAAGCAAAGAACAGTCGATAATAACACAGACGCAGAGACGAATGAAGTCCGCTCGCTCGTCAACGCGGTTTTCAAATGAAGCGGAAACAAGATGTGGATGTTAACCAATGAAATTGGATGATTTCTACTCCTTTTCTTTATTGCTCTGGCCAATTCGCAGCTTAAAAAGATACATACATTATATACATAACGTCACGCCTTCATTCTCAGAGTGGGGTCGGCAGAGCTACAGAATTACCTACCGACAACTCTAAAAAACTTGTTGATAAATCTGTAACCACATTGTGCACAATCAGTCTAAGATGTTTCAATCAATCAAATCAGCCCGTATCTTCCCACTGCTGGGTATAGGCCTCCCTTTTGTCGCGCCACTCACCACGATCCTGTGCTGCACGAATCCACTGTCTGCCCGCCGATCTGACGACGTCGTCCGACCAGCGGGCTGGTGGTCTGTGAAAGATGTTTACAACTGTATTAATGATAGATTGCAAGCCCATGGCGTAACAGTACTACATAACAAGCCTTTATTCCCTTAGACACCTCTCACGACATCCACGGGAAGACATAGAGTGGCAAAACTTTAACCGTTAACGTGTGGTTGCCCACACGGTATAAAAAGATCTCGTTATTTAATTAAGCATTACAAGCAGTTATATTTCTTAAGCATTGTGACAAATCAAAGAAGTTTAATGAGTAATGAAAAGTTAGTAATGACAAATTGTTCAAAACTTTGCTTACCCTTTTAGCAATTAGTGACAATCACTGAAGAGTTTTACTCTTTCGTAAAAGTTCGTTTATCTTTGTCAAATAAGTTTTCGAGACTTCTTTAAAAGGAGGCATTTAGAACTCAGAAAGCGCTTGGTTAGTTACATACAACGAACAAAAACTTATTCCGATTCTTTGAGATTATTATAAAAACCGGGCAAGAGCATGTCGGACCATGCCCAGTGTGAGGTCCCGAAGCCGTTAAGTACTACAAACATTAAAATCAACAAGTAATAACTAATTTTCTATTTGAAGTCAATTGGTACCGTCTTAAATGATTTTAGTAGGTATAAACACTTTAATCGCCTGTATCTCAAGAACCAATGATCTCTACTTAGTCGTGATAGTTTTCCTTGTAAATTCGTTGAGCATAGTCTTTCACTATAGTTTTTTTTTCAGATTTTAAATTAGCGCTTTACAGCTTAATATTTCATAAACGGATTACTTAATCGAATAACAAACCTGTAATATTTTTGCAGATTATTTGTATTTGTAATTTTGGCTGTAGGGGGGGACGGGGGACGACGAAATTTGATTCTTACAAAAATTAGCGCTTTAAAGCTTAATATTTCATAAACGGATTAATTAATCGGAAAACTGTTTCCACAAACCCGTAACATTTTTGAAAGACCTATCCAACTTCACTCCACACTATAGGATAGACGCGAAATAAAAATACATCCCCAAGTTACGTGTAGGGAGGTACCCTAATTATTGTTTTTTTCACATGAAATGGCGAAACTATAAGGGTTCCTAGTTTGACTACGGAACCCTAAAAAGGTTTTTTTCTAACCAGCATGGCTCACCATTTGAAACTACAGGTATGTATACACAGCCTCACATTTTCATGGTTATTATTATAGTCGCAGAAAATAATGAATTTTAACAGTGTGATACGAAAGCCTTACAATAGCAATAGGCGGGTTCACACAAAGCGAGCAGCCTGGCCTCTGCCGCGCGCGGCAGCCTCGGTCACATGACATTTCTTACCTCGAATGCCGCGCGGGCCAAGTCTGAGCTATCTTGTTTGCCAGTTGGACTTATAAAACAATATGCCGCCCCAATAAGAGTCTGTTTGCCCTGAAAATCAGCGTCATGGTACAAAAATGTCTGACATTATGCTGAGTGGCATCCAATTTGGTGCATTATAAAATGGTTTTAAGATATTATTCTAAATTAATTTCCATCTGTACTTATTAAGTATTTTTTTGTTTATTGCACCAAATAAACGATTTTCTTCTTTAATAAAGTCCGTAAATGAAGGTATCATCTTAAAGCGAGGTTGTCCTGAGTGGAAATATAAACTCGCATATTATTGAGCACGATTTACGATCTAAAAGGCTTGCCGAAAGATGAAATGTTACGGTTCGTCTAAGCGTTCCATTAAAAATGTTTGATAACGTGCATCCGATACACTTGATCGCTTCCGGCTCCCTTTTATCGAAGTAATAAAATGTTTTATTATTTTATTTTCCGACATACTTTTACAGACGCGTATGTTTGTATACAGTCGGCCAAACATGTTCTGCCACCTTAAGGTTGAATTTCGATCGCACGTTACGTCACGTAGATAAGATGCGTTTGTGAATTTACAAAGTCAACTTTAACGACATTTTTATTTAATAGAAAGTTGTTTCAAAGTTGTAAGACTATTATTGGGTTGACTGTATAGTTAAACTAAGAGGCAGCTGTCTCTTTGAGTACCTTGTCGCAGTAATGTATTAAAGCGTCAGTGGTTTGCGTTTAGTATAGTAATATCTGTGACAAGAAACTAACCAATGCAGTGCTGTACATAGGCATCTCCCATGGCATGCCTAAGTAGGATTTCAGTTTTTTGTTTTCAACTTCTACTAGCCACTTTGCATATGTCATCGCTCCACCTAGCTAGGGGGCTTCCTACACTACGTTTGCCAAGCCGAAGCGTTGGAATAGACGTGTTCTAGAACGAAGAAAATTTACAAATACTTCTGAATTCGAACGTCCAAAGGTAATAAAAGAAAATGCAGGTGGCATTTAATCCGTAGGTGTAAATAAAAAGGTAAAAAAACTACTCCACAAAGATCTAAAAATCACAACTTACTAAAATATCTTAGTTCTAAGCCATCGACACTTATAATCAAAAAAGTCCTTGCCTATTATATTAATAACAAATATAAATATCTGTTTAATCTTGTAGAAGGAATTAAGAGCGTAACGCAGTTTTAGAATTATAGTGACCTAATTCAAACATTTTCAGCTTTCGATTTCGAGTCATACATTTAGTACCATAGAGACCTAAGTCGAAATTCAAAATATTTGGATTAGGCCACTATAATTCTAAAGATGCGATAAGAGAAATTGCAAACTTTAAAGCGACTTGGTAGAATACATTTCTAAACGGGAACCAGTAGGTACGTACAACTATAGCTCTACAACTACGTATTTGTATTTTAGTAGCACGTGAAATATGTATAAGTAGAAAATAATAGTATGCACTAATTGGTACATAACTATTCCAAAGAAACGGTAACTGTCGATACTTGTATGGTAATTTAAATAAAAAATGAACTGCTAACCGAACGATACCCCACTTATTTGAAATTCACTGACGTTGGTGGAAATAGAACGAGCAAAATGCACATTTCATGATGAATACTGACGATGCGGTCTGAACTGTATTATGAATCTAATTGCAATTCATGAAACTGTTATTATGCAGTTGCCAGAACACTCTTGTTCGTAATGGACGCATATCTGTTTTGTTAGCGGTAACGCTATTTGGACCGAGATTCTACATGGTCCAGGGTGCAGGGTCCGTGTGGATCGCTACCACCATCTTATCCCACCGCCAAGCAACAGTTTTCGCATTGTTTTATTTCGGTGTGGGGATAAGACTACCGATGAAATTACTAGCATAGAGGCATTCCATCTTAGTCCTCAGGGTTGGCAACGCATTTGAGGTCTTAGGATTGCAGTCTTAAGATTAGTCTTCAGAATTCTACTGTCTATGGGTCTCAGATTCCACTTACCATCAGGTGGCATGAGTGCACGTGTGCCTTCTCCGTATCATAATAATAAATAAAACGGTATAAACGACATCGCCTTTGAATTGTTTCCGTATTGTCAACGTTTTGATAACTCTTAATGTCGTTGATAATAATGGCGGCCGAGTCATCAGTCGCGCGCGCACATCACTCGGGGGTGGACGCGTACTTACGATAACGACGTAAAAATGACGGACGTAATAAAGTGCAATACGTGTAATATTGTCATCGATGAATTATTGGCATACGTGCAAAACAAAGTGTCGTTAATTGATGCGATAACACTTGTGCGAATATGTAAATCTTCGTTCACCGGTGAAGAAATCAAAAATTCGAAATCCTTGTTGTTTGATTCGATACCGACGGATGCGCGCAAAGTTGTACGTAAAAGTAAAGGCAAGGAAGAAAGGGATCTACTTGACATACTGAACGTGTTTAAATCAACCGAGCCTGATGTTATACCAGTGTTTGTAGCTCGGCAACTAGATCGTTTGCCACCGATAGTTTTTAACAGTTTGGACTGCACTAAGATATTAAGGGATCTCCTTCGTCTACAGGGAGATTTGGACGAAATTAAAGCAACGTATGTGACTCGTGATGAACTAAAGGAACTGAAATCAGAACTTCTAACGATTAAAACTGATTCCTTGCCACCTGAGCCGATGTGTAATATAAACATGAAGCGTGGGGCCTGGACCCTGGATACATTTGACAGTGGACCTATGGGCATCTTGCAGTGTAATTCAACGCTGGAAGATAGCGAAAATGAGCGTGAACAAGTATCGGTGCATATTAATAAATATAGAAATCTGCGGGTAGGTGCGCAACATCAACATGACTCAGCTACGTCTCAACGGTCAATTGACAAGAGCGGCAACAGCGCTAGGATGACAAATCCCGAGCTAGCGGAGTGCGACGTTGCCGCGCAAGCGCGCACAGAGAGATCAGCTGAGCGTCAGCTGTCTATCCACATAAACAACACAGATTGTAGTACGAATGAACCGATACTTAGTGAATCTGATCAATTGCAACCTGAACACAAACAAGACAACGATGAATGGCAAGTAGCGAAGCGAAACAAATCAAACTCCACGAAATATCGTTTTCAGGGTAAATACGGTGTGGCTAGAGATTTACATTGTAATTTTAAAGCGGCGGAACGGAAAGTGCCTGTTTTTATAACGAACGTACATGGAGACACGGCGCAAGAAGACGTAATTCAGTACATTTGTAGTAAAACGAATGAAAAGGTGTCTTTACAAGAAATTAATATCAAGAAACGTCGTGACTATAAGGCATATAAAATGTACGTCAATAAAAGCAAATTAGATATGTATCTAGATGAGAATCTATGGCCTGAAGATATAATCTTTAGACGCTTTGTACATGATAAGTACAAACACACGAGCAGGGGTAGCCCCGCAACCGGCCCCGTCAATAAGAATAATGGCTAGTCGCAGTAATCGTATTTGTAAATTTGCAAGTTTTAATTGCAAGTCGATAAAACGCTCCATAGACGGGGTCAGGGAATTATGCCGTTCATGCGACGTGATAGCCTTACAAGAAACGTGGCTGCTGCCAGAGGATATCCCCTATCTCAGCACGATAGACAAGAGCTTTGGTTATACGGGTACATCAGCAGTGGACACGGCAGCGGGAATTCTACGTGGACGGCCGTACGGCGGCGTCGCCCTTCTGTGGAGAAATAGTGTGTTTTCTAACGTGTCAGTGATAAAGTGCGATAATAGTAGGGTGTGTGCAATTAAAGTGGTTATTAAAGATCGTCCCATAATTGTAATGAGTATATATATGCCTACGAATGTTCCCGTTAATCTATCGGAATTCACGGACTGCCTGGGTACGGTAAGTGCTATGATAGATGAACATGGTATTGAATCTGTTTACTTGCTTGGTGATTTCAATGCCAACCCTGGAGAGCTATTTTTCACTGAACTTATGAGTTTTTGCAATGAACAGCATTGGTCTTGTATTGACATAGATATGCTAGGTATGTCATCTAAAACGTATACCTTTATTAGTGAGGTATATGGAACTCCTAGCTGGCTAGACCACTGTATCCTTACCCAGGCGGCAGCGTGTTCTGTGTGCAATGTATTTGTAAAGTATGATTGTTTCTGGTCAGACCATTTCCCGCTAATCATTGAATGTGATTTGGAGGTCTTGATACCTAAAGTACAGGGTAAAGGAAAATCAATAAAAAAGTCAGTTTGGGGGGAAAGGACGGAGAAACAAATCGCACTTTTTGCATGTGAGGCTCACGTGAGATTGAGGTGTATAGATTTTAATGAAAAATTTACCTATTGTGCAGATCGTTATTGTAACAGTCCGGGTCACAGGCGTATTCTTGATGGGATGTATAACGACATCGTAACAGCGTTATGTGAGGCAGCGGTGTGTGAGAGTGTCAGCATGCGAGGTGGGGGGAGGGGTCCTCGTGTGATGGGCTGGACGGAACACGTAGCCGATGCTCACCGGGTGGCCAGGTCCAGGTTTGTGGAATGGGTGTCATGTGGGAGACCTAGGTTGGGCATAGTGTATGAGGAGATGTGTGACAGCCGAAGGGCGTTTAAATCCAGATTAAAGTGGTGTCAAAACCACGAAAATCAATTGAAAATGGATGCCCTTGCAAAACAACATTCCAAGGGTAACTTCCGGGGTTTCTGGCGGGAGACGAGTAAGGTGAATGTGCGGCCTGGCCTTCCGACGAGCATCGATGGTGTGAGTGACGCAAAAGAAATAGCTACAATCTTTAAGGACTATTTCTGCATACAGTCCCCGTTGGGCCCGTGGCGGGAGATGCCTGATGCTCGGACCCGTAATGAGGTAGTAGGAATAAGATTTACAGCAAAGAATGTCGCTTGTGCCATAAAGTCCATTTCGCTCGGAAAATCTCCAGGTCACGACGGTCTGAGCATCGAGCACCTCCAACATGCCGGACCACACATGGCGAGAGTCCTAGCTATGTTCTTTAACTTGTGTATGAGTCACTCATACATGCCCACTGACATGTTAAGGACGCTAGTAGTGCCCGTGGTGAAAAATAAAACCGGGAACCTAACGGATAAGAGTAACTACAGGCCCATCTCTCTTGCCACGGTCATTGCAAAAGTATTTGACGCTATGCTTAATACACAGTTAAATAAATACCTAAAACTGCACGACAACCAATTTGGGTTTCGACCTCATTTGTCCACAGAAAGTGCCATACTGTGTCTTAAGCATACCGTCAGTTATTATACTAGTCGTGATACACCAATATATGCGTGTTTCCTCGACCTGTCTAAGGCGTTTGACCTGGTGTCCTACGAAGTACTGTGGAAGAAACTCGAGTCAATCAACTTACCAAATGAACTAATAGGCATCCTCAAGTACTGGTATGGTCACCAGGTCAACAATGTTAGATGGGCAGGCGTAATGTCCGATGAGTATGGGTTGGAGTGCGGGGTGAGGCAGGGTGGACTGACCTCTCCTGCCCTCTTTAACCTTTATATGGACGCACTGATCGTCGCGCTTAGCAGTCAGCATGTCGGTTGTCATGTGGACGGTGTCTGCGTCAACAATCTCAGCTACGCAGACGACATGGTGCTGCTGAGTGCGTCGGTCTGTGGTCTCAGGAAACTGATGAGGACGTGTGAGGAGTACGCCTTGAGCCACGGATTGTCGTATAATGTGGCAAAAAGCCAATACATGGTTTTTGAGGCCGGCAGTAACCGGCCGAATATCGTACCGCCTGTCATGCTTAATGGAGCCGTACTGGAAAGAGTTTACAGGTTTAAATATCTAGGACACGTGGTTACTGCTGACCTCAAGGATGATGGGGATATTGAACGGGAGCGAAGAGCACTGTGCGTACGCGCAAATATGTTGGCACGTAGATTTGCACGGTGTTCCGGTGACGTGAAGTTAACGCTTTTTAAAGCATACTGCACGTCGCTGTACACGTGCGGTCTGTGGGCGAACTACACGCAAAAAGCGTACAGTGCTCTTCGCGTCCAGTATAATAACGCGTTCAGGGCGGTGATGGGGCTGGCTCGCTACTGCAGCGCCTCGGGCATGTTCGCGGAGGCGCGCACGCCGTGCTTCCACAGCACCATGCGCGTGCGCGCGGCGGCCCTGGTGCGGCGCGTGCGAGCCAGCCTCAACACCGTCGTGGCGATGATTGCGGACAGACTGGACTGTCCATATATCATGCACTGCTGCGACAGGCATGTTAAGACTGGCGTGGGATAGGTTAAGTTATTTGTAAGCAATTAATATGAGCCTTGTGTTGCTTGAAATAAATGAATTTTGAATTTTGAATTGAATAAGTGATTCTTAAACACGTCAATCGCGATATTGTTGTAACGCAGTAGAATTGAGGCCCAGATTTGTAATCGTACAACATGTTTTCGCAATGGCAAAGAGAAGGAAAACCCACCTGATGGTAAGTATGTATGTATGTATGTATGTAAACACTTTATTGTACAAAAGAAAAACCAAAACAATACAAAGAATAAAAATAAAAAGATGTACAAAGGCGAACTTATCCCTTTAAGGGATCTCTTCCAGCTAACCCTTGAGAGATTGAGAGAAGTGAAAGGTAAGTTTGATCCGAGAACCATTGACATTACCATTTCTAAGATTATATTGTTTAGATTGCAATCTTAAGACCGCGAAGTCGTTGCCAAGCCTGACGACTACCTCTTTGCTAGTAATTTAGCTGGCTGGCTTATTTCCACACTATTATGCAAATACTGCTACTGATTGCAAGGACTTGGATGTTCAGTCAATTATCCTAGTTATGGGTTTTGACGTTTTTCGTTATTCCTTGTCATTATTAATTTAATTTGTACTAGTTTCAATTATTTTTTAAACTGTTGACCTTGTCACGTAACTTGTATTTAGTGATAGAAAAATGACTTTCTGCTGGCTATTCTTGCGGTGCTTCGTCTCCGCCACGATGGTCGTATCCGAAGCGCTAGTAGGTTCACTGCGTATTACTGAGTAAATAACTCCTCGTGTGCCAATTTGCTGTTTTATTTTAGTTTGTTGGTAGGTTTGATAAATAAATAACAGGAAACAATTCCACGCGAATTAAGCTAGCCCCAAACTTAGCTCTAATCTTGTATTATGGGTACTCGCCAGATACTTGGGTGGGATAGTTTGGAAGATCGGAATAACAGATGGGTAAATTTTCCGTACTGCACAGACTTCAAACACGATATAGATGTAAGCCACATCAAAAGGCGTACGACCTAGATGCTTACATAGTCTGTAAAAAAACCTCTAAAAAGTAAACAATAATAAGTAAGATAGTTAACTGAACATTAACACTAACTGGGCCTATATTCAGGTGCGTTAAAACGATATCGTGTTTGACTCGTTTAATAATCGTTTATGTCACAGTCGCCATTATTGTAAATGACATAAGAGTTATCAAAACGTTGACAATACGGAAACACGTCAAATACGATATCGTTATAACGCAGTTGAATAGAGGCCCTGAACTGACACGTCGGGGACCGCTAAGTAACTGGGGTATTTTATGTTATTTCATTTACTTAGCGGTCCCCCGCCGTGTCAGTTTAGTTAGTGTCAGTGCTCAGTTAACTATGTACTTGTCAAACAATCAGCCTTTAGGGCCACTACTATTTTTTACTTTTTAGAGGTTTTTTTACAGACTATTTAGTCGGGGGTTTTTTAGTTTCTAATTCATTTTTTTATTTCATAATTTTTTAACTTCTCCAGCTGTCTGCAGTGTCTGTTTGTGGCATCGTAACTCCCAAAAGGATGAACGGATTTGGACGTAGATTTTTTTAAATAAAGCTACATTAATCAGGATGGTTCTTAGCAAGATTTCATGAAAATTGGTTAAGCCGTTTAAGAGGCTTTTATTCCCCTAAAAGCTCAATATCTCAAAAACGACTGAACCGATGTATATAAAACATATCTTAGAACCATCACTAGAAAACCTGCTTTCATTTAAAAAACCGCATTCAAATCTATTCATCCATTTAAGAGCTACGGTGCCACAGACAGACACACACACACACACACACTTACACGTTAAACTTATAACACCCCTCTTCTTAAGGGAAATTAAGATTCAACATTTAACGGTGCAATAACTTGTTATCATGCTAAAAAAAAAATATATTTTTTTGTTATATCTTTTTTCTACCAAATTATCTCTGTTCAAATATAAACCTACTTCAAAGGACAAGATTTAATTAAGTTCTACTAGTCTTGTTAGTAAAATTTGTTATAATCTACTGTTCGGTCTAATTTTATTGTAAAAGGCGTTGCACGCCTATTATTTAGGTGCGGGTTAGACATGATCCCTATTACTTAAGTTACAAAATGTTAAAGCCTTGTGCTTTGTTGGTGTGTCAAATAAATAACCCGAAAGAAGCGATCCGGACGGACCCTACACAAGGTTCTACCGCCACTTATAGTTGTCTATTTATTCGTCCGCGTTAACCATCCCTCGGGAACAATATATTTTCCCAGAATAAAGGTAGCCTAGTGTTAATTCAGGGTGTAAGCTATCTCCATTCCAATCTGTTTGCCGTTTTAGCGTAAATTAGTTACAAATCAACTCCCATCCACTACCATCAGGTAATTAGTTTCTTTCCCTGTCTTGGATGCTTTTTATGTAGTTATTTAACCCTGGTGGTCTCTGCCTACCCCTCTGGGAAACAGACATGATTTAATGTATGTGTTTTAAACCCTTAAATTGGCAAAATAAAAGCGCGTATTCAAACCCTTTTTGATTTTAATTCAACATGAAAAAATAGTAACAAAAAAGATTAAAAATTGAACATTATAGTAAGTGCATTATTAGATACTCGGCCAATTTAAGGTAATTATTTTATATCTGCAAATATTATAAATGTGAAAGACTGCCTGTCTGTTTGTTACGCTTTTACGGTTAAACCACAGAACCGATCTAGATGATTTTTATCCCGAACGACTTCTACGCGGATGGAATGGCAGGAAACGGCTAGTTTCTCTATATAAGTATGTTTATCGTGGTCTAGTACCCATAGTACAAGCCTAGAGCTTAGTTTGGGACTAGGTCAATTTGTTTGACATTATGGATATTAATTTATTTTATAATCATAAATTTACTAAACGTATATTTTACAATTTCGCTTCTGGATTTTTGGAAATCCACTACCGTGCGTTTCTGGTGAGCCATTTTGCTACGCAACTTATGTATGTGGAATCAGCTCTACACAATTTTGTATTTTCGAACCAATATAACTTGGGGGGCTTTGAAAAACGAGCATACTCTTTTCTTCAGCGAACTTGCGATTACTTTGATGTTGCAAGTGTTTATGTCTCATCTATGTGTTACTTTCGTTTCGTCAAAAAGTTTTTGGTCAAATGTTTCATTTTCCAAATTTTCATTTGCCGAACCGCTTTGTTTTCTGTAACTGTGGATATTTCAGGATTTTATAAAAGCTAACCTTACCTAACCTGAATGGTACTACACAATGGTACTAAATAAATTCTGAAAAAATTATATTACATTAATTTGGCAAATGAAAAATTTGGGAAATGGTACATTTGACCAAAAATATTATGGCCAAACGGCAGGCCCTCCTTTATATGTATTAAAAAAAAACAGCAGTTTTATACCAAAAGTGGTGTGTTTTAAATGTATTTGTTCCATTCCACAAATAACAGAAATATATGTATGTATGTAATCTATTTATTGCACAATAATATTACAAAAATACTTAATATACAAATATTAAATAAACCGTATTGTAATGAAAAAATAAGTTTATATTACTCAAGTTAAAATTATAAACAGTAAACTTTTAGCATGCTAGCTGTCGCATTCCATTTTGAATTGTTTCAATTCAAGGTAGGAAATGCGATGGAAAATCGGTAACGGGCTGGCGTTGTGTAATAATGTGTATTGAAGAATTTAAAAAAAAGTATTTGAAGTCACGTTTCCCATTCTTATATAGTGGAGGTAGAGGGGATAAAAGCGATAGCACACCCAGGAAATGTCTTAAAAATCAGCCTGTGTAGTCCTTTTATTTGATACCCCACACAACGGGTTGTAGAAAAGATAACAGTCAGAAATGAATAACAATGATGACTTCATGGGTGCTCGTAAAAGAAAAAATACTGATCTACGACTCAAATTGCTCTAATAAGTTGTCTCGGAAACAAGTTTAAAGTGCCACATCACTAATAGGTACAATATGGCGTTAGCCCCCACTAACTGCTCTACAAGAAGTTATTGGTTTACTAATGTATGGGCGCCTCCACACGGTGTTGGAGAAAATGCGATCCGGTCGGCGATTACGTAACATAAATTTTCGGACCCTTTGCACTTGGATTCGAATTAAACGTGGTGGAAGAACATTTTTTTCTTTCGTTCGTTAGACTCAACAGAAGAACGGCTTTAAAACATTTCAAGTATTTGTAAAGGTTGTACCTACTTATAAAAGCAACAATGTTAATATTACGGTAAGAAAAAAATATATTTAATATTATAAATCACGGTAGCACTAAAAGTCAAATTAAGTCGATGTTAGTGACGATTTCATGCACAAGTTTGAAAAGGGTAAGAGTTTATTGTCACTATAATATCTCTGAATACGGCGAAAAAGCTTGATTTAGGTACGCGAGCCGACTTATTCGATACATTCAGTATATTACTAGGTAGAATCTGTGACACGAAATAGGCAATACAGTCAAACTCGTGTCACTGTACATTTTAGTACTTTTTCACAGCTGTTGATATACTATATTCAAACCACTCTCACTTTTGTACGCGTAAAATTAGTTTTCGTTACTCCTAATATTTTAACCCCTTAGGGGACAAATTTCCTTTCGTCTCACCGCGCCACGCGTCGCCTAGATTCCAATTGACGATGATCGAGATGGCACTAAATACAAAATAAAACCTTAAGGACACCTCCAAAACCATAAAAACGATACCTACATTAATATTTAGACATTTCAACCCCATCGCACTCCAATAGGGGACGATGGTATTTGACATTCCCCGCGTTGCATTTTATAATCTTTGTTTTCGTAATCAGCGACTCCACAAATCTTACAAACAACACCCATGTTGATTTTTAGACTTTTTCACCCCATTTCCCCCTTTTAGGGGTTGAATTCTGAAATAACCCTGAATGACTTGTTTACTCATTTAACGATAGGAGTACTCCTGTCAAGTTACGTATAAAATAGTCTAACTAATTTTGTTTTCCCATACAAACTTTGGACTCCGTTTCATCATCTAGGGGATGAAGTTTCAAAAACCCTTTCTTAGTTCACCCCGTTGACTTCATAAGGAACTTATCTGCCAAATTTGAAATCTCTAGACCCAAGGGTTTGGGCTGTGCGTTGATATGTCAGTCAGTCAGTCAGTTTCATAGATTGCGACAAGGTAAAACAATGCACCTACAGCTACTTATGAATTCAACTGTACGTTGATTACGTCTATGACATTATACCGCCAATACTCTAGGGCTTCTGAGTTTATTAGTTTAGTATTGAAACAATCACGCCTCCACAACTTTTCTCGTTGGTAGTAGGTTATATTATTTGACCTCTGTTGTGATTAAGTCATGTATTTTGCTCTAGTTTAATGACCGCAGGCATCGCCACGACACCGTAATCCTCAATCATCCCTGAGATTTGATGTTTTCAGTTTTGATGGTGAATGTCTAACTCGCAGATCCTGCAGCAGAATATTATTTTCGTCATCCGCTTATACAAAATAAAAATATGGGATAACCCAATTGCGCAAAAGATCCTAAAAGGGTCGAAGTGTATCCGAAAGGGCCCATCTTATCGATTATAAGCCTATCTTACCGATGGGCCTTTTCGGTTACCCTTCGACCTTTCGGATACACGATATTAGAGGTCAAGTAATGTCAAATAACAAAATAAAAATAACTATTTAATACTAATTTTGTAAAATAATATGATAACAGGCCCATCTGTAAGATCTTATAAAATCTTCTAGGGTCTTTTGCGCAATTGGGTTATCTCATATTTTTATAATGTATTGTGATTCAAAAACCATTTCGAGAATAAGGGTTGTGGAACCATTCCCTGTTATCAAATTATGTTATAAAATTAGTATTAAATAGTTATTTTTAATTTATCATTTGACATTATTTGACCTCTAATATCATGACGTCACGATCTTGATTGGTAAGGTGTATCTAATCTGTGATCAACCATAGTACTACCCAATGACTGCCTATGAGTCCAAAATGCAGTAATATACAAAATAATTTATATCGAATTTTGTCGTATTTATTTCTATTTTATTTTACCGCTTATTACCTAAAATCAAGACTATTTTTAATTTTATCTTTTTAAAATACAATTATCAAAATATAAGTCCATATTGGACCCTCCGCCCGTAGCCTGTCTGTGGGTGGTACATGACTTGACATTAACATTTGACGTCATCTGACAAAAAGGCATAGTGCCAGGCAAAAAACAATAAATAACTTTTATTCACACTAATTCAATAGTTTTGACGCGTGCCTTAAAGTTCTTAAACAAACCAAATTTATATTGACTTCATAACGCAATTTTTCTTAAAAATTAAAATAATATTAAATGCAAAAACCAAGAAATTAGTGTCTTCAATTAGTCTATAGGTATCTTAACGAAAAAAAATAACTAGAAGTTAAGTTTCTTGGAATATCCCAATTACCCTCTAATACACTCAGCTGTTCCAGTATGCAGGTTTTCTCACGATGTTTTTCTTCACCGTAGTTAGAAAAACTCATTGGTACATGGTGACCGCGGAGGCTCGAACTTGGTACCTTACGATCACGAGTCGACCCCTTAAGCCACTAGTCTACCAACGCTCTTCATCCGCTGATGTCGTTCTCCACCTTGCGTTGCGTGGTAAGCCTGGCCTTGCTCGCAGTGTTATGCACGACTATGTATGTTACATTGTTGTAACTAAATTAAAAATATATAATGTAGCCTGATCTGATCACGGACGATTGGTCACAGAATCTTCCCAATACTTCGCTACTAACTTAGATTGGTATCATTTGGTTGAATGCTAACACTATAAATAATAAAATTCTATAAAAAAAAAGGCTAGATGATTTTTAATTCCATCGCACTTTCTTAAACAGTTAACATGTGAAGCGAACCGTATGACCTTAATTATACGCTTCGGTTTTTTGATCAAGAGGCTTGGAGGTATTTCGTTACACACGCTAGAGCTATATTGTTTTAACTTTCAAAGAAAAGTAACAGGAATGAAATTTAACTATGTCTTTTTAAATGACAAGAACAGGTGGTTATAATTATATTATAATTTAAAAAAGGCAGTAAAGTGTATGACAGACTCGCGCACTAAAGGTTCCGTACGGCTATCGGGTCTCAAAGATCCCTGTTTTTCTCCTCCAAATCAGTCCCCAAAACGTATAAGTACTAGATTATTAGTGTTCACCTTTATAGCTACTAATAATGTTGTAATTATACATCGACATAGGTCGCGATTAGTTTGCCAACTGCAAATAAGTTAGTAATCGCAGAAAAAAGAACATTTTGGGGTAGGTAGTACAAGAAATAAGCGATTTTTGGATTTTTTCCTTTACATACATACATAACGTCACGCCTTCATTCCCAGAGTGGGGTAGGCAGAGCTACAGAAATACCAACAACTCTAAAGACTTACTGATATTTCTGTAACCACATTTTGCACTAACAGGCTAAGAGGTTTACTAGTGTATTAGTAACAGGTTGCAAGCCCATCGCCTAACAGTACTACAAGCCCTTATTCCCTTAGTCGCCTCTTACGACATCCACGGGGAGACATGGAGTGGCACTATTCTAACCCGGCAACCACACGGGGGGGGGGGGGTTGTTTTCCTTTACTTGTGCTGTAAAACCTTCCTTCTTGTCAAATTTACTAGTTCTAGGTCTATGGGAATTGCTCTATAGTTTGAATTCGCCTGAAGAAAAACGGCTCAAATGGCCCTATCTTTATTTCGCCGTATTTCGTTAACTTAGTAGCTTAATTTTTTTACACCTTCAAGGGACCGCAGATATAAGTATTTGATGTTAACATTTTGTTCCTCTATGCGTTCTGACAGAACGATAAAAAAGTGATCCTATAAGGGTTTAATTTTTTCCTTTTCAGGTATGGAACCCTAGAAACGAGTAATCAAATTAATCACAAAGAAGTGAAATTTTTCTTTACAACGCCCACACAATCCTAAAGTTATTTTTTATATGTAACTTTTTGCGTTGTTACTTTGCAACAGAGTTAGAAACAAAGTAAATTGCTAGGAGGTCTTTAAAGTTGCCAGTACTACGGACAATAAAAGACATTTAATCTGTTTGGCTCGTCGGAAACTTGAGCCTTCGTTTGACAAAAGTTAAAATTAACCGCAAGGTCTCAGAGCCGACAAAAGAACAAGTTATAAAAACAAATGTAACGTGATATTTGAGTCGCTAACTATAGGAGAGTGTGTTGTAATGTTATATTGGTCGTTACTTAACTACTTTGGGCAGCTTTCGGCACGTTCTTACTACTTATTTGAAAACTTTATTTTCTGAGTTAGTCTACTTAATAACAAGTTTTTGCTATAGTTTGGTCAGTGAAGGATAATTCCTATAACATACGGTAACAAGGAGTTGATAAATAACTTTAATTACTGGGTATCATCGCAAGATTAATTATATTATATTATAAAAAAATATATATTATTCAAAATATACCCACTTTGTATAATTTCATTTGATTGAGCGTTCAGTTGAATTTGTTATTATTTTATTTACTGTGTTTAATTATTGTTTTTGTAGTTTACTTTTTTGTCTGAGTCTTCTACCTCCATCTCAGGCTCCAGCTGAAGACCAGCGCTGAGGCTCTGTCCAGCTGAGCTGGTTAGCCTTTTCAGCTTTAGTACCTAATATTTAGTTTCTTTGTTGTTATTTGATAATTACGAGTATGTACCTCGTTCATAGTGTAATAATGAAATGATTAATATCACAGGACAATGTCACACAAATTAACCTAGTCCCAAAATACTATACTAGAGAACGATAAACTAACTTATATAGAGAAATACATACTTAAATACATAGAAAACATCCAAGACTCAGGAGCAAATACTTGTGGTCGTCACAGAAATATCTGCCCTTACCGGGATTTGAACCCAGGACCCCTAGCTTCGGAGGCAGGGTCACTCACTCACAACTAGGCCAACGTGACGTCAATTAAAAATGACTAACTTTAAAATCAATATAATGATTTACTTCATAAGCGTGCTCACCTTTTGGATTTGGTATGATAAAGGCGTATATGAAATCCAAAAGGAGGCCCCGCTCGTAGGTAGATAAAATCGCTGTATAAATTGATTTTAAAGTTAGTATAGTAGTTAGTTCGTGATTGTAAAGGTTAGTTCTTAGGTTATTACTAGCATAGAGGCATTCCATCTTAGTCCTCAGGGTTGGCAACGCATTTGAGGATTATAGTCTTGAGAATTCAAATGTCTTTGGGTCTCAGATTCCACTTACCATCGGGTGGCCTGAGTGCTCGTGTGCCTTCTCCTTAACATTAAAAAAATAATAACAAAAAATCGCCGGTGACATTAAAATAAATGTTTCTTTGTTTATTTATTAAATACATAATCTTTCAACATAATTATATTAAACTATAAACGGAATGTTAACTTTTTGTAGAACGATTAACTGACAAAATCATACTCATTATCTATTAATTCTTTATTTATTAATTTCTTGCAATACTCGTAAGACAGTTGTTTACCTGTGTCTTTTTTGAATTATGCTATTTCTCTGTAATTTTTTTTGTTTGGTGTACAATAAAGTGATATGCATTACTGTTTTCTTACTATGCAATATCATAATAGATATTTATTTAATATAACAACGAAAAACGTAATTCTGAAACAATGTAATTCGGTTCTGGCACTGTTATGGTAACAGTTCTAGACCAACCTAACCTAATGGGGCAGTAGAAACCTAAACTAGTTTAGATCATAATTTATTTTAGGCATCAACATTTATGTTAGATCCGGTTTGTATTATTATTATTTATGATCATTATGTCTTATATTGTTTATATGATAAAAATATATCATAATTATGTGATACGAAATAACATGAAGCCAAATGTACGTTACACTATACGATCCATAATTATATAACTCTGTTTTCCCGTTTAATTCTTACGCTTTCACCCGCTCATGGTGAAGATCTATGGGGCAGGGCTATGCCGTGAAACTTATAATGATGATATCGTTGAATTAAATGGAGGGGCGCGTCATCGTGAAATATTTTAATTTGAACACCGATAATGGTCTCTCTGAATTGCGTAAACTTACAGAAAACCTTTTTCGTTTAAATATATCTCTGAGCCGAATTACTCGAGCTTAGTAAAAGCTTTCACTTGATCCATTACAGGGCAGTTATTAAATCTGTGACACTTATTCAGAATCATGACCGTTATGATTATAAGAATACTTGAATAAAATTTATCTGCGAATTTTAACGATTATACACATAAACGAATATTTAATTAATACCTTAACCATTATTGTGTTAAAATTTATACAACTGTCTATCATAAATGCAGATTTAAGACTGAAAATACCTTTAATGTTTTCGTGCAATTAGTCCTAAAACATGTTGAATTTTTAAGCTCGTTTAAGTGATATAAGTGTACGTAAAGACCATCGAGGAATTTGAATATTTAGCAGTTTGACATACGTACATTTGTCTGCTTATTTTTTTTCCAAGTGTCATTAGATGTAAGATTTACGTACTAGAGGTCGCCCGCGCCTTCGACCGCGTAGAACTAGTTTCCCGCTAGTCCTCCTATTAATGCCTTAGGGGATGAATTTCCAATAATCCCTTCTTAATGCATCCCTAGGATATGCAAGGAACATTTCCTGCAAATGCTGAGTCCCTATGTCCAGCGATCTGGTTTCCCCATACAAACTTTCCTAAAATCCTTTCTTAGTGCAGCCCTAGATCTCATGAGGGGGTTCCTATTGACTGCCATAAAGTTAAAGTTTCGATTATGGTTGGCCAAAACGTTTTACATTATACTTATTTTCAGTCATAATATTGAAGAGTATAAATCGCAATGTCAACAATTGTGGGTCATAATTGTTGGAAGTCATAAAATTCAGAGTCATACCAATTTACGTCATCTTAATTAAACTTAATAATATCAAATGTAATAATATTACTTGTAATAAATATTATTAGGTCAAAATTTGGTAATCATAAAAGTACAACACATACAACTTGAAGTAACGTACGTTTTTAAGGGCGACAATTACAGACCTATAAAACAATTCATACAAAGTCCATAAATAGTCTTTATGTTTAAACAAAATATAGGCATGCATGATGTAACAGGGTCGACGAAGCTCCGCTTCGCGGAGTCCTGTTTCCGGGTAGTTAAGGCCTTCGGCCTTGACGCAATACTAACCTAACCTATTAATCTAAATTTATCGTCTATAGCAGGAGTTTTTGGATTAGGTGGAGCCCCTCGTACCCCTCTCCGCTTCCACTAAGTGTTGCCTTTTTATGATGTCCTAAATTTTTTCTGACTGTTTATAAATATGCCTTTGAATGTTATAGGGTTTTAGGTTATGCCTTTTGTATATTATAATCTTTTACATTATGGATAATTAGCGTTAGGATTATAAAGCGTTATGACCTAAAATTTTTATGACTTACGATAGTTATTAATATAAATAATATGGGTACAAAAGTCTGACTTTCAATAATCGAAACAATAAATAGGCAGTCAAAGGGATCCCCTCATGAGGACCTAAGTGCCAATTTTGTAATCTCTAGACCCAACCGGTTCGGCCTGTGCGTATATATATCAGCCAGTCAGTCAGTCAGTCAGTTTCGTCTTTTATGTAGTAAAAGGTGTATTTAGATTTATTCATTTGATTATATATTTTTAACAATACGACCGTATTACAGTTACAGTAAGGCACTGTGAAATGCATGACATTATACAGCGTATAAATTTCATACGAGCATATATTTTAACAACAGTTTATTATACATCCCAATTAACGTAAAAACTTATGTAACACCAACATTACTTGTATTTTATTTTTTCCTACTAAATAATTCAGCAAGCAATGTATCACACATTGCGCCAAATAAATTAAAGCATCTACGTAAAAAATATGTATACACTTTAGTACCTTGTCTATTTAACGTCATGTTTAAGCTGTCATATGCTATTGTGACAGCGATTAAAGCGGCAAGGTCCTAAAGTGTATACATATTTTTGCCCTTGACTGTACACGTTATGTCATAAATTACGGTCCGCTATTTGTTTACTTCTCCAATAAAAGTCAAAAATAAAGACTATTAATTTATCCCGTTTTAAATCCAATTACTTGTTAATCGTGGCGGTTCACTCACCTGAGATAGGTACATGTCATCCTTGCACTTGGATACAGGCAAAATACATTGACGGCTGGTGGACGCTCTCACACTTTGCAATAGGAAATTGCATGCGTTACATTGCTCCTCAGACAATCTTTAAAAAACTAATTACGCTTCAATAATGAAAGTTACTAACAAAATATTTTTCCAACATGATTAGTATAATCGTTAACTACGTCGGAATGAAATAATTACGCGCACGCTTTCCTGCAGAATTAGTCTAAGTAATTAAAGTGAGTTAAATTTGTTCACAAATGACACGAGTTTGAAAGTTCACGGATTTCACGTTAGCCGGTTATTATCACCCAATAACCACTTGATCCTAAATTAGAGTGGATCAAAGTTATAACTTTCATGAAAACTAGGTAGTAAAATAGTAGTTTAATTGAGGTAAGGTAATGAAAAGTTAGTAACGCGAATAATTTGCGTGAAAGATTGATGTGGTACAATTAATTATGTTATTAATTTTGTCGTTAGTGTTGAAGGTTGAAGGCCTTCACGTTTCCACTATGTCCTGATGTTTATAATAGAATAGAATAGAAACAATTTATTTGCTTACAGAAACACATTTAAAAGAAAAATAGTACATTAAACATTGCGTTAAAAAGGCCGTGCCGCGGCGCTGGTCTTCAGACGGAATTAAAAACTAACTTAAATATCTATAGCAAAAAAAAGACGAAAAAGGTGTAACGACACAATCATTATCGATATCCAAAAATTTTATCAACAATAAAAATCGACGTTTTTTTGTGTGGCAACACTAGAATAACACAACGCTGAAGCTCGTGATCCCGGGTTCAAATAAATTATAATAAATAAATAAATATCAAGGGACAATTTCACACAAATTGACCTAGTCCCAAACTAAGCTAAAGGCTTGGTTGTTGGGTACTAGACAACGATAAACGTACTTAAATAGATAAATATATAGAAAACACCCAAGACGCAAATATATTTGCGCTCATCGCACAAATATCTGCCCTTACAGGGATTTGAACCTACGACCGCTGGCTTCTGAGGCAGGGTCACTCCCACCTAGGCCAACATGTCGTCCAATCCCGGAAAAGGCAGATATTTGTGATGAGAGCGAGTATTTTTTCCTGAGTCTTGGGTGTTTTCTATGTATTCCAAAACGTAAGATTTTTTATTGTTATCTACGAATAGTAGCCATATTACAAGCCTAAAGCTTAGTTTGGGACTAGTTGTGTAGTGACATTGTCCCGTGATATTAAATTATTTAAAACACATAACATAACATCACACCTTCAATCCCAGAGTGGGGTAGGCAGAGCTACAGAAATACCAACAACTCTAAAAATAACTGTTGGTAATTCTGTAACCACATTTTGCACAATCAGGCCAAGAAGTTTACTAGTGTATTAGTGACAAGTTGCAAGCCCAAATAATTTATTTTTGATTTTATTGAAATTTTGAAATAAACAGCCCACATCTTACAGCTCTACTCATAATTTCATACTCCAACTTACAACTTTAGAAATAAATTTAGGTACTTTTGCCCTCAACTTCATCCATATAGAAAAGTTATTTAATCAAAATACTGTCTATTTTTTTCAAATTAAACGTACCCTCTGAACTGATTCTAATCAAATTTGGTATGAAAATACAAAGATAGATCTTCTTACAATTTTTTATTGAAATCGGTTCAGTAATTTAGCTGTCACACCATAACAAACAAACAACCGGAGTTACTTTGGCATTGCTACTAATAACAGGATGACAATGCATAAACAAACTCCACAGAAAAACCGCATTAAAGGTGGTTACTTACAAAAAGATAGAATGTCAAAAGAACTAGTCGTTTATTGATGCCTGCTCACGCAAACTTAATTGACTTTCAAATCCGATTACATCACTATCCCCTTGATTGACTCTGTGGCTCAGCGAGAGCACCCTGCCTACTATTTATATCGTTGTTTGATTTACTGTTCAGGCCTAAACTTGCGTTAAACGTCATTGTTATAAAAAAAACTGGCCAAGTGTGAATCTGGCTCGCGCACGGAGGTACCGCACCAATATCAGCGAGAGCACCCTGCCTACTATTTATATCGTTGTTTGATTTACTGTTCAGGCCTAAACTTGCGTTAAACGTCATTGTTATAAAAAAAACTGGCCAAGTGTGAATCTGGGCCGCGCACGGAGGTACCGCACCAATATCAGCGAGAGCACCCTGCCTACTATTTATATCGTTGTTTGATTTACTGTTCAGGCCTAAACTTGCGTTAAACGTCATTGTTATAAAAAAACTGGCCAAGTGTGAATCTGGCTCGCGCACGAAGGTTCCGCACCGATATCAGCGAGAGCACTCTGCCTACTATTTATATCGTTGTTCGATTTACTGTTCAGGCCTAAACTTGCGTTAAACGTCATTGTTATAAAAAAACTGGCCAAGTGTGAATCTGGCTCGCGCACGAAGGTTCCGCACCGATATCAGCGAGAGCACCCTGCCTACTATTTATATCGTTGTTCGATTTACTGTTCAGGCCTAAACTTGCGTTAAACGTTATTGTTATGAAAAAAAAACTGGGCAAATGTGAATGTGGCTCGCGCACGAAGGTTTCGCATCATTATTGTACATTAGACACTATTTATTAAAACCTTTTTTTTTAGTTTCTCCCGTCCCCGTGTGTCTGTAACCAAATCTTAGGCGTTAAAGCGACAAGGTACAAAACTGTGCAGATACCTATAAGGGCGACTGTACACCGGAAGTATATGGTATATGTATTTATTTACGTTTATCGCAGGTAAAAAGTATCTATCCTATGTCCTCTACCGGGGTTAAAGCTCAAACTTTCTCCATACTATATTTTCTCGAAATCGGTTTAACGGTTTAGCCCTGAAAGCATAACAGACAGACTGACTGTCACTTTCGCATTTATAATTTGTCAGAGAGAAATGTGGACTGTAAGAAGATGGTACTGGCTAAGATTGAAAAGGGCATGCTTCGATGGTTTGGTCATTTGGAAAGAATACATGAAAGAAGATTGACGAAAGAGGTGTACAGTGCGAAAGTGAGTGGAAGGGGCCGCCCTAGGCTTACTTTTTAGAATCAAATTGGAGAAATTCTGCAAAAGGGCCTAAGTTTATGAACCCAAAACACGTGCATGCATGACTCGATGTATGAATGTGGAAGAAGCGAAAGAGATTTGTCAGGATCTTAGCAGGAGGAAAGAAGTAGTCTCTGCCTGCCCCTCTGGGAAACAGGCGTGATTTAATGTATGTTTGTATGTAGTAATATGTTAATAGTAATTTATCTATATCCATGCTATAACTAGCATGGATACATTTATTGCTATCATATGCAATTACAGCGAGTTTTTTTAAGGAACTAAAAGCATACAGGCCACCTGATTGTAAGTAGGATTTGAGACATTTTACTTCCATTCTTAAGACTACAATCTTAAAAATGCAATCCTAAGACTGCTAATACGTTGCCAACCACACCCACACCGTAAAGTCTCCCATAAAAAAGCGAACTTAATACAAACAAAAACTAACTAACTTACAAATAAACAAAATTTGCTTATCACTGGCAACTGGTTCGTAAGATAAGCAAATTTTATTGATCCTTGGGGTAGGACTACACTATCTAAAGCATAATATAGGTAAAGTACCAACAACGGGTCGATGCCTATGCTGCCGTAATGCCAAAGAAGGCAGCTAAGTGCAATGTAGTAGTCGAAGCATTCTATACTCTATCGGTAACCATATAGAATTTAAAATGTCTATAACTATGCAGTTAGCCACCTTCTTTGGTATTACGGCAGTATATTACCATAACATTACACTTCCCTGCGGATAACGCACTATTACGGCCATGTATTTCTCTTAGACTCACTTTTTAACTCGACGGACGTATTAATAACCAGCAAGTTTAAGTTGTCACATCTTAGCGTAAGAACAACATTTTAGGGCGTGCATTATGGTAGAGTAAACCCCGTTCGTATGAACTCGCTCACTCTAAATAAGCGTTGGTTGTTTGTAATGAACAACCAATCAGAGCGCTCATTTCAGTGAGCATCCAACCGGATGTGCTCAAGTCTATCATCACCTGGGCTGAGATTCTACACGGTAATAACGATATCGTTTTTGACGTGTTTCCTCATTGTTAACGTTTTGATATAATTTTTAAGTACTTGACAGTAATTTCAGCCGAGTTATAAACGTTACTAAAACACGTCAAACGCAATTTTGTTTTGGCGCAGTAGAATAGAGGCCCTGGGGGATTTCCGTGGCATGGCTAAGGAATTCATTTTAGGATGAGCGTAAAGGACAGAGCTAAAGAAGTTTTATAGCTCTCTTTCTTTAGTAAACTGAATTGCTTAGCCATGTCATGGTAACCCCCTGGGGGGTGAGTCTCACAACACAGCGCTGCGTTGATCTCAAAGGTGAAGTTTTATCCGGCAAGTTTAAGAAGTCCCGTCAGAGCGAACAAAACACATTTTAGCGCGTGCCTTCTCAATTAGGCAGCAGACAGGTGATTCGAGTTCAGTGTCGTATAAAGCTACTTAATTAAGAAGGCACGCGCTAAAATTTGTTTTGTACGGTCTCCTTGGGGGTTACCATAGGAGAATCACCCCCCTGTACTCAAAAGTGCGTGTATTTTTAATTTGGTTGAAGATTTCGGTGACAAAGCAGCCAGGTGTCAGAGCAATGCGGTGTGTACCTTATGACTTAAGTACCCATGAGGGCGTGAGACCATTTTAGTTTTGGTAGTGAGTTGATTGAGAAAAAATTACCCCTGCGGTTAATTATATGCATGAACGTGGATAAAAACACCTCTGCGGCGGATAAAACAGCTGTCCAGCTGTTAGAACTTTTTTTTTTGTATATTTTGACTTTTAATAGGAAAATAATTCGTTCTTGTTGATTTTGGAAATTTACCGTTTTTTTCTCGATATTAATAACGGCAACATTACAGGTAGACGCTTGAAATATTCACAGAAAATTTAGTTGTATATTCAATTTAAGAAAAAAAAAAAAACAGGTGGGCTCTCATACAACAAACGTGATTTTTTGCTTGATCTTAATACAGACCCCGTGGTTTTCCTTCGGTACCCTTCGTGCGCGAGTCCCACTCGCACTTGGCTGTTTTTTTTTGAATTTAACTGTTTACATTTGTTTTCCGCAGTTCATTCTCCTTGGATTTTTTCCAGATGTTGGCTTTCCTTCAATATCGATAACATTTACCTCTAATTTTATTTGCAACAAATTTGAGTCTTTATGGCCTAATATTAATAATATATTAAATGCGTCGTAAATAAACATATTAAGCCATAATTCTTGATTTATGAGTAACGGTCACTAATAAAACTCCTATGAATATTAATCTTAATTTGGAAACTTACATCATAATTTATAGTGTATGTTGATACGGGTTTTATTATCAACACTTAATTAATTAGTGATTTCTGTTTAAAAAACATTTAAATACAAGCAGTGGCGTCACAAAAAAACAGCTAGAAAGTGAATACTACTCGTATTTTTAAAAGCCTGTGTCGCTTTTATCTTATCATTCGATTACATTAAAATGTTTTTAATTAAATATTATTAACTGTTGCCATCCAAATTTCATTAAATCAGTCTAACAACAGTTGAGCTTCAAGCGCGTAACAAACAAGAATAGGTAAGTAGCTGTTTCCCGCGCCTCCGTCCTCGTAGAAATCGATTATCGCTATTCCCTCAGGTCCAAAAAAAAATCCAAATAAAGAGTATTTGTATTGTATTGTATTGTCCAGTCCAATTTTTTGGGATAAAAAGTACCCTTTGTCCTTTCTCGAGACTCAAACTATTTATATACCAGATTTCTTTTAAATCGGTTCAGCGGATTATACGTGAAAGCGTAACAAACAGACAGACAGATTTACTTTTACATTTATAATATGTATAGATAAGCATAGATTAAGAACAAGAGTACTTGGTTCTGAGTCTTGGATGTTTTCTCAGTATTTATATAACCTAATAAAAAGAGAAAATATTTGTTTTTTTTATGTTAAGGAGAAGGCACACGAGTACTCAGGCCACCTGATGGTAAGTTGAATCTGAGATCCATAGACATTTGAATTCTCAAGACTATAATCCCAAGACCTCAAATGCGTTGCTAACCCTGAGGACTAAGATGGAATGCCTCTATGCTAGTAATTTCACCGGTTGTCTTATCCCCACATCGGAACACAACAATGCAAACACTGTTACTTGGCGGGTGGATGGTGGTGGATGGTGATGGTGGTTTTATGTTCTTTTGCAGTGAATAAACTACTGGAACCAATTTAAAAAATCTTTCACCAATGCTATATTATTAATAAGTAACAGGCTGTTTTGTTTTTATACGTGGACGGAGTCACGGGCATCAGCTAGTATCTTTTATGTTCGTTGTTTACATCCCACACTACAAACCTGGAGCTTAGTTTGAGTCTAGGTCAATTTAAGTATGTAAGACTAAGTGCCGTGTTCACCAACAATTAAACGGACGATTAGCAGTTTAACGGGTGTCAGATGTATTGATTAACAGCTGATTAAGACTTAACCGTCCGATTAATTGTTGGTGAACACGGCCCTAAAACTATTACGAATCTGTCACCGTTGAAGTCAATAATCACTTTCCTCTCGGGAACTGTCCTATTTTCCTGGATAAAAAGTATCCTAATTCCTTTCCCGGGCCTTAAGCCACCTTCATACCAATGTTTCTCAAAATCGGTTCTTCAATATTTATAGTATTTAGTAAATATTGTTATAATATTTAGTGGGTAAGTGATACTTTTTCTTTTTAACATACCTACAGTAAAAGTTCATATAATTTTAAAGATCTCTTTTATTTAATTTTTATGAAACATATTTGAAAATGTTGGATTAAAAATGCAAACAGATTTAAACCCTGTGCTGATATTAATTATTCGAGGTACAGCCTAATACAGGATTACGAATAGGTAAATGAAGTCAATTACCTTTAAAACACGAACTAAGTGGGGCTTAGCAAAAAGCTTACAGATATTTGATCAAGCTTAAATAAGTTCAGTGCGAGCTTAAAAATATACAAGATTTTTCTCGCTATCTCTTACGATATTGTAAGAGATAGCGAGAAAATGATCTCTATTCCTAAATAGTTTGTTTAATATTGTACTGGATAGCATTACATTTCTATTTAAAGGATCAATAGGGATTTTACATAACATCACGCTTTCATTCCCAGAGTGGGGTAGGCAAAGCTACAGAAATTCCAATAAATCTAAATATACTTCGTGATAATTCTGTAACCACATTTTGCACAAACAGATGTGTACCAGTATATTAGTGACAAGCCCGTCGCCTAACAGCACTACACGCCTTTCTTCCCTTATGTCCGGTTCCTATATTCAAACCACAGATAGATTAGGTCACTTCGAGTCAAAATTTGACAGTTGCCACGCACAAAATGTGTCAAATTTTGACTCTTAGTAACCTAATTTATCCGTGGCCTCTTACGACATCAATAAACGAGTAATGAAAAGTTTATCCAAGCCCTCTAATTTATCGACGTGGTATCTATATTTCTCCTGTGGGTAATAATCACCCCACTTCCAAACATCCCTCGTAAGTCAGGAAATCTTCATTGGTATACATAGGCGCAGTGGAATCTATAACGAATCGGTACTTATCATAAAGTTGCTTTTCATCAGGCGAGGCAAGGTGGCGCGAGAATTAAAATTTGTATTAAAATAGCATTTCCACCGAAGATGCGCGAGGAAGGAATTGATTTTATTCAATACAAAATTTAAATTCTCGTCTCGCATCCTCTCGCCTCGCCACGGCTATGGAAAAGCACCTTACGCCGCGTGCCAATACCGCACCAAGAACTCCGATTGATTCCTTTTTTGCCGCGTTCTTGATTGGACACATTTTTTCGTGTTCTTGTTTGGACATTATCAGAAATGTTTGTAGATAATGTAATTGCTAGTAAATTTATGTTTATTTTACTACGAAGTCATATTATGTCTTGTCGTATAAGTTTGACATTTCCACAAAAACGAAATGCGTCAAACTCCAAACAAGCTCTGAACCAAAACCAAAACATCCAAACGGAAAACATCCAAACAGGGCCTCTATTTCTACTGCGTACGATATTGCGTTTGACGTGTTTTAGAATCGTTTATTACTCGATCGCAATTGTAAATGACAAAAGAGTTATCAAAACGATGACAATAAGAAAACACGTCAAAGACAATATCGTTATTACCGCGTAGAATCCCAGCCCAGGAGTGTGTCTAAACAAGAATGGGTCCAATCACATGAAAACTCATTTATTCTTTAGTTCATGTCTGCGACTTCATCCATTTATCGTCATTTCTGAAATTATTATATTTTCTGTAACGGAAAGCACGAGTATTCTTGTTCCTTCCCTGGAGTGCTATCTCAAATAAAATCAAAGTCAATTTAATGGCTAACGACCGCATTCAAAGTCAGCTGACGACACGGTGGCCTAGTTGGGAGTGACCCTGCCTCCGAAGCCAGCGGTCCTGGGTTCAAATCCCGGTAAGGGCAGATATTTGTGTGATGAGCGTGAATATTTGTTCCGGAGTCTTGGATGTTTTCTACGTATTTAAGTATTTATTTCTCTATATAAGTATATTTATCGTTGTCTAGTACCCACAGTACAAGCCTAGAACTTAGTTTGGGACTAGATCAATTTCTGTGAGATTGTCCCCTGATCTTTATTATTTATTATTAAAAACTAGCGACCCGCCAGCGGCTTCGCCCCGCTGCAAATTTCTGACCTTCCCGGTGGATTTTCAATTATTTTATTTTCGCACCTTTTAAACCTTCCCTGGACTATGACAAACATTTTAAAACCAAAATCAGCCAAATCGGCCCAGCCGTTCTCGAGTTTTAGCGAGAGAAACGAACAGCAATTGATTTTTATACATATAGACTAGCGACCCGCCAGTGGCTTCGCCCTCTTCTATTTTTTTTTCATATCACTTAGGGGTATGAAAAATAGATGTTGGCCGATTTTCAGACCTACCCGATATACACACAAAATTTTATTAAAATCGGTCCAGCCGTTTCAGAGGAGTTCAATAACGTACACCTTGACACGAGAATTTTATATATTAGATTAGATTAAAAGGTACCGACTTAGGACATTCGTGGGTTCCGCCACTAGAATCCGGTTAGAATCCGTGACTCGCGCCCATTTTGCAGGATTATTCTTTGATAAATGTTTGCAGTGATAAAACTGTGTCTAACTATTTGTAATTCAACCTAGAAAGTTATGGCCAGCTTAGTTATTATTTTACTTCAATACTTATTTTTATTATGATATTCGCCTAGTTGCAAAAAAATAAGTATATTAAATTTAATTGGCCTTAATTCGCGTACTGACACTTTCTAACTTAGCGAATAAGAAAGTGACAGAAAGCGATTTATTTTGCAATATTATTATATTTATTTACAGGCACCAGCGCCAGTTTAGAGAATAATATTGCACAGATTCAGCTTTTATTACTTAATGTAATAGTACGTTAAATATAAACATCGTGTCAAATTAGATAAAGACATTACGATCGTCAGAAAAAAAAGATGTTATTACTAATAAACAATGCCTGACTAAATAGAAAGCAAATGCAATGGAAACAACTCTAAATAATTAAATGAAAAAAATAATCTGATATAGTGCTAGATATTCGGAAGTGGGTTCGGAATACCCTGATGAAAAAAAGTAAGTATTTTATGATTATAATGATGTTTGTATCACCCCTTAATATCAAACTACATCTCAAGCCTTGCAATAGCTTACTTCGTTAAATTGAAAATGTTATAATAGCGTACGAAATTGATATTAGGATGCCTGTGCAATAACGAAAACCCTGAACATCTGAGAGCTTAACAAAGGCGGCTTAAAGCGAAATAGGAAAGCAGACCCCGGTTTTAAACGGGATAAGTAAATAAATATTAGGGGACAACCTAAGCTCCCAAATTAAGCCATTGGCTTGTAGGGTTAACCATTTTAATGGTTTGAAGCACTGTCTCAGAAAGTTTTCGGGGAGCTTGAGACTTTTTTTAAATTTCAAGTATATTTTTTTTTAAATCATCTTTCATTCTTATCACATTCATTCGTGGACAAAGCACATATTTCTAAAATTTGCATACAGCATTTTTAACCGCCACGAACGAACGTCACATTTAACGTTTCGTTAAACATTGTACCACCGTATAACGGAAAAATATAGGAAATTTCGTACCGTAAAAATCTTTTCTGTTGTGCTGGCTCGTCCACGGCTGTTACGTCCACAGCCGTGATGTGTCATAACACGCGTTGTCCCAATTTATGGGTAGTGAATGAGGTTGAGGTTACCTTAAAGCTTTTGCTGTGACACTAGGGGGTTTTGTGGTGCGTGAGAGGGCACAAGATACCTGCCTTCACTATAATCCTATAAGAATGTTACGGCTGAGGACGGAGTAGCAGTTCTGTCACGGTAAAAATCATCAGCTATAATATGGGTCATACACAGATTTAGGTTACCGTCTTTCCTGTGGACACACCGAAAGTTAACGCTTTAAAGACCAAATTTTCTGGCTAAGCCCATTCCCGCAAAAACACCCAGGACTGCTTTAGACCTATCATATCAAAACAAACTTATATCAAGTCATTATCATGAGGTTTTTTATTTACGTCTGTGGCCGAAGTGTCCGTGAACGTTTAACCTACACCCTTACGAATATAGAAATATTTTGTCAGATTGAGAGTCCCGACTCTTAAGCGATCAAAACCACTGTCAACTGAAATATCGCTTAAATTTAGTTTTACCTACGGACTTAAGCTAAAAGGACTTTTGACCTCGGCTTCTGAGCAAAAGTACTGTTTGACTGATTAAGAGCTAAAATATATTTAATAAATCAGAGTGGCAACGCATTTACCTTAAGATGCATTTATTTTGACAATGTTTAAAGGCAATTTACAGCTGGCAACATAGCTGTCTTATTTCTAATCTTGTGTAATAACAAGAGATAATTGCCCGTGTAAATACTTCGTTAGGATTGCAGTATTGAGAGTGCAAATGTCTATGGGTCTTAGATCCCACTTAATAACTTAGCGGCCAGAAACAAATGCTTACCTTTGATAAGATTAAGTAATATTGATCTAAATGTTAATGCCGCAACCTGTGTCAAAACTGTTTGTTTTGTTGTATTTTTAATTCAGCGTGGCCCAAAGCCGTTGCTACGGTAAAGGTACTTAGAAGTTCTAGAAAATCTGTCTGGATTGTTTCTTAAATCAGATCCTTAAACCTACCTGCAAGCAGCACATTTCATTGATAATTTTCGGTGTGGGAATAATTTCAGGCAGCCAGGGTCATATTTACAAATACTTCATATACGTAACAACATATAACTTAAAATTAAAATTAACACAACTATTAAAACAATTTCGCGGTGCCAGCTAGCCAGCGGCCACGAAATCACCGAAACATGACACCTCTCGGGCAGGATTCCTTCTTTAAAAAGGTCGATCCATTTGGTCGTTACTTCGCTATTCTCACCATAAAAGACTTAAAATTAACCTTGTGGCGGGGCTCCAACCACGCAACCCTCGGGATAACTCTGGTTCGTATTCTATGAACTTATTCGTCTACATATAGCAATTTAATTGGGACACTTACAGCTGTGTCGTAGGGTGGAAGCAGTATATATAGGCATTCCATCTTTATCCTAAGAGTTGGCCACGATCCCTCTTACCATAACGTGGTCTCTGAGCTTTCCATGCCTTAAAAAATTAACGGTTCAAAACTTGAAATTTAATGCATGTTTATTTAAGAAATTCCCGTCTGACGATAAAATAGAACGTCTCAAATACTGTTATTGCGGTGTCTTCGTCGCGTATCGTGTTACAATGCTGTGCAGTCGGTTTGACATCCATCTAGCTGAGATGACTGACATTTTGCCGTTATATTTAGAGCGATGGATGCATCAATGGTATTTAGGTTGCTTATTTTGAAGCGCAAGCTCATGGACATGTGCATTCTCCCCATTCATACCTACGGAGCCCAGACCTGGTCTTTGAATAACGCGCAAATTAAACTCGGGATTTGCCAGACAAAAATTGAGCGCAGCATTCTCGGTGTTCAGCTTTTACACCGGATTCGGAATACTGAGCTGCGTTCCCAGACAAAAACTGAGACTGAGCCGACCACGTTGCTCGAATGCAGCCTAATTGTTGGTCTAGGAGAGCCACAGACTGGCTCCCAGAAAATGCTAACAGAAAGCGTGGCCGCTCCAGGAAGAGATGGAGTGATGAGTTGGGATCATGGGAAAAGAACTGGAGGGAAACCGCTCAAGATCGGAAAGAGTGGATGATGGGGAGAGAGACCTTTGCCCAGCAGTGCGACATAATTGGCTCATACTAATATTAAAATATACAAATATTGCGCTATCTTTTTTTTTTATAATTTCACTTGTTAGTTGGTATAAATTTGTTGTTCTTTGAGGTGTTAATAATGCCATTGAAGAATAATTTACAGTGAGTAATACAGATTCTTTCACAGACCTAGGGGTTGTTTCATTGGAAACTCTATTATTCTTGTCATTTATTTCAATATAGATTTAGGCACATTTTCATTCACAATCTCTATTCTTTACGGCTTGCTCTAAGGTTCATTTACTAAGCGATTGTTTAGTAATATTACAAAATAGATAATAGTACAAGTAGTGATGTTTATTATCTTTGCTTTTTCTTTAAAAACCCGACGGTATTTTCTTAGACCGTCCTCTATCTTAAAACCCTTGTTATCCTGCCTATCATCATCATCATCATTTAACTTAAGAGCTAAGATCTTGTGGCGGAGAAATATTGCCGCATGCTCTGTTTTCTATCAGCTTTATCACTTCCTAATACGACACGACATTGGCCTTCTTTTTATCCTCTCATTAAAAATAGTATTATAGCCTACCCAGGTATGTCCCTTCCACAACCAAGACGAATCTAACGACATCTCAAAGGTCTCAAAGTCTGTCTCAAAAATCCATCAAGCAATTTAGCCTGTAGAGCATGTACTGCTGTACACTCGAAAAACATAAACCTCCTTCTGACCCAGTCGGGACAAAATATGTGATCCTGTCCTTACTCATTATAATAATCGTCTTGAGAAAACCGTAGTGGTAATAAATAAAAATTCTCAGAGTAAGGAAATTTGTTTATTAAGTTTCAGTCTAAAGATACCAGTGATAACAACAAGAGCAGAATTTACCTCTTTTTTAAGTGTACTTATCTTCACTTTATTGACAACAGTAAATATTTTCTGATAACGACATTCAGTAATATGTTAATAACAGATGCCAGAAAGAATGCGATGAATCATAAATAGTTTATGGTTGGATTATCATAGTTTTCCATATTAGTCATTAATTCAACAAAATTTAAATATTAAAATTATGTAAAATTAACACCTCCTTCTTATGATACCTACTTAATTCAATCAAAAGCTAAACACTATTTAACCTGACTTTATATTACTTTAGGCTTACTGCGCGGTGTGAAAGCGTACATAATAATATGCTGTTTAACTCATTGACCTTCTTTTTGTATGCGCAGACGTGGGAACAAAAAAAGGCATCCGGTTCTGAAAAAAATCAAATTTTGTTATTAAAATTGATTAAGTTGATGTGGTGTTTTAATTATTAAATAGGTAATCGCCTTTGACGTGTTTCCGTATTTTCAAAGTTTTGGTAACTCTTATGTACTTGTCACTTATGACTAAAACACGTCAAACGCAGTATCATTGTAACGCATTAGAATAGAGGCCCAGTTCTGTTCTGGAACTGTTTATATATTTAAAGGGGAATACCCGCCAATCTACCATTAAAACGATCGATAAGTCATGACCAAAAGTAACGTTATGTCTTGTTTACTGTCCCGCTCATTAAGTCGCTGCTAATGTACTATATTAAAATGGTTTATTAAGTACACAATTCTATTTAATATAGAACGGCTGTGTTGGGGTAGAAGGTTGATTGATTGGTTGATTCTGAATGAGGTAAGTTTAGGTTGGTTTGGTTGACGGGAATGCTGTTGAAATGAGACTACCGTGCAGGTTAACTGAGTTTATTTAACTAAAATTATTACAATTACTTAAAATGTTCACTAGGTTAGGTTGATTTGTGACGTGCGTAAGTCGCTGCGTCAGTTATTTAATGTAGGACGTAGTCATACAGGCTGAATGGATGATTTTTAGGGAATAGCGATAAACGACTTAAAGCGGACGGAGTCGTGCGTAAAATCTAGTGTTATAAATGTGGAAGTTTATATTGATAGATGTTTGTTTTATTAATCAATCACGCCAGAACGGCTGAACCGATCTGAATGAAATTTGGCAAGGAACAGTGAAACACGACTTTTACGCAGACGGAGTCGCGGGAAAAAAGTAGTAATTTATATTTCTAAGACTAATTTATGAAAGAAAGAAAATATTATTTACCTACACATTAAGTTAAAATGATAATTGGCAACAATAATAAAGTGATAAAAAAATGGAATTACACAATATAATAATAACTTATGATAATGTTGGTTGGTAAAGCCATCGCTTTTCGGTTTTGGGTGGGATTACTAATAAAATACCACGGAAAAAAAAACGAATAAAATCTCACACAACACTCTACAAGGCTGGAAGACGGTTGGTGGACTAAGTGTATTCAGAGTGGTGGCCAATGCAAAGGTCAGATGGTAGACCTGGACAAGTTAATTAATTATTTGGCAGCTTGGCGCAAAAGAAAGTGGGTCAAAATGTGGATAAGATGGATGCGTGAATGATGTTTGTTATCAGAAGGCCCGAAAAAGTAGTGCTTTATCAAACCAAACAGAAAAAAACGTGTTAAAAATGCAATTATACACAAAATTTAATGATAATTGTTCCATTACTTGGACGGTATCAGTACCAGCCCGGCAGATAACGCAAAAAAAATCGCAATCTTTCGAATATTATATGTTGTCATTTACGCGGCTTCGACTATGGTGCTTTATAGCTTCATTCGTTTTGTTTCGCCGGCCGCTGGGCTAGTATCGTTTCCATATCAATGGTGTTATGGTATTGTGTTGAAGAACTTTAATGCTTCGAAGTCTAACGTGCGGTCTCCGGTGTCATAATAATATTATAAGCTTCTTGAGCTGTGTAAAGCGGTGTTTGCACCACGGCATTGTATAGTTGCGTGTAATTTTTTATCCGTGATTTTTGTTTTATATAAGTAGGTATTTTGTAACTTTTTTTTTTGATACCTAATGCATCAAATGGTCACAACGGAAGAACAGCACTGACCCTGCCAGCATCACGCTGAGTTGTTTGATGACAAATTATGTTGGAATTTCCTTTCCATTTTAAATTTATTTACTTGTTCTTTGTCACGAATAAACGATTTCTTTCTTTCTGACGTAATAACCGACTTAGTAATAAACTATCTACACGCTTTGTTACCTAGCCATGCTGATTGTTCAATACATAGGTACTGAATTTGATAATAACTGAAAAATCTGCAAAAAACACTACTTTGATTAGACAACTATGACATGTGATAAATAGTAGATTATACACCGAGGGGATAAAGCACAGTTTTATGTCACGGGCGCGATATTGAATCCTGAACGTAACGAAGGACTCCAGATTTAACTCCCGAGCGCAGCGAGGGTGTTACGAGTTAATTCCCGAGCGAAGCGAGAGAATTAAGAAGAGTCCTGAGCGCAGTGAGGGGTTCAAGCGCGCCCAAGACGAAAACAGCTTTATCCCCGAGGAGTGTACTCTACTTTTCCCACCTTTTGCGAGACAATAAAAAAGCGAGTCTACTAAAAACAGCGCAAGTGAAAATTGATATTTGAGACATTAGTCCAGTTGTGGAAAGACAATATTTATTTAAAACTTTGCAGTTACCACCAATGTATTTTATTGCAGCGTCTTACAATACTCGTGGCTTTTGTTTAATTTCAAATGTGTTCCATTCAGTTTGCCGTGGCCAGCTCGATTTTAGAAAATGTTCGATTTTCAAATTAGGTTCGACGCGGCGGTGGCGGCGGCGCCGCGCCCGGCCTTCGGATCTTTTATTACGAAATTAGACTTTAAGGCCATTGTAATAAGAACTATGAAAAGTGAAAATATTACAACCCAGCGGGTTATAATGAGATTCAGTACAACATTACACCCCGGCTAAAGCCAAGGGCTTTAATGAGTTGGTTTGCGTAAGGTTTGCATGATATGTAATTTGGCATTGTCGAGCAGGTGGTGTGAAAACTAATTTACTTGCGACTTTAAGACCCAGATAAATATTGAAGAAATATTAGCATATTTATCTTTTGTTTTCCATCTCAAGGACAACAAGGAAGGCTTTGTCTTTAACTATAGATCTCTAGACAGATTTAATATTGGAACCCACGGCTAAATCACAAGGTGTTATACTATTTACCTTTATTCAATTGCTGTTCTTTCAAAACACGCCGTTGTATCACTTGCCAATTGTACAAACATAATGACTAACCGCCTTAACAATGTTATATTTATCGCACTCAAGAAAAAAAACTCGTAAAAAATACTTTCCTAATGTTCACGTCGATTGAGTTCGCACGTTTTGTAATATGCTGACGCATTGATTCAAAATTAATTATGCACAAACTTCCCTAGCATTAACATATTAACATGCTTAAAATAGCTAAATTTATTAGCACTCTGTAAATTTTGTAGTAATTCTTTTAGTTTGCCAGAATTTTACCAATGCCTCACCAGACCTAGGTGACCTATAGTGTTTTTAATCGTTCTAATAAATTTTACGTACATTGACCCATCCATGCAACGTTATTTTGAGAGAAAAAGAATTGAAAAAGCACTAAAAAAAAAGGTACATACACAACTCTTCCGTGACTTGCTGACTGATAAACTGATAGGCCACGCAAGGCCCTAAACGCTGTATCCAAGGACTTGGAACTTGGTGAGGATATAATATTGGTTACTCTAGGACTGTCAAGAAAATATTTAGTATCGGGAAAATAAGTCTACGCGTAAGAATTTAGTGGGAGTCGTCAAGTCCGATGTCTATTGAAAAACCTTAGATCAAAGTTAACTCTTGGTTTGTCGTATTGGGCCTAATTAATAAAAGTGAAATTTAAATTTTTCCTATACGGTAGGCCAAATCTAAAAATTGGTAATATATACACGTACGTATTTTTTTTTAAGTATCATCCTACGGTTCTACACTCGAAGTCATAATATCAAAAAATACCTTTGCTTTGCCTATACCTAATGCAATACAATTTTATTCTATACCAAACAAAAACATTACAGAGACAGAGAACAAGAACAAGAGAAGCATAACTTCATAGATATATATATATATATATGATATTGACTTTCAAAATGCATAATAATTCAATAATTTAAATTTTCAGTCTATATTCTTCCTTAAACTACCCTTACCAAGATGCAAACGCTACTAACATTTTTCTTTTCTATCGTTAAACATGTATGGGGTGACATTCTAGTGCGTTACGATAAGTAGCGTTTAACTTTGCATCTTGGCTAGAGCCCCTGTACCGAAAATACGCTATAAAGTGTCTGCAACAGAAGCAAATGCCGTTAATCTCATTTGCAATAATTAGTAAACAAGAAAGTCTGTTCTTTCTCAACCTATCCGAGTAAAATATGAACTGAACAATTCCTAAGCAATCCCATTAGCATTCACTAAAACGAGAATCTAAATTTTCAAATTTAGCATCATTATGTATGTACGTTTTGTATTTATACAAATCATAATACTTCTTAATAATACTACTTAATAATTTTTACGTATAGCTCATTTTCTTTCAAGTACATATAAAATTCACTTATTTTTGTCACAGCGTCACAAAAAAATATTGAATTTAAATTAATTGCATAACACGAGCAAATTTAATCATATCGGTTCAGTTTTGGTACGCTAATGTTTTATACACGCTTCTTGTCATAATATATTGAACTGAATCCAACAGAAAATTAACAGGATAATTGAAAATAATTTTCACTATGAAAACAACTAGCCTATTTCAATTAATTATTTTTGTGTTCCCGTATACTTTTTTTTGGATTTTAATTTCGGTCATTGTGTCAAACAATACATTTTCACCATAAGAATACTTATATCATTTCTCCTGCAAAAATCCAGCTTTCTTTAGGGTACAAATTTTTAGCAACTTCCGGTATTATATTTTGGTGGATTCAAATAATAAAGTAAGTCTTAAAAACGCTTTATTTGGCCTGATATCTAATTATTTGCAAAAAAAAACTTAAGTGGGTTGGGCTAGTAGGTTAATAAGGGTTAGCAATTGAACTAGGAATATGAAAAACTGCATTTGAAGATTAAATTATTGTTATGAATGCGCGTCCCCAAGAAGTTTTTCCGAAAAATTAAACATCATTATCATTGCTATGTTTAATAGTATTAACTCTTAGAAAAATTGGAGCTCTGTGCCTATAATAAAAAAAACAACATGACAAATGCTGGTTTCAACGCCCAGTTGGTAAGGCCAACGTTTTGTCTTGAAATGCTGTTTTTCAAATTTTCCAAATCCGAGGCCTTGGTCCCTACAAAAGATTATGCTAAATATGTCTTATAGCTTCCGAATTATCTATACCTACTAATCTATTTGCATTGTTTCTAGCCCTGTATAATTATTATTCCTTGTATATTCGATGTTTTTTGCACCATCTTTACCTGTTTTCTTTCAGGCCTTTATTTTTTAATCAAATCAAATTCATTTATTTCATTACATGTAGAAGATCTTGACAAGTAGTTAAAACCTAAACCAATCGTAAGCAATGTTTTGTTGTGCTTAATCTTCATATTACCCATTCAAAAAGTTTTTACATTCTAGATTAACCCAAAAAAGCCTCACAGTAAAGGATTAAGAGTAAGTATTTTATACTACTCCAGCTTTATTGGACATATTGGCTTAACGTATAAGGCTGAGGAAGGTCAAACGTATTAGGCCACGCGGGAGGGAGTCTCCCTACACCACACTCTAGTTTTCATTTCCATAATTTAGCGACCTGGGATATAATATAAACAAATGTTGTAATTACTAACTTACTTCCTAGATTTGGGGTTAAAAGGTACTTTAGTTTTGACAACGCTTAACAAACATGTTGAGGGTTAGTGTTCTGTATTGTAATCGCTCTTTTATAACTTTGCAAATAATAAAAGAAAGTAGTATAGGAAATAATTGGGAAATTTATACGGTAAATTAGACAGAAAGAAAAAAAAATGTTTACTAATACATCTAACAGAAGGACAAAACAACTAACTAATCAAGGGAGATAAAAATAGTAAAATAATTCTCACCTAATGCCAGATGTCGTGAAATGGTCCTAGCTCAGCATGTTTGCAGTATTATTACCAGGTATCAGTTTTATTTATTGGTTTTATAACCAGCGCTGATCTTCCGCAGGGACACTATTAAAAAAACAATTTATAAACACCACAATAACAGCATGGTGAGTAAATACAAAAATAATATTTCCTAAAGTGGGTCAACAGGTCTTATAGCGATCTCTTCCACTACCTTACAAAGAAGAAAAGTTAGAAGATAAACAACATTCTTGTATTGTCAGGCGGTGCAAGCTAACTATTTTTCAGGCCATGTCTAACTACAAGCAAAGTGTAGGCCGAAGGAAGATGTCCGGGCCCCTATTCAAGTCGGTAAAACAATACTGCTTTAGTCGTGTCATAGTATTTTTTTAATTCGGCCGCCATTACTGTCAAAAACAATCCGATAACATGGCAAAATAAATATGGATTTATTGAGGAATGGAGCCTTTGCAGAGCTGTTCCGCCTCACAAGGACATGCATCAAATGAATATGGAGAGAAAAATTGTACGTCCAATGCTAATTGTGCAATAACGAATTAAAGCAACAGAGTTACGAGTACCTAAACTTTTACAGAGATAAAAGAACGGAAATATCATAGTCACTGTAAAACTATTTATAATATTTATATTTATCTGTTTCTAGAAGATAATCAGATAATTTTCACATCAATATAACAAGCTTAATGAAAAATATATGGTAATTTACCTGTTAATGTTCTTTAAAAGTCGCTTTAAAAAAATTGTAAAATTTCCCGTCGGCATTATAATACAAAACATGTAAAGAATCTCACATATCAACAACATGTAATGAAACTAACATATCTTTACCATGCCTCGGGCCCGGACTTGAAATATTAATCTTGGAAATGTTACAGTGACTTCCGAGCACTCAAATAATTTCGCGTTACACTTACTAGTAAACCGTCAGTATTATTACGTTCCGGAATGTCTTTATTATTAAATAAGATGGATGGATGTGTGTATGCATGTACGTTGTAACAGGGATGGTACATTATTTTACAAATTGTATAGGATCTGTTTCGTTATCTTTCTCGTATCTTATACATGATTAACAGTCAGAACCAGGTAGTTCAAAAATGAAAGTTGTTGACCATAGTACTACATGACAATGTTCACTATGTACACTCACTAAATTGTTACTAATGTGTAACGTTACTAAAATGTTTGGCTACTTGTGACTTCGACTGTACATTATTTAAAGGTTTAAAAATTATCATTCAATTAATTTTACTATCTAAATGACTTTGGCTCTCTTGGAAAAGACTTAAAATCCTGTGAACATCACAGAGTTAAATTAGTTTCCTTTTGTGTGACTATAACTCGTATACGAATTTCCGTGACGTCGTCTACATAAATCTAAATCAACACAAATCCTTTGTTATTGTCCTTGGCGTAAATTTATATAACTCTACAACAACCTCCTTTTCTCGAATGCTTCAGTTCGTCGAACTTCGTTTGATCAATACCAAATTTTCTTATTCTGTATTGATCACTTCGTTACAGTATTTGCTAAATAAAAATGTTGCAACTGTCTCGTTTATTGCATCGAATAAGCAAGATGTAACGATATATTTGACAAATAGCGAGCTAAAATGCAACCATAAGCTACCGAAATTCCCAATCGAATTACAGACGAGGCGAGTCTGAGCTGTTTGTTCTTATTGCTTAGTGATTGGATTGTAGACCGCCTATTGTTTTTACGATATTTTCTATTACTTTATACCGATGCTGTTTACTGTTTATAGCGTTTAAATTGGGTGATCAAGTATAAAGACGTATTTCGGTGACCTTAGACCTCATAAATATTTGTTGACATGCAAAGTAATCAAGACTAGTGATTTACAAGCTTTTATTATATATGCGTTTTTTTTGTCTTACGCTTTCTGAAACGTGCTATGAAAGAGAGGAATAAAATCATACGCGAAATACTCGTAATCGTCGAGTAAGTTTTTCAATAATATATGAAGCTTTAAAAAGTCATAGTTCGACGATAAGAATAACGTCACAGCTGTTGTTTCATGTTTAAAATTTTATAAGAACCTAATAAAGAAATTAGCATTTACGTCGTAAATTACTATGTTTAAGTCAATATCGTTAAAAAAATATTACGTAAATAAAATGACAATGCCAAAAAAACAATCTAAACATTAAAAGAAGTTCTAAATTTCAACAAGTTTTGATTCTATATAAAATCTTAATAATCGGGTCATACCTTAGTGTAATGCGTGTTAACCTCGTAAGGCCCAACGGCCTGAATTTAGAACATTTGTCAAAGTCAATTTAAACTTTAGTTGACTTACACAAGGTTCTTTTTTGAACTAGTAAAATTTGACGTGGGCCTCACGAGGTTATGTACTTTTTTTACATTTTATCCTAAATCGTATCAACGAAACTCAATTCTTATTTTCACGCATCTTCTCTATTGTACTATTCGTAAGTATGTACGAGTAAGTTGCACACTTTAACATTTGGAAGTCGATTTTGAACCGCTCCCCGTTAATGGAATAGGCTGAAATTTGGATTACGTAATGTGAACCTGGACAGTTGGTGACAATGCAATATTATGATATCCATCGGCTGATCTGATGATGGAGTCGAAAACTGGTGACAGGATTTACGCTATACTTAACGTAGACCCACAGTGCAAGGACTATTAATTTGATCCTGATAAGCAGATAAGGAATTTTCTAACAAAAGTGAATTATTTTTTTGACAGTGAGGCAAACGAGCTCCGTTTGAGATGGAAAGTACTTCATATTAATTTGATCCTGATAAGCAGATAAGGAATTTTCTAACAAAAGTGATTTTTTTTTTGACAGTTAGGCAAACGAGCTCCGTTTGAGATGGAAAGTACTTCATCTTCACTATTGGCAACTGAAAAAGGATTGAGTCGGTAATATTATAAAAAAAAAAACTAGCAAAACTTTAATATTATATTCAATACGTTTTAGCTGTTGCCCGCGACTCCATCTGCGTAAGAATCTTTACAATCACTATTTTCTTGGAAACCGTCCTTTTTTTCTAAATAAATAGTTTCCTCGTACCAAATTTCATTAAATTTGCATTCTAGCTGTATGTGATATCATCTTTTTGATTATATAGTAAAAACAATCTTTCGCGCCTGTCTGTCTTTATTACTCCTGTAAAACCACGCAAAGGATTTTGATAATTTCACGAAAGGTTTTTTATGTATGTCTTGGTTTTTCGTAAGGGTGTTACAAAAAACTCAAATTAACCAAAAGCGAGGGCGAGTCGCTAAAAAGTTATGTACGTGGTAATTAAATAATGTCGGCAATGTAGGGAAGACCTTTTAACTAGTAGTGATTCAAAATTAGGCTTCTCACTTGGATTTCTTTTTACGGCTTTATCTGTTTGATCCCTTTTGTTAGAATTTGGCTTTTTTTGTAAATAATTGAAAAGGTCAAAGGATACTTTTCATCTAAACAAATCTAAGAACTCAAAGTTGATAAGATGATACACAAATTTAAAGGGACCGTTGTCATAGTAACATCTAAACGCTTCATTCAAACCTACAATAAATCTACGTTTTTTGGTAGAATTATGCGGTGACTGTTTGTCAAAGTTAAATGTCATAATCAGTTATTTTTTTTTGTTATTTAGGCTGCCTTTCTGCGACGTAAAGACGTCGCCATTAAAACAAATTAATCTTAGCAAACCTCTTTAAATAATATGTGTAAGGTTGTCTGGAAGAGATCGCTAATCAGCGATAAGACTACCTGTTGTTTACCTGGGTTTTTTTAAGTGTGCTATTTCTCTGTAATATTTTTGTTTGGTGAAAAATGAAAGTTAATCAAGTGATATGATATGATATCAAACCTGATATTAAACTCAAGAAGAATTGCGTTAAGGATATAGAAAACCTTACTCACACTTACAGTTATTTATTACAAAATAAAAGAAAATTTATAACGAATAAAAAACTTAGTACCTACTCGTTTTATACATAATGCATTATCATTTTAGTTTAATTAATATAAAGTTATATTTTATTTTAATACTTAAAAATAAATATCAAAAGAAAATAAAGGTGTATCTATCTATATTGGACGACACGGTGGCCTAGTTGGGAGTGACCCTGCCTCCGAAGACAGCGGTCCTGGGTTCAAATCCCGGTAAGGGCAGATATTTGTGCGATGAGCGCGAATATTTGTTCCTGAGTCTTGGATGTTTTCTATGTATTTAGGTATGTACTTATTTCTCTATATAAGTATGTTTATCGTTGTCTAGTACCCATAGTACAAGCCTAGCGCTTAGTTTGGGACTAGGTCTATTTGTGTGAGATTGTCCCCTAATATTTATTTATGTATCTTTACAATTATAATGTGTATATCGTGTCGTGTGTCCATTAATTAGCCTAGTTGGTAGGGACCCTGCCTTCGAAACTAAGGCCGTGGGTTCAAATCTCGGTAAGGGCAGATATTTTTGTGATGAGCACAAGTATTTATTCCTGAGTCTTGTATGGACACGAAAGTTTGTGTGCTCTTAGTATAGGGAAGACTTAAACAATAAATTTCATCACTGAGTAAAAGAATTAACAGTCTATCTATCTCTCTATACTCGATCCTGAGATACACGCCCACAGACAGACGGCGAGATAGACAGACAAATGGATAACAGAAGTTGAGTAATAGGGTCCGTTGGCAACAATGCAGGAATTTTGTCATTGTTATAAAAAGGCGCACGTAGCTGTTAAATAATACTTACACTTTTGTTAACTAGCCAAGTTTAGTTATACTCGTAATTATTTGTAAATAATTTTACGGTATAAAATTAAAGTACTTTAAAATAATAATAAATCACACTTAACCTCGTGACGCCCACCATACTTCAAACAGGGAGATTTTTGTAAGTGGGAATTTGAATCTAACTGCAAGTACATAAAGTTCAATTACCGTTACTCTGAAATACCATTTTCAACTTTGAAACAAATAAAAGTGAACTTGTAGCAACTGAAATATAGTTTAAACTAAATGGCTTTGGTTACGTACATTCTAAAGCACACCGGATCTCACGAGGTTAATGACTTTATAAAAAAAGCTGTAAGAATGAATTTGGAATGTTTAAACGCCCCCATGTACACGAGCGTGAACAATGGTTTCTAAAGGGCTGGAGATGAACTACTGTTCTGTATTTACTTTGTATATTTGCCAAACTTTAGCTATTGTGCGGTCATGAATAAGAGGGTTAATTAAAATAATTATGAAATTAACTAACCTAAGTGTGTTTCTATTCTAAAGTCAACTTGGAATTATACATTAGCATTTTGGATATTTTGGCTAATTCGGAGCTACAACTTATTTTTTTCCTCTGCCGTCCAAGGGTTAAATTAACCTGATCGCTTCCCTTGAAATAGGCACGTTGAGAAGTTCCGGTGGCCATCAGTGGTCTTCATCTTCAGCTCCACTTTGCCTAGTGATACTATTTTTAATGCAAAAGCTAATCGTGTCACTGATAATACTAAAATCGCTATATTCCTATAATATTTGAAGAGTTCTCTCGATTTCTCTAAGATCCCACCATCAGATCCTGACGGGCTGAAAATGGGACCAACTAATAAGTATAACGACCCATTCAAACAAAAATAAAAAAGTCGGTCCAGCGGTCTTTGAGTAATCGGGGAAAATACATTAACAAAAATCCCGAAGAATTGAGATCCTCCTGTAAGTCGGGTAATAAATCTCCTTATTCCGAAATTATATATTATTATCTCTTTACCGCTGCGCAGCTGTTTTGGGTTTTCTCTGACAAAGGTTTCATATTATCATTTCACACAATTAAGACCAAAGTCAGTAGCTTTCCTAACTTTTCTAAAACATATATCGCTTAAGAGAAAATTATATTAAGTTATATCCCGTATTTTTACGTTCTAGGTCCTAAGTCCTCAACAGTTAACATCTAAACCCGAACAAAGTTTGATTGTGTAAAGTTTTAAGATAAACTGCTATGCTATTAATATTAATGTGAAGACAATATACCTTAAATCCTCACGTGCATGTTTTAGTACTAAAGCTACTTGACTGGTTAATGCTTGAGTTTTGCCGTTATATATCTAAAGAGACGTTAAGAAACTTAAAAGCAAGGTAACGGATCTTTACGCACATAATTGCTTGCACTATGTCCCATTTCTAATGGAGATCCTTTGTCTCTTCTGTCAAAAAGTAGGGAGATAAAAATTGCGTGCAAATTTATATTTTATATGACTTAATTTATTTCATTTAATTTTCTTAGCTAGGCACAATTTGTTGTTTTTTTTTCTGTTTAAATAATCATGTGTGTGTAACCTTCCGTGGTCTCATCTGGTGGTTCCAACAGAAGATCAGCGCTGACAAATGCCAGAATTATGCTGAGTTGGAACCATTTCGTGACTATATTTTTCTGGTGCGTATTTCTCTGTTATTTGTTAATGTTTGTCACGGATAAATGTATTTCTTTCTTTCTTTCTTTATAAATGCAAAAGTTTGTGTGTGGGTCAGTTTATTACTCTTTTACGTTTTAACGGCTGCAATTTGGATGAAATTTAAAACAGAGATAGCTTATGAGTACACCCTGAATTAACACATAGGTTTTTTATCCCAGAATTTTTATCACTGCGGAGAAGAAACGCCGCAGGGAACTCCAACAGGAGGTCATATAGACAAAGCGTGCTTTAGATATTGCACGCTGGTACTTTTAGGTTGAGGTCTGTACCCGCAGTGGACTTTCGGTGGTTGATGATAATGACTAAAAGATAAATTTTGGTTAAATATTTCCGTACGCATCCTTCCTTATGATCAATGTCATTCTGTTTATGATAGCATGTTAGAATCATGTCCGTAATTAATTAAGTTTTTAAAGTGTTTTTTCGTACATTTAAAAAGATTAGTCTTGCAATGCAATATAGTATGTCACCGTGACACAGAACAACAAAATTGCATGGTCGTGACTTTGGCTTCTTTTTGTAACATTATGTTAATAAATTGAGTCGTTATAACTGTTGACAATAACAAATGTATTTTGTCCCCGAATTCCCAAACTTTGTGGTCATATACTTAGGCCGTTTTTCAAATAACTTTATTTCAATTTGAAAGTTTGTTTATTTTAGAATATCTAGAATACATATCACTTTCCAGTATTGCATAATAACGATACGGTTTAGGTATATGCTGTTGATTAATTGATTTAATTATAATTACATCTTATTTATTTGTGAGGTTGGGCTTTTTTGTTTTATTTATTACCGCGAAACCGCCTACCAAATTATTTCCTTTAAGTTCTCTTCTTTGTAAAGTTGTCTGGAAGATATCGCTATTTAGCAATAAGACTGCCTGTTGACGGACTTTGTAACATTTTCTTTGTATTTGACTTTCCATGCTGTTATTGTATGGGTGTTCAATAATTCATATTTAATTGTATGATTTTTTCTTATAGACCGTTGTGTATTACAAAAATTTAATATAATAAAACTTAAATAATGACCGTGTGGTTGCCGGGTTAGAATAGTGCCACTCCATGTCTTCCCGTGGATGTCGTAAGAGGCGACTAAGGGAATAAAGGCTTGTAGTACTGTTAGGCGATGGGCTTGCAACCTGTCACTAACACACTGGTAAACATCTTAGCCTGACTATGCAAAATGTGGTTACAGAATTATCAACAAGTTAAGAGTTGTTGGTTTTCTGTTGCTCTGCCTACCCCACTCTGGGAATAAAGGCGTGACGTTATGTATGTATGTAATAAATAACGTTTAATTTCCTTCAAGTTATTAACTTGAACAAACATTAAAAACTGCGATTAATGAGGCCTAATATTGGCACAATTTGTCGTTCGCGAGCCGATAGAGCCATAAATGACATAGCAACTCATCAAATGGGCGTACAATAGGCTATTACACTAGCCCATTGGCCTTGATCAATACACGATGGAAGCGATATAACAAACCTTACCTATATCGTATTGAATTGTTAAACGTTTTTTGGCTATTTACAAATGACTTTACATTTAAAATATCCACAGCTTTAAATGTCATCTTCGGGAAAAAACGGTTTCAAACCGAGCACCGCTCAGTTTTCTGGATACTCGTACTTAAAACATTAGCCGGTCAAGTGCGAGTCAGATTTGTGAGTAGAGTTTTCAGTACCTATTAAAAATACTATATAAAAAACACAAAATCTAAAAGACTTTTTTAGGGATTTGCTGTTGTGAGATCACAAATGGCCTACCTACCATCTGTCGTGTTAAGTTTATTTTCTTTTTCAATGCCATTCGTGTAGTTTTCCTTCTACACCTTTTAGCTCTCGGCAAATAACTTCACCTAATTTTATATTAGTGGGTCGTTCTACTTTTTTTTTTTTTTCTTTATTTACTTTAAAAAAAAAATACAACAAAATTTAACATACAGATCTGCCAAACTGCGTAACAGTTTGTTGGCAGAAAAAAGGAAGTATGTAAGCCCTCCACCTTACAATTATTTAAATTAAATTAGGTATAATAGGTACTTAAATTAAATAAACCCGCTTAGACACGGCGGCTACTAACTAAACCTTGCGGTCACAAACTCACAAGTCACTACCTCGAGCCACCAGGCCACCGAGACCAAGTAATTTCTGTTAGTAGGTATGTAGTTGTTACGAGACAATTCAGATCAGATATCCTTATGAAATCTGTCCAGCAGCACTTTCTTCAACCTTTTCTTATAGACTAGCTTTGACATATTGTCGCATGTCCTAGTGTCCTCTGGCAAGCTATTTATAAGTGTTGGTACAGAGAATTTCCTTGTTCTTTTCCCATAATAATTGTGCACTTTCGGTACAAGCAATTTTCTTTTGCACCATTCCTTCGTTACGCTTCTAGTTTTAAATGAGTGATTTATTGGTTTTTTATAGTCATTACATCTATACTGTTCTAATGCCATGAGTAGTAAGCTTTTACCGACAATACATCGTTATTTTTCAATTTTTTGCGTTTTTCAACTATTGATAATTATGGTTTTAATTTTTTATTTTAAAATACTTTGCGTGAATTTTTATTTGGACATATAATGATTATTTCGGTGGCTATAATGTTTTTTTCTTTTTGGTGGTTTTTCAGATTATGCTGTGTGACAGAGTGGCCGTTTTTAGAGGAGACTAAATTTTGTATTACCACTCTGTCACGCGATTCTATGAAAACAAACTTATAAAAAAAAACTCTGAATAGAGAAAGTGAAAGATTTTTTAGTACTAATAGATGTGTGCGACATGTGGAAAATACGAGTAAACCACCACGAATAATAAGTAATTTAATTTAAAACGGAATAAATTAGCGATCTTCATTTTTGACATTTTATCGGCAAAGTAAACAATTGGCGAACCGTAATTAATGATATGACGAATAGGTGGATGCTTTAATTAAATTAGCGCAATGTGTGATACATTGCTTGTTGAATTAAATAGTAAGAAAAAAAAAACACAACTAATGTTTCTGTTACACAAGTATTTACGTTATTTAGTGTGTATATGATCTATTGTTAAAATATATATAGTGCCACTCCACATCGTCCCGTGGATGTTGTAAGGGGCGACTAAGCGAATAAGGGCGACTAAGGGGTAAATCCTTTTCTTTTTTTTATTATCCAACAATATCTTAAATCTAATATAGGGTAGATAACAGCGAGCAAAAACCGCGTACGGTTTATCTGTCGGTGTTCGGCGCCCGTTCACATCATAATAAAATTATTCTATCTAGGTATCACTAATTGCTAGGTAGATTATTTTGCTTAGCTAAAGGAGACAGGAACATGGTTTTATGATAAATTAACATTTATGTGCATCTTTTAGTAAGCTCTATCCATAATCCATGTTGGCTTTGACATATTATGGTACTTTTGGTATTATTCTTAACTCGGCCCCCATTACTGTCAAGTAAATAAGATCTATCAAAACGTCAAAAAGACAGATGGATTGCCTTCATTTAATTTTTAGCTTTTATCTCATATAAATAAAATAGTTATTACTAAAGTGGTAGAAGTGGGTAACAGTATTCTGAAAACTGCTTTATTTGTATGAATTTAAAGTTGAAAATCTAATGAAGGCAAACTATCTGACAGTGGTAAACTTACTGTAACACATATGCTTTAACCGTGTATAATCTCGGCCCAGGTGAAATGTTATGAATACCACAATGAAACAGAAGAGACGAGGCTAATAATACACCTAAGAGTGTCACTCTCTGCAGCGTAATTGCTTATAACGTCTAATTATTTTCGTTCCTTAGTCAACTCTAAAGTGGATTGCAGTTAGGTTTGTCTCATGCCAAGTCTCATAAATTTAAGCAAGTTAATTATATTTTCCATTGAATGAGTTTTCTAACTTGTTTCTAAGGTAAAATGCGACTACTTTTGACGTCAGTCATAATTAAGACCTAATAATTGCATTATGATTGGATCGTTTCTTACAAAAATCCTTGATCGGTTAACTTAATTAATTACTGTGGGACGTTACATAATAAGGGCCAATATCTCTAGACCCTAGAAAAATATTTGCTTAATAATTTCATCGCTTTCGATTTCTTTGTTAGGTATATATGTATGTATAGATATAGGAAAGAGCTTAAATGTATTTGAATTATTCTATTAACTAGGGATTGAAAAATCAGCTCTAAGAGAAGTACTCATTAATAGATAAAAACTCGTGATTACAATGGCATCCCATTTTCCAAGTTGATTTAGAAGGTCCAGCAGATTTAGATGAAATCTAACTAAGAACCATACTTTTTTGTCGGGAGTTAAAAGAATCGGTGTAATGACCATAACTGAACAGCTCGGTGATAATGGGTTTATTAAACAGGGCCCTGCGTGTGTGCGGAAAGGTGTATTCCAATGTTTTCAGTCAGTCTTATTAGTAGCTGCACACTTTAGTGCTTAAGCACCAGTAAAGTGTGTGTGAAATTAATTTTAACTTTATGCTTCCTGCTATCGAATTTATGAAAGAAAAAAATGATTAATGGGGCATTACATTCAATTTTGGTAAACAAAATCATATCGAGCAAAACTGGTCTTAAAATTGTTTAGGGAGTATTGTTACCAACACTGATGTATGGTAGTGAATAATGGGTACGGCAGAAGAAGATTGAAATCACGATTAATGCTAATGAAATGACAGCTCTGTGAAGTATGTCGATGAACGATTTGGATTGAAAGAAGATGTAGTGACAAAGATCGATAAAGGAATGCTGAGATGGTTGGTCATTTAGAAAGTATAGATGAAAGAAGAGTTACTGAAGAGGCGTCGCGAGCGAAAGTGAGTGGATATCGGTAGGGGATACCCTAGACGCACATATGCGTGAAGGTATGTATGTATGTTTGTATGTTATTGAATTGCACGTAATAGTTTTTTTGAGTTTACAATTGGAACTAACAATATTACAAATTGTGACTATTAATTAGAAGTTACCCATTTTTGAAAAAAAAAAATATACCACTTATTACTTCTTCAACCCTTAATTTGGCAAAAAATAAAAAAGGCGTGAATTCAAACTCTATTTGATTTAGAACCAGCATAAAAAAATACAAAAAGTGATCATTATGTTATGTCAAGTGTATACCGATTGCGTTTAAACCGATTAAATCGAGTTTGACCATTTTGTATGAGTTCAACGTTTATAAAATAAAATTTACAGATGTTTAAAATTAGACAGCGGTAATCCGAATTGGACCCACTATCAAATTAAGGGTTAACGTTTTTTTTCGACTCTGACCACGAGGACAGTCTGAATTACGATGAATTAACAATGATGGAACCAAATCAACGCAAATAAATGAATACTTGAGATACTATATTTCAGTCTGACAGCCTGAAGATAAGATGTGAGCCGTAAGTGCTGAAGACCCAAAGCTTTCCTTCTTCGATAGCCGAAAATTGCGAAGTCATGACCACTAGACCCAAAGCGGACCTATCGTAAATTTCGCTGAACAGACATTTCCCTCTATACGATTTTACCGTAATATGTCTAGATTTTACTGTACTAACATCTGCTATTGAATGGTACTAGTGAACTCAGACTAAGGGTAAAGGAGGGTGTTATTAGATTTGTAATAACTTTCACCAATTAAAGTCAATAATTTATAAGTTTCGTTTTATTAAGATTTTACTTCCATACTTACCCCCTTACTTATGAACGTAAAATAAGCTTGGAATAGTTTATGCCATGCTTTGTCACTTTCTGTCAGATGCAAATGTCACAATTACAGATAAGGACATATAAATAAACCGCCAAGTGCGAGACGGACTCGCACACGAAAGGTTCCGTACCACCGTATAATGTTAGGTAAGGTTTCCTTTTCACTTTCTTCATTTTAATTATTTGTTATTATAGGGGAAAAAGAAATACACATTTCACATTAAAAAAAATCACGAGATAAAGCCCGCTGACAAACAGATAGACAGCCAGATATGTAGATTTTTTTTATTGAATGATTGGAGAAACGTCTTTGATAAATAATTCAAATGCAATGGGTAAAGCTTTTTAATGTAAAATGGTAAAGATTATGTAAAAAATTGAGTTAAAGCTTTACTGTATTCACGGTAGTTTTTAGTTTTTTAAGTCACTTGGGAGTGAGATACAAACTTAAACACAATAAAATTTGCTAGTACGTGGGTAAACTTATTTTGAGTAAAGGGCAATTGAAAGTAGCGCAAAGTGCCTTTCTTTCCAAAACAATATTTAGACAATAGGCATTTCTGAAAAAGTTAATCTGTGTGATGTATTACATCTAAGAAAATTTGTAATTAAAGTCTTTGAAGCTACTTATCAGTCTTTTTATACTGTAAAATAACGTGAACCCCGTGTGGTTGCCGGGTTAGAATAGTACCAATCCGTGTCTCCCTGTGGATGTCGTGAGAGGTGACAAAGGGAATAAAGGCTAGTAGTACTGTTAGGCGAAGGGCTTGCAACCTGTCACTAATAGACTGGTAAAAATCTTAGCCTGACTGTGCATAGTGTGGTTACATAATTATCAACAAGTTTGGAGTTGTTGGTTTTCTGTAGCTCTGTCTACCCCACTCTGGGAATGAAGGCGTGACGTTATGTTATGTATATAAATATCGTGAATTAAAAACGGACAGCATTTCAAAATAAAAGCGGTGTAAACCAAGACTTCGGTGAAGTATAAAATGATTTTAAAGATGAATCGCGAATTTATTCTAACCAGACAAAATAAAGCGTAACAAGATATATACTAAAACCAATGAAACTAAACCACTAAAGCTTTAGTACGGGTCTCCGTCTATCTGAAAATGGGTTTATAGGTATTTGAGGTAGGTGAAGCGATTCAATTATACCACCCATCCCCGTCAATCCTCATCTCATTTCCCGGTATATAAGCCCCTGTCACTCTCCCACCCTCCATCTATCATTATCCAAACAAATTAAACCACTGCTCCATTTTTACGCAAAAGGACAAAGTAACTAATTGACAAACAAAATCAGAGGCGTATAAATAAAAAAAAAACAAAAACAAGGTAATTTCATAAATACAGAAACAATAATTTTCGTGATAAAATCAGAACGCTGTCCTTTGCCGGTTCCGTTAGACCTACTTATAACAGCTGCTGCGTTATATATTAACAGATATTTTCAAATCAGAATTGCGTTATAACTGTAAACCTGCATTTTGCAAGTCTTTATGAGGATTTAAGAGCTAGTGACAGCGAATTTGTGAGATTCCGTGGTTTCCTATGAATTATTTTGGTCATAGCGTCATGTATTATCATCATCATGTGATTTTTGACATCAATATTCATAGTCATTTTGTTATGGTAATGTCACACGAGCATTCACGTCACCTTATGTTTTTTGGAATCTGAGACCCATAGACATTTGAACTCTCAAAACTGCAATCCTAATACCTCAAATTCGTTGCCAACCCTGAGGACTGAGAATGAGAAGAGACAATGCATCTATGCTAATAATTACAGAATTTCTTAAATATCAAACGCGCAGTCAAGGTTAGAGGTTAGGTTAAGTTTGATTTATGAACATCCTGAAAATGTAACAGTTTCTTAAAAAAGTAGACAGATAGATGAATTACCATCTGTATTCATCTCACACATAACAAGGTTTCTTAGGCTAACAATAGGAACATGCAAATATCATTTGTTTATAAATATTGTAAAAAGCTTTACTTGCGAAATAAAATTAACTTCAATTAAAAACATAAATGCCGAAAAAGAGCCATGTGATGGTGAGACGAGAAGGCGCTGACTCAGCATAAACCACAGCACTGGTATTCTGCCAAAACCTTAAGAGTGACGCCAGTTAAAAATAATAATAATATTGTACGTTATGACTTGCGATAATTATGACTTACAACACATTATGATTGGATACGTTTGCATTTTTATTCCATACAATAAGAGAGTGGTCATTCAAGTGTTCTATTCTATAGCTCAAACTAAATACTTTAATAATAGTTAAGTTCATTTCGGTCTGCTGAAAAAAAAACATGTAGAAGACCGCAACATATTCCAATTTCCTGTTAAATATTTACAAAAGCAAATGCAACTGCGGTACAAAAAATGCATTTTTAATCTCAAACCTCTCAATCAAATGCTTACGCTATAGTGCTTGAAAGGAAATTTGCTCTGGGTCTGCTTTGAATCGGGACCGTGTCCCACAGACGAATTGCCTGAAAGGTTTAAACGAGGAAAGAAGAAAGGAATGTAAAGCTTATGGCTGTAGGCGGATTGGAAGACGGAAACGAGAGGATTTAAAAGTTCTGTAATTTTATACAATGTTTATTAATAAAATCTCATAAGCGGATATCATTGTGATAATAAAATAAATTCTAAAGTTTAAATCTTATTTGATTTTGACATTCAATCAGTCAACGAACCTTACGTAATTCGGTAACAACATTTTCTAACCAACATTTTAAATGATTCGTAGAGATCTTTGGGGAAGGAATATGTTATGAACAGCAGTTAACTTTTGGCTTATGATGATAATGATTATTTTAAATTTTCGGAACTAATTACCAAATTTGTTGGATTATATCTCTTTAAATATTCTTGCTTGCATCAAACATTTCCAAGGACAAGAGCGTACGAGTATCCCAAAGCATAGGTTTTACTTATTAAGTGAAACGAGAAAGAGAAACATTTTATTAATAACTACACATCGCTAACTCGTGGCATTTGACGTGACAATGTTTGCATGATTTTATTTTTATGAGTGTCTGAGTCTCAATGTTAGATTTCAAGAATAATTGATATTTAGTGCAAAAACACTTACTGCACTTTATTTCAAGCTCCGGTAAATTTTAAAGTTAATCTTCTAAAGGTGATGTATTAAATGATTCTGTGATACATGTGCTTTTTGGACTTCAAGTGCTTGTTCATATTATCATGCATGCATGGGTGCATTTTACCTTGTCACCTTGTAGTAGGAATTCTGAATGCTCTCTTATGATTTCCTCTATTATTTGGAAAAAATATATGTTTCGCGTCACGTCTCGTAATAATGATTACGAGTAAATGAATGACATTGACATTGATGTTTTTAAACCAGTGATCACACCTACTTTGTCATAATGTGGGTAATATTAATTTGTTGTTTTATCTTATCTGAAAAGACACTTAGAAAACTTGTCTCATCACTATCTGTCAAGTGCTACCTAAATGCCACGAGTTAGCGATGTGTATTAATAACCCACATCCACCAACATATAAGAACATAAGATAAGACTGGACCTAATAATGAAATTTGTGGAATGTGACACCAATAAGAAACAAGTGCAAATGAAGTGTATTTTTTTAAATAAATATAATTTTTCTTCTCTTCTAATTCGAGTTCTACATTTTTTTTTACAATTGTATCCATTTAACCATTATACGTCCTAAAATTAAAGAAGAGAAAGAAATCGATTGACAACTACACAAAATCACGAGGTACACAATGTTGTCTCAATACTTCATGGAATACACAGAACATACAGACAATAATTAATGGAAAATGGAATCCTAGTAGCAGCTGAAAAAATAATGTAAACGTTTCTTGTCACAAGTGTAAACGGGTGCTGTTTGGCGGAAAATTCGGCGTAGATACGATGCATTCAGACAGTCTTGTGCGGGAAACTGAGCAGGCGTGACGCGCTGCTCGCTCTCAGCGCATCGAGAAAAAGTTAACTTTGTGACCTGTTTATTAAAACGATGTTGTGTAGTTTCTGACTGTGTGTGATTTAAGGGTGTTTTTTTGTTATTTGGTGAAGAAACGATTTTTGAACTTTTACCATTGTTGGAATAAGAGAAAGGTAAGGAACATTCTTAATGTATTTTAAATATAACTGTTCTAGTTCAGATAATTATATTTTAAATAATTCCAATGGAGTAATGAAAAATATATTATTTTTGGTTACGGTGTTAAAAATATATTTACAACATTCCGGCATTTGCAAATAATAAGGTGACACAAAATATTATTTCAATATTTACTCCTGAACTCTGTGACCTAATTGAGTAATCAATTACTTATTCAAATTAATGGTATTGACAACGAAGCCTTAATATAAATGTAATTAATTTTGAAATCTTAAATTTCGTATTAACTTTCAGTGAAATATTAGAGGCTTAGTTAGTTTCTGTAACTATCATTAGTCTCGAAAGCTCGTTCAATTTAATAAAGTACAGTAAATACTTTACATGCCAATATTTCATGCCTTTTTGGGGTTCCGTAGTCAAACTAGGAACCCTTGAAATTGCTTAACTTATCCAATTTGTTCGTTTTTAAGTCACAGTATTTTTCAGAGATTATTTAGGTTTCAATTCATTATAAAAGTCGTGGTTTATGACAAGCATTAATATTGATATACGTTAATTTTAAAAACAAGAGGCTTGGAAAAAATAAAGGTTATAAAAATATTTTACGTATAGAAAAAGACGAAGACTTTATGTAACTGGGCGATTTCCAAAAAAAGTACCTAATAGTCAAGGACAAATGAACTACGGTAATTTTTCCATTACGTCACGAAAATTAACTATTACCGCTTTAAGAGAAATAGTGGCATCTCAAACAAAACTCCTGTGGAGACTTCAACTATATTACTAACAGGTGAGGTTTGAATCTTCTATGCTGATTTAATTTGAAATACCGCATGTTGGCTTAGTAAGGCCTCTCTTAATGGAAAAAATACCGTTGTTAATTTTTGTCCTTAACTATAGGTACTTTTTTTGGAAAACGCCCAACTACCTAATTCAATTTGCTTAATAGTTTCGGAAAAAAGCGCCTATTCTAAAACTATTTTCTTTTAAAGTGGCCAAAATGGTTTTTTGATATGTGCTTGGAAAATATAAAACCCAGTTTTGATACAATAGTCGACTGATAAAGAAAATGGAGCTACAGCTTCACGGGCGACGTTTCTGTGTTAGGATAAAGGTGAATTTACCATGTTTTTTTAAGCTTAACTTAACTGCAAAACTTCATGTCTGATGACGACATTAATGTAGACACGGGGAGAAGTACATTTCCCAAGGTAGATGTTTTTTTTAAACTTTTAATCGTCATTGTTCAAACAAGAACCTGATTATGATAATGAGAATCAGAAATTTAAAATGTACTCGTAGCTTTTAAATCATACTTATACTTAGTAGCATTAATTATTAATTAGCACAAATGTCGCATTAGGATACCCGCCACTTTTAATTAGTTGAGGTAGAAAGTGACGGCGTGACTCAACGAGACATTGATTTTAAAGATTGTTTTTTGCAACCAAACAATAGTGTTTATAAAGTAATACAGAGCTTTAAGAACATTATATAAAAAGTGTTTTCATTGTACATTCAACAAAAAACGTAATGTATAACTACGACGTGGACAGCAACATTGATTTTCGTTTACGTTATCTTTGGTGTTTCCGACATTATTTTTATCAAGATTTCGTTTGATTTTACGGGCAGGTAAATATTTTCAACCTTTTGATTATTTCGTTACAATGTCATAATTATCACGTTGTTGAACAGCAGGTCCTTTAAAAATGTAATAACATGTAAGAGTCAAATAAATGATATCGTCTAGTTATATTAAAATAGTTAAAAGTATTATTAAACGATTGGAAATCCACTCTTTTCCCGAGTTTTTTGAATCGTTGCCCTAGTAAAAGTAACAATTAAAACTTGTTTCAAAAATTTGGGTCAGATATTATAATCGGTAACGCATTTTAGCCATTGGTTAGTTTGCCCTTAGTTAAATTTTCATCGGTGAAAAGTTTTGGATTTATTTTTAACATAAACCTTGACATGTAAAGTAAGTAAAATGTACTTATAGCAGCATTTGATTATAGAATCAAAGACACTTTGAGATTGTTTATTGCATAATCCGACCTTATTAACCGGACCACTTCCATCAGATATCCCCGAGGCAATTAGGGACTTCTTGGGTTGCCGAAAACTCGATTTGAGAGATCACTTCACTTCAAGGTTAAGGCTCTCATATATTACGTCGCGTGAGCTCTCTAGACCTAGTACTTAATGCGTATAGTCGTATGACATGTTATTACGGCAGCGTTCTATGACATGAATAAGTTTTACTGTTAGGGCCTGTTTCACAATCGACAAGTAAATTTATCTGTCACATAAAGATGTCTCTCTCCTTGTCTATTTTCAAGTGTCAGAAAGAGAAAGGGCTAAGTTTATCTGTCAAATAAGCTTTACTTGTCGATTGTGAAACAGGCGGTTAGAATAATTCCCACTGGCTTTTTTAATATTTTTGATTATGTTTTTTCGTTTTGTGACTATTTGATGATAACTCAAATATTGTAATAAATAATAACTTGACACGTAATATTTTATATTATAAATAAAAGAGTACATAGGTACTCTTTTATTTATAATATAAAATGTGTCAAAATTCGTATGTTAGAAATGCATTTTGTTTTAAAGCCATTTAACTTTTTAAAGTGGAGAAATTTAGAATAAAATGCATTTATATCTTGTAAATTTTCAGACAAATGAAACAATGGGAACGAAAATTCGTCCCTGTGACCCGTTTTATACCCTTGTAAATACATATGTAAATTTTCCAAAACTTTATGTACAGTCGACTACAAAGATATGTGTCCACTTTTTCACCTTACTGCTTTGTAATAAAGTTCAATGGATACATATCTTTGTTGTCGACTGTACATCTCCGGGTGGTTAACTAGTTGATCAGTCGAGGCGTCAAACCGTGAAAATGGAATAAACAAACAGAAACCCTTTCGTATTTAAAATTTGAAGCAAGTACCATCTAAAATTTATTCATTTAAACTTCCAAATTATGGACGCAGCTTTTGTGTTTTCTATACTACTAAATCTATTGACGACTAACCCAAATAAATTAATGAACAAATAATTATCTCGGGATAATCTCCCACAAATTTCCCAAACTAAGCTCTAGGCTTGTTATATATAAGTAAATATAATTATCATGATTGTTTGTTTTTGTGTACCTACTTGTTTTGTGAACTAAATGGATTGATAGATTTGGAAATGAACGGTTTTCTCTTTATCCATACAATGTCAGAGGATTTATTTCAATGAAAAAGTACAAATAGCGGGTCTAATGATAATATTGTTGATTACATATTATTTCTTAAAACGCGGGATTTACAATTCTATGAATTTTAATGAAGTGTAAAGACTTTTCTCCTTAAACTTCTTTTGAGTCAGATGCTGACAATTTCTGTAGGTACTCTACAGGCAGTCGGCTTTTCAATGCTTATACACTTACCCCCAGGGGCCCTAGCCAAGATGCAAACGCTCCTAACGTTTTTCAATGAATCGTTTTTGAATGACTTTCTCGTGCGTTTCAATAAACCACGTGGTCAACTGTCATCCCATACATTTTGAGCGATAGAAAAGAAAAACGTTAGGAGCGTTTGCATCTTGGCCCCTGATTCAAGAACGCATAGAAAAGCTATTTTACTTTCGTTTCTTACTGCCAGATTTGAATATCACAATCACAGATATGATAAATCATATGTTAAGAACTTTTTAGCTATTGCGCGTTCATGAAAAAGAAAGTGACAATTTAGCCTCAAATACTTGTCAAAGAAGACTAGCATTTGCCTGTGACTCGTTTATCAGTATTGTCTTAGGAAATGTATGGTTTTCCGGGATAAAAGTACCCCATGTCTGTTGTCAGGCTATATACTATTACTGTATTCAATTTCACATCGATCGACGTACGCATTGACGCGTCATAACAAAACAAACAAAGACATACACTTTCAAATTTGTTGTTAGCAAGATAATTTTAGTTTTCTTTAGAATGATGATACTGTTGACCCAAAGAAGGTGGCTAACTGCATAGTGATAAGCATTTTAAATCTTATATGGTTACCGATAGAGTATATAAGGCTTCGACTATTACATTACAGTTAGCTTCTTTCGAATTACTGCAAAATAGATTAGTGCACTAACATACAAACTCTATTTGCGAATAGAAACGGCTCCATTTCATTTGGAAGTTACCTACAATGGCAAATAATGCATTAATTGCTTCGGGGCTTGGCTAGACCTATCCATCAATCAGATTTTCAAAGAGAGACTACGTTCAGGTTATTGACTGACTCATGCCAATAGTCATCGGGACCAATACAAAATCCAAAGCGAGTCCTATAGCTACGGTAGGCCAAGTAGCAGTAGACTTGAGCACTTTGTCAATTTAACATCATGTTTCAACTGTAAAACTTATCTATCTAAGGCGTTAAAACGACACAGTACTGGAGAGTGCAGCTACTTATAACCAACTGTACATTATCCTATATAAAAATAAACAAGGGGGCAGAGGGTGTGAACATGATTAGTACAAGATTGGGAAGTAATATGATTAGAAGCGTATACGTTGTATTAGATGGGAACGGCTTAACATCTAGAATAATGTGTATGGGCGGGCTCATGCAATGTCGAGTCGGCTTTCGGGAGATTTTTCGGTCTAATCCTTGATGTTATGATGTATGACTAATGCTATGTATACCAGTGCTATGAAATGGAGGAATAACTGTTTACGCGAAATAACTGACGTATAATTTTTTCATAAGATATGAAGCTATAAAAAGCGGCCAAGTGCGAGTCGGACTCGCCCATGAAGGATTCCGTAGCAGCAAGTAACATAATATAAAAGTTCGTTGTACAGTCAAGTTCAAAAGTATGTATACACTTTAGTACCTTGTCACTTTAATCGCTTGGATAATTTCATATGGCAGTTTAAACATGACGTTAAATAGACAAGGTACTAAAGTGTATACATACTTTTGAACTTGACTGTAGCTTTGATCAATGTTTTTATGACGTATTAAAAAAAACTACTTACTATATCTCGTTCAAACCAATTTTCGGTGGAATTTTGCATGGTAATGTACATCATATATTTTTTTTAGTTCTATCATTCTCTTATTTTAGAAGTTACAGGGGGGGACACACACACATTTCAACACTTTGGAAGTGTCTCTCGCGCAAACTGTTCAGTTTAAAAAAAATATGCTAGTAACCTCAATATTATTTTTGAAGACCTATCCATAGATACCCCACACGTATGGGTTTGATGAAAAACAAATTTTGAGTTTCAGTTCTAAGTATGGGGAACCCCCCAAATTTATGTTTTTTTTTCTATTTTTGTGTGAAATTCTTAATGCGGTTCATAGAATACATCTACTTACCAAGTTTCAACAGCCCATACCCATACCCATAGTATAAGCCTAGAGCTTATTTTTGGACTAGGTCAATTTTTGTGACATTGTCCTGTGATAATATTATTATTATTATTATACTTACGTTGGCATATGCAATAGACGAAATATAGTCCCGATCCTAAGTCAAAAATTATCCCGTGGCAGCGTGCTCGGCCCACTGGTTGTTGGTATTTTTGTAGCTCTGCCTACCCCACCCTGGGCATGAAGGTGTTAGGTTATGAATTTATGTATTATAACACTAAATAATGATGATAATTTATAATGTGGGTCATTTTAAGAAGTGTACACTAAGTGAAAATATTTTATTTTTTAATAATCTGCTTTATTTATGAATTTGTATGCATATTTTACAATGATAAGACCTTTTCCGCTCATTATTTAAAGAACTTGACAGACAAAGCACGTGCTTATTAACATCTGCATACGTAATCGATTGTTCACGAGTGACGCTTTCGTAGCGACTGGATGTGCCTTTACATTATTTCGATATGAATTTTAAATGTTTATTCATGATTTTAGAATTTTGTTTGTTAAAGAGGATCCCAGCTTGTTAAACAAATTTATGAAAACGTAATTTAAATGACAAAATGTTAGTTTAATACGATTTTTTAGGCACATTAATTAAAATAATATATTACGACAGTATTACTTTTAAACAGCTTTGTTATTCGATACTTTTAAAATAATTTACCTTTGAAAAGTTCATGGAAGTACATTTTTTTTTGGTTAAAATACAAAATTTAGGTAATGCTAACGGTTACTAAATTATTAATTTAATAACCCCCCAATTTTATATACACACATCAAGATGAGAGTTAATTACGTGAAACAGATACGATCGATTCACTCTATTATAAAAGCACATTTTATTTTAGTCTGCCTATAAACCGACGCAATAACTACGCTAATAGTACCAAACGGGCGTAGATTGTATCTCTCATCTATTTTATGTAACAAATTTAAATGATAGCAGAAGATAAATGGCTCATTATATACCTGTTACTAAAAGGCATTTCGCATTAAACTAACGATGTTCATGATTTATAGGTAGGTATAGATGATAATACTGTAGTTTAAAATGTCATAATTCTTTTAACATTCCGTCCAAGAACTTTTTAATTAAAAACGTGGTGAAACGTCAAAGAGTGGAATTTTGTCATTGCAAGATATATTAAGTGCTGGTAATACTAGCAATTAATGAATTCTTCGCAGTACTGTCCGACGCGCCAGCAATCTTCACAATGCAAAAAAAAACTCGTTCGTTTACTCGTCAACATTGACAACAGAAACAGTTGTAGGTCACATTTTCAGGAACTTACTCTGCATACATTACCATGCATATATATTTTAGAGATTTGCAAGCTCGAACGTAAATACTCCGAATACTAAAACGCAAAGTCTTACCCACAACTCATTTTCTAAGACACAGAGGCAGACTTATACTCCCACCATCGAACCCCAAACTTTATTCAAACGGAACTTATGCAATGTCCATAAAAATCTATAATAAACTTCCAAATAAAATAAAATATAAAAAGTTGGCAAGAGCATGTCGGACCATGCTCAGTTCAAAGTTCCGAAGCCGTTAATTACAACAAACATAAACACCAACAAGTAATAACTAAATTTTCTATTTAAAGTCAATTGGTGCCGTCTTAGATGATTTTAGTAGGTATAAACACTTTAATCGCCTGTATCTCAAGAAACAATGATGTCTACTTAGTCGTGATAGTTTTCCTTGTAAATTCTTTATATGCGCTTTCATTCTAGTTTTTTTCAGGTTTTTTAGTATTTGTAGTTTTGACTGTAGAGAGGAGAGGGGACACTTGAGTCTAACAAAAATTTGCGCTTTAAAGCTTAATATTTCATAAACGGATCACTATATCGAAAAACTGTGTTGAACTATAAGGGTTCTTAGTTTGACTACGGAACCCTAAAAACCAACCTAGAGTGTACTAAAACGACCTTGAATACGAAGACATTTATTTGGATAAGGATTCATAATAATCAAGGAACGAATAACGTGTTCTTTTTTCTACTAGTGTTTTTATTAACTTTTCAACCTACTGGAGGAAGATTTATTTTTTTTACCGCTTTGGTCACATTATTTCAAGTTATCCTTATTTTTTTTAAGTTAAAATAAGCCTATTTTATTATATGATAGTATGACAGAAATTAAAATACAATCATGCAAATATTTATTTACTGCACACCCTATTTGACTTAAACTCAAAATTCAAAATCCAAATCAACAGTACGTAGATGTTAAAGCCACCGTTATAATCCAATCTGTCCATCGATCCACTTAGTCTGTATGTACGCACTATCGGGTATTAGTAGGCCACTCTCCTCTCCAGCCTCTCTCACTATCCTGCACTAATCGCATCCATTGTACCCTTCCCATCCATCGGGCAGATGTTCCGCCTACGGATCTGAATTTAATTTGGTATCCATCATGACATGTATTTGCAGCCAAATATTCGTAAATCTATTCTCCTATTGTTTACTACCAGGTTCCCGTTTTTCGAAACTCACTAGATTAATATTATTAGTCTTTGCGGTACATTTTACCAGTAGACTTGTAGAAAACTGTATTGATTGAACTAATATTATAAGTCTGGTGAGCTTCGAGAAACGGGCCCCAGTAATGAGCAGTTTCTACTTTTACAACATATATATTTTATATTAGTGACAGTGTACTGGCCATATTAAACCGTAGAACTTGTAACTGTTGGTATAATCGTGTTCTTGAGTACAGTTGAGGACTTTGATATATTGTAAACACTTTTGCACCTTATTTGAATGGATGAAGGACGACACGTTAGCCTAGTTGGGAGTGACCCTACCTCCGAAGGCAACGGTCCTGGGTTCAAATCCTGGTAAGGGCAGATATTTGTGTGATGAGCGCGAGTATTCGTTTCTGAGTCTTGTATGTTTTCTATATATTTAAGTATGTTTATCGTTGTCTAGTACCTATAGTACAAGTCTAGAGCCTAGTTTGGGGCTAGGTAATTTGTGTGAGATTGTCCCCTGGTATTTATTTATTTAGGTGCAAAGGTGGTGGATTAAAAATAAAAGAATCTAGTGAGACGATTTGGATAAATTCAAACCAGACTGGGAAGGATTACTCAAAAGGTGACTAGGGAAATGAGGGAGAAACCTTTGCCCAGCGGTGGAACATTAGATAGGCTATTTAGATAGATAAATGAAGGTGCAAACGTGTATACATTATCTTTGTAAAGTATAAAAAAATAACTAGCTAGCTATACTATTATGTTAATGGCATTTCATCTTACAACGCAATATCAGAATCTGATAAAGCAAATGCAATCCAGAGATATAAATTACCACACGCCTTAAATATCACTTACCATCAGTTACCCAGGATCCCTATTCTACCAGGTAAAATAATATCGCTTTTGACATGTTATGGTATTATTTGGATCCCGTGTGGTTGCCGGGTTAGAATGGTGCCACTCCATGTCTTCCCGTGGATGTCATACGTGGCGACTAAGGGAATAAAGGGCTTGTAGTACTATTAGGCGATGGGCTTGCAACCTGTCACTAATCCCTGACACTAGCAAACTTCTTGACCTGATTGTGCAAAATGTGGTAACAGAATTATAAGCAAGTCTTTTTAGAGTTGTTTGGTATTTATGTAGCTCTGACTACCCTACTCTGGGAATAAAAGCGTAATGTTATGTACCTATGTATGGTATTATACCTGTTGCTGTCTCGTCCTCGATAATGTAGTAATTAACTGAGTAGTACATTTCCTGGTTACTTGAGGGCGTCACATATGTTTAAATTTAGCAGAAAAAAAAGAGTTCCCGAACGGTTCCGACTGTAGCGCGCTCTGTTGTCATCTGTGATCGTCATCACATTATTCGCTGAAAATGTCTCATTTAACGAATCATTTTAAAGGTGTTGACATTTATTCCAACTAGCAATCGGGAGGTTGGGACTCACCATCTTCGGACGAGACAACAACACGAATAATCTCAATCGATCGGCGCTTACAGGTAAGCTGGTTTGATTGATCAATTATATTTCACTCAGCCAACATTACTGTCTAGTAAATAAGAGGTTTGGACGTTGACGATGCTATAATATGCCAAAGGCAATGTGATTTTATCAAGAAAAATAGGACTACAGTGTACTCGTTGGCATTTCTCTTTCAAAGAGTAAACCTTCCCTCTACTTTTACTGCACCGATACTTAGCGCCATTAATTACGTAACTGAAATTGAATTAACTTCACCGTGCTTCAGGCATAACGAGTAAATAAGGCTTATAGCTGCTTATAGGTAGGCTACTTATAAGGCTTATTGGTTCCAGTATCGTTAACTTGTATCACGTACGCGATAAACGGCTTTAAGCCCTATTATTAACTCACCGATTTAAAAGAGTCACGTTAAATATGAAAAACACTAAAAACTTGTATTTTTTAAATAGTGTCTTAAAATACAAAATAACCTACTCAAAACTTGTCAATTTTAAATGGAAAAACTGCTTAAACCTTTCAATTTCCAGCCAGAAACAAGCCTATCAAAAAGTAAAGTTTTTAAAACCCGACTGCTTGTTTTGATAATGTCGTCTAAATAATTATTATGTTAGTTAGCCTTTATATATATTTTGTGCCGCTTAATTTTTTGTTTTTATTTAAGTACCCAGTGACACATGAAATTGGCCTATCTATACAGCCTCTACGAAGGAACATAGAGTCGAACATACACATAGGTCAAACACAACCCTCTTATGAGATTTGCCGCAGGATAAAGCTTAGATTTGTTAGGTTTTGACAGCTGATAAAACTGCCTCTGAAATACAATACAGGCGTTTTTTTTTTTTAGTGTTGAGCTTGTACTTGTATGGTATCCCTACGTAACTTTTATGACATATGGCATCATCGAGCTAGTCTGATGATGGAGTCGGGAGGTATTCAGGTATTTAGACTCATTAGGTTGGCCGTGATAAGCTGTGAATGACTTTGCAAAAAAATACGGTCGTCATCAAAAACTTGTCCAAAAATAAATTTTCGACAGACACTTTTTTCCTAATCGCTCATAGGAAGAAAAGGAGATTCTATAATTTCATCTTTGTATTTTAACATTTCAATTTATCGTACTGTTTCTATTTTTATCGGTGTGGTTGCCAGGTTAGAGTTGTACCTCCATGTCTTCCCGTGGATGTCGTAAGGGAATAAGAGCTTAAAGTACTATTAGGCGATGGGCTTGCAAACTGGCACTAATACACTTGTAAATATCTTAACCTGATTGTGCAAAATGTGGTTATAGAACTATCAACAAATCTTTTTGAGTTAGGTAAGGACCAAACAGTTGGCCACGCTAACTCATGCAATTAAATTTTCTATGAGTCTTTTATGTTAATTTGAACCTTATTCTTGAAGGAATACTATTGTTATTCATATGACATCTTTTGTTGTTTATGGTATTTATTTTGCACAGGTAATTAGCGGTTGGGTTTACAAAGGATAACAATGCCATTGTTCGGGCAGTTAAGCTCTCAAGTGGGAATCGTGATTTTAAATAGTTCCTACTATAACTATCACCCAGTTGTTAGCATTTCTGTAGCTTTGCCTACCCCACTTTGGGAATAAAGGCGTGATGTTATGTACGTTTGTTTCTATATTTAGGACAGTAAAGTAATTTAATACATTTTTACGAGCCGAATGTTATGTATTTAAGTTATTTATGTAAGTTTGTTTTACGTTGTAGTCCCCATAGCTTAAACTTAGTTGCTGTCAAATAACAACAAAGAAAAATGATTGTAAACTGGTCTGGGAGGTTATTATAACATGACTATGTAGTTTGGTCTTCGCTTAGAGAAACGGACAGAGTTATATAACTGTTATAGCTCTGTCTATTTCTCTGAGCGTAAACAGAACTGCATAGTTCTGTCATAATAACCCCCCAGGCCCGAAGTAACGTTATTTTTCTACAGAGGAATTTCCACTGTCATAATTCAAATGGTATTGTAACTATAAAAAGTTAATTAAATAATGTAAAGCCGGCGCCACATTTGCTGGAGTCAGCAAACATTTGGCGTCTCTGGCTCTAACAAAAAGACAGAAACAACACGAATATTCGGCAAATCCGGAATATGTGGTGCCGGCATTAGGAATTTGTATTGACGATCTGGTCGCAATATATCATTACGTAACAACGTCCTCGCTTGTCACATGCCCTTAAGTTGTGTAACAAATAACAACCCTCAGGGATAACCCTATGACTAATTATGATCCCAACAGCTCAGCGGGAAAATCGGCCTTAGAATAAAATTTAATTAACGATGTTGATCTTGTTATGTTCTTCTTTGAATATGAGTAGCCCATCCCCATAATTCCTTATTAACACAGTTAATTATTTCAGTAAAATACACTCTTTTATTGTAGGTATTACATAAATACAATCGAAAACATTACATATTTATTAAATAAAAATAGTTACTCGACAGCCTGCAAAAAGCACGAAAAAAAGGATCGTTACATAAAAAAGTGTATAAGAATAACAGAAAAACACATACACACACCCACACACACACGAGCACAAACTTTCAAAATTGTCCCAGCCAAAATAAAACCTAAATACTGCCCTGCTAACATAAAAGGCAGTATCTCAGACAAAACTCCTGTAACAAATATAACCTTATTACGAACGGCTTAGGATTGAATATGCTTTGGCCATTGAATCAAACTACATTTTGGCTTAGGAGGGTAGAATAATCGTAAGCGTTAAAGTAAACTTTTGTAAACTTATGTAAATTCATTATATCTTCGTTATGAATTCGTTGTAAATCCATCAGGATCAGGAAGTAATGCTGAACCCACGTTTACCGATATTTAGTAATAATTAAATTAATTTCAGCTTCGAGTGGGAACGTATTTGTAACGTGATAAGTGGCTGAGGGTAGTACCTTGGTAGTTATCGAGAAGTGGTTTACCCTTTGATTTCCTAACGTTAGAGAGTTGGCACACGGCAAGTTCTTGTAGTTGATGGATTCGCGCGTAACGTAATCGATAAGTTAGCAATGATGTCGATATACAGTCGTCGCTAATTGTTTTTAGACATGCAACGACTGAAGTGATACTATAGCGATGCCAACGTAACAAAGTATCGATTCAAACGTAATTGATACAAATTAATATGTAGGAATTAAAATTGATATTAAGTTAAATTGATACAAACTCCTATCAATCGTTGATGTCGCTATCAGGGACCGACCCGCTATGGGATAGCGGGTTTTGAATGGTTTTTTTTTTACAAGGTTTTACTTAGAAAAGCCGTTCGATATGCTTTTTGAAGCGCCTTTTATAAGGATTACCTGTGCTTTAGCTATTAAGGTTTTCCTTATAGTGAATGGTTAGTTTAACAAATAACCGTCATATATTTCGTTCCAAGTGGTTATTGTTTTAGTGGGTATTCTATTGAGAGGTTAGTCTTTCAAAGGCTTTTATCGGTGAATGGGTGGGAGGGTACCTGGTCGCTATGCAGTCTACCAAGACACCAAAGCTTAAGCATTTTAAATTTTATATGGTTATCAATAGAGTATGGAATGCTTTGAATACTACATTGCAATTAGCCGCCTTCTTTCGTAGAGTAGCGCATTTATAAAATGTACCTGTGTAACCGGCCTAAGGCAAATGGATGCAATTTAAAGAATATAGAAAAGTAGTTTTGGCCAAAATTTAGAACTTGCATATTTCTTCCTTTAATTAAAACTATCTATTTCGAGTACTTTTCCCAATGTTCAAGCTTTATTCACTAAATTAGTTAAGCGGTTTAACCATGATAATCTTTAGCGTAAGTACATGGTTTAAAGAAAACAAGACCTTCTAAAGTGTATATATTCTTGTAAGATCCCATTTTTATCCTGTAACAGCAGCATTGAGAGTTCAATAACTGACAAATACCCGGGTCGGTGATAACAATTTCTATTTAAGTTTACAATGTCGTTACGGAAACGGGGTGATACGGAGTTCGTTGCAGAAGCAAAATGCTTTATGAAGTTGATATGATGGTGTAAACAACAAACAATTTATTTATTTAGTTATACGTACAAAAAACAGTTGTAAGCTGTGGATTTAAGGCCTGAAAAGCATTGTCTGGTAGTCAACCAATGAACCAATCAAATTAATAAATAAAGGTGTACAACGATAATGATAAGCGAGAAAAAACTAAGAGAGATACTGTCGCTAGTCGTTTATCTCCACCCACGTAACCACATATTCGTTAAAATGGCAGTATGTCGCGATGCAGTTGCGCGATGAAAAAACGCGCGACTGTATCGATACAAAAAAACGTCAAGAACGGAGTAATTGAGATAAATATGTTTATAAATTAATAATTTATACATAATTTATTACAAGTAAGTAAGTTGCTTATCCTTGGAAGAAATACCATATGAGATAAATTCACCTATGTTTATTATCTATATTGATTCAAACAAGTCTTCTAATTGTTTGCGTGCTATTAAAAGTTTATATTCAAGTGCGAATTACTATAACAGCATTCCTTTTGCTAAAGAAAGCGTTTAATGTTTTTGAGTCATCACTAATATTTTCTTAAGACGGTTTAACACAAACCATAATTATTATTATGCTAAGGATTACTGATACCGTATTGTAAATATAATGAGTAAATGTATTCTACAGTAACAAGCAATGCTTACTTTACATTGTAAAGAATATCAGTAGGTACTAAAGCTGTAATGTACTCGTAACCCAGTTATTATGCTAGTACCTACTAGTAATTAAGTCGTTTTGAAATCCCTGGTTTTGTCCTTATTTAGCATATGTGGTTATTTTCGCAGGATTCTAAAAATATACACAATTATTCATGAAATATAATTAAAGAGGTTCACTGTTAACGAGACTAAATATTTTCAACCGAAAAAATACATTACAAAGTAATTCAGTTATTAATCATATTAATTTAAGATTAGCCCAAATATAATCTGTACAAATGTAGGGTCAATAAAAATAAACTAATAATAATGACTAAAAGACAACAACACTCCGTGATCTCTACGTCAAAGACCATGGGTAGAAAACGTGCATGAAAATCAGAAAATTTGTGTTTTTATTGATAAGATTTAGGAGAAAATGTAAAAAAAGCATATAAAAAGCAATACACTAAGTCTTGACCTGTTTATTAAGATTTTATATCGTGTCAAAACTTGTTTAAATTTGAAAACTTCTTTTAACGTTTTTTTCGCCATCCTCATTTTTATACGTAATATTTTAACTTAACGATATTGGCTTAAACATAGTAATTTACGGAATAAATGCAAATATCTTATAAGATCCTTATATTATTTTAGACATGGAACAACAGCTGTAACGTTATTCCTGTCGTCGATTTGATATAGTGTTCATGCAGAGGGTCTAAACTATGACATTTTAAAGCTGCAAATCTTATGAAAAAAATACACAACAATTATTTTGCGTATACAGTTACTCTTCTCTTTCATAGCTCTTTCCAGAGAGCGTATGTTTTTTTATGCATGTTCCCTATTAGAATAATTAACTGAACTACAAGTCGTAGCAAACGTGAACAGACTGGACCCCACAAACAGCACCCGTACACGACTATGACGCGTATCTGAACCGTCGCCTGTCTCAACCAAGGCAAGTGTTCGAGAAAGTGGCGACCCGATCAACGTTGCCGCCAGCAAAGACCTTTGAGCAAGCATGAAATGCTCATGCTCCCGGCGAACATAAAATTAATATTGTGTGAAACAGCTGCCCGGCGAAAAACATCACAGTTAGTTCCAATTTAAAAACGTCTTGTACGTGGGCGTTTTCCAAAAAAAGTGTACATCGTTAGCGACCAAGTTAAGAAAATTTAACTTTTTCCATTTCGTCACGAAAATTAGCCATACATTTAGATACATTAAAGTTTTCTTAGTTTTGTCTTTAACGATGTACACTTTTTTTGGAAAACACATACTCGGAACTAATAAATATAAAATTAAAATTAAAATTTACACAGTTATTTATTTTTATTGAGATACTAATATCATAAATAACCTAGGTTTCAGAAATTACCTTACTAAGGTGTAAAAAATAGCCTAGACACTTCTTAATACATGTTTGTCACCAATGAATTCATTTACATTATGCCCTACCCAGCAAGCAGCGCTTGATGTGAGACTTAAAGTTATGAAATGGCGTATTAACGATATCTTTATAAAAATTTTGACAGTTCCCCGCAAACAAATTGTTTACCTAACCTGTGACCTGGAAAAGTGAGTTTATTCCTATTTCAAGTATTTAAATTGTCAACTTCACGGTTTTTCCTAAACTCGGTTTGTGCTAGCGTAAGTACATACGTACAGTACCCCAACGAAAATGTTAAGCATTTTTAGTGCCTTGTCATAATAAACTTCAACCACAATGACAAGGTTATAAGTATGCCCAACATTTTTACTAGGTGACTGTACATACATAGTTAGGTCGTATAATGCCTAGTCGAGATGCATAACGCTAAGTTAGCGATTTTCGATAGTCGAATAAATGTGTAGCAGGGTCATTCTACTTTTTAGCGCATAATAATCATTGGTGAAATTAAAGGCATTTTTAGACATTTTTTTCACGTAAATTTGAATTATATTGAAACTGGAACAACTTAATTTAAGGCGACGGGGCGGGCAATTGACCTTGCTCATTCGGGCAGACGAGTAAAATTTTAATTCGCGCGCCATCTAACGAGTAAGCTCTGCGATCGACCACATATTGCTATTTGTCCAAGAGTCAGGCATGGATTTACTGTTAGATGGCGCTTCATTAGGCCGAGCAATATAATAAATTTGCGTTTTTCTATATACTATCTCAAATTCAGGAACGAATGTCAAAAATAGCTTTTTATCAAATAAGTAAATACATAAATAGTATTTTTTAACACGTAAAGATTGTTTCTTGAATAGCTGGCATGAATATTAGATCAAAGAAAAATTTGGTCTACTAGGATTGTGCGAGTGCTATCTTTTAGACAGTTTATATCTCGAACCAAAAATTTAGTTATGTACATACTTTCATTCCCTCTTTTCATGGTTTCGTGCCAGCTCTTTTAAAACGACCTCTACGTGATTACTATCTACTACAGTAGAATTATGTTGAGTTTACCACTGACAGATGGATTGCCTTCATATTAATCTCATACAAATAAAATACTTATTACTAAATCGGTAGACGTGGGTATTGAAAATTGAAAATTAAATTAAGGCAAACTCTCTGTCAATGGTAAACTTACAGGGCCTCCATTCTACTGCGTTATAACGATATCGCGTTTGACGTGTTTTAGAATAGTTTATGTCACAGTCGCCATTATTGTAAATGACAAAAAAGTTATCACAACGTTGACAATACGGAAACAGGTCAAAAACGATATCGTTATTACCGTGTAGAATCGCAGCCCTGTAATCGTACTACTAGTCTGTTACGATACAGACGCAATGAGCGAGCTAGAAAAAACAAGATGTGCTAGCCATACCCGACAAGGCTGAGATTCTACACGGTAATGTCGTCATTACCGTGTATCTAATTTTACTTGGTTCCGTATTGTGAACGTTTTGATGACTCTTATAATTATCATTGACAATAATGGAGACTGTGGCATAAACCTCAAACGCGATTTCGTTATAACGCAGTAGAATAGAGGCCCAGGAGTAGGGGAATAAACTTTTTCAATAATACTAGGTACTTTAAAAGTATTCAAATATTTTATTTTCGACGTGGTCTACGGCAAGGCGGCGATTCGTCGAGAATTTCGTGGTCCGGTTTTCTCTTTTTTTGGGCTTGTTTTTTCTTTCCTTTAAGCTTCATAGCTTTCATTTTCTTATTTTTTCTTTCTTTTTCTGTTCCTTCATGGCCCCTATTATATAGTCTGGATCCCTTATTGCCATTTTTCGGGTAAACCTTGGGTCGATAATTTCTCGCAGTAAACAATCTTTTTTTTACATGTTTTTTATACAAAGTTTTTGGACATGGGAACTAGGCCAACAGCAGCTGATAAATCAGTACGCTGAGTGAATCCACATCCAATGGCCACTGTGCCTGCTACTGCACTAGTATTGAGATCCATTACATCAGTAGGGATATCATTGTTCATTTGAAATGTCATATTGCACATTTTGCACTTAAGTGCATATAGTGAGATGAGCCCACTCCGAGTTTGCGATATAATTTCAACTGCTTGTAACCCGCAATTCAACGGGCCATGGGACGATATTTCTTGCAATTGAGTAAAAAACTGCAATACATTAACTATTCTTCTCCCATACTTTGTTTCATTGCTTTTGTCACTGAAATAGCAGATTAAAAAACATAAGTATACAATCATGTTCATAATTGATTCAAAATTAATTATTACGGCATATAATTAAAGAGCAGATTAAATTGTATTATGTTAATTTGGAGAGGTGGCCCATGTAGTAGACCGGTCAGTATGGGCAAGTCTGAAACTGTAAGATATACAAAGATCTGTTCTTAGGATCCATATCATCGATTTTAGTGACAAGAAAAACTGCATGCCTAGATTTAACAAACACTAGTAGGTACTCAGTTTGGGAAACAAACCCGGAAGTTTTAAAAAGTAAAATTTGCATTATTTCTAATTAGATATCAATTGTGTAGGACTTAAGCAGTAAATGTTACTATGAAATATGTTATCTAAAATGAATAAAATGCATTGTTCACCATATCCTTTAAAGATAAAAAAGATAACAGATAAAAGTTGTTTATTCAGTAAGTAGGCCGCACGGGCACTTTTAAACGTCAAAATTCTACCAGCGGTTCCCAAGAGGAGACCAATGCTGAGAAGAAGCGCCACAAGACTCAACAGTCAGTATTTTTTTTAATATTGCTTATGACAATGATAGAACTTAACCTAACATTATATCAACCAATTAATAAAATTTCAAAATATATACATCATGCACAGTTAAGCAGGAAAACGTGTCGAAACTTCTAATAAACACAGGAGCAAAGAAATAAAATAATAATAATATTTATACCTACCCATGGCGGTGCAAAACTAAATGAAAAAAAAAATTAAATAAAGTTTTGATACATTCTCCTACAGAAACACAGAAACCATGTCCCCAAGACTAGATTGTTAGTAAGCTACGTTATGTATCTAAGTATCAATCTAGTTATGTTACGTTATGTATCTTAGGCCAAGCATTTTTGTCTGTTAGATAATCCTCAACCCTATAGTTTAATTCAATTTAGTAGGTGTTTGAAATGACAACCAACACAAATTCGACACCCAAAGATACAAAACGCAATAGTAAAATCTAACCTAAACGAGTTCAATTTTGTATAAAAAAAATGGCTGTACTTTCAAACACCTACTAAATTAATAAATATCACAGGAAAATGTCACACAAATTGACCTAGTCCCAAACTAAGCTCTAGGCTTGTACTTATGGATACTAGACAACAATAAAGAGAAATATATACCCCCCATGTTGTTGCCGGGTTAGAATAGTGCCACTCCATGTCTTCCTGTGGATGTTGTGAGAGGCGACTAAGGGAATAAAGGCTTGTAGTACTGTTAGGTGATGGGCTTGCGACCTGTCACTAATACACTGGTAAACATCTTAGCCTGACTATGCAAAATGTGGTTAGGTACAGAATTATTAACAAGTTTAGAGTTGTTGGTATTCTGTTGCTCTGCCTACCCCACTCTGGGAATAAAGGCGTGACGTTATGTATATATGTAGGTATGTATGTAAATATATACTTAAATACATAGAAAACATCCAAGACTCGTGCTCATCATACAAATGTTTCATAGTAACATTTACTGCTTAACACCTACACAATCAATATTAAAATAGAAATAATGTATGTTTTATTTTCCAAAACTTTTGCTTATGATTCCCAACCAGAGATTTAGTTCTTTTAAATATATGAATGCAGTTTTTCTTGTCAATAAAATCATGTCTTATAGTTTCATACTTGCCCAAACTGACCGATCTACATTGGCCATCCTGTATAGCATGTATATTCACAATATATATTTTTCTTACTGTTCAGAACCATTGGATATATTATCACCATACACTACATCAAAATCATTATCAAAATGACCATGACCAGATGTCGACCTGCAACAATAAAGAGAACTAAATAAATATAATAAATAAATAAATATCAGGGGACAATTTCACACAAATTGACCTAGTCCAAAACTAAGCTCTAGGCTTGTACTATGGGTACTAGACAATGGTAACATACTTAGATAGAGAAATACCTACATAGAAAACAACCAAGACTCAGGAACAAATACTCATGCTCATCACACAAATATTTGCCCTTACCAGGATTTGAACCCAGGACAGCTGGCTTTGGAACTAGTTTAGTAGTTTGTAATAGATCATAGATCAAACAAAACATACAGAAGTTTACAAATCTACCTTTGTATAATGCCAAGTATAAAGAACCATTCATACACTCTAAACTTTCTTTATTATGTTAGACGTACTTAAGAGAAAAAAGTATTAATTTAAAGATGTCTAAAGTATAAGTAAAAACTGGATTATGATTTTCAATATGAATGGTAGAAGGCCTAAAACAAAAATTAAAACTTATATTTATAGTAACTGCCAATCCAAGTATAATAAAAGAGCCAAAAACTCTCATAGTTGGTAAATCAATTATGCTATTCCCAGTTGATACACTGCTGCCCATGTGAAACCCGCAACCATGAGGTCTTTATGTAGGCACGTAAGTAATGTACTTTACTTTTGAAATGCATATTATGGACACTTTGTAAGTACTTACTGTACAGCGGAATCTCGCTGCTGTTTAGCTTGTTGCCCACATCGACCGCGACGTTTCCGAAGCAACTTGATTGAGGCAGAAGGTTTTCTGCCCCGCTTATTCCCCATTTTCACACGTATAAAACACGAAGTTCAATCAAAAGAAATAATTAACACAATTGAAACCAAACAACGCAAAGGAAAAAATATAAAAAAAACTACAGTAGCTACTTGTTCGCACGGAATAGTAGAACTAGAACGCAACTGACTGACTCACAACTGAAAGTAGTAACAACTGACCGTAGGAGCAAAACAAAGTTTGAAACATTCAAACTGTCAACCAAGGAAACAAATACATCCAACGATCTGGCAACGCCGCGGCCGGCCGCCACACGCCAACCCAAACCGAGCTCGCAACGTCGCTTTCATCGCTTTGAAGTTTTGAGTACCTAGGTACCTATATACGTAGTTATAACTTTTACGAAATTTTACTGATCCAACGTGAATGCAAGTTCAAATCCATTATATAACACTAAAAACAATTTTTATTCAAATTATTTTAGCTTTTGTTTAAAATAGTTTTGTTTATTTTTTGAGTATTTTAAACTCTTTTTTTTTAGTTTGTATATATTTTTTTTGGCCACATTCAACAAAATGCTTCAAAACGCCTAGTCATAGTTTAAGAGCAAACATTTAGTTGATTGTTTCATTAGGAGCATATATGTTTTGAGTATATAACATGGAAATTCTTATTAAAACTAATAATATTTCAGCTCACGCCACACATTAAGCCTTTAAAAAGAAGTGTAGAAAGTTTGGCAACAGACTAAATCGCCCAGCCGGAATAAAACCAATATAAACTTTTTAAAAACGGTTTATTCAAAGTTGTATATAGAGCTTACTATGAGTAAGATAACTATATAAATGAGCTAGAGCCAAACTTGAGGATATGTGTCTTCAGATTGTTATCATTTAAACCTACCACTTCCTATAGTTTTACCAAGAAATTTATCCGAAAACACCTCGATTTCATAATTTTGCCGTACCCTTCGCCTTAATAGTTCAAAACAAAACACTTTAAATTTATTGATATTTTATCAGGAAAAGTAACACAGCGGTAAATACACTTTTTCCATACAAATGGCGGGGACATGCGTGACCACTATGTTACCTACTTTAAAGTTAATTATAGTGACTTTTTAAATGTAGTGATAATTTTAAATGCTAGCCAAGTTGTGTAACTTTTTCAATATTAAATTACAAAACTGAGCACTTTAACGTTTTTATAAAAATATTATTTGAAGAGCACTTGTCAAAAAATCGACCTGCGCTTAAAAGTAGAATGACCCAGCATTGATGTAAGCTGATGACCGAGCGTGGCAGCGCTATGCATGCGCTATGTCAAGAAAATAGAAACGTTAACAGCGTCAGCATGTTGGCTAGACCTACTGCTCTAACAGAAGAGGACGTTATGTCGGAGGTCTATATATTTATTTTCACTTCTCATGCTCTTAAAATGATACTTAAATCTCTGCGAATCGGGACTAAAGCTCCTTGTTAATCTCTAGGGATTAAAGTTTTTTTTTTTTAGTTTACTTTGGAAACCCCTAAACAACCAATCACGGTGTTTGTGAATGGAGGATTATCGCCATTTTCAGTGATTGTGTATGGACCATATTTTTGGGTGTCGAAATAGTCTCAAAATGACAACTGTGCAAATAGATAAAAAAAAAGGATTTAATTTCGTGAAACACGATTAATTATTACGAATATGAATCTATTTAATCATATTAAGGCCGAACTCTTTTATTATGCATGGTCCAATTACTTTTAAAATGGTTTCCAAGTTTGAATCTGTTGGCTAAATATGCAAGCATTTAAAACATCCCTTTACAAAAAAACCGCAGAACTTTTTTTGCTATTTGTATGTATTTTGAATAGATGTTCATAACTTGTATTGAGCGTACGTTGTTAAAAAACAATATTGTTTAGAACGTCGTTTTTTTCCTCGCATTAAAAGTGAAAAGTAGAGTGTTTAACGCGAGACTAAACAACCATAATGACACTCGAACTACAGCCACCCTCGCTCGCAAGCTCGCTCGCGTGGCTAAGCATCTCGTGTCATTATGGCTTGTTTTAGTCCCTTGTTGAACGATCTACTATTATTCTCATAAACTTCAAGAGGAAATATTATTCTACGTCGGTTTTTTATTTTATTTTGAGCAAATATAAACATAAATTATCGCTCCAGCCAGCTTCGCTAGTAAATTTGCCTGTGGGATATAGTAAAGCTGCTGTGGGTACCTTATTTGCATCATACCTTCGCCCAAGCCTCGTAAAATATTTCGCAAAATATTTAATATTTATAGTGTTTACAGCCACGAGCGAGCTTGAAATGAGAAGGCATTTATTAAATGAAACTGTTTTTAATTCTTTACAAACACTAGCATAATGCTTTCAAATTTTTGAAATTGAATATTTTAAAAAAAATAAGAAAAAAAATTTGAAAATGCACGTAATGGTTTTTTAAGCTTTAGTTAATAGTAATTTATACGATATTGTAAGATTAAATCACCCTTGGTTTACATACGATGCGAAGATACCAAGATTTTTTCTGTTTGTTTTTTGTTTTGGTGCGAGGTATAATTATTATAATGTTATTATGTGCAAAATTTTTACTCACCTAGAGTAGATTTATAATTATTCTACTATAGATGAGCAAAATATGGGTAGTGCTGTTTTTATCGATATTTAATTTAATAAGATTACACCTTGGGATATCAAGTGCTATTTCTCTGTAATGTTTTTGTTTAGTGGACAATAATGTGTTTTGTATTGTATTGTATTGTATCAAATGTATTCTATATCACTAGTAAGTAACTATCATTTATAATTGAATAATGCAATATTATATCAACACTTTACTATAATATAACATTTCTGATCGAACTAGACAAAGTATGGAACCGAATAACTAAAATCCGTCAAGAAATAGACAGCTGTAACTTTTGAAATGTCTTGTGATGGACATCTTATCGTGGAGCATGTATGTAGAGTCGTTAATGTAACATCGACATTTACTCATCACTATAAAATTTCTTACATATCTGGCCAATCTTCATCTGTCGACGTCATTGTAAGATAAACAAGCACACAGGCCACCTAATAGTAAGTTGCATTTAGATGCACATTGCATTATCAAGACTACGATCTTAAAACTGCAATCCTAAGACTTGCAGGTATAAAAGAAAGACATCTCACTAAAGGTACATTTTTCTTCCAATAATTATAATTGGATCTTAAGCGGAGGTAACTATGCAAAAGTAAGGAGAGGTATAGCAATACTTATCAACAAAGGGATACAAAATCTATACTAATATTAAAAAGAGGAAAGATTATGTAACGAATATTCTCAAAAAAGAATGGCCCGATTTCAAAAATTCTTTCACCACTTGAATGCTACATTATTACAGCAAGGAAACTGACAGAATTGTTAAACACTGTAGGATTAACAATAAACACAGCAAGAAATAAACTAGCTGTACGGGAGCCACGTGACTCTAATTACAACATACATTATCCCTGACTGATGTAGGTCATATATCTTTAAACTTGCTAGTTTTGTAGGCAGGGTAATTTTGTAGTGACCCTGCCTACGAAGCTAGCGGTCCCGGGTTCGATTCCAGAGGCAAATATTTGTGCGATAAGCACGAGTTTTTGTTTCTATCTTGGGTGTTTTCTATGCATATATTTCTCTATAATTAAGTATGTTTATCATTGCCTGGTTCTATTTATTTATTTATCCATTACGATCTTTTGTATCTTCTATTTCTTTACTTATATATTTGCTTGTAGTCTTCACTTTGGTTTTCATCAATTGGCAAGATCAAGGTCTGCACTTTGTTTATACATATATCATCAGGGTACTAATTCTGTTCAGTATCTTTGGTCTGTTATTGTTGGTACTGGCCATTTGTTATCTTAAATACTAAACACACATTTAAATACAAAGATTAACTCTTATGTCACGAACACAGTATTAAGACTGTTCTTATTGGCAACAAGATTATGCTTTTGTAAGGCACCTATATTTAAATCAAAAATAGGAATGATTCTAATACGTATTACAAAATTTGTAGGTACTCATTTGTGAGTGTTGTTCGTATGTTTGTTACTTCTTAGCACTGAAACGGCTGCACGTACCTATTTGGATAAAGTTAGTAAACGAGATAGCTCAACTTGACACAAAAGCCTTTTACCTAAAAAATACCATCTAGTTTTTAGGATTCCGTAGTCAAACTATAGTTTCGCCATGTCCGTCCGTCCGCAGCCTAGCACAGCGACTCTTAGTAATAGAAAGCTGTAATTTGGCATGAATATACAAATTAGTCACGCTGACAAAGTGGTATAATAAAATGCAGTAAAATATTTTTTTAAGCGTACCCCCTCCCCTACACGTCACGTGCGGCTGTAATTATTTTTCTCGTTACCCCATAGTGTGGGAAGTCGTTGGATAGGTCTTTCAAAAATATTGTGGGTTTGTGAAGACAAGATTTCGGTCAAGGGATCCGTTTATGAAATATTAAGCTTTAAAGCGTTAATTTTTGTTACAGTCAAGTGTCCTCCTTCCCCCCCACCCCTACAGCAATAACTACAAATACTGAAAATCTGAAAAAAATGACAAATGAAAGCACATATAACAAGTTTATAAGGAAAACTATCACGACTAAGTAGACATCATTGATTCTTGAGATACAGACGATTAAAGTGTTTATACCTACTAAAATCATCTAAGACGGCATCAAACGACATTAAATAGAAAATTATTTATTACTTGTTGATTTTTATGTTTGTAGTAAGTACTTAACGGCTTCGGAACCCTACACTGAGCATGGTCCAACATGCTCTTGCCCAGTTTTTTGGAAGTTAATTAATAACAGGTACCTCCTATGAATGACTCGGCGTGTAATCATTCATTATTTAACTACTATTGGATCGTTCAGCATGATAATCTTTTTTTTTTTATTGCTATCGAGGCAGACCTGTTGGAAAGCACTCACCGCCACCTACGGACATTTGCAATGAAGCGTCGCTATTGCGTTGCCAGTCTCGAAGAAATTTAAAGTCACCTGTTTCAAAAAGACCCATATTAAAAAAAGTATTTGTCGCATCAATATTCTTATCAAACCTTTGGACTTATATAATATCGTGTTCGTAGCGAAAATTTCACAGGGATTATTTGTCTTGTGCGTATGATGTCCCAAGGCACATGTTATTTTTTGTAACAAACGTTGTTTAAACACAGGTATTGGTGAACATTTGTTTGCAGCAATATCGCGGCCCGCCTGGTTAAACATGAATGTTTACAGAAGTCCAGTAAACTGGGATATTGGAGAAATGCTACTTTGTCCGGTAAATATTCACTGAAGGCGTTGATGTATACCCAAAGGTTGGTTTAAGTGCAACATAGAACATCTAATTGCTAGTGGGATCTAAGACCCACAGACACGCCGTCTTAAGAATATAATCTCAAGACTGCAATCTTTAGACTGCAGGTAAAATATAAATTTCTTTAATAATAATTTGCCAACAGTATACATAAAACACTTTTAAACGGTGTCAGTTTAGTCATGACTTGAGCGTGATTCAATGAAAACTATAAACAATTATGGACAATTATTAATATGAACACCTATTCAATAAAAGCGGCATATGTATAATAATAAAAATGTAATCATTATTTTTTATAATGTTAATTATTTTAAACAATATTGCTTTTGATTTGTTATAATATTGTCATCGTTTCGAGAAACAATACAATAATTACGTCAAAGGCAACACAGACCTAGTAGAATAAATAGGGCGAAGTAAACTTGAAGGGGCAAGGGAATCAAAACTTGACAATATTTTAAAACTTCTTTTAATGTTTGTATTGATTTTTTTGGCATCCTCATTTTATTTACGTAATGTTTTAATTCAACGATATTGGCTTAAACATAGTAATTTACGAAATAAATGCAAATTAATTTATAAGGTCCTTATATTTTAAACATGGAACAACTCCGTGTGGTTGCCGAGTTAGAATAGTGCCACTGAATTCCCGTGGGTGTCGTAACAGGTAACTAAGGGAATAAGGGCTGGTAGTATTTTTAGGCGATGGGCTTGCAACCTGTCACTAATACACTAGTAAACTTCTTGGCCTGATTGTGCAAAATGTAGTTACAGAATTAACAACAAGTCTTTTTAGAGTTGTTGGTATTTCTGTAGCTCTTCCTACCCCACTCTGGGAATAAAGGCGTGATGTTATGTATGTGAGTGTATTTTTTTCTTGAAACTATTAAATGTGAATACACGTTTAGAAACGATTATACCTCCATAGTTTTTTTTATCAAATATGACTCCTTTTTCTCATGTGATTGGTTGAACCTTCAAAATGTTTTTATATTTAATAGTTGAGTAGAAATTATGGGAAAACTTGGGAAACCATTCTTTTTATGAGTGTGGTTTTATAGTAAACAGCAATGATTTGAATCTGACGCTACAACCAAGATACGCGCAAACTATCTCCATCTCATGTTCTTTGCGCGGAAGTGCATAAAGCCATCCTATTTTATTCTTGTGTGGGCGTGACATCATAATTTGTGGTCTCTTAAGTGAATCAGAGGTGTCATAACGTTAATGATTTGATTACGGTATTGAGGCAAAATGGGCTAATGCGATGTGGAATAGAGAGGTTCAAATGAGACGCGATGCATAAACGTTGGGACACATTCATTCATTTTTTTGTTAATGGCGGTCCACCGCGATATTCCGCAGTGATTTCGCCAATGTCAAGTGAGTAGAGTAAAACAGCAAACATAATAAATCACGTTGCTACAGTCATTAAGAATAACAATGTCGGATATTCGCTGCAGGCGTCAGCACTGCAGAAACAAACAGAGGCCCTAGCCAAGATGCAAACGCTCCTAACGTTTTTTCTTTTCTATCGCTCAAAATGTATGGGATGACAGTCGATCACGTGCTTTATCGAAACGCACGAGAATGTCATCCCATACATTTTGAGCGATAGAAAAGAAAAACGTTAGGAGCGTTTGCATCTTGGCTAGGGCCTCTGTTTGTTTCTGCATGGACCATGGTGCGTAGTTAATGTTTACGATTTTGCGAGGCGATGGATGTGAGGCCATCCAGGGCCTCTATTCATCTGCGTTATAACGATATCGCTTTTGACCTGTTTCCGTATTGTCAACGTTTTGATAACTCTTATGTCATTTACAATAATGGCGACTGTGACATAAACGATTCTTAAACGTGTCAAACACGATATCGTTTTAACGCACCTGAATAGAGGCCCAGTATTAGTACTTAATGTTTAACAAATGTTTTAATTGTATTGTAATTGTTTGTTTGTTAATTTATTCGGTTCACTAGTATCCACTGTAATGCCGTGTAAACATGTATGTAATAAATAAATATTAAGTAAAGTACTAAGACTTTATGTTTGAGAATAAAATATTTTAACCCTTTAACAAATCAATCATAAAATATTTCCGCCTATTATCCATTTATGCTGAAATAACAGAATTAAATAAAGAAAATAATTGTAGAATAGTAAAGTTTAACAAGAATAGGATAAAACTGATCTCTCTAATGTGAGTTTACATTTTAAATACTGTACATTCTTACCTGTAAATATTAAATGACTCAGCAAATTTATTGACTGTGAATAAATATCCGTAATATCGATAAAATTAATCACAATAAAATGACTGTGCTACTTTTGCTTCTCAATAAGGGGGATGGAATAATAAAATGGGCTGTGATTGATCCTTAGTTGAACGTTTAACCTTTAGAAATATTCATACCATATTTATTGAAAAACGATGAGAGATCTAGGGCATGGATAATAACGCTTACATGGGTACCTATTATTTTATCGAAACGCCTTTCAATGAACGTGTCATTACACACAATTCTCATTTCATCAGAGGGCATTTCTCGCTGCATGAATTATAATTTTTTGGTATTTACAAGTCTCTAACCGATTTCACGTAATTAGTTATCCTAAAAACATCATGGTTTTAGCAGAAACGTCGTTCGATTAAATGATACAATCGATGATGATTGTGGAATTAGATAAAATGTTGGGTTACCCGCTACGCCTTTCGATGAAATGAAAATTCAGCGTTATTCAATCCTACTAAAATAACCAAAACCCAGTTGCCAGTTGTCCAAAATCGCTAACGATAGCGTTTTATATCTTGTCAATGGGCTTAAAAAAGATGCATTTTGCGAACGTAATTGTTATCGAAAATGTATAGGATTGACTAAAGTTGCGGGCGATCGCGTCAAGAACCTAAGCCAATTTAATATTATTTGGACAAATTTCTAAAATCGCTTACGTTAGCGGTTAGCGTTATTGCATCTTCTCTAGAGTCTCAGGCTCCTTGGGATTTTATTTCTTTGTTGATTTAATTCATATTTCAATTGAATAGCACCATTAACGATAATAATGTAATATCCATATAGTTCAATCCAAAATGGTTTATAGTTTAAATAAGATAGACGTATGCTCTTACGAGTATGCGTTCGTATATCACAATTCCATACATTCTGACTGATTTTAACCATGATTAGTTTTCGTTGGATGCAACTTGGGTATAACTAGAGATTTTTCAGTGAGGTGAGTTCATGTTTCGTTCGTATAACACGATGTTGTCTAGCATCGTATATTTTGACCATCGACCTTTTTTGACACAGTCAGTCAGAACTCTGGAGAGTGGTAACATCCGGAAAAATTAAAAAAAATATAAAGACCCGCTCTGCACACTCGTACTGACCGTTACTTCACAGGCGAGTTGAGTTCAGTGTCAAATAAAGCTGCCTAATTGAGAAGGCACGTGCTAAAAGGTGTTTTGTACGCTCCAACGGGACTTCTTAAACTTGCCGGATAAAACTTCACCTTTAAGATCGACGCAGCGCTGTGTTGAGAGAATCACCCCCCAGCTGAGAATGAGTGGCGTCGTAGACTAAAGATACTTCCAAAATTTCAATGGAATGAAGGAACAAAGACCCAGTTTAAGGCTTCCTTTTTACCGTTACACGGATAGTGGGTTGATGAATGGAATTTGGACAAACTTGCTCCCTGCTAATATTTCAGAACAATAAGACGCCACAATACGAGAGGGAAGTCTGGAAGAGTCCCAGTCGGATATAAACGGACGATTTGCGATCCTGTAGGAAAACCGAAAAAAACGCTAAATAGAGAGTAGAAAATAATTTGATATCTTTGTTGGTTTTAAATAAGTTAAAATGCGAACCGACTTAAATTATTTTGACGACATGAAATAAAATTACTATTCTATCAAACGTATCAAACTTCTTTTAAGCTGTACGGTTCAAAGAAACACAAAATGTAATTATGTTTCACCGTCTTTGTCTTTTCTAAAATAAATGTGTAGATTTATTCACTTTTTGAAGAAAACACGTATCTTTCTTTGAACAGTGAAATTAGTCTGAAACCAAACACTGCTTAGTATAGTTAGTTCTCAACACAATTTTGAAGAACATCGCTTACTTGCCTACCTGAACATTATTGTTTGAAAGAAACTTTTGAATTAATTGTTAGCAGAAAGTTATAAACAGCTTGATTGATGAATGCGTATTTATTTTGATGTAAAAGTTCAACACACTTCCCCAGATATAAGTTTGGTGTTACTTACGAAGACATTTTTATCATTTTTCTGCACCCTGTTCGTATTCGTAATTGCATTCCTTTTTTCGACGCTTGTCACTTATAGGGTTCCATACTCAAAGGTTAAAATGAGATCCAATTACTAAGACTCCACTCTCCGTCTGTCCGTCTGTCTGTCACCAAGCTGTATCTCATGAACTGTAACAGTGGACAGTTGAACACACAGGTAGTTTTTTTCTGTTGCCGCTATAAAAACAAATACTAAAAAAGAATAAAATAAATATTTTAATGGGGCTCCTATGCAACAAACGTATTTTGTATTGCCGTTTTTGTTCGATGATACGGAACTCTTCGTATGCGAGTCTGACTCGCAATTGGCCGGTTTTTTAGTACCTCATCTCGAATAGTTCCGTCAATAGCTGTGTCATTTTTGAGATTATTTAATATGCTGCGTTGTTTGCTTCGGCAATAATTTTAATTAAAATAACTCTGTTGCATGCCTTTCGTTGCTTGGCTGTGTCTCTTTTATTAAAAAAGCTCTATAGATACGCCGCTCTTTGACGAGTTTTCACTTTATATTGTGTTTGGTGTGTTAATTATGAACTTTTTTGTATCAACAAAGACGCGCTCACATATTAAATTATAATCGAGTTATCCAGCAATGTAAAATTATGTAGCTTGCCACGTTTCGTCGTTTAAAACACTAAACTAAATTTATTATTTTAAGTTTTCAAACTCAACTCGTCTCTTATAGTTTTTCTGAAGGTACGTGCCAAAACAAATGAACATAGGCACATGTAATATGACAATGTCAGTCGCAATAAAAACTTATCTTTAGATTGTTCTTGTTTCAGTATTGGCCGAGTTGAAGTATACGCACTCATACATACACGGACGCGCTAGCCCGTACATAATATCCCACTAATACTATTCAATGTGAAAGTTTGTTACTCAATCACGATAGAACAGCTGAATAGATCTGGGTGAAATTTGCCACTACGATAGATTATATTCTGGAATAGGAAATAATTTTTAACCCAAAAAATGTGTGAAATCTAGTAGTTTTTAATTTTATTACTCAATTCTCAATATATTTATTGCATTCCACATTTTACAGTTATCGTTATATTCATAGGTACATGTTCATGATATGTGGACCCTATCGGGCACAGCAACAAAACCTGAGGAAACTGATGGTTTTTTTGTATGCGTGTTGTTATTATGTGAAGTGGCACCAAGGAATACCAGGGGTGTTATTCTCTCAAAACGGCGGCGCTGCGTCGAACGCAAAGGTGGACGTAATGCTCCGCACTTCGCCTTTGCATTCACCTTTAGCTGTCAGACGGTGTTCTGACAGTAAGATGACATTTGACAGCGAGGACTTACTAAGGTTTGTCACACTGAAAACCAGCGCTGGGCTTCCGGGCCCTAGTAAATGCTGAGATTGGCATTCACTACCTAGAAATAAGTTATTCATTTTCAGTTCACTTTGTTTATTTTTTCGTTCTATAGTGTTTCATTGTAAATTTGTTTCCGTCTACAAGTATTTTTATTAAACTTCTTGGCAATAAAGTACTTTATATTTTTATTTTATTTATTTACTAGCTTCGCCCCGCTGCATTTTTTTATCTTTCCCGGTGATTTTTTTTTTCTTTCATAAAAACCTTTTCCTGACAATAACAAACAAAACAAAAAAAAGAAATAGCGAAATCGGTCCAGCCGTTCATGCGTGATGCCGTGACCGAGGAAAATAAGGATTCAGATTTATATATAAACTAGCGGCCCGCCAGCGGCTTCGTCCCGCTGCAAATTTCTAACTTTCCCGAAAATTATTCGTTTTTTTCTCGCCGTAAAAACCATCCTTGGACTTCAACGCCCATTAAAAAAAAAAATGGTAAAATTGGTCCGGGCATTGTTGAGTTTGCGCTTACCAACACATTTTGCGATTCATTTTTATATTATAGATTATTATAAGATATGTAGGTAAATATCTTGAAGACTGAATTCTCATAGATTTAGCACCAAAATATACCTCTTCCTAATAATAGGCAAGCACACCGATAGGCCAGTTGGAACACCTATATTAAATTTTAGAGAAAAATATGGCATGAAATATCATATCGAAACTAAAAGAAAACTAGTAGGAATAATGCACCCAATACACGGTTATCTGCGGAATAAAGGTACGGAACTGCTACTTCAATCAGTATAAGCAATGGATTCAGGTCATGGTGTACATAAATTTGTGAGTATAGTGACCCGTTTCCAATGTTCTAGAGGGTGGTAATCGATATGTTGCCAAGGCAGCCATGGTAAAGGCCAATAAAGATTGGCAAATTGAATCCACGAGACATTCCGCAAGTATCTCATTATCCTTAATCTCAGTCAGGCGCTTTTTGTTTATTTCGATCTTTTTATGCTGATTTTTGAGTGGAATGATAATTTGTTTATTCCAAACTTTTTCGTGCAAGACCGCGTCATTGTAACCTCATTTTTTCCAGACACCTTTTATAAAGATGATGTTTTATTGTTAAAAGGGCTTGATATTATAGTAAGATGTTAATTCTGTGACGAAAAAGCTTGAAAAGTTTGTAAGTATGGATGTTTGTTACACTATCAGGCAAAAACTACTGAACAGATTTTGGTGAAATTTGGAATGCAAATAGCTTATACCTTCGATTAACACATAGGGTACCTTTCGTGTCGTTATTCTCCCGGGAACTGATTTATACGCGTACATAGTTGCGGGCGGAAACTAGTGTAAAATAAATAAACATTAGAGCAAAATCTCACACAAATTGCGCTAGTTACAAAGTAAGCTCCAGGCTTTTACTAAGTTTTTTATTATTTGTGTTCCCGTATGACCTTTCCCCTTTTTTATAAGCGTCACATAGTTCATAGGCCAAGCAGCAGTGTACGCATTGTTGTGTTCCAGAGTAATGTTAAGACAACCGGTGATATTACTTGCATACAGGCATTCTACCTTAGTCCTCAGGATTTGCAACGCATGGAGGTCTAAGGATTGCAATCTCTAGACTATAATCTTAAGACTTCAAATGTTTATGGTCTCAGATAATATTTACCATCAGATGGCCTAAGTGATCGTGTGCCATCTTATTGCTATAAAAAAAGTTTGTTCGTTTCATGGCATGGTGAAAGCAAATGAGCACTCAGGCGACCTGATGGCAAGTGGGATCTGTGAACCATATGTAGACGTTTTCATTCTCAAAACTACAATCTTAAGATTACAACCCTAAGACCTAACTACTATGATGGAAATGCCTTTATGCTAGTAATCTCACTGCACCGAAACACTGCTGCTTGGTAGCAGGTTAAAGGATAAGATGTTGGAAGCGATCCAGACAGACTTGTACAAAGTCCTACCACCACTAGAAAAAAAGACTCTACCGACGAATTTCTTAAGAACCTCATTCTTTGAAGTCCGTTATAAATAAATAATATTATGTTTTATCTTTCATGAAATATTTCGACAAGATTTTTTCCGTATGTTTTTTTATGAAATTGAATTGTCGTATTTCACATGCGTCCTTATTTCAAAATAACAGCTTCAAATTAATAAAGCGTGGAGTTTGAAGTCGTCAAAAGAAATAAGTGTAAAATAAGTAAAAATAAAAGAACACTTAAGTTTTTTAACAATCCTCAGAGTTGAGTGCGTAAAAGGTTTCCTTTTGCCTTCCTTTTTACGTTAACTGGATGTTTTAACGCTAAACAAACACTGCAGGACCTTATCGAGACTCGGAAGCAGGTTTCTAGAATGGTTCCGTCACACGATAGCGTAAGGGCCGTCTGGGCGACGTTGCGACGTCGTAATGACGTCATAACGTAATATGTGTCTGGGGCGACCTTCTACGTCGTTAAAGACACGTGCCACTGAAAAATGTTCTAAAATAAACCAAGAAAGCGTTAAGCTTCTAAAATATCACAAGGCAATTTAAGAACCTTTAACTGTAGCCTTGTTATCGAAAGATTATTATTAATTTTGAGGTTTGTAATTGTTTTCTTTGAACGTAACGTCATTTAAACGTTTTGTTATATGCCATTACCGACGTATTTTTTTTTGACTCACAGTGGAGCAGGGAACGTTGAAGGACCATCAGATCCTAAGATCTGGGTTATATGGGCCAGAAAGCGGACAATCTCTAACTGGCCGTGATAAATGAGAGACGACGCGAGTGGAAAATAATAATAAAGAAGTGTAAAAGAAAAGGACAGGACTTACCGCTATGCCGCTGGCATCCAGATCGGAGTAGTCAGGGGTGGTCAGTTCAGTCGATTTTGTCTCGGTCGGTGTCGTCTTTTCAGGCGGCGTGCACTGGATCTAATAAATTTCTTTACGTTGCGGGATGTAGGTTTATGAAGCAGGTGCGAAAATTAGAAACGGTTTTCTAAACAATGTTTTCGAAAAAATATTCTCAATCAGCGGATCGCGAGCGAATTGACACAATGACTGTCAAAAATATATATGCTTAATAATAGAACGAAATTTAAAATAAATGTGGTAGAAGCAAAGCGGCGGGAAGGATTCGGAGAAAGAAGGCGGTGTTATGGCGATAACACAGTATTAAATCTGTGCCTCCTGTGACAAGTGATACAACTCAAGTTGTAGCAATTTTTGTGTTTTTTCATGAATAAACTTAAAAAAAAATTACGCATCTTTTGCTCCAACTCCCGTATTCGTAGGCCTTCTGGTTTCCGAGATACTTTTGTGTAAAATGATACAACTGACCCTTTTTTTTTTTCAATTTTCAGTGTTTAATGCTATTTCTCTAAATAAAACACTCCAAAAAATCAAAAGTTATTTTTCTTTTTCGTGCCTATTGATATATCTAAAAATGTATTATTAATCACAGTTTTTACACCTTTAAAAATTTCGTGTCTTTTGATATAACTTGAGTTGTATCATTTATAACCAGAGTTTTGCATATTTCGAAAGTTATATTATTATTATCCTTATATTATTTGCGTTCGCCTTAAGGGGGCACCGAGCTTTTTGCGCTCATTAACTTTAGGTATTTTATGCACTCTGTGTATGTGTGCGTATAGCACACCAGCAAGGAGCGAGCCGGAGCCATGCGCCGGCCGCGCGCCGCGCCTGACGAGCCGTGCGCCGGTCCACTAGGCGCGGAGGTTGCTACCAATGTTTACAAAATAAAAAAACATAATCGATTCCGAATACTTTTATTAAAATATTGACTATAAGAAGTTAAAAACTTTTTTCAGTCTACATTTTTTTTTAAATTTGTGGTTTACTGTCGGTAGGTAAGGTAGGATTGAATTACTTGTATGAGGTACAGTCACATCACGAGATTGTTGAGCCACTCTAGAACCCACTCACAGATAGATAGATAATTTTTAATTAATGTCGTTTGTACATCTAAGGTGTATTTAGCTAGTGTTAAGTTATTTATAATATTTATTGGGCAAATTGTTCGGCTAAAGAGAATAAATCATAAGTAAAAGCCGTACATCTTCCAATCGGCCATCTTCCCTCTCCGAAGGTTACCGGGAGAACCCTTTCATAGAAAGTTGACGGTAAATTTTGACGTAAATAATTTCTTTTGCGTGACTTGACGCTGTCATTAGGACAGAGTTCTATGGTGGCTCAACAACCCCGTGATTTAATGTGACTGTATATTGAAATGAAATAAAACCTAATTACCTTTATTGACAATATTCTAAGCACAAAATAAAGTGAACTCAATACCTAATGTAAAGTAATAAGAACGGCTGAGTAGGGCAAAAATCCCAGTCATGGACCCTTTCTTCAAGATATTATTTTTAACTGACTTCAAAGAAAAGGAAGTTCTCAGTTTGACCTGTATGTATGTATGTATGTTTGTCCGCGATTATCTCACGTTTGGCTGAACCGTTTTTAATGCGGTTTTCAGAAAAGTATTTGTTTCATATAGGAGAAGGTTTTGGTATTTTAACCGTCTTTAAAAAAAAGATCTTAGTTTGTACGAATGTTTATCCATGATTATTTCCGCAAAAACTTCAATGTCTGATTCTGATCACTATAAAGTATAAAATTAAATTGATGTTTTAAAAAACTAAAAACTTAAAGCTGCTGTATCAATCACATATTTAGAAGTTCCTACTTAATGTTTGTATGTATATAATGTAATGAATAATGTACGCAGGTATCTTTAGAAAAAAATATTAGGACATAAGAAACAACAATAATCAATATCGGATTTTACTTCACGGCATTATTTTGTCTGTGTGAGTAAGCAATGTCATTGTCTATTTCTCCATCCACTGAAAGACAAGAAATTTGGTCCATTGGCATCCTGTAATAAAACAGAACGTTTTGATTTAACTATAATTTATTTATTAACAGAATTAGTTTTTGGATGAAATTTTGTAATCCTCATTCTATAAAAATAATTCGTATTTGGGACTTACAATTCCATTGTGTGGTAAATTTTATAATCGATGTCAACCAATTCATTTACTCTGTAAATTGAAAAAATATAAAGATAATGTGAAAATTCATACTAAATTTATTAAAATGTTTTCCTATACACCTCTTACTATTTTTACGCATACCTCACCGGTTCATTAGTTTAATTTGAAAATAGGTCAATTTGTGTAATATTTATTTATTTAGTGTCTAAAGAACCCAGATCAAGGCTCCTTCCGCCAAATAATCCTTCCACACGTACCGGTCAATTGATATAAGGGTCATACGCAGATTCAGGTCACCGTCTTTCCTGTGGACACACCGAAAGTTAACGTTTTTAAAGCCTAATTTTCTGGCTAAGCCCATTCCCGCAAAAACAGCGTCAGGACTGCTTTAGACCTATCATATAAAAACACTAGCGTCCCGCCCTCGCTTCGCTCCGGACTAAAGTATTATACATATAAACCTTCCTCTTCAATCACTCTATCTATTAAAAGAAATCGCATCAAAATCCGTTGCGTAGTTTTAAAGATTTAAGCATACATAGGGATATAGGGACAGAAAAAGCGACTTTGTTTTATACTATGTAGTGATAACTTTTATGCACACAAGCTCGTAACTATTGACCACAGGAGAGACAACTTTGTTTTTAAGAGTGTGTATGACCCTTACTGATTGAAGCGACGCCGACGGCGAGCAAGATTGTTATGAATCTAAAACTTTCTCACGTTACTTAAACATTAAACTTGTTCGGTAAAAACCAATTATAAGCTGTAAGACATATTTTATAGTTGCTACAAGCAAATCGATTTAGTAGAAAATGCATCAAGTGTACCTACTTAATACGTTTTATTACTGCAGCGAAACGCATGAAGTGATAAAATCTATATTTGAATTTAAAACCGGCCAAGTGCATGTCGGACCACGCACAGTGAAGGGTTCCGTAGCTGGGAAGAACGTTCATGGTTGAAATTATTTTTTTTTTTAATTAAAATTTAAAAAACTACACAGCGTATCGTGTTCAAAACAATTTTGGTTGGAAGTATTTCGTATGTTCTACTACTGTAATTTTTATTAGAATGCTCTATTTAACAGTTCAAAAGCTACCCACCCGGACAGAATTTTTACGACTTTAGAAGCGTATAGGTATCTCGCCAACTGTTCACTTACGTAAAAAAGTCACTTGAAAATAGTTAAAAACCTCTGTATCATTTTGGAAGCCCTATCTAAAAATACCCCACACGCTGATTGTAAAAAAAAATTTTCGTCCCCTAGTTACATGTATGGAGTGCCACCCCTAAATATATTTTTTTTTTCAATTTAACTACATCATTGAATAGCGGTTCATAGAATACATCTATCCTCCAAATTTCATTTATATAGTGCCAATAGGCTCTGATTAAAATGGCTGTGACATACAGACGGACAGACGGACGTGACGAAATTATAAGGGTTCCGTTTTTGCCATTTGGCTCCGGATAATTACCTCATTTACTCTATGAACACTTGCTTTAATGAATTAGGACTCAAAATTAATACAAATAAAACGAAAAAAAAAAAAAAAAAAAACTAAATCGAAGCTGCCTTTGCCCAATAACATTAAATGGAACAATATTAGAAGAAGTAAAACAGTTTAAATATCTTGGAAGTGTTATAAATAATGAATCACGGTGTAGTCAGAACATAAAAGCAAGGATTGCAATAGCAAAACAACACATTTTCAAGTCTAAAATATCTCATAGAACCCGTAAACTTTTCATAAAATCGTACATATGGAGTATTGCACTATATGGAAGCGAGGCGTGGACCCTAATACAGAGGGAGAAAGAGAGGCTAGAGGCGTTTGAGATGTGTTGCTGGAGAAAGATGGAAGGCATTAGTTGGACGGAAATGGTATCAATGGTATGGTTTAGTGGTGTAAGGACCCTGTGCAGGGTCCGTCCGGATCGCTACCACCATCTTATCCATTAACCACCCGCCAAGCAACAGTGTTCGCATTGATGTGTTCCGGTGTGGGAATAAGACAACCGGTGAAATTACTAGCATAGAGGCATTCCATCTTGGTCCTCAGGGTTGGCATCGCATTTGAGGTCTTAGGATTATAGTCTTGAGAATTCAAATGTCTATGGGTCTCGGATTCCACTTACCATCAGGTGGCCTGAGTGCTCGTGTGCCTTACTTAACATAAAAAAAAAGCAAGAAGTATTGGCGAGAGTACAGGAGAGTAGAAGGATATTGGAGAGTGTGGAGAACAGAGGAGGAGGGATGATTGGCCATTTATTGCGGCATGACATGCTTATCAAAAACATTATAGAGGAAAAGATTGAAGGAAAGAGAGGCAGAGGAAGACCGAGGAGAAGCTGCATGGACCAAATTAAGAAGGTGCATGTCGTGTCATATAGAGGTAAAGGAACTGGCAGAGAAAAGACAAGATTGGAAATGACTCCACCGCCAAGAGCAGGGCTCTTAAATTAAAAGAAGAATAATGCATTAAGGGGGCACCGAGCTTTTTGCGCTCATTAACTTTAGGTATTTTATGCACTCTGTGTATGTGTGCGTATAGCACACCAGCAAGGAGCGAGCCGGAGCCATGCGCCGGCCGCGCGCCGCGCCTGACGAGCCGTGCGCCGATCCACTAGGCGCGGAGGTTGCTACCAATGTTTACAAAATAAAAAAACATAATCGATTCCGAATACTTTTATTAAAATATTGACTATAAGAAGTTAAAAACTTTTTTCAGTCTACATTTTTTTTAAAATTTGTGGTTTACTGTCGGTAGGTAAGGTAGGATTGAATTACTTGTATGAGGTACAGTCACATCACGAGATTGTTGAGCCACTCTAGAACCCACTCACAGATAGATAGATAATTTTTAATTAATGTCGTTTGTACATCTAAGGTGTATTTAGCTAGTGTTAAGTTATTTATAATATTTATTGGGCAAATTGTTCGGCTAAAGAGAATAAATCATAAGTAAAAGCCGTACATCTTCCAATCGGCCATCTTCCCTCTCCGAAGGTTACCGGGAGAACCCTTTCATAGAAAGTTGACGGTAAATTTTGACGTAAATAATTTCTTTTGCGTGACTTGACGCTGTCATTAGGACAGAGTTCTATGGTGGCTCAACAACCCCGTGATTTAATGTGACTGTATATTGAAATGAAATAAAACCTAATTACCTTTATTGACAATATTCTAAGCACAAAATAAAGTGAACTCAATACCTAATGTAAAGTAATAAGAACGGCTGAGTAGGGCAAAAATCCCAGTCATGGACCCTTTCTTCAAGATATTATTTTTAACTGACTTCAAAGAAAAGGAAGTTCTCAGTTTGACCTGTATGTATGTATGTATGTTTGTCCGCGATTATCTCACGTTTGGCTGAACCGTTTTTAATGCGGTTTTCAGAAAAGTATTTGTTTCATATAGGAGAAGGTTTTGGTATTTTAACCGTCTTTAAAAAAAAGATCTTAGTTTGTACGAATGTTTATCCATGATTATTTCCGCAAAAACTTCAATGTCTGATTCTGATCACTATAAAGTATAAAATTAAATTGATGTTTTAAAAAACTAAAAACTTAAAGCTGCTGTATCAATCACATATTTAGAAGTTCCTACTTAATGTTTGTATGTATATAATGTAATGAATAATGTACGCAGGTATCTTTGGAAAAAAATATTAGGACATAAGAAACAACAATAATCAATATCGGATTTTACTTCACGGCATTATTTTGTCTGTGTGAGTAAGCAATGTCATTGTCTATTTCTCCATCCACTGAAAGACAAGAAATTTGGTCCATTGGCATCCTGTAATAAAACAGAACGTTTTGATTTAACTATAATTTATTTATTAACAGAATTAGTTTTTGGATGAAATTTTGTAATCCTCATTCTATAAAAATAATTCGTATTTGGGACTTACAATTCCATTGTGTGGTAAATTTTATAATCGATGTCAACCAATTCATTTACTCTGTAAATTGAAAAAATATAAAGATAATGTGGAAATTCATACTAAATTTATTAAAATGTTTTCCTATACACCTCTTACTATTTTTACGCATACCTCACCGGTTCATTAGGTACCTAACTCTTCGCTTTTAGCGAAGTGCCAACAACTGGAACATTAACCCTATAAATAAAAAAATATGAATAATTTTGCAATTTTACTCATTTGTTGAAATATAGTTGTTAGGTACTGAGTATACTTACGGAGTATTCTCTTTGTATTCAGATTTCTGGAGATGTCTTGCTCTAGAAATATTGAAACCATCCCAAGAAGTAACAATATTATATAATTAATTATAGTAAAAAAAACCTCGGGTCGTTCTAAGAAGCCTGTTTTGCCTGTAAATGTGTTTTTTTAGCTAAACTATTTTTATATCTTGGTAAATATTCACCATAGAAGTGTATTTTTTATATACCTACTAATTAAAAGAACTTCGCGTGTTGTTTAAAATTACTTGTGTAAATAAACCAATTTTGGCCCAAAACATCAAGACTACAACTAAACGATTACAAAGTCTTAGTAATACAAATCGATACATCTCGAAAATCAGTCTATGTTGCTACCGATTTATTTTCTCCTCCCTTAGCGTGGCATTTTGACAACTGTCAAATCAGGTTTCTTAGAACTACTCCACTATCAGTAGGTTTACGATTTTAACTAACTTCATTTCTTCACGCAAGCGTTTAGCATTGTGCTTTTGCCCACCCCTTCTCTTCCTTTTTTGGTTGTGTTTGTTCCCCATTTGAAATAAAGTGAATAATCACAAAAATCGCGATAAACGCAACCAACCAAAAAGCGACACAGCCTCCACCTCCGACGGCCGAAGCCTGACTAATGCGGACATGGGGGAAACGTGACGGCTCTGGCTAAAATGGACGAAACGCGTGCGAATTTAGGTATTTCCTTCATATTAGTAAAATAAAAACACATTTTCAAATCTAAAGTGTAGAATATATAGAAGACGTGTAGTTTTGTTGTAAATCCAAAACTGATGATCTTCCGTGAAGTAATTACGCCGTACTAAGTGTTTATTTTGTTATGTAGAGGTATCTTTGGATGTTTTTTCTATCGAGGGAAGTACAAGTAATCGTGTTTCTAAAGTATATGATATATAGAGTGATTCCTTAAATATCTTACATATGAATTGCATAACTAAAGCTTCAGTAAAAACAATGCAGCAGGCGATCAAACGAACGCATTTTTTTCGTAATTACGTATCGTTGCCTCGGCGCACTCTTAAGACAGATTACTTATTCAATTCTCTACAACTTATGTATAAAGGTTAGGCCGCTAGCTCCAGAAATAATAGAAAAAATTGCTTTTAAAAAATAGTGGTATCAGTTGTCACCAGAGCTCCTTGATTACCCCTTTTTGTGTTAAATAATACAATTCAAGTAGTATCATCTTACACGAGTTAATGGAGCTCAATCTGAAATGTAAAACGATACATAAAGCATGTTTCTTCGAATATCTCGAAATCTATAACTATCTATACTATGATTATTTTTGTCAAACCAGTTAATAAAGTGTTATTCTATGTTATGAAAATCGGTAGCAATGTTTAAAAAATATACTCATTTAAGAGCAGTATTTTTTTTAAACTTGTTTTCGCTCTCCTGTAAAATCGTGTTTTTCGAGTTGTATCACTTGTCACAGGAGGCACAGAAATTTGATACTTAGTGCTAAGATACTTGTATAAATAAGAATAAGTAAGATACATGTGGTTGACTGGTAGAGAATGCTTTTAGGCATTAAGTCCGCCATTTGTACTTTTTACATTTATTTGTATTGTGCAAAGAAGATTAAATAAATAAATACATACATACATACATAACCTACCGCTTTCGTTCCCAAAGTGGGGTAGGCAGAGCTACAGAAATACAAAAAACTCTAAACAGACTTCTTTATAATTCTGTAATATACCTTAACATTAAAAAACAAAAATGATTTCTCAAACATACAAATAATAAAACTCAAAGTTCCGATTTCAGCTGATGTTGCTACCTTGATGTTTTAAAGTGTTGTTGCAATACTTATTATTTAACAAAAATAAAAGACAATAATATTAAAATAAGAGCTTTAGGAGTTTCTGTTCTATGATCGGAGAAGGTGGACCGAATTAGTTGCATTCGCAATATTAGCAATTTTAGCCTTTCTATACATTCCATTTTAATTCTTTTAAACGAATCATAAAATAAGTTAAAGTGAAAAGTTCAATTTTATCACTAAAAAGCCTAATATGAGTTGAATTGTTGCACCCGCGATAATAAATCGCTCTTTTATTTATCTTTGTTAAGTCTGGTGGCACTTTTTTTAGGGTTCCGTGGTTAACACGGAATATAGTTTCGCCATGCGCACCTGTCCGTCAGTCTGCGGCTTAATTGAAAGACTCTTTACAAAGCTGTATTTTGACATAGTTGTACATTGGAATCTAAAAATGGTAATTTCCCATACTCCAACATGTTCTTGCCTGGTTTCTTTTTTTTCTTTTGTCAAGAAAATTATTAACTTTATCGAGTTACGTGTGTAAAAAAAACATAAAACTTACAAGTCAAGCAATTTTCTTGGTTAGAAAGAGCACCAATGTATTTAAGTTAGTAGATTAATCAAACAATGTCTTAGATAAAGAAAAATAGCGTAAAACTTTACAAGGGACAGTTTACCCTACAATTTTACTTCAGCTGAACTTTCAGATGTCCAACCTGCAAAAGTAAAATGTCAAAACTTTATTAATAAACGAGATAAAGAAGTAAAAAAATAAGGAGTTTAAAGGGAGGTAACAAAAATATTATGAAATTGGTTGGTAATAAAGAAATTCGAAGAAAGGCGCAGTCGGTACGAGTAAGTTTAGAAGTTTAATTGTATGGCGGCACTATTGAAGAAATAAGTGGGCCGCGTAGCTTGCGAGGTATCCGGCGTCATTAAATGCGTCACAGACAAAGCAATAATCATGTTTGAATGTCATAAGCCCTCTATCATGCGTTCAAAAATCAACTAGCATACATATATACTATTTTTTTAGAACGAATTTCTTATCTGTGGAAATGTTACTATTGCTTAAATAAAATCGGGGTTCAAATTCTACATAAAAATCTTGTTAATGGGTTGTAACTACGATATACCATATGAAATGTAATCCTAACGTTAAAGTATTCATCTTTTCAAGGTCACAGTTGAATCGAGTTTTTGAAGATTGCGTTTTGTTTTTGTTTACTGTGACGAATACAGAAAACACATTGATGGTTGAAAATATGAATGAAAATCATCAAAGCATAATTCGAAATTTCCCTTATCAGTAATTAAGTAATTATTGCTTTATCTCGATAGCAGAATTAAAACTGCATTATCATATTTATCACCTTTCAAAAACTCAACCATATTCGACTTAATATACGACCGTGAAAATAATCTTAAGCAGCAATTATGAAAAACCGTCAAGGATAATTATAACACTAATAGTTTTTGTAAGATAATGTTTAAGACGAAGTAAATTCGTGACTATAACATTTTTGTTCTTTTACCTCTCGTAAAAAATAACATTAGAGTCCTCAAACAAAGAGTGTACTTGCTAGCGGTCGCGAATACTAAACATATTGGGTGCAATTTAATCTATATCATCCCTTAAAGATCAAACAATTTCACAAATCAAAAACTTAAAAGCAGAACTAAAGACTAGGCCAATAGTTTTAATTTAATCTGCACGTGCTAGCCAAAGGCACAGTTACTAAGGAGGAAACGCGGGCAATAATGGTCCATTTAATCCTGTTTCCTGAGTGTAAAGCTCTAAACAAACAAGTCTTAATGCAGTAAAGATATTCATTTTGACCGTACGTTCCGTAATCTTTGATCACTTGTAATAAAGGATCTTCGCACCAACCACACTAATATTATTAAAGCGTCTGTGTTGTTTGTTCGTACTATAAACCGCTAATATTAATGTATTTAGCGGTATCAGGATACCACCTATAGAACCAAAGCGTGAAAACTGTTCTATAATAAGCGATGCCATAGTAATAACTGTTATTTTATAACCATTATACCATAATTACCACGGTTACATACGTTCTAGATAATCCGGTCTTGGCGTTAAGTGAAAATTCGTCATCGTAATTTGTATTTTTGTTACAAATAGGAGACACTGGACGCATAGAATATACTATTTTGAATTTGATTTGTGTCATCATAAAAAAAGAAAGATGAAAAAAAGTAAAGTAATTGTCTTAAATCGGAAAAACACAACAATCACAATTTAATAATTTAAAATCTCTAGAAATGTTTTAATACAAGATGATTGATTCATTGAATTGTTATTGGCTACCGTGGTTACGCTTAATGTCATAATGGCTATCAGTAACTTGTTATTTAGTTACAAAGGAGTTTTGTAGAAATGTTAATGATTGGTTATTTGTATCTATATCATTATAAGCTTAAAGAAATACGTATGTATGCAATGGTAAATAATTAGCTCTAAAGATACTCGTGCCTGTTATTAGAGCGCTTCCTTCGTTGTCGCTCGTGCTCTAACCTCGGCACTCGTTCCTTTAGAAGTTTCATTATTTACCAGTTACATAAACAAAATAACCATCAATTGTTTCCGTTTCACTTTGCAACCGATCGATAAGTTTACGATGCTCGAAACCTGTCAAATTGTAAAAATGGAATTGGCATCAGCGCTGGATGAGACCATCTGGCAGCTTATTCTTTATATTTTTGATAACGATAACGTTCTCGCAATGCAACTTGAGTAGGGTCACAGAAAGTTTATAATTATAACCCGAAATAATCAATTAATTTCTATCTGGAAATTTGTGACCATCTCTATCGAGTTACTAGGGAAATCAGTACTGTAAAGACAAAATTTTTGAGATGAAAACGCTTATATTGTTTCTGTTTGGCCAATTGGTTGAATAGTAGAGAAGGCCTACGGGCAATATGTCCGCCATTTGTACCTACTTTGTGCATTGTGCAATAAAAATTAAATAAATAAACGAAGGCTTATTTCCAGAAGCTTCTGTCAAATGCACTTATATTATTATTTATCATGTTCCAAGTCTAAAATGCTGTCTATATTTTGAACTTTTTACGCTTTGATACAATAATAGTATACGGGTTCTTCTTTGAAGTCTTCAGTCTTCCCTTGATCATGACAATTGCAATATCGTCGAGATATCGGGAACTCATTAATTAATTCAAACTGCGGTGAGGGCCCGTTGATAACAAGGTTAATTTTAAATCTTTTGTGTTGACAGTACCTACCAAAGATCTGTCGACGACCTATTTAAAGTAGGAATTCTGGGAATGTAATGTAATGAAATAAACGAATGGAATTTAAATTTGAATTTGGCCGCCGGGCAGCTGACACCGCGAAATTGTTTTAATAGTTACGAGTATCTTAGTTTTAGGTTATATCTTGTTATGTGTACGTTGGTCCCTTGGGGTACCTTGTTCCATGAAATAATTATTATATTCTATTATTAAAAGCGTCATGCGCAAAAAGCAAGTACGAGAAAGTATATTAACTACTTTAATATTAACCACCGTTGCAAATATTCGTACTATGTAATGCTCAAAGGTTGACAGCGCATTTGCGATTCCATTGGTACTACGAGTATTCAATGGCAGCGGTGATTGGTCAGTATTATGACCTCTTTGGTCCGCTTGTGACGTGACAAGAGTTTTAAACGGCAATTTTGAAAGTGTTTCTAAAAACTCCGTTATTTTTTTATTTATGCAAATAATATATAAAATTCGATGACTACGGTAAAGTGAAAGCTCTACTCGTATTGCCATTGTGATACAATTTTATTTTATATGCCTATAAGGGAAATCTTATTAAACTTAGATTAACCACGTAAGCGCAGTTCTACATATTGTTACTCTGTAAATCAGTATACATACATTAAAACGTTCTCGAATATTTTAATTTGAAATGACCAAACTCACCGTTTTGTTTAACAATAAATAACAAACAAATAACATAGGTACTTTTTTATTTTTATAAATTACAACAGGATTACTGGGCATTTTCAAAATAAAGTGAACCCTGGTTAAGGAAAATTAAGAAACGTTATCTATGGTCAGTTTTGTGACTAAATTAGCCACATAATATATAATAGTATGGCTAATTTCGTCACAAAACTGACAAAAGTTAACGTTTTTTAACTTTCCTTAACTAATGACAATTCCCAACTATTAGAATCAGATAGAAATAATGCCAGTTACTCTTTTTAACTTCCTGCCTCATTCAGGGTTAATGTTCCAGAAGTGCCAACAACTGGAACATTAACCCTATAAATAAAAAAATATGAATAATTTTGCAATTTTACTCATTTGTTGAAATATAGTTGTTAGGTACTGAGTATACTTACGGAGTATTCTCTTTGTATTCAGATTTCTGGAGATGTCTTGCTCTAGAAATATTGAAACCATCCCAAGAAGTAACAATATTATATAATTAATTATAGTAAAAAAAACCTCGGGTCGTTCTAAGAAGCCTGTTTTGCCTGTAAATGTGTTTTTTTAGCTAAACTATTTTTATATCTTGGTAAATATTCACCATAGAAGTGTATTTTTTATATACCTACCTACTAATTGAAAGAACTTCGCGTGTTGTTTAAAATTACTTGTGTAAATAAACCAATTTTGGCCCAAAACATCAAGACTACAACTAAACGATTACAAAGTCTTAGTAATACAAATCGATACATCTCGAAAATCAGTCTATGTTGCTACCGATTTATTTTCTCCTCCCTTAGCGTGGCATTTTGACAACTGTCAAATCAGGTTTCTTAGAACTACTCCACTATCAGTAGGTTTACGATTTTAACTAACTTCATTTCTTTACGCAAGCGTTTAGCATTGTGCTTTTGCCCACCCCTTCTCTTCCTTTTTTGGTTGTGTTTGTTCCCCATTTAAAATAAAGTGAATAATCACAAAAATCGCGATAAACGCAACCAACCAAAAAGCGACACAGCCTTCACCTCCGACGGCCGAAGCCTGACTAATGCGGACATGAGGGAAACGTTACGGCTCTGGCTAAAATGGACGAAACGCGTGCGAATTTAGGTATTTCCTTCATATTAGTAAAATAAAAACACATTTTCAAATCTAAAGTGTAGAATATATAGAAGACGTGTAGTTTTGTTGTAAATCCAAAACTGATGATCTTCCGTGAAGTAATTACGCCGTACTAAGTGTTTATTTTGTTATGTAGAGGTATCTTTGGATGTTTTTTCTATCGAGGGAAGTACAAGTAATCGTGTTTCTAAAGTATATGATATATAGAGTGATTCCTTAAATATCTTACATATGAATTGCATAACTAAAGCTTCAGTAAAAACAATGCAGCAGGCGATCAAACGAACGCATTTTTTTCGTAATTACGTATCGTTGCCTCGGCGCACTCTTAAGACAGATTACTTATTCAATTCTCTACAACTTATGTATAAAGGTTAGGCCGCTAGCTCCAGAAATAATAGAAAAAATTGCTTTTAAAAAATAGTTGTATCAGTTGTCACCAGAGCTCCTTGATTACCCCTTTTTGTGTTAAATAATACAATTCAAGTAGTATCATCTTACACGAGTTAATGGAGCTCAATCTGAAATGTAAAACGATACATAAAGCATGTTTCTTCGAATATCTCGAAATCTATAACTATCTATACTATCTATAGTATGATTATTTTTGTCAAACCAGTTAATAAAGTGTTATTCTATGTTATGAAAATCGGTAGCAATGTTTAAAAAATATACTCATTTAAGAGCAGTATTTTTTTTAAACTTGTTTTCGCTCTCCTGTAAAATCGTGTTTTTCGAGTTGTATCACTTGTCACAGGAGGCACAGAATTTTGATACTTCTTAGTGCTAAGATACTTGTATAAATAAGAATAAGTAAGATACATGTGGTTGACTGGTAGAGAATGCTTTTAGGCATTAAGTCCGCCATTTGTACTTTTTACATTTATTTGTATTGTGCAAAGAAGATTAAATAAATAAATACATACATACATACATAACCTACCGCTTTCGTTCCCAAAGTGGGGTAGGCAGAGCTACAGAAATACAAAAAACTCTAAACAGACTTCTTTATAATTCTGTAATATACCTTAACATTAAAAAACAAAAATGATTTCTCAAACATACAAATAATAAAACTCAAAGTTCCGATTTCAGCTGATGTTGCTACCTTGATGTTTTAAAGTGTTGTTGCAATACTTATTATTTAACAAAAATAAAAGACAATAATATTAAAATAAGAGCTTTAGGAGTTTCTGTTCTATGATCGGAGAAGGTGGACCGAATTAGTTGCATTCGCAATATTAGCAATTTTAGCCTTTCTATACATTCCATTTTAATTCTTTTAAACGAATCATAAAATAAGTTAAAGTGAAAAGTTCAATTTTATCACTAAAAAGCCTAATATGAGTTGAATTGTTGCACCCGCGATAATAAATCGCTCTTTTATTTATCTTTGTTAAGTCTGGTGGCACTTTTTTTAGGGTTCCGTGGTTAACACGGAATATAGTTTCGCCATGCGCACCTGTCCGTCAGTCTGCGGCTTAATTGAAAGACTCTTTACAAAGCTGTATTTTGACATAGTTGTACATTGGAATCTAAAAATGGTAATTTCCCATACTCCAACATGTTCTTGCCTGGTTTCTTTTTTTTCTTTTGTCAAGAAAATTATTAACTTTATCGAGTTACGTGTGTAAAAAAAACATAAAACTTACAAGCAAAGCAATTTTCTTGGTTAGAAAGAGCACCAATGTATTTAAGTTAGTAGATTAATCAAACAATGTCTTAGATAAAGAAAAATAGCGTAAAACTTTACAAGGGACAGTTTACCCTACAATTTTACTTCAGCTGAACTTTCAGATGTCCAACCTGCAAAAGTAAAATGTCAAAACTTTATTAATAAACGAGATAAAGAAGTAAAAAAATAAGGAGTTTAAAGGGAGGTAACAAAAATATTATGAAATTGGTTGGTAATAAAGAAATTCGAAGAAAGGCGCAGTCGGTACGAGTAAGTTTAGAAGTTTAATTGTATGGCGGCACTATTGAAGAAATAAGTGGGCCGCGTAGCTTGCGAGGTATCCGGCGTCATTAAATGCGTCACAGACAAAGCAATAATCATGTTTGAATGTCATAAGCCCTCTATCATGCGTTCAAAAATCAACTAGCATACATATATACTATTTTTTTAGAACGAATTTCTTATCTGTGGAAATGTTACTATTGCTTAGTAAAATCGGGGTTCAAATTCTACATAAAAATCTTGTGAATGGGTTGTAACTACGATATACCATATGAAATGTAATCCTAACGTTAAAGTATTCATCTTTTCAAGGTCACAGTTGAATCGAGTTTTTGAAGATTGCGTTTTGTTTTTGTTTACTGTGACGAATACAGAAAACACATTGATGGTTGAAAATATGAATGAAAATCATCAAAGCATAATTCGAAATTTCCCTTATCAGTAATTAAGTAATTATTGCTTTATCTCGATAGCAGAATTAAAACTGCATTATCATATTTATCACCTTTCAAAAACTCAACCATATTCGACTTAATATACGACCGTGAAAATAATCTTAAGCAGCAATTATGAAAAACCGTCAAGGATAATTATAACACTAATAGTTTTTGTAAGATAATGTTTAAGACGAAGTAAATTCGTGACTATAACATTTTTGTTCTTTTACCTCTCGTAAAAAATAACATTAGAGTCCTCAAACAAAGAGTGTACTTGCTAGCGGTCGCGAATACTAAACATATTGGGTGCAATTTAATCCATATCATCCCTTAAAGATCAAACAATTTCACAAATCAAAAACTTAAAAGCAGAACTAAAGACTAGGCCAATAGTTTTAATTTAATCTGCACGTGCTAGCCAAAGGCACAGTTACTAAGGAGGAAACGCGGGCAATAATGGTCCATTTAATCCTGTTTCCTGAGTGTAAAGCTCTAAACAAACAAGTCTTAATGCAGTAAAGATATTCATTTTGACCGTACGTTCCGTAATCTATGATCACTTGTAATAAAGGATCTTCGCACCAACCACACTAATATTATTAAAGCGTCTGTGTTGTTTGTTCGTACTATAAACCGCTAATATTAATGTATTTAGCGGTATCAGGATACCACCTATAGAACCAAAGCGTGAAAACTGTTCTATAATGAGCGATGCCATAGTAATAACTGTTATTTTATAACCATTATACCATAATTACCACGGTTACATACGTTCTAGATAATCCGGTCTTGGCGTTAAGTGAAAATTCGTCATCGTAATTTGTATTTTTGTTACAAATAGGAGACACTGGACGCATAGAATATACTATTTTGAATTTGATTTGTGTCATCATAAAAAAAGAAAGATGAAAAAAAGTAAAGTAATTGTCTTAAATCGGAAAAACACAACAATCACAATTTAATAATTTAAAATCTCTAGAAATGTTTTAATACAAGATGATTGATTCATTGAATTGTTATTGGCTACCGTGGTTACGCTTAATGTCATAATGGCTATCAGTAACTTGTTATTTAGTTACAAAGGAGTTTTGTAGAAATGTTAATGATTGGTTATTTGTATCTATATCATTATAAGCTTAAAGAAATACGTATGTATGCAATGGTAAATAATTAGCTCTAAAGATACTCGTGCCTGTTATTAGAGCGCTTCCTTCGTTGTCGCTCGTGCTCTAACCTCGGCACTCGTTCCTTTAGAAGTTTCATTATTTACCAGTTACATAAACAAAATAACCATCAATTGTTTCCGTTTCACTTTGCAACCGATCGATAAGTTTACGATGCTCGAAACCTGTCAAATTGTAAAAATGGAATTGGCATCAGCGCTGGATGAGACCATCTGGCAGCTTATTCTTTATATTTTTGATAACGATAACGTTCTCGCAATGCAACTTGAGTAGGGTCACAGAAAGTTTATAATTATAACCCGAAATAATCAATTAATTTCTATCTGGAAATTTGTGACCATCTCTATCGAGTTACTAGGGAAATCAGTACTGTAAAGACAAAATTTTTGAGATGAAAACGCTTATATTGTTTCTGTTTGGCCAATTGGTTGAATAGTAGAGAAGGCCTACGGGCAATATGTCCGCCATTTGTACCTACTTTGTGCATTGTGCAATAAAAATTAAATAAATAAACGAAGGCTTATTTCCAGAAGCTTCTGTCAAATGCACTTATATTATTATTTATCATGTTCCAAGTCTAAAATGCTGTCTATATTTTGAACTTTTTACGCTTTGATACAATAATAGTATACGGGTTCTTCTTTGAAGTCTTCACTCTTCCCTTGATCATGACAATTGCAATATCGTCGAGATATCGGGAACTCATTAATTAATTCAAACTGCGGTGAGGGCCCGTTGATAACTAGGTTAATTTTAAATCTTTTGTGTTGACAGTACCTACCAAAGATCTGTCGACGACCTATTTAAAGTAGGAATTCTGGGAATGTAATGTAATGAAATAAACGAATGGAATTTAAATTTGAATTTGGCCGCCGGGCAGCTGACACCGCGAAATTGTTTTAATAGTTACGAGTATCTTAGTTTTAGGTTATATCTCGTTATGTGTATGTTGGTCCCTTGGGGTACCTTGTTCCATGAAATAATTATTATATTCTATTATTAAAAGCGTCATGCGCAAAAAGCAAGTACGAGAAAGTATATTAACTACTTTAATATTAACCACCGTTGCAAATATTCGTACTATGTAATGCTCAAAGGTTGACAGCGCATTTGCGATTCCATTGGTACTACGAGTATTCAATGGCAGCGGTGATTGGTCAGTATTATGACCTCTTTGGTCCGCTTGTGACGTGACAAGAGTTTTAAACGGCAATTTTGAAAGTGTTTCTAAAAACTCCGTTATTTTTTTATTTATGCAAATAATATATAAAATTCGATGACTACGCGAAAGTGAAAGCTCTACTCGTATTGCCATTGTGATACAGTTTTATTTTATATGCCTATAAGGGAAATCTTATTAAACTTAGATTAACCACGTAAGCGCAGTTCTACATATTGTTACTCTGTAAATCAGTATACATACATTAAAACGTTCTCGAATATTTTAATTTGAAATGACCAAACTCACCGTTTTGTTTAACAATAAATAACAAACAAATAACATAGGTACTTTTTTATTTTTATAAATTACAACAGGATTACTGGGCATTTTCAAAATAAAGTGAACCCTGGTTAAGGAAAATTAAGAAACGTTATCTATGGTCAGTTTTGTGACTAAATTAGCCACATAATATATAATAGTATGGCTAATTTCGTCACAAAACTGACAAAAGTTAACGTTTTTTAACTTTCCTTAACTACTGTACACTTTATAATGACAATTCCCAACTATTAGAATCAGATAGAAATAATGCCAGTTACTCTTTTTAACTTCCTGCTTCATTCTATTCGTACAAAAGTATTCTCGTAAAATCATCTGCTTAGTGCTCGCACTAGAAACTGACTTTTATATCCTTGCTGGCTGTTCTTTGTCCGCCTTTGAGTTTTGTGAGTAGAAGATTTTGGAATACGAGCAGCATCTACATAAACTTGAACTCTTCAAATTTAATATGATGAAACATGAACATAGAAAAGACGATTGATTGAGCGCGCTTCCACTGTTGTACATATAATAACACCTTTTGTTAACACCACAATCTCGCAATAAATGATTTTTGATTCTGATTTTGATTCTGAAATAGGTTATTAGACTTTCCTGTTTCATATTAATTTGTAAAAAAATAATGCTTTCATAATATTAACTATGGCCCGCTCTATACAAGGTAACATTGCAAGAACTTTATGGTTATCGAAAATGTATACACGTAAGTTGAGCTGCGGGACGGTTGTGTCGATCGCTTATCTCAATTCAATACACATCAGTTTTCGAAACTCGTTATTGCACCTTGGTTAAAAGTAAAACTTTCAAAATTCAACGGCTAAAATCATATTTGCTGACTTGGCTTCTTTATTCAGGGCCCCGTTTCGCATGTTTAGGCTTTCCATTTATGCGAAAAGAATCAGTCAGTCTAGACAGATACATTATTCTTCCTTTTTGCTAGAGTCAGCTTTTCAGCACAGGTTATGCTCATTTATCACTTTTCGTTGTGACAACGTTGTTCTATTTTTATTGGTACGGGTTGGTGGCTAAGCTTTATAGAAGGCAATGTTTGTAACGCAATAATGTTTGATTTTCTTTAGAATTCAAATTGGTGGGTGATGAATGAACATGTGACCTGAATGTACGACCTATTTTTGTTCCAGAGGGAGCCAGGCATCCAGTGGTGCCCTCATTACTTTTATTGTGTTTTTTAATAAACTAAAATACTTGTATTGTCTCCAAATTTATGAGCGTTTTAGTGTTGTACCAATGAATACTTAATATATAGCATACATGACACAGTTTAATAACCTTTAACCTTCGTGTAGTCAACTTAACGGAAAAAGGCCTCTTTTTTCGTTAAGTTGCTTACTCATAGTACAATTGTTGTTTATTTAAGTCATATTGTCTATAAATTGTGTATTCATTCGTACAGCAGTAAAGCGCTCTTATATTTTACTAGCGACCCGCCCTCGCTTCGCTCCGGATTAAAGTATTATACATATAAACCTTTGTCTTCAATCACTCTATCTATTAAAAAAACCGCATCAAAATCCGTTGCGTAGTTTTAAAGATTTAAGCATACATAGGGATATAGGGACAGAAAAAGCGACTTGGTTTTATACTATGTAGTGAAGATAATACCTTAGTGTATTCGAAAACACAATATAGTAATGAGGGCGCCAATGGTCGCTCGGCGCCCTCTCATCTGAAAAAAAGGATGGTTAATTGTGTTTTCTGTTTAATAGATTTTTGATTTCGTACTAGAATCAAAGGTTCAAAATTTAAAAAAACACCTTACGATATTCCGCATTACAAAATTCGTGAAACTGTTCACGTATCAAGTATGGTTACGTAAGTATATTTGTTTTTAGTCATTAAATATTTTAACTTTCTAATTTTGATTGTAATAGTAGTAGAAACTGCAAAATTATCTCCTGCCTAAAACTCAAATTTAAGGTTTTATTTTGATTTTTTGTTGAAGATGGGAAGCAAAAATTTTGCTACTGATTTCTACGCTCAAACTCGTCGACAAAATAAAAAGATATATGTACATATTTAAAAAAAAAAACCATGTTTCTTCCACTTTGGATATCCCAATTATCTATTAATATAGTTTGTATTAAACTTGTAATCACATAACATTACGTTTGTATTAACATAAATTTCACATAATTAGTACTACATATTATCAAAACACAGGCAGTCTGGTTTTGTACCTAGCAATATCCAAGTCGTTAAATATAAAGATTTGTTGGACTGAAGATTAATTGCATTACGCATTGAGTAGAAAGTTATACGAAGTTTTGATTGGGTACAAAACAATTTCGTAAGTCTTAAAGAGCTTAAAAGTTGCTTCTTCCGACATCTTAGCTTATAGTGTCATGAGAATTTCTGGTTAGGAATCAGAAATTTATGTCTCACTTCTTCATTTGGCAAGAAATATGTATTATTTATATTTTTATTTATTATAGGAAAACGAACAGCTTATAAATTACCTCAGATATAATAATAATACACATAAAGTCAATTATAGGTTTTCATAGATTGAAATAGAATATAATTAAAGGAACAAAGAAAAGCACTTCCTTAAATAAATTAACAAAATTACTGGTGCTTGTCGCAAAAATATCTGTCATTACTGGGACTTGAACCCGGGACCGCTAGTTTCATAGACGGGAGTCACTACAAAATAAACTAGGGTTACGTGTCTTTAAATAAATTTCACTAAAAAAAATTAAGTAACGTAAAACATTTAATAGATTGATAGATAGATAGAACATTTGTTTTTAACAAATATAATTATGTACATCGTCAATCAACTAATTTTTAGAAGTTATGCGGTATGTTTATTCTGATTAAATAATTTGTAGGTATCATAATATTTTAGTCACAATTATTGATAAATAATAAATAAAGTGATCTAAGCCCGGTGATTATATTACTAGGTAATCGTATCCCATGGGCTTTCGACACGTATTTGCATCCCTCTAGGAAAATCTTAACGGAGAAGAACGCCTTCTCGATGCAGAATGCTTTTAGTTTTATAGATATGCTTCAGTATTCAAATATTGAGTTTTCACTTAGTTACAATAGAAAGTTTCTAGAATACAATTAAATAATCTTCTGTTAAGCGCTGCGGTAGTTTAAAGCGAAAAGTACACGAGAAAAGGAGGAATAAATAGGTATTTAATTAAACAAATTAATGTTATATTATTCTGCAAAGAATACAAAGTTAAAACGTTAATTACGTTTTGTTGAACTTGTATACTTGTATGTGACAGTTTCCAATTAGTAAATGGATAGTTAACATTCTAAATGTCAAATATGCTTCGCAGGAATATGATAACATAACACAGACTACTTATAACGACATTAATACAAACGGACCGAAACTCAGACATAAATAAACTGAAGAACTAACCTCTGCATTAATAATTCAAGAAGGAATTGAAATATTTTCACAATTTAATAATAGAATGTGTAACATGTCAAATAATTGAAGAGTATCATATGAACCAAGTTAATATTTTCTTTGTCAAATCTTTGCGTTACTACGTATTTATTACTCTGAGAATTATAACAATAAAGTCTTCACTATTTTCAGTGAATTTGTTTGTAATAAGCAATTTAGTTGAGACGAGCTTCCAAGTTTCATCATTATAACTTGACGCCAGGGTCAACTTAAGAGGTCACGTTATTAATATGAAAAAGTCGGTAATGTTCCGTGACCTAGATCTCAATAACAATAACGCCTATGCGTCCAAAGAAGAGTCTTTGGATATATTAAACTTGGTTATATTTCCTAGTAACTGTTAAACGTGAAATCACGATTAAAAACAAAATGATCGAATGTATAATTTTTCAACCATGTTTTTGGTTAAATCTTCGAATGCTTACGTTCTATATTGATTATTTTTAAAATAGTTGAGTACCTATATGACTTCCTAAATCCTGGTAAACATTTTTTTCAATAAATGTTGTTATTTTAAAATGAACAGCAGGCGCGCGCAAACTATCTACTTGTCACGTTTCTCGCGTGGAAGTACATAAAGCCAATCCTTTTGCCTTATATGTGGCCTCTTAAAGAGCCTAGAGACTTATTCTAACAGATAGCTGCATCCCACTCGGCCTGTTAGTCCGACTATTTGTCCATGGCTCTTATAAGGCTTGGCCACATCAACTCAGCGACGAACTAGGTGATTCTTTTAAACACTCACTTATCAATACGTCAGCCGATTATTTCCCGGCAAATTTTCGTAGCATATAAGCATTTCGTCAGTCCTGAGGGTTGGCATTACATTTGCGATCTGCCAATTATGCTTTAGGTTTTTGTGTTTTGTTTTGCTATGGCTAGGTAGGAGCAGTTAGCAGCAGGAAGAGCTGTTCAGAAACTTTCTGTTGTAATGAAGTGAAAACTCAACATTTGAATACTACAGCATATTTATCAAACTATAATCATTCTGCACCGAGAAGGTATTCTGCATTTTATTTCTTTATACAGATGAAATTTTAGGGTAAAATGGAACCGTGTTACCGATCCTAATGCATTTCATTCAGGTCGCTTGATTTTAGTACTTACAATTTTATTATTGGTAATAGAAAAGGATGCCTTAACTGCCGTTTTTATTTTATTGGTAGAATTTTCCCAACCTATTGGCGGTATTTTTTATAATTATGTTCCCAGGGTACGGCTATAATGCTTAATATTTCACAAACAAATCCCGTAATCGAAAAATCCTTATCAAAAACCCGCATTATTTTTAAAAGACCTTTCCAACGACATCCCATACCACGGCACACACGACAAAAAAGAACCATCCCCATTTTACGTGTAGACCAACCTTACATTTTTTTCAATATTTTATCATACCACTTTTGTGACGTAACTGTAACTATACACATGCTAAATAACAGCTTTCTAGTACTGTACTAAGAGTCTCTGAGCTAACGCTGCGGACGGACGGACATGGCGAAACAAGGTATATGTGTTTTTAGTTTCTCGATTTACATAATCGAGCATAACATTTTCTACAATCAAAATTGAGTTTAACTGTTGACACACAGCAAAATGAACTAGATCATCAAATTTGATTCAGATATTACAAATATCCGGATGTACCGGGTAAATTTCAATGTGGACAGTGTAATAAAACCAATTTTCCTCCGTTACAGGAGCGGCGTGGTTGGAACAGTTTCAATATAGGTTAGCATTGCACGAATAACTACTGTGAAATTCTGGGAATATTTCCCTCAGGTAAAGGATGTTTAGTTGATTTCGTTTATTTATTGAAAGCATTGCAAATCAATAAAAAGATGAATCTTTGGTATTTATTTGCTGTAATAGAGTTTTTTATACAAAAATATTTTATTTGGCAATGAGACCCAATGACTTACTAAAATAAAAGGCGCTCAATAGCTCTTCTTGAAACATAACTCAATTATTTACCTAATACTTAAGTAAATCATTGCAATGTTGATTTTAAAACAGTGGACAATGTAATTACTAATCCATGTATCTGTGTAATATTTAGTGGTTTGTTACATTTAGGAAAATCTCCATGTGATGTAGGCTAACTTCTATAAATGTTGACATGTTTTTTTAGAGATAAACCGAAGACACGGGTTTTTTGGTCTACTCGTATAGTTAAAATAAAGTACATACATACATAAACTCACGCCTTTATTCCCATAGTGGGGTAGGCAGAGCTACAGAATTGCCAACAACTCTAAAGACCTTGTTGATAATTCTGTAACCACATTTTGCACAATCAGGCTAAGATGTTTACCAGTGTATCAGTGACAGGTTGCAAGCCCATCACCTAACAGTACCTACTACAAGCCTATATTCCCTTTGTCGCCTCTTACGACATCCACGGGAAGACATGGAGTGGCACTATTCTAACCCGTCAACCACACGGGGTAAAATAGTAATGTATGTTTTTTTTGTGTGTTTTCACGCGAATACTCTGTCAGTTGTAGATCGATTTAAAAAAATATTTTTTCTTTGATAAGGTGGTACTTCCGAGGTGGTCCCATTTCCACCAAGTTGGTATCTGATGATCCGTGATGAATTGAGATAAGTCCTCAAATATTATAGGCGTACATAATAATATAGCGATTTTTGTATTTTCAGTAACTAATCTAGCATTTGCATTCAAAAAGTATGATTTGGTGAAGTCAAACTGATGATGAAGATCACTGATGGCTACCGGCACTCCTTAACGGTACCTATTTTAAGGGTGGCGATAAGATATCTCGATTAAACTGGGGATACACATGCCCGTAGCTTGCACACTAGCATACCAGCTCCTTGCAAGCGCCAGCTATAGTCATGTGTGTTCACTAACTGGCATGCCTGTAACTGGAAGCTAGCTAGTTGCAAGTAGCAAGCACAACATTTGATTTTCTTGCATGCCTGTTGAGGGAGGGGACGCGGGGGGCTGCTGACCTAGCTCGTGTGAACAGACGCGACAGCTACGGGCATGCCAGTAATAGTAATACTATGCATGCCAGTATTACTTGCAAATGTATCCGCAGTGTGCCAGTTACTCGTACATGCCAGTAACATTCATGCCAGCTACTTTCCCGATTTACTGGCATGTGTATCCCCGGCTTAAAGATAGTTGAGCGACTATGACGATGACCATTAAAATGGTTGAAACATGACTATAACTTTGGCGCGGCGATGCTAGTTTCTTATTATTGAGATGTGGGATGACAGAACAGTATAACTATTATGATCACTAAAAGAAATGAAATAAAATAAATGTTTTAAAAGACAATAAACCGTCTTCGAAAAGCAAGAAATAACTTCTTTTAAAATGGTAGGTCCGACTGAAGTCGGCGTCCCACAAAATTTTCAAGCCGAATTCAGTTCGACTGACCTATCAGCTACCATTTTAAAAGAAGTTATAATAATTACATGTGCTGTGATTTCACCGCGAGTAAGTACTTAGCTGGCAGCCCGCATAAAATCAGGCTCTATCTGGTTATAATGGGACTAATAATGAAATACCATGTTCAACCCAGATTGATAAGCAATTTAACGAACGAAAACAATGAAAACGAGCCGATGTACTTGAAATAGCACATTACGATATGACAACATCAAATGAACATAGATTAGAAAGTAAGATTTTCTCGAAAGGAACATTGTTTTTTCTAAAGGTGCGCTTAGAAATTACGGAGCACCCATAACCACAAGGGACACACAAAATAATGGACAAGATAAAAAATAAACGGTAATTATAAAAAAATACATACCTACACATAACGTAAACAGCATTGTTCGCATTGTTGTGTTCCGGTTTGGGGATAAGACAGCCGGTGAAATAACTAGCATATAGGCGTTCCATCTGACTAAGATCAGGGTTGGCAACGTATTTGCAATCTAGTAAATGCGAATGTCTATGGGTTATAGTTTCCACTTAAGATAAGGTGGCCTGTGTGCTCGTTTGCCTTCTCAATGCCATAAAAAAACATACATACGTAATAAATAGAAATATATGTACTTAATCAAAGGACAGTACAAAATGAAAGTCATGCGATTATGTCCTTTATCTTCATAGGTAGAGAAGTGGCTAATAGCCATTTCCTTACGTCAGATGGCAGTCGAATCGAATGTCTAAAACGTATGGGCGAAGAGAGCGATGGGTTTTCATTATACCTACTTATAAAATTATGCTGTGATCCTTGTATGTAAAGATGGATTGCAGAAATGGACTAGATTGTCATGCATTGGATGGGGGGTGCCTATGTCTTGCAGTAGAAGAACAAGTAAAAATTATGACATTGATACATACATACATACCATCACGCCTTAATTCTCAGAGTGGGTAAGCCAGAGCTACAGAAATACCAACAACTCTAAAAAGACTTGTTGATAATTCTGTAACCAAATTTTGCAAAAGTAAGCTAAGATGTTTACCAGTATATTAGTGACAGGTTGCAAGCCCATCGCCTAACAGTACTACAAGCCTTTAATCCCTTAGTCGCCTCTTACGACATCCACGGGAAGACATGGAGTGGCACAGTTTTCACCCGGCAAAAACTCGGGTTAACACGCTTTCTAAAAGTTCTTTAATGACAAAATTTTGCCATCATGTCTAACGATTATTTATTTTCTTTATCGTAAGATGTGGTGGGCCACAAGTACAAAGATATGTAAACACTTGTAGAACTTATTTCAATGGGATAAAATGCAAAAGTATTTTACATATATTTGTACTCGACTGTACAAAATGTTTTGCTAAGCATGGTTGCTAAGCAACTGTACTAAAGGGATCTCTTTGACATACGAGAACTAATTAATATTTAGTGCGCATGTAATTACTTTTCCTCCCTCCTCAACGCCTTCCATGGGGTAACGTCTTTTGAATAAGTTATAAATTTATAACTTACATTTTATGTTGAATATCCTTTAAACACACAAAAGTTGTTTCTTTTTTAACTATGTATTTACGTAGTTATACCAAGTAAAAAACTGCATAATTTTGTAATTATGTAACCAAGATAAAATATAAATCCAATTTGGTAACGTCATTTCGTTCTGGTTTCAATTAAATGCCTTTACTAAATATTGTCCTTAACTAAGTACAATATTTTGAAATCTATCCAAATACCTAACTGCCATTTTTGACCACATCATTGCATATTGTTTGGTTGACAAATTTATTAATTTTATGCAGCCAAATTTAAAATAAACAAGTAGTTTAATATTTCCCATTGATGCAAATTACGTTATTTTTACGTAACGTAACAAACATAAATTGATTTCATGCAGAATAAACATTCAGTGAAGCGATACTTTTTCGAATTGTTTGTTCGAAAAGCAAAAAGGCAACCCTTTAATGATCTATCTCTCTTCGAGCAAAGGCATTAAGACAGTCATTTATTGGTTAACATTTGTTAATAACAAGCAAAGTTTAATAATTGTAACGAGTTGAAAACAATCATGTCATTTCAAACATGTTATTCTGATATAATATAAAATATAAGACTTAAATTAATAAAAAGAAGGAGCTTATTACAATTATTCCTATATTTTGACTTACAACTTATTAAACAATCTATCTTGCATGAATTTGATCTAGATCTCAATCAATGTCTTTTTTCTAAAACGCTGTGACTGTCTTATTTTTTTGCTGTTTTAAATAAACCAAACCAAATCCATGTTATAAGCGGTTTAAGTATCCCGAAAATAAAACAAATGAATAAAAAAGTATAAGTTTTGGAGAATGAAAATAATACCCACGGACCAAAATATTTCGATTAAACGGCAGGCTCACGCTCTATCATTTTATTCATTATTATTATGACAAAGAAAATGTGGTAGATAACCCGTCGGAAACTACGTGTAGTAGAGAGGACAAGAGAGAGATCTCTCTCCAGGCGGTTGTTGTGCCTGGGGACCGAAGTCCGTTTGGATGAAGTTGGAAGTGGTATATAAGTCAACCGACTGAAGAAACTTCGTTAGCGCGATGTAGCGCACTGTCAGATTTAGTTGCGTTGTCTGACGCTGGTGGCGCTGGCGAGTTGTTTGTTACAAGTTGTCACTAGATGTCGCTAGGTCGCAACACCAGCCCCCCTTTGAGACCGGAGGTTGATGGTGATGGATGACGTGCAGTCTGTGCGTTGAAAATGCCGCTTGCAAGTGCCAGTAGTAGTAGATGTCTCCAGTAGAGCTCAGAGCCGCGTTGGCGAGCGTAGCAGGAGAAGAGGAGTGGAATGGAGAGCACACAGTGAGTCGTGTATCTGCTCCGTGAAGTACTCGTAGTAGGACGCAGTGAGCGCATGTAGCGCACTGTCAGATTTAGTTGCGTTGTCTGACGCTGGTGGCGCTGGCGAGTTGTTTGTTACAAGTTGTCACTAGATGTCGCTAGGTCACCACATGTAGGTATTATTTGGGTATTGGCTAAATTAGTTGTTGAATAAGTAGATACCACATTATGTAATTTTTAAGCCAATTAGGCTTCAGTTACTGCGTTAATCACTGATGCAGTGCAGGTATCTCTGGTTGCCTAAACACATGTTGTGTTCACTAATAAACAATTAACACTATTTAGCACATTCAGTAATATTGGCTTGTTCAATTACACTGTACTATTTAAAAAATTGAACTAAAACATGACGGTAGTTTTAGGTGCGCTTACATGAGCAATTTTTTAAACAATAAGTATTGGCCTCTAACAAAATTTAAGTAAGACTGCTGACTATAAGTTGAGTAAAATTAAAAAAAAAATGTAACTTTAGTTAAAAGGGGACAATTTTAATCATGGAAGTTTTATAGGTATGCTGTATCACTAGTCAGGTTTTATTCTTTAATTTTGAATAAGCAATACCTAAAAAGTTTAGTTTAAAATATCATAACATAATTATTGTGAATACAAACACTTACAACGAAAACTTGGCTCAACGTAGCCTGGTATAGAAACGAAAAAAAGAAAGCATTTATCCCAAGTTCAGAAGAAAATATTTGAAATAACCAAATTAAATTAAAAAGCAAATTAACTATTGAACATCTCAAGGGGCAAAATCAATCGCAGCTGCCATTTGAATACTGAGAAATACTTGACAGAATAATCAAATTGCCTGTCATGTCAAAGATTGAAGTGGATATGTATTACCTCGGAATCCGAAACAAGATAAAAAACATATATTTTCTTATAGTTTTTTAAGCTGTAATATGAAAATGTTCTTAATGGAAGTCACAAGAATGAGGTTTGCATTTCACTATTTTTTCGAGTGAAAAAAATACTGTAGAAGTTGCAGGAAAACCTCATTAGTTAAGACGTTAAACAATTTTAAACAACGTACGTGACGCGTTTACTATTGGAAAATGTTGATAAAAAGGTTCCGTACCATAAAGTTAAAAATAGAATTTGCATGTTGATATAAAAGATATCCTTAAATAAAGCGAACGGCAAAAGTAGTTCCAACTCCAATTTACCGGTTTTCTTTTACCCTTTTCGTAGCGAAGGGACACAATAAAAAGTTGGTATTTTTCGTACAAACGGGTTATTTTCCGCTTTTTTGTCAAAGCATTTCCTGATTCAGGACTTTGGGTGTGAAGGTGGAATTTCGTTATTACCTGACGAAAAAGTTTTGTGAAATGACAACGATGTTGCGTGTTATTTTTGGAGAAAGGTTGTTTTAGCAAGGCATTTATAGTACGTTAGCTCTTTCAACGACCTTCGGGTGTATCATTTTCTCACTCGCACTCATACCCTCTTATGAGAGTCTTATTGACTTAACCCAGATACTAAGACGACGCGTTTAGACTTTAGCCTGGTATGGGATCCTATCTTCGCATCTTTGGGCCTCTGGATTCCCAGTGTAGGCAGATTATTAGAGTAATAACCACGAGTAAATGTACTCATATCTGCGTCTTGAATGTTTTATATATATTGAAGTTTGTTTTTCGTTGTCTAGTTTGAAACTGGGTCTTTTTATATTTATACTATACTATTAGTGCAATTTTATCAATAGCTCGAGAGATCAAGATCGTACGACTCAATCTCATACGGCGAAAGGTCAAAATAAGCGTACTAGTAAAGTAAAGTTATCGATAGAATATAACGACCCCAGTATGCACATACTTTCTATTACATGTCATTGGTTTTCTCAATAAAATAAAGGCCAGTTTGTCATGATATACGACTATTAATGCTATGATTGTAAGTTTCAGTAATTTAACACGTCAACATTACAGTCCCCATACAACATGTTTCAAATTCTACGCACGTCCAGCGCGTCTTAAGTGCGTAAGTGGTCGTTTCTTAGTGACCCATTATTATCAGGGGGCAAGGACTTGTGGAGCTAGTTCGTTGTGACCCATAAATGGGGCAATGGACTGTAAAGGTGTTAATTTCTAGGTGTAAGTATTTTAGTTATAAGAATGATAAAATGTGTAGTCAATACAAAACGATTAAAGATCCCTTACTTCTGGTAAGATTTTTCCCGCTCGCGAGAAGAAAGCATTTCTTACTAACGGTGTAAGTTTAATGTATAAAAAGTTGTTCATCTTGCATCACAAAACTACGATTTTTTATATTTGTAAAGAGCTATCCATGTAAATTTTTATCAATATTTTCCACCAGTAACCATGGAGTTACAGAGAACGACTAAAATGTCGGTCGACATACAATTAAATATCCTGGTTTCCCGGGGGTGTGAGTAAAAAATGGTTTATTAGAAGAATGCCGACGGGCTGCAAATGTGATAAAATAAAACGAGCAACCGTTACGTGGAATGAGGCAAAGGAAGTAAAGCAAGACCAGGGTTTTATATTTCTCAAAGGACTCCAGTGTGCGTGCACAAAGTAAGAATATTTCCCGTGATACTTGGTAAGGAGAAGAAAAATCACATAGTTTTCAACACAGTGGAACTAGGTTAGTATGAGTCGCGCGCGCTAAGGGTTCCGTTTATACAGTGAATAAACATTCGACTTAGTTTTCAGTCAGCTTTAGTAATAATTTATAAGTTAGTTGAAATAGCAAGACCAATGCAAATTAAAAACATATTTCTTGTTTTAAGATTTCCTAAAGCTGTCCATTTAAATTGTTGCGATGTAGACAACTGCAGCTCTGAATAAAATATCGTCAGAAAACTATTCATCGAAAAATTAACAAATCAAAAAGATTATGACAAAATAAAATACTTAAAATGTTTCCCTATGTTTTGATTCTTTTATTTATTAAAATTGCACTCTAGGCCTCTGTTATCAGCGGTTTACAACTAAAATACAATTTGAGCATTCTATAATAACCATAGACCATACGTTTAACTAGACGCAACGAGCACCCTCTATATCCAAGAAAACCAATTGTTAATTTTTTTATACATTCTACGACATCAAAAAAGCAAGTTATGCATGTGGAACCGTAAGCTGTTGGTCTTTACGGTGGCAAGATGTGCGCACGCAGCTTATGAATATCTGCGAACGTTCTGCTACTCTTTTAACGATTATACTTCGAGTTAAAAGACAGAGTAATGAGAAAGTGTACAGAGGAATGAGACGATGCCTGGAATAATAAGCCAAATAATTGGTTACCCGAGTAATTTCAGTACAGTTTTATGTTTAATCGTTATTAATAGGTACTTAAGTAAGGACCAATTAAATTTAACTGTTTATTTAGATGGTTGGTGGTTTTATGCCATTAACTTTAATATTTGTGATATTCAACTTGTATATAAAAGTGTAATCAGCATAATTATTAAAGAATACTATTTTTTCTTATTAATCCCTTATTCACTCATACTCTGACCTTTTAAACATGTACACCCACACACACACTATCCATTGCGGGCTATTAATAAGATGTGTTTATGACGTGTTTGAGAAGTAGACTATGTTTTTAATTATTTAGTAGAAACAACACGATACCAAGCGAAATTTTCATCTATTTTTTTGTGGAACTTGAATAATTTAACGGCGCAATGAGGCATTTGTGTCTTAGAGTTAGAGCGGAATGAGCACAACTGAGCGTTGTTCGGTGCCCAGCACCGATAAAACACACGAAAAGTACGTGCAATTGTTGCGTCTACTTAAATGTACGGTCTGTGAATGGAACCATCTAGCTGATTTAATTAGGAAAGGTACACAGAGGGATTCCCCAATGGGTAATAGAGTAGCTGCTAGTTAGTCGAGTTTGAACCTGTTTGACCTTTGGTACTGAATTAGTTACCATACAACTAGTATAGTCGACTATTAAATGTGTCAAGTTTATTGACAGTCAATTTCAAATTCTCACTAATATGATTAAGATTCAGAATTCAGAGACAGATGATATATACGTAACATCACACCTTTATTCCCAGAGGCAGAGCTACTTACAGAAATACCAACAACTCTAAAAGACTTGTTAAATTAGACGGCATGTCATAACCTAACCTAACCTAGGCTAAGTATTCTGTATCTAACAAATTATTATGGGCAATACCCTGAAATAAATTATTCTATTCTATTCTAGTTTATAAGTCCAATTATAATTCCGTGGTAATTTATACTAAAACAAGTTTAGTTGGCTACATAATGTGTCAAAATTTATTGAAAGTTTACTGAAATTTCTTAAAACGTTACTAATAAATGAACACCCAAATCCTTATGGAATATTTAAGTTAAAGTTACAACTTTTTTGGAAGTCACAAAAACAACGAGCGCCATTGTTTTTGTTAACCGTCAAGGTCAAGGTTTATTTTTGGCAAAAACACAGCTAACCTTGAAATGGAAGTTCGTTCTGTTTACTGCTTTTCGCAAATTAATTACTTGAGGGCAGTTGAGGGTCTTCGTCTTGCGTATTGTTTCATTTGTACGAAGCAATATAACGTTCTACCGTATAATGATGTGCAGCTTACCAAGCAACGTTGACAAAAGGATAATGTATAAGAGCTATTTTATTTAACTACTGCCGAAAAAAGGAGCCAGGGAGAGGAATGAGATAAATGTTACTTGTTTTGTGACACTCTTGGTGGGTTGAGAAAGTCAAACAGCGCATTTCATTTATAGACACATTGTATTGTCAACAAAATATTCTTTGTGTGAATTTGCGAATATAAAATGATACTGGTGACAGGAAGCTGAGAGAAATTGTATTAAAGAGAAACAGGACGTGGAAGTTGTACCTAAGCATGAATAAAAAAAATACCTTGACACTATATTACAAATTTTATTTATAAGTATTACGTCGTAAAATATAATAGTTATAAAGTTAACAGTTCATTAATAATGTGTGATTTATTTAACAATAAGAGTAGGTACCGCAACACTCTTAACAGAATTGTAAATAACTGATATGCAATTCGTAATGTTTTTTTACACAAGTACTTACATCATGATATTTTGAAAGAAATCTAAAAAGTTAGTATGTTTGCATGTATGCAAACACTATGTTGTACTAAACGATTTCATTAAACAAATTGCGGAAATAAAAGTAGTAAAAAAAGGCGAACTTATCCCTTTTAAGAGATCTATTCCAGTTATCACAAATAATAATAAGTCCCTATTTTAATTTATTTTTGCCTTTTTTGGTATTTTTGAAATGTCAGTAATTTTGACTTTCACAAAGCCGTGCAACGTTACACATCGCGATGCACTAGAAATTGTGTCTCTCTACTACTTTTTTTCTTTTCATTCAAGTTTAAACGAGTTGACCTTGACAATTTTTCAAAAATACCAAAAAAAAAGCAAAAAATTACACATGGACCCTAGATTTTTTTAAAGGGCGTCACGAGATAGAAAATGACCCCACGTAACCGCAAATTCAATTGGCAAACGATGTACCAAACACCCTGTATATTACTAGAGCCAAAGTCGGTTTCTAGGTAATTCATTTGCGCAATGACTAAGTTCTTAGATGTATTTTAATGGTCTTGGCTTTAAAATTTCCCCTAGTATGTTGAGGATAATGTTTAATCCATTCGCTTAGGTAGTGTCGCTACACCCAAAATACCAATTTAATTCAATGTAAACTGCCAAATTTACTTGCGGGTACGCCGCTCGCATTTTTTGTTTACGCGGCGGCATCCTTTGACAAAAGGCAGCACGTGCCAAGGCGGCGCGATACAAAGGCGAAGACACTATCTAAGCGAATGGGCTATGAGCGCTTATACTAAACATGCCAATACGCTTACGACGAAAAAGTAGTTTTTAAATATTAGCGTACAGTTTTACTTCATGACTTCTTTATTTGGGCTGTTGTAAATTACAAAACATTTCTTTTATAGCAATATTAGCAATCCAAAATGTAGCGACCTTTTTATTTTTACTCTTTACTCCCTTTAAGACTATTCCGCGTAAAACTCAAATCCTGATTGCTTCAGGTAAGTATTTAACATACTATTTAAAATCATTAATTACGCTATTGAGAAAAGTCAGGTTAAATTATAGTTACTTAATCAGAGGATTTCATCAAATCAAATTCGTTTATTTCTTTCCATTTTTGATGTCACCTGGATGTAAAAAAGTGGGAATTTCATCTGTTAAGTTTGACCTTTCAAATTAAGCAATTATATGCCTACTTAAATTTAAAACACTCTCTGACAGTCAGCCCACATGGATAAAATATGTAGCAAATTATTTTTTTTATCTGCCCGCATGCAGTAAAATGAAATTTATAGCCCTCTTAAGATTCTTTATACGTTCAGGAATACGTAACAAACCAAAACATGCATGGAGTTTTTATAAATTTATTGCTGTTACATAATAATATCTGTGTACACAAGATTGCGTTTTATGTGTTTATGCTACAATAATTTGCAATAAATGTACAGGATGTCCAAGAACTTGACGAAAATATTACAGCTAAATAAAGTTGCTTCTATGCCGGCCCAGTATATAGTTTTAACTTAAAATGTTAATTTTAGGAGTTATTAACGTTTAAATGGTCGAGAACGCTATCTTACAGTACGCCTTTGCCTCCCCTGGTTAAAAATAGCAATAATTTAGGATCCTAAAACTTTATATCTAATCCTAAAAAAATGCATTTAAATTGAATTCCAAAATATCAACGCACTGAAAATAAATTTATACATTCTAAACCACTAAAGTATTGCTATTCGTACTTATCATTATTATTATTATATTTGGAACTCGTGCATCAAGTACTATTTTCATATCTAAAAAAAAGTTAAGTTAAAGCTGCTTTACTTCCAAGGGACCTAATTTTAGTCAATTTCCGTATGAATAACTATATTAAGTTCCACATGTTTTCGTATTGTCAACATTTTGATTACTCTTATTTACTGACAGTAATGGCGGCCGAGTTAAATCAAAACAAAAACACATGAAACGCAATATCGTTTTAACTTAGTAGCATAGAGTTCCAGTTTCACATTGACATAAAAATGCATACAAACATAAAATAATAGTTTCCCCGCTTATTTTTTATTTAGGAAAATTATATTCAGTAAAGTTTTGTTGTCTAACTGTTTTTATTCACGCTTTCTCATTTATCTTACTCGGACTTAAACTTTTTGCAATAAATCTGTAATCTATATTATGGCTGATTTCGCCCCTAACTATTTTAAGCATTATTCTTAAAGTTTTCTAACCTTTGCCCTGAAATTAAATTTCTTCATCTTTGTTATTTATGGCGGTTATGATTAAGTTTAAGACAATCACTTTACTAATCTTAGTGAGGGATATTATTTTCGAAACATTTTCATTTCGAAAATAACACATTATGTTGCGTGATTCCGAACAATAATGTATTGTTTCTTTGCCCCGTTTTTCCTTCTTGAAACAGCTGTAATCTGAGGTTTAACTTGGTTTTGGCATTATCTTTTCTTTTCTTTGTGTTTTTCGGTCTTTTTTAGCTATTTCAATGATTAATTGTAAGTTAAATTAATTAACTTATAACATGAATAAAGTCTACATAATAATGAAATACATACATACATAACATCACGCGTTCATTCCCAGAGTGGGCTACAGAAATACCAACAACTCTAAAAAAGACTTGTTGATAATTCTGTACGCACATTTTGCACAATCAGGCTAAGATGTTAACTAGTGTATTAGTGACAGGTTGCAAGCCCATCGCCTAACAGTACTACAAGCCCTCATTCCCTTAGTCGCCTCTTACGACATCCACGGGAAGACATGGAGTGGCACTATTCTAACCCGGCAACCACAAGGGGCCGGATGTATTATTTAGTTTAGTTATTAGTTTTCCGTTTCTGTTCACAATCCCGCTTCTTATTTTCTTTACCTTTGAAAGTGGTAATTGGATCTTGTGCAGGGTCCGTCCAGTTCACCACCACCATCTTATCCTCTAGCCTACCACCAAGCGAAAGTGTTCGCATAATTATTTTTTTGTGTCAGCTCAGGGTTGGCAATGCTCTTGCACTTTACAGTATTGATATTGCAAATGTCCGTCTCAACTCACACTTACCATTGAAAGGTTTGTTTGATATCTCCAAACCATAAAAAACAGCGTCTAATTTAGCAATTTTCAATACAACGTGTCATAAACACTGAGATTGTAATCGTTCTCGCACCAGGTAAAATACTCCTAAGATATTTCTAACGCTAGGCCTTTACGAGTATACCTATCTCAAAATTACTCACGAGACTAGCAATGTCTAAGCACGGTATTGTCTGAAATTCCTGAGTCACATCTATCATTAGTTAAGGTTATATACAGGTTGTTTGAATCTTGGATACATTACTTTAAGGGGAGCTCAGAAGAGCTTATTTAACTAAAAGTACTAGAAACATTTGCTATTTAGATTTAAATACAATTTAATTATTTGAAATACCCTTATAGGGTCAAAGTATAATACCCGAAACCGACGTGTATGTATGAATGTGGATGAAGCGAAAGACATTTTTCAGGATCGTAGCAGGTGGAAAGAAGTGGTCTCTACCTACCCCTCTAAGAAACAGGTGTGATTTAATGTATGTATGTATGAAATATCCTTAAATTTTACTATTTTCGTATTTTATTTAACAGCTTAAAAATTACTTTTTTTTTCGAATAGGGCAAAACATAACTAAAACTACAAATGAGCCATAATTACCTATATTCTCTACGAAAAACGAATCTCCCTGTACGTAGAGGAACGCTGGAACAAAATGTCACGTCAAATTTATTGTTGTCCTCTGTGATGGCTTAGATTCATTACTGTTTACGAGTAAGTATGTAGCGGTAATGTTGGCGGTTTTACGCGCTAATTCAACTCATAAAACCAGCAATAATACATACACACGGGCGACACGTTGATCTAGTTGGGAGTGACCCTGCCTCCGAAGCCAGCGGTCCTGGGTTCAAATCCCGGTTAGGGCAGATATTTGTGTGATGAGCGCGAATGTTTGTTCCTGAGTCTTGGATGTTTTCTATGTATTCAAGTATGTATTTCTCTGTATAAGTATGTTTATCGTTGTCTAGTACCCATAGTACAAGCCTAGAGCTTAGTTTGGGACAAGGTCAATTTGTGAGAGATTGTCCCCTGATATTATAATAATAATTATTATTATACATAATTCATATAATTTTATTATACCTCACAAGATTAATTACTTCAAGCTTTGGGTTTGTGTCAATAGTACTAGGTGACGATAAAAATTGTTATATTATAACGGAATACAAACTACAACATTATGAAAAATCGGCCAAGTGCTAGTCGGGCTCGCGCATGAAGGGTTCCACACCATTATTGATAAAAACGACAAAAAATCATGTCTGTTGTATATGGGGCTCCCCTTAAATATTTATGTACTTTTAATTTAATATAAAAGTGAATTTATATTTAATTTTTTTCTCAGAATATTTCAAGTATCGTTGCCGTTACCAATATCGAACAAAAGCAAGCAAAAAAACACGGTTGTTGTATGGGAGCCCCCTTTATTATTTATTTTTTTCTGTTTTTTTAGTATTTGTTGTTAAAGCGGCAACAGGAATACGTCATCGGTGAAAAAATTAACTGTCTATCTTGATAGATAGACAGGCATCTGGTTTACGAGATTCAGCCTGGTGACGGACGGACAGACAGACAGATGGACGAACGGACAGCGGAGTCTTAGTAATAGGGTCCCCCTAAAACCACTGTGGTTATACACAAAACAAGTCACAAAATACTAAATATTTATTCTGTAAAGTGGCCACATTACGGCTCTTTTACACGTCGGTAAATTATGTGAATCAACTAGCGCTTCGGACAAGGCCATCATAATTTGCGGAGAAGAATCGCCTCAAGAAACTTTAGCGGAAGGGCATTTTTTCAATACCTTGTTACATTAAGGTAAGTTAGATCACAAGGTCATAAAAACATTATAAGCACAAAATAAAAATAAAAATCCAACTGTAACGCCAGTAACATTAAATTAAACATAATGACTAGGAGAGCAGGAAGAGGTCGCATAATAGTAGTTTATTCACCAAGGTGAGTAAGGCACGGATTACAAATCGAGTGTGCATTTGCGGCCCGACGCAAAGCGGAGGGCTGTAAACTAAACGAGTTTAGTAAATCTGTACTTACCCTCGAGTGATATATACTGCTTTATACTACACTTAAAAATAAATAAAATACAATAGTAAACAATGAATTCTCTCAAGGAAGAACGAGCGCAACATCAAACAGGGGCTCTACTTTGATATCCCGATTGGCAGGGTCCAACTTGCGTTCGTGTCCAAGTGGGTTAATTGACAACGTCATCTAGAATATAAAAAAAAAAACAAAACGGGGTAGTAATGGATTTTCATACGACATTACTGCGCTGATAACGGGGCAGTTATGAAATTTCATTCAATATTACTACCCTGATTTCTGGAAAGGCTAAATGTACGGCTTTCCCGCCTTTTATTAGAATAATAATTATACACTTACTAACGAAGTGTAGTATAAAACATGTTACTATATCTTCCATGCAATTCACATTTCTTAAAAAAACATAAGATAGTCTCGACTTAAAAGTTTTTAAAATCCTGACGCAAGTCAGGTACTAAGCGGTAAACGCATTAAGGGAAGCGTTGCAAACTATCCTCTTTATTGGAAGAGTGTTAGCGCTAAGCGATTTATTTTAAATTGGTTTAGCGTCTGACACCTGTCTCTTGCCCTTTTTTGTTGACAAGTTAACCCGTAATTTTTTGTATTCAATACAGACTTAGGTTAGGAACTGAGTGGAGTTTCTTGCCACCGCAGTTTTAAACTGAATCATTTTTAATTTCAATATGGTAAGTCAAAAAAATAATTTTACATTTCTTTAAAATACTTGTGACTTCATTCTCTCTGATGGTATTAAATCATACGCTGAAGTATCGAAAACGTAGTTTAATAAGTTTTATTTATGGCATTGAAATGCAAACGAGCACACATGCAACCTGATGGTAAGTGGAAACTGTGACTCATAGACAAAACTGTAATCCTAAAGCTGCAAATGCGTTGCCAACCCTGAGAACTAAGATGTAATGCCTTTAAATGCTAGTTATTTCACCGGCTGTCATATCCCCAAATTGGAATACAACAATGCGAACACTGCTGTTTGGCGGTAGGTTAATGGATAAGATGGTGGTAGCGATCCGGACGGACCCTGCACAAGGTCCTAACACTCGCAAAAAAATAAACTTAGTATTAATTTAATAAGAACAGTCGAATCCAAGAAGGGAGGAGCAACCGTAGATAAAGACTAATTAATTTTTATTAATGTGGTCATGTTAAAAACGTAATTAATGGCGTGCAATAGGAAAGTAGTGCCTATATCCAGTATTAGATACAGGCTGACGATAATATATGATTATGAAGTCTATAACGTTATACATACTGTAACGATACCGACCCCACAGCAGTCAAGAGTGAGTCGCGTAACATAAATAAATATATAAATAAATATAAATAAATAAATATCTACTTATAAAATAATTGGCCAGCGTGATCATCTAGTTATATAAAGGTAGGACCCCAAGTTAAACCCGTGTGTAACCAGTTCGTTTAAGGAATACTCGAGGTGTGTTGGAAAGGTTTAGGAAACATTAACTTTAATTTACTAATTCAGAGGCTACTACTGTATATTACCTACCTAATTTTATATATTCCATTATAATCTAATACCTAACTTTACTTAGATAATATTTGATTCAACAATTCATCCTACAATCTTTCTTAGTACACTACCGTGTGAATCCAACCATAATAAACCATGCCCTATGTTCGACCTAAGATAAACATATTAATGTGTCAGCAAAGTTACTAACTTAACTCATCTAGTTAATTTATTCAAGTTTGAATAGGAAATGTTGTTCGAATGTCCTAGTATTATAATAAATCTTTCACATACAGTAAAGCTCAATTTTGTATGAACTTCCTACAGTTTAATAATCTTAATAACTATAGTCCTAAGATTCAAATTCAATTAATCTTTCATAATTTCGTATCCGAAGTGAGGTAGATTGTGAAACTGCTAGTTCTTTTAATGTAGATATAAGTTTTCTTGATTAATGGAACAGAAGGAGATAACTAATTCCCTATGGGTCCCTTTTGTAAATAAATACAAAGAGAAGGGCAGGCCCCTCCTAGCCATTACACTTAGGCATCATCCGCCTGCCCCTGTGCGGCTCGACAACCTGACGGGGCACCGCTCCACCCAAAGCAAGAGTTGCTGTCCCACTTACAAAGTTAGTAATGTCTGTGTAGGTTAGTCAGGTCTCCCCAAGAGAGATCCTACCCCAAGGGCCGCGTTGAACTGAACCGGGATGGTGATATAATGTCGCTACTATTAAAACTAGTGAGTCTCCCCTAAAGCCATCTAAATTCGAGAGCATAATCAAAGGACCTAGTTTTTGCTGGTACATAATGGATGCCACCTCAGCCTCGTTTCCACAGCTTTGAAGTAAGGGCCTCATCTCCACAGCCTATACTTGGGAGGGCGCCTCCAAAAGAATCCAGGTCCACTAGGCAAAGATTCCTACCTGATCTAGCGCCCTTTAGAAGAGACTTTTGTAATACCCACGTTCACCAAGAGACAACCTAGCCCAATACGGATCAACTATGAATTGTCGACCCTGCAAGCAGCAGCCGCCCATTCCATAGCCAAGAGCCGATAAATTGCCGCTAAATTATCACCCGTGTAACGGGCGAATCATTTGTCCAATTCTTATATTACATACATTAGTTTGTAATTGACAACCAAATGTTGACTAAAATGATAATTGAACAATAACTCGATATCAAACTATGCGACTTATTAACACTGCATTCACGGCATTCTTCAATTTATACCACCAGCCCGGAGTCATTTTAAAGGTAAAACTCGAAATTTTGTTTCATTGAATTCGTGACAACCAATTAAGTATTGTAAATATTTTCAATGACTCAATATTTCGATATAACAAATCCAAAAACGTAAGAATTTCTTTATCTATGGTTTTAATCTATAAATACCATAGTTCGGAATTTAACGTTATAAACAAAAATAAAAACTTCCAACTGAAATGTTAACCTGTAATAATATGATTGAACTTCACTCACTATCTCACCTGGACTCAAATTATATAATCATTCTGATACCAAATTTCATTCTCTCCTTGCTACCTTAGCAATGGATCGAATCCAAATATACTGTAACATAATCCCTATAAACCGTTTTTATGAAATAATAATTGTTATAACTTCCATTTACACATACCAACTTTTACAGACAGACGAACGAACAAAATCACATGTCATGGCTCTTTGCCTAAGATTAATAGGAACTGGCTTAGTAAAACTAAACTTGTTCATAAAGTCGGCGTATCATAATCCATAAAACCCCTTTTATAAAATAATAATTTGTTTATAACTCCCGTTTACATATACCAACGTTTATAGACAGACGAACGAACAAAAATCACATGGCTCTTTGTTTAAAATAAACAGAAACAAGCTTAGTCAAACTAAGCTTGATCATAATGTCGGAATTACGCCAGCTGCAAATCTAGTATACACGATCTAATCGTAGCTCCAAGACCGCATGTACAAATTCATCATCCTACTACTTATTATTATTATATATATTTTAGCCAATCCATTGACATAACTATCGTTAAGCAGTAGTAATTAAAGCATTCATCAACACCTGTCGTACTTATTAATTTATATCATAAATTAACCTTGATTCCTAAATCATATTTATCGATATTGGGACTGCCAACAAATATGAACGAACTACCTCTCATTCTCCCTAAAGTCTAAATGCCTCCTTTCAAAATTTCATATAAGTATATTTTATCGATTCGTGTCTTATCTACCTATAGTGTAACGGGAGCAATATTTAAGGTGTTGGTTCCCTCCAAATTGTATCCAACATACTACATACATATTGATCATGAATTATTTATATAATTCCTGACACATTTTTCACAAGGCGATTTAACTAGTATTGGTTTCATATAAAACCTCCAAATTCTGAACGGTACAACAAACTAACATACATACGCGATTTCATACGACAGAGTAATAACTCCAGAGTTCCCTTCTACATACTCGTACATATAATTCTACATACTGATACATGCATGCCTAATTCTAGCCTGTCTATCGATTTTAACTTCACGAACCATGCGATTTATTTTAACGTACGACATTCACGGTTTCCTAAAGCCGGATTCACAACGACTTTATTCAGCGATTACGTTCGTTTCGTAATTGCATCCTAGGTATTCACACAATTTATTTCCTAATTCCTTCCAAACTCTACAAGTAGTTATTACATCACATAAAACCAAGCCTCGAACCTGATTCATAATTAATCCCTTGGATTGTAAGCTATTAAGAGATATAAATTAATCTCAATATCACTATTCAAATTCTGAACTCAGTATCATTATTTCCTGTAGTTACTTATAAATATAAACATGATTTAACCTCAAAATCTTTGATAACGATCCGAACCGATTTAAAGTAAACTTCATAATTACTATTCTATAAAACCTAAATTAGGTATAACAAACTTATCATAATTTTCATTTACTTAATCTTACATACAAAATCATCATAATCATAGATAATTATCCAACATCCAACATTCGCAACCTCCTAAAGTTGGATTCACAATGAATATTTGCCAACGATAATGTAAATTCTAAAATCGCAACTATAAAATCTAGCCTCGCTAACCTTATCCTAAATTCGAACTCAAAACTTTATTTCTTTAATTATTAGACCTACTGATATCTTATAATTATGATATAAACATTAATCTTTGGTCTAGATTTGAACTGACTCAAATGCATTTCTCTAAATATCTTTACGCAAGAGATGCAAAATTAATCGTATCCAGTACTCTAAGTCTTTGGTCAAGTATCGAACTGACATTATGTATAGTTCCCTAAACTTCTGAACGTATGCAGTGCCAAATAACTAAATAACTATATAATTTATTCCTACTTATATAAATTGGCTAAAAGCCTAGTCCTTAAACCTGTACATTACAATAGTCTGTGAAGGTACAATAGACGCGCCACAGAATAAGTTCTTGTTCTTATTCTGTGAGACGCGCAACTAATCACAGACTACTAAGGGATTCTATGATCAAATAAAGCACTAGTCTATTTTGGGTTTTTTTGTTTAGACTTCGCGTAAACTACTGAACAAATAGATTTTTAATGAAATTTCGGTAATTATCCTGCTATTTACTTCCTACCTGCTTAGCTTTGATCAAGTTATTACTACCTAAATCTATTCTAATTTTAGAACTCGGGAAATAAAGAGTTCCGCTTGGCTGAATTAAAAAATACCCCTTTGCCTTATCTCCATCCTGTTCACCTTAAAACCCTCAAATAACCTGTAGACTCTTAACTTATGTTATGTCCTTTGCCTTTCCCTCTGGGATAAAACAAGTCTTATCTTATGTAATCTATACATATAATAAAATCTACTTAATAATCTTATACTTCGTTAACGAATTTCTTGTAATTGGATGGTACATTCAGCGCTATTCACCCGGACACAAATCAAGCAAAGCAAGTTCCCTACTCTAATTCACGCCTGGATTTCACATAAAAGATTATAAGTGAAACATCAGTACAGGTTAGTAAATACACTCGTTAAGCATTTCTACTTCGCCCTACAATAAGTAAATACCCTATGCCTATTTGTTCACTTTGGACATTTCAACAACCTACCAAACTAAAATCTTTATACATAGTGTTATTAATGGACTAGATATTTTTAATCGACTGTCGAAAAATAGCTTCTTTCATATGAATATAATATCTAGGCACTTATGTTTTGATAAAACCTTCTTCTGAAGGTAGGTTAATACCTATTACTTCGTGGTTAATTTTAAGAATCATAACCTCCCAAATTTATTTCAGTAATCCATTTATACGTTTTGAATCAAACAAGCACCGAATCACAGTATCACTGAATACATAATAATAATTATACCCTTCGTTCGACTTTGTGGTCTCCTGATATACAACTATTACTAATGTCAAATGTAAGTATATAAAAACCCCTATTTGCTATAATAACTACTTAATATTTAACTGTAAATTGGAACCCCTTGTTATTAATAATCTTACAAACCGAATGCAGAATCTCAGGCTTAACTCTTTTCCGTGAAAGTTAACTACAACCCTTTCCTGTTGGTTTTGTTTTAGTACTCTAAAGCCCATAAATATCATTGTTTCAATTAAAGGTATCTGAGATGGTACTTAATGTTATTTCTTTGGGAAAACTAGAGCTAGGTATTACCTATAGCTTTTATGAGTAAATAATGTACTATCTATGATAACATCTACTAGTTAAATATGTAAACGGTCCCGTTATTAAAACAATTGTTATGGTAGGCATATAACTAGAAACCTTCTCCTGAAATAACTTGAAAATAATTTAACCAATTTGTTTCAGGACTCTGCTTGTTTATTGAAAATGTAGGAGCATCTGTGGAATTAAATCTTACTACATGGTACCTAACCCTGAATGCATATTGAAAATGTATGAACAGCTGCTGAATGAAGTTCTACAACAATGTATTGGTTCCTGAATAAAATACCAGAATATTTCCATAGATGTTGGTATTCCTAAATTTTTACTCTTTTCAGGTATCCCAGATTTATTAATTATACTTCCTAATGCCCTTTCATAAATAATTCTTGTAGTAAAGGTTAAGTGACCTATATGTTAAAAAGGATAAAGGTGACACACAAGGAAGTTCTCGAAAATTTTCTGCCTTACTTAGATTGAACCTAGTGGAGAAGTCTCAGCTGGGTTTAGCTCCAGTCTCTTTGTACCAATTAATTAATGACCATTTTTACCTCTCGGCTGATACTTCAATAACTGAATTTAAGTCTGAACATATTGTTTCTATTAAACTATTTTGTCGCACTAAAATGATATTCCTAACTAAGGCAGAAATTGCTAATATGAGATTAATATATCACAGTTTAAATTTCAAAAGCCACTTACCTTACCGTGGAGCTATTAAAAGGGTATATGTACAACATGAGTATTTTTACAACATTGAGATTATGAGGTTAATATTTTAGATATTCCAGCTTGTATCAATAAATATAACAAGTTAGATCAAAATTAATTAAAGCTTACTGCAATTCTTATTTGATGATTGGAAGGTCTAATTTCTATACTTTAATCTTGCTTTTTTTTGTAACATTAAATAATAATTGGATAGAATTAAATATTTTGTTAATTGTAATGAAATGTACATATTCCCCTTTTGCACAAAACAACAATAAAATATAGGTCAATAAAACACAAATCACAGTATATTTATTACACAAAATAACATCAAAATTCAAGTAAATTCATAGGATATGTGCACGAATTTTAATTATTACTTTATAGTAACATAATATGGTTTACTTCTTTGATACTTCATCCTGAAGTTATTAATTCAAAATTTAATCATGATTACACTGCAAATAGTCACAATGCTTTCATGTTTGTTGGAAGGTCAAATACCTGTACATAATCATTAAGGAACGATAGTAAATAGCTAATTGTATTGTTAGATGTAATTGATTCGTGCACATTCCCCTTTTAACACAACACAAAAAATAAAACACGTCAAAAGGAACCCCTCCCTAACTCCCTAGCCCTACATTCCGAGAGACTACAAACAGTATAGTTGCATGCCCTAACTGCCTGCCCGAGTTCCTAAAGAAGCCCTATCAGCCTACATTATAAAAGGATACTCTGCTACCCGAAATCCAGACTCAGATTCCGGACTGCTATAAAAATAGCAGCACTAAAGGGGTCTTGGTTCAGCAGAGGCATACTCACCCAATAGGTCCTGATTCCCCATCCAAGCACTCAGAACTTTAAATTAAATATTAGCGAAGCTCTTCCGTCCTCTCCGTCCCGCGTCGTGCTAATTCTCCTTCATCTTCTCCCTCCACCCGTTTTATACTCGAACCATTCCCCCCACCGACCCTAACATTCAGCGACCAGAAAACCTAGACCCGTACCAATAACGGAAAAGGGTCCCCGTAACGATTCCCCATAGTCCCAATAACGAGTTAAAACGTAAAAACGTCCCAACAACGTCTCGTTAGTTCTCTTTATACTGGTCGCTCTTGCTTCCAACAGATTACGTAAGTTTAGTATGGACAAGCGCAATTATAATCTGAATATTTAGTACCTATGTAACCGAGCCAGATAATTTGTCCTTCCTTAATTCCGTGTCCAATTACATAAAAGGTTGTTAAACCCTACTTCTTCTTATATTTGCTAAATAACATAAACAACCTTTTCTGAGATTAGGTACTTATTGTTATATAGCGACCCGGCAATCAACCAAACAAATATAATATATGTTCTAATGGAATCGAGATTAAATAGGTAAGAAATGAAGGAAGAGGTACTTTTATTTTGCAACCTGTGTTCATTAATTATCTATTTTAGGTATTCTTGATTATGTTCTGCGTACTGATTACTGTTTAACTGTTTGTATGGACCTGAGCTAACAAGAAGATACCACGGATATTTTTATACGCTCCTACGATTATTTAATCATTCATCTTTCCTTTTTTTCAATCTTTAATATTGTTATAAATTATTTCAAGCTTTATAAAAGTAAACGATAAATGTATAAACCGATTTTGTCAAGGCATATCCATAATAACATTCTATACCCGCATAATCCCGCTCTTTCTAACTACCTTCTTTTATTTTCTTACAAGCCAACAACATCATCGTACCCTATCGCTCTGATCCCCGTAACAAATTAGTATGACAGTTCAAACATAACGTTAAAGCGACAAAGTACCAACGTGTCTATTCTTATCGCCGCCTCGCCAGTTAATTGGTTTAGGCTTTATAACTACCCTACTTTATTTCGCTAAATATAGCCGCAACGCAACTGTACCCCGTCGCCCCAACGCTTCTAACAAATTAATATGGTAGCTCAAACATAACGTTAAAGCGACAAAGTACCAAAGTGGTTTTTCATATCACCATTTCGCCATTTATATGTTTTAAGCTTTATAACTTATATATTTGAATACGTCGACATATTGTACTAATATTTAAGTACACATCTGACCTATTCTATTGTTTAAAAACCCAGTATTATCTCTCGTAACCATATTTATACCTTTATATGATCAGACAAGTCCTAAGCCTCCTATTTATAATAAGTGACGATATATAATTTATGATTATGTAAGCAAAAAAAAATATACCCTATATATATCTATATATTTATACATATGCTGGCTGACTTGGGGTCAGTACAATACGGTCGTTGAGTGGTGCGACAACGTACAGCGCAAAAAGCCAATACAAATACTTGTAAGTAGGACGTCAGGGTGCTGCAAAAGGAATTTTAAATTGAGAAATAAATTGCCTCGGACTGTGGTTAAAGAATTCAAAACGATTCGTAGAACACCTGCCCGTTGTGTTAATGACAACCTTAAAACGGTGGGGAGACAATGAATGCGATTAGCGCGGGACCGGGGAGAGTGGCTTGATAAGGAAAAGGCCTAAACCCTACTGTTACAGTGGGTGGATACAGACTGATTAAATTGATATGGAAGGATAGTAACAAAGTAGCACAAAAAAATTGACACTGGGTAAACGTGAAATAGTGAAAAGTAAACCACGTTGTGATGAACTTATTATTTAGTTACTGTTTAACATTTTTGTTACAATGTTACAACTAACGGAAAATTCTGCTAAAGTCTTATTTTTGAAATGTTTTTGAATTAATGAACGATTTTATGGCAAGGAGAAGACGAACACTTAGGCCACCTGTTGGTAAGTGGGATCTGAGATAAACATTTATATATATTTTAATACTCGAAACTAAAATTCTAAGACTGCAAATACGTTGCTAACCCTGAGGACTACGGTGTAATGCATCTATGCTAGTAATTTCACTGGTTGTCTTATCCCGACACCGGAACACAACCATGCGCACACTTCTGCTTGGCGGTGGGTTAATAGATATGGTGAAAGCGATCCGGAGGGACCCTGCACAAGGTCCTACCACCACTGAAGGAAGGTTAGGTTAAGTGAATTCACTAATGAAATAAGAATTAGTAAGAGTACCGATGTAACATAATAAAACTTGTTAAACCACTGCGCAAAACTTGTCACGTGCCCTCTCACGTAATCAAAACAAAGAAGATAATGGTTTATATAATAATATTATCTTATCTGAGAAAGCTTGGAACTGCACCTGTATGACGTCATTGGTTTTTTATTGAATAGGTATAAAACTGTTACCAGATATTAGAAAAAATTGTCCCCGGACTGTTGTAATCTATACAAAAGCGTAAAAAAACGTAATTAGTTAGGAAATTTACAAGCCCAACCTAACAATCTGATTTCGTGAAGTTTTAGGAAAAGTTGAAGTTTGGAGGTGAACGTGATTTCAAACGTTAAGTTTCAAATAAGTCTACAAAAGTTTTTAAACCTATTACTCGTGGTGTCAAAAACATAGAATAAAAGAAGTTTTTCAAAATATTTTTGAGGCTTAAAGGACTGTGAAGCAAAAAATGACCATACAAAATGCGATAAAGTTTTTCTCCCCTTAAACGTTGTCCGATTTTTACGATTTTTGAATATTTTATAGATAATATGTAAAACTATGTCTGTACGTTTTTCTTTCCAAGAAAATACTAATTGAAATACATAACTTCACGCTTTCATTCCCAGTACTGGGGTAGGCAGAGCTACAGAATACCAACAACTGTAAACTTATTGATAGTTCTTCTTCTTCTTGATAGAACGGTAGACCTTACAAATTCTTTAGACCTTATTGAATCCAAATTTAGTAACATTGCTGTGAGGGGATCAAACAAAATTAAAAAGTATTTAAGACTAAGTAGATTTATAAAAAAGTCTAAAGTTTTACTACGATGTAACAAAACATTTATGAAATTGACTCCTATTAGATATAGCAATGTAGCGTTACATAATGACCTATTAAATTGTCAACATGAACTGGAGTGTGTTATGCATGATTTTGATGCCAATGCTAAACAACTCAAGGTATTGGAAGTTGCTCTGCAAGATGTAACTAATAAGTATACATTGTCTTGCAAACAAATGGAGGAGTACATTGGCTTCATGAATGACATCATCGATTTAGGTAATACCAACATGGACAAACTGGACTCGCTGGTAGGTAAATCGGGCGATGGCTACGGCGGCTCTCCCTGCCACAACTGGAGACTGAGCCTGCCGGCCTTGCCGTCGCCGGCGCCAGCTCCGCGCCGCGCTCGCCCCTCGCCGGGCGCGCGCCCCGCCCCGGCCCCGCTCCCCGCGCCCCGCGCCGCCCCCCGGGCGGCTCAAGGCGCTGGCCCGCCGCGCGCTCCGGCGGCAGCGGCTGCAGCGCAGCAAGGGGACACTCCAAGCTGCCCGCCCGCGCCGCCCGCGCCGCCCGGACCGAGAGCGCCATGCGCGCCACCTACCGGGCAAGTCTCTCCCTCGCTTCCTACGTTGCCGACCCTTGAGCGCAGGACCATTGCGTACACTGATGAGGTAGGTGTTGGGTTTGGGTCCAAAATGGTAAAGTACCTTGGTCACAACAACGTAGTAAACAACTGTTTACCAGGAATGTCTATGGACTACCTAATCTCACGAATCTCTGCAGACACATTCAGTCGTGAGACAACTTTGGTAGTGTTTTTAGCAAATAGTTTGGTTTTTAGTAAATATGACTTATTTAATTTGTCTGAAGCCCTCACTGAAGTTAGCAAAGGTGATGTACGTAAAATAATTGTGTGTGCTTGTCTTTTTTCACACAAATTAACTAATAATTGTAATAGAAATATTGACTATTTTAATTCAATATTATATAAACTGACATTATATAATTCCAAAATTTCGTATTTCGATACAAATAAATTTGTAAACAAATTCGATTTGACACGTAACTATAGTTTTTTACCAAGTAGGTTCTTAGATGAGTGTGCTAAGTTGTTAGCATATAATATTTTAGACCCCGTTATGACTAGCATAGCGAGCGACTATAGAACGGAGCCTGCGCTGAGTTTTATTAGCGCCGGCTCTGCACCGGAGCTGCCGGTTGATTTAAACTGACAGCTTCGACAACGGCCGCGGCTGCCGTCGTCCGCGGCGACAGTCGCGGCGGCCCCGTGCCTGCCCACAGAACGACGAACGTTACAAATAAGTTAAGTAATAATGTAATAAATATAATTCATCAGAATATTCAAGGTTTTTCTTGTAAGGAACTAGAAATTGGTTTGTTTATAGATAGTGCTAATATACACGTTTTATGTATTACTGAGCATTGGCTCAAAGGGCCATGATTATTAAGATTATGTTTCGATTGATAAATGTATGGAATTGACGTAAGCCACCGAGATAGTAACGTAACACTTACGTCAATTCCATATATTTTTCAATCGAAACATAATCGCTAACGATTGTCGAATGCAACTTGTCTAGCACCACTGATTAGATAATAATGTACTGTACTGCTGGAAGGCTACCTCGAAACCGCTGGAATACGACATCTTTTTTTATTTTATTTTATTCGGAAAACCAACAGCTTTTAGTAACAATGTTAGGTTAGTTCACAATATTTAACTACATAGCTAATTACAGGTTTTCACAGCTAAATTCAAAGTTAAACAGAATACAGAAAAAAATCTTTCGGCTAAAAGATAGGTTTTAAAACTACAGCTAGAAGTTATAATAAAGTTAAAACGATATTATACTCTCATATAATATCCAACTCTAATCTAGTTAATCAAGTGCCTGAATGACTTAACTTTTTTGCTCCTGGAAGATAATTCCTTTGAGTTTGTTCCTGGATTCAACGTACCGCTCAGAAGCTGAGATTAATCTTTCTAAGCCACGGGAAGAATAAATGCTGGCACAACAAACATTTCGCTTTGCATAATTTATAGATGTCCTTAATTAATTAGCGTTCTAATTTTAAATCTCTTGTTCCAGGTCGCATACAAAGAAGTTAACCACGCATGACGAAACATGGGCAGCGTAGGCAACAATACCACATTACGTGACGATGACCCACTTGGTCTTATGCTCCAGTCAAATATAAGCTATGACACGAACCTCTTGCCAACGTTTATAACATGGCCGCTAGAAGATTGCATAGCTGCAAATTTATTAAACCAGACTTATGATTATTTAAATCACAGCTTTGATTATAATGGCACTAAGGTGGTCTGTCGAGAGCACGCACCTGTTTTAACCAAAAGTACTTTAGTAAGAGCGAGTGTACTATCTGCTATAGCTGTTTTATCGTTTTTCGGAAATGTGGCTACAATAATTAGTATTCGAAGAGGCAAACGAAGTAGAGGTCGCGCGAGGCCATCCTGGACGGCGATTTATAGCCTAATATTTCAACTAAGCATAGCTGATTTGCTTGTAACGATATTCTGTATCGGAGGGGAAGCCGCCTGGTCATTCACAGTGGAATGGTATGCGGGAGATATCGGCTGCAAATTGTTTAAGTTTGTACAAATGTTCTCACTGTACTTAAGTACTTTTATATTAGTACTTATTGGGGTTGATCGATGGCTGGCTGTCAAATATCCTATGAAAAGTATGGCGACGGCAACAAGAAGTGGAAGACTAGTCATTATAGCTTGGATAGCGAGTTTAATTTTAAGTATACCTCAGGTGAGTGTCTAATTTATAATCCTTTTGAACGACTTTTGAACTACACTTAATAACTTTTATACAAAGCAGGAAAACGCTACTCCTTTATGACTAATTTTGCCGTCGCAATTTAAAGTTTGTTGTGTCGACATTTAAATACGAAAACGTAGCAAGGTTGATGGAGAGTACTCATCAATATTCCAAAAGTGCTAAACAATACAAGTATTTGAATTTCTGATAGATTTATAATGATTTACATAAACAACTGTCAATAGCTTTGCCTTGAATTGAGCTACATTAACGTTCAGGCTTAATATGAGCCGGTTGATTACCTTTATCAATTTAATCCAGTATTATTTGAGCAATGCTCGTCTTATATAGGATCCACGCAATCTAAGGTATCATATAATTTTAAGTAAATATTTAGCCCACTGTTTTATTTATTTTGAATTAATTGATACGTTAAATGACTAAACTATTAACTATTCATGTAGAACGTGTGCTTAATACTTGAAAATATACTTTTTTGCAATGCCTTTTTTATGACACGCTTTTTCCTGACTTAACTAAGTACCACTGATAATTAACTCACTTTAAAAATAAACATACAATTTTAAAATAGATACGAGTAACAAAAAGGTTGTAATCGATTTCCTACGTGTGTTTACTTGGTTACAAACAAATGAAACTAATAAATGCGTAAAAAAACTATTTATTACTTATTACATACAAAGCCTTAACCTTTTTACATGTTAATTAGTACAACAACTGCCAGTGAAACCTTTAATAACCGTAAAATAACTAACGCAGTAAACACATACAAATATATTTCTGGTTGATTCGTTACGGATTTCCAATTTCTATGCCGAAACAGTAAAACAATAAGTTTGTACACTCGTTACGGCGTCACTTTATGCAACCTTGGGGGCAGTGTTTTTTGAACCAGCATAATAATGGTTTCAACTTCAATGATCATTACTTTAACGACTATCAGATTACCATTAGGTTTTCCTTGTCGCGCAACATTTGCATCAAATTGGGCATTTAGTGAATATTCCGATGGTTAAATAAATTAGTAACGCATGATATTAACATTTAAAGACTTTGGTAACTTATCCATAAAATAGCTTGTTTTAACACTTATATGCTTAACAATTTTAAATTATCCAGGCGTAACAATCAAAATATAAATCAGGGTAATTTTTTTTCTTATGTCCCGTAGGTAAGCAATTTCATTTCAAGAGGAACCAACAGTTGAGAAAGAAGCGCCGCGAGAAACTCAACAGTCAGTTTTTTCATTAATTACTTATTACAATTAACAATAACTCTAATATCGATATCCAACAAACAGTCTATTGACACTAATAGTGTCTATTTATAACCATATATTTATCGTTTTGATATTGGATTAAAATAGATACCCAGTGGTAAATCTTGCTAGCCCGACTGGACACATCGTTCCCAAAACTAGCAGCAATGCCGCATCTAATTCGTATGAATCTAAAGGAATAACTGTAAACGTGAAATAATTGCCGTGTAATTTTTTCATAACATATGAAGTTTTAAAAAAACATAGTTCAGACGCCCTGCAAAATCAACGAAAGGAATGACGTCACAGCTTCCATATATTAGATATTTATTTATTTAATTAATAACTGTTTTACCAATATTGTAAATAAAATGAGGTTGCCAAAAAAAACAATCTAAACATTAAAAGAAGTTTTAATTCTCTGTACCAACACTTATAAATAGCTTGCCAGAGGACACTAGGACATGCGGCAATATGTCAAAGCTAGTCTATAAGAAAAGGTTGAAGAAAGTGCTGCTGGACAGATTTCATAAGGATATCTGATCGGAATTGTCTCGTAACAACTACATACCTACTAACAGAAATTACTTGGTCTCGGTGGCCTGGTGGCTCGAGGTAGTGACTTGTGAGTTTGTGACCGCAAGGTTAGGTTTAGTTAGTAGCCGCCGTGTGTAAGCGGGTTTATTTAATTTAAGTACCTATTATACCTAATTTAATTTAAATAGTTGTAAGGTGGAGGGCTTACATACTTCCTTTTTTCTGCCAACAAACTGTTACGCAGTTTGGCAGATCTGTATGTTAAATTTTGTTGTATTTTTTTTTAAAGTAAATAAAGAGAAAAAAAAAAAAATTAACAAGTTCTGATTCTATATAAAACCCTAATAAACCGGTCAAAGGTAGTTTAATATGCTTTTTATTAAATTTTCTCCTAAATTGTATCAATGAAACTTAATTCTAATTTTCATGCATGTTCTCTATTAATCATTGTGCTAAATGCACTCGTACCTAACTCAGCAATTTGGTCATGAGTAATAGTGGCTCCCCATGTATTAAAAGTAGGCAGCACTGTTTTGTACCTGGTCGCTTTGACACCTTTGACACATTAATGCAGTAGTTGTAGTTTAAGTGTCGAAGCACTAAACTTAGCTGCGGCTACTTATAAGGCCAGCCGTACATGTTCGAAGAACAAAGTTACAAGTTACATTAAATATGGAATTTGTAGAAGTGCATGGCGATGCATCTACACACTACAGTTTGATCTCTATTCGATCTCTAAGTTTGACAGCGCGCAATGAAGCGTTTAAACCGGTTGAAATCTTAAGCTTCATTGCGGGCTGTTAATCCAATCAGTGGGGCTAGTCAAGTTGCATTCGACAATCGTTCGCGATTATGTTTCGATTGAATAATGTATGGAATTGACGTAAGCCACTGAGATAGTACCGCGTGACTATCTCGGTGGCTTACGTCAATTCCATACATTTTTCAATCGAAACATAAGCGCTAACGATTGTCGAATGCAACTTTACTAGCCCCACTGGTGAACTAGATCACATCTATATTCTTATATTTTTTTTAACATATCTATATAAATAAAAATGTGTGTTCCCTATGGATTTCAAAACCGCTTGACTGATTTTGGTGACATTTCTAAGGAAACATTTAGCCTACTTGTGAAAAATGTGGTTACAGAATTATCAACAAGTCTTTTTAGAGTTGTCGGTATTTCTGTAGCTCTGCCTACCCACTCTGGGAATTAAGGCGTGATGTTATGTATGTATGTATGTTTCAAGTAATATTTAGTGTTACTATGAAGGTTGCTAGTAATTAATATAATAAATGTGAAAGTATATATATTTTGTTGTTCCGTTTTTTACTGATCAATGTCTTAACCGATTAAGGTAAATTTTGGTACCGAAATAGTTAAAAGTTAAGGAAAGAAATAGTTAAAGTTCGAGAGTCCCCAAGGGACTAAACTCGTAAGAAAAATTAGGTTTAAAAGGTCAAGCAATCTTATGTGCGCGAATATTTGTTTCTGAGTCTTGGATGTTTTCCTATATATTTAAGTATACAAATATGTATATCGTCCATTACCCAAATTATTATATTTCTCTATATAAGTAAGTTTATCGTTGTCTAGTACCCCATAGTACAAGCCTATAGCTTAGTTTGGGACTTGGTCAATTTGTGTGACATTGTCCCGTTATATTTATTATGGTCCCATGACATTTATATATAAAGACGTTAGGTCTATAACGCCGCTCTATATAATTATAAAAAAATACAGTAACTTAAATTAAATAACAGTATCTGTGCTGGTGCTGTTAAAGTACACATGATACTTGTGTTTAGAGAACACTGCTCCTCGGCCAGTTTTATCATACAATAATATTATACACAAAAGAAAAGAAAAAAAAAACAACAAAATGGCGGAGTAAAGTACTAATTTATGAATAAAGAAATAAATCTTCGATAGTTGTCAGTCTAGTACTCGTACGTACTGTATATTTTTCGCGGAACCTTTTACCGCGTACGACACTTTAATGGAATCCGCTTATTGCAGCCCCCTACGACTTGCGGAGGTCAAAACATAAACATTCTCTATTCTCAAATACGCCACGTGGTGATTACTGCCCTCCTAAGTCAATAAGCAGTATCTCCAATTCAATGGCCGAAGTAGATTATTTTCTATACTATTAGTAATAAAGTTGCATTTGCTGAAGGAGTTTTGTCTGGGATACTGCTTTTTGTGTTAACAGGGCTCGGATACCGGTTAAATTTTCAAACCGTTGACGCAAAACCTTTTCATTTGCGGTTCCGTTCGCATAAACCGGTGTTTTACCGGTATTAAGCTAAAAAACCGGTTAATCTTGACGGAGGTCACGCACGATAAATGTGCGCCGCTTAGTGTTTTATTCAGTTTAAGACATTTGGTTTCTTTACTCACCGCTTGTTGATTAAACCGGTTAATTGAGGTCTCAAAACGTTTGCGTTCCCTAATAAAGCTCGGAGCAATGTCAAAATAAACCGGTATTTTTAAAACCGGTGCCAAGCCTTGTTAGCCCATTTTATCATTGTTGCCTAGTAACTTATAAATAGGTAACATGCATAGGTAAACTCGAAGTCATAAATATGTTTACACTTTAGTACGTTGTCACTTTCATTCACTGAGATCTTTTCATATATTAATGTATGAAATTGTCTTAGTGAATGAAATTGACAAGGTACTAAAGTGTAAACATATTTATGACTTCGACTGTATATGTTTTTTTGCACTGTTTTTAGGTTCCGTAGTCTACAAGGAATTACTATAGTTTTGCCAGATGTGCAGCTGAACTCAGAAACTCTTGGTACTTTTAATTAGTAATATGGAGTATTTACATTTAAAAAAAAAAATACACCGACAAACTTAAAAGGAGACCATTCACGTTTCATACAAGTTTGGGCCCAAGATCAAAAGCGCCGGCCAAGGGATAAAAGTATTTTTAATCTGATCGGAACATCGCTCTGAGCATTTCATTATATGATATCAAACTCTGGAACCATAATTTGTTGGTGTTATAGAAGACTTTCATACAAAATAAAAAATGTGTGTTCATTAACCCTTTATTTGGCGATGTATATTAATTACACTATCAAAAGTGGATGTCTTTTGACTGAACTATGATGATACCTGCTACTATAATATTTATCTTGGGTCAAGGTGTTTTCTATGCTCAGAGTGAAGCCCCAAGCAGTAAAAAATAATCATATTTGTTAGTTGACACTTGATTTTGTATGAAAAGTAGGATTTTCGAACTTCTGTAACACCAACAAATGATGGTTCTAGAGTTTACATGCCATATAATGAAACGCCCAGAGCAATGTTCCGAACAGATTAAAATCATTTTTATTCGTTGGCGGGCACTTTTGATTTTTGGCCCAAAATGAATGGTCTCTTTTCAAAAGTTATGATTTTTTTAGATTTGTGGGACCGTTTAGGAAATATTTAACATACAAGGAAATCAAGAGATAACCATACTTATCAGTCGGGGGACAGTTTTGTGTGGAACATTATCTTAAAAATCCCGACTATAATAATAAAGGTTTGGTTATCTCTTGATTCTATTTTCTGTTTGGCATATTGTCACATTGATTGCAATAAAAATATTTTATTCACTAATTACCTTCCTTGTTCTTTTGTTTACATCACATTGTTTTTTCTAATTGGCCGAGCCGGTCATGGACGCGAACTGTAGTAGCTATTTCCTTCCAAATAATTTAAATATAAAATTTGTTTAGTTAGTTTGTACTAGTTGTTTTATTAGATAGATTTTTGTGTTAGTAGTTTCAGACGGATTTGGACCCTATACTGAGCATAGTTCAACAATCTTCTGCCTGGTTTTTCGTCTCATTTGATGGGTTTAAAATCAAATTTAAATTCAAAAACTTTATTGCACATGATTTTGTTAATATTCTGTAATTTGTTTTATTTTTTGTCAAAAGAATTCAGATAAGTGTAAAACGACAATTTAATATATCTTAGTGAAAGCTGTCGAGAAAGTAAGTTGATGTCTTTTAACAAAATTAATTAGAGACAATTTATTTGCACACACTTATTACTGTTTGCCTTCTGAAGGAATAAATTTAAAAATAAATAAATGCCGGCAACTCTACGATTCCTCTCTTGATGTTGCTCCTTGTTTTTGGATGGCGGTGATAATTCTCCTTTACGTGATCCGCTGGCTCGTTATACTTTTTAATGATTTCTTCTTTGATTGAGTGAGTGATAAAAAACCGGCCAAGTGTGAATCTGACTCCCGCACGAAGGGTTCCGTACCATTATGGGTAAGGACCAAATAGTTGGACCATAGTTAAGCGCAGTTAACCATACAAACAACAAAAGTGAAAAAAGTTCCGTTGTGGCACGAAAATTATCCCTACAAAATGTATGGCTATTTTTTGTGTCACAACGGACAAGTTTTATACAAAATTTTATTGAGTGAGTTAGCTTGTGAAAAATGTGGTAACAGAAATATCGACAAGTCTCTTTAGAGTTGTTGGTATTTCTGTAGCTCTGCCAACCCCACTCTGGGAACGAAAGCTTGATGTTATGTTGGAGTATGTACGTATTTAATACAATATTTCGTTCCAATCAAACGTCTAATTGCTAGAATAATCTTTCAGTTAAATCAATCACCAGCAAACAATCAATTACGGAAAATAATTAGTTTCCTATACCTATCAGATTGCAAATTGGAAGAGAAAATAATTACGACATAAGTGTAGGATATTCTTGCAGAAAATTCGGTCGCTTGCTTGCTCTCTGATTGCTGGAGAACCTAATTTGACCCACCACAGTACGACTAAAATAAAATGCCTGCTTAGATATTAATATCATCTAGACTTTGTGTGTTGTAAGTATTTGTAATCATGCCCCAAGTTTTATTAATCTGATCTCTTTATATCTTTTGTTTCAAAATCCACTATACTCAGTATAAATGGATGTGACATGTAGATTTTGTTTTTTTCTTGACTGTACTTAGTTATTTTAATTGTTAATTTACGTGTTTAATTTTTTACTTACGTTACAATGTTTTTCTATGACGATCCTTACGGAGAAAACTACATACTTGCTTATTTTCATGACATCACTTGTATTTTATTGTTTTAAGTTTAAGTAATTGTTTATGCTTTTTTTTTATTTGTAATTCTGACGACCTTAATATAATTTATAATAATTTGACATGCTGTTATATTAATTTGAGCAATAAATAAACTAATATAATCAATACAATACTAACACGCTTTATTGGACACCACAAAAAGAAAACTAAACAAGGAAAAACAAAAAAACATGAAATTATCCATGTATTTGTTTATGTTTTTTTGACGTTGGAAAAATCCAATTAATTTTGTTCCGGCTAATTCAATTAGGATTAGCCAGAACATGACATGACGAAGAAATTAGGGAGCCTTTTACTCTGCCTAGCAGTTTATGTATTTTATTATTTTTTGTTTTGTTTGGGTTGTTTCATTTATTATTTTAACTCTCCCTTTTGTTAGGTGGTCTAGAAGAGATCACTATCTAGCGATATATCCTCCTTTTCGCAATTTAACACTTCTTTTGTATTTACTTCCCGTCACGTTATTTTATGTGGTGTTCAATTAAAATAATTTATGTTATTGTATTGTATTTTTTTTTATTTTTTTTTTATGTTATGGAGAAGGCACACGAGCACTCAGGCCACCTGATGGTAAGTGGAATCTGAGACCCATAGACAATTGATATCTCAAGAATATAATCCTAAGACTTCAAATGAGTTGCCAACCCTGAGGACTAAGATGGAATGTCTCTATGCTAGTCATTTCACCGGTTGTCTTATCCCCACACCGGAACACAACAATGCGAACACTGTTGCTTGGCGGGTGGTTAATTGATAAGATGGTGGTAGCGATCCGGACGGACCCTGCACAGGGTCCTACCACCACTATTATTATTATTATTAGTATTGTTGTTTTCATCTTGAATAGTTTGATTTTTAATAAGACGATCAAGCATAAAGTTATGGTTATGAACCGTCATGATATAGTTGCCCAGCGCACTCGCCAAAGTTAGAAACTATCGCCGAGCTACTTCGTCGTTGAAGCTAATGACATACGAGTATATACTCGCGTTACCATTAAAATAATGCTTTGACAGAACAGCTCTTCGGCTTCCCAATTAAAAACTGCGTTGTATCACTTATTTTGGTCGTACCACACAGCCCATGCATAGACCTAAATCCACATAACAACTTCTCCTAAATCCACATAATGACTTCTCGCGCGCGGGTCAATTTATAATTGTTAGGGGATATTAGAGACGGTGAGCGACGAGAATTCTGATGGAATGAGAAAAAACGTCAGCTAGGACAATTTCCTCGGATAAACTCAGGAAACTACAGGCCACGCTAGGACGACACGCTAGCCTAGTTGGGAGTGACCCTGCCTCCGAAGCCGGCTTTCCCGGGTTCAAATCCCGGTAAAGGCAGATATTTGTGTGATGAGTACGAGTATTTGTTCCTGAGTCTTGGATGTTTTCTATGTATTTAAGTATATATTACTCTATATTAGTAAGTTTTTTTGTCTAGTACCCATAGTACAAGCCTAGAGCTTAGTTTGGGACTAGGTTAATTTGTGTGATATTGTCCTGTGTTTTATTTATTTATTTACATATTAAACCACTAGAGGAATGTAGTGAGTTATTGAGGCTTAACTACTACCAGTATTAGGCACATGAAAAGTCAATCACACACGTCAGACATTGCATAACTATGAAAATAACGATGCGTTTCAGCCAAGTTGGTAGTGAAGTGACCCTGCCTATGAAGTAAGAGGTACCAGGATTATGTTCCGGTGTGGGCAATGTGTATGTGTAATGAAACAAGAGCGATTTGTAATAAGATAACTAGTTTAATTAATAAAGTACGTTAACACAGTTGACAATATGAAAAAGCAGTCGTTAGTTCCCACCAGACGCCGCGAGAGGCGCGCGCATGTCAAAGTTAAGTAACGTTCCGATTTATGCAGGTTTATGGCTTCATTCCAATATCCTCCCTAAGGCATAAACCCATTTTTGAAGAGCAGTAATCCAGCTTCAATTGAGGAGTGCCTTTTGTCAGAGCATCAGCGACCATTTCGTTTGTTTGGACGTACTCGATGACAATCTTCTTTAACTGCACCTTGTCGCGTACAAAGTGATGTCGTATATCTATGTGCTTGGTTCTGGAATGATAGTTTACAGTACCTGCAAGTTTAATAGCACTTTAATTATCACATAAAATAGTTATAGGTAATGTGGCTAATTGGGGCCAAAATTCTTCCTGCATCTGTTTGAGCCACATTGCTTCTTGTGTGCAGCTTGACAGAGACATGTATTCAGCCTCGGTCGTAGATAACGCAACGGTTGGTTGCCGACGTGAGTTCCAAGTGATTGCTCCGCCTTGATGAATAAAAACATAGCCGGTACATGATCTTCGGTCGTTCTCATCGCTACACCAGTCTGCGTCACAATAACCATGTATAGTCTCTTCTTGGTTTCTTTTATACACAAGTGAATAGTTTTCTGTAAATTTCAAATATCTCAATATTCGTTTCAACGCAATCCAGTGCTGCATTTCAGGCCTAGAATTAAATCTGCTGAGTGTATTTACAGCATAGGATATGTCGGGGCGAGTCCCTTGAGATAAATACAAAAGACAACCAATTATTTCCTGATATGGGTATATATCTGCAATTGATTTTTCATTCTCATTTGTATTGAACTTCATTTTCGGATCAATTGGGGTTTTCACACTCTTACAATTCGACATTCCATATTTGCTCAGTATATCTTGTATATACTTTGTCTGATTGACACACAAAATCCCATTATTTTTATTTCGTTGTACATGCAGACCCAGACAGTATTTCAATTCACCCAAATCCTTCATCTCAAATTTGGCGAATAAATAATTTTTAATATAATTTTTAGTTTGTTCAGAGCTTGTAAACAAAATTATATCGTCTACATAGACAGCTAAGAAAGTTATATCTTCATTCCTTATTCTGTAATAAATGCAGGGATCAAGTAGTGACTGATTCAAACCAGTTTCTTTAAGTGTACTATCCAGTTTTTGGTTCCACTGCCTGCTGGCTTGTTTCAGTCCATATAGGGATTTTTTCAGCAAACACACTTGAATATTATTTTCTTTAAAGTTCGGAGGTTGAAGCATATATATATCTTCTTCTATATCGCCTTGCAGGAAGGCAGACACAGCATCCATTTGATGCATATCTAAATTGTATTTCACTGCTAAGGAAAGCAGGTATCGCAAGGATGAGTATCTAACTACCGGTGAATAAACTTCATTGTAATCATATCCTTTCCTTTGTGCGCATCCTTTAATTACCAGTCTAGCCTTATACTTTTCTATGTCACCTTTCTCATTCACTTTGGCTTTAAAAACCCATTTGCATGATATAGCTTTTTTCCCTGGTGGCAAATCACATAGCACCCAAGTGTTATTTTTCCTTAATGATTTGTATTCCTCCTCCATGGCTTTCTGCCAATGACTAGACTCAGGGCTAGATAAAGCTTCTTCCAATGATGACGGATCCTGACTTAAAACCAAACATGCATATTCATTTTCATCTTCATTAACATCTTTTGTATACCTTGGTTGCCCGCCTCGGGGCCTCAGGTTTATGTAACGTTCAGGAGAATCAAATGTACAATCGGTGCTTGGTTCATACACTGAATTTTTATCCGTCTCAACAGACTCAAAACTGTCACATAAGGTTGTGGACGCGGTAGAATCTTCCTCATTATCATGGGTAGAGACAGAGTCTTCTGGTTCAGTGATATTGGCAGCAGTCTCCTCTAATGACATAGGTATCTGTAACATAGTAGATGTGTTTACATTTGGCAATATGGCATTTTCATTCTTATCACAATCTTCTAAAAATATGACATTCCTGCTCTTTGTAACCTTCTTAGTGTGCGAATCCATCAATCTGTAGCCTTTTGTATTTTCGCAATATCCAAGAAATATCATTTCTGTAGATTTCGGATCCCACTTTAATCTCTTCTCCTTCGGCACATGCACCATGGCTCTACACCCAAAAATTCTTAAGTGAGAAACATTTGGTTTTTACCTGTTAATTTCTCGAGTGGTGTCATGTAGTTAAGGACACGAGTCGGAGAGCGGTTAATTATATGAGCAGCTGTCTCCACTGCCTCAGCCCAATACTTCTTGAGTAATCCAGCATCCTCCAGCATACATTTCGCACGCTCTACTAAAGTGCGATTCATCCGTTCAGCCAACCCGTTTTGCTCTGGAGTGTACGGTGCTGTTGTCTGATGCTTGATGCCGTAGCTTGTCAAGTATTTTGACATTTGATTATTATTGTATTCTAAGCCATTATCTGTTCGGAGAATTTTTATCGTGCAATTCAACTGATTTTCCATTTCATTTTTGTAGCTTTCAAATACTTCTTTTATATTGGTTTTATTTTTTAGAAAATATACCTTCACGATTCTAGAGAAATCATCAATAAAAGTAATAAAATATCTTGCTCCGCCCATTGATGGAGACTCCATGGGACCACACAGGTCAGAATGCACAATTTGTAATGCTTCTGTTGCCCTTGTACCAACATTTGTGAATGGGAACCGGATTTGTTTACCTTTTAAACATGGAATGCATTTATTATTTGCCTCTTTGCAATCTGATAATTTCACACCTTCAGTACATAATGGCAATTTGCTTACATCATTGTAATTCAGATGTCCCATTCGCCTATGCCAAATATTTATGCTTTGGCTTTCTGAAGTTGCAACAAATGCATTCCCACTAAATGTATTTAACTTATACATGTTATTTATAAGTTTTGCTGTTGCTACTAATTGCTTCTGTCTATTTAATATTTCACAGCCAGTACCATTAAATATTACTTCACAGCCATTCTTTACCAGCTGGCTAACTGATAATAAATTGGTACTTATTTGTGGTACATATAAAATGTCTTTCACTTGTATATGGTTTAATTTACCATCTTCACCCAGGAGATCTAAATCAACATTGCCCATATGTTCCACTGCAACTGATGCATTGTTAGCAACCGTTATACGTTGTATTGGTGGTGCCCGGACATCATACATCCCATCTGAGACATTTGTCATGTGTAAAGATGCACCAGAATCCACAATCCATGAAACATTGTCCATTTGTTCTGGAGTTGCTGAAAAAACTGCAGCATAACCGTTCACATTGTCATTACTCTTTTTTTTATTATTGCAGAATTTACTCATATGACCATAACGATTACAATTGTAACAACGTGGACCAGGTGACTTGTTACCTTTATAATTCTTGGGAACATATTTATTTAACTTTGTATAAAGAACGGATACATTAGACTCCTTAACTTCTTGAAGTAACTTCATTTTTATTGAATCTGTAGTTATCTTTACACCTGAGCTTTCAAGACCCATAATCATTGGTTTGTATTTCTCCGGCAAACCAGCCAACATTAAGGTACCAAGCCACTCATCATCAACATTAAATCCGATATTTCTTAGCTTGTGGGCAGTGGTTACTATTTTGTTAACATATTCCTCAATAGTTGTGCAACTTTCTAAAGTGGTATTAACCAAATCTCGGAGTAACCCAACTTTTCTTGTTAAACCTGAATCTTCAAATGCATTTTGTAAATTAATCCAAACATCCCTGGCCGTCTTTGCCTCTTGAACGTGTATATAATTTATCGGATCCACTAGCAAAATTATTTTTGACTTTGCCTTGACGTCGAGCTTTGGATTTACGGAACTGTTTTCGGCAGGTTCAACACACTCCCACAAGTCTTCGTGTTGTAAATACGTCTGGACTGCAAATTTCCAGGTGTTATAATTCTCTCTTCCCAATAATTTGTCTATATGAACGTTAGACAAAGCCATTTTACTTCGGTACAAATTCAAAATTTGCAATGTAATAACGGCTAACCTAAAAATCGAGAAATCACTCGCGGAACTAGCGTTACTGTTATTACCGGAATCACTTTTCAACAATGACTTTTAGTTTAGTTATTTAACGAGTCATTGGCCCATAACCTAATGAAACAAGAGCGATTTGTAATAAGATAACTAGTTTAATTAATAAAGTACGTTAACACAGTTGACAATATGAAAAAGCAGTCGTTAGTTCCCACCAGACGCCGCGAGAGGCGCGCGCATGTCAAAGTTAAGTAACGTTCCGATTTATGCAGGTTTATGGCTTCATTCCAATAGTAGTCTAGTTTAGTACAATACAAGCCTAGGACTTAGTTTAGAATTAGGTCAATTTGTGTGAGATTGTCCCCTGTCTGTGATTATTTAATATTATTATTTGGAAACTTTCTGATTGTGCAAGGGGATAAGGGCTTGTGGTACTGTTAGGCGATGGGCTTGCAACCTGTCACTAATACACTGGTAAACATCTTAGCGTGATTGTGCATTATGTGGTTACTGAATTATCAACAAGTTTTTTGGAGTTGTTGGTATTCTGTAGCTCTGCCTACCCCACTCTGGGAATGAAGGGGTGAATTTATGTATGTATGTATGATTATGCAATTTATAAGTATTGACTTTTTATCTACCTACTAACTTAAAACCAAAACATCGCACCTCTCAAATAAATGACCTGTTACTTCAAAAAAGATAAAAAGGTAAATCACTAACTAAGTTGCCATAGCAGCCAATTCGAACGTGAGTACGAAGTTTTTTGGACGTGAGCCGGAGCTTTAATGGCCTAGGCTCGTATCAATAAAGTACCTTAATATTTACTAACTACTTACGTTACAGTGTGTTTCAACTTTACAATAAACTACTTTATACCATAATTAATCTATACAGAGTATTTTTTTAATTAGTGCACAAATTTTTACATATGATTTTGTATCGTTATATAATGTATATTACTACGATAAAACGAGTTAAAAAAAAAAGTTGCAAATTAGGTATCTATCTTTTACCTTCTTGTGTGGACACAAAGTCACACTAGAAATTATGACATGGGTTGTCAAGCTGTAGGTATGCGATACACTGTATTGATATTCAAAATTTGGAATTTAATGTACAGCTTTTCACACAACAATCCCCTCTCCTATTTATATTCTAAATTTGAAATTTAATTTATTAACTAACTTAACAACACTCCCCTCTCTTCGCACCCTGCATTAGAGGGTCCATGAATATCGTTAAGTTAGTGGAATTATTTGAATCAGCAATATCTCTAATATTTTTTAAGCTAGAGTAAAAATAACACAACATGTGTTATTGATTAACAATAGCGAAGTAAATATAAAAATATGTGCAGCTATTAAAAAATTACCATGTTTTACAATAAACAATTTGGTTTTACTCGGGGTCGCTCGACAACCGAAGCTGGTGTTGAGTTGATTAAAAACATTTTTAATGCCTGGGAAGGGTCACAGGATGCTTTAGGTATTTTTTGTGATTTGTCCAAGGCCTTCGATTGCGTTAACCATGACACATTGATCAGGAAACTACACCACTATGGAGTTAGAGGTACTGCGCTTAACTTAATAAAAACTTACTTATACGGGAGAATACAAAGGGTAGACGTGAATGGAGTACGATCACCTGGGTCATTGGTCTCAATGGGCGTACCACAGGGCTCAATATTGGGTCCATTTTTATTCCTCATCTACATAAATGACTTACCTTACCTTATAAAGGATAACCATGATATAGTATTGTTTGCTGATGATACGTCACTTGTGTTCAAAGTTAAACGACAACAGCAGTTTAATGTCGATGTAAACAATGCTATATCAAAAGTAGTCGATTGGTTTAGTGTTAATAATTTATTACTGAATGAGAAAAAGACGAAATGTATAAAGTTCATGACTACTAATGTGAAAAATAGTCAAACTACTGTAACTATTAAAAATGACAAACTAGACCTAGTTAATGATACAGTGTTTCTTGGTATAACGTTAGACTCCAAGCTCCAATGGGGTCCTCATCTTGCTGGATTGGCGGGTAGACTCAGTTCTGCAGTTTTTGCAGTTAATAAGATTCGGCAATTAATAGACTTAGATACCGCTCGATTAGTTTATTTTAGTTACTTCCATAGTATTATGTCATATGGTATTTTACTGTGGGGTAGTGCTGCTGATGTAAATAGCATCTTTGTTCTGCAGAAGAGGGCTATTCGTGCTGTCTACAAGATGGGCCAGAGAGACTCGCTTAGAGATAAGTTTAAAGAAATTAACATATTGACCATGCACAGTCAATACATTTATGAAAACATTATGTATGTTCATAAAAACATCGCTAAATTTAGAAAGAACTGTGACATACATAATGTTAATACCAGAAATAAATATAAGCTCGCAGTGCCCTTCACGCGGCTCCATAAAATAAAAAACTCTTTTATGGGTAATTGTATTAGGTTCTATAATAAGCTCCCAAGTAATGTTACTGAACTATCAGTAAATAAATTTAAGAGTTACGTTAAGCGTAAACTAATTTCTAAAGCATATTATAGTATTAAAGACTATATTAATGATAACAATGCTTGGGATTGAATTGCTTGTAATAAAATGTTTAGTCCTTACGACAAAAGGTTGCGAACGTCGAAAAAAAAAAAGACATCCGACAGAGTTTCTTACAGGTTCTTCTCTGATCGGTCGCGATTTGAACCTGCAGTCAATTTAGGCTAAGTCGCTACTATGACGTTTCAAAAGAGTTTATTATTTGTAAACCTACTTGAATAAAGATTATTCTGATTCTGATTCTATAAATAAAAATGAATCGCTGAAATGTATCCGTGTGGTTACCGGGTTAAAATAGTGCCACTCCATGTCTTCCCGTGGATGTCGTAAGAGGCGACTTAGGGAATAAAGGCTTGCAACCTGTCTCTAATACAATGGTAAACATTTTAGCCTGATTGTGCAAAATGTGGTTACAGAGTTATCAACAAGTTTAGAGTTGTTGGTAATTTTGTGTAGCTCTGCCTACCCCCCTTTGGAAATTGAGGCGTGACATTGTATATGTATGTATGTACGCGCATAACTTCCGAACGACTCTACCAAATGAGATAATTTATTCGTTGATTTTTTTATTGCCAGGAAAAGGTTTGTCTGCAAGAGATAAATCGAAAAGTCCATCGGGAATGTCGGAAATTTGCAGCGGGGCCAAAAGCACTGGTTAGCCGCTAGTTTTCATTAAAAACTCTGTTATAATGACAGCGTCAAGTCGTAGGAAAAAAATAGCGGTTTTATTACTAAATTGTTTTTAAACATCGCAAATTATTCTTAACTCGGCCGCCAATACTGTCAAGTTAAACTGACAATACGATAGCAATAAAGCTAAAGACAATGTAGAATAAGCTAAAGCAGCTTGATCGTTAACGTCAGTGGCCCTATAACGCACATACGTACCTAAGTACCTCTTTGCGACTTTGTTTCAAAAGCATTTTGTTATTGTCGTGGTAGCTTCAATAAACTTAACAGGCTTCGCAAGCAAGTCAAGTAAAAAGAAATAGATTCGCAGATTGTTACAATATACATTTTAAGTATTGTTTGTTTAATTATTATTTTTGTAGCAATATGAAAGGCAACACGAGAGGTAAAAAAATCGAACAGTACGTCTGTAATATCAGATAGGAAATTGAGCTCTAATGCCGCGTGTACAGCTTTAATTCTTTAAGCTTTATTTCCTCCACCAAAAATGCTCTACGAAAAACTGTTTAATTATTTTATTATTAGTTAAGCAATAAGCTTGCAACCTGTCACTAATACACTAGTTAACTATAAAAACAAGTCTTATTAGAGTTTTTGGTATTTCTGTAGCTCTGCCTACACCACTCTGGGAATGAACGCGTGTATTTTAAAGATAACATAGTAATATTATGAATAGAATATATTGTGAATAGTTATTCACTTAGTCTTTTTTTATTTATGACAAATATAGCAAACGAACACACACCTGCTAGTAAGCAAGATTTGAGACCCGTAGACTTTTTAATTTTCAAGACTTCAATCTTAAGACTACAAATGCGTTGATAATCTCGTCCATCACAAATAACTTCAATAAAATTTTATCTTGCTTTATTTTTTTTTGCTTAACCTCTGACATAACCTCTAACGCAAAAAAGGTGTAGTTCTTCCAACAATCCTTTGTTTGAATTATCACAAGTGCGTTCAAGCGGTCTGCTAAGACGTTTTTCCTGTCTTGACATTTAAACAAAATGTTGCCCTTTAGTCCCAAGAGCTCTAACTATCATTCTAAAGTGTATTTTATTTGTTTCAGGCAATTATATTTCATGTGGTGAAAGGGCCCTTTGTGGAAGAGTTCTACCAGTGTGTCACACACGGATTCTACACGGAGAGATGGCAGGAGCAAGCTTACACGACCCTCTCATTAGTATTTATGTTTATTCTGCCGCTGCTTATTCTCGTGTCGACGTACGTCTCGACGGTCCGGACGATAGCCAGTGAGTTATAAAAAAATCTGACCTTTTTAACCCCTATTATAAAAGGGGGTGGTATTTTTAACGTCATGTGTCCCTGTATCTGACTGACTGTATATGACTTTTCGTATGACGTGATCTACCAGTGACGCAAAAAGTTAAAAACAAAACGAAACGTTAGTTAGCGAACGCATCTTATCTATAGGCTCTAGGGGTGATTCTCTTAACACAGCGTTTATCCGGCAGGTTTAAGTAGTCTCGTCAGAGCGTACAAAACACATTTTGCGCGTGCTTTTTCAATTAGGCAGCTGAGCTAGGTCGCCTAGCGGAGCTTTACGTTCACATTTGCGTTTGACGCAGCTCTGTATTAAGAGAATCACCCCCAGAGCCTATAGATAAGATACGTTCGCTAACTAGAATTTTGTTTCGTTTTGTTTTTAAACCTATCGCGTCGGTAGATCACGTCATATGAAAAGTCACGTGATCTACTAGTGACGCGATTGGTTTAAGAACAAATCGAATAGAAACGCTAGTTAGCGAACGCATCTTGGCTAGCCTCTGTTTCTGTCTGTGTCTTAGCTCCCATTTGGGTTGATCGATTTGGATGAGGATTTTTGAGCTCAAATTAGAAATTTGAGTACATATCTTAACTATCGTAATGCTATGTTATGGTGTCTAGAGCTGGGACCCAATTCTCGTGACTTCAAGATTATTTTTCATGCGAGATGAACTATCAACTGCATTATTTTTTGACATATCTCGCATGAAAAATCATCTCGAAGCCACAAGAATTGGGTCTCTGGGCTGAGATTATATATGATTAAAACGTCGTGCTTTTCACGTGTTAAGTACTGTTAACGTTTTGATACCTTTTACTTACGTGACAGTAATGGCGGCCGAGTTAAAACAATACTTAAACACGTCAAACGCAATATCTTTTAACTAAGTAGAATAGAGGCTCTGATATAATGATGGAGTCGGATGGTGACAACAGATTTGGGTCATACACACTCTTAAAAACAAAAGTTATTTCTTTTGTAGTCAATAGTTAAAAGTTTGTGTGCATATAAGTTATGTTTTAATATGATAGGTCTAAAGCAGTCCTGACGCCGTTTATGCGGGAATGGGCTTAGCCAGAATATTAGGCTTAAAAACGTAAACTTTCGGTGTGCCCACAGGAAAGACGGTAAGCTAAATCTGTGTATGACCTATTAATGTTATATATAACGTAGAATTACAAATTTTGGGCTCGTTAGTTTTGTCTAAATTAGCAGATGATGACTTTGCAAGAAAAGTACGACGACAGACGTCAACATAATCTTGATTTAAAAATAAATATTGTCCAGGCAAAGCGAGGTCTTAAGGTCAACTGAGCTGGAGTTTGTATGTATGAATGTTTGTACTTAAAAAATAGGTAAAAATGTATAGAACCTGTATCATTATTATTAGTGTCATGATTAATAACCGTGATAGTGTAACTTTTTTATGTACAGTGTACAGTCAGTAGCAAAAGTAACTAAGCAGAACAACACGCTCAAAAATTATCGAGACACGAAGTGAGAATAGAGTCGAGTGCAGATCATTTAAAGCTCTTCGGTTGCGTTGCTACTTCTGCTGCTGACTGTGCCGTGATCGCAATTTGAAATGTAACACATTTAATCAATTATTAATTACGTACTTTTGCAGTTTGAGCACGGTCATAATAACGATTAATACGCAAATTAGTTCGTTATTTTAATTAAATTTCGAAGTTATGACGAAAAGTTTGTTGAAAATATGGCATTATGTGACAAAATTAAATGGTTTTCATGTTTTTTTTATAATAATATAAATTTAGTTAACTCATCACTTCATCGCATGTATCATTTCATTGAATTTCATTTCATCGAACGCTTTTTTTCTGCTGAAACCTTAATAATTTCAGGGTATCTAAAACATTAATTACGTAGGTTAGGTTAGGCAAGATGTTTAAGATATCCTGAAATATTATGGTTTCGGCAGCAAATAGCGTTCGGTGAAATTAAATTCGATGTAACGATACATTGACGACATGTTGGCCTAGTTGGTAGTGACCCTGCCTTCGAAGCTAGGGTTCCTGGGTTCAAATCCCGGCAAGGACAGATATTTGTGGGATGAGCACGAGTATTTGTTCCTGAGTCTTGGATGTTTTCTATGTATTTAAGTATATATTTCTCTATATAAGTAAGTTTATCATTGTCTAGTACCCATAATACAAGCCTAGAGCTTAGAGCTAGAGCTTATGTGTGACATTGTCCTGTGGTTTATTTATTTATTTTTATTCGATGAAAGGTGTTTCGTTGAAACGATAGACACCCATAAATTTAAGATCCGGAGAATGACGAGGGGCTTTAATCCCCAAATCGAAATTCGATGTAACGTTAGTACTGTCCTTTTCTTTTGATCACGTTTAACAACCGGAGAGTAAAAGGGATAAAACCTTCAAAGTTTTGTCATTTTCAAGTTTTGAAGTTACCCACCTGGGTCCGAACAGCGACAATCTCTGACTATACTGGGGTATCTATCGCGAATACTTCACGGCCCTAAATTTGAGCGTTAGGTTATTTGTCATATTTCATGTTACGTTACGAATACGGCTTTGGCTGTTAAGAATGATAAGCATTTTAATAGATTAATAAAATTATGCGGAGCCATGACATAGTCTTTCTTTATAGTTTTGAGACTAGCAAAGTCACGAATATAACTAAGAGTAGAATAATTGCGGTTTATAGTAACAAAAATAGCGCGTTTTAAAATGAAAAAAAAAATGGTCTGATAAAAAAACCTGTTTCTTTTTTCAATGAACGAGCATGCTAAAATCTAGTTTTTGAATGATTAAAATGCTCTGTTTGCGAGCACTATACCTTCTAACTTTCCCAGCTTTTTTTTAAATCATGCACAGATTATTAAAACTCTATCTAATGATTGTTTTAATTACAATTTTTGGTCTAAAGAAGTAAATTGCCTCGGCCCCTAGAGCATAAAACCAATTTTAGAGTCCAAAGAATGAAGTAAAATCGAACTTAACGAGCATGACAAGTGAAAAGGGTATTTTTATTCTCAAGACGACGCAATTTGTTGAAAATACGTGAATTTTATATCTTACAAACGACGTTTTGCTATAACACCATTAGTTGATCCTTGGGTTATTTAGGGAAAACTATACATTTACTTGACCTTTCTATTTCTTCACTCATGTACCTGTAGCTTAAGGTCTCTTTTACTGTTGCTAACCACTCCATTGTAAATTCAATTATATTTCGTAACTGATAACGTATCATGTACATAAATGATGTCTCGATGGTTTCTGTAATTACTAATATAATTTAACCGCCTGTTTCACAAGCGTCAAGTTAACCATATCTGTCAATTAAACATAGCCCTTTTCCCTTGTTACACTTGAAAATAGACAAAGAGAGGGCTATCTTTATTTGACAGATGAATTTACTTGTCGATTCTGAAACAGGCGCTTAGAATAATATCCACCAGGTACACGAATAATAACTTACATTATAATGATTGCTTTCAGACTTATTACTGTTCATTCTTTTGATTGATAGAGTGACTAGCAAATTGCTATTGGAAATAACGGGCTACTTTTATAATCTAGCGACCCACCCTGACTTTACCTGAATGGAAACTATTGTAATGATGATTTGAACGGTATCAAAGTCTACTTGTTTGTTTAAAATAACTTAGCAAGATATAAATATGTACTTCAAGAAGATGTGGTTCTCGACTGACAAGCTTTACCAACTATGTAACTTGCTTAGTGTCAGAAAATTGTACATACTAAAATGTGTCCTTAGAAAGCATAAAACCACAGCTTTTGACTGTAACCTTCTGACAAAACGGAGAAGAGATATTGTTATGCACTTACCTATAACCCATACTAATTTTGCTCGTAGACAATATAACAAACAGGCATCGCATGTATATAATACTTTAAATAAAGAATTTGATATATATTCTAAGCCTCTATATGATGTAAATAAGAAAATAACTGCTTGGTTTGAGTATAAAAATTACGACCAGGTGGAAGACTTACTAAGATAATCTAGCCTCACACACACACACACACACACACACACACACACACACACACACCATACTCACGCGCAGGCATGCACGTACCCTGATATATACGAGTATATGTATATTTATAAAGTGAATAGTTTTAAAATTTTATAGGATGACTAACCTAGTAATAAACAATTATGTGGTAATGGAAGAGCGGTGCCTCCTAGCACAGGTTATTTCTTAAATAACCTAATAGGAGACACTAGCCACTGTATGAATTGTACTTTTTTGAGTGTAATAAAACTATTTTGATTTTTTTTTTTTTATTTTTTTTATAAGGAGCTTATTTGTAAGATATATACCTACGTCCATTGAATAGCAATATGGTTTAACCAATCGCATTATTATCGCTACCGTTCTTTCCTTCTGCCAATTGATTCGTTTTTGTTTCTTTTAATCATAATAATACTTTTGCGACCCAAATACGTAAACGAAATGTTAGCAAAACAAAACCAATTTCATTCTCGTCAATATTAATAATTACATGATTATCATAATTAATATAAAGCCTCTTACAAAATACTTACAATAAAATTGCTGATTAGTATCATCAGTGAAAAAAACATTAAAAGACAAGTAGAACCAATACCAACTCAACGTACTTTATTATTTAATAGTGATAACAATATATTCTTATTTAACTTATTCTTCAAACTCCATCGTCATCTTTACTTTCCAATTAAAATCCTTAGGTATTCAACTTATAAGGCCCACCGCACTACAAACAGGAAGATTTTTGTGAATGGAAATTTATATCTAACAGCAAGGAAATAAAGTTCAAATATGTTTGCTATATACAATACAATACAATACAAAACACTTTATTGTCCACCAAACAAAAACATTACACAGAATTTTCACAATTTAGAAGACCCAGGTAAACAACAGGCGGTCTTATCGCTGATTAGCGATCTCTTCCAGACAACCTTAGAAGGGATAAGGTGCAAGTTAAAACAATTTACACGGTAGGTGGTGCAGACCAATTTCGAACAATTACAAGGAACTATGCTAGCTATAAAATACAATATACCAATAAATACACGCTTACCAAACTAATAAATAGATAATCAAATATATATTAATAAAAACTAATACATTATAATGACTTACATGAATAAATAGATAGTAATAAATAAATACATACATAAATGTCAATACATCCACATCAGGGAAAAAAAAAAAAAAAAAAACAGCCACATGACAGAAATGCATAGTGAGAGAAATGTGCTGAGACAATACAATTAAGACTGCGACAAAAAGTGCTCAAGGAGAAGTTTCTTAAATACAGGTAAAGATTTAGCCTGCCGCAGCTCCACAGGGAGGGAGTTCCACAGACGGACAGCCTGAAAAGTAAAGGAATTGTTGTAGAATTTAGATGATGAGGAGGGTACAGTTAAAATACAATTTTGGGAGCAACGAATCGACGTAAAAAAGTTAAAACGCTCCTTGAGGTAACGCGGGGTTGCAGGGAAGAACAGAACACAGTAGAGGAGATTAAGGATATGAAAGTACCGGCGAAAACGGATAGGAAGCCACTTGAGTTGCGAACGAAAATTAGAGACGTGGTCATATTTGCGTAAACCAAATATGAACCGAATGCACATATTTTGAATTCGCTCAAGCTTATTAAGCTGCTCTACAGTAAGATCTAAAAAGCACACATCAGCATAGTCCAAAATAGGAAGAAGCAATGACTGAGCTAGCGCAATTCTAGTCGCAAATGGGAGAAAGTTACGAAGCCGCCTAAGAGACCACACTGACGCAAACATCCTCCTGCTAATCTCGTTCACTTGAGGAACCCACGATAAGGTACAGTCCATAATGATACCCAGGTTTTTGACTTGCTGCGAAAAAGGAATAAGGACGCCATCAAAATAAACAGGCGAGAGACTCTCAAAGTCGACTCTGGATAATAATTTAGGACTGCCGATAAGAATAGTTTGAGTCTTAGCAGGATTGACTCTCAACCCGAAACTATTACTCCATTGCAAGATACGAGCTAAATCGTTGTTAGTGGTATTTACTACAGTGTCGAGTTCGCCGAGAACACCTTGAGAGTAAATTTGCAGATCATCGGCATAAAGGTGATAGGAAGAGAGAAGGCTAAGTGTAATAGAGTTGATGAAGACAGAAAAAAGGAGAGGAGATAGCACGCCACCCTGCGGAACGCCGGCCAGCGTACTACACCATGAAGATCGAGAAGCTTCCACCTTTATACGCTGCCGACGACCTACTAGATAACTACGAAACCATTCAACTACCGCAGGAGATATGTTAAGAGAGCACAAAATTCCAAGTAAGACGTCAAAATCAACAGTATTAAATGCATTGCTGAAATCCAGCAATGTTAGTACGGTTAACTTTCTGTTGTCAAATCCCAACCGAATGTCGTCTGTGATTTTTATTAGGGCGGTAGCCGTACTATGACCGGGTCGGAAACCGGATTGAAAGGGATTAAGGAGGTCATTTCTGGTCAAGTAAGAGGTTAGCTGCTGATGCACAAGACGCTCCAGAACTTTGGAAAGGAAAGGAAGAATGGAAATAGGGCGATAATCAGAAAAAGAAGAGGGATTAGGTTTTTTAGGAATGGGTACAACATCAGCATCCTTCCACAACAAAGGAAATACACTGGCTGAGATAGAAGTGTTTAGGATGTTGGTAATGAAAGGGATAAGTAGGTCAATTAGAGGGAGGATCATATTACGGCTAACGCAATCAGCCCCTACAGCATTAGACGTTATGGATTGTACACTCTTCTTAACATCACTGTCGGAAAATTGACTGAAAGAGAAAGGAGAAGTGTCAGGAGTTGGGATAGTAGAAAGATAATTTAAGGTCTTGTCCTTAATAGGGCCATTAAAACAGGCAGAAGATGAGAAGTGCTTATTGAGCTGATCGAGATCTAAATCTAAGGTAGTGGAATTATGCTGAGATTTCCCAACTCCTAGTGACTTAAGAAACTTCCAAACTTTGGCTGGATCGCCATTTTCTACTGACTTACGGACGTAGCGACTTTGTGCGTCTCGACAAACAGTGCCACAACGATTACGCAGCCTATGATACCTAGCCTTGTTTAAGTCCGATGGGTCAGCTTTATACCTTGCTTTGGAAAGATTCTTCCTCCCTATCAACACTCGTATATCCTCAGAGAGCCAAGGAGCAGGAAGATGTTTAACCTTAATGGGTCTTACCGGAGCATGAATGTCATAGAGCTGAGTCAGAAGTGAGTTGAATAAGGCAATTTGATCATCTACCGAGTCAGCCCTACTAATCACACTCCAGTCAATATTAAGCGCATCCTCGAGAAGCTTATCCACATTTATCCGACTAAAATTGCGCTGAAAAAGAATTCTAGGTTTAGCTTTTGGAGGCCGGATTTTATAGGAGAGAAAGATCAAATCATGATAAGAGAAAGCGTCCGCAGAGTATTGGCCATGTTTGATAACATAAGTGGGAGAAGAAGTCAAAATCAGATCGAGAAGCGAAGGAGAACAGTTTGGAAAATGATGGGTCGCATCGGAGGGAAGAATGCTTAAGTTGCAGGCATTGACTAAGGACTTGAGAGATTGAGAGCGGTAATCGTTTTTAAATAGGCAGGTGTTAAAATCACCCATTATAATATGATGATTATAGGAGGGCATGAGATCTTCAAGAAGTTTTTCGAAAGAATTGAAATAATTTACTTTAAGGGAGGGAGAATAAAAAACTCCTAGAAGCAATTTAGCGTGGGACAAAGACAATTCAAGGAATAAATACTCTGCGGCGTCCGAAGAAGAAGATTGTGCTGACATGCTAATAACAGAGAAGGGAATATGAGAGCGGAGATAAATCGCAACCCCGCCGCCGCCTCTTCCAGTGCGGTCATTGCGAATTAAAGTGAATCCAGGTAAAGAGTAAGAAGAAGAAGGTAAACACGGCTTTAACCAGGACTCGGAAACAAGCACTGCATGCACGCTATTAACATCGAAACTAAGTAGCAGGTCGTTGAAGTGGGCGGGAATACTTTGAGCGTTAATATGAATTATGTTCAGATTTTTCGGCTTATCGGAAAACTGAGTATCAAGCAAGTCGCGTAACGAAGGAGGTAGGCTATGAAAGCTGTCTTCAGAGTCATTACTCACACTGTCAGAGAGAGACAAAAAATTACTACCACAACTGTCATTGCTGTCTACAGACATAAATAAAATTCGCAAAAATAAATATATACCGATATAAATATAAAAAAGAATAACAAATAATTTCTACAAAATGAATAAAAAGGGCGTAAATACAGATTACACTTACACTACCTACCAGCGGCGTTATCACACCAAAACAACTTCATTAGAAAAAAATAATAATAAAACAACACGAGAAACATGCCTAACACGGAACGTAAAAAGTGGGAAAAAGTACAAATCAACAACTGTCACTGTCTACAAGAAAAACAAAATAGGTTGTATGGATCATGCCCTTTGCCTTTCCCTCAGGGGTACAACAATTTTTTTTTTATATAATACCAATTTAAATTTTTAAACGTGGAAAAATGGAATTTATTGCCTTTATCAAGTAGATTAAATGAAATTGCCTTGATTCTGTACATTCTGATGTACATCGGGCCTTACGAGTTTAAGGTAATTAAAATATTCCATTATATATATACAATAGTATTATTGTACATACATAATGTCTCACCTTCACTTCCAGAGTAGGTTAGGCAGAGCTACAGAAAAACCGAAAACTCTAAAAAGACACTGTATACAAGTCAAGTTAATAAAATTACCTACACAATTTAAAAGCAATACATTCAGTGCCTATACGATTATATTCGGTCTTGAGAAACACAATGAAAGCTAAATAGGAAACGTCATTTTAATTAAAGTAAAGCCTCTTACTGAAGCGCTTTGAGTTCACGAACGATTAATTAAGACTTATGTAAAATTAACGTTTCACGTTAAGTTAAATTTCATGTGTGGCTCTGTTAATGGTTGTTTATCTGTAAATAAGACGACTCGATACGTTTCTACGAATAATCAGCAAGTAAATGAATACCTTTGTGTACCTGATAGCTTAAACTCCTTTGAAAATTTCGTGCGACACTTCACTTATGATGAACCAGAGAGGGTACAATATTTAGTAGATTGTACAACAATGGCATAAAACGAACCATTTTATCTGAGACTTATGGTCTCCATCCGAGCCGGTAGGCGAGGGTGGATAATTAAGTCGAGGATAAAATGGGTTTTAAGACCGAGTAACGTAGTAGTTCACTCTGCTTTTCACTTCGATTACGAGGAAATAAAAAAGTGATAATGTAAAAACATTTTTCTTGGATTTAGGCGGCAATGTCGTTCAATAAGTTCTTTTGCCCTTTTAACTATTAGTGAGAGCATTATTTCTTCTTCACTTGACATTTTAATAAAATTCTGTAACACAACAAGTTTTGCGAATAAAACAACTAATTATTTAGTCCAAAACGAGAAAACAACCTCTTTCCCGCCACGCCAAAGCGTGGTGTTATGTATGGATGATATAATTTAATTAAATACTAGCGACCCGCCCTCGCTTCCCTCTGGATTAAAGTATTATACATATAAACCTTCCTCTTCAATCACTCTATCTATTAAAAAAAACCGCATCAAAATCCGTTGCGTAGTTTTGAAGATTTAAGCATACATAGGGACAGACAGCGGGAAGCGACTTTGTTTTATACTATGTAGTGAAGAAAGAAATCATGACAAATCTTCGTAAATCCAACTTAAGCTCCAACTTTTGAGGTCATTATTGAACAAAGTTCACTTCAGCAAAACCTGTGCTAATTAACGAAAAAAATCTGTACAAAGAGCAATGGGCTAAAATGTATGGAACGTGGTACAGTCGAAGTCATAAATATGATTACACTTTAGTACCACGCCACTTTCATTCACTGAGACAATTACATATAATTATATGTAGCTTATATGACACGTTCGTAGATTTACCATAGCAGCGCCATCTATTGATTACTTACTCAACCCAGTCGAAAGGTATCGACATCTGTTAGAATCATTTGGAGTTAACAGATAATTGCGACTGTCAAATAATAACAGACAAATAATTAGCAATAAATTAAAATTGCGACTATAATTTGAGATTTAAACTATCCTATCTCTCAAGTTGGATCGAACTGCACATGGTGTGCGAATTTTATTATAATCGGTTAAGTGGTTTAGGAGTCCATTGAGGACAAACATTGTGACACGAGATTTATATATATTAAGATAAGATAAGAAAAGGTTCATAATATACGTACTTAAAACAAACGTTAAATGTAACAACAAAAGCTTATTTTTTCATGTAAACCATTCACGTTTTTTTATAATTATCGTATAGTACAGCGTTCATTTAAAATAATTTGGTTTAATACAACAATCGAACGATCGAGCGATAAACCTCATAGGAATGACGGTTTAGCTACTGAATTAATAATGCACGCTCTAAAACGTTGGTTTTAAGTTGCAAGGGGATAACTTAAAGAGAATAACATGGGGTATCTGCCATGTTGCCGGAGCGGCCTTTAAGTACTGTAACCACTAAGGCATGGCTTCTTGTACTGACGGTTGCATTAACCACGGTGGCTTGCCACATCAGTCAGCATTCGTAGACAAAGGTACACTCATTTTATTTAGTTATTGCATGACTGGATCTCTGTGTTTAACAATGCGTATACCGCTGTGACGTTGAGTTGTTTTCCAGTTGTGCGCTCTTATAAACGTAAGGATTGTCTCAGGGATGTACAAAGGCCAACTTATCCGTTTAAGGGATCGCTCCCAATTAAACTTTGAGCGATTGAGAAATAATTAATGACAACGAATAGCCAAATAAGTATAACTCTGAATTAAATTATGGAATATTATACCCAAGTTGAAATTGCTATGAATATCAATAATTAAACAATAAAACCGGGCAAGGGCATGTCGGACCACGATCAGTTTAGGGTCTCGAAGCCGTTAAGTATTACAAACATGAAAATCAAGAAGTAATCACTAATTTTCTATTTAAAGTCAATTGGTGCCGTCTTAGATGATTTTAGTAGGTATAAACACTTTAATCGCCTGTATCTCAAGAACCAATGATGTCTAGTTAGTTATATGCTCTTTCATTTAAGATTTTTTCAGATTTTTAGTATTTGTAGTTTTGGCTGTAAGGGGGGAAACTTGAGTCTAACAAAAATTTGTGCTTTAAAGCTTAATATTTTATAAACGGATTACTTAATCGAAAAACTGTTTTCACAAACCCAGGATTTTTGAAAGATCTATCCAACGACACCCCACACTATAGGGCAGACAAAAAAAAAATACATCCCCACGTTACGTGTAGGGGAGGTAAACTAAAAATTATTTTTTTTTACTTTTTATTGTACCACTTTGTTGGCGTAACTAATATGCATATTCATGCCAAATTGCAGCTTTTTAGTACTAATAATCTTTGCGCTAGGCTGCGGACCGACGGACGGACGGACATGACGAAACTATAAGGGTTCCTAGTTTGACTATGGAACCCTAAAAAGGAAAAGTTTAACGAACCAGTGTGAAGTCAGGGCGTTAAAACGATATGTTTACGTATTTCACATGTTTTAGCATCGTTTTTAACTAAGCCGCCATTATTATTAACGACAAAAGAATTATCAAAATGTTTACAATACGGAAACAGGTCAAAGACGATATCGTTGTTACCGCGTAGAATCCCAGCCCAGAACTTCTTCAATCTAGTTTTGAAAGAATCTACAGACTGAGACTGCCTAATGGCAGAAGGTTACAAATTTCACAATCGTACGTGCATCTTCATTAGCCCCTTTTTCTTTTAAAATCAGTTTTATCCCGCGTCTGTTCTTACGAGTATCATATTTTTTTCTTCCTTATTGCCAATTTATCAACATCTCTTGTCATGGGGGGTCACCATAATATGCCTATGTAATTCAGTTTAGGATGAGTTTACGAGTAAGAGACAGAGCTGTTTAACTGATATAACACAGTCCTAAACTGAATTGCTTAGGTATGTCATGGTAAAAATAAATATCACGGCACAATCTCACACAAATTTTCCTAGTCCCAAACTAAGCTCTAGACTTGTACTATGGGTACTAGATAACGGTAAACATACTTATATAGAGAAATATATACTTAAATACATAGAAAACATCCAAGACTCAGGAACGCGCTCGCGCACATCACCCAAATATCTGCCCTTACTAAGATTTGAACCCAGGACCACTGGCTTTGGAGGCAGGGTCACTCCCAACTAGGCCAACGTGTTCTGTGCTCTTCTATTAATATTACCCACTGAATAATGTCTTCTTAAGTGTTGGTGTCAGCGATTGTTACTTACTACTAACCAACCCTCGAGGAAATCCCACTTTAACGTGTAGTTCTATTATTCATACATCATTAGAACTATGAGGCAAAGTTTTCGTAGCACTACGCACATCCGTAATCCATTTGCCTGGAGTTTCGTGGCAAATACGTTAACAAGTTAAATAGTTTAGTTAAAGTTTGTTGTCGCTAATGCACCACTTACAAACTTCCATTAAAATACCTTTTAGATTGTATTCAGTAAATCAATTATCATACCCTGCTGGTATTCCTTTGTTTTGATTCATCTTTTTCTTGAAACCATGTTGTTTTCAGAGTTCTTTTGCAAATACGAAAAAACTGACTCCGTCGTCCGTCTGATTGTCTTTCAAGACACTTTTACTGTCTAATGGCTTAAGATAATGAGCTGAAATTTAGTAAAAAATAAACTTCACTATTAAAAGTAAGAAATATAAAATATACTTTAGGTAAGAAAAATTGTTGCGTAGTCACAAAAACGTCACGAGAGCGACCATTTAATTTTGAAACTTCACAAGATAATTCATCAAAAAATATGATGATCTAGAATCATCATATTTTTTTACATTAATCTTTGAAAATACATCATTTAGGAAATGTTTAGGCACTTAACGTGAAACTCCAGAGAAAAAAGCCTGTCCAAAAAAGACTTTACAAACCTTTTTAAATACCTTTATAGCCTTTTCTTAAGTTTTTTTTTTATAATAGGTAAAAAGAACATCCCAAAATAAATGAAAAAGTTCGATTAATTACAAAAAGAAAACATCTTTCCCAAAACATAAACAAATTTAATTCGAACGGTATTGTTCAAAAAACCTTTGATTATTTCGGTCACTTTGCACGAACAAAAGTATCCAAATAAAAGGCTATTGACATTGCAAGAATGGAAGCGTTTTCGCTGCGGAGCATTTTAAAGGATCCAAATTGTTTTCTCCTGTTATTTCCGTATGCCCTTTGGATTTTTAATTTTCTTTATGTCGGTGGAATTGCTAAAATGGTTTTGTTTTTACGTGTTAAAAAGTTCAAGTACCTTTTTGGGTTATTTTCAAGGTTGATTAGCTAAACACTATAGTCAGTTTTTTATGTTATTTATAGACAGCGTTGCTATTTTATAAAAAAGAAAAGCGTTACATTTTAGAGCGAGCAACATATTCTTGTATCTCACGCTCTAACGCGTTACTCCGTCTCTTCATACATATTTTTCTATATTTACCTCTCGCCGGTCGTTGCCGCCGTTTACAATATTAATTCGTATTCCAAATGTTGACGGCATTACACCACATAACGGATGGCGATGAACTTTCGGGGATTGAACGATTTCGCGATCGTTCAACCCTTATGGAGACGCCTACGAAAGACAAAATAATTAAGGATTGATGAGTCGGGCGTGACTGGGATTATTTCTGCATGCAGTCTTTAGTTTGGAGGCATGCCAAGTGATGGCACTTTGACGTCAATGACGCCCGTTTAATATTGAACCCTGCTTTGTGCGTGCCTATGTTTGTCAGTCTAGGGCAGTATTCCTACTTGGTACAACGATATTGCTTTTGACATTGTTATAATGTTACTACAGCTCTTATGTACTTGACAGTAATGGCGGCCGAAATAAAAGCCAAACGATAATATTACAAAGGCAATATGGTCTGTTTGTTAATATGCTGGAAAAAAGCTAAATTGTAAACACAGGTGGACAAATAATACGGGTCAGAGTGCGTTTTTCATACAAATGAGGCTATTTCGAAGCCTTGGTTCCTGGCCAGGGGTAGTTTTGGATACTCCGAGGTTCAATAGAGGAGGTCAAAAGTTCTTAAGATACCTAACTGATTGCACAATCAGTTAACATCACAGCGAGAGATTTTGGGTCAGCATTTGGATTTCCTTAATTTTATTGCTATTTTAGATGTTTTTCTGAACATGCACAAATCCGGAGGTAACCGCAGAATCAATTAGTTGGGTATCCTAGACACTCTGGTAGTCTTGTATCGTCAAAACGATGTATGCTCAGGGCATCCATCATCAGATTTCACTAAAAGCATCCCCTAACGAGGAACCAAGGCTTCGAAATAGCCTCTTTAGTATTCAAAACGCACTCTGACCCGTATTATTTGACCGTGAAAGTGTATTTTTAGTGGTAGTAAGACCTTATGCAGGGTCCGTCCAGATCGCTATCACCATCTTATCCATTAACCACCCGCCAAGAAACAGTGTTCGCATTGTTGTATTCCGGTGTGGGGATATAAGACAACCGGTGTAATTACTAGCATAGAGGCATTCCATCTGAATGCTCTCCTTGTCATAAAAACACAACTAAATATATTAAACAAAATATCACAGCTAAGTTGATAGAAATTGGTGGAGAAATTTCGGTGTAGGGGATATAGAAATGTAAAATCTCCATAATAGGGTAAAATTGTCCGGACTCTTATTCCTTTTCCGTAACTCGCATGACGCTCCAGCACGACGGTAATACGATTTGTAAACAGTGTATTTCACGATTTTCTAACTTGTAGCATTTTCTCCGAAATGCCTATTTGGTTGCTTAGCTGAAAGAAAAAAATATCAACAAATGGAATAAATCGTCCACAAATTAAGTTACTTTCAACCAAACTAATTAAGCTTAGGCTTGGGCTAAGTACAATTATTAGGGACATATTATTTATTGGGCGCAAAAATATGTGGCGTCTTTATTACTAAGGATCTAAAGCGTCCCAGTTGTTCTTGAGCCCAACGTTGGATACTACATTAGTTATGGTGTTGAATAATCCTTTTTTGGTTGCTATCTATGTCCTGGGAACTCAAAGAGGTGTTGTGGGGCTCACTGACACCACTAAAACCCAGCAATTCTCTATCAGCACCATTGATGGCGAAGGCCGAAGATCTGCTTGCGCATTCGACCACCATCCTCAGCTGCTGGTGATACCTATTTTTAACCACGATAGACAACGATATTATATGCCAGAGGACCCAAAAGGTGTTTTCAGCTAGGGTCAAACCGGCTGGACTAGAGTGGACTAACTCTAGTCCAGCCGATTTGACGAGTATGAGAGGAAAGAGAAAGAAATACAAACCCTAAGGTAAACAGTAGTTCGTCTATAGTTGTACAATTGTATATCGCGCGGATTGCATGTATACAAATCTCGTACGTGCTCGAACCACCACAAGCAAACTCGGCAGCATTTATAATCTGTGACCAATCACCACAGCGATCGATCGACAATCATACATAAAAAGAGATGGGTCGAGCTCTATGTAGAATAAGGCTGATTAATAAAAATGCACGCGCTAAGGTGTGCTTTGTACGCTGTGACGGGACCACTAAAACTCACTGGTTAATTGAGCTGCGTTGTTTCAAACAGTGATATGCTTAAGAGAATCACACCCAGGATGTACAGTCAAGGTCATAAATATGTATACACTTTAGTACCTTGTCACTTTAATCGATGTGACAATTTCAAATGGCAGTTGAAACATGACGTTAAATAGACAAGGTACTAAAGTGTATACATATTTATAACCTTGACTGTACCCGTACGTAACGTACGATTTAGTCGTGCGTATTAACTATCGAGCGAAGCGCAACCGTCGCGCCCAAGCGGCTTTAGGCAAGGGATGGCAACTCGGCCCTCCCAAGCAAATAAGCAGTATCTCAAATTCAATGACCAAAGCAGATTCAATCCTATCTAGTTGGTAATAAGGTTGCATTTGCTACAGGAAATTTGTCTGAGATACTGCCTTTTCACCACTACCATCAGGTGGTCAGTCTGCTCGTTTGTTTTTTAGTGGTGGTAGGACCCTGTGCAGGGTCCGTCCTGATTGCTACTATCTTATCCATTAACCATCCGCCAAGCAACAGTGTTCGCATTGTTGTGTTCCGGTGTGGGGATAAGACAACCGATGAAATTACTAGCATAGAGGCATTCCATCTTAGTCCTCAGGGTTGGCAACGCATTTGAGTTCTTAAGATCATAGTCTTGAGAATTCAAATGTCTATGGGTCTCAGATTTGACTTACCATCAGGTGGCCTGAGCGCTCGTGCGCCGTCTTCTTAACATAAAAAAAATAATAAAAAAATAATAATTAAGCAACAGAAACTCCTAGATGTTCGGAGACGAATTACCTTTCTATATTTAATTTGGCTGTACGTTCATATTTAAATAGATGAATAAATTCAATTATATGCACGACCCAGGAACTAATTGCCAGTATTTACTTGTCACACAAACATTTGTCCTGAGAACCTGGGACGCCACTTCCGTAAGCAGGGTGACAGCCAACTTAGTTGTTAATCACTTTGACAAACACTGCTTTGTTATTTGTGTATTTTCGTTTGAGAGAATAATCTTACTATTGCGGTAACAATTAATTAACAGTAAAATAATAATAATGGGCGTTTTCCAAAAAAAAATGTACATTTTTAAGAGGCCGTACACGAAATTTTGGAGGTTCTGCTTCTTTTTGAGATTATACAGTTAAAATACTGCTTTTCTATAAGTTTGAATGCACATCATGAAATATCATTTCAGTTCTGATTGAATAAATGAATTACAAATAAATGAAGAACTTTTTTAGATTTGTCGAGTATTATAATGCGAGATTTAGGTTATTTTAAAACACTTTTTTTTTTTTTTAAGGTAATGGATTGATTTTGAATTGAGCTTTATTACTGTTGTTTTAAATTTTATGAACGAGTGTTTCAAGTGGTCAAAATCAAATACAATGTTTTGCCCATTTTCTATAAAACTTTACCAAGTCAATCATTTTTTTACACATAAAAAATATATGAAGGTAAAGTAATTCATACATTTTTTAGATGACTTTTACAGCAAAAAATTGTTTAATTTTTCATACTTTTTAGACGTCAAAACGATTCGTGAATACGCGATATTCTAAACCTCTTACAGCAAAATTCACAAAACACTCACCGGTTTCAGGTCAATTAATCAATATAAAATGATAAAAATAGAAAAAACCTTATACATTCGTTGAAAATTGAAATTATCTTTCGTGTTTTGCATTAAAATTTGTAGTAGTAAAAGTATTTCAACAGTAAAAGCACGTCTGTAAAATCAGGTTAATCGGCATAATTTCGTATACGGCCTCTTAAGGACAAAGTTAAGAAACTTTAACTTTTTCCATTTCGTCACGAAAATTAGCCATACAATAGCCGTAGGCAAATTGTATGCAAAGGTGTTGATTGAAAGGGTGATGTTAGCAACGGAAAGTAAGATTTGGGATGTGCAAGCGGGATTCCGAAAGGGGATGGGATGTGTGGATCAAGTCTTCTCCTTAAGGTGCATAGTTGAGAAAGCCATAGCCAAACATCAAAAGGTTTTCTGTGCCTTTATTGACTTAGAGAAGGCGTATGACAGAGTAGTGAGGGTTGAACTTTGGACAACTCTTTCCATGTATGGGGTGGACAGTATTCTGATACGGGCTCTTAAATCATTATATAATGACTCGAGTGCCTGTGTTAGGATAAATGGGACGTGTACGGACTGGTTTAGCATCGAACGTGGTGTTCGACAGGCGTAGCGTCTCCTTGGCTGTTCAACCTATTCATGGACAGTTGTTTGTCCTGTCTGAGAGAGTATGATTGTGGAATAAGGATGAATGAGTCAGTTTTTACAACTTTGTTATATGCTGATGATCAAGTTCTCCTTGCATCATTGCAAGTTAGTGATTTAGTAATCCTTTATATTATACAATAACCACAACAAACTACTCAAACAAGATGCGGATAATACTTTTTTATTTAGTTGCGATTATTTTGAAAACCAAAAGACTTTAATGGTCCTAGTTAAACTGTTGAGGTAAAGCAAAATGTCATCTGTGAACAGGTTGATTGTGGACCTCTAAATACACCTACATACTTTCAGAAGTATCCATTTAGGCTGTCCGTGACACCAAAAAGTCAGACGAAAGTCTAAAAACCGTGAGTGCTATCATAATTATCATTATGACCCAGGGCTTTCTGTCATACCAATCCTCGATCGGTTATTTGACAACAATACAATACAATACAAAACACTTTATTGATCACCAAACAAAAACATTCACACACAGGCGGCATTATTGCTGATTAGCGATCTCTTCCAGACAACCTTAGAAGGGATGATGATGATGATGATGGGTGGGGACGTTGGGTCGATCAGTCTCCCGGTCATTCCGCCCTGTTCCCTGGCGGCGCACTGGCCCGGCGACGCTCCCATCCAGCATGGATCCCATCTTCCGGTTTTCCTACAGAACAAAAGTGCGTCCTGTAGGTTGATGCTTTTAAGTGCTTCTGACGATAGCTTGTCCTCTCCGAATGTGTGGTATCTCAGTGACGAGTACATGAAGCACTCGGCTAGGACATGTTGGCTTGTTTCCTCTTTGCCGCAATGTGGGCATTGAGGATCTTGTTTAATGCCCATTACCGTTAGATGTCTGTTGAGCGGTTAATGCCCAGTCAGCACACCAGTTAGTATGCTAAGATTGTACTTACCAAGATTTAGGAGGTACCTTGTCCTGTTTTGGTTTACCCTTCTTATCATGAGCTTGGATTGTCTGCACCCCTGTGTCGCAATCCATTCCTCATTCGTCTTTGTTTCTATTTTTCTTGCAATGATTCCCTTCGTTACAGTCGCAGATATTGGGAGCACTGGCTCGGGGCCTAGGTACTGTTGGTCTGCTCCTGCTCTTGCTAGTTTGTCTGCTATCTCGTTTCCTGCAGCTCCACTGTGCCCCGGTACCCATGCCAGTGTAATTTGGGATGTGTTGCCAAGGGTTTTAATTCATTTCTGCACTCCTCCACTAGTGCTGATTTGACCTCTGGGTTGTCTAGTGCTTTAAGTGCTGCTTGACTGTCTGAATATATTAAGACATTCTCTCCTGTTGTGTTTCTTTTTTGCTTGAGGGCCTGAGTACATTTCATAATGGCATATATTTCTGCTTGGAACACACTAGTAAAGCCGCCTAATGGTAATGTCGTATGTTCCTCAGACTTTTGGTTGTATATGCCAGACCCCGCTCTTTTAGTTGATGATTTCCAGGAACCGTCAGTGAAGCATGTGGTTTTGGGTTCCAGCACTTCCTGTTCCCAGTTGTCTCTTTCTCCTATGTGGATTCTGTATTTCTTGTCGAAGATCTTTCTTTTCCTGGTTAGATCATTGTTAAACATGATCATGTCCATGTTTATCATTGACTTTTTCTGGATGCTTGCGTGTCTCTTGTCCATCTCGGATCCTATCCACTCTCTACTCATTTCCATTCTATACCATTGTTCTGTGGCTCTTTTTTCCACCTCAAGATGTACGGTGTTCAGTCCCAGCATTATCTCCAGGGCTTGTGTCGGTGCCGTTCTCATTGCCCCGGTTGTCATTAGACATGCCAGTCTCTGGACCTTTGTCAGGTCTTTTCTTTGCTCTTTTATTGCCGCTCTATGCCACCAGACTAGAGCTCCATATAGGAGTCTGGGTAAGATCACTGCCTTATATATCCATTGCATTACTAGTGGTCTTAGTCCCCATTTCCTGCCTATCGCTTTCCTGCATTGCCATAGTGATATTACGGCCTTCCTGCATTGTTCCTTTACATGTGTCTTGTATAGCAACTTGCTGTCTAGTATTACTCCCCCCTATTACTTTCTCTTATGAGTGTATCCAGCAGGAGACACCAAAGGAGTGGTGACAGGCAGCCTCCTTGCGGAAAGCCCCTGCTAGTCTTTATCCTTATTGAGTCCCCCCCAGCTGTGCTGTTATCGCCCTACCTGTAAGCATGGTCATTATCCATTTGCTTGTTGTGGGATCTATGTCATTCCTACGTAGACATTTCTCTATTGCATCAAAGGTAGCTCTATCAAACGCGCCCTCCACATCGAAGAAGCAACCTAGTGCCATTTCCTTATCTTCTATTGCTCTCTCTATTCTTGTGGTCAGGTTGTGTAGGGCTGTTTCTGTCGATTTCCCTTCTGTGTAAGCATGCTGTTGCCCGTGTAAGGGCATCCTTGCTTTCTGCATGTTTGTTCTTATCTGTATATCTATGATCTTCTCTAGTGCTTTTAGTGCAAACGATGAGAGGCTAATGCTCCTAAATGATTTTGCATCTTTATAATTTTTCTTGCCTGGTTTGGGTAGAAAAACGACTCTTACTTCATTCCAGATTGCTGGAACGTGGCCTAATTGCAGACTTCTTTCGTAAATTTCTTTTAGGCTGCCCAGATGTGTCTCAGTCCTTTTTGTAGTAAAACGGGTACTACCCCATCTGGGCCTGCTGCTTTATACGGGGCGAAGGATTTGATGGCCCAAGCCCCCACCTCGTCGCTTATACTGACGTTTGCTGTACCTGATACAGTTGTTGTCTGGTTGCTCTCCTCTACGGCAGCCTCTGGTATGTTGTCCTCCCTGCAGTCGGGGAAGTGTGTTCTTACCATGTGCCGTAGTACTTCCTTGGGATCTGTTAGTTCGGTTGAGCCCACCACCAGACTACCTAGTTGGCAGGATCTTTCGTTCGTCTGAACCCTAACTAGTCTAGCCGCCTCTGAGTAGCGTTGTATTTCTCCTGTGAATGTTTTCCATCCTTGTGCTCTCAGTTTCTCCCTTGTATTGGTGTATTTGTTCCTAATACTTCTGTATTCGTTCCAGCCCTGATCATCCCTCTTTGTCAGGGCTTTCCTCAGCGCTTTCCGAGTTCTTTTACGAAGTTTTTGCATTTCTTTGTTCCACCATGGTTGGCACTTATCTCCGTTGCACGTTCTTTCTGGATATGCTAGATGGTAGGCTTGTGATATGGCTCTGGTTAAGTCCTCGGCCGCCCTGTCCAGTTCCTTGCATGTCCTTGGGCTAATGTGGCTTGGTGTCCATTCGCTCAGTATGTTGTTGTACCGTTCCCAGTCTGTTTTCCTTGGGTTCCTTATTCTCGTTCTTTCCGTGTAGTAGTCCAGGTCGTACAGCAGTCTTCTGTGGTCTGACATGCTGTCTTTCCGGTCCACCTTCCAGTCTTGTACGAGTTTGCTTATTTCCCCTGAGGTTATAGTTATATCTAGCACCTCCATTCTGGCCCTGGTAACAAAAGTTGGGGTAGTTCCTTTGTTGTGTATATCCAGGTCGTTACTTACGATGAATTCTAGGAGTGACTCCCCCTTTTTGTTAGTGTCGCTGCTCCCCCACACCTCGTGATGTGAGTTTGCGTCGCAGCCTACAAGAATGGGTGTCTTCTTACCTTTGTATCTAGTAACTGCTTCTTCCAGTTCTCTAGTTGGCGCGCTACTTTCACCTGGGATGTAGCACGTCGCCACTGCTATTTTAGTTTTCTCTCCATTTCTCGTCGCAAGGCTAATTTCCACCGCAACTAGGTCTCTGGAACATATGGTCATTAGGCATCCCATATTCCGTACGTTCCTACTTACATATATGCATGCCCTTGGGGGCAACACACCATTTCTCTCGAAGTGGAGGTCACCACCCAGGCTTCCCAGTCCCGTTACCTGGTTTTTCCATACATACGATTCTTGCATAAGGACAATACTGCCGTCGTACCAAAGAAGGCGGCAAAGTGACTTTAGCGGCTTTTTAGTTTTTTGATACACGCATACTCAGCAAAAAATTCTGCATCGAACGGTATCGTTTTTTTTTTTCTAGCACAGTTAGTTCTCGAGATACACAGAAGTTAAACGACACGTATTTTGCTTTTTCTTAGGATTTTATTAACTAAAAAGCCATGAGCGGTATTTAATACGCTAAAAAGACGTTATGTATCATTAGCTGCTTTATATCATGCTTAAAATGTAACACTTTTCTAAACTAAAAAGCGCTTATTGACTATTTATACGTTAAAACGCGGTTAAGATCGTGTAACGAAGTTTTAACGAATAATCATAACTGAAGTTAGAAATTTATTTATAGTCTTAAAGGCGGTACTCTTTAAATTATACGCTATAATATCGTTAAGGGGGCTTAGCCGCCTTTTTCCCTATAACACAAAATTGTATTACTTCATACATACTAGTAAAAAAAGCGGTGACCGCCTTCTCACTTCAGTATCGAAGGATTGTTTTTTTGTTCAATATTGTTTTTAAGGCAGCTAAGTAGCAATACTAAGTTAAAGAGCGGCTAGGTTTTTGTACCGCGCGTAGCCCCCCACCGCCTCACCGCCCGCGCGAGTCGTCGGACGGCCGGCGCCCGCGCCCGGAGTGTTTAGTGCGCGCGCCGCTTTGTTCTTGGGTTGACGGGAGCGCGAGCGCGGGAGCTCACGCGCACCGATTGTCGACGCCCGTAAATACTCAGGTGAGTGTTGACATAAAAGTATGATATTATTTTATTAAACAGACATTCTTACATCAATATAAACTTAATTTAAGTAATAAAAGTGGTGGTTTATAATATTTCGATGGAGTAGGTACTTAGGTAGGTACCTATTTCTACCAGTCGCGCAAAATTTTGTTGGAGCGCTCTGTAAGGCAAACGTTTTAAAAAATGATAATGAGACAACTCTTTGGTATTTTAAGCTATTTTTCAATATTTTGTGCAATAGGTATTTTACGTGTGAATCTAGCAGTCCCGGGTCCAAATAACGGTCTGGGCAAAATATTTGAGTCATGATTGCGAATACCAACTTGATCCAGAGTCGTAGATGTTTTCTGTGTATTTTAGTATGTATTTCTCTTTATAGTTACGTATGTTTATATTTAACTTATAGTGTATGTCGTGTCGTGTTGTGTTGTGTGTCGTGTATATACTTAGTACCCATACTTAATACCTACAAGTCTAGAGCTTGGTTTGGGAATAGGTCACTTTGAGTAAGATGGTCCGTTATATTTTTTATTTATTTCAGCTGGACAAAATGCAGCAACACCGTAGTAAAAAAATATTACAGATGTGTTGTAATAATGACCCTGGACCTTCGACTTCGGATATAAGACCTATATCTCTACCGAAAAATAACGTCACGTCTTCAAATGCGGCGCGTGATCTGGTACCATTTTCTGTGCGTGAGCCGGATATATGGAAACAACCATATTCATTAAATTTACCTGTATTTGACAACTTCAATGAACACCGAAATACATTGGATACTTCCGATAAAGCCAATTTAGACGAAGTAATTAATCAATTGACTTTACCCTTAAAAGACACAACTCAAAAACTGGTCACGCGATCATCTTACGTTAGCTACAAAAACGCATTACCGTCATCCGAGTCCGATTGTGACTTCTCTCCCGATGATGAGGTAAATGACAAAGATTATAGCCCACCCAAGAAGAAGGCGTTACGTCGTCTATCTCTTTTAGAAGAAATCTTATCTTACTCAATTGATATAGATATCGAAAAGGAGGTGAATTCGTCAGAACTTGCTATGTCTTTAAGTGATCTGGATATTACTCCAAACGAAAATGAAACAGCATCTCCGCTTTTAGAACAAGCTTGCAGTTCCAGCCAAATACCACATGTACCGCAACACAATTCAACCCCTGCGACGCCAACTGCCACAGATTCGAATGATACAAACCCGATACGAAAAAGAAAGAAGTACACCACTAAGCATTCAGAAAGAAAGAAAAATAAACAATGCGAGATGAGACAAAAATATTTGGTAAAAGATCCTTGCGACATTACTTGTACTAAAAAGTGTTCAACATTAATATCGCAAGCAAAAAGAGAAGAAATAAATGATATTTATTGGCAACTAGAGTGGCGTGAAAGACGTATATTCATTCAAAAAAGCACGCACGTTATAACACCTAAACGGAAAGTGACTACAGCGCCAGTGAGAAGTGCGAGAAGAGGCTTCCATTTCAAAACAGATAACGGTAAGCCTATACAGGTATGCAAAATATTTTTTCTTACCACTCTCGGGTTTAAAAAGTCCAATGACAAGGTTCTTTATAACAGCTTCAATGAAGAAGACTGGGACAACGAAGATAAACGAGGAAAGCATCGAAAGACAAACAAGTTTGACAGAACGATTTTGACCAGCCATGTTGAATCGTACCGCCCTAAAATCTCTCATTATCGGAGGGAACATGCTCCAAGTAGGCGTTACTTGCCTAGTGATATCACAATAAGAGATATGCACCAAGACTTCTTGAATAAACACCCTAACGATCAACTGTCCTATGACCTTTACTGCAAACATCTTAAATCGTTAAACATTTCTTTTGCCAGGTTAGGTAATGAGGAATGCGAGATATGTGAGGCGTTTGATATACACTGCAGTGAATTTAAACATAGCAAAGATGACATCACGGAGGACTGTTTGGTTTGCAATAACTGGGTTAAGCATAATACAAAGTACAGACAGGCTAGAGATTTATATGAACAACACAAACAAGAAAAACAGGACGATGATCATATTTACTTCAGCGCTGACTTACAAAAAGTCGTAATGCTCCCACGCATGGATTCTTTTAAGGAAATAGTATTTGCCCAAAGATTGGTTGCATATAACCAAACATTTGCCCCGCTTGGGAAAAAAACGCAAGTAAAAACTTTTGCAGCTCTGTGGCACGATGCAGTAGCAGGTCGGAAACAAGAGGAGATAATGAGTGCGTTTTACGCATTTTTATTGTTTCACCGCGATGTTAAAAATATCACTATCTGGTTGGACAATTGCACGGGGCAAAATAAGAATTGGCTACTTTTTTCGATGCTAGTGTACTTAGTTAATAGTGATGAGGTAAATGCTCAAAACATAACTTTATATTATTTCGAAAGGGGCCATACGTTCATGAGTAGCGATAGTTTCCATCATCAGGTCGAATTAGGTATGAAAAAAAAAGGCAAAGTATATGATTTCCCCGATTTTGTGAATATTGTAACAGCGGCAAATTCCGGTAAAGTTAATGTAAAAGAAATGACTATTTCAAATTTTATAAACATGGTGAATCATACTTCAACCAGAAGGATTCAATCTGCAACTCCTCGAGTCTATATAAATCCTATCACCATGGTTTCTTTCAAGAGAAACAGCTCCGATTTATTCTATAAAAATAACTTTGACGACGAGGAGCACCAATTTTGTTTCATGAAAGATGCTTTCCTAAAAAATCGAGGCAGTTTATTGCCTATCATTTCGTTCCGTAACATTCCAAAGGGGATATTAAAAGAGAAAAAAGATAACTTGTTAAAAAAGTTATCTCACCTGTTGCCACCTCATAAGCTCGCGTTTTGGAAAAAATTACCTATAGCAAATGAATAGGAGTAAGAATAGACGTCAATTTATAAGCTAATAATAAATGATTAAGACTGATTAAATATTGTGGACTGAATTAGTTAGGGATTTTTGGTGCCATTTTATACGTAAGAATATTTTATAACTTGACTTACTTAATGTTCCTATGCTTGATCTCATATCGTTAAATTACAACGTTAAGTAAATAGTACAACTTTGATTTTATTAATAATAAGAAAATGACAAAGTCTTTCAGTTAGCGACAAATGTTTGATAGCTTTGTACCTAGGTTTAAGTAAAATTAAGGATTTTATATTTTTCGTTTTATAAACTAAGTTTTAGTTTTATTTTATTCAATGAGAATAATTTTATTGAAAATGCCAATTGTTCTGTTTTTTTTTTATGTTCCAAAAATAAAATGTTGATTTTTTATAAAATACGCCTTTTGTTTTCTAGTCATTACTTCTTTTCGAACCGCATCCCTCTCCATAATTGTAGTCCTATAATAACCTAAAATGCCGTTATTTACAGATTGATGCACATATTACGGTTTTTTTATGTATTAAAAGTAAATATTTGCGTTGCTTTATTAATTTGGTTTAAAAAGTTAGAATATAACTAAGCTTTAAAGCGGTTAAAGTACTTTAACTTTATTTTTATTTACATCGCAACGTCCATCTTCTATAAGCAATAATAGACATTACCGCGGCTAACTGTAATAACGACTTTGTAGTGTATAACCCGCACCTAACTTTTATTTAAAATAATTATTCTATAAAAGTTATGTAGAATACTAAGCTTAAAAGTCGCTGGTGTTCAGCCAACGGCCTTTTAACTTATTATTACTTTACAATAATATTTCCTAATTCTAAGCTATAACATAAAACCCTCTAAAATTAATATTATTTATAATTATTGTACTATAAAAATACATAAACATAAAAACGTGATTTTTATCTTAATTTTAATGTAATCAGAATTTTGGTAAGTCAAATTGTTCCTAAGATACAGGGATTTGAAATATTTAAAAGTTTTTGCCGTTTTTCTCGAAAGTTACTTTTGTCACTTTGCCGCCTTCTTTGGTATGACGGCAGAATATCAGTCTTTTCCCTCAAAATGTGTTGGCACAGTTCGGACATTGCATCCTTACAATGCTGGAGGTTTACTTGACATATTCTTATTTTTTTGTATGTGTCTGTGTGTGTGTAGCTGTGTTGTGTGCGATGTTTGTCTGTGTTGTCCATAGCTGGTTGTTTATGTGTGAAGTGTTATCCGCCTCCCGTTTTCCTAGGCTAAGGAACCCCCGTCGGTTTCCATCTGTGATTGATGGTCACCGGCCTGGGCTGCCTCTGCCTGGTCCTCGGGTTGCGGGCTAGAGTTGCCACAGCTGCATTTGCAGCTGCAGGTCCCTCTCCCTATCGGGGTCTCCAGTGGCTTCACCCCTCTTGGCTTGTGAGGTTCGGACCTCGTCAACCGCGCCCGGATGCGTATGGCCTGAAAGAACAGCCATTGACTGGCTTCCTCGCCCCACGCATCTTCCACGCTCTTGGGCACCGAGTAGCAAACTCTGGTGCCCGTGACGAGCTCCTCCCTACTCACTGGCGTCCACTGCTGGATTTTCAGCTCCTCTTCCCTATCCCAGTTTTGGGCCTTAAGGTAGAGGAGCGGATCTTCCTGCAGTTCCTCTGGCGGGCCCGGTATCCAGATGTTGACCCTCGTCTTGTCCAACATCCGGGCCCGCAACTTGTGACCCAGCGGCTCACCCAGGTCCTTCTCGAGAAGCCACTCCCTCGCTTCTGCCGTGGATGGTGTCACAAGGAAAAATCCCTCTGACACCAGCCCCGACATTGCGAATTGGAGTGGCCTCCCCCGAACTCCCTGGGTTTTGATCGCCTCACCTTAGAAGGGATAAGGTGTCAAGTTAAATTAACTAACACAGTTGGTGCAGACTAATTTCGAACAATAACTGTGACCTATTGGGGATGCTGGTTTAAATAAAACCAACAAGTCAGATCAGCTTGATTAAATAATATTTATTAATAAAAGAAATGGTCTTGGGTTCGATTCCCGTCTATAATTTTGCCTCCGCGATCCGGTACTTCCCTGTACGCCAGGATGGTTAAGCGGGTGAAGATGAAGTGGCCGGTGAATCAGTTGTGTTTCTGGATGCGGTGACGTCACAGGAGTGTAGCGTGACGTCAGTCGTGTGAAGTGGCGGACTAGATACAGTGCCGGCAGCCGTGGTTTTCAGCTACAACGTAGCACCCTGTGAATAACGCACCGTGTCACTAGCTGGCCGTGTCGCTTTCCGATTGAGAACACTCCGAAGAAGCCAAAAGCGTAATAAGAAAGTACCGGCTAATAGTTGGTGTAAGTGTTTCAATCAGAACGGATTTACAAAAGAGGGAAGAGGGTATGCAATTACGCAGTAAGTAATAACGCTCAAGCAGAATTAGCTGACAGTTAAAATTAATTAACGTAGCATTACGATATTACATTTGGAAAAATAATAATAAGTGCTAGCGTTGCGGTAATGATTTTACACCATAAAATCTAACACAAAGGCTCACTTATATTTTAAATGGTTCAACACTTACCCTATTGGGGTATAAAAGGACACTTAAGTATGTTCCTGATAACGTCAGAAGCTAGGCGTGCACTGCACCGATACTTAAATAGAGGTTGACGATTTCAATTGTTCGTTAGCGCGTAAGATGACACGTAGTAGCACTAGTGAACGCACAACAAACATAGGTCCGCTTTGGAAGACGTCGCGGTGAGGTGTGTGCGCCGGCGCAGTGCGCAGGCCGGCGCGGCAACGATCGAAAGTTCTGGAGCGCATCGTACAGTCGCGCTGATCAAGTGTTATTTGTAAAGTGTTTTATTTATCTGCTAATAAAATATTTCGTTTAATAGTAGCATTCGATTATAATTAATTTAAAATTGTTAGTTGTAATAAAATAATAACATTTTATTCATAAATAGAAATAAGTAGGTATCATGGATTAAAAGTGTAAATAAATATAAAATCAGTACGTATAAATAATTAATTCATAATTGAAAGTAAAACAATAGTATCTAAAAAAAAACTAAATACGGATAAAATGAACGTGCAACGTTACATTACCCCGCGCGCCGCAAAAAGGATTTTAACTGCTTAGTAAAAAGATAAAATCCGCTCTTAAAAGTTACGTGTTTGTATTGTACCTTTTATCATTCAAACTTTCATACGTCACGCATTTAAACAAGCAAAAACCACCATAATAAGGGAGCTTACGCGTCCTAGCATTTAAAAGGGGTAGCCAGTCTGCAAAGCAACACAATAAAATAGGACTGATTACCCGAACAAACACTTAAAAGATTATAAGATGGTATAAAATAACGGCCATTAGCGAGGGTTTTAAGTTCTCATACAAGAAGAATTCTACTTATTTAGACAAGTTATTTTTAAATCCTTGATATGCCAGGTACCCAAGTTTTTACCGGTCATGTCCGCTAAAACGTACACCAATGGAGACTTTTTTTGTATAACACGACATTTAATAAATTTTGGTGCTAGCTTTTTGCTAAAGAATTTGTCCTTGTCGCTTAAGACAAATGCACGTTTCATTACAATGTCACCCACGTGGAATTCCGCAGATTTGCGACGAAGGTTGTAATGAGACGCGTTTTTCGTGTGAGCATGCCAAAGTTTTGCTTGAACGGCCTTGAATATTTCAGAAAGACAGCCCAGGTTTTCGGCGTAAATGTCACGAGGAAGGAATAAAACTTCATCGCCGAGATCGGCATCCACATAATGTGTGCCGCAGGAAACTAATTCTCTGCCGAATACCAAGAAAGAAGGAGTGAAACCAGTGGCCTCGTTCACCGAATTGTTGATGGCAAACTGCACCTTAGGGATAAAAATGTCCCATGATCTATGATCTTCCTCCACGAATGTCGAAAGACAAGTGACGATGGTCCTATTGTAGCGTTCGACCGTGTTTACCTGCGGCGTATATTTTGGAGTAAAGAAAACATTTGGTACATTGTATTTTTTGTATAAGCTCTCTGTAATTTTACTTATAAATTGGCTACCATTGTCTAGAAATATGGTTTGGGGGACTCCATGAACTAAAAATAATGATTCTTCTAGAACTTTTGAAACCGAATTAGAAGTAGCAGCGCGCAATGGAAATATTAAACAGAATTTTGAAAAACAGCAAGTTATGACAAAAATGTAGCTGTTTTGTTTCCTAGTTATAGGCAGAGGGCCCATTAAATCAATTGATACCATTTGAAATGGTCTGGAGCATTGTTTAGGGCGACCCAGTTCACCCAAGGTTTGGTGGTTTTGTGCCTTATAAGTGAGACACTTGGAACACGAGCCGACGAATTTGACGACGTCTTGATGCATTCCCGGCCAGAAATAACGTAACGTAAGACGACGATATGTTTTAAAGACGCCAAAGTGACCAGCTGTAGGCTCTGCATGATTTTCGTTGATAATCTGCTCACGTAACTCGCTGGGTATTACCTCTTTCCATGAGAATTCGGTTGTTAGTTCATGTTTATTTTTGCAGAGTCGGAACAATATATTATTTTTTATTATAAAATTTGGAAAAATATGTGGTTTAGCTGCACAAGAAAGAAATATGTCTTTATACCACGCATCCTTAGTTTTTAAATGAAAATTAGCACTACTAATTGCAGATACTGGAAGGGCCCTAGAAAGAGCATCTGGGATGACATTATCAACTCCACGACGATGCTTGAACTCGAGATGGAATGACGACAAACGAACACCCCAGCGTGCCAATCTACCGGTAGGGTTCTTAAGTGAGAGAAACCATTGCAATGCACTGTGATCGGTATAAACTGTAAACGGCTTCCCATTCTCCAAGTAACATCTCCAATGTTCCAAGGCTATCACCACTGCCAGGGTTTCACGCTCCGTAATACTGTAATTCCTCTCCGCCGGTGACAATGACTTGCTCATGTAAGCGATGGGGCGTTACTTACCGTCTAGGGTTTGCGTTAACATAGCGCCCACACCATAGTTACTGGCATCTGTGTGCACCTCAAATGGCTTATCATAGTCAGGGCAGGAAAGAACTGGAGAGGAAACTAAACATTCTTTAAGATTCTGAAATGCAGCGTCAGCCTCAGGAGTCCAAACAAACGGTGGGCCGCCCTTCTTGTTCGAAGTCAACCTATTTAGAGGGCCGGCTATGGTGCTGAAATTGGGGACAAAACGACGATACCAAGTAGCAGTCCCAAGAAAGCGTTTTATGTCCCTCCGACAAGAAGGTGTCGGGTAGTGTAGTATGGCCTCTACTTTCTCGGGATCGGTACGTAGTCCACAACTGTCAACAACATAGCCTAAATACTTAAGCTGACTCCGAAAGAACTTGCATTTTTCCAGGTTTACGGTAAGATTGGCCTGCCTTAATTTATTTAGCACCTGTAACAACAGGGAGGCATGGGAATCGAAGTCGTTCGAGATTATGATTATGTCATCCAGATACGCGAAAACTTTGAGGTCGAAGTCCCGAAACAGAAGGTCTACCAATCTCTGCTGCGTGGCAGGCGCGTTGGTCAGCCCAAATGCTGTACGCTTAAAATGGAAGGTGCCACGGCTTGGCACGTAAAATGCAGTTTTATCTCTGTCTTCTGGTGCGATCGGTATTTGCCAAAATGCCTTAGAGAGGTCAATGCTAGATAAGTAGCGGGCGTCACGAAGGTTATCTAGGATCTCCGAGACGTATGGCAAGTTGTAAGCGTCACGTTTTGTGATCGAATTTAACTTGCGACTGTCTAAACAAAATCGGGGTTGCCCATTTTTTTTGTTTACTATAAGGACTGGAGAGGACCAAGCGCTCTCGCATGGCTCAATTACGTCGAGTCCTAACATTTCATCCACCTGGTCAATTAAAATGCGTTGCTTTTCTGGAGACATGCGATAATAGCGTTGACGAACTGGTTCAGCGTCTCCAGTGTCAATGCGGTGAGTGACCAACTTTGTTTCACCCAAACCTCTACATTCGGCAGAGATATCTTTAAATTGGGCGATAATATTGTCGGCTATTGCTCTTTCTGAAGTACCCAAATTGTCGTACGCTTGAATAGCAGATGGCTGGCTGACATCCAGAGTAGCATTTATGATAGCTGCATTAGAAAATGTAATGCTGTTGAAATGATCTGGGAAAATCCTGAATTTATGCCAGAAGTCAATACCTAAGACTAGGTCTATGTTAACTTCGGGCACAACGAAAGCTTTAATAATATGAAAATCGTTTTCAAAAGTTATAGGTAGATTCATATAGCCAATACTAGACATAGACTGGCCTCCAGCGGCTGTAACTGTAATACGGTGGTCGTTGAGAATAGCTACGCCCTGATTTTTTAAATGATGGTGAATATTATTACCAACAATGGTAACTGCGGAGCCAGAGTCCAAAAGACCAAACATTTTTAAAGAATTGATACTTATAGGAGCATAAGGTCTAGGGTCATTTTCTGGTTTAGTTTGCAGAATTGTGTTTATTTTATACGAGTTGAAAAAAAAGTTAATAGTTTGAAGCCACCGTTTCCAGTCTTCGCTATCAAATTTACTTTTTTCCTGATTTTTGCCACAATTCTGCATCACTGCGAGTTTTTTGAAGTGCCTGTTTTTATTTTGGAACAATTTGGGCACTGCGGGGTTTTGACGCCTTCGTGTCCACATACAAAACAGATTATTTTATCTTTATTAGCCTGACATTGGCGCAGATTGTGGGTGTTATTACGACACCTAGGACAATAAAGCGTTTTGATCACGGGTTTCTGAATAGCGTGCACGTATTTTTTGTTAGTGTAATTATTTCTACCATAGTTTCCACTATAATTATTATTATCATTGTAAAAAGATTTATTTTTATCATAATAATTGTTCTGATAATGATTATTAAATTTTTGACCAGAATGGTAGTTGGTTTTTGAAGGTGATTGACCAACATAAGTAAATTCTGGTGCCATGGTGTCGGATGTCCTTTTGGGAGGCTCTCGAAAACCAGCAAGACGTGCCTGAAAATTTTCATAATTACGGCATAGGGATCTCAAGGTTTCTAAGTCCTTAATTTCAGAAGCAGATGCTAGCGTGCTCGCGTAACACGGTCTGATATTGTGAAAAATTATTTCCAGTTTTTCCTCATCGGATAGTGGTTTTGACAAGCGAGAAAACATCCCGGTCATAATAGACATATAAATGGTGATGTTTTCTGCCACACCTTGAGTCCTAGCACGTATTTCCGAACGAAGCCTGTAATCAAAATCGGCTTGATCAAAGTCCTTTCTTAATAATAATAGGAGTTCGTCCCAATCAGACACACGATCCCGGACACCACGGTACCAGTGCAACGCATCACCGGTAAAAATTTCTGTAGAGAAAGACAGTAGTTTTTCATGTGAAATGTTCCTAGCCCTGCTCAACTCAGTAATGCGTTGGATGAACGCACGGACACATGTTTTGCCGTCAAATTTAACCTTAGTCACTTCACCAGCCACACCACGATCGCAGGTAACATTGACATTTACGGGTGGGACTGTTGTTTGAGGGTCTGAAGAAGTTGAAAGCGACAACAAGTCAGAGCCCTGGTCTTTAACCAAATTGTATTGTTCTGAAAGACCTTTAAATTCTGCTACGCAGGTTTGGAAAATCTGTTCAGTTGTACTGTCAAAAATAATTCTGTTAAGTCGGTGATAAAGGTGGTTTAAAAGGTTTTGGCCTCGTAACAATTGGTTACTATCTAGCGGCGGAATTAAATATGACCTAGCCTTGGTCAGAGCATCGCTGACTCCCTTTAGATCGTCGCTTGCCGATAACTGACATTCAAGGATGTCTTCAGAAGGAAAAAGCGGACCTAACTTTGATATTTGTTTTCGCAAGTCCTGAACAGTAGCAGAAGGAGTAGAGCCTCTTATTAAAACCTCATATTCTAATTCCGACTTCTGAAGTGATAAGAATTTTACGGGATAAGCCATATTAAGCAAACCTTTTTTAATTAAATATTAAAATAAAATAATAAAAAAAAATATAGAAATAAAATAAAACCGCAATTGGGAAAGTGTTGAACGTGCAAACTATCTCATCCGTTCTGTTACAAAATAAGTAAAAAAAATCAACGTTATGGTTTGCAATTTAAAAAAAATATGTTAAAAATAAGCGCAACAATTATTAATAAAACACAATCACAAAAAAAAATAAGCGCTGTTAAAATTAAATTTGCAACTAATGTGTACTGTAATTATACCATTAATAATCAATCACAAACAAGATTTATATTATAAGTTAACACTTTTGTGACTCGACTGTACCAGTTTCACGAACTAGTAAACAACTTTATACAGTGTGTTAAAATATTAAAACATGAAGGGTGATAAACAATAAAATATTATAAGTAAATTTAAATTTTGGAAATTTTTACTACTAATATCACAGATACACCTTAGTTGCGTGCAACCAAAAAAAAAACAGAACGTCTCACAAAACAAAAAAAAAAGCGGCCAAGTGCGATTCGGACTCGCCCATGAAGGGTTCCGTAGCAGCAAGTAACATAATATAAAAGTTCGTTGTAGCTTTGATCAATGTTTTATGACGTATTAAAAAAAAACTACTTACTAGATCTCGTTCAAACCAATTTTCGGTGGAAGTTTGCATGGTAATGTACATCATATATTATTTTTACATTTATCATTCCCTTATTTTAGAAGTTACGGGGGGGGGGGACACACATTTTTCCACTTTGGAAGCGTCTCTCGCGCAAACTATTCAGTTTAGAAAAAAATTATAATAGAAACCTCAATATCATTTTTGAATACCTATCCATAGAACACGTATGAGTTTGATGAAAAAAAAATTTTTTGAGTTTCAGTTCTAAGTATGGGGAACCCCAAAAATTTATTGTTTTTTTTCTATTTTTGTATGAAAATCTTAATGCGGTTCACCGAATACATCTACTTACCAAGTTTCCACAGTATAGCTCTTATAGTTACGGAATAAAGTGGCTGTGACATACGGACGGACAGACGGACAGACATGACGAATCTATAAGGGTTCCGTTTTTTGCCATTTGGCTACGGAACCCTAAAAAACACCACAAACACACAACTAAAGCGGAAGCAAAATTTGACCATTTAACCACGTTAAAGGCGCCACTGTGACCTATTGGGGATGCTGGTTTAAATAAAACCAACAAGTCAGATCAGCTTGATTAAATAATATTTATTAATAAAAGAAATGGTCTTGGGTTCGATTCCCGTCTATAATTTTGCCTCCGCGATCCGGTACTTCCCTGTACGCCAGGATGGTTAAGCGGGTGAAGATGAAGTGGCCGGTGAATCAGTTGTGTTTCTGGATGCGGTGACGTCACAGGAGTGTAGCGTGACGTCAGTCGTGTGAAGTGGCGGACTAGATACAGTGCCGGCAGCCGTGGTTTTCAGCTACAACGTAGCACCCTGTGAATAACGCACCGTGTCACTAGCTGGCCGTGTCGCTTTCCGATTGAGAACACTCCGAAGAAGCCAAAAGCGTAATAAGAAAGTACCGGCTAATAGTTGGTGTAAGTGTTTCAATCAGAACGGATTTACAAAAGAGGGAAGAGGGTATGCAATTACGCAGTAAGTAATAACGCTCAAGCAGAATTAGCTGACAGTTAAAATTAATTAACGTAGCATTACGATATTACATTTGGAAAAATAATAATAAGTGCTAGCGTTGCGGTAATGATTTTACACCATAAAATCTAACACAAAGGCTCACTTATATTTTAAATGGTTCAACACTTACCCTATTGGGGTATAAAAGGACACTTAAGTATGTTCCTGATAACGTCAGAAGCTAGGCGTGCACTGCACCGATACTTAAATAGAGGTTGACGATTTCAATTGTTCGTTAGCGCGTAAGATGACACGTAGTAGCACTAGTGAACGCACAACAAACATAGGTCCGCTTTGGAAGACGTCGCGGTGAGGTGTGTGCGCCGGCGCAGTGCGCAGGCCGGCGCGGCAACGATCGAAAGTTCTGGAGCGCATCGTACAGTCGCGCTGATCAAGTGTTATTTGTAAAGTGTTTTATTTATCTGCTAATAAAATATTTCGTTTAATAGTAGCATTCGATTATAATTAATTTAAAATTGTTAGTTGTAATAAAATAATAACATTTTATTCATAAATAGAAATAAGTAGGTATCATGGATTAAAAGTGTAAATAAATATAAAATCAGTACGTATAAATAATTAATTCATAATTGAAAGTAAAACAATAGTATCTAAAAAAAAACTAAATACGGATAAAATGAACGTGCAACAAGGAACAAGGAACTATGCTAGCTATAAAACACATTATACCTATGAATACACGCTTACCCAACTAATAAATAAATAACTGTGAATGAATAAATTATCTGTGGAAACCTGACTAAAATAGCAACTAAATTCAATTATAGCTTGCTTTATTTTTAAAGACATCATTTCAAATTAAGTGAGCCTTTTGGGTGGTTGTTTTTGACGGTATGTTTTTCTACTGTTTATGGTACCGTTTTATGTTTGGTGAATGAGAGCTTCATTAAGATTCGTTAAGATCCTAATACAATGTTTACTAATATTATAAACAAGTGGCCCTCCAGCGCCTTCGCCTCCGCAAACAAACCTTGCCCTGGCAATAACAAATACAACAAACCGGGCAAGAGCATGTCGGACCATGCTCAGTGTAGGGTTCCGAAGCCGTTAAGTACTACAAACGTAAAAATTAACAAGTAATAACTAATTTTCTATTTAAAGTCCATTGGTGCCGTCGTAGATGATTTTAGTAGGTATCACTTAAATCGCCTATATCTCAAGAACTAATGATGTTCTACTTAGTCGTCATGGTTTTTCTTTAAAATTCGTTATATGTTCTTTCATTTAAGTTTTTTTTCGGAAGTTTAGTATTTGTAGTTTTGGCTGGGGGGGGGGTGGCACTTAAGTCTAACAAAAATTAGCGCTTTAAAGCTTAATATTTGATTAACGGACTGATTAATCGAAAAATTGTTGTTACAAACCCGTAATGTTTTTTTACACTATAGGGTAGACGAGAAAAAAAAATACATCCCCACGATGCGTGTAGGGAGTTAACTTAAAAAAATATTTTTTTTACCTATTATTGTACCACTTTGATGGCGTGACTAATATGCATATTCATGCCAAATTACAGCTTTCTAGTACTAGTAGTTTGATTACGGAACCCTAAAAAGGGCGCCCTCTTATAAAATTATAAAAAATATGTAGCACATTTTTTATTCATAGACCTACCAGCTCTTAACTACAAAGAACCATCTGTTCTTTTAAAAACATTCTGTCAGAAAGCAAATTGCTGCCTTTATGGCAACTGGTTCTCACATGTTTATAAATGAGAAATCAGTGGGAAGAGTAACCAAAGCAGGGCAAAAAGTTGCACTTGTTAAAAAAGTCAGGTATACCTTCATTTGGGGAAAAACAAAACTCGGGTCGCCTCGAAAAAGAGATTTGTTTAGGAATAATCTAGCAAATTTTAATGTAACTCTAGACTAATTGTCGGGAAACTTTTTATGTGTTCGCGTATTTTGCAATTTGGAATATCGTCATGTTATCAAAACTCAAAAAGGTTTTTGTTGTTTTGTACCAAAATATATGGTATGTTGAGTAATTTAACTTTTTGTTTGCAAAAGCTATTTTCTATAGCTACTAAACTGCTTAATTTAGTTCACAATATATTTTAACTCGTTTGTTTTTTCCATGAGAAAGCCAACGATACGATACCCTAAACCAATTAGGGTGGTTTTCCTACCACAATTTATTACATTTATAAGGATTTATGGGGACTTACCCTACCTACTCGGAGGGTCAAGTGAGGAAAAAGTGAAACCATAAAAAATAAACATCTAAAATTATGAGCGTTCTATTTCCAATAAATACCAACCATTATTAATTTTCTCGTAAATTACTTACACTTGCAATAGTATTAGTATCGTAAAATTCATTTTACAATGTAATGTAAAATAAATCGGTTTAACGAAATTATTCAAGTCATCTTAAATCGAAACGAACTCTTCAATGGAGTTCATTCGCAATTGGCAAACTCAAACCTAAAACTTTGACCATCTATCTCAAGTAATCATGATTAGAACTGATTCATTTGCATAATGGCTTGGCCACAATTTTATAAGCGACGGCGGCGGCGGAGTTCGGCGACTCACTTAACCATTTTTTTTTATTGGCATTAACCAATAAAAAAAAGAAACCTTGGTGGTCTTCATTTATATTTCTAGAAGACATTAACTAATCGAGAAAACAGGATACTATCACATGGGTAGAAGGACTTCTCAGGGTTGGCAACGCATTTGAGGTCTTAGGAATATAGTGTTGACAATTCAAATGTCTATGGGCTCAGATTCCACTTACCATCCGGTGGCCTGAGTGTTCGCGTGCCTTCTCCTTAACATTAAAAAAAACAATTGCTAATTTTAAAAAGTTGCTTTGATAAGTATTAAAAAATAAAAAAATGTCATGAGTTGCACACAAGTTGTTGACGTTAGTTTTACCATCTAAATTCGTTTACATTATAGAAACGGAAAACTTGTTAAATATAAAAAAATCTAACCATAGATCAGCAAACCAGGGGATTACCGGAACATAGTACGCTGGTTGTGTTGTGATTGGACAAACTAAACTGTAAAATTGTGACGCGGCATTATAAGTTTCTTTCGATATACGAGTACCACAACGTACTAGATTGCGCCTGAGAAGATCAACATCTTTAAATTAGACCTTTTTCAGAGGGTTCTGAAGTTGTTTTGAAAAATAATAATACTTTAGATTTAGACACTTTATGCAAAAAAAAAACCAGATTAATAATCGTTAATTCTAATTCAAATGTCGGAGAAGATTGAAAACTTTCCGCCACATTTGTCCACATCTAGCACAATTTTCATTTTTTGTATTGTTATTTCAAGTGTAATGCTCTTCATATTTGTTTTGCGCAACATTCAGATTCGTAACCTTAATTAAAAAAAAATATAGTCTTTGAAAAAGAGGGTAAAAAGGATTGTCCTTTCCGCCCCCATTTCCAAAAACTTTTTTTTTTAATTTTGTGGCGATGGAAGATGTCTGGTTGTTACTTTTTATTATTTCACTGTATTTTTCATCTCCATAGTAATTGTATTTTTCTGATACTAGATCAGCGCTGGGATTCTACACAGTAATAACGATATCGTATTTGACCTGTTTCCGTATTGTCAACGTTTTCATAACTCTTATGTCATTTACAATAATGGCGACTGTAACATTAACGATTGTTAAACAGGTCAAACACGATATCGTTATAACGCAGTTGAATAGAGGCCCTGATAGGGTTACTAATAATCCCTCTCAGTCCGCTTGCCGCCACCGCGCAAATCTATGGCCACACCGCATGGAGCAGCGTGAATTCAATCAATTGTGATTGCAAAGCTTTGACTTGACATATTTTTACAACAAAGCAGTCATAAGACTAAGTATACCGAAGCTCTTGCCTTGGTATACCTAATACTATTGGCTATACCAAGGCAAGAGCGTCGGTAGCCTAGTGATTTGACTAGTGGCTTGACTAGGGGGTTGACTCGTGATCGTAAAGTAGCGAGTTTAAACCCTCGCGGTCACCATGTACCAATGAGTTTTACTTACTTAAGTACTTTACTCGATACTCTAACGGTGAAAGAACAATATTGTGAGGAAACCTGCACATTCAAACAGCTGAGTGTGTAAGAGGGTGATATCACAAAAATCCTAAAGGAGTCAAAGTGTATTAGGATAAGACAAGATAAGCATGGCAAGTAGCGGTTCATCAAATTATGTAAAATTTTACCTAAGCTAGCTATTAAAATTTGAACTACTTAGCCCACATACTGTCGTCTAAGTCAACTTACGCGTGGAAACTTGCGCGTCGCATGTGCATAGAAATAATCACTTAATACTTAGGTAGTTTAGGTACTGCATAAAATGAAGCGTTTTCAATAGGATCTCTAGTCTGTCTCACTGCAAAGGTAAAGGACAATTTCCAGTTATATTTACTCGACCCTGCAAATAGCGGCTCTGACTCATCCCGCCGACATTGCCATCGCACTGCGGTCGACCAAGCTGCCGTCTCAGCTTGATTCGGTTTTCGCTCAAAATCAGTTGTAAACTTGTGAATTTAGCCTTTGTTTTTGACGCAAAACTTTAGCCAAAAACACGCTGACCGTGGCGGCATCGGTTTTAAGGTTTAGTACAGAAACGCGTCACGATATGACACTGCACGATTATCAGTTTACAATTATACTTATAGCTACTGTTTAAATTTTTTTATTGTGACGTGACGCTCTCCTTGCACCGCTTTTTTGTGAACAAGCAAGACGATCACGAGCCGCGACACGACGCCGTGTTACGACAAGATTGAAACTACACAATAATGTTTTTGGGTCATACACACTCTTAAAAACAAAAGTTGTCTCTCCTGTGGTCAATAGTTAAAAGCTTGTGTGCATATAAGTTATGTTTTTATATGATAGGTCTAAAGCAGACCTGACGGCGTTTTTGCGGGAATGCGCTTAGCTGGAAAATTAGGCCTTAAAAACGTTAACTTTCGGTTTTTCCACAGGAAAGACGATAACCTAAATCTGTGTATGACCCGTTTCCCACCCCCACATTGGCAATACGATTTACTACGATACTTTAGAATCTACCTTATCCTTATATTTTTTTAATAATTGAAGGAAAAATAAAAGGAAAAAGGAACAAAGAAGAAGAACTTACCTAGACCAATTAAAAGAAAAAACTGGGCATGAGCATATCGGACCATGCTCAGTGTAGGGTTCCAGCCGTTAAATATGGCGAAACTAAAAGGTTCCTAGTTTGACTACGGAACCCTAAAAAGGCGTCGCGCAGTGTATCAGAAGGCACCGAATAGGGAAGAATGGAAATTACTCCACTGACAAGAGCACAACTCTTAAGTAAATGATACCTTTTGCAAGAATATTAATGGCACCAATTCGGATTAGTGTCTTCTAATTTTAAATATATGTAAAGCTACATTTTATGAACGTCAAATTCGACTCCTGTCTAACAAAAGTATAGTTTTACGTTTTTTTTAATTAGGTTAGCAGATATTTACGTAGTCGCATATGATTGGGGCAATTCGAATAAGTGTCTACTATAATCCTCTAATTGTAGAGGACACTGATTCGAATTGCCCCAATCATCGACAAACTCCCTGATAATAACTGAAAATGGCTGTAAAATTAAATTGACACGTTTTTAGGGTTCCGGAGCCCAATGGCAAAAACGGAACCCTTATAATTTTTAGGGTTCCGAAGCCGAATGGCAAAAACGGAACCCTTATAATTTCGTCATGTCCGTTTGTCCGTCTGTATGTCACAGCCATTTTACTTAGAGCCTATTGGCACTATATAAATGAAATTTGGAGGATAGATGTATTCTATGAACCGCTATACAATGATGTAGTAAAATTGAAAAAAATATATATTTAGGGGTTGCACTCCATACATGTAAATACAGGACGAAAAAAAATGTTTTGAGTTACATCAGCGTGTGGGGTATTTTTAGATAGGGCTTCCAAAATGATACAGAGGTTTTTAAGTGACTTTTTTACGTAAGTGAACAGTTGGCGAGATATACGCTTCTAAATTCGTAAAAATTCTGTCCGGGTGGGTAGCTTTTGAACTGTTAAATAGAACATTCTAATAAAAATTACAGTACTTAGTAGAACATACGAAATACTTCCAACCAAAATTGTTTAGAACACGATACGCTGTGTTGTTTTTGAGATTTAATAAAAAAAATATACATATATTTTCAACCATGAACGTTCATCCCAGCTACGGAACCCTTTACTGTGCGTGGTCCGACATGCAGTTGGCCGGTTTTTTACTATTTTTATTTTGCTACTTGTGAAAATGCATGAGTTTGAAAATTGTGTACAACATTTTTAAACCCACGATAGGAAAATAATTATCGGATTTGCTTCTACCGGAAGGCGTAGGTATATTCTTGCGTAAATTATAATAAAAAATGGGTTTTTGAAAGGGAAGAAGTATCAAAAAATGTCATCATCATTCCTCAAGATCTTTTAGGGATTTCAATCACATTAATCATAGACTTTCACAAATGAAACGAGTTTTATAAAAACTCAGCTCCTTTTACTTTTTTTTTACTTGGCCATAATTATGATATATAACTGGAAGAGATCCCTTACAGGGATAAGTTCGTCTTTATACTGCTTTTATTTCTGTAATTTTATTATTTGTGTAATGTTTACATACATACATTTTAACTAAGCAGGGCCTCTATTCAGGTGCGTTAAAACGATATCGTGTTTGACACGTTTAAGAATCGTTTATGTCACAGTCGCCATTATTATAAATGATATAAGAGTTATCAAAACGTTGACAATACGGAAACAGGTCAAAAACGATATCGTTATAACGCAGTTGAATAGAGGCCCTGTTTTATGAACAATCTTTAACTCGCATGGTCATTATCTTCTTTTCAAGACCAAATTAACGAGATCAAACTTGATAGGTCTATGAAATTCAAAGCAAAGAACTACACTCGGCGTCAAAAATATCGCCCCTCCTCGGAAAATAATTACAACCGACTTTAAACCCTATTTGATCAAGGACAACAATATGATTGTTAGGTATCATTTGAAAGGTAATAAAGTGTTTTTTTAGGAAAATTAAAAAAAAAAAGGATTTTTCCTTGGGGTCAAAAATTAAAAGAAATGACATTGCGAACAGTTGAAAAATGTTTATTCAAGTTTAAATTTACAACAATAAATGGATAACAAAATTTTACAAAAAGTGCCTAAAATTAACTTAAAACCTAGTGTTACCCCCCCTTGCCCTTATCACTGCCTCTAAACGGTCTTTCATTGATCGCACCAACTTTACGATGTCCTCTTGTGGAATGTTGCCCCATTCTTCAATGACTGCGTCCTGAAGATCTTGCAGGGTGGTAGGGGCGGCATCTCGTGACCGAACCCGTCGCTTCAGCTCGTCCCAAAGGTGTTCAATCGGGTTTAAATCAGGACTCCTGGCTGGCCACGGCAAAACGGGAATCCCGACCTCCTCCAGATAATCCCGAACAATTAATGCAGTGTGGGAGCGAGCGTTGTCGTGCATTAATGTGAACCCAGAGCCGACGTAACCCGCATATGGCATCACATGCTCTTCCAGGATCTCGGCATTGTATCGGCGAGCATTCAGGGACCCTTAGCCGCGAGTGCCTCCAGTCCTGGAGACGCAGACAAGGTCGGTTTTGCCGTCTATAGACATGCCCCCCCAGAACATGCAAGAGCCACCTCCGTAGCCCACTGTCTCTTCAATACAGGCTTGAGCAAATCGTTCGCCCGACCTTCTGTAGACTCTGGCCCGCCTGTCGTTGCAATAAAGACAGACTCTCGTCTCATCGGTAAAGAGAACCTGCCTCTATTGCTCAAACGTCCAATCGACGTGGTCGCGGGCAAATTGCAAGCGATCTCTGCGATGCTGTGCGGTCAACATTGGGGCTGTAGCAGCCCTCTTAGCCACGATATCCTTCTCCCGCAGTCTTCTTCTAACCGTAGAGATGCTAACTGATCTTGTCCGAGCTTCTCTGAGGCGTTGTTGCACCTCAACAGCACTAGCGAAGCGATTGCGTAGAGATGATGTCACGATGAAGCGATCATCTCTTTCGGATGTGCAGCGTCGCCGACCAGCCCCACGTCTTCTGATGTAGCCCCCAGTCTCCTGGAACCGCTGAAATACTCGGCGGACAGCATGACGGCTTAAATTGAGTTGCCGAGCGACATAACACTGCCGAACTCCTGCTTGCAGTAGTGCAACCACTTGGGCTGATTCAGCAGCGGTGGTCTCCATGTTCGAGGGTTGTTTTCTTGCTTGAGTTCCTTAGATGTGTTCTCTTCGACGTCTGGATAGTGAATGATTGACATTTGACCTTGTACAGGCATTTTATACCCCTGGAAAAGGGCACAACTCGCGACCCTTCAAACGGGTATTTGTGCACTTTTTTTTCGAAACGCTCTGATTCACAAGCCATTACGTTTTGTTTAAATTAAACATTATTAATTTAAAACACATTAAACGTGCTTTTAATTGATACTAATATTAATTATGTAACATAATTTCGCTAAGGTCTAGATTAGCTTGAATCTGATTTTCGCGGAGGGGCGATATTTTTGACGCCGAGTGTAGATGCCGCCTTCGGACTCCATCATTAGATCAGCTCTAATACACCATAATATTGCAATTTTGAATAATGGAAAGTGGTTTTAAATTGTCTAACTAAAACACTCTTCTTCAAAAAAACAAATGGAAAAAAAAATATGCTGTAAATTTTAATTGACGATGACATGTTAGCTTAGTTGGTAGTGACCCTGCGTAAGAAGCTGATGGTCCTGAGTTTGAATCCCGGTATGTGCAAATATTTATGCGATGAGCTCGAGTATTTGTGCCCGAGTTTTGTTTTCTATATATTTAAATATTTATTTCTCCATACAACTATGTTTGTCATGGTTTACTATCCATAGTAAGTACAAGCCTAAAGCTGTTTGGGGCTAGGTCAATTTGTTTGACATTGCCCCTAGATATTTAAATATGTTTTTTCTTTTTCAGAGAGCGAAAAAGTATTTAAGCCAGAAGTAATCAGGCATGAGAAGTACCTAACGCCAGACCTAAACAGAAGAAGGCTCATAGACAGGGCCAAGATGAAATCTTTGCGCATGTCCGTGGTTATCGTAGCAGCTTTTCTCATTTGGTGGACCCCGTATTACGTTATGATGGTCATATTCACATTCCTGAACCCCGATAAAAATGTAAGTATCTCGGGATATTTTTAATAAGATTCGTGGACGGTATGTCTATAAATTCGTTATGTTATGTCGCTGTTGGCCCAATTGTTAGTCTAGTAACCTTACCTGAGAAGCTAGCGTTGGTAAGCCAATATTTGTGTTTTAGGCATGTATTGTTTTTATTACATGATTTTTAAAACTAAGATTTAAAAAAAAAAAACTACTGGGTAAAAAAATCTAAGAGACTTTACATTCTACTGAAATTAAATAGTAAATTGTGTCACAAGGGAGCAAAATGCCATATTTACGGCAAGGGCGTACACTGAACCCTGAACGAAGCGAATGATTGTAAAATATAGTCCAGATCGTTGTGAGGGATTCAAATATTAACGCCCAAGGTGTATAATAATTATGCTACCGTGCTACACATACTTATTTTCACAAAGAACGGGGACTTCTCATCGATTATGTGCTTCGATTTATGTGCGTCGATTATGTGTGTCCTCCGTCGATTATGTGCATACAATTTACATATTTCATTGACTTTCTTTTTTATACTGGCAACAAAATGTCCTTGAACAGAAAATTGCCACTTTGATCCCCCTAGCAGGGAAGAAAAATCCCCTTTCTGAATAGGTGATGTGAAATAAAATTTACTTTTCCCGGAAAAAAGTTGAAAAGTTGTGTCGTAAAACAATTGTTCCGTGCAATTAATAATGTATGCTACGAGTATGCCACCACCGCGGGGAGCAGCGCCAGCGCTCGAGGTTACGCGCCCGCAACGCCGCACGGATTTCAGATGCATTGGTTGTTTTGATTAAAAAAGTTCTCTATTTCCATTGAGACTAGGTCTATTGATCGTATAAACACCACTAATCCACACGGAGTCTACTCAAAAATAGCTTTACATTGTCCCATTAGATAGTAAAAAATAAATTTCAGTACAATAATAAAAGTATTACCTACATGAGGCGGTACACTATACAATCGGGCATATAGGGATAAACTCAGTTTTATAATTTGTGTATTAAATGGAAAACTGTGTTCCATGTGCGATTGCACACATGTACATACATAATCTCTCTGTTTAGTGGAACAAGGTATAAAAATGGAGTTCACAAACATCATTAATATAATTTATATTTTGGTTGCACGGTTTTGATATCCGTAGTCGAATTAAAACGATCAAGTTCACCATTAAAAAAATATTTTAAAGAAGAATATAAATACCGTTCCCTTGTCTTTAGTGGTAGAAAAACCTAGTAGGATCAGTGCGGATGTTTACCACCATCATACTCTTTTACCTGCCGCTTAACACAGTATAGCATTTAGTCCGGTCAAATTAGACCAAAAAATGAGAGTGAAAGTACATAAATTTACAACAAACTGATAATCAGTAAAATGTTTAAAAAAATGTAAGTTTCTTATCATTCCCGTGTATGAAAAAATTTACTTTAGGTTAAAGGTCAAAATAAATGGGTTTTTCGTGATTTTTAGCAAAACGGTAAGTTTTATCATAAAAATGCCTTTAACAAAAACTGTAGATCATAAAATTTTCTTTATATATGTTTAAAACTTTTTTTGCCTACAAGCCACCGTTTTTGAGATATAACGATTCAAACACGCGGTAAGTGCACTACCTCATAAGTCGCGTGGAAACGTGTGCATATTTAGACGACTACAAATTTTACTTTATTTTTTTTTAAATTTTTATGTTTTGTTTTTTTTTACTAATTTTCAGCTTGTTGTAAATGTATGTATCTTCGAATGTCTTATTTATATTCTTGTATTCCGGTGTGGGGATGAAACAACCGTTGCAATGACTAGCATAGAAGCAGTCGTAAGATTGCAAATGTCTATGGATTGCCATTTAATTTTCATAAAAATGTTTAGCAAGATATTATTTAACTACGTTCTTAAATCATAATAAATGTTGAGATTAAACCCAATTTTACAATTTTAACAGGCATACGATCAAATAAAACACTCATAATTTATCATAACGATCATTTTCTTGTTGTTACACAGGTTAGGTAAAGTTAAAACTTTACTGTGCCCACACTCAATAGTAATCAAAGACGTTAGAAATATTTTACTTTTAAACATTATCTTTCAAGAAATTATGCATTTTGTTTTTATGCATAATAATTATTATAAATATCTCTATGAAACATAAACCAATAGGTATTTGAAGCAAAGTATGCTTATGCATTGATTGAGCGTTTATGAATTAAATATGAGGGTGTATTCTGGTTTACCCACGTGTACTAGAATTGTTATAAAATGACGAAATCCACTAGAGATTATGAAATGTTATAAAATTCCCTATAGTAGGAATGTTTATATTGTAGCTTTCGATGAAATGAAACTCGGTGAAGTGATACGTTTTATGAAATGAGTGCGGTAAAACAAAGGGACGCCGTGTTTTCTACAACAATTTATTAATATAGGTATCTGTGTTTATGACCAGCTTTAAAATGCAAAGAATTAGGTCATTTGTATGCGATCTCGTTTCGTGGACGGCCGGACTTAGCTTATGCATTGCATCTGTCATGGTACATTAAGACAATATAACAAAAGAATGCTAGAAGATGGTTTTGTTCCGTTTACTTCACTAAAAAAACGTTAAAGATATTACGTAGGATTCTTGTATGTGGGATAGATCGAATTTTAACGCATAGGTGTTAATATTGGTGTGTGTGTGGTTTTAATATTTGACTTGTGTAACCTGTATTCGTTTGACATTTGACTGTCTCAGCATAGTTTTTTCTCTTTGTTTTATGTTATTTTATGTGTGTGATTGTTGCAAATAAATGTGTTTCTTTCTTTCAATAAACAGTCAATAAAAAAAAGGTTTAATAATTATTCAATCGTGTTTAAAACTGCATTTAATACCATATAATAAAAAAGTCAAGATTAAAAAGACGTTTAAAATAACTGAGATGGCTTCTTGATGTTATTTTTTTTACACGGCATTTGCGTCAGTTAATTATACAGTTTATGTACATAATTCATCCTGTTTGCCTTACTCAAGATGATCGCGTTTCATAAATTATCCCGGCCCTTCAAGACTTCCAACAAAGAAAAGCTTGATGTATGTACTTGTATAATTTACCTTACTTAATACATTTTTGAATAACCGTAACTTTCACCTGATCGGAAAACAGAATACTTAAGGTGATGAAGATGATGGATGAGCTTTCTTTTTAGGGCAAATTTTACAAGAGCTGCTTCGAACGGTGCCAGTATTTTTTTTTGTTGTTGCTTCAATATTTTTTAAATTCATAAAACATGTTAGTAATTATAATTATGAATTGCACAGAATAATAGTTCCACTGGCTATTATTTGATAGTAGTACTTACTTTGTTTTTGCATGACATATCACGATGAAATTAATATCGGTTCAATTTAAACTTTAAGCCTGCTTTTACCCACAAAAGCAGGCTTAAAATTTAAATTGTACCTTTTGTCGATAAGTTAATATTCGATATTAATTTCATCGTGATATGTCATGCGAAAACAAAGTAAGTACTAGTCCATTTAATAACGATAAAGGTGAAATACTTTTGAAGCTCACAATTTAATATCCCTCTGGTAACCATAGTTGATTATGATTCTGGGAAGCCATGCATGTGAAAATATAATTTAATATTTTTACACAAAGAAATAAAAGACAAATTATTTTACTTTACGTTACATATAAATTTCATTTAAAATAAATAGCTTTCAAACAAATTAATGTGTTGAATGTTTGTGTACATTTTGGCTCAAAATCACCATACAATTCCGATTAATTCCAGAAATACTAACATAACGAATGAATAATATGCATATGCGGGATAATAATAATAGTTCAAGGTTAAGTTAAAAATAATTGTAGTGTTACAAATCACATAACAGATCATTTGTGTTTTTGTCAGGGGAAACTAAATTTAAATTATAAAAATAATTAAATCAATGTTTGGTAAATTAATAAATTTTAATATCTTTGCTTCATTAAGCACAGGAATATTTTTTTTTATCTCTATATGACTACCCGGCCGGTTGCATCGGGTTTAGTCACGTATAAATGAAAATCAGCTAGTATGCCTTCATTGCGGTTCTTAGCGAAAATCCAAACCATGGTTTCGTGTTAAAACCCTTTTAACTTGCTTTCGTATTTTTATTAAATAATACATTTATTTAAAACAAATCACTGTTAATGTTAGATTTATAATTAGGTATCCAGAAATCATAAGCATTTTATAAGCAATCTGTATATACCTATACAATTGACTTACGAGGAGCAAACAAATCTCCATCCATTAAAATTCGTATTTGAAGATACTTCGTGATTGTTGTTTGTTGTTATTGTTTAGAATCAAGGAACTTTGATGTGAAATAATTGGGTCAGGCTTGTTTTCAAAGTGTTGATCTTCTTTCTTATGATAATTAATAAAGCTTAGTGTACTAAAAAACTCGTCCAAGTGCGAGTCGGATTTGCGCACAAAGGGTTCGGTACCATTATCTATCCATATTTAGTGGTGGTAGGACCTTGTGCAGGGTCTGCCGGATCGCTACCACCATCTTATCCATTAACCAACCGCCAAGCAGCAGTATTCGCAGTATTGTGTTCCGGTGTGGGTATAAGACAACCGGTGAAATCACTAGCATAGAGGCATTTCATCTTAGTCCTCAGGGTTGGCAACGCATTTGAGGTCTTAGGATTGCGGTCTTAAGATTATAGTCTTGAGAATTCAAATGTCTATGGGTCTCAGATTCCATTTACCATCAGGTGGCCTGAGTGCTCGTGTGCCTTCTCCTTACCATAAAAAAAACATTTAAACACTATATTGCCTCACTTGTTGTCGTTATTAATTTCGAGCAAAAAACGGCAAAAAAACACGATTTTTGATTATGGGCTTCCTAAATATTTATTTTGTTTAATTTAACTATTCATTTTTAAAGTGGACATACAATTAAATATTCTGTCAATATTAAAATAAAAATCTGAACAATATCTTATGTAAGCACATTCACCTAACAAAAGATAGACTACGAGTTTCGCGACTAAGTTGTCTTGATTGTTTCTAAAATACAGGCAACTCGTTTATTGTGGTTTTTGACATAGCTTTTTTGTGTTTGTAGTATGTACGTATGTATGTAAACACTATATTGTACAAAATAAAACAGAAAAAAAAATACAATGACAACATGACAACAACAACAACAACAACAATGACAACATGATATGATGATGATATGATGTAGTAATGGCTCCGTAACTCTACACTGTTCCGACGTGATCCTGCCCGATTTTTAGTAACCTATACGGTAAAACAAAGAATCTGTTTCTCTATAAAAAAGATACAAATCGACGGTTCTGTGACTCAACCTCGTATAATATAAAGTTTGACACGCACTAAGTATGTCCTCATGTACTTAGTGAGTTTCAGTTTATGCTGTACATTATTCTATATACGAGTTTGAGTCACAGAACCGTCGAAGTGCTTTTTAAACTTAACTTAATTTTTTATTAGTATGTAAAGGAAGCTTTGTTTAAATTATTCTTTGTCTGTTTTTTTTTCTTGCTTTTGTTCCTCGCGCAAACTTTAAAAAAATCGGAGTTTTGCACAATTTGGACAGTAGGCTAACATAATTCACAGAATGTAACCGTAAACTAGACCACATTTTGCTGGGGACGGATCGACAATGCGTTCACAAATAAATTAAAAAGCGTGCGGTGAGGTCGTGCGTTGAATAAAGCTGCCTAATTGAGAATTCACGCACTAAAATGTGTATTAATATGAGCTCCGTCTAGTAGAATCACACACCTGGTTAGAAACGTAAGACAGTTGGATCCACAGTCGCTGACGAACGACCTGCTGCCTAATTGAGAATGCACGCACTAGAGTGTGTTTTGTACGCTCTGAGACGTCTTAGACTCAGCGGATAGTACAAGTTATGTCGAGTTATAAAGTGATGCGCTTTACGGCCGAACCCTATATTCAAACCGCGGATAGATAAGGCTTACTTTGGGTTGAAATTTGACATTTGCCTATACAAAATGTGTCAAATTTTAATCCGAAGTAAGGCTATCTGTCGCGAAAGTAGTCACTCCCTGACGACTATCGCGGCCGCTTAAAAATACGTCCATTTTCGGTTTCTACTACCTATCCTCGTGACGTCCACGGTTCGGTTACTACTACCTATCCGCATATTACAAACAGAGAGGCTTTTGTAAGTGGAAATTTGAATTTAACAGCAAGGAAATAAAGTTCATTTAGCTTTGCTATTCAACGCTATTCATAACTTTTTATCACATAAAAATTAACTTTATACTCGTTACAATAAAGTTCAAACTAAATTGCCTTGATTATGCACCTTCTGCACACCGGGTTTCACGAGGCTATAAGTACATAGGCATATGTAAAACTCTTCCGTGACTTGACAGACTAGACTCAACCGCTGAACCTAGGGACTTGAAATTCGGAGGTAATATTCCTTGGGCTCCAGTAGTGCACTAGAAATGATGTTTTGGTAATTGGAAAGTATTATTATACTTGTCATCATTTCAACATAAACGATATTGATTTTTGAATCAAACTCTTTTTTAGGCTGCCGTACCCAAAGGGTAAAAATCAAGACATGCTCAGTGTTCCGGAGGCTTTAAGTACTAGAAACAAAAATCAACCAGTAATAACTTATTTTCTATTTAAAGTAGTTTAAGTATTAGATGATTTTACATACATACATAACATCATGCCTTAATTCCCAGAGTGGGGTAGGCAGAACTACAGAAATACCAACAAATCTAAAAAGACTTGTTGATAATTCTGTAACCACATTTTGCAGAAGTAGGCTAAGATGTTTACCAGTGTATTAGTGACAGGTTGCAAGCCCATCGCCTAACAGCACTACAAGCCCTTATTCCCTTAGTCGCTTCTTACGACATCCACGGGAAGACATGGAGTGGCACTATTCTAACCCGGCAACCACACGGGTTAGATAATTTTAGTAGATATAAAAACACGCAAACAAACGCCTTTATCTCAAGAACCAATCATGTCTACTTAGTGAAGATAGTTTTCCTTTTAAATTAGTTATATGCGTTTCCATTAAAGTTTTTTATAGATTGTTAGTATTTGTAGTTTTGGCTCTTAGTTGCACCGTGAAAGCTAGACAGTTGAATTTTTCACAGATGATGTATTTTTGCTGACACTATAATCAACAAATACTAAAAAAAGTTCAAAATATTTTTTAAATCGGGCTCCCATATATCAAACGTGATTTTTTGCTCGTTTTTGCTCGACATTGATATCGGCAACAGAGTATATAGTTATACATTCACTTAAAAACAAATAATTTAATTAAAATAAAACAAATACTTTAGGGGGGCGAGTCCGACTCGCACTTGGCCGGTTTTTTAATGTTGACTTACACACGCAACCTGCATTGGCATTTTTTATATTTTCAAGGTACTATAATATGTAAAACACGTTACGCTCAAGGACAAATAATTTCACTGGACGGAAAGTAACCAGTATGCAAATTTAGGTTAGATTTCATCTGTATGCAAAATTCTGCCAAAATACGTTAAGCCGCTGGACGTGAAAGAGTTAAAAACAAATAAGCATTCGTCAGGTCTTCTATCCAGTTAACTCGGATTAATACAAAAAACGGGCCAAGTGCGTGTCGGACTTTGCACATTTAGGGTTCGGGAACCCAAACTCAAAACGCTTGCCCTGTAAAATTTGATCATTTTGAATACAGACACTTTTTTTTTAACCCATGATATGTTTAAACTATTCGAATCTGCTTCGTCAAAGTAGCTCAACTATCTCTTAACGCCTCCCTTAAAATAGCTGTACCGTTGAGGAGTTCCGGTGGCCATCAGTGGTCTTCATCATCAGTTCTACTTCACCAAATGATACTTTTTAAACGCAAATGCACACATACCAGCACAAGTTTCAACCTCTTGGGGTGATTTAAGCCTTGAGCCTCCCATAATACGATCTGAGATCACGGCTGCTGTGGCTGCGCTCAAGACCAAAAAAGCCCCTGGCCCGGATCAACTTACAGCTGAGATCTTAAAGTCTATAGGACCAGCTGGAATAGACTCCTTGCACAAGGTATGTAATGGCATCTGGCGTAGTGGTAAATGGCCTGGCGACTGGACTCAGTCTGTAATTCTTCCACTTCACAAAAAAGGCTCCACAACGAAATGTGACAATTACAGAACTTTGGCTCTTATTTCTCACGCCAGTAAAGTTCTGCTACATATAATAAATAACAGAATTCGTCACTTTCTGGACTGGCAGATACCGCAGGAACAGGCCGGTTTTGTTAAGGGTAAGGGAACTCGTGAGCAAATCCTCAACATTCGACAGCTGATAGAAAAGTCCTAAGAGTTCAATACGCCGCTCATCTTGTGTTTTATCGACTACAGCAAGGCCTTTGACTGTGTGGTCTGGTCGGACCTGTGGAGGGTATTGAGAGAGCTGGGAGTGCCTCAACATCTGGTAGCTCTTATCGAAACTCTATACTTGAACAATGAGGGTGTCGTGAGGATTGACAAAGCGGTCTCTAAGCCGTTCAATTTCGAGAAAGGTGTTAGACAGGGCTGTATACTGTCACCCATTCTGTTTAATGCGTATGGAGAGTACATAATGCGACGTGCCTGCGAGGACTGGGAGGGTGGGGTCACTATAGTTGGTACCAAAATAACTAACCTCCGATATACAGATGATACGACGTTGTTGGCAAATAGTGAGGCGGATATGGTTGGTCTTCTGAGCAAGGTAGAGCGCGTCAGCTTGGAACTGGGTCTCAGAATCAATCACAGCAAAACAAAACTCATGGTAGTTGACCGGGCCAATAAACTACAGCTTACAGGAGCGCTCTCACTTGAAACCGTCGATGACTTCATTTACCTTGGTGCGAACATCAGCAACACGGGTTCTTGTGAGAAGGAGATCAGAAGGCGTATATGTATGGCCAAGAGTGCAATGTCCCAACTGCAGGGAATATGGAGAGACCGCAACATCTCACGCCAAACCATAATTAAACTGGTTAACTCGCTGGTTTTCTCCATCGTCAGTTACGGCGCGGAGGCTTGGAACATGAGAAAAGCGGATCGTGCACGAGTAGATGCTTTTGAGATGTGGTGCTGGAGGAAAATGCTTCAGATTCCATGGACTGCTTTCCGCACTAATGTGTCTATTCTCCGAGAGCTCAATGTCAAAGACTTTCCTCCATCTGTCTGCGTAGAGTACTAGAGTTCTTCGGTCATATCGCTAGGAAGGGTGGCCACAATCTCGAGCAACTTATAGTCACTGGCAAGGTCGAAGGCAGGCGTTCCAGCGGCCGTAGTCCAATAAGGTGGTCGGACCAAATTAGAGCGACGCTGGATACCAAACTGCACGACGCGCTACACGATGCCAAGAATAGGAACAAATGGCGCGACGCCGTCAGGCAACTTATTATTCCACAACGGGGAAATCACGACCCTCAGCAATGAGGAAAACGACGCGAGGAGGGGAAACGCAAATGCTAGACTTGTCACTGAAAATTACTAAAAATGCTTTATGTATTCATATGATTTTTGAAAAGTTCCCTTGATTTCTCAAAGTTACAATCATCAGATCTTGACGTGATGAAAATGGGACCAATTAAAAAATATTCTCTACTCATTCAAACAAAAAATATTTTTTTATATCTGTCCAGCGGTTCTTTAGTAATGGGGCAACAATGGCAACATAAATAACATGAAAAAACCCGTCGAGTTGAGAACCTCCTCCGTTTTTTGAAGTTCGTTTAACGCATTCACTGCTACCGACACATATATACGTTCACTGTCATACAAGATAGTACGCCACGCTCCCCGGCAGTGAATGCGTTAAAATAGAAGCACTTTGCCTTTTTGAGCATGCGATGCATACGCCGCAGTCGAATTGGGGCCTAATATTTTGATAACAACTAAAATGTATCGTTTTCTCTTAAAAAACCTTATTGGACATTTAAATTTGACATTTTGTGAAGAATATAAGTAATTTATTCAATTTAATTTTTTCAACGAAGCGTCTAACTTCAAGTAAACAACGTCTTTTGTTACACTACGGTATATAATCTTAGAATTTCAATGAATTCCATCAAAGCCTTGCTTTTGTCAGCTGCGTAAGGTTAGCTGGCGTAGGCTGCGGGGTTCAGCAATTTAGGAAGTTAGTTTTCCGGCCCAGTGATTCTTAAAGGCGATGGGTTTGAGAGAAAATCTAAAATAATCAGCAGATCAATGACAGTACTAATTGAGACCAAAACATTTCAAAATGCTCAAAGTTTTCCGTCCCGAAGACGCTATAATACTCATGTATAAATGGTTGCTCCAACCTTTTAATGAGTTTGACCAAATTGACAGCCTAGAGGGACGCAGATATCGGTTAAAGTTATATACGTCTCTGTTCTAATATGATGAATAGACAGGCCAAAATCGAACGGCGAACGGTTAGTCCTAGGTCGTAGCGTTAAAGCTAACAAACGGTGTTTAGAATAGTTTCCAATACAAAGTAGTTCCTAGCCTCGAATGCATCATATCATTTGTGCCGTTTATAAGTTCTCAGATTATAAAGCAAGGCTCGGAAACATCGCGGACGTTTTGCTCACTGTGAGTTGTCAAATTGATTTTACATACTGTTATATATGTCGCATAGGTAGGTAGTTATAGCTATACGGTGGCTGCGTCCACCGCCACCTTGTGACCAATAAACAGTGTGCTATCAATGCTCGGACGTATTACTTGTCTCCCGTATTAGCTCCGCTACCTTGAAAATAGAACAGTGGCGACGACTACCCGCGCGTGCATTTATAAAAAAGATGGCTGCCCCGTCGCCGTTCAATTTTAATAATTGTAGCAATTTTTGTAGTTTTGATCACCAGACGCAAGACTGGAAAACGTACAAAAGCCGGTTATTACAGTGGTTTATTGCTAATGGCATAAATGAGGAGAACGACAAAGCAGGTATACGAAGACGAGCCGTGTTTTTGAGCGCACTCACAGAGTCAACGTACCAATTGGCAAATAATTTAGCCTTGCCAAAAACGATTGAGGATAAATCTTTTGATGAAGTTATAAAAATTCTGGATGACCACTTCACACCAAAACGTTGTGGATTCGCAGAAAGGTATACTTTCTACGCAGCAGTGCAAGAAATTGAGGAAAACTATGCTCATTGGGCCGCGAGGTTAAGGGGCCTCGCCACTCATTGTGCGTTTAAGAATTTAGAGGATGCACTATTGGATAAATTTGTGATGGGTATGAGACCAGGCCATGAGCGCGACAAATTGTTTCAGCAAAATATCGCAGAATTAACATTGAGTAAAGCGGTGGATTTGGCGGAGAGCGTGCGCTGCGCGCGCGCGGGCTCCGCCGCGGCCGGGGCTGCGCAGGAGCCCGGCAGGGCGCGCGGCCAGGCCGTGTTCGCTATCAAGCACAGCGCCCCGCCGAGGAATGTCCGTCAGGCGGCAACAGCTAGTGGTGATCAGTGCGCGATATGTGGTTATTCTAATCACAAAAAATCCGAGTGCCGGTTCGTAGATTACAAGTGCAAATTGTGTAAACGTAAAGGTCACCTCCGTCGGATGTGTCCCGATAGGAAGGTGAATTACGTGGACCAGGACGACGGTTCCGATAGCGAGGGTGATGACGGTAAGTCAATTTATAACATTCGTTGTCTCGAAGGGAAGCCTATGACCGAAACTGTCTTAATTCATGGTAAAAAAATCTTGTGCGAGATCGATAGTGGCTCAGCGGTAACGGTTGTATCAGAAAAGACGTATAAAAAACATTTCAATGAGGTTGCATTGTCACAGACGAAAAAGCGTTTAATAAACTATACAGGCGGCACAATGTCCATAGTAGGTTGCAGCGTGTTGAATGTGGAGTACGCGGGGCGCGCGGCGGCGCTAACGGTGTACGTGGTGCGCGCGGGCGGGCCGCCGCTGCTGGGCCGCGACTTCATCGCCGCCTTCGGGCTGCAGCTGGCGCCCGTGCGCTACTGCGCCGCCGCGCCCGCCGCGCCCACCGTGGACCCAGTGTCGCACTTAGAGAAAACGTTTCCTAGGATTTTTTCTGACCAGCTAGGCTGTTTTAACAAAACCACAGTAAGACTACGATTGAAACCCGATTCAAAACCGATTTTTTGTAAAGCACGCACTGTACCATTCGCATTAAGGGACAAAATTGAGGCTGAAATAGATAGGTTAGTTCAGATAGGAGTGTTAGAACCAGTAAAGTACTCAGAGTATGCTTCGCCAATAGTGCCTGTGCTTAAACGTGACGGTAAGGTAAGGATTTGCGCCGACTACTCCGGTACCATTAATAAACAGTTGCTCATAGAAAAGTACCCTTTGCCCACTATTCAAGAGTTATTCGTTAAACTGCACGGCGGGAAACAATTCTCAAAGCTAGACTTATCAATGGCTTACAATCAGTTCGTAGTGGACCAAAGTTGCCGAAACCTCACTTGCATAAACACGCACCGCGGCTTGTTCAACTATACGCGTCTAATATTTGGCCTGGCTAGCGCGCCCGCAATTTTTCAAAGGGCAATGGAATCGATCCTGGGTGATATGGACGGGGTTCTATGTTTTCTGGATGACATTTTAATCACCGGACAAGATACGCCTCAGCATTTAAATAGGCTGTATGCTGTTCTAGAGCGTTTACAAGAGGCAGGTTTGGTCTTACAAAAGGAAAAATGTGCATTTTTTCAAAACGAAATTTCGTACCTAGGGTTTCTAATTGACAAAAATGGCCTTAAAAAAAACCCGGAAAAAGTAAGAGCTATTTTGGAGGCCACCGAACCTAAAAATGTTACCCAGGTGCAGTCGTTTTTAGGTCTACTAAATTATTACAGAAATTTTATTCCAAACGCGTCGGCCATATTAAGCCCTATACATTTGTTGCTAAAAAAGGGGGTAAAATGGCAGTGGTCCCGGGACCAAGAAAAAGCTTTTAAAAAAATTAAGGAATGCTTAGCTTCGAAACAGGTATTGGCCCATTTTAATCAAGCCGCAAAAATTATTGTGACAGTAGACGCGTCCCCAGAGGGCCTCGCGGCCATCTTGTCGCAGGAGGAGAACGGGCGGGAGCGGCCCGTGGCATACGCCTCTCGCGCTCTCTCGACCGCCGAAAAGAGGTACTCACAGATACAAAAAGAAGCTACTGCCATCGTTTTCGGAATAAGGCGTTTCCATCAATATTTGTATGGTCGGGCGGATCCTTTCACGCTTCGTACGGATCATAAGCCGCTGACGACAATTTTCGGAAGCAACAACGGCGTACCGGAAGTGACCGCGAATAGACTGCAACGTTACGCCTTATTCCTAAGCGCATATAATTACAATATTGAGTACGTAACAAGCGCGGCTAATAGTGCGGATTATTTGTCACGTGCTATACCGATTCGGGGTGAGGGAGCGCGAGGGGAGCGGGAGCTAGAGGAGGCGGCAGCGTACGTAAATTTCGTGACAGAGGGGACACTGCCTGTTACCGCGGACCGCCTGCGTGCCGCTACTGCCGCCGACACACTGCTGCAGCGCGTCGCACAGTACGTTATGGACGGTTGGCCTAAAAAAATGTCTAATGCAGAAATAAAACCGTATTTCTTATGTCGAACCCAGCTAGCATTAGAAAATGGTATCTTGTTAAGAGGGCATAAGGTCGTTATTCCGTCCACCTTAAGGGACGAAATTGTGTCGGAACTGCATAGTTCTCACTTCGGAATAGTGAAAATGAAGTCGGAGGCGCGCGCGCGAGTGTGGTTCCCGGGCATCGACGCGGCGCTGGAGCGCGCGGCCGGGGCGTGCGCCGTGTGCGCGGCGCTGCGCCCGGCGCCGCCGCGCGCGCCGCTATCGCCATGGCCTTACCCTCCGCATGCTTTTTATAGGATACATATAGATTTGTTAGGGCCAGTGAATCAAAAAATGTATTTAGTTATAGTAGACGCGTACTCTAAGTGGGTGGAATGTGAAACAATGAACAATAACACAACGTCCAAAGCGGTAATTAGTAAGTTGTACAGTTTTATGTCGCGTTTTGGTATTCCTAATATAATAGTCAGCGACAATGGAACCTCATTCTCATCACAAGAGTTTGCCCAATTTTGTTTGTTAAACGGAATTTCTCAATTGTTTGCACCGGTTTACCATCCGTCTAGCAACGGTCAGGCCGAAAGCTTTGTAAAAATAGTTAAAAAGGGTTTAAAAACAATTTTACAAACAAACTGCAAAAACAATACCATCGAAAACCGACTTGTTAAGTATTTGTTCGATTACCGGAACTCAGTAAACAGTACCACTGAACGATCGCCCGCGGAGCTAGTGTTCGGTCGTAGGCTTCGTTGTCGGTTGGACTTGCTCGCCGCAGTCGCGCCCCCCGCGCCGCCCGCGCCCTCGGAGCTGGAAGCCCTGGTCCAGCGTAAACAGTGCTCGCAGGTCAAACATTACGGTGGTAAAACCAGACCTGACTTTTCTGAAGGCGATGTGGTCTGGGTGAGACAATACGTAAACAGCAATAAACCTTATTGGAGTAAAGGCGTCGTTGTGAAAAGAGTTGGTAAAGTAATGTACGAACTATATTTACCGGAATTAGATAAAAGTGTTACACGCCATCAAAATCAACTGCATTTACACAGAGGTGATAACAGCATAAAAGTAGCGGGGAGAGATGAGGCGGTCGTGGATACAATGAGCGACTACGATCCATGGCTGACAACTACGCCGCAAGAGCAGCTAGGACCCCCCACGGAGCCGGACCAAACCGCAGCGATAAGTCCGGGGTCTACTTCACCTCGACTAGACACAGTCGGTTCAACAAGCTGCCCGTCGCTGCCCGCGGGAGCGCAGGAGGGCGGCTCCCCGCCGCGCGGGGCGCGCGCCGCCGAGGGCGCCGACGACACGGCGTTCGCGACGCCTACCAGCTCGCCCGACCCACTCAGTCCACACCAAAACACGACACCAGAACAGGTAGCTCATGATCTCGCTTGTTCACCAAGGTTCCGCCGAAATAGACCTAAAGTAGATTATAAGCAGTTTTTCTAAATTGGGTTAATGGGGGGGGAGATGTTATATATGTCGCATAGGTAGGTAGTTATAGCTATACGGTGGCTGCGTCCACCGCCACCTTGTGACCAATAAACAGTGTGCTATCAATGCTCGGACGTATTACTTGTCTCCCGTATTAGCTCCGCTACCTTGAAAATAGAACACATACAAACATAGCATTACACCTTTATTCCCAGAGTGGGGTAGGGGCAGAGCTACAAAAAACCAACAATTCTAAAAAGACTTATTTATAATTATGTAACTACATTTTGCACAATCAGGCCAAGAAGTTTACCAGTGTATTAGAGACAGGTTATAAGACCTTTGATTTTAAACTTGGTATAAGTTAATATTTGTATAAAACCTATTACCTAGTACCTATTGGATGAAGTCATTAACTCTCTACCTTTAGACGCATACGAGTCGTTGTAAAAAAATATTAAACTAATGGTTCATAGCTAAAATACTAAAGTTCTGAACATCGAGAGGTTTGCAAGTAGTCAAGTAGTTTGCAAGCATTCAATTTAAAATGCTTCTGCTATAACCATGCAGTAAGCCATCTTTATTGATATTACGGCAGTATTTTAAGTGCGATGAATAATAATCGTGACAAAAGCGCGTACCGCCAAGCCCATGTACTTCTAGATATTTAGTCCACAAGAGGTAATACTTTTTTACCAAACAAATTGTCCTCGCGTGTGATATCCATTAACTTATTTTCTCTAATAAGTCCATGGGAGTGTTTATAAATATCGCGACATTGGCGAAATACACCTTACTAGTTATACAGTACTTCAGTTTTACTACTTGAATATTTTTCTTTTTAAAATTTTATTTTTCTGCCGGGATAGAATAGTGCCCCTTCATGTATTCCCATGGATGTCGCAAGAGGCGACTAAGAATAAAGGCTTGTAGTACTGTTAGGCGATGGGCTTGCAACCTGTAACTAATGCACTGATAAACAACTTAGCCTACATGTGCAAAATGTGGTTACAGAATTGTTAACAAGTCTTTTAAGAGTTGTAGGTATTTCTGTAACTCTGCCTATCCCACTCTGGGAATGAAGGCGTGTATGTAGTTAAAGTTAACGTTGTTCAAGTAGGAAATCATAAGAAATTTTGAAATAAATCCTCTATTAACCCTGTAATTTTGTTACAGCTAAGTGAGGATCTTCTTTCCGGTATTTTCTTCTTCGGGATGTCAAACAGCCTGGTGAATCCTGTTATTTACGGGGCTTTCCATTTGTGGCCGCGGAAGAAGCCATCACGCAGACATAGTGACAGGTAAGACAGTTTTCCTTATGTTGTGGGTATATGTTGGATGTTGCTTGGATTCTTTTATTATTAGTTGTGAAATTTTACAGCCGCTCTAAGTTTAAGCCGTTTTAAGCGATGAAAACGGGTAAAATTAACGTTGATTTGTAGAAACAGACGTAATTATTTATGAACTGTTAAAAACCCAAGTTCGTGCTATAGGAATCATATATCTCTGTACCCTTTCATTGCATGAAACTGTAAATCATAAATATATTTAAAGAATTTTTCTAAATTATTATTTTCAGCTTTTCCTTATATTTTCTCCGCCTTTTGTATGTATGTAACGGTTTATTTATTTTTACCTATACAGTGTGTAAATGGTATACGGGCGTTCCTTTTAACTGTGGTTATTACAACCCCTACTCAGCACATTTAGGCAGCTTTTGTTAAAATTAAATTAAAAAAAAATAACCATACAAAATAATTTAATACGCAATGTATAACGAAAAATGCGATTAATTAAAAACGAAAATAACACCTGACGGATGGACTTCGATGTACATTGCGGGTCGATAGTATGTTCAAAAATTAATAACGGTGTATACGTTAGCGTAATCAAAATAATTCTTTCTATTAATGATTAGTAGAGTCTTAATCTATGTCCAGTTTTAATAAACGCCCGTATACCAATTACACACTGTATATATATATATAGATATGATGCAAGCGTGAATAAAGGTCTAGTTTGGAACTTGGTCAAAAGGAAATAGTCAAGAAAGTGAAGAATTATAAAAAAAACTCGTGGAATTAATTAACATACAATTGTGAGAAGTGGCCGAAGTTGATTTTTGCACTTAAGATACGATTGGCTCACGAAAAAATAAATTTCAAAGAGTATTCAAATGACCAAAATAATACTTCACAAATAATTCGAATCTCTTGAAAGACAGCTCTCGAGCTTTTTCATTTGGTTATTTATGAAGTATTCGTGCGATTTGTGATTTATGTATCTAACGTTATTTTTGACTTAGAATAATTTATTATTTGTGAGATTTTCTTTGAGTCATAGTAATTTACGTGACATCTTTGCTAAGTCAAGTATCTTAATTCACTGTTATCTTAGTTTTGTTTCCTAACTGTAACTTTTTTCCGAAATATTTTTTTTCTTTACCTATTAACTTTTATGTTGATTTGGTATACCTACAGAACCGTTGTTTTAAACAATTTCGAATAAATATGTTTTTTAGAATATGAAAATTTAAATGCATGAAATAACTGATAACTCGGATTTCAGTTACCACCTGTTACGTTTGTCCAAACCTAGTGATAGATTTGACAACCTAATTCACTATTTATATATTTACTAGCTTTTGCACGTGATTCCATCCGTGTAGAAGTCATTAACCGCTAGACTCTAGGGAACTGTACATTTTTTTGGAATTAAAAGTAACTTATGTGCTATTCCAGACATGTGCTACGTGCTATAATCTATCTCTATGACAAATTTCAACTAGATCAGTTAAGCCATTCTGGCATAATTGAGTAGTAAACATCCAAACATTCACATTTATAATATTAACTAGATTAGTAAGAAGTAATATAAGATTTTCATGTAAGTTTTCAATGTTTTATTCAGTAAATTTGGCCAAAGATTTCCGCTTAAAAACTGGATTCAAAGACGCTTTCAGTAGGTATATATAGTAAATAATATCAATTAATGGCGTAATCAAATAACTTAAAGTTGTCCAATCACTTTACGCTCACTAACCTAACTAAATTATAATTCGTAAATAAAATACATGAAATTAGTTATTACTATGATGAAATAATTCAGTTTGTTAAATAAATTAGACAATAAAGGTCCCGAGACGTGGCTCACGCTCCTATAAAACCACTGACAATAACCTGTCGCTGTTTAAAAGAATAATGGAACCTAGTATAAAGGCCTTTAGAAAGGGACATTAGGGTGAAACTGGGACGCCTTGCAATCCTACATAAGTCACGTTTATTACTGCATAAAGGATAAAATGAAGGACACGTTTCCCGAAATGGAGTACTCTAGAGAAAAAAATGTTGAAACGAAGATTTGAAAACACGTTAGCCTAGTTGGTACTGACCTGCCTACGAATCTAGCGGTCCTGGGTTCAAATCCCGGTAAGGGCAGATATTTGTGTGGTTGGTTGGAAAAAATCGTATCTATCTTGTTTCTTCAGTCAGGGCATTTATATAACAAGGGTAAAACGATAATGCCTTTGACGTGTTTCTGTACTTTGAACGTGTTGATAACTCTTATTTACTTAACAGTAATGCTGGCGAAGTTTAAAAAAACCCTCACCAGTCAAACGTTATATCGCTTTGACCCAGTAGAATACAAGCCCAGATTTAGTACCCATCAATAAGGAAATTAAAAGAGCAAGACGAAAACCGACATAATTATTCGTCAAATCGTGATGTATGATTATGCACTACGTCAGAGGCTCTATTCTATTGCATTTTCGCACCTATTATAATCGCATTGTTGACAACTCAAAACCACCACACTGTCAAGGTAGTAAGAAATAAATACATACATACATAACATCACGTCTTCATCCCCAGAGTGGAGTAGGCAGAGCTACAGTAACACCAACAACCCTAAAAAGATATGTTTATAATTCTGTAACCACATTTTGCACAAGTAGGCTGAGATGTTTACTAGTGTATTAGTGACAGGTTGCTAGCCCATCGCCTAACAATACTACAAGCCTTTATTCCCTTAGTCGCCTCTTACGACATCTACGGGAAAACATGGAGTGGCACTATTCTAACCCGGCAACCACACGGGCAATATAAATAAATAAATCATAATAATAATAAATATCAGGGGACAATCTCACACAAATTGATCTAGTCCCAAACTAAGCTCTAGGCTTGTACTATGGGTACTAGATAACAATAAACACATTTAAATTGAGAAGTACTCGTACATACTTAAATATACTCGTAATATACAAAACATCCAAGACCCAGGAACGAGCATTCGCGCTAATCACACAAATATATGGCCAACGTGTCAAGAGCTGTCGTATTGTTTATAATACGATAACAAAAGGGAAAATACAAAATAAAATAAGGCTCCAGAGTTGCCAGTCGACTGTCATAACGTCCCTTAGCTTACAACACCGCTCAAGTCGAAAATGGCGGTTTTTACATTTGAAATTAAATTTTTAGAATTTAGAATTTATTAAAATAAAGTAAATTGTCAAAATAAGTATAAATAATTGTTTCTTAACCGCTAACTAGAGTATGTATTAAGTTATGACAGGAATAATCCCCAGATTTTTTAAAATAGACAGTTTTTTACGTCTCCTGTAAAGTTGGTAAAAATGACTTAGGCGGTGTTGTAAGCTAAGGGACGATAACATGATTTATGATTTTTACTAGTTCTATTCAGAAACGATGATTTAATTCTCAAAAAAGGGATCAAAGTAGCCAAATTCCGAACAAAATTTTGTATGGCGCTGCCAGCCTCCACTCGGATGGCAACAAAAGATTTTCCTCGGACAAATATATTAATACATTCCATATAATATATAATATATTGACATTCAAAGTGTTATAACGATGAAAAGATATTATCCAATTTAGCGACGAAGTATCCTATTAAAAACGGTATTATACTTTAAGAAAGCGTTCTTTCATTTCGAACTGACATAAAAAATATAGAGGGTATTCAAGCCCCTGGCTTTGAAAGTACCGGTATTCGTTAAAATGTTTTTATAGTCTATAATCCGAGTATGCAACGACCTTCACCGACTGGTTAATAGATGAAAAGTATTTTATATTAAATTAAATATGTTAAAAAATATATTGCAAATGGGCTGACTAAAAAAAAACAGCCTAGATAAATATAAATACATACACACACATAATATATATATATATATATATATATATATATATATATATATTATTTGGTATTAAAGTACATAGATATTATTATGTTTTATAAATAAAAAATATATATTTATTTTGACATAAAGTAATTTCATTAACCAGACCAGTGCAAATAAAATTACTAGTATCGATTTACCTGCCTACCCAAAAACCAAGACGGGAAAAAATAGTCACCCTAACGTTTGCATATTTTTACATTTTGTCTTTTAACTAAATCGGTAATGTTCATAAAAAATCAACTAATCATATTCTGGGCTGATTTTTTTAGTTAACCCACTTGCAATGTATTTTGTTACAAATTTAATCTTATATATAGGTAAAATTCTCGTGTCACCATACTCCTATGAAACGGCTCGACCGATTTTTATGAAATTTTATAAATTATATTCAGTAGGTCTGAGAATCGGCTACTATTTTTTTTGATACCCCTAAGTGACAAGCGGGCGAAGCCGCTGGCGGGTCGCTAGTTTAATATAAAATTATTTTCATCTATTAACCAGTTCGTTGAAGGTTGTTGTATACTTGGATCAATATATCTAGACATGTAATCCTATAAAATTCAAAGTTTTTTTGGAATTTTGTCTACACATTTAGCCTAGTTGGTTTACTCTGGCTACAAAGCTAGCGGTCCTGGGCTCCAATCCCATAAGGGAAATTCTTATTACGTGAACAATGAGCTCCTTTTCATCCCGGAAAATTTAAAGATCCTAAGGACATAAAGATAATAATTGAAGTCGCGAAATTGTATAATATATATTTATATTTACTTAACATGCCACATACCTAACCATTACAAGTTGAGATACATATTATATGAGTTTTAAAAAATTGAAATATGTATACATACGAAAGTCCGAGTGTGTTTATGGTTAGTATGTTTGTTACTATTTTAATTCTGACACGACTTAACAGAATGAATTCCGAGTAGAGATAGCTTATACCCCGAATAAAAATAAAGGCGGAATTAATCATTGTCTCCAAAATAGTAAAGCGAGTTCGTCTTGCTTGCTCACTGCATATACGCTGATCAAACATTATCTTCACTATCTAAATACACGAATTTAGTTGACAATCTTGGATAATGAAATCAGTGATGGCGGTGCTTAAAAAATAGAACCACACAAGTAAATATCAGGGGACAATCTCACACAAATTGACCTAGTCCCAAACTAAGCTCTAGGCTTATACTATGGGTACTAGACAACGATAAACATGCTTATATAGAGAAATACATAAAACACACCCAAGACTCAGGAACAAATATGCGCGCTCATCACACAAACATATCTGCCCTTACCGGGATTCGGACCCAGGACCGCTGGCTTCGGACACAGGGTCACTCCCAACTAGGCCAACGTCTCGACAAATCCTTTTGAACTATCCTAGCTAGAGGTACTTTAACTTACTTGCTACCTTAATTAGCTTAAAAAACTAACCAGTGCGGGGTAGAACAAGTTGTATTTTCTCGCTTATCGCTCAGTGCGTCTCTATCGTTACAATGGGGCTAGACAAGGTGTACACTTGCTAGCGATTATGTTTCGATTGAAAAATATATGGAATTGACGTAAGTGTCACGTTACTATCTCGGTGGCTTACGTCGATTCCGTACATTTATCAATCGAAACATAATCGCTAACGATTGTCGAATGCAACTTGTCTAGCACTACTGACTAGATAGAAAGGGAAATCCGAGCGACAAACGAGTCGCGGACAACTTATGCTAGCCCGCCTGGTATAACGCAGGCATTAATCAATCTCTATGAGATCGGTATTAATACTATGGTAAAACTTGCGTAAATTTTGGCACATCTGTTATAATACTTATTTGAAATGTATTATTTAGTGGTGGTAGGACTCTGTGCAGGGTCCATCCGGATCGCTACCACCATCTTATCCATTAACCATGATCATGTGCTTTCTCTTTATCATTTTTTTTTTTATTATGATTTAACATTATTAACAATGATTGAACGTAACTTTAATACTTACGCTAGTGTCACCTGTGTCACACTCGTTCTAACCGTTAACTTCTGCGCTGAGTTTGTTATATTTAACAATCTGTTTTGCTGTTTAACTTAACCTTGTAACGCCCACCATACTACAAGTAGGGAGATAAATGTAAGAAGAAGTTTCAATCTATCAGCAAGGAAATAAAGTTCAATTGCTTTTGCTCTTAAATGCCATGTTTCAAAACAAATAAAACTGAACTTTATACTCACAATCTTAAAGTTCAAACTAAATTGCCTTGATTTTGTGCATCCTATGGAACACCCTGGTCTTGCGAGGTTAGACTTACTTTTTACACTTACATTTGCCCGCAACTTTACTGACCAGGACCTTTGGTATGCTGAAGAAATATTTTATTTTTTCAGATAGTTTTTCGTATAGAATCAAAATAAGAAGAGACTAGAACTTAATACTTTTTCCGGCATACCAAAGGTTGAGGCATAGTGCCGTGAAGACAAAAAAACCAACAACCATCACACGAAAAAATACGTTTTCGACTATTATTTATGATAACTTTTAAACATATTTAAACCCCTGCCCTGACATAATGGTGTTGTTATGTATAAAACGGCCCGATTGATTTTTATAAAACCATGAACCATTCAGATTAAACTGGTTTTTAACAAAACAAGTCATTGTATATTTTGGGAGCTACGACGTCACAGAAATAGTTACACACGTTAAACTTATATAATACTTGCTCTTTTTTGTTGGTGATATATTTGTGATATTTTATATATCACAAATATATCACAGAACATTGTCACACAAATGGACCTAGTCCCGAACTAAGCTCTAGACTTGTACGATGGGTACTAGACAACGATAAACTTACTTATGTAGAGAAATACATACTTAAATACAAAGAAAACATCCAAGACTGAGGAACCAATACTCGTTCTCATCGCACAAATATCTGTCCTTACCGGGATTCGGACCCAGGCCGGCTAGCTTTGTAGGCAGGGTCACTACTAACTAGGCCAACGTGTCTTCAATTTTAATGTAAAAAAACATATTATTGCTTATGTATTTAACCTTAAAAGTTCCGTGTTACGATGGTATCTTAAATTATTACATACCTGGCTTCAATAATCCTTAACTTTTGTTGTGAGGTGCCATGTAGATACAGTTAGTCATCCATCAGTCAACGTCACTCTTCCCTAGAGATAAGACGTACTAGGCAAATCGCGTAGTACTGAGTCTTTCAAATACGCGTCCACATAAATAATAGATTCTAAGACTAGTTTTAGAAGTATTTAGAAGTACGCGGCTTGTTGAGTATATTTTCGAGTTGTGAATCTCTAAGAATTAAGAGTTTTGGCTTGGTTCATGTCCGGCCTTGGTTTTTAAGAGTTTTGAGTTTGAGAGTACCTATATGTATAATATACTATAATATTTTCAGGGTATCTTAAACAATAATTACTTAGGTTAGGTTAGATGTTTAAGATACCCTAAAAACATTATGTTTCAGCAGAAAATAGCGTTCGATGAAATGAATTTGATGAAATTATACATTCGATGAAAGGTGTTCCGATGAAATGATAGACACCGGGGCATCAACAAATAAGTAGAAGTACCATTTTTACCGAAATTTAAAGAAGAAATATATCCGGCCTTGGAATTTCCGATTCGATGAAATAATAAACATCCATCCATCCATGAAATAACAAACATAATAAATAATTGGTGTATTGTTCGGATGCAACATTGCTTGAGTTGTTTTATAAAATGATGGTCCACGTTTACATTTTGTAATTCGTTATACACCACGGTCTTTCCGCATAAAGCCTTGCTAAATACTCGATACACGTTGGCGCACTCCATGGCCGTCTTTGGATGTCCAAGCAAAAACCTAATCCAAAAACCTATTCCAGTAAATACGTCCCACTTCTACTCTTCCGTATAACTTACCTTATTTTGGTATTACCTCCCGGCTTTTACAAGATAAACTAAAAATAGTTTTAATACAATGGCTTTAGTACCCCAGCTGCTAAAAAGTTTTAAAAGGTTCATTTTGATTCCGCAGATAAATAATATTTTCTTCAAGTTTAACCTTCCTACCCAAACCTGAAAAACTTTTGAAGAGTTACATAGCAAGTGACGCTTGTAACCCGCTGAAAGCGTTAATCTAGATGAATTTGCTACTTACACTGCAACTGCGGGACGGGATTGAATGAAATTTGTAATGGAGATAGCTTATACCCTCGATTAACACGATGATAGAAATCTTTGCAGACGAAGTTGTGGGCAGAAGCTGGTAGGCCATAAAAAGATTTTTGTTTTCAAAACAACTAACTTGCTGTGTTTTTTCACAGGGAATCTGGTGGACATCATGCTTCCCTCCTGAGACGTGGTGACAACACGTCATCAGTGAGGCTCACTACGATCAGGTCCATCAGGTCTTCGGCTAAATACTCTAATGGAAACAACGTCAGTTTGTTATAACTACGGGCTACAACGAAGAAAATCCCTGTTATAAAAGAAGAGAGCTCATGAAATGTTAATAGGTTTATTAGGTAATCGCATGTTGGAAATTTTAAGTTAAAAGGCATGTAAGCTAATAATAGACACTTATGTTAATAGAACCAGTAATGGATAAGAAAAAATAAGGGTTAGTGTTTTGTTTTGCAGTAATCATTTTATGACCGTATGATCTTTGACTTACGAGTTAAGTGTCCATTACTGGTACCACCTTTTAGCTTAGTATCCAAAACTGTGCCATAACCCTAACTCTTAATTCAAAACCATATGGTTTAAACTGATTGTTGCACAATAAATAAACATCCTTTATCTTCTTTAAAATAAGAATCAAATGTTAAACATTGTTCCTTGCTATTACTTTTGTGGAATTCAGTTTAATTTGCAAAGTGTTTCCTAAATTATTTTTCTCTTTGTTTTATAAAAATCGTATAATTGCAGGCTTGCGATCTTGGTAATAATGTCAACCATTAAAATGTCATTTAATGATTTCTGACAACACAAATTACATATATCAATTTAGGATCGGACTATTGGATTGAATGTAGAAACATAATATTAAATGTTGGCTACTCAAATGTTTAGAAAATAAAGTTTACTTATTTCTTCGTAATGTATACTCGTAAATATTAACACATGTAAATATATTTGTGAACTCGTAAAAATGTTCGAATACTGAAAAAAAATAAAACAACCAATTTTACTTAACTTCTTAGATGATAATTGTGCTTTGAACTGAACATTGTAAAGATTTAACCTTTATTTCAATAGGGAAGATGTATGAAAAACAGAGTTGACTATCATTAATACGATCTAGGAGAAAATGTTAAAAAAAGATATAAAAAGCAATAGACTAATTTTTACCCGTTTAATAAGATGTTATATAGAATCATACATACATACATAACATCACGCCCTCATTCCAAGAGTGGGGTAGGCAGAGCTACAGAAATACCAACAACTCTAAAAAGACATGTTAATAATTTTGTAACCAAATTTTGCACAAGTAGGCTGAGATGTTTACTAGTGTATTAGTGACAGGTTGCAAGCCCATCGCCTAATAATACTACAAGCCCTTATTCCCTGACTCGCCTCTTACGACATCCACGGGAAGACATGGAGTGGAACTATTCTAACCCGGCAACCACACGGTGAATAAATATAGAATAATATATAGAATCAAAACTTGTTAAAATTTTAAAATTTCTTTTAAGGTTTTGATTGTTTTTTTCGGCGTCTGAATCAATCAATGTTTTTGGCTTATTAATTTCTGAAATAATGCTAATTTCTTTATGTATTTCTATATAATATTTTAAACATGGAACAACAACTGTGACGTCATTTCTGTCGTCAATTTGTCGTGTTTTTGTAGGGGACTGAACTATGACTTTTTTAAGCTTCATATGAAAAAATAACATGACAATTGTTTCGCGTAAACAGTTATCCTTCTCTTCCATTACATAGCACTTTCCAGAGAGCGTAAAAAATAATGATGCATGTTCCCTACATTTTGCACTTTTAGAATTATAGTGATCTAAGTAATTCAAACGTTTTCAGCTTTCGATTTTGAGTCATAAATTTAGTACTATAGAGACCTAAGTCGAAATTAAACATTATGTGGATTAGGTCACTATAATTCTAAAGATGCGATTTTATCCTCGTCCACCATACTACAAACGGAAATTTTTGTAAGTGTGAATTTGAATCTACCAAAAAGGACATCACTTACACTAGCTCTTGAATGCCTTTTTCATTTTTGAAAAAAACTAAAAAAAATATTCTCATTAAAATATAGTTTACACTATTTTACCTTAATTATGTGCCTCCTATAGCACATGGTCTGACGAGGATATATTGGAACTTACAAAGATAACTTGAAGAAGGACGACAGAAAAAGGATACATTTTCGAGTGTGTCACGGAATTTCACGAATAAATTCTGCCAACCCCCTTTCTGTGATCGTAGGGACATTATTTTGTGATCGGCACGGACGGAGCAAAACTTTAACAAAACTTAAATTATAGCCATGAAAATCATTTTACAACCAAGAGAATATTAATATCCTTATACCAAATCCGAGACTCTGATATAGAGTTAAATTGAACACTAATCCGGTAATATTATTCTTATTTTTCTTGGTTGTTAGTTCTCCTTTATGTCAGCTTTACAAGTTTTGATAAAGTTTTGCTCCGTCCGTGCCGATCACTAAACATTATAGTTCCATTGTTATACGTATAGCTGGTGTATAGGTCAAGAATTATTAACTCCACTGTTAGTTAGAAAGCATAAATAAATGTGTTAGTCGTAGTATTTTGAATGTCATTGAAATATTTATTGCACCCCTTTATTGTCATTATTAGATTAAATTTAGGACGTGTATAGAGAAAACTTTGGTAGTGAAATAAAATAAATGTTCCTTTGAAGACGAATGTTAGGTGTTATTGTGTGTTAGATTGTAACTTTTTGTATCGTTCAGTTAAATAAAAAAGTACCTGTACAGTCGCCATCAGATATATCGGAGCGGCCGAGGTACTCAAATATTTCTGAGCAGCAATAAATTTCAATAAATTCTTTACGGTAAATAAGGTCAATAACATCTGAACATCCTATTCGCCATAGCTATTCGCATGAGCAGTGGTTTTTCAATTAAATCTGAACACACAACGAGACAATAATATCTGAAAGCACAACTCGTCAAAGTTATCTGTACAGACAGGGTGATCATAAATATCTGAACATATAGGGAAAATATACCTTAAATCACTTAGCATACAGTTTAAAATTGTTTGACGTACTGAATACGCTGGAATACATTTTCTACACAACCACCATTCGGTTAAATCAATGTCAAAACTACAAAGAGTTTTCTGCTGGATTTAGGGTGTGTGTACACTGCCTGAGATAGAGCGTGACGTCATCGTGATACTAATGGCGTCCTTATCTTACTCGTACTGTGCGAAACGTGCGGTGTATGCATGTGTCGCCCGGACTCTGTGACTCTTTCAGATACAGCAATTGGCAGAATTTAGAAATATGGCCTTTTTGTACACATTTATGTTTTTGTTGGGATCTAGTTTACACAACAATGATAATTTTCATTTCTTTTAATACCGCTTGAACACATGCGTCTTGTGTGCGGATTCATGCAGGGCCGCAAGCTTGGTCGTGGAGCGAATGTACGCCCGCCGCAATCAAACACCCTCTTATAGGCCACCGAAAATACTATCGGAACTACACATTCGCTTCACGCTGCTCGCTTCTCGCTAACCGTCTGCGGTGGGACAAGTGCCTTCTCATTTTCAGTTCGTAAAGTAACAAAATATGGTTAAGGGCTAAATGCACGGCAAATAAGTCCATGATCCTATTTCTTTTCATAGAATGATATCATTAGGAATATTAAGAGTAGGGCAAATAAAAGTAAGCAATAAAACGAAAATATACCTTAGTTTTAAATAAGTAATAAAATCATAAACACTACTACATGGGTAACAATAGTTAGTATTTGGTGTAACCTCCTTCTGCATTAAGTACCGCTTGCAGCCTTCTTCTCATCGAATCGACTAGATTCTCGCAGGTAGTGCGGCCTATAAACGACTCCCACACGTTGAAAGAATGAAGTCTTAAGTTTTCCTTTGTGCGACACCGGCTTTCGTCCCATTCTTGGACCATTTTTCCCCACAAGTTCTCAATGGGATTGAGGTCGGGGCTAAGGCCGGCATTTTGATTCTAGTCAACACATCTCTGTTTTCATGAATCCATGCTTGTACTAACCTAGCATTATGTACGGAGCTATTATCTTGCATGTTCATTCGGATAAACAACGTTGGCAGTTGGTAGAAATGAGTTTTCCAGTATCTCTTTATAATCGTTTGCATTGATTCGTCCTGTTATCTCTACCAACTCCCCCGGACCATTCTTACTCATCCAGCCCCAGAAACCAATCGTGATACGCCCGCTGTGACGATTAGGCACCACATTTGGCTCGAGATACCGTGTATTATCTGGTCTCCATAGACTCATTCTGCCTTATCAGATGAGCAGAAAACCTTTTCGTCCATAAAAATGACGTTTTCAAAATTGTAGTTCAAATAAGTCGCTGCGAATTGTAACCGCTCAGCTTTGTGTCGGGCAGTGAGAGCCGGCTTCCTTGCCAGCACTCTATTTCGCAAGCCAACTTCATTTAAACGTCTTCGTATTGTGCTGCTGGACACTTGGTGTATATTAAATTGCAAATTGTGTTGTGTTAATAAATCTGTCATCGCGAGCTTTATTCACAATTGCGACGTCTTGCCCTCTTGTAGTACAACGCGGACGTCCATACGAAACATGGTTATTTAAGTTTCCTTCTTGCTGCCATCTTTCCAGCCATAAATATACAGTGTTTCTCTGAAATAAAAAAAACTTATTTTTACTTTTCATTGTGTTAAAATTCAAAAATACTAATTTCATCAACATTCTTTTTTCCCCGCTTTGAATGTCATAAAATATACTCACCGCTACTCCGACTTCATTGGCGATCTCTGTTACGGGCACACCATCATTTTTTAGTTGTATGATTTTTCTTTTTATTTCACTATTAATGCGATAGGTAATCATTTTAAAAGATTTTTTAACACTTAATAGGTATAGCAATTTACATCCAATGCAATCCAATTGATACATGACATGACAAGACGATAACAATTGCTAGATAGTTGTCAACGTCGACGAAATCAAAAAAGTACGAGTATTATCTAGTATTAGTTGAAGTGTGAATCTCTTCTAAAGAGTTTGCACGTGTGTAATGAAGTTGTTTATTTGCTATGAACTGTGATCATTACAATTTTACCCCTTAAAGTAGCAATGTATGGCCGTTTATACAAAATCACAGACCATCTTTTTGTATTTTTTTTTTCTATTCGGAATCATCAAGAAAATTGAGCGGTACGGAGGCTTGAACTCACTGTTTTTTTTTTTTTTTGTAGTTTTGAAAACTAACGAGTTTCTATAAATGTTGATGTTAAGTTTGTTTACAATTTTCATTAAATAAAAATAAAAAAATAGAAAAAAAAGAACATGAATTCTTAATAAATTACAAAAAACAAGCACAATTGAGGATTTGAACCCTGACGCAACGGTATATAATTATGATTTCTAATTACTAAACCGCTAGGCCATGGTGACTGACATAATAGTGGCTGAAATATTGCAAAGCATTCGTACCTATTTTAATTTAGCAGCTTCAATATTACATATAAATACATTTGATAAATACACGCAGTGGAATTAAACACAAGTGGGGGGAGGGAAGATGGCTGATTGAAAAATGCCCGGCTTTTACTTTTGATTTTTTCTCTTTACTGATTTACTCTATTCACTTGACATTGGCAAATTCACTGTGTGGACCGCCATTAATTAAAAAAGAAGAAGAAGAAATACACGCAGTGAATTATATGCAATGACAGTTGTTACCGTTTTTGTGAATTGCCAAATATTTTATTTAAATGTATCTCTTGTAACAAGACCGTGAAGTTGCCTTTCGCAGATTTATATTTTGTATACCTTCTTATTTTGTAAAAGGAAAATTCATTACATCTGTACGATTACATTTAAACTGTATGCCTAGTGCTTTAAGGTATATTTTCCTTAAATGTTCAGATATTTATGATCATCCTGTCTGTGCAGATAACTTTGACGAGTTGTGCTTTCAGATATTATTGTCTCGTTGTGTGTTCAGATTTAATTGAAAAACCACTGCTCATATATTTGTGGCGAATAGGATGTTCAGGGTGTTATTGACCTTATTTACCGTAAAGAATTTATTGAAATTTATTGCTGCTCAGAAATATTTGAGTACCTCGGCCGCTCCGATATATCTGATGGCGACTGTACATAACAATTACAATGAATTATAATAATTGTGGCTGTTTTTGTTGTTTTACTTTATGCGATACCGGCTCTCTTGTAACATTAACTTAGGTTTCATAGAATGTACCAGTGACATCGAAATTACGTTCCTCGAAAACGATTATCTTGTTAAGACTGTCTGGATGTCTGGATTAAACGTTTATATATTTAATGCTCTTTTCAAGTTAGTTTCCTTATAAATATTACAAAATATTAACTACTGCAGTGAAAATTTCCTTTTGCAAATGGAAACATTCTGTGAAACTTTTGACAAAATGTTTATTGGCTAAATATTAAATGATGATAATACCTAAATTTAATATTTTGTCAAAATAAAACAACTTGGTCTTACAATAATACATTTAAATACACCAATCTAAAGGCGAAACAAAAAAACACTGCAAACTCAAACGATAACAGTTGACCTTTTTGTTTTAGTAATGTATGTGTTTTGCATTTAGAAATGTTTTGTATGAAAAGGTAAAAAAAACACAAATCAAAAAAATCTGTTGTTGGAAAATCACCACTCCTATGTTTTACAAAAGCTTCATTTAAGTGACAGCTACCACCATCTTATCCATTAACCACCCGCCAAGCAACAGTGTTCGCATTGTTGTGTTCCGGTGTGGGGATAAGACAACCGGTGAAATTACTAGCATAGGGGCATTCCGTCTTGGTCCTCAGGGTTGGCAACGCATTTGAGGTCTTAGGATTGCAGTCTTAAGATTATAGTCTTGAGAATTCAAATGTATATGGGTCTCAGATTCCACTTCCCATCAGGTGGCCTGAGTGCTCGTGTGCCTTCTCCTTATCATAAAAAAAAAAAAGTTGCATACATTAATTATTTTAAATATTGATGACAGGCACATTTTTATTTAATTACGTACAAGTTAAAAGTCTCCCAAGGATTCAGATTATGTTGATACTTTGAATTCATACTTCGCGCGTTCTTAATTATTTTTCTGCGTCCTTTGCGAGTTAAAGTTATAGCACCTAATCCAATTTTAGTCTTAGTTGGCCATGATAAATTTAATCGAAATGGAAATAAGTTACAGTTTGCGCCGTCCAGTTTGCCCTGTTAAATAAGCACGAAGATACCACTTGGCTGCGGTATTAAGTTTGTTTAGGGTTTCTCTAATTAAGAAGACAGTCGTCACTTTAACCTATTTTACCCTTCGATACCAAAGATCTTTTTCTTTCTTTGTCTGTTAGTTTATTAAGAGCCTAAACCGATAGCCCATTTTTGATTTAGTAAAGAGGCCTCTTACTAAAGCTACGCTGGGACAACGCTACATTAGTCATGCTGTTAGCTCTTAATCCCTCGTCTAAGTGGTCACCAATCTATGCCCAAAATTTGGATAGTTTTTAGTTTTTTTTGTACATACAGACCACATACATACATTAAATCACGCCTGATTCCCAGAGGGTAGGCAGAGACCACTTCTTTCCACCTGCTACGATCCTGACAAATCTCTTCCACTTTCCACATTTATACATCGAGTCATGCATGCACGTCGGTTTCGGTCACTTAAGATTCGGCCCTTTTGCAGAATTTCTCTTGATTTGATTCGGAAAAGTACGCCTAGGGCGGTTCCTTCCGACCCTTCCACTCACTTTCGCACTATTTATCTCTGTCTTCAATCTTCTTTCATCTATTCTTTCTAAATCACCAAACCATCAAAGCATGCCCTTTTCAATCTCAGTCACTACCTTCTTTCAGTCCACATTTCTCTCTGATCTTGTCATTTCTTACTCTGTCAATCAGTTTCACACCACACATACTACGCAGAGAGCGCATTCCAACTGCATTTATACGACTTACAAGCATGTAAGTCGTATAAAAGCCACACCCAACATTCACTACCATACATCAGAGGAGGGGCCAACACTCCATTGTTTTTTTTGTTTACGTTTTGGACTTTATCATAATCCGAAGAGACTAGATTAGTACTTGTTTTTTTTTTCACCTCTGACGCACGAGCAATTAAAAGGTTGATAGCAATTTCATAAAATTGGTTGGACTATAAAGGTCAGTTTCAATTTTAATCCTTTTTTATATCCCAGATTTCCAACATTTTGTTTTTTTAGCCTAAGGTTCTGTGGTTTTTCAAGTTACCCCTTTTAGATTACTATTCTTAACATGCTGATTTGTTGCCCTCGACTTGTAAAATTCCTTCTACTTAATATCTGATATCTTTTCGAGGTTTATTTTAGAAAAAATCACGTATCTAAGGTTAGTTGTTTGAGCTGTACCTCAATCAGTATTAAAGTAATCGTTTTATAGATGACAACTAGCCGAGTGTGCTCGTTATTAATAAGAAAATTTCTGCTTATTTATTCAGTTACTGGCCCTTGCTCTAAAGCGCTTAACAAACTAGAAGCGTTAGAAAACGTCAAGTTTAATTTGCAAAGTTAATCATAAGTTTCCTAAGAGCAGGCTTCCATTTGATATCTTCAAGATAATTACTCATAACTACTTCATGAAATCCTTTCTGAGGTTTAACTACGTACATTATTAAAGTGGCTTCTTTTATTCGTTACAATTCACAGCAGCCTTAATTGTTTTAGCAAGGCTAAGTTTCTTTACATTTCTTTCATGTCGCTCGGCTTCGTTATCTTTCAACAAAAGAGCTAATTAAATAGACCTCTTACTATTACTAACTCTTAATTTAGGATAAGTTTTCTTGGATATGTGTAATAAGAAAATAGTTATTTGTGCAAATAAATATTTGTTATAGTTTTTGTGTTGATTTTGAATCCCGAGCAACCGAAGGATTCCAGAATTGAATCACGAGCGTAGCGAGTGATTCTAGGTTAGAATCCTGAGTGCAGTGAGGGATTCAAAGACACGTGACACTTGCGATGCGCATACAATTTTTCACCTTAGCAGCGAGAAAATATGACCTTTATCTACACATATATCATAAACCCTCTATGATGCGTTCAAAAACCGCAAATTACGACTAGCATATAATTTGTTTTGTTAGAACACATTTAATATTTGTGAAAATGTTATTATTGCTTAAAAATGACATCAAATTCGATATCAATATTATATTCAAAATTTGAACATCTTTGAAAAACAAAGCAATTTTATTTGACCTTGATTCTAATATCACTCGAGATGACATTTTATTCGAAATTAAATGTCAATTGCATACAATTTTGACAAATCTCGCTTGTTAGTTGATATCGAACGATATGATAGTAGAGGCCGACTCTAGTTTGTCTCTGAATTTTAAAAAAAACTACGTGTGCCGCCATTTTTGACGTTCTATTTGTCTTGTCGCAAAAAAAAGTTTAGTTTGTTTTGTTTTTTTTTTTATAATAATATGTAAATGTAGATTGTAACTGTAGGTACATAATTAGGCATTAAAACACTCTTGTGATGTTATTATGTAACAGTCACATAAACTATAAGGTAAAAAAATAACATGGTAAAAATAAAACTACATCCCCCAGCCGCCCATGCGCCGCACCACGGCCACGGAACAAAAATTCAAAAGTTACTCTGTCTCACGCTCGCAGCAAAATCGTATTTTGCTCACTGTTTTTAAACAGCAAAACCACCCTTAATGAGGTACTGAGGTGAAAATACTTTTTCTGTGAAAACAGCTTTAAGAATTCATCATTCAAAAACTTTCTTCCAAGCAGAATTTGGTTTGTGGAAGCATGTTCACATTGTCCAACTTATTATATAACATGGAAAATAATCTATTTTAATCTTGCCTTCAAGCAAAAATGTTTCGGACGTTTGGTAATCACGCATTCTTCGAACAAACGGTTACACGCAAAGTTTGCAACTGCTTTATTATTGCAGGGTAAAAGGGAATATTTGAGTAGGATGATTCAAAATATTACTGCCGTTGTGTTATTATTTGAAGAGGTTTATTTATTTTCGTTTCTTGTAACATTTTTTGTAACTTCTATGTCACCTCTATGTGACATGCATTAATATTTTATTGCAATATTAATTGACCCTGGTAAATAAAGACAAAACTGTAGAGCTTTCTAATAAAAAATATGAAATAGCGTACTGACAGTCAGTGTTTTTTTTTGTCATGATGACATTGATCACATTTTAATTCATTGGGACCAATATCCTTAAATTTAAAAATGTATATTCAGTGTATGTCAGTACGCTATTTCGTATTTTTACTAGAGAGTTTTTACACGAAGACATTACCCACGACACTAACATAACGCAATAAATATAATATGACTATGACTATAAAGTAAAAAACATTAATAACTATCTGTAACTAAAGGGAATAACGATACTAACATATAAGATATATTATCACAAGCTTTCTACAAGAAAAGGGCAATAGTCGCCCTTCCATTTCTTCTAGTTAAAAAGTAAAAAAAATAAGATATAATATATCATTTCTACGGTAATCCGGTCAGTGCGGGTTAGACCCACCAAATACGGGCTTAGGACAAATGGTGGCGATTTGCCAACCTCGTTATAATAATATATCCTAAGTTTTTCCTTAAGTCAAACTGCTTCAGTTTCAAAGGATTTAGGATCATTAAATTTAGTTAGATTGTAAATGTACGTTTTGCTTTTTAAAACCACTTCTGTGGGCATTAAGAATTTTATTTCCGAGCCCGTAATTAAAACTTGGACAGTTGGGATTGTTCGAAAAAAAAATACGCATTGTGTAGCTGCCTGATATTTTTTATTTTGACCTACCGTCACTTGTTTGATCTATCCGCGATTTGCAGTTCAGAAACGATTATTCAGGCGATTTTTTTTCCTTTAATTACGATACAATTATTACCTATTATGAAAACTTTGCACAATTTTGACGACACGCTAGCCTAGTTGGGAGTGACCCTGCCTTCGAAGCTAGGGGTCCTGGGTTCAAATCCCACGCACGAGTATATTTGTTCCTGAGTCTTGGATGTTTTCTATGTATTTAAGTATATATTTCTCTATATGTAAGTTTATCTTTGTCTAGTACCCATAGCACAAGCCTAGAGCTTAGTTTGGGACTAGGTCAATTTGTGTGACATTGTCCCGTGATATTATTATTATTATATTAATATTTAAAAAACACAAATTTTATTTATGTTTAATTATATTAAAACGGGACTTCCATCATGCAAAGCGTGTTTTTTGCACCTCAGAAGTTTTATGTACGTTTTATGACCATTTTACGTATGTTTTATAAGTTCTATATATTTTACACAGGCGAAAAAATAATAATTGGATATTAATCTCCCAAATTATTTTACGTAAATAATATTATATCTTATAAAAGAGAGATGCAATAACTTTTAATATTGACTGTTTTGAGTTTCTCGTAACTTACCTTCACATACAATTGAAGATATATCCATCAACCATCCGCCAAGCAACAGTGTTCGCATTGTTGTGTTCCGGTGTGGGGATAAGACAACCGGTGAAATTACCAGCATAGAGGCATTCCTGAGGACTAAGATGGCTTAGTCCTCAGGGTTGGCAGCGCATTTGAGGTCTTAAGATTATAATCTTGAGAATTCAACTGTCTATGGGTCTCAGATTTCACTTACCATCAGGTGGCCTGAGTGCTCGTGTGCCTTCTCCTTAACAAAAAAAATAATAATAGAAAAGCGATGTATCTTACATTCGTAATTGTACAACTAAAGTAAACGTGTTTTTAGTTACATTTCAACAACTTTGTAACGAAAGCTAGTGGGAGTATAAAAATACACGTTAAACTGGAGATGTTACGTTAACCGTATCAAGAACCCGAGGGTCTCATTTCTGCAAAGTAATGTAAGTACCTTTGCAGAAGCGTGATATTGGCAAAGCGGTTAGCGACTGAAGCTGAAAAGTACTAAAATATTTCACATATCGCTCATCCAACAGAATTATGACGCAATTTCTATTTTATGATTTTTCAGGAAAGCATCCTAAGGATTTCAAACCAAGCTGGATATTATCCTTTAAACCGTAAGTAATTTACGTTATTATTTTTAACCATTTCCCTGTACGAGTAGGATAACCACTTTCGGTTATTTTGAAGAATGCCTGGACTCCTAGAAAATAACCGAAAATGGTTATCCTACTGGCAGAATTAAAAAAAAAAGTGTACCTCCCCTACACGTAACGCAAAACGCATATAACGAATTTAAAAGGAAAACTATCATAACTAAGTAGACATCATTGGTTCTTGAGATAAAAGCAATTAAAGTGTTTATACCAACTAAAATCATCTAAGACGGCACCAAATGACTTTAAATAGAAAATTAATTATTACTTGTTGATTTTTATGTTACTTAACGGCTTCGGAACCCTACACTGAGCATGGTCCGACATGCTCTTGCCCGGTTTTTATTAGAATATAACAAAAAAAAAGTAATTTTTATATAAAAGGGGTCCCCATACAAGAATCGTTATAGTACGGTTCAAACATTTATTTAAAACATGAGAATAGCATCTCATTAACTTTTACATTATTTATATGTTAAAGTACAAAAGTCAAAACATTAACTTCAAGGAGTCTTACTGATTTATAATGTAAATAGGATTCTGTTGATTTAAATAACAAAAGACCCGACAGCAGCGCCTTATTTGTAGAGCCTTTATTTTACTTGTTTGAAGCCATCTTGCTTTTGAAACCATATTGCATTCTTATGAATCAAATAAGAGCTACCACAATCTCAATAATTATGATTTCAGACAAGGAATAAAGATGCATGAAAACATCTCTCAACCATTTAGAATTGAACAATATGTCAAGAAATTGAAATCTTATTTTTTTTATTGTAAACAAAAGCGAACGAAAACCTGCAATTACGGTCGCGGAGCGCAGGTGTTCGTCGTCAGCCAATAAAAAATAATTAAACCAAGGCCCCTAGTGGCCGCCACCGCGCTTTGTTGACAAACTATCGGGAAAACTATAGTCAAGACCAATGAAAATGGGTCACTTAGTACAGAATCCCCATAGAAATTGACCCGCTTTTATTGCTCCTGATTGTATTTGGCGAGATAACGTAGTTTGCTCCAAGTATTGTAAAAGGTATATGTACGAGTTATTACTAGAAAATGTTTGTTAAAATCACTAGGTATGTACGAGCATCGTAGTGTGTGTTTGACGACACGATAGCCTAGTTGGTAGTGACCCTGCCATTGAAGCTACGGGTCTTGGGTTCAAATCCCGGTAAAGGTAGACCCTGTGCAGGGTCCGTCCGGATCACTACCACCATCTTATCCATTAACCATCCGCCAAGCAACAGTGTTCGCATTGTTGTGTTCCGGTGTGGGGATAAGACAACCGGTGAAATTACTAGCATAGAGGCATTCCATCTTAGTCCTCAGGGTTGGCAGCGCATTTGAGGTCTTAGGATTATAATCTTGAGAATTCAAATGTCTGTGCGTCTCAGATTTCACTTACCATCAGGTGGCCTGAGTGCTCGTGTGCCTTCTCCTTAACATAAAAAAAAAAAAAAAAAAAAAAAATGATGAGCACGAGTATTTGTTCGTGAGTCTTGGAGATTTTCAATGTATTTAAGTTATATATTTCTGTATATAAGTATGTTTATCGTTGTCTAGTACCCATAGTACAAGCCTAGAGCTTAGTTTGGGACTAGGTCAATTTGTGTAACATTGTCCTGTGATTTATTTATTTATTTATTGTAGTGGACTTTGAAATAATGAAGCTTGATAACATTAGTGGTACATTTGTGTCTAATAACAGTAAACGCCGATAAAAGACTTACACACAAACGGACTTACATACTCTATTAAACGTCAGTCTATACAATACCTGTATATTATAATATTAATACAATGAAATATAAAACGCGATTGCCACTGCACGCTTGACAATGTAAAAGAGAAAATAATACGAGCCTTTTCACCTAACTTAGTTGTATATGTATAGGTATTGTCCTTGTTTGTCTCGATTTTATTTAACACGGCCGCCATTACTGTTGAATCAATAAAAGCTCTTGAGAGATTGAAAAAAATGAAAGGTTGTGCTTCGAGTTGGCAAGTGTACATAATATTTTTACGAAAAGAGCATACCTATCAGTTAAACTAACCAATAAACTAAACATTGCAATATTTACAAAGATAGATACAGAAATATATTTACACATCTATATGTATACATACTTAAACATGTATATCAGGGGACACTCACAAAAATTGTCCTAGTCTCAAACTAAGCTCTTGACTTGTACTATGGGTACTAGACAACGATAAACATACTTATATAGAGAAATACATACCTAAATACATAGAAAACATCCAAGACTCTGGAACAAATATTCGCGGTCATCACACAAATATCTAGCCTTACCGGGATTTGAACCCAGGACCGCTGCTTCAGAGGCATGGTCACTCCCAACTAGGTCAACGTGTCGTCCCCTGATATAAATACCTATCGACGCTTGAAAGGTGAAATGGGATAAGCGACATTTTTTGTGATATTGAGTTATATACATCATTAAAATCAGCAGCTTTTTCTGCGTCGCTTGAGCTAGGTCTCGTGGCCGTATGACGATTTTTGTGTCGCTTATCCCATCGGTGATTTTTAGAAACACCGATCTATTTTTGTTACTAAGCGACGTCTTTTTTTACAGATTTTTGAATATTGGAGATTAGATAAAATATTTTTTTAGAAAATGTAACTTAGACTGTTTGGCTTTTTTACAACTATCTTTTTATTTGTCGGTTATATATTATTACCTCATCGTATAACGTATTTTTATTTCCAGTATATCATTTTACCTATATCTACAGAAAAACAAAAGTTGGCTTAGATCAAATAACTTAAACGTCTTTATTCGCACTGTTGTCGGTTATCACCTTTTACTTGATATTTATTTTCGAGAGCAATGTCGCTTATCCTTTAACACTTGATATAATTTGTAATCATTGCTGTCGCTTATTCTTTTTTTCCTGGATATAAATCTAAACTAGACCGTTGAGTAGATCGTTTTAAATAACACGTAATTTTCATACGTGCTGGTTTTTAGATATTTTTTTCTATTATTGTTTTCTAAAACAGAACGTATTTGTATTAATAGAATGTATTTGTGAAGTATTACCCATCTAAAATATATACGCGTCGCATACGCACTGTCCGCGGAAGCTTCTGCATCACTCAAACGCCATCTATCTAAATTCAGTACGCTTCGAGACACTGTCTAAGCAACACACGTGACACTTTCTCCGTGTAGGTACTCAAATCGATCGAGCTGTACTACAACATCGTAAGTAATTTTACACATAAATGATAATGATACAATATTTTTTGTAGTATGTACATGTTACTTAGGTCTGTGTGACATTTATATATAGGGGAGGAGAGAGGAGTGTGTACACGCTACAGTTTTTTGACCTCATTATGATTGTGAATAGGTCTGGTGTGACCATTTTTTTATAAATATAATTTACATTGTTTTAAACTAACACAATTTACACTCATACTAAAAACTCTAAAGTTACTCTGAGTAATTAGAGTCTTTAGTACAGACAAGTTTGTCGACAAATTGTTAGACTGTAACTTTTTTTATCCCTAATGATTGTGTAGTTACCTTATTGGTTTATTTTTATCTCAAATAGGTGAAGTACCTATATTTGTTTGCTCATCTGGATTTTTTAGTTCCTTTTTATTAAAGACATTCGTAACAGTTATTTTATTTACTTTTTTCATCAATAACTTGAATTTTGGTATTGATTGATTTAGAAGAGAAATAATTATGACTGGTAAATTTTAGCTTAGATAAAATATTTTGAAGTTTAAAATTGTCGCTCATAGTAGTTAGATTATTTGTCTTGATTTAATTTCTGGATAATAATGACATTAGTATAATCTAACCTTGCCATTAAATTTGAAATGTTTTGTGTTGGATAGTTTTTACTAATTATTTTTCAATTCCTTTTTCCGGTTAGACTCTTTTACTTGAATAATTTTTCATCACATATTTTGGTTAGCTAGTTTTACCTCCTGCAATTTCTGAGATCGATTTGCGAAAGCTACACTAAATCCTAAAATAATACATTTTTGGGTAATGTTTTGAACACAATGTATAAAAAACACCGCCATGATCATGTTCAAAGTTGAATTTTTAAAATCGGCTAACTAAATAAATTATAATGATTTTTTTTCAAAAATTTGTGCGGTTTTTTGGCTCTCCTGTAAAGTTACCATTTGGTCGCTTATCCCATTTTACCTTTCAAGCGTCGCTATACTTAAACGTACATAAACAACAAATTAAAGAACATTAAAGTTGATGCAATATTTCTGTAGCTCTAGTGAAAAAGCTCGAAATAAAATAGGGCATATCATCATACACAGAGTTTACCACTTATACCTTTTTTCAACTGTTCAACGGAAGACTTGTATCCTTCGTCACTATAGCCACATAATATTAAGGAACTAAAGTCAACCCTTGTAAGAAATCTACTGATCAAGTCGGTGGAGCGGCGGGATATAACCAGTGCTCGGAATAGGTAGTGCCTATTTACCTAAACTTCAGAGGAGGACCTAACTAAGAGTGGTTACAACCACCAAAAAATATTGTTTATTATTATTGTTCGTGGGATTTCCCGGGATTCATAAGAGTACCTAATCGACATATACTCAGACTCGGGGTCAAATTATTAACTAAATGCAATTGGTTAATGCCGATAGTTTGAATGGTTACGTTGAAAACTTAAAAGTCGACCTCGTAAGTGGCCGTCGTCGAACATCAAAATGAGCCCGAAATTTTCTACCTGCATTATGCGACCCTGCTGATAACAGGACGCTCTATAAGATGGTGCGAGTGCGACCGAGATAACACGATGCTAATATTGCTAATCCATTTGTTTTCAATTTGAACCTACTTAAGTTTACTCGCTCTTCAACCTTTGTTGTTTGTTGTTGTGTGTTTTTTTAATTGAACAGTGGATTTTTTTTTGACATTAGCTTGTTATACGGACTTGGATATTGTTCATACGATTAAATTGGCGTGACTTAAGGACTATAGATATTGCTGTGCCTGAGGATCAACTATTTATACGGTAAGTAAAATTTACTAATATTACTTGTACTATAAAGGGCTAAATGTGACTACATACCTATTGAAATACATATTCAGGAGTCTTGCAGGACTTAGTATAGTGAAACTAAACGAAACAATGTTTTGTACTTGTACAGTCGATGTCAAAGAGATCTTTACGACTAACGTTACAAAAAATTATTTACACGACTTTATTGTCATAGCATAAAAATGTAAACATTTTTTTGTTACTTTGGCTGTAAATTTCTCTTTGACGTCGACTGTACATTATATAAATATAATACTTTAAATATATGTAAATTACCACGCGACATACGACTAAGTTGAGAAAAGATCTATTTGTACAAGATTAATTTATTTCAGTAGGTATTTAGACACATAATAAACGATTGAACTATTACGAAGTGTAAAAATTAATTAATCCTCTTGGTGTTACTTTCCTAAATGGTTTTAATAGAAGATTTTGACCTGTGTAGGCTTAGCGTTAATACTCTATACAACACGTTGTGTTTTTATTCATGATTTGTGTCTAAGTATACAAACGATACTGTAATGATTTTGTCGAAAAATACTCAGTTTGTTTGTTACTTTTTTTCTAGGACTACTGAATTTACGCTAGCAGCGTGAATTACAAGATGGCTTCTGATGGATCTGTACAAACCTGGATTAAAGATTATCCTGAACTTTATCATGACCCTGCTAGTAAAACGATTTACTGTTCAAAGTGCGAGAGCAGTATAACATCAAAGCTAAGCAGTCTCAAGAGGCATATAAATGGACCGAAACATCAAGGAACCAGTAAGAAACCGAATGAAGAATTTTATTTTGACCTTATAGAGTTTTTAATTATGTGCAACATACCTTGGTTTCTAGTAAATCAACCCAGTTTTAAATCCTTTTTCCAAAAATATATTTGCTGCAATTGTAGTAATCGTAAAACTATTCCAGGTGAATCGTTACTGCGGAAACTTTACTTGGATCTTTTTTTCAAAAAGAAATTAAGATCAATTTATGATAACTTTTGTAGTCAAAAGCTTTGGATTTCTTTGGACGAAACCACTGATTTTCTTGGTCGATATATTGTTAACTTTTTAGTAAAACCTTTAAATGGTTGCTCACAAAAACCATTTTTAATAGCGTGTAAAGTTCTGAAAGTTGTCAATGGAAATACAATAAGTGAATTTGTGGTTGAATGTCTACAAAATATGTGGCAAAACTCATATGAAGACAAAGTAGGAGATGTTTTAGTTTTGTGTACTGACAGCGTAGCATATATGTTAAAAGCAGGGAGACTTCTAAAGCAATATCTGCCAAATATGAAGCATGTTACATGTTTAGCACATGCTCTTCATCGCGTATCAGAGAAAATACGGGATGAATACTCAGATGTTAATGTTTTAATATCAAATGTAAAGAAGGTATTTTTAAAAGCCCCTAACAGGGTAAATATATTAAAGGAGAATTTTCCTAATATGCCTCTTCCAACTCAACCTGTTATAACAAGATGGGGCACTTGGTTGGAAGCAGCTTCATATTATGCCAAATATTATGAAGAAATTAAGACAGTTGTAGGGCTATTAAGAAGTTCCGAGTCAATATCAATTAGAAATGCTAAAAATATTCTTAAAAAAGCGAATTTAAAAAATGACGTAATGTACATTGACGAATATTATAGAATTATTCCAATTGCTTTAAAGTCCATACAAACATCAAACTTGTCTATAGTACAAACGTTGGATATATTTGACGAAGTAAGGGCCGTGCTGGGGTGGTGTTCATCTAAACTAGTCAAGCTTAAACTTGAATGTGTCATAAACAGGAATCCCGATCTCGATGTAATTAGAGGCATCCGTGACGATATTGTACTGGATAAGCAGGAAGAGAATCCGTCATTATCGAATTACAACTTTGTACCTCTTACCTCTGTTGATGTTGAAAGGTCTTTTTCTATGTATAAGTGGATTTTAAATGTAAAAAGAAATTGTCTGAAAGTCGAAAACATGGAAAAACTTATGGTTATTTATTATAATTCTTTAAGCAATAACTTTAATGATAATAGTACTGATACTGATGATATTTTTGATGTTGATGATGATGATACCGATTGAAAGATGTTTATTTAGTACAAATTTGTATACATTAAATGTTTGAAACATATGATAACCAGTTTTTATTTCAATTACCTCGTTACACACATACACATTACATTTTTGACCGATTTTCAACACAGTACGTTATATGTCACGACACGCATTTTTCTGAATTAAACTATTGAATTTTACTAATAATTTGACGCCGAGTCTGATTATATGTCGATTAGGTACTCTTATGAATCCCGGGAAATCCCGCGAACAATATTAATAAATAATATTTTTTGGTGGTTGTAACCACTCTTAGTTAGGTCCTCATCTGAAGTTTAGGTAAATAGGCACTACCTATTCCGAGCACTGGATATAACTCTCATCTGATAACACTGATTACCGCTGAATCAGCCCTAGCTGCGCCATCTACGTTTGTGCGTTTGTACCTTACTTCAGTTCCTAAAAGGCCTAAATTACTTATACATTAAAATAATTTAGGCCCACAAACTTTACTTGCTACCTCGGCGAGAGAAAAGTTTGTTAACAGTTTACAGCAAATTAATAATGGAATTAGAATACAAAATGTCACTTTACGGTACTAATTGCCTTTAGCTGGGAACGTGCCCTCCTTTTTTTTTCGACGTTAGTACGTGCTCACTGCGTACATTTCGTCTTTTGTTTTTCCAAGTAATTAAGTTATTCCAATAAAATCCAACGAACGTGTCAATTACTAAATTTTGTATCCTTGTATCAGATAAATACGATTTGACAATGCATTCGCTTTTACAATATTTCCGTGAAACGCAATATTGTAAAGCTATTTATTTTGGGTTTATAAAATAAAAACTTTATTAAAAGGCTATGGGGTAGTTTGTTTAGTGCCTACATTACATTAAAAAGAAGATAAAGAAAATCCTGACCCCTGTCATCGCTGTACAATCTATTCTTGGGGTTAGAGGTTAGTATAACCTAATTGAAGTAAACACTATGATACAAAATAAAAACAAAAACAATACAATGAAGGTTAAAATAAGAATGAAAAATGTGAACCATATTATGTGATCTACTAACCCTTTAGAGATAGAAAAAAGTGAAAGGTTGTGCATCGAGTAGGCTAATGTATATATTTAAAAAGAAAAACCGGCCAAGTGTATGTCGGACCACGCACAGTGAAGGGTTCCGTAGCTGGGATGAACGTTCATGGTTGTTTTTTTTTTTTTTTTTTATTAAAATCTCATAAATTACATAGCGTATCGTGTTCAAAACAGTTTTGCTTGGAAGTATTTCGTATGTTCTACTACTGTAATTTTTATTAGAATGTTCTACTTAACAGTTCAAAAGCTACCCACCCGGACAGAATTTTTACGACTTTAGAAGCGTATATCTCGCCAACTGTTCACTTACGTAAAAAAGTCACTTAAAAACCTCAGTATCATTTTGGAAGCCCTATCTAAAAATACCCGCTGTGTTACACGATGATAAAACTCAAAAAAAAATTTTTCGTCCCCTATTTATATGTATGGAGTGCAACCCCTAAATATACATTTTTTTTTCAATTTTACTACATCATTGTATAGCGGTTCATAGAATACATCTATCCTCCAAATTTCATCTATATAGTGCAAATAGGCTCTGAGTAAAATGGCTGTGACATACAGACGGACAGACGGACATGACGAAATTATAAGGTTTCCGTTTTTGCCATTCGGCTCCGGAACCCTAAAAAGGGCATAAAAATGTAAATAACCAATAATTATCTGTACTTGACACTGATGTCATAACTTTCTATGCTTCCATGTTTGGTTTTCTTTGCCCTAGACTTGAAATTTGACATTTAATACTTTAAAAGTGAAAAAAACTATAACTAGGGGTGACTACCAACACAGGAAATATTAACGATGAAACATCATTTTAAAATCAATATGTTTTTACAGTTCTTATAAAAGTTCCGGGGGAAAAATGTCTTTAGAAATATTCGATCATTGAAATCTCGTTAAGGAAAGGATCCTATAAGTAAATTTGTTTTTTCTCTCCATTTATTTTTTGTAAGGTAATACGAGAGTCGCCAAATAAAATTAAATCATGATAGGATTAAAAGAACACAGAGGAGAGGCGCTTTATTTGGTTTTCAATGGTTGTTTTTATCATATATTTTTTCTAAAAATGTTCAAATATGAAGAGTATCATTTTTATCTATCGTTACTCTAACGAGTTTTAAGTAAGTGGCTCTATATTTAATACAATAGAAGTCGTTAAAACAGCTTAAAATACATAAACTCTTTTAGTGTTTTTATTATTCCAAAATTATTGCCTAAGAATACCTGTTATATTTTCATCACCCTTTTAATTTAATTTTCGATACTTGGGTTTGTTGGAGAAGCTGTTACTGTGTATAAAATAAAAATAAAAATAAATAAATGTCTTTGGACAATCTAACACAAATTAACCCCCCAATCCCAAAATAAGCTTTAGGCTTGTACTAGTACCAACATTATTGGAGAACTATTTATTCATCACCCCACTTCCATCCACTGCTGGACATTAGGTCTCCTTCCTTCCTTCCTTCCTTCCTCCTTCCTTCCTCCCCTTGTCCTTTGGCGTGCCACTAAGCTCGATCTTGAGTTTTTTGTTTCCAACTGCTCCCAGCCAGATGGTGATGATGAATTTGATGATGATTATAAAGAAATACCTACTTAAATACAAAGAAAACATTCAAGACTTAGGAAGAAATACTTTCGCTCATCACACATATTTTCCCCAGACCGGGAATGGTGCCCGAGACCGCTAGCTTCGTAGGTAGGTACGCAACTTCATAAGAAATACGATAACGTCAACAGTATGATTACGTTAAGATATATACGCAAGATGGTTAAAACAGAGCGTTAGTATAGCAAGTGAAGCTGTCATAACAACGTAAGTCCAATATTGCTGAAAGTATTCCGTTTTGGTTTAAGTTCTTATCATTATAAATATATACGAACTTCAGTATCTAACTTCAAAAATAAATAAGGATGTCATAATTTCTGCTGATTTTGCCCTTGTTAGGTGTAAATTTTCTAAAAATGTTAAGTGACATAAATATACTTACACTACCCTTTTTAGACAAAAACTCATATAACCTAACTTCTAAACTTTCCCATTCAAACTTTCCTTGTAACGTTTCCAGGGCTAAAAACTCTACATCTTTTATTCCTTTCCTAAAATACGTATTTACTTATAAAAATCTAACCGCGTTGTTCAACATCGCCAATGCCTTTCTCAGTTTTTGTTTATCAGATTGATTTAACCGTAATCCCAGATTTGTCAGGCCCAATAATTACAATGGAACGACCTTCGTCCGACCCTGCAACCTTTATGGGTAATCGGAACCAATTGATCGTAGTCATTAGTAATCACAAGTTATCTCGATGCTATTTTCCCCAGGGTATTTCTAGCTATATACGGAATTACGGGAACTGTTAAGGTATACACAGGTACGTGGAATGAAATGTTAGGTATAGGGATGTGACGGAGGTACTTTTATCGGAACCGAAGTTGGAGTCGGAGTTTTAATTTTATCGGAGGGTTGGCCGCAGGACCGTAAAAAGTTGTTTGTACATGCTGACCACGGCCGGCGCCCCTGTTTCGCTACGACCTCCGACTAAAAAGTATCGAAACCGGAGGTGTAATATCAATCAGAAGTTCCGACTTATCAGTACTAGATTTAAAGCTTATCTCTAATCTCTGACGTAAAGGTTAAGCGTGTAATATACAACTATAATAAAAAGCAGTAATGTAATGCTGGAGAAAACTGCTTAGTGTGTCATGGACCAAATTCCGTACCAACGTGTCCAAACGAGTAGAACTCAGCATTAAACAGCAACTTTCGTAAACAGTCCCAGCACGCATCCTCACCTATTTTGGCCACATTTTCCGACGCAATAATGATTTTATTGAGCGCCTGGTCGTACAGAGAAAAGTTGAGGGAACGAGAGCACGTGGATTGAGCCATGAGATGGACAGACTGAATTGGAGCTTTAACAAATCGCCCCAGGTTAAAGTATTATACATGTCGGCAAGAATAAGAAGGTCGGTTGACTTCGGTACGTCGGAACGCCAGCGCCACCACCCGGCGCTCGACGGAGTCTAAGTTCCCGCCAACGGTCGACCACGCAGAGGAACATTCCATTCTCTTGAAGTCGCGCGGTCGAAGTGGAAGTGTACTTAGAAACTGTCTCGCGTTCCTAATACCTACCGAAATACCTACCGAGTGTTACAAGGGATTCCTAGTTCCAATTCAATTACCCTACCCAATTATTGTTAAGGAGAAATTATAAGAAAGTTAATTTGCAATCTCACGTTTCATTAAACATACCCAGTAGTACGCCCGCCCACACACGATACCTAACTATGGCCGACGATGACGAAATATCACCTCCCCCGTTATACATATAAACCTTTTTCTTGAATCACTCTATGTACCTATTGATTTATATTATTCTTTTATTCCTTTTAAACATTTTTTAAAATAAAATACTACATAAATATAGTCCCAGCCGAGTACGATTACTTTATAATTCAACGTAAAAAATCTAAATATTGACGCTACATTTATAATTTGTACTCATCATTAATCTCACACATCCAGCGGGTAATGGATCCATTGTAACCAATACAATGCATTTTGATGCCACTTCATTAATCGAGTGGATCAACTACTAATAGCCAAGCGCTTCCAATTTTTTTGATACTTTTCATTTATTTAGGAAGGGGGGGTGAAATCAGATAGCGGGTAAAAGCAGATAGCATGCTATCTCATATTTCTGCTATCGCTGACTCGCTTAGACATGTTAGACAGCACGGGCAGAGGCCGCTTAGTGTGCTTGCAAAAGGAGGCCGGCGAAGTGCTTCGTGTTCCGTTGCCGTTGAGAAAAAAAGTAAAAAAAGGTAATTGATGTAATATTTGCACTTATTTTATCTCGTATCAAATTACTATCGGTTTAATAACATGCATGGTAATGATTTAAGTCGAAAAAGTGACTATTTGAGTAATGATTTCTTATTTTGTTTTTTAATTCGACCGTTAAACTATTGCGTAATTTTTTTCATTTGCTAAATCAAGGCCGTTGGGTAGAAGCAGACGGGGTGAAATCAGGTATCCGGTTTCCCCCCATCATTTAGTATGTTACCGATTTATAATTCACGGTTGAACCTCCTGACAACCCGCAGAGCCAAGCTACTATTATTCAAGAAACAGATATGGTATGCGAGCAACAGGGACCATCATCTTTTACTGGTCAAACGCAGGATTCTGATCGATTAAAAAACGACTCTAGACACAAGACACCATCACCTCAGCCGTCTTGTTCTAAACATCAAGATGAATTCATTGTCACACCAAAAAGTATAATGCCCATTCCTCACACGTTGGAAAGAAATAGGAAGCCATCAGCTCGCCGGGGTAAAACTGCCATATTAACTGAGTCTCCTTACAAAAATGAATTATTACAGAATAAAACTAAAGCACCACAAACACCTTCACTCAGGGGAAAAGGAAAAGGAAAAAAATCAAAACCTGGTAAAAAAACACACCATCAGAAACATAAAGAGAATAAAAATGAGGATGATACTGAATGTCTTTTTTGTAATGAAAAATATAGTCGTACAAAATCTACGGATGCCTGGATTCAATGAACGATTTGTCTGAAATGGGCCCGAAGGTTGCATCGGGTGTAATTCACAGGAATTATTGTTTTTCGTATATGATGACTGTAAAGAATTCGTATCTGTTTTCACCCCACCATTAAAATTATGGTATCTGGTTTTACCCTTACACAAGGGGTGAAATCGATTTACTAAATTTAAGCAAATGTTGATCGATCTCTTAAGTAATAACTTGATCTTGATAAGTTCGTGCCAAATGATAGTCAATTACTAGTTGATTTTGATATTAGATATTATTGAAATATATCTTCGTGTTATAATTAATTATGTTTTTTTTTTCTTAACTATCCGGTGTTACCCCCCCTTCCCCTACCTACCGATAAAGGTGCAAATGCGCCTTTTGAAGATTTTAAATAATTATTAAAGGTTAGTTAGTAAATTATTTATTTACAAGAACATGGGTATATATGATGGTAAAAAATCTTAAGAGTTCCAACATAAGTAATATGCTGCCATTAGATGTCTTGAAAATTATAGTAATAATACCAACAATGCACCTTACTAAAAATGTCTAGGAAATAATGTCAATTTTCAATTAAATCAAATTGTATAGCTACTACATAGAGTAAGACAGTTTTTTTATTTTATTAAGGATCAACTAATGCAGTCATTAAAATTTCGTAAGAAATGAGTTAAAAAAATAGCCTACTTTTGAACGAATTTAGAGTCATATCGTTTGGTGGTAGGAACTCGTGCTGGGTTAACCCGGACGCCTACCACCATCTTATCCTTTAACCTACCTAGCATTTGTATTGCTGAGTTCTGCTGAGGAGAAAAGACAATCTTCATAGCATAGAGGCATTCTATCTTGGTCCACTGGGTTGGCATTTGCAACGCATTTGCGGTCTCAGGATTGCAGTCTAAATACTGCAAATGTCTATGGGCCACCTATCCCACTGACCATCAGCCTCTTATTTCATCATACTGATAATGCCAGATGACAGGTGACATTTCAATGCACATGGCGCAGCTTATTTGTATCGTACTAATGTGAATTTTGTTAAGTTTGCAATGTATAGGTACCAGCCTGTGCGCTCGTTTGGCATCTCCATGAATAAAAAACAATTTTTGCTCCTTTTATTGTAAAAAATATGTCCTCAAACTACTATAAAAGGGCTAATAACATCTCTCTTTTTGCGTCGGGGGTTACAAATAGGTGTTATCAAAAACGATGCACACTCAAATTTTTTTGGTCATAATATCATTGTTGACATAATTCTCAAACTTTTGTACAACATTCTCCAACACTGCACTTATGCGGAAAAGTGTATTCTGTTTGGCAATTAAGATATATAATAAGACACCATTGGCATTAAGAAATCTACCAGCAACTAGAATGAAAACTAAATTGTTTAATTTCCTTGTCCAGAAAGTTTTTTATGCTGTCTCGGAATTCATGCTGGAAAATTTTGACACAGTATAATATTTGATATATTTTCTTAATATAATATTGTCATTGTTGTATAGCTTGGTATAGTAGTAGTGTAGGATAGTATGTTCGAGAAACTATAATTCTTATCATGTTTTTGTACGCTGAATGGCAAAACATAGTGTTCACCCTAATTTTATTCCACCACTGTTTTAGTTTTTACCTATGTTTACAAATAAACACTTTGACTTTGACTTTGAATTATTGAAAGTCATAATTTTTTTATATCGCTGAAACCGTTAACTTTTCGGAATTTCTTAGTCATCTTACGTGTAGACAAGGTTAGGTTAGGTAAGGTTTTATTTATAAAAATCCTAAATAAGTACAGTTTCTTAGAAAATACGTTATAACTGGCAATAATTATGACTAAAAAAAATTATGGCAGAGAATAAAGACCCCAAACTGTCATCTTACAAAAACTCGTTAACAAACCACACGCTTCAGTGTTCTGAGTTGGTACTTGGAAAATTAACAAAGTTATAGTTTTATTTTTAACTCGACTGCTATTACTGTTAATTTTTAAGAACTATCAGAACCTTGACAATACGTTAACACGTCAAAAACAAAGGTTTTACCATGTAGAATCTTACCCCATTGAATTATGACATAGTTATGTAGTTCATTTTAAGGCGAGCTTAAAGGACAGAGCTATGTAACTACTTCATCTGTGTCCTTTACGCTCGTCGTAAAGTGAACTGTGTAGTTATGTCACAATAACCCCCCAGTAACCCTATACGCTCGTTTACCTTCTTTATACCATAAAAAAGGATAAAACAGTTCGTTTGCCACAGACGCACAATAAAAAACCCTGTGACCTAAATTAGGCGTTACATCGCCTTCTATTAGTTCCCTGCCAGCATTAAAGGCTCAGTCCTAATTAATTCAAATGCTGTACTTTGTTAAGTAATTGGGCTGAATCTTTTCAAGCATTTTTAGAGCCATTGGAAAGGGGTTAAGTAAGGGGTTTATAGGGACGGGTGACCAATTTGAGATTGAGTTTTTACGTCATTGTTGCTTCAGATTTTTGTTCGTTAGTAATGTGTCTCTCATGTACACCCACTTTAACTTATGTAGAATAGCTATTTAAGTTTTAATGGTGTGTTGACATACATATATACATAATTTTCCAGTATGTTTTTTCTAAAAAAAAGGCAATAATGGGCTTAGTACTATTAGGCGATAGGCTTGCAACTTGTCACTAATACACTAGTAAACTTCTTGGCCTGATTGTGCAAAATGTGGTGACAGAATTTTGTACATTTTAGTTATTTATATTGACTAGGCTCTCAGGTTGATATAATTTTATTTTAAGTTATTTGCTGCTGTTTTAGATGATTTTTAGTAGGTATAAACACTTTAATTGCATGTATCGGTCTACTTAGCCGTGATACTTTTATGTACTTTAAAATTCATTATGTGCTTTCATTTAATATATTTTAATTACTCGCTTGCTTGAATTTGCCTTTACTTTACTCGTAAGGGCGAAAGCTACCTGAAAAAAAATCGTTTGTTTCATGATTTTATTTTACAACTTTGATGTCCGCCTGTCCACGGGGATCTTAGACACGAGATTACCCGAGGACATGGCGAAACTACAAGGGTTCCTAGTTGACTACGGATCTCTGACGAAAATGGCATGTAAAAACGGTTTGCATCTTGGCTAGACCTTCTTTATGTATCATTTCACTGTCGCCGCGCTCGGTAGTTATGCCGTAACGGTCGATGACTTACCGGTTGAGGTTGAGCGTGGAAGATACCTTTAGAGGCGCTGGACACATGCCTTATTTCTGGTACTTTAGATGTTTATGGATAGGGGATATAGCGTACTATTACGTGGCCCATTAGTTGTTTGTTATTTAAAATATTGCAAATTGACACCCCTCGGTTAAAAGTCCTCCTTTAAAAAGGTCGACAGATCTTTAATCCGATAGTCTGAAGGATGATGGGAGATGGAATCCTTGTAACATAACTTTGTTGTCAGTCAGTCCGAGAGGCTGTTAAGACCGTTTTTGTCTGAAACGGCTAAAGCTATTGGGTTAATTTAGAATAGTTGTAGTATTGGTCCCAATAAAATGGTCCCTGCGGAAGACCAGCACTGGTTCTGCTTCCAGCAAAAGGCTGTTCTGGGACCATTTTACGACATCTGGCATTATGTCAGCTTTATTTTCATATTTTTGTCTTTTTTGTTTAGTTTTATACTCCGGTTACATGTCTGAATAAACTTTTTTTAACAGTTTTCTTTCTTCTTCTTCTTTCTAAAAGCCTTATTTTGAAATCGTTTATTTAAAAAGTGAGTCTGCCTCGCTCTAGAGCACCTTGAAGTTCACCACGATTTTATTCGTTTGTACTGTTTTGACTTAATGTTTTATTTAAAGAACGCTAGTAAAAGTTTTGAATTCCTATTATTTAGCTAAGAGCACAAGAGATGTCAGAAGTACTAAAGCGAATTCTGAAAGGGCACAAAGGTATTAAATATTTAAATACGCATCAAAAGTGTCTAGGGATTTAAAATGTGATTGGACTATTTTCTTTTTTTTAAAGCGTACATGCTTTTGTATAATACTTATATAAGACGCTCAAAGATAAAAGGCTCATCTGATACATGGAGGTACGTGGATTATGGCTCTCTTTATAAATTAAAATGTTTCACATTATTAAACAGGGCAGTTATAGTTTATTCTACATTACAATGCAGTTTGTAAGAAACCTTGTATAGTCACCAGGCTGTCACACTGGTTTCTTGTAATCTGTTAAAGAGCTAATTAACCGTCTTACCTCTTTGGAAAGTTCAAGTTCCCTAATTCGAGGGTTCGAGGAGCGCCCCGCTTAGTTTGCCCTCGACACAAAACAGCTGTTTTTCGAGGCAGCTTTCGTTATGCAGCCACAAAATGTTGGAATAATCTTCCGCCACCAATCAGAAACTCTAAGTCTCGTCTGATTGGCCTACAATTGTCCAACACCTAGCGGCTGTATGGTATCTAAATTACACTGTCGCTTCCACCCTATTTTATTTATCTATTTAATTACCCTATGTTTGTTTATCCTCTATTTCCATATAAGTATGCATATAATTTCGTTTACAGTTCCCATACTCCACATATACGCTCTTACTGTACTTACGAAAGAACTAGCAGCGCTTTCTTCCCGTATGGTTGCCCTGAAAATCAGTGTCACGACACCTGTCTGACACTATGCTGACTGGCACCCGATTTGGTGCATTAGTTTTCTTGATTAATCTCCAAATGTATTTAATTTTATTAGTAATTTAGTAGTTTGTGTTTTGCACCAAATAAACGATTTTCTTCTTTCTTCTTTTACACATTTTAAATTAAAGTTATTAGCAAGAGGGACGCCGCGATACATTAGATAAGTATGGAGATACCTCCATTTTCATTCCAACGTATTGCTGCGTCCTTCTTGTTAGTGACTAATTTATTCAGAAAGGTGTAAAGCTCTTAGTCATTAAATTGTTAAGCTACGAAAAATATAAATAAATAAATAAATATCAGGAGACAATCTCACACAAATTGAACTAGTCCCAAACTAAGCTCTAGGCTTGTACTAAGTATGGGTACTAGACAACGATAAACATACTTATATAGAGAAATACATACTTAAATACATAGAAAACATCCAAGACTCAGGAACAAATATTCGCGCTCATCACACAAATATCTGCCCTTACCGGGATTTGAACCCAGGACCGCAGGCTTCAGAGGCAGGTTCACTCCCAACTATGCCAACGTGTCGTCACACATAATCATAATTGTTGTGTGATAATTTTTTTTACTTATAATTTTACTGGTCACTTGTCACATCCCATGACCAAAGATCTCGAAACTTATGGACATCTGATAAAAATCAGTGCAATTATCATAGTCACGGGAACTTAAGTCTTAGTCTGTAGGTAGGTCTACAGGTTTAGATAGCCATATCAGTCTACCAGCTTTCTTATTGGCTTGCTTTCAATACTACTGTGTTGTGATACTTTTAACACAGCGCTGCGTTGAACGCAAAGGTGTACGTTTATCCAGAAAGTAGTCCCGTCGCAGCGTACAAAACACATTTTAGCGCGTGCCTTCTCAATTAGGCAGCTTTATACAATAGTGAGCTCTACTCATTTGTGAAATCGCAGGAACAGGTGCAGGAACTGTCGATCGATCCTATAGAGATCGAGTCACAGATAGTACGAGTAAATTATTATTATACCTGTTTCTTTAAATCTTTGTGTGCAGTTTTTTGTTCACAATCAACGCCCTGGTCTTTAAGAACAGATTACCATAACTTATTTAGTTTGAACTCTCCACACTTTGACGACACGTTGGTCTAGTTGGGAGTGACCCTGCCTCCGAAGCCAGCGGCCTCGGGTTCCAATCCCAGTAAGGGCAGATATTTGTGTGATGAGCACGAGTATTTGTTCTTGAGTCTTGGATGTTTTCTATGTATTTAAGTATCCATAGTACAAGCTTAGAGATTAGTTTGGGACTAAGTCAATTTGTGTGACATTATCCCATGATTATTTATTATTCATTTATTACTGACCCATTTAGATTGCTCCTTCTGTATAATTATTAAATAAATAAATAAAATAAATATCAGGGGACAATCTCACACAAATTGAACTAGTCCCAAACTAAGCTCTAGGCTTGTACTATGGGTACTAGACAACGATAAACGTACTTATTTAGAGAAATAAATACTTAAATACATAGAAAACATCCAAGACTCAGGAACAAATATTCGCGCTCATCACTCAAATATCTGCCCTTACCGGGATTTGAACCCAGGACCTCTGGCTTCGGAGGCAGGGTCACTACCAACTAGGCCACCGTGTCGTCAAAATATATATTATTTCTAATAAATATTTTACGTTGCTTTAATCTCAACAGAATACCGCTGATATTAAGTTCATTAATAAATTATCGCGATGGCATTAGATCTAGCGTTTATGCCGGCTATATTACAGTCATAATTAAATATTTTTTCTAGGTCTGAATATGATACTGGCTTACTATGCTGAGACAAGGATTCTTATACTTACTGTACTTATAAGTTTTCAATCAAAACTTATCTAAACAGGTGGACGTCTGACGTAATGATCAACGTCAATGTAAATAATTAAATTAAATGTCACAGTGGACGATCATGTACCAGTGTATAACGGTTCGCAGTTAAAACAACCGATGAAATTACTAGCATAGCGCATTCTATCTTAGTCCTCAGGGTTGGCAACGCATTTGGTGTCTTAGGATGCTGTTTCGAGATTGTAGTCTTGAGAATTGAAATGTGTATGGGTCTCAGATCCCACTTTCCATCAGGACTGCGTGCTGGTGTGACTTAGTCTAAACAAAAACAAAACGATTTTTTTTTGAGTTTCCTGAAATAAAACATACTTTACGCGACTGCTGGCGTTGACCGTGAAAGCCAAAATAAGTATGCGTGCCACACATTACTCACTTGACACATCAGGGTCATCGCTTAACCTTGACACTGTAACCTTAAATGAATTAAATTGATGACTGTTAAAGTCCGAAACTCAAAACATTTGTTATCAACTCACGCAGGGCTCGGAATCAGTCTGAAGACAACTGTTAATATCGTTCTTAAAACCGGTTTAATTTATTTCTTACCTTAACCGGTTAGTAAAAGGAACGGTTGAAAAAAGATATTATTTAGGTAAATAGGAATAACGAAATTGAAGAGCTGCTATAAACCTGTATTAACACTATTAACCGGTTAAACTCACGGTTCACGCTGTCACGCCTCTCCGACTTCAAATTTCGAGGAACTTAACGTAAAGTAAAATCACTAAAATCAGAGCTAGTGTGTAAAAGAGATAGCATGTGTCGCTTTATATATATATAATGTCATGTCAAGTTCAAATAAACCAGTTAATATCGCTCAACAGAACGAACTTTGTTCCAAACCGGTACTAACTGATTCGTAAAACGGTAACCTCAAATCAAACCGTAATTGATTTGGGGTCAATGACTAAAACCGGTTTAAATGTTAACGATTCCCAAGCCCTGATCTCACTTATTATAATATTAAATTAAATTTCGGAACTGAAGTATTTCAGAATTTTTATTTTAGTCACAAGACCTGTTGGAACCATTGTTTTAATCTTTATAAAAGCACATGAAATTTTAATAAAAAAAGAAAGAAAGTTTTTTTTTGCCGAATTTTGTGCAGTCATTAGCTGACTTCTTACATCAATATAAATACCTGTGCCCATCTCGGTGGCCTACGTTAACTACAGTGCTGCCGTAATACCGAAGAAGGCGGCTAACTGCATAATAATAGTACAGTCACCATCAGATAGATCTAACCGGACAGCGAGCCCAAAAAAATGTGTTGCAATGAATTCCCAAAAAAGACTAACACGTGAAACCGTCAGAAAAATGACACGTAACACTTCGTTTAAATTATTTGCTTGGATAAAAAATCAAGAAGATGTAACTGCATAGTCGACCAAAACGATTTAACTGGACAAACATTCAGTGTATCTAAGGTGACAAAAGTTCAAAAAGATCTTTCAAAATAACTCTTTACGGTAAAACTTTTTGGGAAGTTTAAAAAAATCAGGACAGAAATGAAAAATGCCAATATTGACATTAAGCTCACAATGTAAACAATAACTATAATATTCTTCACATGTTCAGCGTACAAGAGTCGTTTTAAAATATTATGCGTGCTTTTCAAATATATGCGAAAACGTTAACCAGTTTGTCGCCGTGACCAAACTGCCGCCTCGTGTCGACGGCATGTTGCCGTGGTCTCCTGTTGGTTACTCTCGCCGTACCGCCCCTAAACTTGATCAGTTTCCAGCAGCCGTTCATGTGATCACATGAACGGCTTTGAAACCAGCACGATGGTCTCGTGTATGATGCGTGTTCAACAAATAATCTCAACGCAGTTTCGTCTCGTGCTGCGAATCACAAACACGAGATAGCTTGAATCAGCTTATTGCTCGGTGTGTAGTGTTTATTTATGTGTGTTATTTGTATAAATAAAAATAAATTTTACTTTAATTTGAACGTATCCCTTTATAACTTTTATGCTGCCCCTTTTTGTAAGCTTTTATTGAACTTGCAATTTTTATAAGTTAGATCAATTTGCAAACCATATTTCTACCACTTGCTGCTACCGGATTGCGCTGAAATTCGGCATATTTATGTACTCGTAAGTAAGGTGACAATGCAATATTATTATAAAGTGGTCATAGGAAGTAAGATTCGAAACAAGATAGCCCCATCGTGTTTGGGCTCGTTGGGTTTTTCGGTATAAGCAGTGATTATTGTGCACAAAAACGTACAGACCTTAACCCAAACCCTTGTAAGTAGGTACCAAAAACAAAATTTCGGCAGACACTTATCTCAGCAATAGCTGTTTTAAATATAATTTAAGGCGTCAATATACAATTTAGCCATTGAGGATTTCCTATGGCTGCCTTCTGTCTCCATCAGCATAGCTCGATGGGACCGTTATTATTAATTATTATTATAAGTAAATATTCTCATCCAAATCGCATAAGTACGAGTATTTTAGTTACAAGTGACGCTAACGTAAGTGTGTTAAAAATACTGCACCAAGAAAAGTAAAAACAGTAAGAGTAAAAGAGATGTCTAAATTCTGTCACGGCGTAAGTAACAAATATCGCGTAGGGGAGGCCGGGGCTTGTTTTAACGAGGATAAGTATTAACACGTCAATAGCGGCCAAATTACTATAATCTAAATCTCGTTTTTTTATTCCTTCCATGGATTATGATATGATACCAAATACGTAGTGACCCATCAGTTGTCAGCAGGACTCCAAACGGAAAAGTTGTGCGCCGCGGCAACTTTTTGCAGATAAATAGAGTTTTTTACGATTGCAATTCTTTGACTTCCTCACTAATTGTTGCCACAATGAAATCACAATATGGTGTTGAATAAAGCTTTTTTGATTAAGTAACGATAGTAATTGTTATTATCATGTTATTTAATTGCTTTAATTTTAAATGCTTTTTCTACTGTTGCAGGAGTGACCGCTACCCTGACCATGAGTTACAATTACGATACTCGCTAGAGATTCTAATGCACTCTACTATAATATTGTGAGGAACAGAGCATTCTACTCGCTAGCGAGTACGATAATTGCAACTCATGGTAAGGTTACGGGGCTAGTTTTAATAAAACAGGGGTATCTGTGTAATCGTATAATGCCACAAAAGATTTTATTCGTGTGAAAAAAGCCAGAAAAAATTAAGATATTTTGATACTAACGTTGATTATTGTTTAACTTGGCTTGTCTGTAAGGCTGAAAGTAAATTAAAGTTACCACTTTGCAATGTTATTATTTTTTAGTCATTCGATTTTTATATCATTGTCGATTATTGTGTTACAAACCCCTTCGAAGAAGACCTCTTTTTTATAATAATGGTGATGTACTTTGATTTTATTTTTTATTTTAACCACCGATTAAATGGATATGAAAATAAACCACGTACGTTATGTACTTTTAAAGCTACAGGTATACTTATACGTCTATCCATTCTGTGCTACAGGTAAAAGCTTGAAGTGTAAGATTATGCCCGGCTTCCCCTACAAGAAGTCACGGGGACTTTCCTTGACAGCTGACATATTGTGAACAAATTCAATTTTAAACTAACGAACAGTGTTCAAAATGTAAGCCAAGTTCGCCTACAATAACCATTCAAATATCTAAAATGAATACCACATACAAGTCTATAAACAGTACTTTATTTTCCTCAATCCTACACTTACTTAAATTAAATAAGTTATATATGTTATAACTTAATGCCATAAAATTCAAAATGATTTATTGGAATATGGTCATAAAAAAATGGGCAAGAGCATGTCGGACCATGCTTAGTGTAGGGTTCCGAAGCCGTTAAGTACTACAAACATAAAAATCAACAAGTAATAATATATTTTTTATTAAAAGTCACTTGGTGCCGTCTTAGATGATTTTAGTAGGTATAAACACTTTGATTGCCTGTATCTCAAGAACCAATGATGTCTACTTAGTCGTGATAGTTTTGCTAGCGCATAAATTAATATTTCATAAACGGATTACCTAATCGAAATACTGTTTCCACAAACCCGTAATATTTTTGAAAAACCTATCCAACGACACCTCACACTATAAAGTAGACGACAAAAAAATACATCCCCACGTTACGTGCAGGGGAGGTACCCTAAAAAAAATTTATTGTACATTTTATTGTACCACTTTGTTGGCGTGACTTATATGCATATGCATGCCAAATTACAGCTTTCTAGTACTAAGATTCTCTGCGCTAGGCTGCGGACGGACGGACGGACGGACATGGCGAAACTATAAGGGTTCCTAGTTTGACTACGGAACCCTAGAAATTGAGTATAATGTACCTATATTTTATACTTTTTTAATGCTTTTTTCAACACAATTACAGCCTATTAGGTACATACCATTAGGCTAAATTTTGAGCATGTTGGAACTATTTATCATTATATATAAGAGTATAAAATCTTTCATGATTTTTTATTTACGAGTGCTATAATCTGTTCATTACGAAAATTCAAGAATATTCTCTGTTACTTGATAGACTTTATTCTAAGAGGGCCTGAAAGAGTTAACTAACACAAATGAAAAAAGTATTAATAAAAATACGATACGTAGAATAATATTCCGTCGATAAAAATGAACTTGGCCTGCGCACTTCTAACAATCCGAATGAGGGTCTGATATCTCTAGTACCAGCAAATCAGTTCATATGAAATTGCGTATGTGTGCGTTCTATTCTATACCAGCCTTCAACAAAGTACTAATGGCGAAAGAAAAAATTAAAAAAAAGAGTTCAAATATTTATTTGGTTACGATACAGACCGACGGACGGACGGTTTTGTATACCATTTGCGATTTATTATAATTACTCTCTTAGTGCTTTAAGGTTTTATAAAAATACGATTAGGCTGTTTTGTAATTATTAGATCGCATAAATAGTGTGTGGTAACACTGGTTACATGGAAATATAATAAGTATGGAAGCCTAACTGATGCTGAAAATCGGCTCCACTGACATAGTGCTGACGGGGGTGCAGCTAATACTGCTCTGTGGAGTCGACTTTTTGACGTAGTGTCAAACAATTGTTTATAATTGCAAAAATAATTCGATTTTAATGATTACCGGATTTAAATAATGCTGCAAAAATGCCAAGTAGCTTTGTGAGTTGGTGCAGGACCCACACAGATGCAAAACAAAGCGATATTTATTTGACTACTTAGTGAGTTATTGAAATTTTCATATTTCCATTCCTACTAATGTCATGTCCGATTTTTTGCAATACTATCTATGAAAAATATGAATTACAAGCAAATGCTTCGAATGAATAGGAAATTTAATTCCATGTCATCTTTACTATAGTTACTTTACATAATAAAACAAATAGGTGATATCGATGGTTCCACCGAATAAAGGTGCAGTATGCCAAAAGCTAACTTTCCGGGAAAAAATAAATACCAGTAGATAGATACCAAAATATGAATTCTATTAAAATATGAATACATTAATTATAAGTGCTAGTACCATTTCATAGCTTTTATTCTAGTGTAGTGAAGCGCAGATAGTTTGTGCTATAAAAGTTTACACGTTTCTAGGATTCCATAGTCAAACTAGGAACCCTAATAGTTTCACGATGTCGATGCGTCCGTCCGTCCGCAGCCTAGCTCAGAGACTCTTAGTACTAGAAAGCTGTAATTTTAAAAGTAGTTAAAAAACGCATAAAATAACTTTTTTTTAAAATTTTAGGCACCTAATAATCGCCGACTTCGGTTCTGTTGGGCTAACCTATTAGGTAGGTGCCTACAATTTTAAAAGATGTTATTTGATGCGTTTTTGAAAGTGGTTTTTTTTTTTATTTTAAAACATTTATTTTATTTTATACTTTTTAGTGATCACAATACGCTGTTACGTAGTCATACTTCGTAGTTGATATGAAACTTTAATTTATTTCAAGCGCCCCATACAACGCCGCGGGAAAGTCATAGTCATATTTCAACAAGTAAATATTTTTCGTTGTTGTCGCTCAACTATCTAAATCGAGATATCTTGTCGCCACCCTTGAAATAGGTACCATTGAGGAGTTCCGGTGACCATCTGTGGTCTTCATGATCAGTTCCACTTCACCAAGTTATACTTTCTGAATGCAAATGCTAGATTTGTACTAAAAATACTAAAATCGCTATACTATGTTTGCCAATCGCTATATTTGAGGAATTCCCTCAATTCCTCACTGATCCCTTCATCAGATTCAGATTTGGCGACAATGGGATCACCTCGACAGTATAGGTACTCTATCAAACTAAAATAGATTTTTTAAAATCGGTCCACAATTGAGAAAGTAATCGGTGAACATACATAAAAAAAATACATACCATGGAACGTACAATCTCCTCCTTTTTTGAAGTCTGTTAAAAACCAATAGGAAACGGCTTTCCAGTCAAGTGCGAGTCGGACTATGCACTACGTATTAGGGTATCATTTAAGAAATAAAATTTTTCGGGTTCCGTACCTCAACAGCAAAAAACGGAACCCTTATAGGATCACTTTGTTGTCCGTCCGTCCGTCCGTATGTCCGTCTGTCTGTCCTTTTATGCCGCAAAAAACTTATGTTTCGACACTCTCAATGGAATCAAAATGTATAGGGTACTTCCTATTAGACCTAGAATCCTGAAAATTGGCAAGAAGGAAGGTCCTACAGCACAAATTATGGAAAAAATCCGAAAAATGTTTTTGCGATTGCAAACTTATTTGCAGCTGTGGTGAAGCGTGGCAAACCAGTAAGGAAAGCCGGTCCAGTTAAGTGCGAGTCGAATAACGCACTACGCATTAGGATTTCTTTGATAAAGTAACATTTTTTATTACCAACTAAATTTTGTTTGTTGTTGACGTCGAAATAATGACGCCATTTTGTTTTATTTTTAGTTGTCTTTTGTTTTAATTGTATTTTGTAGGCGTTGAATATTTTTAACCGACTTAAAAAAAAAGAAGGAGGTTTCTCAATTCCTCAGGACCAAGACGCCTGGACCGATATTTTTTTTTGGTCCGATTGTGTATACTTTCTAGTTGGACCCATTTCCAGCACGTCAAGATCTGATGATGAGATCTTGGAGAAATCGAAAGAACTCCTCAAATATTATAGGAATAAATAAATATACGTGGACGACGTAATAGTATTATTATGATCACTAAAAGGTATGAAATAAAATAAATGTTTTTAGTCCGACTGACCTTTATTACCTATCATTTTAAAAGAAATTATTTCTTGCATTTTGCAGACGGTTTTTAGTTTTTTCAAACATTTATTTCATTTCTACTCTTTTTATAATACACAATTCAACACAACTTTAAAACATCATCTAACGTTTTGACGGAAGAAGACAATAAATTGGCAGTTAGAGTTTCGTACTAGGAACCCTTATAGTTTCGCCATGTCCGTCCTTCTGTCCGTCCGTCTGTCCGACCGTCTGTCCGTCCATCTGTCAGTCCGTCCATCTCTCCGTCCGTCTGTCCGTCCGTCCGTCTGTCCGTCCGTCGGTCTATCCATCCGTCCATCTGTCCATTCGTCCATCTGTCCATCTGTCCGTCTGTCCGTCTGTCCGTCCGTCCGTCCGTCCGTCCGTCCGTCCGTCCGTCCGTCCGTCCGTCCGTCCGTCCGTCCGTCCGTCCGTCCGTCCGTCCGTCCGTCCATCCGTCCGTCCACAGCTTAGCTTAGAGACTTAGTACTAGAAAGCTGTTATTTGGCATGAATATACATAGGACCTCCCGTGCACGTAAGTGAGTTCATTTTTTAGTAGTTCTTTTTTTCTCGTCTACCCCATGGAGTGGGGTTTTTGTAATTTCAAAAATATTGCGGGAATGTCAAATATTTTTTTCGATTAAAGGCATCCGGTTGTAAAATATTAAGCGTTACATTGCTATTTTTGTAAGAGTTAAGTGTCTAACCCTACACTGAGCATGGTCCGACATGCACCTGCCCGGTTTTTCGGCGGTACTCGGTACAAATCAGTCTGGCGTGCGTAATTTTGCGATAACTGAAATCATCACAACAATCATTTATTTTTAAACCGAATGTTTTTGAGAACGAGATCCAATGATGGATCTGGAAGGTCGTCACATCTCCGGTGTACTTAACACAGGCTAGCTTAGTTTGAACTATTAACCTTTCGTATGTCCCGTCCGTCCTGTCCGTCCGTCCTGTCCGCCCGTCCTGTCCGTCCGTCCTGTCCGTCTGTCCCGTCCGTCCGTCCTGTCCGTGTTCATCTATTTGTCTGACTGTATGAAGTTCACATCCATTTTACTTGGAACACTAGACACTGCTAAAAAGTTTAGTAAAGAAAAAAAATATTTTTAGGCTTAGCACCCCATTCTGTAATATTTTTTTACGCCAGTATTATAGCATCATTACATCAGAAGTTATAACCTCATGTTATTTTGTTTATAAATATTAATATTTTTTTACACTAGTAAACTTCTTGGCTTGATTGTGCAAAATGTAGTTACAGAATTATCAACAAGTCTTTTTAGAGTTGTTGGTATTTTTGTAGCTCTGCCTGCCCCATTCTGGGAATGTAGGCGTGATGCTATGTTTTTTTGTTGCAGCCTACTACGTCTAGGTACTTCTTACATTTTATTCTATTAAAATAAATTCTGAAGTGACGCAGTGTCACAGATCAGTAAGAGATACATGTTTTTCAAATCAATATGTTTGTAATGTAGCTCTAAACGTAAATTATCCGTCCGTCCTCTCCGTCCGTCCTGTCCGTCCGTCCCGACCGTCCGTCCTGTCCATCTGTCCTGTCCGTCCGTCCTGTCCATCTGTCCCGTCCGTCCGTCTTGTCCGTGTTCGTCTGTTTGTCTGAATGTATGAAGTTCACTTTCATTTTATTTGGAACACTAGACACTGCTAAAAATTTAGTAAAAGAAAAAAAATTTTTTTGGGGTTAGCACCCCATTCTGTAACATTTTTTTTCGCCAGTAATATAGCGTCATTACATCAGAAGTTATAACCTCATGTTATTTTGTTTATTAATATAAATATTTTTGTTGCAGCCTACTACGTCTAGGTACTTCTTACATTTTATTCTATTAAAATAAATTCTGAAGTGACGCAGTGTCACAGATCAGTAAAAGATACATGCTTTTCAAATCAAGATGTTTGTAATGTAGCTCTAAACGTAAACTATCCGTCCGTCCTCTCCGTCCGTCCTGTCCGCCCGCCCTGTCCGTCACGTCCGTCCGTCCTGTTTATCCGTCCTATCCGTCCTGTCTGTCGTGTCTGTTCTATCTGTGCGTCCTGTCCGTCTTGTCTGTGCCGTGCGCACTTCCTTTCCGTCCTGCCCGTCTGTCTCGTCCGTCCGTCCTGTCCGTGTTCGTCTGTTTGTCGGGCTGTTAGAAGTTCACATCCATTTTACTTAGAACACTAGACACTGCTAAAAATTTTGTATAAAGAAAAAATATTTTTAGGGTTATCCCCCCATTCTGTAACTTTTTTTTATGCCAGTATTATAGCGTCATTACATCAGAAGTTATAACCTCATGTTATTTTGTTTATTAATATAAATATTTTTGTTGCAGCCTACTACGTCTAGGTACTTCTTACATTTTATTCTATTAAAATAAATTCTGAAGTGACGCAGTGTCATAGATCAGTAAGAGATACACGTTTTTTAAATCAAGATGTTTGTAATATATGTACCTCTTAACGTAAACTGTCCGTCCTGTCCGCCCGTCCTATCCGTCCCGTCCGTCCGTGCTGTCCGTCCGTCCCGTCTGTCCGTCCTATCCGTCCGTTCTGTCCATCCGTCGTATCTATCCGTCTTGTCCATCTGTCCTGTCCGAATCGTCCGTCCGTCCGTCCCGTCCGTCCCATCTGTCCGTCCCGTCCATCCCATCCGTCCCGTCCGTCCCATCGGTCCGTCGTGTACGTCCCGTAACGTCCGTCCGTCCGTTCTGGCCATCCTGTCCGTCCCATCCGTCCGTCCGTGTTATCCATCCTGTCCGTCCGTCCTGCCTGTGTCCGTCTGTTTGTCTGACTGTTAGAACTTCACAGCCATTTGACTCGGAAGACTAGAGGTACTGCTTAACATTTTGTACAAAGATCAAAACTTTTTTTTAGGGTTAGTATCCCATTCCGTAATTATTTTTTACACCAGTATTATCGCGTCATTACATCGGAAGTCATAACCTCGTATGTTATTATATTTCTTAATGTAAATATTTCTCTTCCAGCCCACTACGTGTACCTTCTTTTATTTTATTATATTAGAAGAAATGCTGAAGTGACGCTGATCAGTACGAGATACACGTTTTTCAAATCAAAATATTTGTATCATGGCTCTAAACATAAACTAATAACGAATTAACTCTGCGACAAAGAGAAGGCATACAAATCCCACTGACGTGAATACTACTTAACTTAGCAATGTATACCGAATTGTCACCTGTCACTTATCCTCGTCAGGACGGTGGAAAAGGGGGCTGATAGCGAGTGGGATCTGAGACCCTGTGGGACATTTGCATTCTCAAGACTGCAGTCATAAGACTGCAAATACGTTGCTTATCGCTCGGATCCTATTTTCATGTTTAATCTTTTTTAAACGATCCGAACGGACCCTGCACAAAGCCCTACCAACATTAAACCCGTCCCATCTTGCTTTTTAACCCCCGACGCAAAGAGGGGTGTTATAAGTTTGATGTGTAAGTGTGTGTGTGTGTGTGTGTGTGTGTGTGTGTGTGTGTATCTGTCTGTGACACCGTATTTCTTAAATGGATCAGCCGATTTGAATGCGGTTTTATGATTGAAAGCAGGTTTTCTAGCGGTGGTTCAGTAGTTTTTGAGATATGGAGCTTTTAGGGGGTTAAAAGCCCTAGAGGTTCATTTCAGAGCTGATATCTCTTAAACGGCTCAACCAATTTTCATTAAATCTTGCTAAGAACCATCCTGATTAGTGTAGCTTTATTGTTTTTCAACTAAAACTAGAAAGTAGCACTATTACTTGTGGAAAAGATTGCGTATATATACTCGTATGTTATCGACCATCTAGGACAGGTCAAATACAAAAGTATAAAAAATGTACTCCCTCTACCAGCCCCCTATTTCACCATCTTGACAATGACATGTGATAGGTGACAATTCTGTATACATTGCAAAGTTAACACGCTGATACATCACTGGGTTTCATATAAGCTGCGCCACGTACACTAAAATGTCACCTGTCAAGTGTCATTGTCAGTATGGTGAAATAGGGGGCAGACATCGGCTGGCAGTTTTACCCCTTATTCGCCGTTCAGATCTAAGTAAGCAGCGCTAGGTTCCTCGGGGCATCGACGACAAAGGTCCCAGAGTCGTATCCCAAAATAATCGTATGAAAATTGGATTAAGTTTTAATGAAAATAGTACTATGTAATAATAAAACAAATTTAATTTTCTATTACGTGAAAAAAATTGAACGTATTTTTTTTATTTTAATTGCTAGATGTGTACATTATATCGAAAAGGATGATGATGGCGCTGGTAGTCAGAGCGAACATAGCCCACAGGTTCCGACGATGTACAGCGGAAGTCGCAGTAACGCTTTTTAGAGATTTTCAATTGCTTTATACCAACAGCCTGAGTGCTTACTTAGCGCAAAGGTCTATTATATCAATGCCCTCCGAGACCAATATAACAATACGTTTAGGGATAAAGCATGCAGCGCGTTGGGCTTACTGGCGGATGCGCGTCTACGGCTCTCCGGCGCAGGCGCACCAGCAACAGCAGCATCCTGCATCATAATAACAGACCGACTGCACCTTTTGTACCTTCTAATCTAGCTCTAATTCCTATTGATACATCCAAAAAATTATGGCTCCATTTGTACGAAATGTTTTTTTTTTACCTAAAATGAACTACCACCGGCACCTCACCTGCATAGAATAAGTCTATAAAAATATTTTGGTTTTACGAAGGTATTTTTGATTTGTTACATGATTTTCATAAAATATTTTAATTTTGTTGCATTTTTTCCATTCTAAAGTCTTTAATTTGACAAAGTCGACAGAGCTCCGCTAAGCGGAGCTTCTATTTCTGGGTTGTTTTCGCCCTCCGGGCCTAATATGAGACCGAAGCTACCTAACCTACATACGCATATTATGATGCAAAAGTAATTATTGGGAAAATTTGCGATGGGAAACATTGGGAACATATAAAATATGAATAGTAAAAATTACGAATATTCAATAATGCTGTATATAAATCGCTACATGAAGAAAAACTATTAAAAAAATTGTCAATTATAAAAGAACGCGATGTGAAAATTCGCTACTACGAAAAAATGCCTGTGAAAATAATGAAAATCATCTTCGTGTTTTGACAAATAAGGTGTCGTTGGTTTTGTCTTATACACTGTTGCCACATCTACAGGATTCAACAAATATACCTACCTTATACTTGCCTTCGGGGTCGTGCTCCTACTAGGAGCATAAAAACATTACAATTTAATTCCTCGTTTTCATACTCTAATTAAAGTACAAACATTATTTATTATTATCATATCAATAGTACTTCAGCAAGTTATAGGTTTAGGTCCGCTTCTGCGGAGCTCCTGTTTGATATCACAGTCAGTGGTATCGTTTAAGTTTAAAATACCCACTGTACCACCAGAGGTAATGCCAGGGGACGGTGGGTCTGAAGGGATATTTTGCGATAGTAAATAATAAAATTTGAAATACCTATATCTTCTTTTCTTTGCAGTAGGAGAATCAGAAATTATAGTATTCATGCTCCTACCAGTGGGAGAATAAGTTCTATAATGTCTTCGTGCTCCTACCAGTAGGAGAATTGAGCAGGAGCACGACCCCGAAGGGGATATTCGTATTGAAGTCTCTTTCTTTATCCTATATAATCTGTCCCTGCATAAGGTGCACAAACAAATAGGGATGAAATACGATGCAATTTCACCGACAAAAAAAATGGTGTCTATTTTATTTTAAAGATTTGTAAAAAATCATTGATTGCTGTCAACCCTTTTACTTTGTTCTGATAAACAAGGTAAAATGTCTCGCCTCACATTAGGTCTATTAAGATGAAATAAACGGTTTTTTAATCGTAGAGCATTTTCTGTGCCAATTAAATAAATAAAAGAATGAAAAAAAAACCACGTATAAAAGCACGTATCTTTTTTTTTAAAAAAATTTTTTTTTGGAAATTCCTGTTAAATCCTATTTATTGTTTAATTACTTGAAAATATGCCCATATGGCCTCGTGTTATTATTAGCTATAATTATTAATCAACTCATTATCTTTAATTAAAAAAAAGAATTACGTGTCTAAAGCAAACACGACATTTTTTATAAGTGGTCAAAGATATTATGTCGTTTAGCATGATTGTGTTGTCTTTTTTGTGTTAAGCGTATTTTTTCTTACTTTTTTTATTTGGTTGACACAGGAAATGGTATAGGATAAAAAAACCGTTTATTTCATCTCAATAGACCTCATAAGGCGAGATATTTCCCTTTTTTCCGATAGGGTTGACAGCAATAATTGTTTTTTATATAAAATTAAACAATTTAAAAAATAAGGTTTTTTTTTGTCGGTGAAATTGCATCTAGTTTCATCCCTATTCATTTGTGCGTCTTATCCAGGGACACTGTATTTAGTTTTTAAGGGATGCCAACACGATCCTTTGCCGAAGCTTGTAGATGTACTCGTATGTGGCCGTAACGTGTTTGGCGTGTAGAAGTTATTTCATAGAATAAGAACTAAGCATAGAAGGAGCTATAAAATATGCACAGTCTTATTGGAAGAGACGGTCCTATAAGCTAAAACCAATTAGTATGTTCAATATCATATTCGCAAAACACGATATTCACAAAACATCATATTCGCAAAACATCATATTCTCAAAACATCATTATTAGCAAGACACCAATTAGACAGTGTCGACGGAGCTCCGCTCCCGCGGATTTCTGGTTAGTTTGGCCCTCCGGGCCTGCTGTAAAACTAAAATAACCTAAACCTACATACGATTCTATATCCTAATTCCACTATTTGTAAATATCATATTTTGCGAATATCATGTTTTGCTAATATCATGTTTTGCGAATATGATATTCTGCGAAGTATGGGCTAAAACATCACGGTCGTACACTATTACGATCAAGGTGACCAGGGTGTTGAATACACGAGTTCACAACACTGGCGTGTACGACTAGTTTTAGCGAGAGCTGGACTCTACTCTTTCCTTTTAACTTATTGAACATTCATATTCAAATTTTTGATATACGTATAGATAAGACGCTTTCTTTTTAAGGCTCCTTCTATGCCTTTAATTTTTATTGTATGGGTTATGTGACATGTATAAGTTGCTAAGTGTTTTTTTACCTGTATGTATTGAAGTTGGTTTTACTATTAAATAAAAGGTTTTAAGAGGTTTGAAAGTTTTTATACTTCGTCACAGGAGGGCTAGCACAAGACAAGTGGTTTGTGACGTGTTTGTCGCTCGGATCTTCCTTTCCATCTAGTCTCTAACGATAGAGACGCACTGAACGACAAGCGATAAAATACAACTTGTGCTAACCGTACAGTTTAAAATTGCATGAGAGACGACATGATATCAATATTTTATTTTAGTCTGGTTTGGATAAAACTTTATTTTATCCAAACCAGACTAAGATAAAATATTTAACCTAACCTTAGACGAACGGCTAAGATTAGGTTAGGAGCTATTAAATTATTGGTATCATAAATACGTCTTACATTGTGCCTAGGTTAACAAGAAAGAGTTTGGATTCAAATTATGGCACTGTTCGAATCGAAATTGGCAGCGTGATCCACGTTTACCTAACATCTGATATTTTTTTGTGGTGGACATTTTAAAATATTCATATTCCACCTGTCGCCAATGCAAACTCTTTTTTGCCGAGGTAACTAAGCTTTTTGTGAGGCCCCGCGGCACTGAAGTGCGCCCTGTTGTGATCCTTATTAGTGCTGATAGACGAGCATAGTCGCTAGAATGCTCGAGTAAATGCGCAAGTCTATCGGCACCTTAAGATATAAGTAAATTAATATCTGGGGACAATCGCACACTAATTGACACACTAAATAGCTCTAGGCTTGTACTATGGATGGGTACTAGACAACGATAAACATACTTATATAGAGAAATTAATTTCCGTGTCAAATATACGCACATTTACACACACAGTCGGAAACATACTCAATCTCATCAGCTCATCACACAAATATTTGCCCATACCGGGAATTGAACCTGGGACCGCTAGCTTCGTAAATATGCAGGGTCACTACCAACTAACGTAGGCTAACGCATCGTCATTATAATTTCGATGTTTGCGACCGCAACATATGAATTTATATGAGCAACGCGAGTGACATGTATCTACGCTGTAGAACAATATTTCTTTTGACATTGTTATCGTATCGTTAACGTCATAATATCTCTTATTAACTTGACATTAAGGCTGGCCGAGTTAAAAGTGCGCCGTGCGGCGTGCGCTAGAATGTGAGATAGCGCGCATCTACCCGCTAACGCGAAAGGACGAGTTGCTGGGCGAGGCGAGGCACTGTTAATATGCTACCTACCTACTTATTACATTAAGTAATTTAAGATTCTCAATGTAAGTGAAGTTTATATATCTTCTTATTGAGAAATAAATATTCTTAAACCCGAAAACCCGAAAAGCAATACTTGGGGTCGGTTAGCGTTTTATATAAAATAAATGCTTATTAAACAGTTGGTCGCGCGACCGGAATGATAGTGGTTGAAGCTCGCTCTCTCGACAGAGCGCCGCCGCCACTGTGATCGGGTCGACTAGGTCTCCGTCGACTTCCAGGTGTCTGCTACTCATAAGAGATACTCGCGTTTGCCCACCCACCTTTATTTGCGCCCTCGCATACTTTACAAAGGATTCGTAGAGGGAGTTTTTATTCGGCGAGGTAGCACTTTGTACTCTCACGCGGCTCTTAGTTGGACGAAAGCGGCTTTGAATCTAGATAGCTTAAATAACAATTAACCTTCAACTTTCTTTATAGCAGCAAGTTGTAGAAAAATGGTTTGAGAAACTTAAAACAGAACTTACAAATCAACATTTCAAGTTAAATAAAAGCTTTTAAAAAAGGGCAGCATGAAAGCTATACAAACAATACATTCGTAATATAGTTCATTTATTGTGATTTCTATAATTTACACACATAAATTAGAAATACAACCCAACACCACACCCAGCTATAAACTTATTCATGCTACCTCGTTATTGTGATTCTTAGCACGAGACGAGACTGCGTTAAGAGTATTTGTAGAACAGGCATCATACACGAGACCATCGTGATTTTTTCAAAGCCGTTCATGTGATCAAGCTGAGGGGCGGTACGGCGAGAGTAACCAACAGGAGACCTCAGCAACACGCCTTCAACACGAGCCGAGCCGCTGGCGCGCGGCCTACATGCACTCAGTTTGGCCGCGGCAAACAATTGGTTAACGTTTTCGCACAATATTTTAAACGCACGCATAATATTTTAAAACAATTCTTATATCGCTGAATATGTGAGGAATGTTATTGCTATTGTTTACGTTGTCAATTTTGACATTAGTCATTTTGGTCCTGATTTTTTAAACCTATAAAAAGTATTCTAGCGAAAGAGGTAGTTTGAAAGATCATTTTGAATTTTTGTCACCTTAGATACAGCTGAATTTTTGTCCATTTAAATCGTTTCGGTCGACTATGCAGTTACATCTTCTTGATTTCTTATCCAAGCAAATAATTTAAACGAAGTGTTACGTGTCATTTTTCTGACGGTTTCACGTGTTAGTCTTTTTTGGGAATCCATTGCAACACATTTTTTTGGGCTCGCTGTCCGGTTAGATCTATCTGATGGTGACTGTACAAGCATTTTGAATTTAATTTGTTCCCAAATAGAGTATAGGATGCTTTGACTATAAAATTGCAGTTAGCTGCCTTCTTTGGTATTACGGCAACTGAGATCAATCCTGTTGCCACCTTTCGACTCCATCATCAGATCAGCTTGGACGAATAATTATACCTATTGCATCTTAAATAAACAAAATCGTATCGAAGCGTAATTTCATTGACTTTCGTACGTATTTCAAATTACAGCCCAAACCCACAAGAGGAAAAATAAAGAAATAAACATTGTTAACCCGAGTAAAAGGTTTTAAAATACTCACCCTATATGGAAACTCGCCTTGTATTTTGGTCCATTGGGGACTTTGTTATTGACAAGAATACAACGCTATATTTTTAAATAACGCATTCATCAACACTCATTACGTAGGTACATAATGAGTGTTGATGTAACTATGTGTGGTGGAGGTGCGCATTAGGTTAAATGAATCAATACGACTGTGTTGCTGGATCATACACAGATTTAGCTTACCGTCTTTCCTGAGGACACACCGAAAGTTAACGTTTTTAAGGCTTAATTTTCTGGCTAAGCCCATTAACGCAAAAACGCCGTCAGAACTGCTTTAGACTTATCATATAAAAACATAACTTATATGCACACAAGCTTTTAACTTTTGGCCACAGGAGAGACTACTTTTGTTTTTAAGAGTGTGTATGACCCTGCTATAAAAGTAGGAGAGATGACTCAGACTTCCAGGTCACTATTTTAATGTAATGTTCCAGATAAGTCGCTAGTCAGTTCCACTAACAACAATTTAGCACTTAGTGGACTAAAAAATAGATTTTATACTACACTTCGTTAGTAAATGTATAATTATTATTGTAATAAAATCAAAGTAGAGCCCCTGTTTGATGGCGCGCTCGTTCTTCCTCGAAAGAATTCATTTGAATTTTTGTACTTTATTTATTTTTAAGTGTAGTATAAAGCAGTATATATCACTCGAGGGTAAGTACAGATTACTAAACCTGAGTGGTTCACGGCCCTCCGCTTTGCAAACTTAGTAATCCGTGCCTTACTCTCCTTGGTGAACAAACTACTATTCTCTCCTCGTGCTTTAAAGAAACTCATTATAGCTTTACACAGACGACGGGGCGTTACAGGTAAGTTGGTTTAATATGTTGGTTAGTATTAACTGGACGAGCAAACGTAAATTAGTCCCTAATTGGAGAAGTTGTTATGAGTTCAGGGGTCAAATTAAATAAGGATAAATCTACACATTTAACAAAATTGAATCAACCTTGCTTAAAACGTAATTACTTATTTGCCGTTCCAAAAGTCAAAATTAATATTGCTTTGCCATTCTTTTATCGTAAATAACGTTTCAAGGTAATCGTAATTGATGCATTTAATACAATAAAGCTTCGAGTAGCTTCTTTTAATGTACATAGCATAAATGTTTATCTTGAGAAAATGCCGTACTGTTTATTATGTTATATTAAAAAACAGAGGAAACTACCAAGCTGACAAACATTCAAAAATAGAAGTACAGTATAGGTTTGGTAGTTGAAAATAACCTAAAGTAGCCGTTATTTTATTTACATTAAGTACCAATTTCACCATACTATGTTAACCACTTAACAGACGATTAGAGCGTTAACAGTTGTCAAAATGTATGAACTAACAATGGATTAACATTGATTAAATTTAACATCGTTTGGTGAAATTGGTACAAAAAAGGCATCTGTATGAGCAACCGAAAATATTATAAATAGGTTTGAATATCCTGCGTTTTCCCTGTTCAGAATTTTATACTCAGTTCTATTCTAATCTCATTTAACTAGACAACGTGCGAAATAACCCATTTAAATACATATTTTTTTACCTGTTTGGTAAAAATATGTTTCGCAAGAAAATCCCATAATTATCACCGTTTGCATCGCTATGGAGAAACATTTTAAGGGTTCCGGAGCCGAATGGCAAAAACGGAACCCTTATAATTTCGTCATGTCCGTCTTCCCGTCTGTCCGTCTGGGGGACTAGGGGACGAAAAATTTTTTTTTGATTTACATCAGCGTGTGGGGTATTTTTAGATAGAGCTTCCAAAATGATACGGAGGTTTTTATGTGACTTTTTTACGTATGTGAACAGTTGGCGAGATATACGCTTCTAAAGTCGTAAAAATTCTGTCCGGGTGGGTAGCTTTTGTACTGTTAAATAGAACATTCTAATAAAAATTACAGTAGCAGAACATACGAAATACTTCCAACCAAAATTGTTTTGAACACGATACGCAGTGTAGTTTTTGAGATTTTAATAAAAAAAAAAAAAATGAATTTCAACCATGAACGTTCATCCCAGCTACGGAACCCTTCTCTGTGCGTGGTCCGACATGCACATGGCCGGTTTTTTTTTAAATATAAAACAAGTAAAACATCAAAATAATGTAGGGTTATTATTCATTTTAATCATAGGAGAGCACCATCTGTGCGACCTGCCTGAAAATAATTATAAACGGGTTTGAACTTATCATTCCTGCGTTTCCTTATTCAGTATCCAACACTCTGTTCCAAGCTCAATCTACTAGATGGCGTGAAAAAAGCGCCACCTCGTGGAGCATCCCGAAATTATTTCAAAGGCAATTCGCAAGGTGGGTGGATCAGTGGGTAGTGCAAATACAATGTACAAGATGGCATTAAATAAATGTGCATTATAATGATGTGATGGCTATAACATTATTATGAGAGCTATGTTTAAACGGTTTTTTAAGTAATCAATCAGCTAGGGACTATTTCAGTGTTGTTTTTGTCCGCCTTGCTTCTTTCTCGTTATAATATTGTTGACGTTACAGTAAATCTTGCCGTTATATAAATAAGAGCTTCCATAATGTTTAATAACTGTGATTACGTGGATGACAGGCTACTGCAATTTTGTGCGTTTTTTCAAAAAAAGTGTACATAGTCGAGGAAAAAAGGGTGTGCTTTTTTGAGACCAGGGGCCCTAGCCAAGATGCAAACGCTCCTAACGTTTTTATTTTCTATCTCTCAGAATGTATGGGATGACAGTCGACCACGTGGTTTATCGAAACGCACGAGAATGTCATCCCATACATTTTGAGCGATAGAAAAGAAAAACGTTAGGAGCGTTTGCATCTTGGCTAGGGCCCCTGGGGTTTATTAGGGTGCTAAACCGTTAAGAACTTAGAGCTAGTGTAAATAATTCAGCTTATGATCCGCAATTAGTAGAAATCGTTCTTCCAACGCTTGCTTTTTTAGCATTATATTATCGAACAAATCCACTTGTGACTATTATTTCTCTTTTATTGATTACCTGTTTTTATTTAAAATATATTTATATACTATGAAATCTGTTTTATAATTAAATATCAAATAAATAAAATATGTATCAGGAGACAGTCTCGCACAAATTGATCTAGTTCCAAACTAAGCTCTAGGCTAGTACTATGGGTACTAGACAACGATAAATATACCTGTATAGAGAAAAACATACTTAAATACATAGAAAACATCTAAGTCTCAGGAATAAATATTCGCGCTCATCACACAAATACCTGCTCTTACCGGGATTTGAACCCAGGACCACTGGCTTCGGAGGCAGAGTCACTGCTAACGTTAAAGCTAGCACTAGCGACCCGCTCTCGCTTCGCTCCGGGATAAAGTATAATAATACATATAAACCTTCGTCTTGAACTATTATATCTATTAAAAAAACCGCATCAAAATCCGTTGCGTAGTTAGATCTAAACATACATAGGGACAGACAGACGGCGGGAAGCGACAATAAATTTACAGGCTATTTGAAGAGTGGGGTAGGCAGAGCTACAGAAATACCAACAACTCTAAAAAGACTTGTTGTTATTTTGTAACCATGTTTTGCACAAGCAGGCTAATATGTTTACTAGTGTATTAGTGACAGGTTCCAACCCCATAGCCTAATAGTGCTACAAGCCCTTATTCCCTTAGGCGCCTCTGATGACATCAAAGGGAAGACACGAAGTGGCCCAATTCTAACCCGGCATCCACACACAAACAAGTTATTTTATTAAGACATCTTATTGCTTTCTCATTTAGGAACGTCTGACCCAGAATGTATACTAAGACTTAAGGATTCGAAAAGTGAATGATATCCATAGTACAAAGCTTTTCAGAACAAGATGAATTATTTTTGTACTGTGCTACTTTCTACAGAGGAAAATAAATCTATAGTTCAAATTCTCTGTTATTGACTTTCCAGTCGACTAATATTTTTTTGTAATAGTAAGTTTCGATTTAATATTTCAGAATACAAATAAACCAAAGTATTACTATACTAAAAAGATCAAAGAAAAGAATAAGGTCGAGTCACTCACTACATAAGTACATATAAATCAAATATAAAAGTAACAAAAAGTTAGGTGTTTTATGTATTACAAGCAGTACCAGCAATTACCCATTTTGTTAAAAGCCGTAGCGTAATACTTTTTGACTGTTTTTTTGCATGAGTTCTAGTTGTTACTATTTATGATCCTTGTTTGTACGTCGTAAGATAATTTGTTTAAAATACAGTGTGTAAATGGTATACGGGCGTTTATTAAAACTGGACATAGATTAAGACTGTACTAATCATTACCAGAAATAATTATTTTGATTACGCTAACGTACACACCGTTATTAATTTTTGAACATACTATCGACCCGCAATGTACATCAAAGTCCATCTGTCAGGTAAGTGCGTAATGTTTACTTATGAAAACGTGTATTTCGCCTTGAGAAGGCTTTAATAATACTTAACTTTGAAATGTCATTAATTGGGTTTTTAATTCATTGCATTTTTCGTTATACATTGCGTGTTAAATTATTTTGATTGGTTATTTTTTTTAATTTAATTTTAACAAAAGCTGCCTAAATGTGCTCAGTAGGGGTTATACTAACCACAGTTATAAGGAACGCCCGTATACCATTTACACACTGTATAAAATATTGGTCTAATAATTGAACAAACTTTAGTGTTTATCATTCATGATGGTGATGATGATGTAATCTATTTATCCGTCATCGTCACTCGTAGAAGGAAATTCCAAGCCCGGATATATTTCTTCGTTAAGTTTCGGCAAAAAGGGTACTTCTACTTATTTGTTGATACCGCTCCCTGGGCGTCTATCATTTCAACAAAACATCTTTCATCAAATGTATTATTTCTTAGAATTTAATTTCATCGAACGCTATTTTCCGCTGAAACCATAGTGTTTTCAGGGTATCTTTAACATCTAACCTTACCTAAGTTAGATGTTTAAGATACCCTGAAAACATTATGGTTTCAGCAGGAAATCGCTTTCGATGAAATTAAATTCGATGAAATGAAAATCGATGAAGTGATGAGTTACCCCGCTCCCCACTTACCCCCCCAATATTTATGATTGTAAGATGTAAATCTAAGGCGACGGGGTACGCAAACTTTCCATACTAACTTGTTGCACGTTGATTTTTTATAAAGCATGGCAGGAAATCAATTATTCCTTCACATATCTATTTATATTCTCTGTGATTAGTGCGTCGACCTTAATTTTGGAATTTGTACGACCGAAATAGCTCAAAATTTGTATATTAAAATGACGTTGCCCTCCCGTCGCCTTAACGAGAGTCAGATGTAAATTTACTGCAAAATTAATTAGATCTTGGTAAAGCTAAACACGTTAATCCCGAGCGTAAACTATATCACCCTCTATACTTGTAGAGGGAAATATAAGGGTTTACATAAGGCGTGTAGCGTTCTTCCATTTTTCTATCTGGCAAAATAATAACGATACTTGGATCGTTTTGCAACGCTACGAAGGTGTATTATTTCATTTCCCCTATGAGTCATTCTGTTGATAGATACTTGTTCGGAGCGAGTAGTACGCTAGTCACGACCATGGTTTGTTCCACACGCTTCACAAAATACTAAGGCGAGGCGTCAAGAAATATCCCAGAGAATGGTATCGGTTTATATTGTACTGAATTTTTATTACAGATACTGATAATACTTTGCTGTAGACAAAGCTTTTGGTATTAAAAGATCCAGACGATTGGCATTAATTAACCTACTTGTTGTGGTATATTCACAAAACAACAACATAACTAACATTATGTTTAATGTTTAACTTAAGTTCCTCACACTATTATAATCCAAATATGGTCGAAATAAATTATATTTGATTTGATTAAACAAATCGATTATTTGCGGGCGGTAGGACCTTGTCCAGGTACTGTCCGGATCGCTACACCATCTTATCCATTAACCTACCGCCAAACAGCAGTGTTCGCATTGTTGTCTTCTGGTTTGGGGATAAGACAGCCGCTGAAATGACTAGCATAGAGGGGAGAATCAACTTTTAAAGTCCTCCTTTTCTACACGCTAATAAAAACTTACTAGAATATGTGAGATTGATAATGGTTTACACATGTTAAAATTAGATAATCAGATTTTCGGATTTCACTATTCATAATCATAAACCAATTCTATAATTTTGTAAAAACATGGTAACGCAGTGGAAAATGCACGTTTTTCATACAAAACCCGGGGACAACGTCGTCCCCTGCGTTACCTGATATATTTGTGTAAATCATAGAAGATTTTTTTAAATTGTCAGCTAGAAAGTAAGTTTAATTGTCTGATTTATTCAATATATTGACCACATCAAAAAAAAAATTGCATTCTACCAAATTAAGGTGACATAGTGAGACATGTCAAAAATTGGGGAGTACCTTAAAAGTTGATTCACCCAGAGGCATTCCATCTTAGTCCTCAGGCTTGGCAACGCATTTGCAGTCTTAGGATTGCACAGGTCACAGTTTCCACTTACCATCAGGTGGCCTGTGTGCTCGTTTGCCGTCTCAATGCCATAAAAAACCCCAATCATCATCTTCATCGGTTTAGCGACTAATTTGCTAAGTTCACCCTAAATGTATTTTTTTTCTTATGCCATATCTTATGTAAGGAAAACCAGATGGTAATTGGGATCTGTGATCTGTGATCTGCATTCTCACGACTGCAAATCTAAGACTGCAAATGTGTTACCAACCCTGAGGACGAAAATGGAATACTTCTATGCTAGTTATTTCACCGGTTGTCTTTTCTCCGCACTGGAATACAACAATGCGTACACTGCTGCTTGGCGGTAGGTTAAAAGATAAAATGGTGGTAGTGACGGACGGACCCTGCACAAGGTACTACCACCACTAATGTATTATAATGTTATAATTGATTTGATTTGTAAGTACTAATCTTTTTTAAACTACGATATGTGCAAACATTTGTTATATACCATTTTGATCCTTATTTAATTAGCTAACGAATTAAATAATAGCAAGACTATTGGTCGACTACTTTTTTGTTGGTTGTCAATTATGGTGAGTCACATTTGTAGGTAATCGTATGAGATGTAAGTACAAAGATGATATATTATTGGCCGGTACTGTATATACCTACTCATATTTGTTTACTTCCACTTTTTTAAAGAGATTACATTCACACATTAAAAAATACATCAAGTTATTTCCTGAATCTGATTTCAGAAAATATTTAAGTAAAAACGCTTTATTCCAAGCCTCGCTGCCTTCTACCAAATTCAGAAGTTTTAAAAATTTAATCCAAAGTCACGCTAACTTTCAACTACAAGTCATTTTCATATCAACGAATTTAACGAAGTTTTCAAAGAAGAAATAAATTTAACGCTCTGTGTCCTCTTAGAAGTTATAAATACATTTTCTTGTTATCAGACGATTATAGTACCTTCTCATGTAGATGTAACTTTTCCAGGGAACAGTAATCTGAAACTTCAAAGGTTTACTAAACTCTGTGTGTAAAATATTTTCAATAGTATGGTAATGATGTGCGATATTCAATCATAAAATGTTACAATGCTTTGATCGTTTTCAATAATACGATGAATAATAACCACGTATACAGAAAACCTTTTAAGGATCGCAGCCTATCTTGAAAATAAGAAATATTTTTTCGGTAGAAAATATAAATATGCTGACGGAAAGTAAATTAACTTGCGTGAGAGCAGCTTCTGTCGCGAAGAAAAATATTAGAGAAAAAAATACTTAAACTCCTGTGCGTACATTAAAAAACACTAATCAATGGATTAATTTTTTTAATGTAATATAAAGTGCGGTTCATACATCACTTTAATATTTTGGTAAAAAAACTTTTGTAGATTTGTCAACTGTCATCACGAAAATTCGTTAAACTGTGACACAGTCAAAAAATCTTAAATAATAATTAGTCCAAATTTATACCTACATACATAAAATCACGCCTTCATTCCCAGAGCGGGGTAGGCAGAGCTACAGAAATACCAACTGTAAAAAGACTTGTTTCTAATTCTGTAACCACGTTTTGCACAAGTAGGCTAAGATGTTTACCAGTGTATGAGTGATAAGTTGCAAGCCCATCGCCTAACAGTACTACAAGCCCTTATTTCCTGAGTCTCTTCTAACGACATCCACGGGAAGATATGGAGTGGCACTATTCTAACCCGGCAACCACACGTGGTAACCCGGGCCAATTTTATACATTATTTTTTTTCATCAAAACAAGCTTTTAATTGCATTCTATATAATCGCATTTAATAAAATTTTGATTTGATTTTGATTTCGTACGAAAGCTTAATAGTTATTCCATAAAATCTATAGTATAATAATATACTAGTAAAATTTGAATACAAGAAACGTATTTATTAAGTAATTGACTTAATTATAAAGGTACACACGTACGTCTACGGCTACTTTGGGCTCTAAAATGTCAGAAACGTCTTTATTAAGCGCAATGTTATGCATACATACAAAACATTACGCCTTCATTCGGAGTGCGGTATGCAGAGCTACTAACAGATATACCAATCAATTTAAAAATACTTGTCGATAATTCTGTAACCACATTTTGCACAATCAGGCTAAGATTTTCATGCAGACCAGTGTATCAGGGTCAGGTTGCAAGCCCATCGCCTAACAGCACAACCAAGCCTTTACTCCCTTAGTCGCCTCTTACGACTTCCACGGGAAGACCTGGAGTGACACTATTCTAACCCGAGGCAATATTGTATAATATATTGCTGTTTGTGGGGCCCGGTTTGTGCACGCTCGCAGGACTTTCTCTATTCAGTAAAAACCACTTTGTGTTGATCTCTGCTCTCGGTCAATTGCCGATTATTTTTTCAATGAAATTATTTTTGTTTTGAAATTTCCAAGCCTGTTGATTATTCAGCAGAAATTTACTGTCGTTTTAATAGGCGGTTTTTTCAATCTCCACATTACAGTTTTCTTCAGATAAATGTTAAGTTAAGTTACATTCTAACCATCAAAACGATGACTATTCTTCTTGGTTTGGCCCATTTCAATTTAATTTGTTTGACTTGACCTTCTCTTGTTAAAAATAAAAAATAAATTAGCTCATGTTAGGAATAAGAAATGATTAAAATTAACTCCAGAGAAATGTCCATAAACTCACAAATACATGTATAAAAATAGCCTTTGCCCATCCGGAAAAATGAACCTTTCAAATGGTAAAACATTAATTGAACAAGTTCCGTATTTCTCGAGATTATTCGCGCTCCCTTAATAATATTACTTTAGACAAAGATATCGCTGTTTTTCAAAGCAGCATAAATGTTTCCATTCAGAATAAAAAAAACAGTACCTAAGACACAAAAAAATAAAGGAAGTATCAGACTTGTTTTGTAAGCTAAGTCCCCAGAATTCACTATGCGCGCTTAAATTTATGAGCCGTCCTGTAGGTATACAAATTGCCAGCTTTTGTTCAGCATCCTTGAAAATAGAATGGGGTGAAAGAATCGATTGGGCTGAATTTTCGTGCCTAGATTTTTCATATTCTTTATTCTCATAGTTAAATGAAAATATGAGCAAACATTCCATCATCCTACACATCAATCTTCAATATTTGAAATCTTATAAGAAATTCCAATCGGTAAGACAAGACTTGAATTAATATCTTTAAGAATCTATAAATAATATCTTCTGTATCCTTTTATTATTTAGATTTTTTATTAAAATGTGAACAAAATGCTTTGGAAGCTAAATTTGGATTTGGGACATTTATACAAAATTTTGTTAAGCCTTTACGCTAAATATTTATTAGGCAATGTTGATTGACCGTCAAACGAGTGCACCTATCATTGGTTTAAAGGTCGCATAGTCGAATTTGGAATCCTTATCGTCATGCCTGTCTGTATATCTATCGCTATTTCACAAACACTTTTTTTAGACTATAATTAGTCACTTACCTAACTTTTTGAACACATTTTTTATAATCAAATAAGTAAAAATTTTTTTAAAGATTGTAGGTCATGGCATGTCATGTTAAGAAAGGACAATTTCGTTATATCAAAACTGATACAATCATACGAATAGGTAGGGGTGACCGAGGGGTCTTGAAACAGAGGGAAACAACGTCAATTTTGCGGGATCTATAACCGTTTCGTTTTTAGGGTTTCGTAGTCAAACTAAGAACCCTTATAGTTTCACCATGTCCATCCATCCGTCCGTCCATCCATCCATCTGTCCTTCCGTCCGCAGCCTAGCGCAAAGACTCTTAGTACTAGAAAGCTGTAATTTGGCATGAATGTGCATATTAGTCACGCCAACAACGTGGTACAATAAAATGTTAAAAAAATATATTTTAGGTTACCTCCCCTACACGTAACGTGGGAATGTATTTTTGTTTCTCGTCTACCCCATATGTGGTGTGTCGTTGGACAGTTCTTCGATTAAGTAATCCTTTATGAAATATTAAGTTTTAAAGCGCTAATTTTTGTATACTCAATGGTCCAACAGCCAAAACTACAAATATTAAAAACCTGAAAAAAACTTAAATGAAAGAGCATATTATAACGAATTTCAAAGGAAAACTATCACGACTAAGTAGACACCAATTGACTTTATATTATAGAAAGATATTATTACTTGTTGATTTTTATGTTTGTATTGCTTAACTGCTTCGAAACCCTACACTAAGCACGGTCCGATATGCTCTTGCCCCGGTTCTTTGGATACAAGAAAAAAGTAATTAAAAGTATCTTTATTGAACATGTTTCAAATAATTCAACGAACAAGAAGAAAGCTAAACACATGTGACTTTTGAATCTCAATAAATACAGCAAATAATGCCTTACCAGATGAAACGCCCAATTGATTTGCCAATAAAAGTTGTGAACCAAAAATTACAGGTAAAAAAGTCAGAAGGTAGACATTACAGCCACTGAGTGTGTACTAACTACCTATTTTAAAAGTAACTGGTAGAAACCTTAAATGAAGGCTATACAACGATAAAGAAAAAAGGTAAACACATGTGACAGTATTAGTTTTATATCGGCTCCTTTCTAAATAGAAACAAATACAGCAAAGAAGGCCTTGTCAGATGAAACGCCTAATTCCTTCGCTAATAAATGGTTGCGACCCAAACATCCGCAAACCGAATTAAAAATCAGCCAAGTGCATGTCGGACCACGCACAGTGAAGGGTTCCGAAGCTAGGATGAACGTTCATGGTAGAAATTCATTTTTTTATTATTAAAGTCTCAAAAACTACACAGCGTATCGTGTTCAAAACAATTTTGGTTGGAAGTATTTCGTATGTTCTACTACTGTAATTTTTATTAGAATGTTCTATTTAACAGTTCAAAAGCTACCCACCCGGACAGAATTTTTACGGCTTTAGAAGCGTATATCTCGCTAACTATTCACTTACGTAAAAAAGTCACTTAAAAACCTCCGTATCATTTTGGAAGCCCTATCTAAAAATACACCACACGCTGATGTAACTCAAAAAAAAAAAATCGTCTCCTAGTTACATGTATGGAGTGCCACCCCTAAGAATATATTTTTCTTCAATTTTACTACATCATTGTATAGCGGTTCATAGAATACATCTATCCTCCAAATTTCATTTATATAGTGCCAATAGGCTCTGAGTAAAATGGATGTGACATACAGACGGACAGATGGACGGACGGACGGACAGATGGACAGACGGACAGACGGACAGACGGACATGACGAAATTATAAGGGTTCCGTTTTCGCCATTCGGCTCCGGAACCCTAAAAAAAATTACAGGTAAAAAAGTCAGAAGGCAGACATTACAGCTACTGAGTGTTGGCATTGCGATGATCTAACAGCCATCATTTCAGTTCGTGAGCACTCAACTAAAAGCCTTGTCATTCCACACTACTTATTGTAATTACCTAAAGTTTTGAATGTAATATTTATATTTATTTAAATGTAACCTCTCCATGGCTGACGTTAGGTGAGCTTAAATCCAGCCAAGCTGTCATTAAATAAAATAAACATTTTGAATTTGAGTTTGTTTTTTTTTATTATTAAAGTCACTGGAGATAATCTTAAATGAAGGCATATACAATGGAAAAGAAAGAAGGTAAATGTGACGCTATTAGTTTTATATCGGCTCCCTTCTAACTAGAAAAAAATACAGCAAATAATGCCTTACCAGATGAAACGCCTAATTCATTTGCTAATAAAAGGTTGCAACCAAAACAACCGTGGGCTAAATAAAAAAAATACTACATCTGGTTCAGTCAGGTAAAAAGGCAGAAGGCAGACATTACAGCCTCTGAGTGTTGGCAATGCGATCATCTAACGGGCGTCATTTCAGTTAATGAGCACTCAGCTGAGAGCCTTGACACACAATTGGAGTTTTCTTGCGATAGCAGTATGAATACACGATCGCACAGGCTTTCGCTTTTACAAAGCATTAACGTTTTGGATGATGTGTTTCAATGGAAGAAAATATAGGGTAAAATATTCGCGTTGATAATTAACTTTGCCTCTAACAGGCATAGGCTAGCCATATTCGTAAACGCGCAATAGCTTAAGCGTGCTTAAATATGATTAGCCTTAACTGTCATTGTGACATTTGAATTTGACAGAAAGTACAGTCAGCATCAAATATATTGTAAGAGCAGAGAACAAATAATTCGTAACACCATTTTTGTATGGTGTGACGAACTATTTGGCCACTTTGGCTGATATAGTAATATGTGAGGCTGACTGTCTACGTTTATGAATTTGAATGTAACAGTTTACCAGCAGTTCCTTGTATGTCTGACCACCAGCAAAATCTAACAAGAAATGTATGGATCGAGTATTGGTAGGGCCTTGTGCAAGGTCCGTCCGGATCGTTTCCACCATCTTATTCTAACCTACCACCAAGCAAGTGTTCACATTGTCCTGTTCCGGTATGGAACTAAACAACCAGTGAAATTTCTAGCGTGGATGCATTCCATCTTAGTTCTTAGCGTTGGCGACGCATGTCGTCCCTTTACTATCTCAACCTCGTATCGTATCTAATTGGTAAGCAGAAAAGCACTCATGTTCTAAGAAGAATGAAGACTGCTTTTCTATCAAACTTTTCGATCAGATAGGAGGTTGAGGAAGTAAGGGACATTTTATGGTATTATAGAAGATAAGATTGCAAATGTGTATGGGTCACAGATTCTACTTACCATCAGGTGATCTGTGTGCTCGTTCGCCTTCACAATTCATTTAAAAATAAAACTTTTCAGAAACTGAGAGAATGTGTAATAGGATAAACTGAAAGACCAAATATGGGCCGTCGCTGTTAAACTGTTTTGCCCTTAATGATAGATTACTTTACCCCTATAATAACAAATATTAAAAACAAAATAAAATTAATATTGCAGGGGGCTCCCATACAACAAACGCGATTTAATAACGGCAACAGGTAGACGCTTGATATATTCATAGAATATTTAATTATATAATAATATAAAGCTCCCATCCCACAAACGTGGTTTTTTTGCCGTTTTTTGTTCGATCTTAATACAGGCACCGTGGTTGTTTAGATATCGGCACGAATGCCGGTTTCTGCTTTGGACACAGCTCTAATGCAAATCGTTCCTTTTCAGTTACATTAATAATAACAGCAAAAAATTAAATGTGCTTTTTTAATAATAATAATAATAATAATAACAATATCACGGGACAATGTCACACAAATTGACCTAGTCCCAAACTAAGCTCTAGACTTGTGCTATGGGTACTAGACAACGATAAACTTACTTATATAGATAAATATATACTTAAATACATAGAAAACATCCAAGACTCAGGAACAAATACTCGTGCTCATCACACAAATATCTGCCCTTACCGGGATTTGAACCCAGGACCCCTAGCTTCGAAGGCAGGGACACTACCAACTAGGCTAGCGTGTCGTCAAAAAATAGGGAAAAAATTGTTCAAATTCTTGGCTTTTTAGTTTTTGAATCCATTTTTCTTTTTCCAAAATCGAGCCTTTGGCTCCACCATATTACTTTAGCTCCTATAGTTTCTAAAGTCTCCATACTAATCTTATTCTGTTTCGATTGTTTATAATGCTCACCCTGCACATCGAACTGACTTACCTAGTTCCGATTCATCTCAATATTATTTCCTGGTTGACGATTTGGCACATATACATTATTCAGGCAGTTTTGATGGAACCTGAGATAGGTACGCCGGTTTTTGTGCTTCGGATCTGCATGCCAATTTATAAATGGAGTATTGGTTTGTTAAAAGATAGGCTGTAGTTTGTTTTGTTTACAAACAAAAATGTAATAGTTTGATATTTTTTTATCTATCTCATATTATATGGGTTTAATATCGACTCGAAGACAACTTGTAAAAGAAAATGCTTTATTAATATTTGATCAGTAATTTATCAGGTTCTTCACAAGCTCCATTCTCTTAATCGAAACCATTTGGAGCGAATCGGGAAAATAATTTCATCCTTCGTCCATGTAAGGCCCCTGAAGGGAAATTTTCAATCAAAACATTTGAATGAGCCTTTATATCCCGACTCAATGACACGTAAAGGCTATGAAAATGTTAATTTATGAAAAGTGAAGTCATGCGGGTATTCTGTATTAGAGTTGTTCCAACCAAATTTATCTTTTCAAAATACATTAAGTAAACCAATATTTTCCTAGTTAGGATCGTGCTCTTTTAGCAGAAAAGTAAAACTCGAACTTGAGAAAGGTGACGTAGAAGTATTTAAATTAAAAAACATCTGCTCAGCAAGCAAATTCCTACAGCAAAATAGTTTAGATAATTATTTTTATAACATTAGGTTGGTTTTCTCTCACGAAATTGGTGTTGAAAATGTTCTCAAGCAGAACATTTAAAAATTTAAGCCTATAGGAACTGGGAAATTGGAAAAGCTAAGCCAAACATCCTGTAGTGCGGAAAATTGCTCCGAGGAAATGAAAACAGGCGGGCACATATTGGTGAAAACAATAATCTTTATGAAGTCCAAACGATTTAGTACTTGCTAAAATGTCGAAAATTCTTAATAATAGTCTTAACATAAGAGGGGGTTCTATTGTGTTTTTATATTTTATTTTCATACTTCAAAAACTGTTGGTGAGGTTACGGATTAACTTTTCTACTAACGAAAGTCGAAACATAAGTGTGTTTTTTAATTGAAGATAAAACTCTAAATCACTGTTTGGAGTTTTTGTATATTCCTATATTCTAATACAACGCAAAAACTACTTGAACGATTTTTGACTTTGGTAGGATTTAGATATCGAAATGGCTTGCAAATTTATGTCACAAGTATGTGAACACAATCAACTAAATGATATAAACTTATAGATCATAGGCAAAGCAAATAAATTTGTAAAACACTTAATAATTATCCCGTATCTTCATGAAAATGAAATCAAAAGTGCATTAATAACTTTATTTTAAACAGTATTCGCGTGTGATTTTACTCTAACAGCTACCGAAACCGATAAAAGAACAAGCACATCAACCTGTATATATTTGCATAGTTTAAGGCTAACGCGGCATCTAAATAGTTCGACGGATTTTCCTGTGCCCAGGTTTATTGGTCTGATCGTAAATAAAGTCCGGTCCGTCCTGCGGCCTGCGAACAAAATAATCGTTGAGACCCCACCCACGTAAGCACAGAGTAGAGAAATTAAAGGTGCCGGACCAATTTTGTTGAGGCATCGATTTACTTTTGTTTTAAACCGATTTTAACCACCAATGTGTTATAAATTGAACGTGTGTTGCGTTGTTTATCTGTGTCTCTGTCTGTGGCATTGTAGCTCCCTTACGGATGGACTGATTCAAGCAATAAGATAATTTGTAATTAAGGTATGGACATCCTGTAAATAATTCATGAATTTATTAATTTAATGTACAGACTAAATTTATAATTGTATTGCCTTTAATTTTTTGCATGCCATCTACTGGCGAAATGTGTAGAACTCTGCAACTACTTACCAACTGATGTACCACATTTTTTGCATAAATAAATCTTTTACTTTTACTTTACTTTACTTTAATGACATTTATTTAGCCTCCTAAAACCCACTATACTCGTACAAGGAAATCATTAGATATGTTAATATCTTATTTGCGAAACATAATATTCACAAAAAATATATTTGCAAAAAATTATATTCGCAAATCATCAATATTAGTAAGACATCAATTAGACAGTGGCGACGGAGCTTCGTTTGGCCCTCCCGGCCTGCTATAAAACTAACATAACCTAAACCTACCTACGATTTTATAACCTAACTCCACTATTTGAAAATATCAAGATTTGCAAATATCATGTTTTGCGAATATTGTTTTGCAAATATCGTGTTTTGCTAATATCATGTTTTGCGAAAGTGATCTTCGACGTACAGAGCAAAATTTGCCAATAAAATATTAACCTATTATTACAAATGCAATAAAATAAATTTTCTAGTTTGATTGTTCCTCATAAAAACAACGGAAAAATTACTTTATTTCCTTTGTTGAGATTAGAAGGTTAGGATAGTTTGTAGCTTATTATGAAAACCAGTTGAGCCATTTTAGCGATGTCAGCTTCGTTATGTATGTATGTAAACACTTTATTCTACAAAACACAGAAAGATAAATACAAAACTCTCAGAAGAAGAATGTATAAAGGCGAACTTATCCCTTTATGGGAGCTGTTCCAGCTAACCTTTGGGTGATTAAGTAAAATAAGAATCGTTGTAATAGTTATTCAGTGACATGGTGATTCATAGATCATTGTTAGTAAGAATTCTTATTATATTTAATGAACCCTTAGTAATATTAATTTATAAATGGCAATTATATGAATCCTATAAACTAGACAGTGGTTTGTAAGCTTCAAAAACTGCTGTTCAGACAAACAGACAGTCTCACCATAAGCGCTCCTTTTTTACAATTTTGGTACGGAACCTTAAAAACTTTTGCAATTCATTCAGAGCTGTAAAAGTTTTAAAACGCCTGATAATCTGCTTTTTGGTTGAACGTTCACTTTTACAATATTTTTTCGTCAGGCAAGTTAACGAAAAATTAAAATGAGCCAGTGCAAGTCACAATGTGATTGTAAATGATATCCCTATATAATTTACTATCGCAGTGTACAATTTTCTTTATGTTTAAAAAGTAACTCCTTGTTTATAAATACGCCGACCAAATAGCTTTTGACAGCGTTAATCGGAACCAAACCAAAAACATTGGAATTGCTTTTGGCCCCGCAATCCGGATAATTTTAACTTTTTGCTTGTTTTTCGTGTTTAACGTCGAATTGATGTAATTCGCTTCGATGCTCGTTTTAAGCGTTGGTAAAGCCGTGATCAGATCGTTATATTACCCTGATCAATACATCATACTAACATTTAATTTTAATGTTTGTAATCAGTTGCAACCTCAAGTATTGGAATGAGCTGCCACAATCAAACTGTTAATGGATACTGAAACTGAAGGTCCATCAAAAAATTAGTCAATAATTTGCGATAGTATATACACAAACAAACAAAGTCCAAAATATTATAGATGATAGATACTTATCTTTCAGGACCTGTGGTGATCAGATAAAATGCTTCTTCGCTTTATGAACATTTTAGCCAAAAGACGCCCACTGTTCGACGTAGGCCTCCCACAAGGACCCCTGCGCCGCTTGTATCCATGGGTTTTCCGCAACCTTAGCCACGTCGTCGGTCCCCCCTGTTGGAGGCCTACCCACGCTACGTCTTCCAGTACGCGGATGAGCTCCGCTCAAGAAGTCTTCAACTCCATCGGCCATCTGCTCTGCAAGCAATGTGCCCCGCCCATTGCGATATGACTAGCAACTCATAGGGCTATGTTGGTGACTTTGGTTATCGTGCGGATGTTCTAATTTCCGATTCGATCACGCAAAGAAATTCTGAGCATACCCTTCTTCGTTGCCATTTGAGTGACCTTGAGATTTTTAATAAAGCCCATAGCGCCCACGTCTCAGTACTATAAGTCATCAGTGGCAACACACACTGGTGGAAGACTTTCAACTTGAAACACCAATATATTGCACGAGAAGATGGCTTAGCTTCCCGAAAGTTGCTCAACAGAGTCGTATTCGACGACTGACCTATTTCTCGAAGTTTAATCTTCCTAACTGGACAGTTTGTCCAGATAAACATAATCGTCAACAAATTCAAGCGCTGAGCCTCCAATTATTACGGATACTTTTCGATCGCATTACAATAGTTCTGTTGTGGTCGGAAGACTGAAAAGGTGGCCATCAACGTCAAAACTAGATTTCATTATGATTATTTTACCGAATAAGTATATTTTAACATCAAAAACCTGTACAGGCAGTTTATATTATTTTGTCATACTTTTGTAGTATTGAAGGGATCCTGAGAAAACAGACGGAAACAATGTCCAAGTCATCAATCGGCAGTACCTAAGGTAAGATATGCACGACAGGCAATTAACAGCACCCATTGTGATCGCGCCTGTTGCTGACATGCAGAAACACCAACCAATTTCAGGAGACCTAATTTCGCATGTCTCTGATCAGAAAATTACATGGATTTGGCTTTCTTCTCTGGTCTTTATACAGTTGGATATATGTTCAGCCAATTCACTTATATAATTTTCTTATCTAATAAAACCGGTCAAGTGTGAGCTAAACTTACCGTAGGTATTATTATATTCCGATTTAAATTCGATTTCTAAATCGAATCAGCGAGCCCAACTCATCTTTTTTTTTGTATTTGTTGATTTTCTTCAGAGTCTTAACAAATTTCATGCTTGTATGTTTTGCCGTTTTTGCGATACAACAAAAAATAAAATACGATGACAATTTTTTTTTTTTATTTGTTAGTATATCCGCCGTAATAATACAAATTCCGAAAAAAAAAACTCGCTATCTATAACGGTTCAAAAGATACAGCTCTTTAAAGTTAAGACTAACGGACGGACAGACAAACGGACTCCCGTGGACTTTATAGGATTCCGTGGCTCCTTTCGGCCACGGAACCCTATAAAGTTAACTTTTCTGGTTAAAACTACTATTTTATTCTGTACAAGTCGTACTGTAACTAAAGCAACTGCGAAGCTTTTGTCAATTGAACTTGAAAAAGATGTAAACAAGTTAGTACTGTTTGACACATAACCTCAAATATCCACCAAGCATGTATTTATTAAAAATAACGTAGAATTAATAGTTATTTTCATCTCAAACTTAATATATAATAATGTGGTAATGGTAGATAAATCATTGTAAAGATCTCACTTGATCTTTCGAAGTACGTGATTATCGAGTAATCATGGTGAATTGGTTCGTTTGGTTTAGTGTACGTTTTAATTATTATATAATTACCCTTAGTTTTAAACTATTTACCAGTGCTATGCTTGTATTAAATAAAAACACATCGTACATTAAAAATATAATGTAACCTATTCATTAACCGAAAGAACTTATACTAAAATAATCACATTTTATATATGGTGTTTCTACCTTTTATGTCACTCAACGATTTGTAACGTTTAGTCGTGCTATTAAATTTCTCCATAAAGGGGAATGCTGATGCCAAAGCCTCTTGCCACCTCAAATTTAAATAAAACTCTATTGCCCGTGCGACCGTCACGTTGGTATAGGCGCATAAACGTTATTTTTTATTACATTCTGTTATACGTACGACATTGCAAAGGTTTATTTCACTCAGTAAGCCTTTGCTCTTTACACAGTTATTACGTTTTTTACGTGGTATTATTTAACATTTCCATAACTTTTTACCTTAACCCCAAATTAATTAATTTAACGTAAAGGGTTCTAGGCTTAGGACTGGAGAATCCGACCTATTTTCTACGAGGTTCACATAATAATTGAATTATCCCAAAACTATTTCGGCCGCGACACTGTCTGCGGAATTAGAACTTTGCGGGTATCGTGTTATGCCGCTGAATTATTTCGTATGCCCGAAGCTGTTAATTCCTTATGTATAGGGATAGACAAGTTAATGGATAGAATTATTAGAAATGATGTGCGAGGTACTTATCCCACCAAAAACATAAATGTAAAAAAGGAGAGCCAAGTTCAATACAAAAAATATTCTCTGCTGTGGGCTTCGCCGCAAAAAGAATGGAGATCTGAGATTGAGTGCCAAGTTCTATGCAAAATCCAAATATGTAGTCTAAGGGCTGACTTGGCTGGTTTTCCCATACGAATTATATAGCCTTCGCATGTTCTAAACCTGTTACCTTTCGGTTCTTATTTTATTATTCCGAAAATTAGGCTTGCTGGTAGAAACTACCTATCGAACATAAGGCTCTTCCATGACTGTGTAAAAGTAGGTACTTAATAATAATTCGTATGGGAAAACCAGCCAAGTCAGCCCTTAGACTACATATTTGGATTTTGCATAGAACTTGGCACTCAATCTCAGATCTCCATTCTTTTTGCGGCGAAGCCCACAGCAGAGAATATTTTTTGTATTGAACTTGGCTCTCCTTTTTTACATTTATGTTTTTGGTGGGATATCATTACTTTTTGTAGGTAAGTACATATCCTCGTAACGCCGTGGGTCCTTAAAGGTCCTTAGGTTCGCAGCATAAATCGCAACCTTATAGGTCAGATATCGAGAGACAACCGGACAGCAAGACGGCGCTCGCGCTTATGAGCGCGGCTGCTGCTCGCTCGGCCACGTTCGCGTCAACGGTTCGATTCGGTTGTCACAGCGCAAGCGCCACTCCGGCGTCACTCGGCGCGCGCGCGTCGTGTATATACCGAAAATCTAAATGCCTATTATTTTATCATTATTTATGAGTAGGTAATGATTTTACACTATTGATGTGCGCTAAATATAAAAATAATAATTAATCCCAGTTAATAACGTAGGTACCCTAAGTAATATTAGGTATTTATGTTAAGCGTTCATAATAGAATCGAATTATTTAAAAATTGCCAGTTTTTTATTTATTCCTTTGTATTCATCTAATTACCTATCTGCATACCAAATTTTAACTCTCTAGGTCATCTGGAACTGGGTTAGAGTTTTGGTCTATAGGTCAGTCAGTGATAAAAATGAGGAATTTTGGACATTAATATCTAAATAACCGTTTGAGATAAGCTTATGAAATTTAGAACACATATGTATCTCGCAAGTCCTAATATATGAGCCAAATTTGATACGTTTATGTAAAATAGTTTTTGATTTATGAGGGGGTCAAAAGTGGCTCCAAATGGTTCGTGTAATATTACACACGGTGCGGCTCGCCAGTTCTGTTTCTTGAACTTGGCTTGACACGCTCCCGCGTGTCTAGATTTGTAGTTTGTTTGGGCCTGGTGTCCTTAATTTTGTTTTTAACCAGCAATAACGGAAAAAATAAATAATTGTCATTGAAGCTAACATAATTTTATTTCTTGTAGTAAGTTAGACCAGGGGGGTTATCATGAGCTAGCTTTGCAGTTCTGTTTACGCTCAGAGAAAAGGACAGAGCTATATAACCGCCATAGCTCTGTCCTTTACGCTGACCGTAAACAGAACTGCAAAGCTAGCTCATGATAACCCCCCTGGTCAGGCATTAATTTTACACAGATTGACATGGTGTGCCACAGACTACTCAATAATGTCAACATTAAAAAATAGCTCCACTTTGATGATAACTTTCAATTGTGAAACGTGCTAGTATGCTATCATTTTTGGTATCACGATCTCAATTTAAATGATAGAAAAAAATAGCGGGACAAAATCATTGATTACTTTGTTGTAAACTTTAATATATTTTTTATAATTGTGTAACTAAAATTAGGAAAGAAAATTGATTCAAGAAACCACCATGTCATAAATGTATAAAGAGTCCCGATATTGACCTGTCAAGTTAACCATAGGTATTGTAGATCACGGACTCAGTTTTTATAAAGACTTTCGACAGCTTTTATGCGGTGATGGGCAACAAAAAGAATACTTACTAAACTCTATCGTAGGCGAGTATAGAAAAGTATCAAAATGTATGTACGGCAACGTAATGTCAATTCTATACATTTTCTATAACGATAACGTTCGCCAAATGCATCTGGTCAAGAGCCACGTTATCGACGAATCGCTGACCTGTATTTCAAAAAAAATACATAGTTAAGAGCTCTAACAAAAACAAAACTTAAATTGATTCCCCATATAGTTTGTATGACTAACTTTCGTTACACAGAGGACGCCATCGTGATTGTGTTTTCATTAAGCTTTTAACTATATAATATTTTTTGAAAACGACCTATATTATGGGTCCTATACCTATTGGCAGGCGGCTTGCCAATAATCATAGTGTAGTTTGTCGATTTTTAGGACGGTCAATTTCTATCTATCATCTAAAAACTGATTGTAAGTAAAAAAATATAGTAGTAAAGCCGGCCGTCGGAATATTGACGGTACGCTACATCAGACCACAAATTGCGAGAAATTTATTAGCACGTGGGACGCTTAAAAGTTTTTCTGGTTAGAACCAACCAAGTCGTGCATAAAAAAAAACACGTAATGTGAGAAATAGGTAGAGTTCTATGTCATATAAAGCTGCCTAATTATTAATGCATGCCTTGAAATATATTTTGTACGCTCTGGCCAGAGTACTTAAACTCCCTGGTTCATAGCTTCGAGTTAAAAAGTGATACACTAAACAGACTCTTTGTTTTAATAGAAACAGGGCAAGAAAATTATAAAATTGTACGGACCAAAAGAAAACACAACCTACCTAAATTTTCTCTCTTCATAACGCCACAGATTTATTTTAGTGTTTTGAATTTGGCTCGAAAGATATAAATAACCCCAGGGGATTTTACGTCGTAAACGTGTGAAGCAAATTCTGTATCCCTAGACGAAGATAAGTATGTAAATATCTTCAAGTTCGGCTTTATCGCTGTTAGACGGTAAAAGCGAAAGTGGCCGGGATAGGAAAGAATTTACACATACAAACACTATCTTTTATAGGTCTAGTGAGAAAAATTGTACTTTATTGCGATCAAAGGTAAATTTGAATTCATCATTCTTTAATTCAGTTAGGTCACCTTAGCGTCGCTTTTAAAAAGAACATTTACTGTCGTTTTGATAACTATTGTAGTAAGATTGAAGAACTGTCCTCGGACGGTTTGGAGATGAATTTATGCTAAGCTTATAAACACAAAGATTTATTTTGTATTTATGTCATAAGGTGATTCTTTCTCTAAAAGATTAGCTAGATGAAACCTGACTCCATTCACGTAGAAGTCGTTTATGGCGGGTAAAAAGTACCCTATGTCCTTCCTCGGGCTTAGGCTAGCTCCATACCAAATTTAATCGAAATCAGTTTTGCAGTTTACCCGTGAAAGCGTAACAACGTAACAGAGTTACTTTTGCAGGTAGAATAATATTTAGCATGGATTATCATGCTACGAGAAAAAGCATTACCCTCCTACAAGCAGTCAAGTAAACAAAGGAGCCATAATAGTTAAACTGAATAAATTCGAGAAACATCTAAATAGCTCCCGAATCGACCAATCGTCATAATTGATTTTGACAACGCCTTCTCAAATGTATGCTTCTTTCTCTTAAAACATCACATACTAGGCACTTTCTGAATAATCCAGTACGATTAATTATATTGTTCTATCCCTTTTTGTCTCCAGATAATTGCTCTGTGGTGATCAAGACAGCACATGTTTACTAATGCATTTAGATGGCTTTCAATCAAGGAAACTGTTGACTTAGCAATACAGATGACAACAGGGTGAATGACAATAAGGTCGCGGATTAATTAAGTGGTATATTCAACTCGGAAGGCATGTAAACAAGGGTTATTTTGTGACAAGGAAGTATTTTAGGAAACCACAAAAACATAACTTCGCAGAAAAAAATATTAAACGTGTTATGGAAAAATTAAAATATTACTTTAAATCATTTTTTTTTCTCTATATTCTTGTGGTTTTAATTTAATTAAATTAATTTTAAAATTTTCATTATAATTTTGAATCTGTCGACATTGTTTTGCGTTTGTGTTCATATACTAAAACCTAGGTATAAATGTATCACTAACACTCTTATGGACCCAGAGTCTGAAATAAATGAATTACAACATAATATAAATCAATTGATTCTCGCTCGTTTCATTACTTTTGTGTCTTAACAAATATGGCCTTTAACATTATTTTATTTAATAATGTTTCTCATACATTTTGTTACCTAACTATGATATAACTTTATTCTAGTAATCATAGGCACCATAACACACTGGAACCCTATACATTGCAGTGCAGTGCTCAAAACTCAACTTTGAAATTGTGGATATTTTGTACTGAAATTGAATTATATGCATAAACAAGGAAATAGTGCATCTCTTAGCAGACAAATACTTTCATTATCAGTTATTGTTACGCAGTTGCATTGTGTCAAATGTCTAGGATTTTATGTCACGTCAGTCGTAGTTAGCTTTGATTAACAAAATACAGTTATTTAATTAATTGTAGTTGATACAAGTTAAAAACCGCAATGTGTTTTCTTGAGCGAGGTATGTAGATCACATTTTACGTATTTCATCTTCTAAATAACACTATAGTGTTACTGATATTCCGACAAAGAGTAACTTGTATTTTAATTTTTAAAATTGATTTTATTTTTAGTAATAGACAACATCTTTTGATTATTTTGTGGACCACAATGACGCCAAATCTAAATATGATGAAGGGATTTAGTGAGGAATTGATGGAACTCGCGGATTTATTAAAACATTTTATATCATTCTCACGAAAACTACTCTTTAGTGCGTAATGTTTTAGCTTTAGGTTATTTCTAAACATTTCTACTATTTCAGATGATAAAAGCGATACAATTCCAATCTTACGGTAAGTTTTGTGCAACATAATATTATAAAGTAAATACAACATTAAAAATTATTTTGAAGGGCTTTATATATTATATTTATATTTTTAATTTTTTAAAACAGAAAATTATCGAAGAGGAACTTACTTTTAAGACTTAGTTAATTTAAAATGGACCAAATATAACAGCTATAAAAAAAACTTTCTTAAAAAGAGAGTAGACTTGGCCCAGCGGTGAATGTCGATTTTAACTGAAGATTTTAATTCATGGTGCTGCAATATTGTTGTACCTGATTCCAATACGTGAAGAGGCCCAGGAAGCAAGGAATAAGGATTTTAAAAACTATTGGGAGAGATTTAGTCGTGAAACTTCAAGAATCGACAACATGATGGATATTTTTAATAGACTCTTACTTAGGGTTTCTTCTGAAGCTAGCGACATGTTTATCGATATATATGTAACATAATCGAAGATATATTTTATTTTTTATTATTTTTATAATATAAAGAAGATAAATTATATCAACTACTCATCATTGCGAATGTAGAAAGTACTTTTCTTGCTTAATTTTACTTATTTTAGTTTTGACTACTATTTGGTTTGTATGGGTTCCAGTGTGCATCGATAGATTTTTTTATTTACGGAATTACAAAATAATGCACTCATTATTTTCTAATTCCGTAAGTAGGTACTTAATTAAAAGAAATCATTATTTTTACAGGATGTACCACACAGATAGCTCATTATGACAAAGCAATAGAATATTATATTATAGCTGGTGATAATTTGCTATCGTTTTGTTCACCGGCGACAGTGTTATGGTTTTGAACTATTTATTTTTAAGTACATAACTTTTGGAGGAAAATTGGGCCTCTCATTACAAATTTTAAGTTGTAATTACATTATTTGCGCTCTAACTATTACTATATGCCAAAAAAATCAATCTTTAAAGAGATGAATTTAAATGAAAATTTCATAACACGATAACTTTCAAATCCAAATTTGGATTCAAAATGGCTGTAGTATTTGTTGAATGAAAGTTTTCAGACCTGCTAGTTATAACATAATAATGTTTAATTGATAATTTATATACACACACAAAATATCACGCCTTTATTCCCAGAGTGGGGAGGCAGTAGGCAGCTACAGAATCACTAACAACTCAAAAAAAACTTGTTGATAATTTCGTAACCACATTTCGCACAATCTGGCTAACATGTTTACCAGGGTTTTAAGTGACAGGTTTCAAGCCCATCGCCTAACAGTACTAAAAGCCCTTATTCCTTTAGTCGCCTCTTACGACATCCACGGGAAGACATGGAGTGGCACTATTCTAACCCGGCAACCACACGGTGAAATTGATAAGTGATAATTTTAACATAGAACATCTGCAGCATAACTGATAAGTGTCGGGTAAAATAATAGAACATCCACTATGAAATCTTTGGACTGTGCGTGGCCAAAAAACAAATCTAATAATGTTTTAATTAATTTTAATAAGCCGCTGGGTATAAACACCTTTTTACAACTAATCAAAAAGCAAGCACTTTAATACGTTTTCCCTTTCCTCTAATTCTCTGTACTTGTACACTGCATAGATTCCAGAGGCATCTAAGCAACCAACCCGCACTGTTTGCCGACAAACAATATAGTTCCTAAACAATGGCCTGTGTACTTTACCTAAGCACATACGCCTCAAACAGAACTTGTAGTTATTCAATTAACGTCAACTCTTTGCCTTTTGTAGTATGGTAAGTAAGGCTTTATATTACAGATTTAATCTTACTATTATGCGGGCCTTAAACATCTAAATCTTAGTTTATGATAGTTAATTATTGATACTTTTTGTAGATTATTTTAAATCTTTGGTTGCCTGTGACTCAAGTTTGAATTACATAATTATTGTTATAAAGAAAATAATGAAACACTTTTAAATGTAACGTTTTTAAGAGCGCTTCTTCTCAACCGAAGACTACTTTTGAGAAGTGCTGGTAGACTCAGGCATGTAAAAGTTACTGGGGGCATACTTATAGAACAATAATTCTATCTTCATGAAAAACACCTTAGCCTACTTGGGCAAAATGTGATGACAGAATTATCAACAAGTCTTTTAGAGCTCTAGCGGGAGTTCTGTTCTAGTCAGTTTTGAAAAAAATATATTTTAAAACAGTAAAATGAAAAAGGCGTTTAGAATCTTTACATTGTCAAAGATCATCTAAATACAATAAATGCTTTCAATTCGGCTTATAATAATTTAAATTCGAAATAAACGTGTCACATTCAGAAACAAACGTGGCTCGTATTTACTCAAATATAATAAGGCTACATCCGCAACATTACGCATCTGGTGACCGGCCGAAAATTTGCCAGCGCAAACGACTACCAGTTGGGAATGCGGCATCCTTACAAACTCTTGGTTCAGTGTTATGTAAAATTGTTACATAACACTGACAGATTGTCTTTTTAAAAGCTTGGAAAAGCAAACGAGCGCTATTAAAAAAAAATAAGCTTTTCTTGCCTAGATGCAAACGCTTCTAACGTTTTTCTTTTCTATCGCTCAACTTGTGGCGACCTAGCGCCATCTGGTGACAACTTGTAACAAAACAACTTGACAGTGCCACCAGCAGCGTCAGACAACGCAACTAAATCTGACAGTGCGCTACATCGCACTAACGAAGTTTCTTCAGTCGGTTGACTTATATACCACTTCCAACTTCATCCAAATGGACTTCGGTCCCCAGGCATAACACCCGCCTGGAGAGAGATCTCTCTATTATCCTCTCTACTACAAACTGTATGGAATGACAGTTAACCAAGTGCTTTATCGTAACGCACGAGAATGTCATTCCATACATTTTGAGTGATAGAAAAGAAAAACGTTAGCAAGTAGCGTTGCATCTTGGCTAAGGCCCTAGGTTTGGCCTTGGTGGTAATTTTGATCTGAGAATCATATACATTTAGAAGGTTGTACACTGTTTTACAGAAACTCATTTAATAGAATGTATCACTTCGCAGAATTTTATTTTCATAGAGAACTAATTTCTGCTGAAACCTTACTATTTTCAGATATTTTTTTATGTTGTCACAGGTGTTTTATGTTGTCTCATTAAGATAATCCGAAAACATTAAGGTTTCAGCAGAAATTGGCTTTCCATGAAATGAAAATTCTGCGAAGTGATACATTCTATGAAATGAGTTTCTATAAAACAAGGGGAAACCCATTTATAATCAAAACTTCATGACGCCCACTATACTACAAACAGGGTTTTTTTTGTAAATGGGAGTTTGAATCTAACTGCAAGGAAATAAAGCTCAATTAACTTTGCTCTGAACTACAATTTTCAACTTTAAAAAAAAAGAAAATGATTTTTGTAGCCACTGAAATAAAATGTATACTAAATTGCTTTGATTACGTACCTCCTATATAGTACAGCGGTTGTCAAGAGGAGACAATAGGTACTTAGATCCTAAGACTGCAAACGCGTTGCCAACCTTGAGGACTAAGATGGAATGCCTGCGGCACCCATGAGCTAAAGTGCGGTGCGTAATGACACCTTGAGCATTTTACGAGTAACACAATCTTAAACCCTCATTAGAGGTCAAAACGTATCAACACAAACACTTGACTTGCTTTTTCTGAATACTTAAGAAGGAAACATTACGAGTGATCTTTTTCTGATATATTTTTTGGACCAATTTTGTCTAGTTTTAAGTATTTGTAGGTAAACTATAATTTATAAACACCAAATTCTAAAAAATATTCTTGTGAGACTAGATTCGAGTTTGATGTTTATAAATTTAGGATTAATCCTTAATTCTAATAAATCCTTAATTTAAAATTAGAGAGAGTTAATCCGAAATGGTACTATGTACTAAGTTTAACTTATTTATTCATCGTTGTAGTATTAAATACAGTATAATTATTTCGATTGTATTTCTTGACCAAAGAAATGAAATTACAATGATGTCGTCAACATAATAAATATAGTCAAATTATTAAATCACCAGTCACATATCTGATGTTCAACTATGAAAAGAATACGGCAACCATAATTATTTAAATTTAAATTTTGTAATACTTAGCCCCTAACTACGAGTAATAAATTAATGGATTATCCGATAAAACGTGTCGCAGCTGATGTTTAAATTTTACATTGGATAAAGTGTCAATTAAAAGTACATAGTATTTTTAATTTTCAAATACCATATTGACAGTACTTTACGGGTGCTTAAACGTACAGTAGTTTTTACTGTTTATTTTCACCAATTTGTATGGGAAGCGGAATAACATCGAGCGACAATACTGCCCTTAAGTACATCTGTGTACGTGAGTGGGATGAGTCTAACGAAATTACACGGGTTGAGGGACTCACGTTCATACTCATAATAATAAAAACTTTGAAAAGCATTCACGACACAATGAGAGGACGTAGTTTAAATTGTCCTTTTTTCGTGGAGATTTTTTGCGTTGAAATGTGGCGGCTTGCGCGAAAGCATTTTTATGGTGCGTGAATAAGTCAACTGAGATTTTATTACGTTAACATATTATACCTATAACCTCTATAACCAGCATTGCAGCATTTAATTTTGTTATCTGTGTGGACATTGTGGTGGGTGTAACGTAAATGTTCTTATAACAATATAAATTGTGATAAAGTTTTATGAGGTTAAAATTTGGAACATCATCCAAACCCAACTCAAATTAACTAGACCTGGTATTAATTGAAATTGAAATTTAAGCACGGATAAATATATTATACAGATAGCACTAATACCAATGCAGGTCATTTGCCTTTGTGTTCTGAACTCATTTTAGAGAAAATAAGACATTTTATGAGAGTTTGTTTGTTTATTTTTTCCGGTTTAACGCCTTTACCAATTGAAACTAAATTTGATGGAATTTGAAGATACAAAACATAGAATACATTTTATATCAGCAATTTGGTCAATTCCAAGAGAAACAGCGATAAACAACTCGTCGATCGATTTACGGGCAAAGGCTAGTATAAAAATGTTACACCGTTTCTATAAAGTACAAGGCATTCAGTTCTTTATAGCGTTTTCGATGCACTTCCACGCGCTTTACTAGGTATACTGCTTTATTCAACTTTTATACCTCCTTTAAGAATGTAGTGTAAATACAGATGCATAATTGTATTGACTATGTTCGTTCATCTGATTGCCACCTGGGCGCTGTTGTTGTATTTTTTTTATTTAATTATTCTTCTTTTAATTTAATAGCCCTCCTCTTGTTGGTGAAGTAATTTCCAATCTTCTCTTTTCTCTGCAAGCTCCTTCTCCTCTCTATACTACATACGCCATGCAACTTCTCCTTAATTTGTTCCATGTAGTTTCTCCTTGGTCTTCATCTGCCTCTCTTTCCTTCAATATTTCCTTTATATAATGTTTTTGATAAGCATGTCGTGCCACAATAATATTTGTGTTCTCCTCATTCTCCAATATACTATTCTTCTCCTTTACCCTCGCCAATACTTTTTTTTTTTTGCTTCATTTATTTGACTTTTTTTTTGATGTAGTTTTACCATAATGTCTGGTGTCACCTTCCGTGCTTTCACCAAAAGGTGCCAACGGAATACCAGCGTTGGCTTCACAGCCAACACATGCTGAGTTGAGACCGTTTTCGCAACAATGATTACTCGTTCGGTCCAATTCGCGCTTTGCCCCGATAAAGTACATCATGGTCATCTCTTTTCCTTTTCTAAAATATTTTTTGTTTCTTTGCAAAGAAAATGGACCGGGTACTGTAAGGAAATAAGATTTTATGCTACAAAATGAGAAAAAAAATATTGTCTCATTTTCTTACACTATGATTTAAATAAAAAACCGGGCAAGACCATGTCGGACCATGCTCAGTGTAGGGTTCCAAAGCCGTTAAGTGCTACTAACATAAAAATCATCAAGTAATAATTAATGGTCTATTTAAAGGCAATTGGTGCCGTCGTAGATGATTTTAGTAGGTATAAACACTTTAATCGCCTGTATCTCAAGAACCAATGATGTCTACTTAGTCGTGATAGTTGTCATGTAAAATTCGTTATAATATGCTCTTTCATTGAAGTATTTTTTCAGATTTTGGGACACTTGAGTCTAAACAAAAATTAGCGCATTAAAGCTTAATATTTCATAAACGGATCACTTAATCGAAAACTGTTTTCACAAACCCCTAATATTTTTGAAATAACTATCCAACGATACCCGACACTATAGGGTAGACGAGAAAAAAAAAACATCCCTTGGTTACGTGTAGGGAAGGTAGGTACCATTTTTTTTTACATTTTATTCTACCACTTTGTTGGAGTGACTAATATGCATATTCATGCCAAATAGCAGCTTTCTAGTATTAAGAGTATCTGCGCTAGGCTGCGGACAGACGGGCGGACATGGCTAAACTATAAGGGTTCCTAGTTTGAATACAGAACCCTAAAAAGGGTAAATTCAAGTAATCGTCACTTTGCAATAAATGTGTAAAGCAAGAGATATTGCTGATATTTCTGCGATTAAACTAGTAGGATACCTAGGTACAGAAATAGTCGAAGTATGTTTCCTGGTAGCATACTTAGCATCAGAATAAAATCGATGGTTAGTAAATAAAAGTATTTTTTTTAAGAAAGTGAACCCTATTTCATGTAATCGTTAGGGCCCGTTTTCATTGCAAAGGAATTAACTATGAAAATGTGGATCGTTAATTCAAGTGTTGGGACTAAGAACTGTTCTACAAACTGAATAAGAAGTTCATGATGTAATCGACGAGAAACCATTAATTAGTCAGAGTATACTCCAAGCTTACTCAATAGTTAGCATACATTACTTTTTAACCACAGAGCTCCATTATTACGTCTTTTTGTTAAACGACAATGTGGCTGTTGCTTTGCTAAACCAAAAAGTCTAACAAAAAGTAATAAATAAGAAACAACTTATGTATAAAGTTTTTACTGTGTAAATTTCTGATTGGTTATTTGGTCGGCTGGACAAAATGTCATAAAGCATTAGGTCCGCCATTTGTTATTAGCAATAAAGCAAAAAGTTTACATACAAACATATGTACATACATACATACATATACATAAGAAGTAATTTAATTTTGGCGTAAATTAGAGAACATCTTAGTTAATAATAGTAACAATACAAAAATATGATCAGTTTATTTGTTTACACGTTAAATTAACATAATTTATTATAAAGTTACGTTAAAATATTAGTCACAAAAAATTCAAAACATTAAGTTGTAGTTGTACGACTGCTGCACTTAAACAAACTAGAACACTTAAGCGAATTTACGCAGTGACAAATTTAAGAATGTACGAACCATATAATTCCCCAACCGTAATTTAAGGTAAGCCTCGCTACACCACGAGTGTTACAATTAGGTGGATGGCTGAACAAAATTATGGAATAACTCGATAAACTGGTGCTAGCAACGACTCTTATAACGGGCCGGGCGGCAGCCGTCTTCATTATCACTTCAATAAGCGACTTTAATAAGACGCCGCCGTCGGCGCTCAGAGTTGGTGCGTTCCGCTTGTAAGACTTACAACTTAAAAAAAAAACATTCGAAATTTAATTTAGCTGTAACACTGGCTGGAACGAAAAGAACACAAACAGCAAAACACTGGCTGAAAGTTTGGACTATGGTTATCTTTTGGATAGACGCCAATGAGAAGCAACGGCAAAAACTTCCCTAAGAGGTTGCGTCAGCAAAAAGTGATACATGCAAACGTAGATAGTTGTTTTTGCTTTGAGTTGTCGCTGGAAATACACAATTTTACAAGTGTTTTTTACTTCCCTTAGGTAAGAAACCGCTTTAGAAAAAAAAACTAGATGCTCCCGCGACTTAGTTCGCGTTCAGTTTGATATAACTTTTTGTTCGTTTTTTCTGCCTTTTTCGTTTTTTTGCAATTTAAATTAAAAAAATGTATTATTTAGATATATGTTTTAATTTCGTGTAAATAATCTGACACAAGTAGCATCAGTTGCATTAGCAAATCTGAAATACACTTAAAAGTTTTGGTCTAAACTGTAATACAAAAGATATTGAGAAAAGGCTTGTAGTACTGTTAGGCAATGGGCTTGCAACGTCACTAAATACTCTGGTAAACATCTTAGCCTACTTGTGCAAAATGTCGTTACAGAACTTACACTAAAACAAAGGGGGAAAACATGTTGCAACGAAAAAAAACACTAAAATAATGCGTGACGCGACACCTACATTCGCACACAGCACACACACAGCTGTAAAATGGCAACTACATACACTAAGGAGCAATAGAGTTAAATTGATGGCTAACATTGCTGCGTAATATCTCGCAATAACGACGCGAAAAATGTCAGGAAGCGTATATGCAATCGTGTTACTCGCGTAAACTTTATATTACGCTATCTTGCTCAAACACGTGTTGACTGATAGGTGGCGGCCGGACAAGTCCGGACTCCGATTAGGCGCTCAGCGCCTTTATTGAGGCGCTTATTCCCGCGTGCCTGTAGGGCTAGACAAGTTGCATTCGACAATCGTTAGCGATTATGTTTCGATAGACAAATGTATGGAATTGACGTAAACCACCGAGATAGTCACGTGGTACTAACGTCAATTCCATATATTTTCCAATCGAAATATAATCGCTATCGATTGTCGAATGCAACTTGTCTAACCGCACTGGTCACATATCTTCCTCTTTTTGATTTCATGTTACAGAATTATCAACAAGTCTGTTTAGAGTTGTTAGTATTTCTGTAGCTCTGCTTACCCCACTCTGGGGATGAAGTCGTGATGTTATGTATTGTATTGTATGTACAAAAGATATTCTTAATCATCAACGATCTATAATATTATCTAAAATTCATTTTATCTATCAGATAGCTAAATCGAAAGTGGAGCACAACTTATACGGGGAGCGTCGGAACAGCTGGCGGACTGGCCTGTCTCGCTGAAATTCTATTCTTAATGATGCAACGAAGCCCCCTCATGACGTCAAAAATTAAAGTTCATATTGCTTGATTAAGCTAGGTACTTGTCATAACTAATTATACTTGTAAGGTGTATTTGTTCATTGTGCTTGAAAAGTTATAGTAGTCAGTCTCTATAAGCAAGCGTTGTCATTAACATTGCTTTTTAAATACGGTACATAATAATTATTTACTAACTACAAATGTATTGTGCTCCGTATTGCTTATTTAATTATGTTGTCAAATAATTTGTATTGTTTTAAATTATCTTGTTTTCGAATCCATATATATTACAGGTAAGTTCACCTTTTTAGTATAGAAACACCTTAACCACTATCTTTATAATTATAATAATGTTATGGTTGAAGACAAAGTGAAATAAAGGCCTTCCAATTTGAGAAGTAATCAGTTTTAAATTGGCATTTGTTACTTATAGCCTTCAGTTTTTCAACGTAATTTTCAATAAAAAAATACATTCCAGCGGAAACAAGGCTCTACTACACCGTTTATAATTAGCTCTTTGTCATATTACAAAGAGATACTTTTCCATAAACCAGCGTAGTATGAATACAAATTAATTAATTTATAGCATGACAATTAGGATTTTAGCACCGTTAATTAAAAGAGCACTTAAGTGATTGAAATCCGTCCGAATTAAACTGAGAACCGAAATAAGCCGTCATTAAAAGGACAATTACCTCTAAATTAGGGGTTGTTGAAATTTGAGTGGACGCTCCTAATTCAAATAAGCCGTGGGAGGTAAATCTTTTTATGCCAATTTAACATCAAAAGGTTTGCTACATTTGTTACATTCTTTTGACATCTCAGACTTTGATTATTAACTTGAGCTTTAAGTCTTTAGAATACTTCTTGAAGGTCAAAGTCAATAATTAGAGGTTATTAAACTTTACATATGTGTGTGTGTGTTGTGTGTGATCTTGTAAATTTTGGACCAGTTTCCGTCATTGGAATGGACTGAAATTTGGCATAAGATACCAGAATACCACACAGAAATAAATAAATACCACAGGATAATCCCACAAATTGATTTTGCCCAAACTAAGCTCTGGGCTTGTACTATGGGTACTAGACAACAACAGACTTACTTATATAGATAAATATATACTTAAATACATAGATAACATCCAAGACTCAATAATAAATAGTCGTGCTCATCACACAAATATCTGCCCTTACCGGGATTTGAACCCAGGACCTCGAAGCCAGGGTCACTACCAACTAGGCTAGCGTGTCGTCAATGCATCATTATAGTGTCTAAGAACTGATGTTACGGAGTCGGGAGGTGGTAATTTTGTCACCGCATTGAAGTAGTTTACGTAAATCAGCCTAATAAAACTAAGATTTGAGTCATTGAGTAGATGATGTTAACGACAGAGTAAAAAACAGTCTGTAAAAAAGCTCTAAAATGTAAAAAATAATATGTATTGGCCCTAAAAGTTTAATTATAAGTAGGTATTAATTATTGGCTGATTGTTTGATAAGTAGGTCGTTAACTGAACACTGACACTAACTGAACTGACACATCGGAGATCGCTAAGTAGCTGGGGTATTTTATGTTATTTAATTTGCTTAGCGGTCCCCCGACGTGTCAGTTTAGTTTATCTAAGAACTTCCGCTAGAACACCTGCTTTCAAATAAAAAAAACCGCATCTAAATCGGCTCATCTGTTTAAGAGCTACGGTGCCACAGACAGACAGACACACACACACACTTACACGTCAAACTTATACCCCTCTTTTTGCGTCTGGGGTTAAAAAATAGGTTCACGAAAATCTCGTGATTTGTTCCGCTATTCTTAGATTCTTACATCATAAAAGGTGGACTTTTAACAAAATCCCTTCTTAGTGCACCTTTACGTTATTAAAGAAGAATGCTCGGTAATAGGTAATAATGGATTATCCGTGACCTGCATAAAGGCACTTAGGGCGTCTGGAAAAACTAAATTAGTTTTAGTTGAAACCCACTATATTCGACTTATATGCTTTATATTTTTGTTTCTAAACAAGACACTCCTACTTAAGGTTTTCTTTAAATTAAAGCACAAAAGTGACTGAAAAATGGTTCCTGTTATTTTACCATCCAAGTTTTTTTAAATATTAAGAAACAAAACCTAAGTTGTAGATCCTAAGTTGTATGTCTAGAGTAAAATAGAAAAAAAACTTTATTCACCTTAATAAGTATGCCGCGGACAGGGCTCCAGCAAACCTTGTCAAAAAAAAGTGATCTCCATTATTTATTTGCCTCACACCCAGTACATCCTAAATTTGATGTTTTAAAATTCGGCAATATAGGTTGTTCGTTGACCGTCAGTCTATTTTCCACTAGCTTCTGCTACAGTTTCGTCCACGTAAACTTCGAATATCGTTATTCCATCTCAAACTTCAAATTTTTCCGAGATGAAAAGTAGCCTTTGTTAATTCAGGGTATATGGGCTGTCTCCACTTGAAATTTCATACAAATCTAACACACATACAAACTTTCGCATTTATAATATTAGTTGTATTACAAATAAAATCCTATGGTTGCGGGGTCAGATTAGTGCCACTTCATGTCTTCCCGTAGATGTCGTTAAAGGTGACTAAGGGAATAAGGGCTTGTAGCTTGTTAGGCGATGGGCTTGCAACCTGTCACTAATGCACTAAACTTCTTGGCCTGATTGTGCGAAATGTCGTTACAGAATTATCAACAAGTATTTTTAGAGTGGTTGGTGTTGGCTGTAGATCTACCTACCCCACTCTGGGAATGTAGGCGTGATGTTATGTATGAAAGTATAAATAAAATCAAAATCAAATTACTTAAATAAATAGTGGGATTTACGCGCATAGCATAGGTTGTTTCAGTTCATAGCCGCCACTTAGTCCAAATACGTCGCCAGACCGTATTGAACGAGGCTTGTTTCTGCCTTTCACGCACCATAAACTCAAAGCTTTACGGTTTTTGCTCATGACAACGTTATCATGAGCTGAATTAAGATGGTTAAAATATTCCTAAATTATTCTTATTGGCTACCATAAATGATTGACCTCAAAGCTAAGTATATAGAGGTCAAAGTTCATTCATAGCACGAGTGCCATGATAAAACTTCACACGATATTAAATAACTAACAAAGTAAGCTATTTTTTGCTCAAAAAGTTGCAAATTTGTTTAACGGCTTCGGAGATGAATATTTAAAGTTTTTTTAAATAAGTTTAGTAGGATTAAGGCGGGCTGAATACGAGTATAATAGAATAGACTAATTTTATTTCGCTTCAAATGTGGTACATGAGATGTCTTAGTATCTGGAAACTCTAGAAAAGAGACAAAAAAACGAGAATAGGTATCTAGCGAAGTAAAAAAGATACACCATACAACAAACTGTTATAATATTTTTATTTATCTCACTTGTAATGGAAATATTCATTAACATAATAAAAACACTCTTGAAATAGCCATTTTTAGTGCACATTTCAAACCTCATCTCTCTATAGTCTGTTGTAAATACTACCTGACATACTGCTGACAACGAAATACGAAACAGCAAAGTTTTTAAACCCATTTTCCCGTTTTATATACTCAACTTTTGAAATAATCACTTAATGTTTGTTTCTACATATTAAGCGAAAAACCAGCACTGGGAACACCTAGTATGAGAGTGGGAGTATGAAGAAACAAACTTTAAGTGATTACTTAAAAAATTGAGTATAAAAAACGGGAAAATGGATTTAAAACCTTCTCTGTTTTGTTATAATTCTAGTAATGTAATACACTTTACCCCTGAAAATCTTCTGGAATAAAACATAACATTAAGAATTTTTCGTGACATAGAAATAAGGGAAAATTACAAAATTAAATTTAAATAGATCAATATCTCAGAATCTAATAATTTTCGGCCAGGATACTACATGACCTTATTTGTTCGAAATGAGCTCTTAATGGAAAGGTATGCAATAATCAAGTAAATAGTATAAGCATTTTAAATCAAATGTGGTTAAAACTTGAGATACAGAATGCTTCTTCATTGCAGTTTGCCGCCTTCTTTTGTATTGCACAGTAATAAATAAATAATTTCAGAAGACCATCTCAGACAAATTGACCTAGTCCCAAATTAGTTTGGGAGTAGTACAAGCCTAGAGTTTAGGCTCTAGCTTGTATGGGTACTAAACAACGATAAACATACTTATAAATGTATTTATGTATTTATGTATGTGTTTACATAAATACATGAAAAATATTCAAGACGCGGGAACAAATACTCACGCTCATCACACAAATATCTGTCCTTATTGGGATTTGAACCCAGGCTAACGTGTCGTCATGATGTGCCATTCTCTGGATTTCTCGAGATTCTACTTACAAAATGGCGCGTCATCCTCGAAAATTATCGAGAACGGTTACATCTCTAGTTACAAGGCAAAATTGATCGCACACGAAGTAGGTACTCAATTCCAAAACGCAATCGGGTTTCGATTCTTGTAAACGGGAAAGCGGCTTATAGACTATGGTCCTTTTTGGATATTTTCTTATAAGGGCGCGTTTTTACGAGGCGGATGTCCTGGATTTGATCGTAAATATTTGATAGCATACAAAAGTAGTAACAATTGCGGTTTGTAATCATGACAGTGGCGATGAAACGCCGAAATCTAGACCCACGCCAGTTTTTAGGGTTCCGTGCAGCAGAGTGAAAAAACGGAGGCCTGATAGGATCACTCGTGCATGTCTATTTGTCTGCCCGTCTGTCATAGCCAATTAACGGAACTCCATATATACGGAACTGATTAAGTTGCGTCCCGCATGTGGTTGCCGGGTCAAAATAGTGCCATTCCATGGCTTTTTGTGGATGTCGTAAGAGTCGATTAAGGGAATAAGGGCTTGTAGTAGTACTGTTAGGCGATGGACAAGCAACCTGTTACTAATACACTATTAAACTTCTTGGCCTGATTATGCAAAATGTGGTTTCGATCGATGTCCCTATATCAGGATGTTATTCAATATTTATGAATATTATTTTTTCCCTTTACATTTCAAAATAAAAACAATAATCATATGATTTCTTTATTTTTTGAAATGCTTTTGTAAAAAACAATCTCTGTTTTTCCATATTTATCCTTAGTAACGATTGTCTAAATGAAAATTTCCACTTTATATTACTAAACGTTCTCAAAACGTCAACTGTGGTCAACGATATTAAAACTAATTCAAATCCATTTTTCTGATTCATGAACAATATTGTGATTTATTCACATTTTATGAGACTATGCCTAAAAAAGACTGGACTTTTAATAATTAACTTTTTTTATCTTAAGAGGTTTGTGTAAAAAAAAACATGTATCTGTCGATATACATCTTGTTCATCGATATCGAATCCCTAGAACCTGCCCAGAGTTAGAACATGTACGCTTAATCTAAACCAATAAATGGATTAAAACCCGTGATATTATAATCTAAGAACTATCTAGATTAAACTGGTTTTCTTTTCAATCTGTCTGTTTGTTTAGGAAATTTGATGCCACGATGATTGACACACAGTTATATAGATATACAGGCACGCATAAGTGAACATATAATATGTACACACAGATAAACCAGATACACAATGTTGAACCATCCATACCTTTTTTTGCGGGGGTTCAATCTAATAATCAATTCTGATGCGGTTAATCTAGTTGGTTTAGACCACCGCCTACGACGCGGCGTTTGTTTATAGGTATGTAAGTATTTATTTTGTTATTTATAGATTTAATTTTAGGGATCCATTAATAAGATTGCATGTCTGAAGTTTATTTACTTTATTTTTAACATCAGTTCCGAAGATAATAATTTAACCCTTAATTTGACAAAAATAAAAAAGTTCATAAATTCAAACTCTTTTAATTTTAAAATAAATAAAAAAGAAACATTATGGTATGTTCACTGTGATGAGCATCGTCAAATTAAGGATTTATTGGCAGAAATAGTCTTTGTACTAAAATTTACAGAGTTCGTTGATAGCTTTATAAATACTTTTGAAGAAAAAAAACATTAACAAAGGTATTTTAAATTAGATGATCGCTTTAAGGTATCAATTATTGGTCATCTTAGGCCCGATTATTGGGTTAGTAGTACGTAGTAACGTAATGGTTAAAATTCGAAAATGTGACACATTTGGTTAAGGTATAAAAAATGTTTTTGTTACTTTATAAATATCCATAAAGTAACAAAACAACAACGTTATTGTAGCTCTTATTTACATGACAGTAGTCGCATCCGAGTAAACAACAATATGACGATGTCAAAGCACATAGGTTTTACGAAGCAAAATAATAATAATAAATATCACGGGACAATCTTACACAAATTGACCTAGTCCTAAACTAAGCTCTAGGCTTGTACTATGGGAACTATACAACGATAAACATACTTAGATAGAGAAATAAATATTTGAATACATAGAAAACATCCAAAACTCAGGAACAAATACTCGTGGTCATCACACAAATATCTGCCCTTACCGGGATTTGAAGGCAGGGTCACTCCCAACTAGGCCAACAACGTGTCGTCCAGGAGATAAATGGAGCATTAATTTATGATAAGCATGACAGATTAATTAAATTTGAATATGAGTCAATTAATTTCCTTTAATTCTCATACAGACTTATTAATAAACGTGGAATAACCGTATAGTAGTTGAACCATGTTTTATCCTTATCTGACATTGTGACATTTGAATTTGACAGATAAGGACAAGACATTGCTTAGCTATTCGACGGCTTATCCAAGTTTATTAACAACGGCACTGGATATAAAGATACTGCACAACAACAACACACATAATTGAAGCATCGCCTAAAATGAACAAATAAAACAAAATAGTTGTTTTTGTTACCTAAATATTTTTAGACTTTACTTCTCAAAAGAACAACTTGCGGAGACGCCGTTTATTTCATCCCGCTCCAAAGGCATTCCCTGTTTATCAAGGAAATACAGAGCAGTCTGCAAAGACTCACATGCTCAGTCCAATTTTATTCTTGTGGAAAACTTTCTAGCTTAAAACTTTGAGAAAAGTGAACTTCAGAGTTCGAGGAAGGCTTCCTTTATACTGCACCATGCCGTGCATAATGTTGATTTCAGTGTGTTTCAAGTGACTAATAAACTTTTGAAGACAATTTTATTGCTTGTATTTTTAATATTTCCATTAATATAATTATGTATGTTAATACCGTATAACATATCTTTATTGCACAAATAAAAAATAACAAAGTTAATACGAAACAGAAACACAAAAGGTGTACAAAGACGAACTTATCCCTTTAAAGAATCTGTTCCATCAATGAATAAATTGAATGTCTGACATGAATGACGTGATTGTCTGTTCCCAATATTTCAACCACGGATAGAATTTATGCTTTAAGTTAAAAATGACACAAATTGTAAGCAATTTCGCAGTTTTCGATGTGATATAAGTCGTCCCACAACATGTTATAACTAGATACATAACCCTAGTTGTGTACATTTAATGTTAGTAGCAGCTTGTATTATCTATTCCGTAGTAGTAGTTAGTGTGGATATATTATAAGTACTTACTAAGTTATTTTTGTATGGATTTCATATTTAAATCACACTTTTACTTAAGTTAACATTCTCATTTCCCTTTAAAATGATTTGTTTATTTTGTGATAAAGAGCATATTTCTTCAAAATCAAGTTCAATCTAATTTAATTCTGAATTCGAAGGCGTAAGACACAGAAAAAATATTTTGTCTATGTAGAGGTATAGCTCACGTACGTGTGCAATAACTACATTATATACCTGATTTACTAATTATTACTAAATACTCAATTTCTTTATTGCTTTTTCACAATGTGTATTACAGGTGTTAACTTAGGGCTAAGAGATCAATTATGGACCCTTTAGGGCGCAGCAATTTCTTAGTGAGTTTTGCCGAAAAGGTCGATTTTATGTCCGCATTTTATTAAGGATGGATGGAATACAAATTGTTAAAAAAATAAAGTAAAGTAATCAAAAGCTATTGTAAGAAAGCAAAAATATCAAGTTACAATTTTGAAACTGTCATAAATCAATATGAAATTAGTTTTCAATGACAGAAAACTCATCCATGGACGATTCATTGCTTTCCGATTACAAGAAGTTGGTGAAACTCGTTGAGTTATGGCACTTGGCAAGTTGGGGAACATTAAGAAGCTCATAGCAGGTGCACGGACAAACAGACTGTCTCTGTGCAAGAGTTGCAATTATTACGAGCCAAGTGCTGGGGAGTTAATTGCAATAATTAGATTTTCATTTTTCAATTGAGAGATTTCATAATAGTACATTGGTCAACAAAGGACTAAAGTAAGCCATTACAATACGAGATTTATCCACCCAAGTTCGAGTGTCATTATGGCTTTTTTGGCTCGAGTTAAACACTACTTTTCACTTCGATTGCGAGTGAAATAAATCTTAAATTATAATGTTGTTATTACAAAAACTTAAAAAACCGTAAAAAAAATTTTTTGTTACATAAAAAAACTGTCGGACCATGCTCAGTGTAGGGTTCTGATGCCGTTAGATACTACAATAGTAGTTTATGCAACTGTATCATAATAAGGGCCATTGAGACACGAGCGCGAGTTTATGACATGAGGCGAAGCCGAATGTCATAATAGATACGCATGAGTGTCTCAATGGCTGATTATGAATAGTTACATACATTACTTTTTCTATGAGCTCAAAGGGATATGTAGGTACCTACAAGTAGCACAAAATTTTCTGCCCAGGTATAATGGGCGGAATCGTAAAATAAAACATGTACAATATACCAATATATAAGACCATTTTTGATTTTAAAGGTAGCAAATTACTGCTCACTTCCATTGCCGCCTGTTTTATTTCTGGCGGCGTCAAAATTTCCGCATCACTTAATTCGCCAAAGTCACACATTCTCACACATAAAAAGTGATAAACTCTCTTCTTTCTTTTAACTTTCAAGAACTTCGTGCAAAAGCAAAACAAAACAAATTCCAGCTATTTTGAAACGTTTGTTTTTTTTTACTACAGTACACCTTAGAAAAGACCCGGGAACTTTAGGTCATTCAGCCAAATTAAAAAATGTTAAAATACTATTTTTTTATAATAACTCTTAAATTCACTTATTGTCCGCTATGTAAGTATTAATTATTTAATAATTGTTTGTGTAAACATATTATAATTAATCTAAAAAGTCGATTTAACAATAATTGAGTAAATAAAATAGAATAGCAGCTGTTGATAATTTACGGTGAACTTTTTTTTAAACAATAATTCACGCCATTTGCAATGCGAAAAAGAACTTTGTGAAACGTTTCACAATGAAATGTCAACGTTCCGATCACACAAGGCACCTCATTGGATTACCGATAGCGGTATCGTTGGCAGCACATTGTACTACGCGAGTAGAAAAAAATATAAATCAACAAGTAATAACTACCTATATATATACCTACTTTTATATTTAAACTCAATCGGTGCCGTCTTACAGCCGAACCCTATATTCAAACCGCGGATAGAAAAGGCTTACTTCGGATTGAAATTTGACATTTTCCCATACAAAATGTGTCAAATTTTAATCCGAAGTAAGGCTATCTGTCCGCGGTTTAAATATAGGGTTCGGCCGTTAGATGATTTTACTAGATATAAACATTTTAATCGCCTGTATCTTAAGAACCAATGATGTCTACTAAACTTAGTCGTAATTTATATTATATTTTATATTACCAGTTTGATGGCGTGACTTACATGCATATTCATGCCAAATTACAACTTTCTAGTACTAAGAGTATCTGCGCTACGCTGCAGACGCACGGACGGACGGACGTACATGGTGAAACTATAATGGATTCCTAGTTTGACTTCGGAACCCTAGTAAAAACCGTAATTTATGGCATCATGCATTGAAATTAAACAAAAGTACGTATATTAGGCCTATAGCCTATATTATTACCTATATTTTATTGAGAAATGAGTAAATTCTAAAAGATGATTTTGGCGATCGCTTAAGCAAATTAAAATTATAGTTTGTGTTATTTGGTAGTTCGGGACTCCTGTGGCATAAGGTGAGAAATGAATAACCACATTATAACAAATGTATATAAAGTTTATTAGTGTTACAACACAGTTCAGAGAAGAAGGGAAGCGATTTACGACACGAAGAATTAACATAGAACACAGAGACAGAAGTTTAAACAAAAACAATTAAATTTCGAATGCGAAACGTCTTTACACAAAGGGCGCTCGGATGGCGCGCGCGCAGCCTCTCGGCGTGTGATCTCGAAAACGACTGACTGCAGTAGCAAAACCGAGCGCGCCCGAGGCGCCCGAGCGATAACGCTTCGGGAGTACTCGGGACGCGGTGGTGTCCGAGAAGCAGCGCGCGAGCTTACAAATTACTTTAATATATAATTATGCTAGTCGCTACATCAGCCCCCTCGGAGACCTTTAGGTCGATCAAAGATAATCCGGGAACCGGACAATACGTCCAGAACGAGTCTTGCGTTCAACTGTAGCCGGTCGTGGCGTTACAATAGGCTGATTGGCCGGCCGATCAAGGTCTGAGTCTGACAACATATATGCGGGCTTAAGGCGGTCAATGGAGACACTGTTAGGTTTGCCTTTAATGTCAAGCTTAAAAAACTTGTCTCCTCTCTCGATAACACGATATGGTCCCATGTACGTAGGTTGCAGAGGTCTGCGGACTGCATCATTGCGTATAAAGACGTGCGATGATGTTGCCAAATCCTTGTGCACAAAAACGTTACGTGAGCCGTGGCGAACGACTGGAGTTGGGGTTAGCTTATGCATCTGAAGGCGCAAACTTGTGAGGAAATCTGTGTAGTCAGCTGGGGTATCTTGACCTGAGGATTCGAAAAAATCACCAGGTAAGCGCAACTGTTCTCCATAAACTAATTCCGCAGTGGAAGCAGCAAGATCGTCTTTCCATGCCGTTCTGATTCCTAAAAGAACCAGAGGCAGGACTTCCACCCAATCCTCAGTACCGTGGCACTTAATGGCAGCCTTCATGTGCCTGTGAAAGCGTTCTACCAAGCCATTCGCGGCAGGGTGGTAAGCCGTCGTCTGTACATGTTCCGCTCCTATCATCTTCGCAAATCTCTGAAACATGTCGGATATGAACTGACGACCTCTGTCAGTCGTTATTCGTTTAGGGCAGCCGAATCTTGACACCCAACCAGCAACAAAAGCGCGCGTCACGGTTTCCGCTCGTATATCGGAAATAGGTATCACCTCTGGCCATCTAGTGAAACGGTCCACTACTGTCAGGCAATATTGAAAGCCACTTGAGATTGGCATTGGGCCAACTAAGTCAACATGCACTTGCGCGAATCGTTTCGACGGTACTTTAAAATGCATTACGGGTGAGTGTACATGCCTCGACACTTTACAACGCTGGCATTGCTGGCAGGCCCTAGACCATTCGCGACAGTTCTTCTTTATTCCAGGCCATACGTAGCGCTGGGTCAGTAGCTTCATTGTAGCTTTGGCACTGGGATGGCTAAGACCATGCGTGGAGTCAAAAGCTTGACGACGGAATTCTGAAGTCAAATATGGACGAGCTGTTGAACCAGATGTATCGCAAAAGATAGCTACGCCACCGGATGGGCCTGGAACTACCAGTTTCCGAAGCTGCAATGACGATCCTGTTTTTAACAATTGCTGTAACTCAACATCGGTCTCCTGAGCTAACGCGTTGTAGTTCATGCTGCTAATTGCTTCCACTGGACGAGAAAGAGCGTCAGCAACAACGTTGTCTTCACCAGCTATGTGTCGGATATCGGTGGAAAACTGACCAAGGAAATCCAAGTACCGGAATTGTCGGGGTGAGCATTTATCCAAAGGTTTGCTAAAAGCGTAAACAATCGGTTTGTGGTCGGTATAAATTATGAATGGCTTCAATTCCAACATATGCCGAAAGTACTTGACCCCCTCGTAGATCGCCAACAGCTCCCTATCATAAGGGCTGTACTTACGTTGGGCTGGATTCAGCTTACGTGAGAAGAATCCCAGTGGCTCCCACGTATTATCCACTCGCTGCTGAACCACTGCCCCGATCGCTATATCCGAGGCGTCCGTCACCAGCGCAACTTCGGCATTAGGACGCGGATGGACGAGTAGTGTAGCTTCTCTTAGGGCAATTTTACAGTCCATAAAAACAGCATCCAGATCGTCACTCCATTCTATCTTCGCTGAGCTCTTGCAATGGTGACCCGTCAACAAGCCATTTAGTGAGCTCTGTTTCTGGGCAGCATGTGGCAGAAACCGCCGATAAAAGTTGAGCATGCCCAAGAATCGACGAAGTTCTTTTATGTTGGTAGGGCGAGGAAAGTCGGTGATGGCCTTTACTTTCTCTGGCAAAGGTATTGTGCCCTCGCTGGTAATTTTATGTCCGAGAAACGTGACCTCTGGTTCTCCGAACACGCATTTACCGGTATTTATGACGACACCATGCTCGCGAAGTCGCTCAAAAACCTGCTTCAGATGACTCATGTGTTCGCTGGTATTGGAAGATGCTACAAGGATGTCATCTAAATAGGGGAAGCAAAATTCCAGGTCACCTAGGATCTCGTCGATAAAGCGCTGGAACGTCTGGGCCGCATTTCTTAAGCCAAATCCCATAAAACCAAATTCGAAGAGACCAAAAGGAGTCGTGATGGCCGTCTTGGCGATGTCATCCTTAAATACCGGGATTTGGTTGTAGGCACGAACTAGGTCCAGGGTGCTAAATACCTGACATCCATGTAGGTTGTGCGAGAAATCCGCAAGGTGTCTAACCGGGTATCTGTCTGGTATGGTGCGGGCGTTCAACGCACGATAATCGCCACATGGTCGCCAGCCGTTGTTCTTCTTCGGCACCAAGTGAAGGGGCGAAGACCATGGGCTGTCGGAGCGGCGTGCTATACCTGAACGTACCATATCGTCAAACTCTTGTTTGGCTATCTTTAGGCGGTCGGCATCCAATCTTCTTGAGCGACAGTAGACTGGTGGGCCAGGGGTGGTACGGATATAGTGAAGCGTGTTGTGCTTCACCTCACGCTCCGTCGGGTCACCAGCTGGCCTGGTGATTTCGGGGAACTGCTGTAGCACGGTGTGGTACCTGTAACAGCTTTAATATGGCACAAAGCGCAAGAAGCAGCCGAATAAGCAGCGACACTAAGAGTGGTACAATTGTCTATTAAGCGTTTATTCCTAATGTCTATTAGCAGCCCATAAAATGACAAAAAATCTACCCCAATTATTGGCCTCGTGACGTCAGCCAATACAAATCGCCAACTAAATGCCCGGCGTAAGCCAAAGTCAAGCGTAATAGTAATTGAGCCATAAGTAGCAATAGGAGTCCCATTAGCTGCAAAAAGTTCATATTTGTCCTTTCGAGGCCGGTGACCACGCACTGATTTTATTGGCAAAACACAAAGGTCCGAGCCACTATCAATTAAAAATTGCACTCGCGTTTTACTGTCCGTAACGAAGAGGCGACCGGGGGACTCTGGACAGTCACTTGCCTCCATCAGCGACCGCCGTTGGCGTTTCCCTCAATCCAGTTGCAAGGTGTTCGGCACTTAGTTGCTCGCGGGCCGAACCTATCATGGTACCAACACATCCCGTTGTTTTGCGAGCGGCTCCTTGAACGGAAATTGCCGCGACGATTTCTGGAACGGGAGCGGGATTCAGCACGGCCACGGGAGCTTCCAACGGTTAGGGCAGCCACTCGCCGCATCAGGTCATCGATACGACGGTTGAGTCTCTCCTCCATGGGGCTCGGATCACACAAAGACGTTGTAAAAGTAGCAACTGCCGGAGTTGGAGCGGGAGCATGGGTCTCGGCGACGTTAGGGATATGCGCGATAATGTCGTATACTTTATCTGCAAGCGCTGCCACCTTGTCCAAACTAGCGTCTGCCATAGTTGCGATGACAGCCTGTACCTGGGTCGGTAGACGCTTAGCCCACATGCTGCGCAAGAAATCCTCAGACACGTCATTACCAGCCAAGTCGCGGAGATATCGGATAAACTGGGATGGCCTGCGATCACCAAGTTCTGCTTGGGATACCAACTCTTCGACGCGCCTATCTTTGGATACTGACAAACGATGCACCAGTTCAGCTTTCAGCTTATCATATTTCCCTACTGCTGGTGGGTTTGTAATTATGTCCTTGATTTCGGAGGCATATCTATGATCAAGATTACTGACGACATGATAAAATTTCGTTGAGTCACTAACCACATTTGCCAAAGTAAACTGTCCTTCTAACTGGGCAAACCATAATGCCGGTTCTTCCGCCCAAAATGGTGGCACTTTAACTCCCACTGCACTAACGGCCGGTTCCGCCGCCGCAATTCGCTTGTCCTCCATAGAGAAATAATCCAATATCAGCAACGGTCAAAGTTCACGCGCCCGCTAATTATAACACTGCACTTAGTTCGATAGTCGGGAAGTCACCAATTATGTGGCATAAGGTGAGAAATGAATAACCACATTATAACAAATGTATATAAAGTTTATTAGTGTTACAACACAGTTCAGAGAAGAAGGGAAGCGATTTACGACACGAAGAATTAACATAGAACACAGAGACAGAAGTTTAAACAAAAACAATTAAATTTCGAATGCGAAACGTCTTTACACAAAGGGCGCTCGGATGGCGCGCGCGCAGCCTCTCGGCGTGTGATCTCGAAAACGACTGACTGCAGTGGCAAAACCGAGCGCGCCCGAGGCGCCCGAGCGATAACGCTTCGGGAGTAGGTACTCGGGACGCGGTGGTGTCCGAGAAGCAGCGCGCGAGCTTACAAATTACTTTAATATATAATTATGCTAGTCGCTACACTTCTATACCTACATTTGAGTAGAATCCCGTGCCAGAAATATATTATGTAAAAATAAGCAAAACTTTTTATAAGCTCTGAATTGCAGATCAACATCGTTTTTGTATGTTTTTTTTTGCTTACAGTTCGCACTGTCAATAAATTAAATTAAATTTTTAAATTTCAGCTGTTTATTTTCTTCTAAGACAAGTTTTGGTTAGCTTAACATCCAATCTTAATTAGCAAAGATTATAATTATGTTAAGGTTCCATAATTATTATTGCAATTTGTAACATACTATTGCATTTTGTATTATTCTATAAATATCACAAAATGTTACCACTAAATTTAGTTACATATTCTGGTATTTTTTACATAATAAATATCTCTTTACGATGTTCTTTGTTTGTTTACATGTTTTTTTTTCAATTTTTTTTTGTTAGTTCATATGGTAATCTGTTCAAGATACTGGGCAAAATACGTAGCCACATTCTATGACCGTATTCATTATTACTTTAAAATCTCTGAACAGTTTTAATTTTTAGTTTATGAATGGAGTTCGTTAATACAATAATTGCCTGTATCATAAAAGCTGTAATTCAATTTATAGAAAATAAAACTGCTTCATTTCAATGGATGTCTAATTTCAGTTTCATTTGTAATTGATCCCAGTAAAACCGACACTTATAAATAGGCTCAAATTGCAAAGCATGTTGTAGTTCTGATCTTTAGGTAATATAGTTAGGAAAGTGTTAATCAAAATTTGCAACTTCAAAAAACTTATGGGTCTTTTTCACTTTTTGCTCTAAAAGTCAAAAACTATGCCTTTTTGACAAAGAAACTGCAGTTTCCTTTTTGACAAAGAAAAAAATAAGCTCAATTGCAGCTTTAAACCCTTTACAGACTAAACTATTCGAAAATTGACAATTTTTACTTTTGCTTCCATCTGGATCAAAATCATTGGCAAAATTTAATCAAAATATTGGGAAGAAAGGTCGTTAAGAAACCCAAATAAATAGTCTTTGAGAAATCAGGGAGTGTACATTTAAAGAAAAGATCCTGACGAATTGAGAACGTCCTCCTTGTTTGTAGGTTAATAAAGTTGAATAACATTTAATTTTATTTTATTAAAGCACAGAATAAAGTTTGTGAAACTTATTAGTTAACTTAAAATCTCGAAACAACTAAAATAAAGTAAACATGGATTGAGTGGGTTTGAACTGTTTCTTCACGCTTTTACTGCATTAGATACCACCTCTATCTACCCTTTACTGGTAGGCAAAAGGGAAATTATGGGATCAATTTCAGAAGAATCAACACCTAGTAGATCTGGCTGCCATCTTCCTACTAACAGATGTAACGTGGAAATATAGCGGAAGCTGGCGAAAAGGTAGCTCTTGACGGAGGTGTTTTAGCCACTCAGAGATTGCACGACCTGATATTCCGGCTAACCTAACCTAACCTAACCCAACCACCGAGGCTTCCTCTTCCCATGCGTTGAAAATTTGTAATAATACTGCCCTAACCTGGTCCATACAACATACAAAAAAAACAGAACTACATCAACCACTGCGATTTTAATGTCGATTTCTACTGGGCTAATAATTGAGAGTGACATTGTAAAAGATTCTGACGAAAGCGAAAGAGCAAAGCAAGCGGTTCCAATCTTCGAATCAGCAGTAAAACTCAACGTAAACAACGCGTCAGGATACACTTTGACCTCAAACTAGAATTACTTACATAAAAACGAAATCGAGGCGGGATTTCAAGAGCGCACTTGGCGTACCTGACTTAAAATACGCGTTAAGTGAGAATAGTGTTTTGTTTTAGTGGTTTTGTGAATGTAACAATCTCACTAATTAAATAAGTATGCGTGCGAGTTAGTAGTATTTTTGTTACTTTTCTACGCCGAAACAGCTTAATGGGTTTAGATGCAGGTTGAAATGAATATAGATTGCTCAAATCTTGAATTAACACATAGGCTACTTTCATCCATAAATGTATGTCTCAACATGGGAGAATTCACAGGCAGAAGCTGGTTTTAAATATCCCAACGTGCAATTTTAAAGGCAGAGAATGTTCTAACACCGTAATGCCACACACGTGCGTGTTGTTCAATTGTTGCCTTTAACTTTGGTGAGTAAAGTGTACTTCAAAGTTCCGCAAAGGTTTACTTTACGCTGCGTTAGAAGTAAAAGACTTTAGAACCAGATGCAAAAGACTTACTGCACTAGGGTTTGAATTGACATTATATTTACCCTTTATTGTTAAAGTTATTAGCTCATATTAAATTATCAGTAAAAGCGGCCGAATAAAATTAGTTTATTGTCATTTTAATTTGAAACAATTTGACCTGAAATGACTTAAAGGACAATGTTGTCGATGAGCGTAGGTCACTGGTCATCCGATACAATATAGGTATATTTGCATGATGTTCTAGGCAAGTAAACATGACGCATTTTAACCTCCTTAGGGCCTTTGTACAAAAAACTCTACAAATAATACATAGAAGATAAAACAGATTTTCCTTCGTTATAACTGACAATTAAATAGAAATATGTATTCACAACAAATTCAGTTTCTATTAGCATATTTCGTTGTATGGTAGGCCTTGGAATAAGTCCACCTATTGTTACTTTCACCCGTTGTCCGTTGGCAACCCGATGTGATAGATGGAACTCTTCTCCGGTCCAGAGATAGATGGACCTGGGCCTCTATTCTTCTGCGTTATAGCGATATCACGTTTGACGTGTTTTAGAATCGTTTATGTCACAGTAGCCATTATTGTAAATAACATAAGAGTTATCAAAACGTTGATAATACGGAAACACGTCAAAGACATCGTATTGATATCGTTATTACAGTTTAGAACCCCAGCCCTGCATGAAATAAAATCAAATTAACTTTAGTCAAATATTTTTTGTATGTTATTATGATGAAAATTTATTGTATTTTTTACTGATATCATAAACATTACATAAAAAAAATAACATGGATTTATTAGCACAAATATTTTGAAGAAATAAGTTGTTTAGTATTTGAGGCCATTATGATAAATGGATTTTTTTTGTAGGGTTGCCCCTTGAAATCACGACAAACTTTTCATTGAATTTCATTTAATCGAAAATGATTCATAGAATATTTAGTATCCATATTATCTCTTGTAGTATTATGGCTTCATAGACTATTCATTATACATTAAACCAAATATTAGAACAACGGTACAAGTATTTTTACATCCTTCGAAAATTATTTCATAAACTATAAATATAAGAGACTTTACAACAAAATAAAATACATACAATTACTATTACTAAAACCTACTTTGAATTGCAACACATTGATATGTAAACAGAAGTTTGTTATTCGACAGAGTACAAATAGGGGCGACGACGAGCGAAGCGAGAAGGAGGGTGTTAGGTGAACTGCGACCTAACAGCGCGAAGCCGAGCGAGCGGAGCGAGCGCGCCTCGGCAGCGGCCGGCGAGCGCCAGAACCGACTTGTTTTACCTATTCCAAAATATGCCACACACACACACACAATGCTGAAATGATTTTTAAACATTTACAATATAAAATAAAATATTGGATACCCAATAAAGTATAAAATAAATATCTGTAAAATAAAGTATCAAGTAAATAATAATTATAGGCATTAAAAATCGTTTTTTTTTAATACATAATTAAATTGTTCGATGTAAAGAATATTCTAACAAATGAAAAATTGACTTTATCAAGGTTTTTGTAGACCAACGGAACTCTAAAAATGTAATGTTCTAAAAGGGAAAACGCATTACCGTACCCTTTCGGTACGCCAGGTGGTACCAGTCAAGCGGAACCCAAGAATCAAAAGCAAATGTACCTACTGGGTAAATGTGAATACGATCATACCTTGACGTATAAATATAATGACGATGACTTCACTACTAAGTTATTTGTAATGCTACCAACGTTAATAGTTAAACGTAAAACACCGGTTACCACTCGTGTTTCACTGGATTAAGAAGTAGAAACAAAATCTCTCCATCTCGTTTAATTTTATGTAAACCTACTTTTTCACTATAATATGTTATGGGAATACATTTAAACAAATATGCCACCTAGAAATCTTATTATAAGAGTTCATTAAGTTTTAATTCTTTAGTTTGTAGAAAATTTACCCAAGGTCCGAGACTGACAAAAAAACTTAAAAAAAAACCAGCTAAGTGCGAGTTGGACTCGCGCACGAAGGGTTCCGTACAATTATCTATCCACCACGGTGTCTATATTAAGATCGATTAAAAAAACGGCAAAAAAATCACGTTTGTGGTATGGGAGGCCTTAAATATTAATTAATTTATTTATTCTTAAAGTGAGTAATATAAAACTAAATATTCTGTGAATATTTCAAGTGTCTACCTGTTGCTCTTATTAATATCGAGCAAAAAACGACAAAAAATCACGTTTGAGAGCCCCCTTTATTTTTTATTTTTTTGAGTATTTGTTGCTATAGCGGCTACAGAAATGCATAATTTGTAAAAAAAACAAGTGTAGCTATCGCGGTTCTTGAGATACAGCCTGGTAACAGACAGACGGACGGACAGACAGCGAAGTCTTAGTAATAGGGTCCCGTTTTTACCCTTCGGGTACGGAACCCTGAAAACAAATGGGGCAAAAATTAAATAAACGCAATTGTTTCCTAAAATGGCCTATTATTGTGAGATCGCGATGTTCTAAAAAATATGTGTATTAATGTGTGTGTGTGTGTGTGTGTGTGTTATTAATGTGTATTAAAGTGTCAAACTGAAAACTGCTTACAAGTAAAAACTTACGGGAGGCGAGTGTTCAGTTGCCTTCTCTAAAGGAATCGCCCTTGAAGGCACAAAACGATCGGGTTGCCTCGTAAAGCCTCAGTGGGATCGTGTTCAATGTTATTAATGATAATTTCTGTTTATATCCAATAGTTTGCTGGAAACAAAAGCAGTATCTTGGTATTATACTCCATCCACAAACTGGAACGACGTCCGATGTATTGGCAGTCGGGAAGAGATGCCTCCTAACGGCTTCTATTATCCGTACGATAGATGCTATCAGGCAGTAAAAAGCTTTTCAAAGCCAGTTGAAATTGCACTCGAGAATATTTTTATGTTTGTTGTTGTCATAGATGTGCAACTTTGTTGCAGTAAGAATATTCGAATCTTGCGTATTGTTTGAGTCTTTTTGAACATTAATGCGTTTTTTTTACGCGTTACAATAAATTTTATATTGAAAACGAAATGATTAGAAAATTCATCAAGTTCAGCTTTATTATTATAAAAAAAAAGATTTATTGTTTCATAAAAGGAAAATTTACGGCATTACCACACAGTATAGGTATATATATATACATTATTCTGCGACAACAGGCTCATGTCTTAGCATGCTGCGAGCTGGATCAGCTGCACAGCGCTGATTTTCAGACTGCGCCTAGCTCTCTGTTACATTTTAGCGTGTGATGATTGGTGACTTTTATTTTCATAACATGGTGGGATTTCCCTATTCGAATGTTACATATCGTAGTTTAAAAAAGTTAAGTATTTAAAAAAACATTGCCGACGCGTTCTTAATAAATTTACAAGATTTGTATGAACACGTCAGCAATGGTTTTTAAATACTAAACTTTTTTAAACTCTGATATGGAAAAATATTTACTATATACCATTTTGAACCTTATTTAATCAGCTAATTAAATGAATAATAGCAAAACAATTGGTCAACCAGTTCTTGATTGGTTGACATCTTTGGTGAGTTACATTTGTAGGTCATCGTATGAGATGTAAGTACAAATATGATATATTCTTTGCCGGTATTGTACATTATTATTATCAATTTATTTGCCCATGGACGACTTAGATCACTCGTTTATTTACTTTAAAATATCTTTATAAACTAATTAGAAAAATAAAAACTCTATATTCAACTACACTGATCTCATTATTGTATGTATCGTGACTTTGAATAATAAAGGAGGTATAATGTGGTGACTTGAAACCCAGGATCAAACCTAGTTCAGAAGTTATGCTCCCAGACACAAACACAGTAACTTTTATCAAATTAAATCCTCGCCATAAAATATTTACTTAGTGTTTATATTTGTAAAGCAAATAACAAATATCCTTTCTGCTACAGGATCAACGTTATTACAGAAAAGGGGCCAAAAGGCACAGGAGCAGTTGTACCACTATTACGCCCTTAATAACGAGTCCAGTGATCGCAACGGAACATTATTGGACTTTATTTGGTCCGAGTCTATAAAAGAAAATTCGGCTACACAATTACGGACCCTATAACCGTGACAGTCGCAATATGTGGTAAAAACTAATGGGGGGAATGAACACTGCCAAGTAGTGTTGTTTCTGTAAGGATATTACTCGGAGGTAACAAAACGCAGAAATTATCTGCGTTTTGTTAAGAGTATTTGTGAACAGTGAGACAACAATGAACAGGGCCTCTATTCAGGTGCGTTAAAACGATATCGTGTTTGACTCGTTTAAGAATCGTTTATGTCACAGTCGCCATTATTGTAAATGACATAAGAGTTATCAAAACGTTGACAATACGGAAACAGGTCCAAAACGATATCGTTATAACGCAGTTGAATAGAGGCCCTGAACATAGGAACTTAACTATACAGTATGTAACAAAAACCTCGTTAGTGGTTTAACGATGTAACATGTTTTAACGATTTTTATATTACAAATATTGATTTCTCGGAGTATGATGACTCACGGCTCTCGGCACAACAGTCAGTTTTCACTACCGCTGTGCTATCCAGGAAGAAAATTCATGTAGAGTAAATAATAAAAAATAAAAAAAATCTGATAATGAAAACAATTAAGTATAAACAATTGTTAAAAAAAAATTAGTACATTTTTTATTCATTTATAACTTATTTTCGAATTCCATGCATTAAAACTTACAATTTGATACCGAACTGATCCTAAAATTTGTAACAACAAACATATTTTCACTTCGAATATTATGCACTTTGAAACTAAAACGAAGTCAACGGTACATTTGTCAAAAAAATATAAATATTTTAAGAGGTATAAGGGAACCGATGAACAAACTAACAAATTTAAATAGACTACTAAAATCATAACCGTCCTTTTTGCTTCGCCATAGTTGTTTAAAAACCGCTCCGAGTGTTTTCAGCTGCTTTTCTACAACAAAATACATTTAAGTAAATCTTTTGGGCTCAGTAAAATCTTAAACTAAAATAATTTCAAAGACAGTCCCAAAATATGTCTCCTCATTTAAGGAAACTGCGTCATGAGATACGTCGCCGAATTTACCATCGAAGGACATCTCACCAGCGAAGTGATACAGGTGATTTATTTTCACAAGAAAGTTCGCATTAATGTCACGCCAGCAATTTATCTTGGCGTAATTCACGTAAAGCGCTTATTGGCTGTCGTGGTCCACGCGAAGATAACATGATTTATATCGTTCCGCTAATTATTTTTCTACGCAACGGTAATATGATAAGCCACTGGTTTTCTAAAGGTTATTTTTAGTCGATATTTTTTGCTTACGACGTCGTTTGCTTTTTTGACGGGGATCAGGTAAGTTGGCGATAATGAGGGGTCTAATTTAAAAACTGTAGCCGTAGGCTAAAACTAAAGACGCCATAATTTTTGGTGGTTGTAATTTGTTGCCTATAAATTTAATTTATTATATATTACCCTGTATAATTTTAAAATGATATTTTGGTAAGTGTTTTTAAACACTTACCAAAATTTGACTTAAAAGTCAAATTGTGAACAAGCAATAGAAAAGGATTTTATATGATTAGGAAATGTAACATACACTGAAAGTAAAACAAAGCAATACAAAAAACTGTAGGAATAATATTATTTATATTTGGAAATGTCGAATTTAGAGCTGGTTTTAAATTTTACTTTTAATAGCGGCCATATTGTTAGTGATTTTATTTTTAAGTTTGATCTTTATAATCCACTTTGTGGCCGACTGTTTTCTAACACTGATGATCAATTTTGTATTAAAAGAAAATAAATAAAGAAACTGTTTTTGAACTTGCAAAAAGTCTTCAAAATTTTAAGTCAAAATTAAAGTTGATTAAAATTTACTTCTTATATTTATTTACATAAATAGTTATAAGTTTAGTTAATAACAGTGTTTTCAAAAACAACTTGGTAGGTGTTTAAAATAAGGTGGGTAAAAAAAAATTGGAATAAAGCCACGTTAAAAATACAGTTCGTCATTTCCTTCCGAATAATGATGAGGCTAGATATAGTATAATCATAGTCCGATGTTCCGGTCAATTGCGTATCGCATAGTTGGCAAATGTTCATGCGCGGGGCTTGGTAACTCGGTAAAGAAGGAAGTGACGCGTGTACTAATGGCTGTGTTGGAGCTGTTTGGTGTTATTCTCTTACTTTGTGAAATTAAGCTTACTATATCGAAATTACCTTTTTAGGGTTCCACACACAAAGAGTGAAAACGGGACACTATTACTAAGACTCCGCTGTCCACCAGGCTGTATCTCATGAATCAAGATAGGTTGACAGTTGCAATTTTCACCGATATATATATATATATATATATCATCACGCCTTCATTCCCAGATTGGCGTAGGTTCTATAACCGTATTTAAGGGAGGTTCCCATACAACAAACCTGATTTTTATGCCGTTTTTTTCTCGATCGTAATACAGACACCGTGGTTGTATAGATAATGGTACGGAACCCTTCCTGTGCGAGTCCGACTCTTGGCCGGTTTTTCTTTACAAGCTTCTTATTAATTATAACGTTTGCAATTTTTCTATGTATGTTCGGTTCAAATCTCGCAAGGAAGATGGACCGCTTGAGCTGAAATTTGGTATACCTACGTAACTTCGATGACAATACAATAATATGGCTCTGATGATCGAGTTGGAAGGTGGTGACAGAATTTCCGCTATACCTTAAGTACCACCCACCGTGTTTGGACTCATTAAATTGGGTAGGTCTTGATAACGGTAACTCATCACTTTATCGAATGTATCATTTCATCGAACGCTATTTTCTGCTGAAACCATAATGTTTTCAGGGTATCTTAAACATTCATTACGTATGTTAGGTTCGGTTAAATGTTTAAGATACCCCGAAAACATTAGGGTTCCAGCAGATAATAGCGTTCGATGAAATGAAGTTCAATGAATTTATGTATTCGTTGAAGGTGTTTAGATGTAATGATAGACACCCCTTTGGTACTATATACACATCCCTAGATCCGGGTGGGGACCCGGGATGGTAACGTGGGCTCACTAAAAGCGGCCAAACTACCCCCTCAAAACCCAGCGGTACATCATCAGCGAATTACATGTTGCTAAAGGAACACGCACATACAGCTGTGTCAACTTGACGCTTTCTTCTACGCCTTGGTTTATCATGGCATTCTTAGACTGATTGAACTTACCTAGCTTGTCCCTTAAGGAATAACTCTAATCAAAAAGGCCTTCAATTTCAAATGTGGATAGGATTTAATCGTTATAGTGTGCCATTTTTTGGGTTCCGTAGTCAAACTAGGAACCCTTATAGTTTCGCCATGTCCGTCCGTCAGCCTAGCTCAGAGAATCTCAGTACTAGAAATCTGTAATTTGGCATGAATTTAAGTCACGTTAACAAAGTGGTAAAATAAACTGTGAAAGAAAGTAAACGTTCTGTTAGTGATCCGTTTATGAAATATTTAACTTTAAAGCGCTAATTTTTGTTAGACTCAAGTGTCCCCCCCCCCCTCCTACAGCCAAAATTACAAATGCTAAAAATCTGAAAAAAAAACGTAAATGACAACAACATGTGGCATATAACAAAATTTAAAGGAAAACTATTACGACTAAGTAGACATCATTGGTTCTTGAGAAACGGGCGATTAAAGTGTTTATACCTACTAAAATCATCTAAGAAGGCAACAAATGACTTTTAATAGAAAATTAGTTATTACTTGTTGATTTTTATGTTTGTAGTACTTCGGAATCCTACACTGAGCATGGTCCGACATGCTCTTGCCCAGTTTTTATGATTGTGACGTTGACGGAGGTGTGTTGATGTGAATCCGCCGCATGGATCAAACAGTCCACAATTTGCGGGGAAAGAGCCAAACACGCAAGACTAAATAAAATCACAAATAAATAAATATCACGGGACAATGTCACACAAATTGACCCATTCCCAAACTTAGCTCTAGGTTTATACTGTGGGTACAAGACGACGTTAAACTTACTTATATAGAAAAATGTATAAAAAAATATATACATAGAAAATAAGACTCGGGAACATATACAAGCGCTCATCACATAAATATCTGCCATTGCCGGGGTGTCCCTTGAGTGTGTCTAAACTCATAAATTTTTTGCGGTATAAACGGCTGTATATTTTTACAACTTTAAGGGACTGTTGACTTGAGTATATGGTTTTAATTTCAACTCGATATCTCCACGCGTTACCGAGATAAAGGGTCTTAACAGACAGACGGACGGACAACAAAGTGATCCTGTAGGGTTCCGTTTTTTCGTTTTGAAGTACGGAACAATAAATACAGTTCGATCAAGGGAAGTTTTGAATGTGTAAAAGAATAACACCACAGTTTACACAACAGTTTCCACAATTATGCTCTCTCGAGCCGCAATGCAGTGTGTCATGCCGCTTGGAGCTAAGTGTACTTAAAAATGCATAATGCAGTTTGTAACCTTGAAACGGATGTTTATTAATAATGCGCGCCCCCAAAAGCTAGAGAATAATGGATTCATTTTTGTACATCTGTTCTGTAAATTACGAAATGTTTATTTGTTAATAACCATAAACAATTTTGAAACGATGTTTTTGTTGTCCGCATTTTATTGATTTTTATCATGTTTTTGAACCTCTCGTGGCGGTACAAGTTAATATTTTTGTAGGTACCTACAACTTTCATATTAGGATGTTTTTCTTCGCGTAAATTAGGGTATTAACATTCAGATGAATTACCCTTACCCGTTTTTTATAGCAAAAACAAACTTACACGTTATTTTTGTCATTTGAATCCCAAAAACAAACCTTGCATATTATTATTGCACAATCATATTTTCAAAACAATCTATGTCAAATTGTTGGTGAAATCCGACACCCTAATTTGGTTGGCTCCCGCTCCATAAACCAAACGCTGAATGAAATTGTTACCGCAATCAACAATAACACCGGAAACGCAAAATAACAATAGAGAAGAAAATAACACCGGGTTGCATTGATTGCACTTCGACTACCATCGACTGAATGCTTTACTCTCTAAGGGTTGTCGCAAAACGTTCAATATGCGAGTAATATCTCATCTGCGTATGCTTTTACATTATTCATGACTGCGATTTGCCTTTTTATTGCATATGCTGCATCACGTAAAGTAGCTTTAAATTATTATATATGCGGGAATGAAGATCTAGATTTATAGCACCGACTGCTTTCATGAACTGCAGCGAAAGATAGCGTCCATGTAACCGACTCGAAGTAACAGGCAAATATGCGAGTGTTTTATTTGTTTGTCTATTAACAAGATTTACCCACTCATTACAAGCTTTTGTTGCACTGTTCGTATGTACAGTCGACGTCATAAATATGTTTACACTTTAGTACCTAGTCACTTTCATTCACTGAGACAATTTCGTATATAATTATATGTAATTAACTCAGTGAATGAAAGTGAATATTTATGACGTCGACCGTTGCAACCAGGGCTTCTATTCTACTGCGTTATAACGATATCGCGTTTGACGTGTTTTAGAATCGTTGATGACATTCCGTCGCCATTATTGTTAACAAGTTATCAAAACGTTGACAATTACGGAAATACGTCAAAAGCGATATCGTTTTTACCGTGTAGAATTCCAGCCCAGGGCCTCTCTATTCCACCGCGTTTGACGTGTTTTAGAATCGTTTATGGCATTCCGTCGCCATTATTGTGAATGACATAAGAGTTATCAAAACGTTGACAAATACGGAAAAACGTCAAAAGCGATATCGTTTTTACCGTGTTGAATCTCAGCCCGGTTCCTGTTAATGCAATGGGCTGAAAGGACAATGGGCAAAAATGTATGGAATGTGGTGTCTGCCCCGATGGACATAACTTATATATCAATGGAAAGGGATTTTTATGTAGAGCGAAGATAGCCAGGGCGCATATCTCCATTTGCTGTTCCTATTTGTGTGACCTATCCAACGACACCACCCTGATTGTTATTAAGCGGGTACAAAAATACCCATCGTCCTTTGGACCACATGTTGATGACAAATGCTATATGATAGTATCCAAGAGCTGATCCGATTATTTTCTGTTTTATAACCCATGTGGTGAGAAATAATCTGCAAAATTGTGTCCACCGTCTACCTTTCCAATATTAAGTTAAAAAAACTGGGTAAAGGTAGTAGAATCACTTGGCGGATATTATTTTTTTCACAAAGTATAAACCAGTAACAGGTTTAGGTAAAATGTCCAGCATATTTTAACCTTGGATTTTACAAATTTCCACATAATTTATTGATACTGAAACTAAAACACCGACCAAGTGCGAATTGGACTCGCAAACGAAAAGTTCCGTACTATTGTTGTTTGACAACAATAGAAATACATAGTATACTCTGTGAATTCCAAGTGTGTAGCTATAATATTTCATGAGATACAGTCTGCTGAAAGGCAGCCCAGACAGACTGACAGGCTGACTTTGTATTGATTTTATTAGTTCTAGCTTTAATAATTATTATTTATTACTTTATTAAGTACTTGTAATGTAACTTACTTTTAAGTATTACTGTACTTTATGTTTGAAAAAATTACCTTCTGCTGGAGTTTCTTGGCGCTTCTTCTCCGCAATGATGGTCTTATCTGAAGCGCTAGTAAATTCACTTTATATTTCCGACGTGTCAAAGAGCCCCATGGGGGCCTATTTACTGAACAAACATATCGACGACCGTAATCTAAATTGACGTAACGGACAAATGGCTACTTTTCAGGAGAGCCAAAAAACAGTATTTTTTTTCTTTTAAAATTCATAGTTTTGTTGTTTGTTACGTATCATGTAACTAAAAATAGCCAATTACTTACTTTTTTCCACTCTTTAACTACAAATAACTCAATTTATCATACAACGGTTAGTTACTGAGATAGCATGTCCCTTACGTCAAAAAATAAATTCATAATGTCCAATACCACCCTTCTCCAACAGTTGACTTTAGAGTAAATTTGATGTATCTACAAATAAATTTAAAGAAATGAAATTAAAGTGATCGTAACTCCATTGAAAGTAATCAATGACAGGGTGTAAAAGGTACATGGGAAATTATCTTAGGTGAAATAATAAACGAAAATATAAAATGTAATTGTGTTATTTATTAGGATAATTAAGAGATCAATCATGGAAGTATAGACATAATTATCCAGAGCTCAGAATCGCAATTATTTAGTGGTATTTGAGTGTTTACAGGACTTTCATTATTTGAATCTTAATTTTTCTGTTACTACCAGCAATATACGAGGTTCGTAATTAAAGTAAAGTGTTCTGAAGAACATATACTTAGTTTTATAATTATATTTCAACGATACATCACTTCATACGCCATTATGAGCTCTCATTAATATGTCGATAGCTAGACTAGTAACAAGTAATAAAATAAAACAAAATACACGATTCGGTGTAAAAACGATTAGAGATATAAAATAAAAACATAAACAATTTTAATTCGACAGTATCAATTAGAACCTAGGTACTGATAGTAGTACAATTAGCAATAGGCCAAATCTTATCTTAATTTTCATCACTGCTCTCATTATCATCGTCAGTTTCAGCTAAAGTAGCTGTTATCATTTCAGAGTGAGGCAAAGTTAAATATTCGTTATGAAAACGCTTTGGGATAGTACCTAGAAGGAATTGGTATTTATTATATTTAGAAACGTGATAAAGTATTTTGGTCCTCATAGCATTTCTAAAGACTTGCAAAATAATATACCTACATAAGTAGACACAAACACGGTAATTGCATGTAGCCGACAATTTGATATTTTATTAAATAAAATACTTACTGCAATAACTTGTCTCGATCCCGCAGTAATTTATTGCGTCGAGCTAAGAGTGATTCAATACTGTTTATATTCATCGTTATCTCAGTTGCCTTCCTTATTATTAAGTACTTGAAACATGCGTGAAGACGAGTGCTCGTGCAAAACAGAACTGAGCAAGCAGCGGCAGCACTCAATCCAGTGTAGCCAGGTGTAATTTGAAAAATTAATAGTTTTTTATCAGTCGAAAATACCTTTGAATAAACGATTAATAATCTGGATTTTTTCTTGTACGTATGTATGTATGTAAAAGCTTTATTGGAAAACTAACAATTGAATTATAGTGCTCTCATTAAAATTATTTTATTTTATTTCAATTGAAAAAAATATAGTTATCACGTGTCGTGTTCATTGTAAATACTTTATAATCTGTTTGCACAAATAACTAACCCTTGGAATATTATTTTAAATGCATTTATAGGCATATTTTCAATCGATGTCCAAGGCTCAAAAATCAATAGATTGTCAAGAAAATTCAGTAGATTTCGTAAAAATCAGATGAACCGGTAACACTCTCAACCACAACCAGCAGCGACATGTTCTTTCTAAAATGTTTTTTGTTGCGTACAACGAGGTGATAGTGAGATCTCTTTCACCCTCAAGCAACTTTAAGTGCGTGAGAGTGATTTATCTATATTAACGAACACTGAGTATGTCATCTAACGAAAGAGATAAAGCTAACATTTTAATGTAAGGGACGGTAGTTTTAAGATTGTAGTTGTGAAAAAATGTCGTATATACTCTTAGCAAATATTTGATACACTTACAAATTACCGTAAGGGTCACTGTTGCCTTACATTTGTGAAAGCAAAACTGCGTATCGTACAATTGCTTACAGAATAATAGTCTTTTACGACGCAGGTAAATTTAGAAAATTATAGTTACGTCTAATTGTGATAGAATCAATTTTATTTTTGTAGATAATTTTGAGAACGTTAAATGATGTATCGTACATTTACTTATTTAATGGCGCCTTACAGCGTTAGGTAAATTGCGAGATGAAGGTTACACCAAGAATAAATTGCAGTTTTTTTAATTGCTGTAGATACGTCGTATTTTTTTGAAATACTGAGTCAAAGTAACATTTTTTTAAGGCTGTAAGGGGCATGTTTTTTAAGGCTATCGAGACGTCACCTATACCAAACGATAGAGAAAAAAAAACTGAATAGACCTGCATTCATAACTCATTTTCGCCATTTTGTCCCTTACATCAATTTAGATTACGGTCGTCGATATTGGTTATGATTTTGAGGCTCCCTTTGGGTTTGGAACCCTTCAAAAACGAACATGTCACAAAACTGTAAATTAATCCATGCCATCACTCATTCGCGCTTTGCTTTAGTTTGTTATAAAAAACAGTTTCTTTAACCCAGAAAAAGGATCGTTGTGACTTATACGCGGCTTTAAATTTAATGTCTTTACCTTTTTTGCTTGCCTGGTAGTTGTGAAACCACACACGACGTTTCTAAGCCAATCTTACGAGGATAAAATCAGTTCGATATCGTGTCTTTGGCACTAAACGGCAACCCTAATAAACCGCAAACGGGTATTGCGGGGCAATTAACTTCTCAGGTGGCACAGCCCGCAGGGCACGGAATAGAGCAATGTACCCGCCAGTTGCTTTTATCCTGGTATATTCCCACTCCACGCAAACATGCGGGCACTCTGACAGCCAATCGAACGATGCACAGACAACGGCATGATTCGAAATGAAAGCCTTGCTTTAAGGCTTCTTTTTTTAGTGAAGACTGACAGAGTGACAGACCTACAATGCAAGGCTAAAACGGCAACTTTAATAGCATTCCGTTTTAAAAGAGTTGGGTAGTTATTTGCTTAGGAGATGTGTTTGTGATAGAGACGACGAAAAAAATTGCAGTACAAAAATATTTTCAATATTAAATGCAGAAATAAAAATAGTACAAACGCAAACTTATCCTACTAGTTATTAATATTATAAACGCGAAAAGGAGACCATTCACGTTTCATACAAGTTTGGGCCCAAGATCAAAAGCGCCGGCCAACAACGGATAAAAGTATTTTTAATTTGATGTTAACATCGCTTTGAGCATTTCATTATATGACATCAAAAGTCTAGAACCATCATTTATTGGTGTTATAGAATTTCGAAAATCCTGACTTTTTATACAAAATCAAAAGTGCCGATTTAGGAATAAAAGTGTTATAATCTGATCGGAACATCGCTCTCGTCGTTGTCGTCGTCGTGTCGTTATACAACATCAAAACTCTAGAACCATCATTTGTTGGTGATAACACCAACCTTCTTTCTATAAAGAAGATCCTGACTTTTTATACAAAATAAAAAGTGTGTGTGTGTTCATTACTTAACCCTTTATTTGGCGATGTATATCACACTATCAAAAGTGGATGTCTTTTAACTGAACGATGATGATACCTGCTACTATGATATTTACCTCGGGTCAAGGTCTTTTCTATGCTCAGGGTGAAGCCCCAAGCAGTAAAAAACAGTTATATTTGTTAGTTGACACTTTTGATTTTGTATGAAAAGTCAGGATTTTCGAACTTCTATAACACCAAGAAATGATGGTTTTAGAGTTTACATGTCATATAATTAAACGCTCAGAGCGATGTTCCGATCAGATTAAAAACACCTTAATTCGTTGGCCGGCACTTTTGATTTTGGGCCCAAAATGAATGCTCTCCTTTGTATGAATGGATGTGCGGATGTTTGTTACTCTTTTAAGCTGCAAAGACTCGACGGATTTGGATGAAATTTAGAACGGAGATAGCTTATACCCTGTACTAACACATTGGCTACTTTTTCCCGGATTTTTTTAAGTTCTCGTGGGAATAGCGGTAAGCGAAATGTACGTGGACAAAATCGCATACAGAAGCGTAGCCCTTATAATATTGTACTAGCTTATGCACACGACTCCGTCGGCGTATAAGTCGTTTATCTCTAGTCCTTCGGGGATCATCCAATTTGCTAAGATCAAAAGTAACCAATGTGGCTATTCTAGACTATAATCTATTTCAGTGCAAAATTTTATCTAGATCTGTTCATCCATTTTGGCGTGATTGAGTAACAAACATCCAAATTTTTGCATTCAAAAAATTAGTAAGAAATAAGATAAGTAGCACGACATCTAGAAGACAACAAATTATTAACTTAGCAGCTGCCATGACGAACGCGAAACGTTTCTTACAATTATGATTTATTATATCCTCGTAAGCCATCTAAAATTAATATAGTTTTCGCCTCAAAGTCTTCTAAGCTCTGGCAGTTGCCACCGCAAACTGAAAAGCCTAGCAAAATGCAACTATCAACGCAATCTCACTGTATAAAAGCCAAGCTGTTCAAAAGCGAAAATTGAATTCCCGGAACGTGTATGATTTTATTTTGAAGCTCTTAAACATTTATTGGTTATTGATGTCTTTTATTTCTACGTTCCGGTGAAATTACTAGCATAGAGGCATTCCATCTTAGTCCTCAGGATTGGCAGTGCATTTGAGGTCTTTTGATTATAATCTTGTGAGTTCAAATGTCTATGGGTCTCAGGTGTCACTTAACATGAGGTGACTTGTGTGTTCGTGAGTTTTCTTTTTATCATAAAAAATAATAAAAATAACTAAAGTTTCGTAGTAAAAGTTTCATAACTTAGTCTAAGATAAATGTATTATTAATTTGGCTTCCTCCCGCACCTTCATACCTTTTAAGATGGCCACTTACGGGAAATTAAGTGTTGTTAAATGTTGTAATATTCTTAGGTTGGTATTGCATAAGCACATTCCTTTTTTAGGAGTATATTCTGTGCGGTTGTTTTTTGGATCTGTGGTTTAAAAAAAATAAAGTTTCTTCTTCACGCCGATGTCTTGCGCAACTGATGTGTCGTTTCATTTTAAAAGCCCAAATTACTTGAAACCCAGCCTAAGCTCTAAAATATTGGTCCTTCGAACCGGATAAAAGTGTACTTTGTGGCAAATACGTGAAGGCATTATCCTTGTTGCGCTACTTAAGCGGATTATTCAAGGTTGGATAAGCGTGCCGACATCGCGGCACGTGGAAGCACATCACCATGGCTAATGAAAAACCGAAGCATGAAACTGCAAGTATTAATGCTGATCTGAATTCTCTAGTAAATAAAAGAAGATTCTTAAAAGGGCGAGTCACGCATGTTTCAAACTTAGTCGGCTCTGCACCGAAAGACGAGCTTGCATTCCACAAGGCACGATTGAACGACATATTGTCTAAAATTGAAGACGTTAATATGGCTATTGAGTGTATCGAGCCACAAGAACAAGAAGCAGGACTACAGTTGGAGACGCGGTGCACGGAGCTGTTAATTACACTACAACGGCGCATGGACGCACTCTGCACGACGCCGCCTAAACCTTGCGCTCCTTCGGGCACTTCTTTACTTCCCAAGATTTCTCTGCCGACTTTCAGTGGGTGTTATGATGAGTGGCTTAGTTTTAAAGACCTATTTAATAGTCTAGTAAACAATAACCAAGACTTAAATGACATAAATAAGTTGTATTACTTAAAATCTTGCTTAAAGGGGGAAGCGGCTTGTTTGGTATCAACTATTGACCACACTGCTGCTAATTATGTTAAGGCATGGGATGTTTTAAATGACAGATATGACAATAAGGTTTTAATAGCTAACCACCATATACATACTGTCCTGAATATGTGTAAAGTTAACCGCACTTATGGGTTAAAAGAGTTTCTGAATGACTTCAAACAGCATTATAATTCGTTGTTGTCCTTGCAGGTACCAAATCTTGCTGACATGCTACTAATCCATATTTTAAGTTCAAAGCTTGATTACAGCTCATTAAGGGATTTTGAACTGAGCCGGAAGTCAAAAGAGTTCCCATCGCTGGATAACTTCTTACAACACATTTTTCAGCGCTGCCAAGCATTGGAAATGATTTCGGAGCCCCAAAAGCCTGCTACTCGGTCTGTGTCAAATGTCACTACAAATAAGGAAAGTGGTAAAAATGATAAAAAAGGTAAGCTGTGTGGATTTTGCAATAACAACCACTATATCAACAGGTGCTACAAATATTTAAAGCTTACAGTGGAGGACAGGAAAAAATTTGCAGTAAAACTCAATTTGTGCTCCCTTTGTCTGTCCGCTGGTCATTCGGTGGCTACCTGTAAACAGTCCTTTGTTTGCAAATTGTGCAAACAAAAGCACCACACCTTGCTTCACCAAAATTCAGTGCCTGTTTTGTCTAACAATTTAAATGTTTCCAGTGATCCTTCAACTGAGCAATTGGCAGACCAAGTGGTTGTGCCAATGCCAGTGCAAGAGGGTCGGCGTTTGGCAGACTCAGAAGTTGAGCCGCAGTCGACACTCAATCTTCACACTGCAGTGGAAGAAAAATGTGAAATATCGCTTCTTCCAACAGCCTTGTGTTATGTCATCGACATTTCTGGTGAGATCCATTTTTGTAGAATTTTATTAGACAGTGGTAGTCAAAAGAACTACATAACAGAGGAGTTTGTCTCAAAGTTGGACTGCAAAAAAATCCCTGTAAATTTTTCTGTCTCAGGAGTAGGTGGTAAAGCTACTTGTGTAAATTCAAAAATAAATTTACAAATCTCAACAAGAGATTTTAAACACAAGTTTAAAAGTGATTTTTGTGTCCTGAAAACAATCACGGAGTCCTTGCCAAGTACTGATTTTCCTAAAAGCCTTATAAAATGGCCAGGATCGGTCAACTTAGCTGACCCTGATTTCAATGTATCACGAAAAGTGGATGCTATTTTGGGCATTAATGATTTCCGCTTGTGTCTGCAAAGTGGCCAGCTGAATTTGGGTCCACATGTTCCTGGGCTGTTGAATACAGTTTTTGGCTGGATCTTTTGTGGTGGCCTGGTCTTAACAAAAGATCAGCTTTTGAAAATACCAGATAGTTCTGTGTGTACATTTTTACAGGATGACTTGATCAAATTTTGGGAAATGGAGGAGCTCCCCTCGCAGCACATCATGTCGTCTGCTGATGCTGCATGTGAACAACTGTTTGTCAAGTCTGTATCCCGTGATGAAACCGGCAGGTATGAAGTCGACTTGCCAGTCAAAGAGGATTTATTGCCGAAATTAGGTAACTCTTTTAATACAGCACTGCGTTGTCTTTTGAGTCTGGAGAAAAAACTTCAAAGTCATCCTGAAATTTATAAAAAGTACTCTGATTTTATTCATGAGTTTGTTGATCTAGGTCATGCCCACTGGGTAAATGACTTTCCAGATGATTCTCAGCCTGAATTCTACATGCCGCATTTGGCCGTGATCAGAGATCATGCAATTACAACTCGGCTAAGAGTAGTTTTTAATGCATCTGCTAGATCTTCGTCAGGCTTAAGTCTAAATGACGTTTTGTATGTGGGTCCAGTTGTTCAAGGCAACTTGTTTGAAATTTTAATTAAGTTTCGCATAAATAAGTATGCATTTATATGTGACATGACTAAGATGTATCGTCAAATTAACATCAAAAAATTTCAGTCCCTGCAACGCATCCTGTGGCGCGATCCTGATGGGGAGCTCAAGTGCCTGCAGTTAAGCACCGTGACCTACGGGACGGGCCCCGCCAGTTACCTCGCCACGCGGACGTTGTTGAAGTTGGTTGAAGATGAAGGTAGCAACTTTCCTTTGGCTTCAAAGGTAGTGTTAGAAAACACATATTGTGATGACGTGTTAGCGGGCTCTGACAGCATAGAAAAGACAGTTCAGACTATGCTCGAGCTGCAGGATCTGCTAGGTAAAGGCAAATTCGAACTTCACAAGTGGTACTCAAATAGCCCTGATGTGTTGAACAACATTCCTCTGGAAAAGCGTACAAAGTGCACCTTTAAGTTTAATTCTAAGCAAGAGGCCGCTATCAAAACACTAGGCATAAAATGGGATCCAGAAAGTGATTGTTTGTCTATCTCGTGTCCTGATGATCTCTCTGTTGTAAAGAGTACAAAAAGACAAGTACTAGCTGATATAGCCAAAATATTTGACCCACAAGGTTTTGTTGCTCCTGTCACTGTTTTAGCAAAAATAATAATGCAGTCTATTTGGAAAGCTAAAATCGAATGGGACGATGAGATCCCCGATGACATTTTAAAAGTCTGGCGAGAGTTCTGCCTCAACTTGCCTGCTTTAAACTCTGTGTCTGTTCCCAGGCTTATGGTGCATCCAGATCGCTGTAAGTTGGAGATTCATGGGTTTGCCGATGCATCCATTAAGGCTTTTGGTTGTGTGGTCTTCGCGCGATGTGTGCTTCCCAAAAGTCAGTATACAGTCCACTTAATTTGCGCTAAGTCACGCGTAGCCCCTATCAAGACGGTCACTCTTGCGAGGCTAGAGTTATGCGCAGCTCATATGCTAGCTAGACTTATTAATAACATTGCTGTGTCACTTAACGTCGATCTCAATGATGTTTACTGTTGGTCGGATGCTATGATCACACTAGCATGGATTAAAGCTGAACCATCACGATGGCAGGTATTTGTCGCTAATAGAGTTGCTCAAATACAAGAAGTGACACTCAAAGAAAATTGGCGTTATATTAGAACTGATGAAAATCCTGCTGATGTCGTTTCTAAAGGGCTGATGCCTCAAGATTTGGTGCGCAACACCTTATGGTTTCAGGGTCCAAAATGGTTGGTTACAAGCAGCGAGCGTTGGCCTGCTCAGCCCCAGGCATGCACGTCCGCGCCCGAGGAGGCGAAGAGATCCGCTGAGCACTTGCATGTCGCGCTGACCACGCAGGAAGTGCCCCTTTCTTACTTAGCAACCGTGCTACAAAGGTTCTCCAAGTGGTGGCGACTGCTACGTACGTTTGCTTTCGTTTATCGTTTTATACACAACGCCAGGCATCCTAATAACAAACGAAATGGTCTCTTGTCTGTAAAAGAATTGGAGGATTCCAAACATAAAATTATCTTATTAGTTCAAAAGGAACATTTCATTAGGGAGTTTGAAAGTTTGACTTCCACAGTTGATACTGGTCACAGCAAATTTACTGTAAATCAGATTAAATATCTTAATATTTTCATTGATGTTGATACAAACTGTTTGCGTGTAGGTGGTCGATTGAGGTACTCTAGTCTGTCTCGCGATCAAAAATATCCTTTGTTACTGCCTGCGAAACACCATGTTACAGATTTAATCATGACGCAGGAGCATGAGCGTCTGCTGCACGCCGGCGTCGAGACCACTCTGTCCAGCTTGAAAACGAGGTTCTGGCCGCTCAACGCACGCAACAGGTTAAGAAATATTATTCATAATTGCATTAAATGTTTCAGGTTCAAAGGTCAGCCCTTGTCTCAAATAATGGCGGATTTACCCAAATACCGTGTATCTCCTACCAGACCGTTCCTGCTCAGCGGCGTTGACTTCGCAGGCCCCATAGAGGTAAAGGAATGGCGCAGTAAAAAGCCTATTATTCATAAAGGGTATGTATGCATATTTATATGTATGTCCACAAAAGCAATAGACCTTCAGCTTGTTAGCGACTTGACTACAAAGGAATTTATTAATGCTTTAAAAAGGTTTATTTCCCGTCGCGGCAAATGCTTGCAGATTTTCAGTGATAATGGGACAAATTTTCAAGGCGCTAACAACGAATTAAATGCTGTTTACAAATTGTTTAACAATAATAAAATCGAAGTGTCTGATTTCGCCAATACTGAGGGTTTTGAATGGCATTTCATCCCTCCTTCATCTCCCCATTGGGGTGGTATATGGGAGTCAGGTGTCAAAATGGTAAAGCATCACCTAAAGCGTGTCCTAGGAAATAATGTACTGTCCTATGAACATCTCAATACTTTGTTGATCGAAATTGAGGCGATACTAAACAGCCGTCCCATTTCCCCTTTAAGTGAAGATGCCTCAGATGAGCAATGCCTTACGCCAGCTCATTTTATAATCGGTGATCGTTTAACATCCTTTCCAGAAGTGGATGTACACAATGTTCCTGACAACAGGCTTAAAATTTACCAACTTATAACTAAATTAAAACAAAGCTTCTGGAGAAGATGGCGAACTGACTATTTAAATACTCTTCAAATGAGATACAAATGGCATTCAAATAAAGCTAACATTGCTTTAAACACTCTTGTCCTTCTTAAGGAAGATAACGTTCCACCACTGTCATGGCCATTAGGTAGAGTGGTACAACTGTTTCATGGTAAAGATAATAATGTAAGAGCTGTTTCAATTAAAACTAACAATAAAATCTTTATAAGACCAATTACTAAAATTGTACCACTGCCTATGTAATTTTGTATTTTTTATTGTGTACCAAAACACAGTTTTGTTTCAGTTACTGCTGTGATAGCTTAGTAGCTGTAGTTAGCTGCATTGTTGACGCACTTTGTGTTTAGGCTTTAAAATGGTCGCTCTGTTACCGTAGGCCTCGACGCATAGTACCGACGGACGAGAGCCATCGCCTATGATGCCAAGGGAACAGAGCTATCATTTCTCTCTCACTTTATATAACGCTCTGTTTGTTAAGTGTATTGTTTATGTTTAGTTATTTGTAAATTTTGTGTGTAAAACTTAACAATTACATAAATACTCGTACTTACTTACCTTCATATAAGGTTGCACATTATTTGTAGGTATAACTTAAGTATTTAAGGTTGCGCTGACGTTATAATTTTATAATATTTTTTTTTAAAAAAACTTCATGAATATTTAGTAACCATACATAATATTGTATTGTAAAGCTGTCTAATAAATTATAACATGTTTCAAAAGTATTTCCAATGTATACTCTCTGACTAGAATACTTGCTTATACATCATTGTTTCATACTTTCTGAATTATAAAGTAGTTTCAGCTTCCTTTTGGGGTTAATTTTGTCACTTTTAAAGAGGGGGAGTATGTTAAATGTTGTAATATTCTTAGGTTGGTATTGCATAAGCACATTCCTTTTTTAGGAGTATATTCTGTGCGGTTGTTTTTTGGATCTGTGGTTTAAAAAAAATAAAGTTTCTTCTTCACGCCGATGTCTTGCGCAACTGATGTGTCGTTTCATTTTAAAAGCCCAAATTACTTGAAACCCAGCCTAAGCTCTAAAATAAGTGTTGTTTCGAAAAGTTTGTAAAGTTGTGTAGTCTTTGTGTAAATTCTATACTTTATACTTAAACTATCTCTACATAATACATTTTGTCCAAATCCATCCAGCCATTTTAGCGTGAAAGACTTGCTAACATACTAACACACAAATACGCACACACTTACAATCTTCAGCATTTTATGATAGTAGACAGATGTGATGTCGTACTGTTACTTGAAATTATACCCATGGAAAATATATACATACATACATCACGCCTTCATTTCCAGAGTGGGGTGGGCAGAGCTACCAGAAATACCAACAACTCTAAAAGACTTATTGATAATTCTGTAACCGCATTTTGCACAAACAGGCTAAGATATTTACCAGTGTATGAAGAATAAGAATAAGAATATTATTAAAAAATTAACGGTTTACACATAAGGTACAATATCCAGTGGACCCCAAACAAGGCTGGGCCTGTATCTTGGGACCCTGTCAGTCGGTTTACGTTTTACAGAAGAACCACTTAAAATAAAAATAAAGTGTGTGTTGTTAAGCGAGAGACTTAATTAGATTGCGCAAGTCTTTTACTGAAGAAGAGACTCATATGTTCTAGGACTAATTAATAGCCTCCGTACAAGACTATGTTAATAACCACTTTTGAACTTATTTCTTGAGTTTCTTTAGTTTTTTTTATGTCACAAAGTTTGCTTACCGCATTATAAACATATGGGTGGATGAAGGAAGGAGAGCGTTGAGCAAGAGCTGATTTATTAGTGACAGGTTGCAAGCCCATTGCCTAAGAATACTACAAGCCTTTATTCTCTCAGTCGCCTCTTACGACATCCACGGGAAGGCATGGAATGGCACTATTCTAACCCGGCGACCACGCGGACAAAAAAATAAACGACGACGACGATGGCGACGATGACGACGGAGAAAATAATACATATCTTATTATTAATTGCTGTAATATATATGGATATCATAATAAGGGAGCGGTATCTGAGTTCCCTCTTGAGCCTCTGTCAATACGTCCTATTCACATATTCTTAGCACTCGCTTGATTTATTATTCTGACTGTACATTAAATAAATGTGGCAGTGCCTTGAGCTTGAATCAGATACTATAACCTCATTTATTATTTGTTGGAAGCAGTGTTTAAAGGATTTTCTTTAAAACGTTTTGGTTTCTTGTGGATCAAAGTGATACACGTAACCTGCCAGCTTTGATTTCTATATGAACATTCATAATTCTGTCTATGAGTTCAAAAAAGTGTTTTTTCACTACCCAGGCTCTAAAATGATCTATACAAACCTATGTTTAGGCAAACTTAAGTGATACATTTATGTTTTAATTTGTCACCTTATCCCTTCTAAGGTTGTATGGAAGAGATCACTGGCAGCTAGCTGGACCTGTGTTTTATTAGGGTTCCTAAGACTCCGCTGTCTGCCTGTCTGTCCCCCTGTCACTAGGCTGTGTGACATGAACCGTGAAATTTTCACGGATGATGTTTTTCTGAAGCCGCAAAAACAACAACAAACGGGGTCCCCATACAACAAACTTACTTTTTTGGCGTTTTTGACTCGATATTATAGTTAGGCAGAATATTTAGTTTTTTAGCTGTGTGTTGTAATATTCTGTGAATATTTCAAGCTTCTACCTGTTGCCATTATTAATATCGAGCAAAAAACGGCCAAAAAAAACATTTGTTGTATGGGAGCCCCATTTTTAGGGTTCCGTAGTCAAATTGGGAAAAAAATAATAAATATACATTTATATTCATTTCATTCATCATTCTATTTTAGTAATTGTTGCTATAGCGGCAACAGAAATAAATCATCTGGGAAAATTTCAACTGTCACGGTTCTGAGATATAGCCTGGTGACAAACAGACAAACAGACCGACGGACAGTAAAGTCTTAGTAATAAGGACCCGTTTTTACCCTTTGTGTTAATATATTGTTGAAATTTAAATTGGCATTGGCAATATGTTCAAATTTCTTTTAAGTTGTTATTAACTTTTTCATAAAAGTTTTTTTGCGGTTGTGTAGCCTGCCGTGAGGTCTCCAAATTGAATGGTCCCTGTGGAAGATCAGCGCTGGTTTTACAACGAGCAACATGCTGAAATGGGATTTTCACGACACCTGAGATTAGGTCAGTCACCATGTATTTTGTCGCTTCTGTGTTGTTAGTTGTTTTGTCCTTCTGCTAAATGACTTAATAAACTATTTGTTTCATTATTTTCTTTCATATTGGTAAGGATAATTTAAGTAGTTTACTAGCACAACCTTTTTTGAAATAAAATATTTCATTATTTTATTCCTGCAAACCGACGTTACACAAAGGCGCCGGATATTGCCGATATCGGACTCATTTTATTTGCTACCTACACAATGCATGCAGCCATTCTGCCCTTTTAAATTAAAAATATCGCAAATGCAATCCTAATAGTACAACAAATATAACCTTATTCGTTTATCAATGAGGTTCCAAATGCAATAAAAGCTCTGTAGCAGATACCGCTTTCTTCTTAACTCGAACGTACACGAAGCTATTTTTCCTCGATATCGCATTATAGCATTAACGACAGCGCAATGGTTTCAAAACCTGAACTTACTGCTAAAAGACGTTTTCACAATGAAACGTCTAGGAAATTTGTGGTCAAACGTGACTATGACCAGGGTTATTACTACGTGATGAGGCTATGTTTTTTTTAAATCTTGTATTTGTAATCGGAAATTGATAGGAGAAATAAAATCGTAATAAAAAAGTTTAAAAATCGGGCAAGAGCATGTCAGACCATGCTCATTGTAGGGTGCCGAAGCCGTTAGGTAGTACAAATATAAAAGTCAATAAGTAATAACTATTTTTCTATTTAAAATCAATTGGTGCCGCCTTCGATGATTTTAGTAGGTAATAAACACTTTAATCGCCTGTATCTCAAGAAGAAATTATTTCTACTTAGTCGTGATAGTTTTTCTATACAATTAGTTATACCTAATATGCTAATATGTTTTGGCTGTAGGGGAGGGGGGGGGCACACTTGAGTCTAACAAAAATTAGCGCTTTAAAGCTTAATATTTCATAAAAGGATTAATTAATCGAAAAACTGTTTTCACAAACCCGTCATATTTTTGAAAGACCTATCCGACAACACGCCATATAGGGTAGACGAGAAAAAATTATACATCGTCACGTTACGTGTAGGGGAGGTACCCTAAAAGATTTTTTTTTACAGTTTATTTTACTACTTTGTTGGCGTGACTAATATTCATATTCATACCAAATTATAGCTTTCTAGTACCAAGAGTCTCTGCGCTAGGCTGCGGACGGACGGACGGTCCTGGCAAATCTTTAAGGATTCCTAGTTTAACTACGGAACCTTAAAAATGATTTCAGAGCCCACGGATTTTTTTTTTAATTATTGTGTTTTTTTCAGTGACATAAACAGTATGGCTAAGGACTTTTAACACTTGACTCGATTTATGACTGATATATCCATACATTTTGACAAAAAGAAAGTGCACTTTAGACTTATCTAGATTTATCTGTTTCGGTATTAGCAAATATTTGTATGATAAGCACGAGTATTTGTTTCTGTCTTGTATGTTTTCCATGTTTTTGTTGTCTATTACATAGTACATGCCTAGAGCTTAGTTTAGGACTAGGTTTATTTGTGCGAAAATATCACCGGATTTTTATTTTTTATTTTTCTCTTTGCAGCAAGTGGCCTTATTTGATTTGCTTTTCACTTAAACAGTGCCTGTTCTCAATATAACAGTAGTGTGTTTCTTTTCACACAGTGCAGAGGCAAGCCCTATAATAAAATACTAAACCTTCTAAATTCCACGCAGCTACAATGATATAGAAATGTGACCGCTATTACTTTCTCTATCTCGTCTCTGTCTGGAATGTGAATGCGAGCATGTCAAAGACTTAACTCACGGACCATTAATCACAGCATTTATTGCGTAGCAAGCGCTACGCGCACTGCAGTTCGTAGCAGCGTAGTACAGGCTGCATACATAATTTCGTGTGCCACATCATTGCCAACCTTTCTGATTTATCTTTCAAATTAACTTCTATTCATATTCCAGACTCTAAATTATTAATAAATTCAATACTAAACTCTCAAAATTTCATACAAAATGAACTTGTTATAGAGTTCTTGGCGCTAAATGTTAAATTGCTAAGGTAATTATAAAAGCAGCTGTTACAAATAGCACCTATGGGTAATAATTTGCTGGCGCAGCTGATAATAACGCGGATTATCACAATTTTACCGCTTACCTTCGCATAATTCCGTGAAAATCATAAAGCAATTGAAAAATAATTATTTGCAAATGAAATCAATTGAGTTAATGCAGCCATTTCAAAAGAGGTTAATTAATAGTCATTTACACGAAAATACTGGCATAAATGAAAACGAAGCTATTAAGTGGTAGTTTGATATCTAGGATTCAATGTGAAAAAAATATCGAAAAATTATGTTGAATGGTGTACTATTACACCGTTTCTAATTTTCTAAATAGTTTAAAACCAAGTTGGTATCAGCTATCTGTCGGTCTATTTATCTGCTAACTTTAACTTAACTACGCCATGTGTTTTGATGTGTTTTCTGTTGAAGATTTTTTATTATTAATATTATGTTTATGAAAAAGAGAAAGCACTCGAGCATATAGGCCACCTAATGGTAAGTAAGATCTGAGAACCATTAACATTTGAATTCTCAAGACTACGATGTCAAGATTGCAATCCTAATTACCAATTTCACCATTCGATGTTAAATTGAATCAATGTTAATCGACTGTTAGTTCATACATTTTGACAACTGTTAACGCTGTAATCGTCTGTTAAGTGGTTAACATCGTATGGTGAAATTGGTACTAAGACTCGAAATGCATTGCCCATCTTAAGGACTATTGTAATGTAATGACTAATTAAAACAAAAGCGAAGGCTAGTATTTTAACATAAAAAATAATATTAAAGAAGTTTAAAATAAAACCGACGCATAGAGATAAGGCCTCTATTCAACTGCGTGATAACGATATCGCGTTTGACGTGTTTTGGTATCGTTTATGTCACAGCCGCCATTATTGTAAATGACATAAGAGTTATCAAAACGCTGACAATACGGAAACACGTCAAATACGATATCGTTATTGCCGTGTAGAATCCCACCCTTGTATACATATTGCGAATGCAAAATAAGAGTACCGTTAAATCTATCATAAAAAAATCACTGTCATCCTTTTCATTTCCAGTATGTTGATGCTGCAAATGCCAATTCAATTTATGACATCTTTAAAGCAACTATAGAGAATGGAATAAAATAAAATCCGATGAAAGTAAATAAATAAAGCTTATGCAAAGAGACTTTTGTTCCAACTACTCGTACCAAATGAGACGAAGTACAGTTTGACATAAAAAGTCAACTGCATATTGTTGTGACATCTTTCGAATGTGACTAGAATTCTATTACCCAAAGGAATCTCATGCATATGGCATAAAACATTCTCTTTTCTCATATTTTGTATTATTCTGCATAGCGTCGGTTTAAGGTTTTATACAAAACACTATTCGCCAATTATAGGGCCGGTGGTGCTAGACAAGTCGTATTCGATAATCGTTAGCGTTGTGTTTCGATTGATAAATGTATGGAATTGACGTATGCCACCGAGATAGTAACTTGACACTTACGTCAATTCCATATATTTTTCAATCGAAACATAATCGCTAGCGAGTGTCGAATACACCTTGTCTAGCCCCACAGAATAGGCTTGTCCGTGATGGCCTTTTTAGACTATAACAATTAAGTAAGTTGTGTAATTTACCAACCAAATTAATAAATTAAAACAACAGAAACACAAAAAACCTTGTATGAATGGCTAAACCTGAAAGGTTATTACAGTTTAAGTGAGTTATTTGACGAGATAAATTAATCATAACCATCCATATATTACAATTATATTGTTAACTAGACTTTTACAAACGTTGTAGTTAATAAATAATGTAACATTTGCATGCCTTTACTTATTTATGGCTAAATGTGTAAACCTTCCATAAATTTAAACACCTTTTTGTTGTACGCTCAAGGAGTTTAATTGTTGTGCCACTACGGAACCCTGTCGTAATGATAGCATCAAACCGCATGACAGAAAGCTAAAATCAATGATTAACGCTGTCAGTATGACAGGGTTCCATAGTGGCATAATAATTAAAGTCCGTGACCGTACCATGTTTATAATGACTAGATTACCTAATTCTAGTACTATAATTTTGTGGTTATCTAGAACCCTATTAATATAAGCCTAAAGCTCAGTATAGAACTAGGTAAATTTATGTAAGTTTATTTCACCTGATATTAATTAATGTTTCCTTTTGTTTTAATTTTTCAGTAAACATAAAAGGTAAGAACAAATGGCGTTTTTTAATGTTGTTGTAAAAATAAATTAATATGAAAAGCTTATTCCCAAACGGACAGGTTAACATAAATTTCAAAGTCCAAACTATTAAAATTATGATTTCAATATTATCATAATGTAATGAATGATTTGTTAAAAAATAAGTAATTTATGATTAAATTGTTAAAATACTAACTTACACAATACATAAAATTAATTCAGCATTTACAAATTTATCACTACTAAAATAATAACCAAATTAACAACGATTCTAAAACCAGACGCTCAATCTGCTCTCACAGTAAATTAAAAAATAAATACAAAATTTTAAACACACATGTAAAAAAAAACAATAATCCATTAGCTTAAAAGGCCTTACAGGTAAGTGCGAGAAGTCGGTCCTTACGTAACGTGGGCAATAATAAATATTACTGTCGTAGACAATCGGCCACTTCATGTCTCGCTGAGCAGAGAGCCGTCAACAATTGTTAACTAGAACAATATCTATGGTGTTATTATTGAACGGATCAAAAACAATATCGATCTCGAGTTCTTGTATGAACCAGCGTAACTTGACTCACAGACGTAGAAGAAACCTTGTCTTTTCAACAACAAAGCAAAATTATCAGAATTTTGCCAAATACTTCCTTTGACTTAAAATATTGTGCATTGAAGCGAAAAATTTGTCAACTAGCTAATATAGAGCTGTAAGAAATTGACAATGGTTTGTTGCAAATTGCTTGAGGAAACCGGTAGAGCTAGATAATATTCATTCTGGGAAAATTAACAACGTGATCAAATTTAAACATAATTATAATTCATCAATTTGGCCTAGTCCCAAACTAACTTCTGGGCTATTACTATGGGTACTAGGCAACGATAATCCTACTTCCACAGTAATACATACTTAATAAATGTTCAGATAAAGCGTAGCGCATTTAGGGGATTGCACACGGGGCCACTAGTTTTAAGGCAGGGTTACTTCCAACTGGACTATCTGTTTGTATCAAAACAAAAGTCATAAGATCAGTCATGCAGTTGGTTTGTAATCTATAGGTATGTAACTGGCTGCTAACTGCAATGTAATAGTCAAAGCATTCTGTACTCTATTGGTAACTAGATTAGATTGAAAATACTTATACTATGCTGTTAGCCACCTTTTTTGATATTACGGCGGTATATAGCCAGTCAGTCTCATAAAATTTATGAGATTGACTGTCAGACAACGTTAAGCTTAAACTGCTGGATTTTGGAGGGAATATTTTTGAAGTATGTACCCCAGGGGTGAACTAAGAAAGGTTTTTTTTTTCTAAACTTCCCCCACAAGGAAAAAATGGAGGGAGTAGCAAAAATTATATCTTCCCATACGAAGTCGCCGGTGTCCTCTAATGTTAATCCTCGTAAGCTCTGGCCCCTATCCCACAAAACTTTACAAGTGTACAAGTCGATAATATTGTCAACCTTTTCTATGAAAAACTTTACAAATTTGTCAAATTGTACACCTGTAGGTACTTTTGTGGGATAGGGGCTGATTTGCAATAATGATTTATGTAACCAAGGCAATAAGGTTATTTTTTCTTTGATTAATAATTGAAGATGGCGTTATAGTGCTAAAGTATTTGAATTTGATTTCCTTGCTGGTAGATACAAATTACCATTGACAAAAATCTTCCTTTTTAGGGTTCCGTAGTCAAACAAGAAAGCCTTATAGTTTCGCCATGTCCGTCCGTCCCTCCGCAGCCTAGCGCAGAGAGTTTTAGTACTAGGAAGTTGTAATTTGGCATGAATATACATATTAGTCACGCCAGCAAAGTGGTACAATAAAATGTGAAAAAAAATATTACGATATCTCCCCTACACGTAACTTGGGGACATATTTTTTTTCTCGTCCACCCCACGTCGTGTGGGATGTCTTTGGATAGTTCTTTCAAAAATATTGTGGGTTTGTGAAAACAATTTTTTGATCAAGGGACCCGTTTATGAAATATTAATCTTTAATGCGCAAATTTTTGTTAGAGTCAAGTGTCCACCCCGCCTACAGCCAAAACTATAAATACTAAAATCTGAAATTATAAGTAAATGAAAGCGCATATAACGACTTTAAAAGGAAAACTATCACGTCTAAGTAGACAGCTACTAAAATCATCTAAGACGGCACCAAATGACTTTCAATAGAAAGTTTGTTATAACTTGTTGATTTTATGTGTGTAGTAAGTACTTTACGGCTTCGGAACCCTACACTGAGCATGGTCTGACATGCTCTTGCCCGGTTTTTAATTTGGTTGTGTCCTACAAGATTACGTGCAGTATGCGTGAAGGTATGAAAACTTTATTACACAAAAAAGCATAAAATAACCAGTAACACAAAATCATGCACAAAGGCAAATATATCCCTTTACAGGATCAGTTTAATAATACGTAGTCCAGTTATTAACTTGGTAGGACACAGAACTCACGGACCAACTATCGTTGCGTTAGGGAATGGCTTCACTGGTCACTCGTTTCCTTCCTCACGGCCAACTATCGGATAGTTTACTCAACAAGAGTGGGTCTGCTTCAGGTATCAAGCACTACACATTGTTCACGAGTTGTACGTACTTTAGAAGTAAATGAAACTATTCGGAGTTGGGCGGACTATGTTTATCAATTTCAGTTCGTAGCTGCAGTTGACAGAATTAGTTTGGGGTAGCTACATTATGTGACTCAAGTATGAATTGCGTATGATTAATTCGTATTCTGTGAAATGAGTCATTTTAAACAGAAATGCATGTTTAAGGGCTTTCATTAAAACAAAACTTACTTGATTCCTATGTGTATCCACCCGCCAAGCAACAGTGTTCGCATTGATGTGTTCCGGAGTTCAAATGTCAATGGGTCTCAGATTCCACTTACCATCAGGTGGCCAGAGTGCTCGTGTTCCTTCTCCTTTAACATGAAAAAAATGAAAAATAAAATGTACCCATAATATAGTTTGTCTGACTAACTTTCTTTACACAAAGGATGCGATCGTGATTTTGTTTTCATTAACCCCATAACTACATTAAATTCTTTTTTTTTTAAACAACCGTTATTTGATAATAAGTGTACTTAATATAAGATTTAAAAAAAAATGCATTTGATTACCATTTTTTTAAGTTTTCAGAATCAAGTAAGATTTTTAATTATAACTACTTCAAGTTTAAATCAAAACTAAAACAGTCCGTAGTCCGTTGAAACCGAGACTCGTTTTTAATTAAAGTTAACTCATTTCAGTTGATACGTTGTATAAAAAAGAATAAATAAAATGCCTAAGTCTAAAACGCATTTATTGTATTATTCAATATTCAAAAGCTAAATCATGAACAAAAATCAAACGTTAGAACATACCTATCAAGAACATACCTATCGAGTATACCTATCAATAAGGAGATTAAGGGTACAACAAAGATAACGTACTATGTAAGAGTATGTAATCCGTTTATTATCTTTAAAAAAAATAAGTAAATAATGCACCGTTGTTTCTGTCCATCCGTGAGTAAAATTTAGTAGTAGCAGAAATAAAAAAAAATACAAACTTTATGTGAATAATTTAATAAGCTAAGAGTATGATCAATAAGAGACAGAGATGCATTGAATTGTTACGATGGACGATGTTTATTAAGAAGGTAATATAGCGTTTAATATAACACAGATAGCCTCTAATTTGCTCCAAACATATCATAAATAAATATAAATCCAATGTAAAGTAATATAGCTCTTAGCATAGTTGCTTTCCCTGCTTCGCTGGAGCCCACTGGCCTGTCTGCCTCAGACGGAAAGAGACCCGATGGATGCACGTTAGTTCCGTGGCATCTTGGTCGCCCCTTGGCGTGGGACGTCACTTGCGTTGATACGCTTCCGCCGTCTCACGTCCAAGGTTCTGCTCGCAAGCCAGGGACTGCCGCAGACCACGCCCAAACCATCAAGTGCCGCAAATACGCTTTTTTAAAGCCAAATTACATATTTGCTGCACTTGCACTGGAAACTTTCAGGCCACAGTCGTCTGACACGAAAAAAAATTATAAAAGAAGTGTCAGTCAAGTTAATCGGCGTGTCCGGCGACCACCGGCAAGGATCCGTTTTTGTTCAACGACTGAGCATTGCAGTGCAACGGAGTAATCCTGCGAGCGTCCTCGGCACGATGCAGTTATTACAGTATAGATTTTGGTAAGGTTTCGGGTACTTAAGATTCGGCCCTTTTCCAGTATTTCCCCGATTTGATCCAAAAAAGTACGCCTAGGGCACCCCTTTCCGAACCTTCTACTCACTTTAGCACTGTATATTACTTTCGTCAATCGTTTTTCATCCATCCTTTTCAAATGACTAAACCATCGAAGCATGCCCTTTTCAATTTTAGTCACTACATCTTCTTTCAGACCACACTTCTCTCTGATATTTTCATTCCTGAAATGCGCTCTTTACGTAGTATGTGTGGTGTGACACTGTATGATAGAGTAAGGAATAAATTCTAGTATTCATAGATATTAAAACTGGTTATCAACTCGAAACGTCAATTCAGTATGTTTTTTTATCATAACCCACACGACGTTTGATCTCGAGTGACTTGAGAATAGGGACTTCATTCGTTTGCATATGATTAAAAAAAACGTTTTATTTCGTATTAGAGCATTTGAATCGTAACACGTAACATAATGCAGTGCATGCTATCTGTCATAACATAATTTTGTATGTCTAATGGCCAAACATGTGACACTTCCTACTTTTACAGTTAAACCATTATTTTTACCTATGTTTTACAAATAAACAATTTGATTTTATTTTATTTCATTTGCTGTTGTAATAATGTAATAAGTCATAATAATTATGCACGTTGGGCAGTCGGGTAAAAAACAAAAACGCTCAAACCACGAGCATAATTTACTTTACTGGTGACAAACACTCAAGTTTCAAAACTATGCTCCATTTCAGTTGAAGCGAGCGTCCAAATGAGTTAGAATTGCGCTCACACTCGCACCGTATCCGCCGTCGTAGTTTAAAACATCCGATAGTTTGGACAATCGAAACTTTGATGCGATGAACAGAGTTATAATTATATACTTTAAGTTGTAAAATAAACCAGTGAATAGTACTACTTGCATTTGTTTTAGTGTTGCTTTAACCCACCCACATGTTTTCCCGAACGCAATCAGAGGGGTAAGTCAGATGGGGCAAATGCATCCACGGGGCAAGTACATCAATAGGGCAAGTGCGACAAACTATATTTTAGGAAATATTTGATAAATGCATTTGCCACACCTTCTTTGACAAAGTAACTGTTAATTAGGATGCTTTTCGCCAGTCATCAAGGTATTAACATAAGGCGTACACTTAATAGAGAGCCGGGGTAGAAATGATGATCTGACCACAGATGAAATTATTGTGCGCTGATAAGGAAAGGTTGGCTCCTTGTACACTTCACCCATCACATTCAGCGTTTACTTTTTATTTTTTTGTTTTTGTTGTTATTTTTTTAGTTTATTTTCTTTTAAATTATTTATTTCTTTTAAATTGTTCATGTCACCTTCCGTGCTCTCACCGAACAGTTCCAGCAGAAGATCAGCGTTGGCTTTACAGCCAGCACATGCTGACCCGGACCATTTCGCATCAACTACTTTTGTATTGTTTTATGTAAAAAAAATATGTTTTTATTCGTTTTTGTTTGTTGCTGTGAATAAATATTTTTCTTTATTTCTTTCTTTCAAATGAGGTGCGGGAATGAGGTACGAAAAATGTCGACTAGTCGCCATTAAGCGTTTTTACCTTTCCACTGTCGATATGTATGTAAACACTTTATTGTACAAAAGATAAACCAAAACTATACAATGAATAATAATAAGAAGATGTACAGAGGCGAACTTATCACTTTAAAATCTTCCAGCTAACTTTTGAGAGATTGAGAAAAGTGAGAGGTTGTGCATCGAGTAAGCAGGTGTACAAAATTTATTTAGAGCACCAAAAAAACCAAAACTAACCAAAAAATACCAATAATAATAATAATAATAATAATAATATAATAATCACAGGACAATGTCACACTAATTGACCTATTCCCAAACTAAGCTCTAGGCTTGTACTATGGGTACTAGACAACGATAAACATACTTAGATAGAGAAATAAATACTTAAATCCAAGACTCAGGAACAAATACTCGTGCTCATCACACAAATATCTGCCCTTACCGGGATTTGAACCCAGGACCCCTAGCTTCGAAGGCAGGGTCACTCCCAACTAGGCTAGCGTGTCGTCAATAATATACAAAAATAAAAAACTACATGAGAAGGCAAACGAGCGCGCAGGCCACCTGATGGTAAGAGGAATCTGAGACCCATACACATTTGAATTCTCAAGAGTATAATCCTAACACCTCAAAAGCGTTGCCAAACCTGAGGACTAAGATGGGATGCCTCTATGCTAGTAATTTCACCCGTTGTCTTATCCCCACACCGGAACACAACAATGCAAAAACTGTTGCTTGGCGGGTGGTTAATGGAGAAAGATGGTGGTAGCGATCCGAACCCTGCACAGGGTCCTACCACCACTAAACTAAGGGTATGCTTAGCCAGAAAATTAGGCCTTAAAAAGGTTGACTTTCGGTGTGTCCACAGGAAAGACGGTAACCTAAATCTGTTTATGACCCATCTATATTTATTTCATACTAGCCACCCACCCTCGCTTCGCTCCAGATTAAAGTATTAGACATATAAACCTTCCTCTTCAATCACTATCTATTAAAAAAAACCGCATCAAAATCCGTTGCGTAGTTTTAAAGATTAAGGTTTTAAAGATAGGGATATAGGGACAGAAAAAGCGACTTTGATTTATTGTAGTGATACAAAAACGATTAAAAACTGAACAACAATAACATAGTAATAAAATTTACTAATAAAGTTTAAAAATATATTTTATACAGACATTAAACAAAATGCACCGAGTTGCCTAAAACATGAGTAACAGAAATAAAGTTATGCATTAAAGTTGGGTTTAGTTTCCCGCTTCAGTGGAAAACTCCGCGTCAACACTTCAATCCCGACTGCACGACATAACGTCACACACGTATTAAAAAAGCATGAGAGGGAAAAATGGCGAATGTAAAATGTATGTGTTGCTTTTTGTTCTAATTTGCTAACGGGACTTTGACATCGGTGAAACAGTTCAAAACAACACTATAACTTGGCTTCTATTATACTGGGTAACTTTATTGCCTTTACATGTTATCGTACGAATATTATCAACGTTATGATAACTTTTATTTACATGACAGTAATGGCAGCCGAAAAAAAAAAACTATAATATTTCAAAATAAATATGGTTTTAACGCGTATATAGAGGCCCAGTGGTGCTAGACAAGTTGCATTCGACACTCGCTAGCGATTATGTTTCGATTGAAAAATATATGGAATTGACGTGTCACGTTACTATCTCGGTGGCTTACGTCAATTCCATACATTTATCAATCGAAACATAATCGCTAACGATTGTCGAATGCAACTTGTCTAGCACCACAGGTCTGAGATTGTGCAAGGTATTTAAAACGTTATTGTTTTTGACGTATTTCGGTATTGTCAACGTTTTGATAGTTCTTATTTACTTGACTGACAGTAATGGCTGCCGAGTTAAAAACAATACCATTGCATGTCAAAGGCAATACGGTTTTACCTAGTTGAAGAGAGAAATGCCTTTACCTTACTCAGAGACAATATTATTAAGTCATTACTTTTTCAAACTTGAGTTGGAAAAATCGTCACTCCTTAATCATCGTTTTCCACTGTGTGACGAAAACTTACCTTATGGTTGTATGACTAACTTTCGTTACACAATGGAAGAAAGTTAACGTTGTCTCAATTTTTTAACTCCTTAACTACGTAATTAAGGACCAAATTTCGATCATATTTTTTTTGAGATTCACCTTTTCCGTCTTTCACTTTTAAAGCGTGGAGCTTACCCATGTGCTTTTGTTGTTGTTGCCGGGTTAGAATAGTGCTACTCCATGTCTGGCCGTAGATGTTGTAAGAGGCGACTAAGGAAATAGGGCTTGTAGTATTGTTAGGCGATGGGCTTGCAACCTGTCACTAATACGAGTACACTGGTAAACATCTTAGCCTGTTTGTGCAAAATGTGGTTTCAGAATTAACAACAAGTTTTTTTAAGTGTTGTTGGTAATTCTGTAGCTCTGCCTTCCTCACCCTGGGAATAAAGGCGTGACGTTATGGATGTATGTGAGTTTTTTTTTACCTTAAATGGTCCTCGCGTGTGAAATCCAAGGACTTATTTCTGTAATAAGGCCATTGTGATTGTAAATTAAATAAAGCCATTCATTTAAAAAATCTAACTGACAGATATCTCTCTATTAGACCTAATTCTAGCTTAGAATTAGTAGGAAGATTTAAAAGGACCAGTCATGATGATATAAAACTCTTAGATAGCGATTTTTAAATATCGATAAAATGTATGGCATTGACGTAAGCTGATGACAGATCGCGTCAACCGCTATCGCTAACGTGCCTATAGGTGTATACCTATAGCTTTTAAACGATGCGAATTTCCATAGCCAAGTAAATAAGAGGTACGGCAAGATATTAAAGAAACTGGAATGAAATCGTAGAAAAAATAAAATTGAAGCAAAACTCCAAGGTGCAGGACAAAAGACTAAGTTTTAACTAGAAAGTCACTATGCACACGAACAATTTTCCTCGTTAAAGTATTGTTTTAGTGTTTATTATGTATATTTGTGTTAGCTCTGAAGAAATTTTGCTGTGATTTAGTTACAGGCGTCAAAATAACGAGCCTTTTTTCTCTGTTAAAGCATTTTATGCTAACGCGAATTAATTGCGAAATCCCCCCTAGGCTTATCACACTAACCCATCTTGCTTTGATATTGTAATCATAGAAGTGATTTTATGACAGCTCTAATTCACTAAGATACATAAACAAATGTAAATAAAAGATTAAAGCCATGTAGATCTATTGTTTAATCCACCGCCCAAGATTCAAGTGGTTAATTAAATTAAGCACCAATAATTACAAACAGAATTTTTATATTCATATTCTTTTTACTATGCTATTTAAAAAAATAAAAATCTTTGTAGATCATTTCCAGTACGTTTTAAAATAGTTAAGATAGGTTAGAGTGGCTCATGTGACCAATTTGCTGAAAAAACGATTAAATTTTGAATTTAATACTTACGAGTACGACCTTTCTTAATTATATGCTCGGCTTAAATGGTTTAGATATTAAACTGTCAAACGTATATGTCATGAACCAAGAAAATTGGGAACAAATATTTAAAACAACATTTTCTCTCAATTTACTAACATTAAAACATGTACGGGTTTGTATTAGAAGAAAAAGGCTTACTTTCACAAAAATAAAAAGCTCTGCCTTAATCTTATATATAGAGCCAAAAATAATATTTCTACTCGTACAGATTAAAACTCATCCATCCAGTCACTTGACATTTCAATTTTAAATAAAACGTTATTCTTTCTTAGAACTTAGTTTATTTAATCCACCCACGCACACAAATATATTCTTTTTTCAATCTCACTAACCATCCATTTCACCGTCACACAAACTATTAATCCAAATTTAAACGCTACTCAATTGTTTCAAAATCGTTTTATCGACTTGCATTCTTATTTCAAATTTCCAGCAACCTTCGAGAAATGGTTTCGACACCACTCAATCACTTCAGTCTCAAGTTTGGAGACTACTGCGTCACGTTTCAAAGCTTGTACGCGTCAACTATTTCAACTTGGCGACATGAGAGGGGAGTGGATTGCGGCGTGGATGGAAAATGTTTGCGCTTTTTCTTGGTTTTTACGTTGCTTTAAACTATTTGAACATGTTGAGGTGCGATACGGCTTATCTATATCTCTATCTATCTATACTAATATTGTAAAGAGGTAAAGTTTCTGAGTTTGTGATGTTTTACGAGGTAAAAGTCTGGATCTATTAAACCGATTAAGATGAAATTTAGTACCTATGTGGATAGTTTGGGTCCTACTTTTTATCCCGGACATTGGACGTTTCCTGGCGGAATAGCGATAAACGACTTCTACGCGTGAAACAGCTAGTAGATTATACTATATTTTTTTGCAAAAGTGCTTTTGTGACAATCGTGACTTTTCTCTTTCATTCCTTTTGGCATATAATATATTTCTCAATGTTTCAGTAATGTCTGTTTTTGAAAAAAGTTTATATTATTATTAGCGTTAACCATCGAATCTAGGGCTCCTTATCAACAGTAAATTTTACCCACTTGTTGTTTTTACAACGCAGTTAGCCTAGTTGGTAGTGATACTGCCTACGAAGCTAGCGGACCCAGGTTCGATTCTCCGTCAGGGCAAATGTTTGTGTGATGAGCGCGAGTATTTGTTTCTGAGTCTAAGGTGTTTTTAATTTTTTCTCTTATATCTGCCTAACTAGTCCATAATTCAAGCCTATATAGCTTAGATTGGGCCTAAGAAGGTTAATTTGTGTAAGATTTTTAAAATAAAATAAAATATAGTTTATTTATTGATTTAGCTTTACAACAAATTGACTTTTCTTCATGTAAACTAAAAAAAAATATTTAAAATTTTCTTTATCGTCGTTTTTAGGGTTCCGTAGCCAAATGGCAAAAAACGGAACCCTTATAGATTCGTCATGTCTGTCCGTCTGTCCGTCCGTATGTCACAGCCACTTTATTCCGTAACTATAAGAGCTATACTGTGGAAACTTGGTAAGTAGATGTATTCGGTGAACCGCATTAAGATTTTCATACAAAAATAGAAAAAAAACAATAAATTTTTGGGGTTCCCCATACTTAGAACTGAAACTCAAAAATTTTTTTTTCATCAAACTCATACGTGTGGGGTATCTATGGATAGGTATTCAAAAATGATATTGAGGTTTCTATTATAATTTTTTTCTAAACTGAATAGTTTGCGCGAGAGACGCTTCCAAAGTGGAAAAATGTGTGTCCCCCCCCCCGTAACTTCTAAAATAAGGGAATGATAAATGTAAAAATAATATATGATGTACATTACCATGCAAACTTCCACCGAAAATTGGTTTGAACGAGATCTAGTAAGTAGTTTTTTTTTAATACGTCATAAAAACATTGATCAAAGCTACAACGAACTTTTATATTATGTTACTTGCTGCTACGGAACCCTTCATGGGCGAGTCCGACTCGCACTTGGCCGCTTTTTTTTACACATTTTGATTGTCACTCGACTTTGTGAAATTATCAGTTAAAGATATTTAGTAAGTAACCGAAGAAGCGACGTCTGCAAATTTGACTTGTAATTTAATTTGCAAGACAGTAATTCTATTATTATAGAAGTTACAATTCTTGACTTTGATTTAGGTAAATTTGAGACTAGTTGTCTCATTGAAAGATATTTAGTTTCAAAAAGGGGTTGCTTAGCGGGCAGGCAAGGGTGATTTTTACTTACAAATGCATTTACACATTTGCAAATAATATTTATTTAAATTTCCCTGAGTTTGAGATATGTTTTGTGATTAATTAACCTAATTAAACAATTAAAGTTACTTATACTAATATTTGTAAATTATAATGGTTAAAGGTACATGGCTCCAGAAATTAAATTATTAAAACGAGGAGATTTTTGTAAGTGGGAATTTGAATCAAATTGCAGGGAAATAAAGTTCAATTACCTTTGCTTATAAATGCCATTTTCAATTTTGAAACAAATAAAAATTTACATTATGCTTGTTAAAATATAGTTTATTCTAAATTGGCTTAATTGTGTACCTCTTATAGCACACCAGGTTTCATGAGGTTATATAAATAACTGTCGAAAACATATTGACGTAATTAAGAATGTAAAAGGGTAAGGACCAAAATGTTGGCCACGCTAACTCTGTCAATTGAATTTTCTATGAAACTTTTCCGTTGTGACACGAAAGTTAGCCATACATTTGTAGGGATAATTTTCGTGTCACAACGGAACTTTTGTCACTTTTGTTGTTTGTATGGTTAACTACGCTTAACTATGGTCTAACTATTTGGTCCTTACCCAAATCAACTATAATCGCGCCGTTCTAAAAGATCCCTTTTTGACAGCTGTCATTTGAGTATAAAATGTTACCTCAAATGTGTTTTTTTAGGACGAAAGAAGTGCGTGGAGCTAACCCTATGTGCTTATATTTAGTCCACAAAAGAAAATACTCTTATACCGAGCTTTTTTTTTACGTGTGATATCCATGGACTTATTTCTCTAATAATTCCGTGGGAGTAATCCATAAATAACTAGCCATTGGCAGAATACACCTTCACAGAAGTGAAAATACTATTTAAAATTAAATTTAGAAGAAGATTTAATTAAAAGTTTTTTTTTTACTCTCTTACCCGCGACTCCGTCACCTATGTGTACCCCGTGGATATCGTAAGAGGCGACTAATGGAATACGGGCTTGTAGAACTGTTAGGCTATGGGCTTGCAACCTGTCACTAATACGCGGGTAAACATCTTGGCCTGAATGTACAAAATGTGGTTACAGAATTATAAACAAGTCTTTTTAGAGTTGTTGGTATTCTGTAGCTCTGCCTACCCCACTCTGGGAATAAAGGCGTGATGTTATGTATGTATGTACCTAACCTATTTGTATGTGTGCCACGTTTCATCCCAATCCGTTTAGTAATTGAAGCGTAATTGAGCAACAAACATCCTAACATCAAACATTTATCATTTATAATATTACTAGTTGTTTCCCGCGACTTTGTCCGCATAGAAGTCATTTATCGCTATTCCCTCCGGAACCAATTGGACGGTTCGGAATTAAAAGTACCCTATGTCCTACCCCGAGACTCAAACTATATCAATACCAAATTTCATTGAAATCGGTTCAGCGCGCTGAACCGATTGCAGCGGTTTATCCATGAAAGCGTTATAAACAGACAGACAGAGTTAATTTCACATTTATAATATTGGTATAGATATTTCATATAAGTAAGCATGAAACATGATTTTTTTTTATTAAAGGCTTGCTGAAAAGTTTGCTCCCAACTCAGTTACTCTCTGTTTGGCCTGGTGGTTAACTGGTAAAGAATATCTTAAAGCATTAAGTTCGCCTCAAACACTTACCCGTTTTTTTTAGAATGGCACAAGAATAAGTAAATAAGTCTTTTATCCACGAACATAATCTAGAGTATTATTTGACAACTGAGTAACTTATGTAGCCATTTTGACGTGTAATAAATTGCCAGTGTTCTTGTTCTACTATGATAAATAAAACGTCACCAACATCTCGACAACGCTTCTGTATTCACCAAGAAAATAGGCGTACGCTGCATCCCACTAGAGCGCTGACTGTTAAATATAACCTCGTGACGAAAATCACCCTGTTTGTAGTATGTAATGGTTACATACTACAATCAGGGTGATTATCGTAAGTGAAAATTTGAATCTAACGTCAAGGGAATAAAGTTCAATTACCTTTGCACTTAAATGCCATTTCTAACTTTGGAACTTATAGAAATGAACTTTATAGTTTGGAAAATAAAGTTAAAACTAAATTGTCTTGATTATGTACCTCCTATGGAACACCGGGTCTCACGAGGATAAAGATAATTGATTACGATCAGAAGTATGATTCTCTTATAAATGGCTTTATATTATAAGATTTTATAATTAGACAGTAAAACTACATAATTAAGAAGGCACGCCCTAAAATATGGTTTGTATGCTGGCGGGATGCTTTAAACGGAAGCAACTTTAAATTCCGAATTATTTTTTTCCGAATATTAATTTGTCCGAATTTTCTTTTTTCCGTAAGCTATGTTATGCTTGAGTTGTTTTAAATTAAATGCATAATTAAATTGCTATATAGGTTAGGGACAAATCTTTGACAAATGCATCGTTACGTAACTACAACTATTTCAAGATTTTTTATAAAACTAACCTATCCTAACCTATAGGGTTCTACACGATGGTTTGAAATAAATCCATGATTATTTACAGTTTTGGAAAAAAACGCGAGTGGACAAATGATATGTTTGTGAAATGAATCATTTGTGAAACATTAGTTATGAAATTGTAATTCGGGTACGTATCATAATATATAAAGTTCAAAATACATATTGTTTCATAATACATAATAGTCATAATATTATAATGCTTATTTTTCTTAAACCGTAAACTATTCAGGATTGTTATAAAACAAACCTAACCTATCCTGAAGGCATATTCTATATGGCATTTTAAAAAATCCTGAAATGTTTACGATTTCAGAAAAATAAGCATTATATATTATGACCATTATATAATTAAATTGATACGATACCCTATAATTCGTCTATAAAAAAAAATAGTTCCGTAAGAAAATAACATGGTTTTAGAGCTAGAATTAGGGCCGTATTTATTGATTTTAGGTGAAATGCCAGTTTTAAGGGGTCCTAGGCTGCGTTTTCACTAGAGTTGTGCGAGGTAGTGAAGCGGTGGGCGAGGAAAAAAACCACCAATAGGAGAGCTGCACTGCAATGGCAATTCCCTATGACTTGACATTAACTATGACGTGTTTTTAAGCAAGCATTTTAGTTGTACATAAGATTTGTTGTTTTTTCGCTTGCCCGGCCTCGTTTCACTCCGGCCGTGATAAAATATACAATTACCCATTTAATTAGGGATAATAAAGCTTCTTATGTGGTCAAGAATTTAATTCTGTTTAGCAGTTCCAGAGGTTATTCCTAACATACAAACAAACAATTAAAAACAGAGGTTTACCTATTTCAAATAAATAACTTATCTATGTGTACGTGATTCAGATGTATGCTAGATTAAGCAAGCGTTGTCCTCTCTATATTTGTCATTTTCTAAACGATATTGTAATCTTTATGTATCTACCCTGCGTTTAAAATTAAAATAACTAAATAAATAAAGTAGATACGATAGAGCGTTACCTCATGTGACACACTTAGTCTTGTTTTTTTTTATAACTTTAACCCCAAAACAGCGCACATAATGCCGGTTAATGAACTCAGCGAAGTAATAATAACCCGTAATATGTAATGAGAGCTTAATGGTCACAGTAATGATAAAAGGTTTGACAAACAAACTTCGGTGTTAACGGGCACGTTCTAGGCAGCAGTACTGTATTATTTTGTCTGACTTCTCCATTCCAAGCCAGATTTTTAATTATTTTAACTTAATCCACCTATTTTTCACTGACATGTTCATCGGCTGTAATATTAACTTTAAGATATTGTAAGAAGAAAAAAGTTTTTATATCATAAAATGGCAAAAGGAGTGGCATTCAATGTATGTTTTTAACATAGTGAAGAATTACATTTTTTGTTAAAACTGGCGATAAACGTAATAATAACATGACGTAATACAACAATCAAGAATTGAATTGCAAAAATGTCCGCTTTAATACTGAAAATCACTCAAAATCTTAAGTAAATTTTATTTCGAATTATCGATTTCTAATGTTTGACCACACAGCACCTAACGGTAATGTATAAAGTATAGTCGCATCGTTCTAAAAAACATTTTTGACATCTGTCAACGCAGTACAGAGTATAACCTCAAACCTTTTTAAAGACGCAAATATATAAACAGTAGTTACCTCAAGACTGGGCTTTATTCTACTGCGTTAAAACAATATTGCATTTGACGTGTTTTAGTTTTAATTTCAACTAGTGCTGCTTTTCATAATCTGTACGGGAAATAAATTACCGATCACTAGTAGCCCTGACACTAGCAAAGTTGTCCATATGGACTGGAGCCATCCCTGCATTGAATTGAATTGACATGTTTTAGTATCGTTTTTTAAATCGACCACCATTATCAATCATGTCTAGTACATAAGAGTTATCAAAACCTTGACAATACGGAAATACGTCAAAGGCGATATCGTTTTTATCGTGAAGAATCTCAGCCCTGTAATTGACTTCCAGAGATTTTATAATAATCGTACACTGCACGTAGTTAGCAGTGTAAGCCCAGACGGGCTTTCAGTGACGCTCGCGTCACTCCGCTCCCTATCCGGCTCAGTACCACGCAGCCTCTCGCACGGGCCGCTTCGCCGCCCCGCGACCGCCGCCGTCTCGTGGAGTGCAGTGTACAGTGTTGTTCATATAAATTAACCGTGCGATTTATAATGTAAGTACACGCAAAAATAATTTAAGTCGCATTTAATAAAATATTTAAGGCATTTTTGACGTGGTAATTATTTATTGTTTTTTAATGGTTTTGGATTACGAGTACGTTGATGGTTTTGGTTTATACGCTGACCTTGTAACTAAGGAAGAAGTGAGTTTCATACGATATATTTTTCCTTAAGCGCTTAATAAACTTTTACAATTAATTAATTCGAATAATGTTTAATGTAACCAAACAAGTTGAGTTAAAAATTAATATATCGTTATTTTCTCAACGATTCCAAACATAAAAAAATTTAAAATAATATGATACAGGAATCAATGGAACTACGAGTAAAAGCTACTAAATGTTATTATCATCAATCTGCATAAATTCACCCTAAATAACTTTTAAATATTTCTTAACCAACATTGTTATTTGCAAATGTAATTAATTGCTATTTAATTACAGCGCCAAATAGTTAACTACATTTTAACCTTTCACGAACGAATATTAACGGTGGATTATCAATTAATGGTTAATCTCAGTAAGAATACGATGTTTCGTTTTTTAATAGTATATAGTGTTTCACATCGCTTTATTAAAAAAAAAACATTTTTGTACTGAAATTAAAGCTAGACGTTCTGAATTTAATAAGCTCCTGGTTATTATAACTTAAGGCTTGATTGTATCTATCATCGATACAAATAAAATATTTCCGTCCTTAAAATTTACAGGGAATATTCTTTGTGTGCCACAAGCTCGTAATAAGGAAAGATTTTTCGAAAATTGACCCTCATTGTGAAGAAATAGGAAGAGGCGGGTTACGAAATCTACGTATACATATAGTTGAGAGCATCATCTAGCAACATCTAAACGCTTGACACCTTCACACAATAAAAAATACCAACAACGCATTTTTGTGAGTTCATTACTTTAAATTTACATGGCGTTTACGCACTTTCTGCCCACTATGCATATCGTCACTACTTTGAAAAACCTCGTATGTTATGTTTCGTGATATACGACCTTAAAATTAAATGTAAAGAAAAATAAGTTTAAAATGGTATATCATGAAATGTGAGATACGAGGTTTTCAAAGTAGTGATGAATTATGGTACGAGGTATCCAAAGAAATGTATGTCACTTACCCTAAATATGTTAAACGTTACAAGTAAAAAATGATTGATGGGTACGGTTAGTCACCGTGTACATAGTTAATGGCGGTGTGGCGACAATTCCTGGAAGTCTGCCACAACCCTTCCCTTACATTCATACTACATTGAAAGCGTTTTGTTCTAGAAATTTCTTAATTTTCTTTTCGCCTTACTTACTTTAGTAGATGTCTGCGACTTAGTGCGCATAAAAATATATTTTTTTACCATCTCCCCCTTTTTTCCGTAGTACTTTTTACACCGCGTCCATTAGGAAAACGTGTTTGATGAATGTGTGTGTAGGCATTCTTTATTAGTATGAACAGTTTCGATATTTTTCCTAGGTTTCCGATTGTTATCTCGAAAACATACTTCTGAAGCAAATTACCTTTGTGGACCTATAATTAGAATAAGAATAAGAAAACATTTATTGCCACACAAAAAATAGTACACAAAAAACAATGGAGCTCTTACTAACTAGACTTAAAAAGAATATAATATAATATGAGTAAGAAGCGACATGGCAGGCTCGCACTCTACAGCGCTGGTTTGCAGTCCGTCCCGCACACTGCAAACTTACTATCTAGCGGTGCTATCTTATTTCTATGGTAGACATTTTAAAATTAATTATGTACTCTCCACAATTAAAGTCATTATCATTAAAACATATAAATAAAATATAGATATAATTATATAAAATATTAAATAAATTCGAATAATAACTTCTTATAAAATGATAGGTTAGTACAACTAAATTCGGTTTTTGCTTTAAAAATGTTGTGGGACGCCGACTTCAGTAGGACTGACCTAATTACCTATAATTTTAAAAGAAGTTATTTCTTGCTTTGTGGGGACGGGTTTTAGTTTTTTAAAACATTTATTTTATTTCATACCCTTTTGTAATCATAAAGATACTGTTACGTTGTCCCACAACTCAATGAATAAGAAACAAGCAACGCCGCGGGATAGGTAATCATAGTCATATGTTTAAACCATTTGAATGTGCTTTGTCAGTCGCTCAATTATCTTAATAGAGATATCTTATCACCACCCTTGAAATAGGTACCGTTGAGGAGTTCCGGTAGCCATCAATGGTCTTCATCGTCAGTTCTACTTCACCAAATGATAGTTTTTTAATTCAAATGCCACTAAAAATACTAATATAATATTTGAGGAGTTCCCTCGATTTTTCCAAAATCCCATCAACAGATCTTGAAGTGCTGAAAATGGGAAAAACCGTAAAAAAAATCAAAAATAGATAAATTAATTTCGCTCCAGCGGTCTTTGAGTAATGGGGAATATCCATGGAAAAAAAACCCTACGAATTGAAAACATTCTCCTTTTTTGAAGTCGGTCAAAAAGACAATACGTATTCTTTTGATGGTTTCTTTAATTTTAATATACCTATTAAGATCATTGTATTGTTTTAACGACTGCAGATTTTTTCTAACACAATTTTACAATCGAAAGATCGACGGGTAGACACAAACGCAACTATGGGAATTGCAGTCAGGAAAAATATTAAAATGAGCTTATCGGTTCCTTCTAAAACGTTTTAATTACTCGTAGTTCACTACTGATAGACAACTCGTAGCCTAATTTACCAGAAACAAAAACTTGAAAGGAAAATGGATTGTTTATTACAGTGGTATTATACGGCGATAACCAACTAAAGTCTTGAAATCGAGTACCTTTTGAAAGTGACTCGTAGAATTTTACTTAATGCTGTTCAGGGCCTCTATTCTACTGCGTTATAACGATATCGCGTTTCAAATGTTTTAGAATCGTTTATGTCACAGTCGCCATTATTGTAAATGACATAAGAGTTATCAAAATGTTAACAATACGGAAACAAGTCATTGATGATATCGTTATTACCGTGTAGAATCCCAGCCCTGATGGCCATATAATAATGATTCATTATAATTATTAGCATATTGCACTGTTTCAGAGCCTCTATTAAGAATCAGGCCAAGCCTCGATTTGATGTAAAAAGACGAACAAATAAAAATACATTTATAAAACAGCACCAAGATTTAAAAATACCTACCAAAATTTCGCGATGGACAAAAATGAATACATGAAAAAGTGTAAAAGCTCACTGTCGTCCGATTTAAAGTATGAATTATTTATGAGTCAACTAAATGCGTTCCTTAAACTAGCTCGCAACTATACCTTTCTTATTTTTGAGAAGAGGAGGAATATCAGTACCGAGTAAACTTTTAGATCTTGACATTTTTAGGGTTCCCTAGTCGAACTAGGAACTTATAGTTTCGCCATTTTCATCAGCCCGTCCGTCCGCAGCCTAGCGCAGAAACTTAGTACTAGAAAGCTGTAATTTGGCATAAAATGCAAAACAAACATTTTTTTAGGGTACCTCGCCTACACGTAACGTGGGGATGTATTTTTTTTTCGTCTACCCTATAGTGTGGGGTGTCGTTGGATAGGTCCTTCAATAATATTACGGGTTTGTGAAATCAATGTTTCGATCAAGTGATTCGTTTATGAAATATTAAGGTTTTAAATAGCTAAATTTTATTAGAGTCAAGTGTGTCCCCCAACCAAAACTTCAAATACTAAAAGTCTGAAAAAAAACTTCAATGAAAGAACATATAACGAATTTTAAAGAAAAACTATCACGACTAAGTAGACATCATTGGTTCTTGAGATACAGGCGATTGAAGTGTTTATGCCTACTAAAATCATCTAAGACGGCACCAATTGACTTTAGAGTTCTAAATCCATTAAGGGTCTTAAATTAAGTAAGCAAGCCTACCCCACCGTCATTTTTGGAGTAGCAAAACAGCTTTTGTAATGGCTCGAGCGACGCTCGCTAGTTTGTCAATATGTCATCCATCTTTTTTAATAAGTGCACTGCTCTTACCTAGCACTCTTTTGTTCTTCTGCTCTTTGTTATATGACAGTACCTATCAATCATTCAAAATTTTGGAAATGTTAGAAATTTCTCTTATGTTGGAGGGACAATCTCAAAAATGGACCTAGTTCCAAACTAAGCTTAAGCTTTTTACTTTGGGTAGACAAAGATATACATAGTTATATGGAGAAATAGATAAGAAATACCCGCGCTCATATTTGCCTTTACCAAGAATCGAACCAACATACAACCAACCAACAGGGCTAAACGCCTTAAACATCGCCACCAAACTTGCACATTTTGAGAAACAGTTACTAACATACCCTCCATTACCGCAACAATGTTTCTTACGTTAATGGTTCATCTTCATAACCCGCCAACTACCTACTTACGTAGTGAACGTAACCCACCTACTATGCAGTTTAATTATCTTTACTAACTGGTGAAACCTCTCAGCCAACTAGCAGTTTAAAACGACCTAAGGCCAATTATGACCTCTTGAAAGTTACAAGTGAAAGGTTAGCTTATAGAAGTCATATTTCTCTGTCTTTTTCACCGTTTGGAACTTTTAGGCTCAGACATAGAAACATAGAATCAAATGTCACAAGGCTCAGTAGTTTATTTACGAATATTTCAATCGTACGTCACAATTTCGAATTACCTACTTTTACTATTCGAAAACATATTCTGAGCCTATCCGTACCACAAACACCTACAATAGACTCACGCTCACAAACATTTTGGGTTTCAGATTGGTTCACACATATATTTTTTTTAATTTTGGTATTATTAACGATTTGTATTCATAATAGTTATTCTCATACTTTTTTCTTCATATCTTTTTCTTCATAAATTTTGATTACTACCAACGGAACTCATAACAGACAGTAAGACTGTCTTAACTAAGAACATGTTTGAACGCAGTTCTACCTAACACTCCTCGCTTCGCTCGTCGTCGTACCTAACGGACACCTTTGTAATGAACAACTTATAAATTATGATAAGTATAAACAAGGTCCATGAATAGTGATATTATGAATTCTGATGATTATGAGTTTTGATTCGTTATTGTTAAACATTTTTATTAAGAATGATCATTATTTCACATATCGCGTTCTTTTATAATCGTCAATTTTCTTAATCGCTTTTCTCATGTAGCGATTCTTTAAACAGCGGTATATTTAATGTGCGTTATTTTTACTATTCGCATTTTTCCCATCGCAAATTATAGCGTACGTAGGTTAGGTTAGGCTCGATTTCATATCAGGCTCAGAGGGCCAGAACAACTAGGAAATGGGAGCTCCGTTTGGCACATCTCGAAAAAAGTGGCTACTAAAATAATTTACTGGTAATTTCAGTGAAATAAACGAAAATTAAATAATAAGTCACTACAAAAAATAAGTAAGAACGCGTTCTAAATTTTCTTACTATGAAAAAATGATTTTGTGAAAGTCATCTAACAAATCCTCGATAGAAGGTAAAAGTTAGTGTTCGTGCTTATCACACAGACACTTTGCCCTCGTGGGGTTGGGGATGAACCCAAGAGTATTTGCCTCGTAGCTAGGGTCACTACAGACTTGGCTCCTCACATCCTTTATTATTTTCGGGCGTCAATTGTACCTTTATTACCGTACTGGGACAAACAATGCCTAGTGTACGAGTAGGTGTCAGTAAAAATTGCAATTTGTAACTTTACATTTTGAAGTATAAAAAAACTACCTGTTCTAGCGTTTACAAAATCCTCTTTAATTATCTGGTATATAAAACACAAGTATTCTTTTATGTATGCATAACTTAGTTTACCTGTTTGCCAATTGCATTTTACTGTTTATGAGTGAATGAAAAACAGACATTTAAAAAGTCAAAAATCCTCACACGCGTTTTTTTCATACAAGTAGGATTATTTTACCCAGATATTTAGTATTCCTGTTAGATTGAGCAGGTTAATGAACTTAGAAGTTTTACTCCATAAACATCCATCGCTACCCTTTATTTGTAACGATTTTTAAGATATAACCTTGTCTGTCCGAGGGCAGAGATTGAAAAAGGTCGATGCGGGCGCGGGTTGGGCGGTGAAGTTTGGATAACATTGACAATTTGTGGGTCGAAAAAATAAAAATATTTAGAATAACCGTCACGTCTTCTCCATCCTTGACCGATCGCGGTCAATATCCCGTTTATTTGTTTAATATATTTATGGTTATCATTTTATTTATATAATCACTATAAACGAAAACATCTTGCACTTTGTGTTTAATGGCTCTATCTTGCCACCTCCATAACAAAGTTTAAACACCATATTTGCCTACTTCGACCTTATTTGATACTTTAAATAATTTAAATATCTTGCTTATTATAGCGTCATTTTGTAATAAAGGCTCAAATGGAATTAAATAACTATGTTTTGACTTTTAAATTATTTATCAATTAAAGCGAACCATTTTGATAACTTTAAGATATTTTAAATCGTAATTTGGGAAATATTAACAACAATATTTAATATACGAAAACACTCCCTAAAATTAAGCATATTTTATGATGCTATATTTTTAAGACTGAAATAATTCCTAATAAATCGTGACGTTACTTTCATTTCATACTAAACTTGTTCTTATTTGCAACAGATTATGCCATATTTTAGGTTGTGTCCCTATTCACTCCTTAGTCCATATTCACCTCATTTTACGGTACAGGTAGGTGACAGTGGTCAGTAAAATTAATAAGAGTTTTTTCTATCATTAATTATTCCTTTCCATTTGTTTTATAACGTAACTACCAAAAATGAAATAAAATACTTAAAATCTCTCAATATGTAAATTATTTGAGAAAGTATTGACTACATTTTAATTTTACGCTTTTATTTATAAATGAATTATTCACTACAGTTTAATTACAGTAAGAGTTCACAAACAGATCCGTCTCTATTAATTGCTGAAAACTTCGCAAAAAGGTTTGTTCATTTATTACGTAAAGTGATGAATGTGAAGTTCGAAGGCTTTGTAGTTTTTGAGCAAATAAATCCATATCGAACTTGCTGTGGGAGTAGTAAAAATAAATGAATGAATCTCAAAAATCACACTGCAGCCTTTGTTTCGTGGCTTGTAGAGTTATTTTCATGTAAAATGAAACATGTGGGAGCCTTTCGTTTCGTCAAAAAGTGTTTGCCAAACTGATTCATTTCCCAAACATGTAAACAAAAACAAAAACATTTTTTTTCCGAAACTATACCTAAATATTTCAGGATTTACTCCAGGCCTACCGTATGGGTTAGGTTAGGTAAGTTTTATACAAATCCTAAAATATCTACAGATTCGGGAAAAAGCAGTTTGGTCAAATGATATGTTTGGAAAATGAATCATTTTGGCAAAAACTTTTTGACAAAACGAAGGTAATAAGAAACATGTACTTACAGTAAAATCTCAGTATGAAAAGTATGGTAGGCCTTATAAGTAGCTGCGCATTTTAGGGCTTTGTCACTTTAACGTCAGGTTTGAACTTTTGCATTAATCTGTCAAAAGCGTTAAGGTGACAAAGTACAGACTAATATGGCCGTCTGCACCTACTCGAGTGTCTAACGTAATCACACCCATTCTGGCATCTTTCAGGACTCTGTTCCACAGGATAAAACAATATTGCCTTTGACATGTTATATATTAGTATTGTCAACGTTACGATAGCTCTTATTAACTTGACATTAATGGCGGCAGTCAAAAAAATACAATAAAATTTATTGGTTAATTATAATTATATCATATTTATTATATTGTTATACAACGGAATAAAGGCTTGTAGTACCGTTAGGCGATGGGTTTGCATCCTGTTACTAATATAGTGATAAACATCTTAGCCTGTTTGTGCATAATGTGGTTACAGAATTATCAAAAACCCTTTTCAGAGTTGTTGGTATTTCTGTAGCTCTGTCTACCCCACTCTGGAAATGAGGGCGTGATTATATCTGTATTCGAATGTTATCTAATTCAGTCCAACGCGTACGTCAGAAAAAAGTTTTAATCGAATGATTGTGTATTTGTATAACATTTGATAAAAGGAAAGCAAGTGTGTTTTAATAATCACTAGCTACCCGCCAGCGGCTTTGCCCCGCTGTAAATTTTGACTTTCCCGGTGGATTTTTTCTCGCATAAGAACCTTCTCCTGATAATAATGAACACAACAAAAAATAATTAGCGAAATCGGTGCAGTTACTCTCGAGATTTGCGCCTAGCAACACATTTAGTGATTCATTTTTATTATGTAGACTAGCGGCTTCGCCCCGCTGCAAATTTCTGACTTTCCCAGAAGTTATTCGATTTTTCTCGCCGTAAAAAGTATCCTTGGACTTCAACGAACATTAAAATAAATAGTAATATTGGTCCAGATGTTGTTGAGTTATGCGCTTACCAACACATTTTACGATTCATTTTTATATTATAGATTACGAATACTCGTATTATGATTGCGAAATTGTGTTTACTATTTTTATTTCTCTTTACGATTTAATACCTCTTTCGATCAACGTGAAATTCAGTATAGGGTTCCTAGCCAAGATGCAAACGCTCCTAACGTTTTTCTTTTCTATCGCTCAAAATGTATAGGATGACAGTCAACCACGTGGTTAATCGAAACGCACGAGAATGTCATCCCATACATTTTGAGCGATAGAAAAGAAAAACGTTAGGAGCGTTTGCATCTTGGCTAGGGCCCCAGAGAGTTTTAGTGGAAGTAGGACGTAGGTTCGTCCGGGTCACTACTACCATTTTATCCTTTAAACCTACCGCCAACATGTTTACATTGCTGTGTTCCGGTGTGGGATTAAGACAAACGGTGAAATAACTAGCTGAGCATTGCGGCATTCCATCTTGGTCCTTAGGGCAGGCAACGCATTTGTGGTCTTAGGATTGCAGTCTTAAGATTGTAGTCTTGAATATGCAAATGTGTATCTGTCATAGATCCCACTTGCCATCAGGTTGCATGTGAGCTCGTTCGCCCTTCTCCATGTTATTAAAAAAGTTTATAGCAAGGGTACGGACAAAGGGTACATTTTTATCCCAGATTATCGAAATTACGTGATTGAATAGCGAAAATCCGGTCAAGTGTGAGTCAGACTCGCGCATCGAGGGTTCCGTACAAACTTATCAGAATGCTAAATTGTATTGAGGGACAAACTTGACTTTGCGGATGATTATTTGTTGCCTCATTTTAATATTTTGACATAGATTAGGTTAAAGGCTTCTAGTATTGTTAGGCGATGGGCTTGCAACCTGTCACTAATACACTAGTAAACATCTCAGCCTACTTGTGCAAAATGTAGTTACAGAATTATTAACATGTCTTTTTAGAGTTGTTGGTATTTCTGTAGCTCTGCCTACCCCACTCTGGGAATGAAGGCGTGATGTTATGTGTGTATGTGTATGTAGATTAGTTTACTAAGTACAAATAAGTTAGCAAACGCGATTTCTTTTTTGTGATGGAGCAAATTATTTACATTTTCGGAGGGAAGTACCCAATAAACTTTGATTACCTTGATAGTATGTTAACTTGGAAGTTTGATTCTTTCACAACTTCAAGTGACTGTAGACTTGAGTATACATATGATTTTAATATCAACTCGATACCTCAACGCGTTCCCGAGATAAAGGGCCTTGACAGACAGATGGACGGATGGATGGACGGATGGACAGCAAAGTTATCCTATAAGGGTTCCGTTTTTCCACCTTAAGAATGACCTATATGTCATAGAGTTGCGGGCAAAGCTTTAACATACCTACGTCATAAAAATAGATTAGAAATTCTATATTTCGGTGCTTACTTTACTAAGCTTAAACCCTTTGCCTCTGTTTGAACTACTTGTACCTCAACAAGCACACCAATTTCAGCTGCAAATTATGAAATTTCCTCGAACATGGTGCAAAAGCTTATCTTTGCTTTATCGAGCAACGTTACGGTTCACGGCTCAGAGTACCAAATTTGTTGCCAGAACATATTCACTGGAAAATCAGCTTCCGTAGATTCCGTTGAACGGTTTTCATTCTACAATGATAATTAAGTTAACAGAATTAGGATGACGTTATTTTTGTTGTGTTTATCATTTTTATATACTTTCAGCAGTGGTCTGCTCTTGAGGGTTCTGGTAGATATTTGAAGTGCCAGTGCGGCCTACTCACTGAAAGAACATCTTTAATCTTTTTAAATATATAAAGCATTTACAGGGCCTCTACTCAACTCGGTCTAATAATATCTTTTGACGTGTTAAGAGCATCCTATTGATTTTAACTCAGCTGCCATTACTGACACGTAATTAGGAGCTATTATAAACGTTAACAATACGGAAACACGTCAAAAACAATTAGATTTTACCGTGTAGAATCTCGGCTCAGTATTAATTACTGCGTTGAGTCTAGACTTAATTAAAGATCAATGAATGCAGAAATGTTGAATGAAACCCTACCTTTTCATCGACTTTTGTAAAAGCCTCCGTTTCATGCTCCCGCCGTGATTGCGCTCACGTTCTTCGCTTCAATGCTGCTACATCGTTTTCTATTGATCCTTCAATTCAGCAAATCATCGCTGACTTACTGAATATAGCTGTTAATTAGGATATGACTTCAGCTGAATTCCAAAGAAAATAAATTAGGAACAAAATTATTGCAAATTAAAGGTTTATTGTAAATCTGCTTTCAACTAATTTGTTTCTATTCGTGAATACATAATACCGTTATGTGCGTAAACAAGTCAAAAAATATGTTTTTTATTTGTATGGGTTTACTATTCTTTCTTGTTTTATAATGATCAGTTTAGGCGTCTGGCCTTAAATACGCAACAAACAAACATACCCTTGTATATTAATTATTACTTTGTCTGTGTTTGTGACAAAAAGTTTTAAATAGTATTTTTGGTGTTAAATTGTAAATGCCTCCTACTTTCCAAAATATACGGAGGTACGTCACATCTACACCGACAATGTGCAGTTGGTGTAAAATAATTATCACGGCCACCAATATAGGTATTACTCTAACCCTTGTTTAATTAATTTCCCGCTTTACTCCTTTCATTTTAGTTCAACCGAGACGTAAGGGTAAGACTCAATGATATTATTAGTTAATCCGTACGTTACATTAACGTCTCAGGCCTTAGGGCGTAAGTACTGCAAAGGATTTGAGGAACTACAGTTTGAACTCGAACCTGCCAGTAATTTATCTTGAAGCAATTTCATTTTGATTGATAGACACGTTTTAACATATAATTGTTGTTACTGGATTTGCATATAAATTCTGTGAATAGTGAGGTAGTTTGTGGTCGGCTTGCTGCTCATTTTCAAGCGTTTTCGACAGCTATGAGTAAGGCATTACAGGGCCTCTATTCAACTGCGTTAAAACGATATCGTGTTTGACACGTTTAAGAATCGTTTATGTCACAGTGGCCATTATTGTAAATGACATAAGAGTTATCAAAACGTTGACAATACGGAAACAGGTCAAAAACGATATCGTTATAACGCAGTTGAATAGAAGCCCTGGAAACAACGATGTTTGTCCAGAGAGCGCTAATAATAACACCTGAACTGCCCTGACGTCTCAGAAAGTCAAGTGAAAGGCTTATAACATGATTAAACTTTGGTGAGGACGCTGGCACAGATAATGTTTATGCCAGTTTTTAAGTAAAACAGCTTTAATAAATGTTTGTTATGTGGAAAATTTTCCATCTATACATTATAATTGTTGCAGTATTTAAAATTGGTGATTAGTCGCTACTAAATAACCTATTGCTGTTTCGCCGACTCTGGCCAAAGTTTTCGAAACCTTGATTTGTCCAGTTACTTAAACCAAACTTGTTTCATTAAAAATAGGTTAACCGCAACTAATCTTATCACCTACAGAGAAGATCTCGTCGAGGCAGTTGACGTACACAAATTGATGCGGTTTCAACAAGTGCGTTCGACAAGATGAATCATGAGATTCTAATAGATAAACTTCAGGTGCAACGCTTGTCTAGCCCTTTGCTCGGATGGTTTGAATCGTATCCTTAAGACATAAATCTTAAAGTTTTGGTTAACGGTTTCAATTTCAAGCCTTACAAAGCAACGTCTGAAATTCCTCAAGGATCTTATCTAGGCCTCTACATTTTTAAAAGTAATTTTCATCAATGATAATAATGAAAGTTTTCATACGTCTAAAATACACGTTTTTGCAAATGACCTAAATGCTACAGCAGAGATTAGATTAATGTCATTCCATAGTATTCCAGAGGGACTTAAAGTAATTTTGACCAGTGTTCGAATAACCTCATGTCTTTAAATACAAAAAATACGAACGCATTTAATTTACATAAATGCATACATAACATAACGCCTTCATTCCCAGAAGTGGGGTCGGCAGAGCTACCAGAAATACCAACAACTCTAAAAACACTTGTTTATAATTCTGTAACCACATTTTGCACAATCAGGCCAAGAAGTTCACTAGTATATTAGTGACAGGTTGCAAGCCCATCCCTTTATAATACTATAAGCCTTTTTTCCCTTAGTCGCCTCCTACAACATCCACGGGAAGACATGGAGTGGCACTATTCTAACCCGGCAACCATACGGAAAAAAAAACATAAAATTTAGCAAGAATAAAATATACATTATTTTTTCTTAGCACCTACATATTATTTAACGATGAACTGCTAAATAGAACAAGTCCTGAGTACACGTAGGAGTGTTCTGGTGTTGAGTTTGACGGTAAACTTAAATTTCTAATCATAATTGCCGAGATCATTTTGATCCAGATTACTAGGTTTTGTAATTAGGGAAAGTAAGCATTTAAAAATACCTGCTTCTAAACTTATTATGTACAATGCACTATTAAGAACTATGTTGAAGCATGGGAGGGTTACCATGTTTTAACTTTCACATCAATAGGATAGAAAAAATACAAAAAGACTTATTTCACATTTTAATCAACAGCACTAAAATCTCCAAGAGGCTTTAATCGTATCATGCGCCCATAAAACACTTTAAAATAGGTGTATTGTCTGACAAACATGCACCTGTTTGATAAAAAAAAGTTAAAGAAGATAGTTGCAGGTGGTTTTAATAGTCCGAATTCACTAGGTACAGAAAAAGTATTTTCACGTTCCATCGACAATTCTTAGGTCATGTAATATTAAGTTATTCTGCCTGCCGAATTGATGCACAAATCACAAGGGATAGTGTCAAAACGACATCGATCTCAGTATTACTAAAATAATAATTAAGAAGTCCTTTCCTAAATATTGTGAAAGTAATATTTAGGAAAGGACTTCTTAATTATTATTTTTTTATATCCTCGAGAAGGCAAAAGAGCAAACAGGCCTCCTGATGGTAAGTAGAAACTGTGACCCATAGACATTTGCATTCTCAAGACTGCAATCTTAAGACTGCAAATGCGTTGCCAACCCTGAGGACTAAGATGGAATGCCTCTATGCTAGGTATGTTAGTTAATATTAAGTAGTTCTTAGCAATAAACTATTATTATAACTGCATTGTCTCTTATTTTTCTACGCGTGCTCTTCTGTAAGTAATAACAGCAAACGTAAGTTTACATATCAATTATTTATTTAACAGTGTACTTACTGTTAAAGGTTCTAATAATAAATGAAGAAACATTAAAAAAAACATATTTTTATGAGATAAAGTAAACTGACAGTTAATTTATAGCTTATTTCAAAAATAGCCATTTTAATTGTAAAAACAAATTGTTAACTTGTGTTACTATGTCAAAAATAATGAAATAATATTAGAATAAAAAACCAGCCAGACAGTTATTTCAAAGAATTACACGGCTGAGCGGCGCTAAGATGTTCTCGTATAGCAGACCTTCCACCAAAACTGAGCTAGGAACCGGACTTTATTTACTTCTTAATAATGAACAAACACTCCGTGCCACTAAGCCATCTTCCACCGAAGAGCTATACTGTGAAGGGGTCTCCGCTTTATGGCCGAATAATCATTTGCAAATACAAATTTTCCGCCGCTGCTGTTTTAATTTTTATAATAACACGTCTAAACTAACCTACCCGACGTAAAAGGCGGGTTTGGTATGTCGTAAATAACGCAATAATATAGCTTTTTAGGACGTGTCAATTAGGTAGGCTAGATAACAAAAAACAATGAAGGAAACTATATGGTTGAGGTTGTATTTACCGCCCATTTTAATGGTTTCTTAGTCAAACTAGGAACCCTTATAGTTTCGCCATGTCCGTCCGTCCTTCCGTCCAGTCTGCAGCCTAGCGCAGAGACTCTTAGTACTAGAAAGCTGTAATTTGGCATGAATATGTATATTAGTCACGCCAACAAAAAGGTACAAAGAAAGGGAAAAAAAAAGAACTATGGTACCTCTCTTACACGTAACGTGGGGATGTTATTTTTTTTTCTCGTGTACCCTATAGTGTGGAGTGTTGTTGGATAGATATTTCAAAAATATCATGGGTTTGGAGGATGCTTTTAAGGTTCTGGACTGGAAAGGACGAGGCATCAACATTAATGGCGAGTACATCACTCACCTTCGATTTGCCGACGATATCGTAGTCATGGCTGAAACCATGGAGGACCTCAGTGCTATGCTTGCTGACCTCAGCAGAGTTTCCGACCAAGTTGGCCTGAAAATGAACATGGACAAGACGAAAGTCATGTCTAATGTCCATGTTGTGCCAACTCCCGTGATTGTCGGAGGCTCTGCACTCGAAGTTGTTGACGACTATGTATACCTGGGCCAAACGGTCCAGTTAGGTAGGTCCAACTTCGAGAAAGAGGTCACTCGTCGAATCCGACTCGGCTGGGCAGCGTTCAGGAAGCTTCGCAGTGTCTTTTCGTCCAAATTACCGCAGTGTTTGAAGTCAAAAGTCTTTGACCAGTGTGTGTTGCCGGTGATGACTTACGGATCTGAGACGTGGGCGCTAACGATGGGCCTCATAAGAAAGCTCAGAGTTACTCAGAGGGCTATGGAGAGAGCTATGCTCGGGGTTTCTCTGCGGGATAGAATCAGAAATGATGATATCCGCAGTAGAACTAAGGTTACCGACATAGCCCGAAGAATAGCGAAACTTAAGTGGCAGTGGGCGGGTCACATTGCTCGCAGAACTGATGGCCGATGGGGCCAGAAAGTTCTCGAGTGGCGTCCACGGACCGGGAGACGAGCTGTTGGTAGGCCTCCAACAAGATGGAGTGACGACCTCGTAAGGAAGGCGGGATCGCGATGGATGCGGAAGGCACAGGACCGGTCTAAGTGGAGAGCCTTGGGGGAGGCCTATGTCCAGCAGTGGACGTCTTTCGGCTGATATGATGATGATGATGATGATGAAAACAGTTTTTTGATTAAGTAATCCGTTTATGAAATATTAAGCTTTAAAGCGCTAATTTTTGTTAGACTCAAGTGTTTATACCTGCTAAAATCATCTAAGACGGCACCAATTGACTTTAAATTTTTTAACTTGTTGTTTTTTATGTTTGTAGTACTTAACGGCTTCGGAAACCTACACTGAGCATGGTCCGACATGCTCTTGCCCGGTTTTTCTTGCAATGATCTGATGAAGATCCAGCATCCTCCCTAAGAATCGCCATAACAAACAATCCTGCATTACTACTAGTCCTGCAAAAATTGCTTCCGTAAAATGGATAGATTAGATAGTAGGTATATTCTTGTACACCTACCCAAACAAAGCATGAATTTTTTGGCCCTTAGCCAACCAAATAAATTCGATATCCACAACGTTTTTTATCCGAATGGGACGTAATAATTCATTTTAATCGTGATCGTTTTTTATCATTGGCCGTGTTCACATAATGTATCTTAATGATGCCTGATCGTACTAACACAATACAATACAATATAATGCACTTTATTGAACACCAATCAAAAGAACAGCAGAGTAACCAAATATTATAATTTATACAGCTGCTTCCTGGAGTGAAGAAATATAAACTTATTAGAGTATAAAATTAAAGGCTCAAAATTTTAACATCATAGAAACATTCGTCAATTATTACGTTATTTGAAGAAATTAATTACTAACTTCACTGTACCTCGTAAAACTTGAAGTGAAAACAAAGTTTAGGCAATTGCTAACTTTAATATTTATTCGAATCAGTACTATGCCTATTTATTAATAATACTATTATTATAAAGGTATATTTCAAATAGTTCTAAGATAAACCTTCAAATCAAATATTGGTTTAGAAAAGTGTTATTTAATGCTGCAGAGATTAACTTCACGAAATGAAAATTATTTCAATCTCAATTCAAATTTTGATGTAAGATCCTCTGCTGTAATTTATTATTCGGTAAGATTTATTATTTATTTTCAAACCTTTACTATTTTAAGCGCCTATTAAATATTTTTTGAAGTACTTAATAACATTATTTTGTAATGTTTTACAATTGTGTTATCTGCATTTTTTTTACTTTTGACAAGTATTTTTTTTCCTATACCTAATTTTGCCCTCTTTTTAGTCAGTTCACTAAAAATTGAAACTATGTTTACAGCTGGGAATATTAAAAAGGCACTCAAAGCATTTTTAAAGTATAAGTGATTCTGACGTCAGAGCTATTGAGGTAATTTTGCTACTTCTCAGTGTATACAGGGTCACATCGAAGACGTGATCAGGAACTAGTTATTCTGACTCTTGAATTAATGGCCATTTTCAAGCAATATTAGTTGCAAGAAACAAAAGCTTTTTATTTTTTGATAATTTTTCCCTTAATTAAATCACCGATTTAGTAATTCATGGATACCCTATTTTCAAATCATACCCATCTTTGGATCCTATATAGACTATTTTATTTTAATGACACTTCAGTCACAGTGACAATTTAAATCAGTCGTTGTCATTTAATTGTTTTGTTTTTCTATGTTTATCTTTGCATTTCTTTCTGTCAAGTAGGGTGACCACACTGTTTACAATAAATTATTTAATTTTGATGATTGCGTGATTAAGTCTGAATACTACATCTAAACACCCACATGCCTATATTGTTAGGGTCGCATGCATTGGTCCAATGCTTAATTAAGTCATAACACTTTTGATCACGTCTTTAATGTCACCCTACAGTTATAAGTTTAGAAATCATCAACTAATTTTATAATGATTTCAACTCGATATTGTTTTCTAATTTCCGAGTTCATAGCCTTAATTGCTAATAACTTTGTAACATTGACGACATTGCCAAAATCAATATCAAACTAAGTTTCGTCTTTACAATACTTCAGTGCCAAGATCTCTAAATAGAGTCCAGTTTGTACGAAAATCAGAAGTTGGGCTCTACACTAATTTAATTACAACATTAACCCGGCTTTGACCTTGCCTGTAATACAATTACCTATGCAAATTTTAGCCTGTGATGAGAAAGGCTAACAAAGCTCAGTTAGTTAGGAAACGTTCATTTCATACGAATAAATATTAAAAATCTGAAATGATTAAGTAGTTATAGTAACCAGAAAACTAATAAAAAAAATTAGTTTGAGTTATTTGAAATAAGAACCGGTCAAGTGCGAGACGGAGTCGCGCACCGAGGGTTCCGTAGCACCGCACAGTACGTATTATTATTTTCCGATTTAAATTCGATTTTAAATTTAAGTTAAGACGGACGGACGGATTTTTTTTTATTTTAGGTTAAGTTAATTATCTGAAAAACGATAGGCGCATTTTTGGAAATGGTTCTTCTACTTCAAAATGCTTGTTTATCGCCATAGTAATTTATTTAAATAAGATAATAGAATTTTAGTTAATAACAACCTCCTACTATTGTTGAATTCGGTTAAAAAAGACAGTGCTTATTAATCTTGACCAAGATACTGGTTCCAAGAGACATCTAAGTAAACGTCAAACTATGGACACTGTTATATATCTAACCCACCTTAAAAACCGCGGAATCAGTTTATATTTACAGCCCAAAGTTACCATTAAGCGATATTAAAAATTCCGTCATCCTAACTTGCAAAATCAGAACCTCTAAAAACTCCTTTAGAAATAACTGACTCGGCGCAGCAAGATGGATACTCGTAACCTTGTCTGTCGATATTCTAGCACTTCGGAGTTCGAACGCCATTCGTCTCAAGTCTGGCGGAAACAATTCGTGTTTCTAGTAATAACCAGATTACTTTTTCTGCTGAAATGCCAGTATCCGACAAAATAGAGAAACGGAAAATACTTTTTATTGCCTAGTAACCCTTATTCCAACTAATTTCTTTGTAATTTCTGATAGTTAAATAGGTATAGTATAACAAAAGTTTGTTTTTACCGACTACAATTATTAGAACGTAACAGATAGACATGATTTTGAATCAGTGGTATTTATCCTTGTGAGCACCGGTGTCCCATAGGAGGCACATAATCGAGGCAATTTAGTTTTAAATTTACTTAAACGAGTATAAAATTATTTTTAATTGGTTTCAAAATTTAAAATTGCATTTAAGAGCCAAGGCAATTTATGATTTTTTTTTTTTTATATTTGTCTTAATAATATTATTTTTACAACGTAATTTCATGCAAAGCTAAGCAATTTAGTTAAGGATGAGTGTAAGGGACAGAGCTTTAGCAATTACACGGATCTCTTTTTTTCTCACCGTAAACTGGATTGCTTAGCCATGTCGTGGTAATCTCCCGGCTCAGTAGCTCTTTTTTATTACTGGGCAAAAAAACTGTGCCTGTTATGGTTAGAAATGCAATACCCTTTTCACATTGACGAATAATTCAGTAGCACTTAACTTCTGAGTCTCAAATAGACCAATCTAATTTCAGCTAAGTCCACCCACTATGCCATATTCACGATTACGCATGAACCAATTACAAACACTTTAAATATTTAGCATACATCTTAGGTTGGTAATCTAAGTTGTTAAACTCCATTAGAGAGTAATAAATGTTTAACGTTTCGTTGAATAGTCGCAGAACCTTCAAGCTTTAATGAAAATCGAATGCCAAACGGTCTGTAAGGTGATAAATCATAATTAACCAGTAAAATCTCCTAACTTCGGTGTATTTAGATTATATATCGCCACGCTAGCCTAGTTGGGAGTGACCCTGCCTTCGAAGCTAGGGGTCCTGGGTTCAAATCCCGGTAAGGGCAGATATTTGTGTGATGAGCACGAGTATTTGTTCCTGAGTCTTGGATGTTTTCTATGTATTTAAGTATATATTTCTCTATATAAGTAAGTTTATCGTTGTCTAGTACCCATAGCACAAGCCTAGAGCTTAGTTTGGGACTAGATCAATTTGTGTGACATTGTCCCGTGATATTATTATTATTATTATTATATTTTTTATATAATAATATTTTTTTTTTTATAATTTAATAAAATTGTTAAAAAAAAAACAACAACTGGAAAACCTCCTCTTTTTGCTCTACTTTGTATGAAGCTGGTTAACAAATAATCGATAAGCAAATTTCAAAGCTACATTAAACGAAAGAAAAGCTTTTATCAGACCTTATTTAATTTTTATTCCCTGTACCGATTTATTTAGGTACCTTCATAATAAAAGAGACAGGCCCCTAATACACTCACGAACGCATAATAAATCTCTTTAAGTAAAAAATATTCCGTTACCTTCATCAAAATTCAATCGACATGTGAAAGTTGACAAGCGTAACGTCATTACAACGTCAACGTCCTGTAACAGCATTTTTCTGGTTGTCATTTATGAAAAAAGTCTTTTGACTTTATATGTTTTGAATAATTATATTCTTCATTCAGTATTTTACAAAAATCAACATTAATTTCATATAATGTATCAATTTGTAGCATTTTGAATTCACCGACACGCTTTTTCAGTTTAGGGAAAATTAAAACAATAAAATGAACTCAACATTTTTATAAAATAAAACCAGAAAGAAATAGTTTTGATTGCTATGAAATTCGAGAAATATTTCTTTTCATTGAACGTTTGTCAGTAATCCAAGAACTGCCTGCTGCGAGGTTTATTTCCTCTGGTACTTAAAAACTACACTAATGTTTAAGTTTTATTTCATCCTTTTGACTATTTTATTTAAAAGAAACACTCACATTTTTTAAATGTTTTATTTTTATTGATAGGAATAACCGTATTTTTTTAAAGGAATGTTGACCAAAAATGGAAATGGATCGAGTTTTTGCTTGTATCGGCACTTTAAAATAAAATGAAGACCGACATAAGGGTTCCAGAACTAATTCATATCTGAAATTGAAGCGCTTCATTTTTCCCACTTCAGCAAAGGACCAATGAAATGAAAAGAAAAAACCAATCGGTTTGAAGACCAAAGCAATTGGAACAGAGTTCTTTTACTGTAACCTGTTTCTGTAGAGTATAATAGAACTGGGGGTTATTATGCCATAACTATGCAGTTCTGTTTACGCTCAGAGCTAAATAACTGCCATAGCTCCGTCCTTTACGCTCACCGTAAAATTAACTGCATAGCTAAAGTCATTATATCCCCCTGGGCTTCTATTCAACTTGGTAAAATTGTTTTTATCTCAGCTGCCATTACTTTTAAGCAAATAAGAGCTATCAAACCAATAACAATACGGAAACACGTACACGTATATAATAGTAGTGGTAGGACCCAGGTCCGTCTGGAAAGCTACCACCATCTTAATATCCTTAAACCTACCGCCAAGCGACAGTATTAACTTTGTTGCATTCATTCATTTTGAAATTACTTGCATGGAGACATTCTGTTCAATCATCTCTCTTCTCTTAGTCCTCAGGGTTGGCAAGGTATTTGTGGTCTTAGAATTGCAATCTTCAGATTGTAACTTCGACAATGCAAATGGTCGCAGATTCTACTTACCATCTGGTGGCCTGTGTGCTCGGTTTCCTTCTCCATGCCACAAAAAAAGCTGTGTAGAATCTCAGCGGTAAGATAATTTATAGTTATAGAGAACTTCATGTTATAATATTTATTGCAGGTAATGCGGAGAGCAAATGCGTGCGCGGTGATGTTTCGTCTAATATGCAGTGGGGCGGCCTCTACATCGTGTGTTTAGCACTGTGCTGCCTGCAAACAACGTCAGGTAATCTAATATTTAGCTTTTTGTTGTGTTAGGGCCATGTGATAGCTTTTAAAACTAATTTTGGGTTTTTCTCTCGACCTCATACATTTATGTGAGTGTACTAGACTTTCTCTCTCTCCTCTTCAGCCTATGGGTCACTGCTGGGTGAAGGCCTCCTCATTAACACACCACTCGCACCAACATTGGGCTATCTTCATCCAATTGTTTCATAATAACTTTATTATGTCATCAACCCATCTAGCCTTTTGGCGGCCAATGCCAAGACTACCCAAACCCAAAAGATTTTAGGAGCTATGGCACTATACTTACAGTCGTATTTTTATAGGGACGATGTAAATTGACAAGATACCAATAAAATTTTAAAGAAAATAATTCTAAGTTCAAAGTAATAGTTATGTTATGAAGATATTCTTTTTGTTGACTGGACAGCAAGAGTTGTAACTACTTCGACTGTGTGATTATGATATCGAAGCAAGATAGAATAACTCAAGTATAATAAAAGGTTTTTACTTAAGCAGAGTTAAACGAAAGCATTATAAAACGGTACTTTGAGTTGATAAATAACTCAAATATTTAAATTAAATCATTCTCAGCAGCAAAAGTAGAACGTGGGAGCATCACTGGCTTTAGTTACTGATTGTGTCGACTCGTTACCGTGAAATACTGAGTGGCAACCTATTGGTTGCCATGTAGCACGTTGAACACGTGTTGAACGTTTTTTCATAACATAAGTACGTTACCCGATGACTTTATGATAAAGAAACACTACTTGAGGAAACTTCCATGTTAAATCAGCTTAGTGTGTTAAAAACCCTTCCTTTTGCACATAATGTGATCCCATAGAATCGAATTGCATCCGAAAAGGCCCATTTGTAAAATGTGAAATAAGAAATAAGATTATTCATCATATCAAAAATATGACTGTAGATTACTCACCACTGAATCAGGATAAGAAAGTTATGCTTGTATACTGGCTTGTTGTAGTAAGGTAACGTTTACAGTTAACGTGTGACAGAAATGTGCGGAGGTCTAACGTAATAGTCAACAATTAATGCTTCAGGGCTGGGCCTCTATTCTACTGCGTTATATCGATATCGCGTTTGACGTGTTTTAAAATCGTTTATGACTGGGCCGCCATTATTATCAATGACATATGAGTTAACAAAACGTTGTCAATACGGAAACACTTCAAAAGCGATATCGTTTTTACCGTGTAGAATGTCGGCCCTGGGATTCTACACGGTAATAACGATATCGTAATTTATTATATAAATGTTTATATGGAGACACGTACGCACAGAGTAGTATCAGAGACGGTTAAATTTTGCACGTAAATATTTCGACACAATACGCGCACTGAATTTTTGAAACAAAACATTATAATTATTTTTCACTTGGGCCTAATTGCAGAAATCTAGAGATTCTACAGAAACGACATAATGAAAATACAATTTGTAAACGTTTTCAGTTAAGATTTGAATATTAATGGTACCTAAATTTTAAAATTAATAAGGCAGTTTTATTCTTAAACTTTGCAACTGATTTATCTATCAAGTTTTTATTTTTTTGGGATTAAGGGTCAAAAACTCTGTTGCAGAATATTGTATCATAATGCATACTAATATTACAAATGTGTAACTATGTCTGTCTGTTTGTTACGCTTTCGCGGATTAACCGCTGAACCGCTAAATTTAGATGAAATTTGGTAGTGTGCAAACGGAGCTGCGGGAAACAGATATTTCAAATTAATTTACGCTCACTATTATATGAATTAAACAAAGAAATAAGTTAAATAAACTTTTAAATATTGGGTTATAATTAAAGGTTTTCCTAATCTGAACAGATGTTTGGTTTTAAGGTTACCTTAACTTCATCGAGAGAACGATCGGGGTAACAAAGAACCAACAAAACTTTATTATAGGTATATTGGAAGTTAAATTGAAAACCGCCCCTATTATAATCTCTTCAGGTAATTGAAATTCACAAACTCTGTAATTGAACCTTGATTTAACTTCAATTTGTGTTTTACTATTGATTTCCTTGAATTATGTTTTTTTAAACGAGAATGTAGTTTAGAAATTACGGTAGAAGAAGACAAAGTACTTTACAATATAACCTACTACTACTATAATGATGTAAAATGTTATATTACCTACCACAACTAAAAAAAACAATAAATAATTTACAGTCGTTATGCAGTAAGTTAATAAACTACCTAGACAAATTTTACTTTTTAACACTTTGAATGCCAATAAAGCATTCTTATTTTGATACAAAACGGACCCGCCTATTGGGTCGCTGGTAGTCAAGGTTAAGGTTAAGGTGCTAAGGTTCCGTAGTCAACACGCCTGACAGCGGTAATACTCAGACTCTTAGTACCTACTACGAGTACAAAGCTGTAATTTAGCGAAATCTCACATTTAATTTACAGCGCCGAAGTTGTAAAGTAAAGTCTTAAAAATAATAATATTAATATTAGATTCATTAACAAGGGATTAAAGTAAGCCATTATGACACGAGATATTTATCAACTCGAGCAAAGCGAGGGTCGATGAAGTTCGAGTCAATTAGAAACGGTCATTGCCCGTGGTCCACCTAATTAGTTCACCTGGACATTTTAGCACACCGTAACCGAGTCGACGGAGCTCCGCTATTGCGGAGCTCCTATTTCTGAGGTATTTTGGCTCTTTAGGCCGAAGAACTAACATAACCTAAACTTACCTATAGTTTTTAACCAGTTTAGTCTCCGCAATCCACAGAGGTGAACTAATTAGGTGGACCATGGGCAATGACCTACTTTAAAGCATTACATTTTACACACGAATTCCTTAATCGATTTTTTTTTACACAAACCCACAATATTTTTGAACGACCTATCCAATAAGACCACAGCCGAGAAAATAAACCATACCGATTTTATTTTACCACTTGTTTGGCGTGACTAATATGTATATTCATGCCAAAAAACAGCTTTCTAGTACAAAGACTGTCTGAGTTAAGCTGGGCGGATGGACGGACGGATAGACGGACGGACATGGCGAAACTATAAGGGTTCCTAGTTTGACTAGTTAGACTATGCAAACCTAAAATAAATGTGTTTGGCCAGCAGTATGTAGACTAGTTGATAAGGCGTTGTGGCAGAATTCCCTATTTTGTACTGTAGTATAGTGCATTCTAGTTAATTAATACCTTTTATCATATCATGTCTGTTAAAAAATCAGGACAAGTAAAAATATTTAATAACAGTAGAATAATACAAAATGTAAACCTCTAGATAAAATGAAAGCCTAAAAGTACCAAAGAGAACTATGGTTTTAAACAACATGTATTATTCGATCATCTACCTAAATCTTACTCAAATTATGATATACCTTTCCGTTATAAGAACTTTTATAATTTAGGTAGATGTTCGTAACGCTAACTTTATTGGTTCTGCATTAAAGAAAATTTTGAAAGTATTCAACGTTAATTTCTTTCCTTGGCAAAAAACCTTGTTAGCTACAATAAAAAGGGTATGAAGTATTTAATTTGAGAACAAAATGATTTATGTGGCGTAAAATAGGTTATCAATTACCTCATCAAACCTGAACGAATTGAAAAAGGTGCCGTTTCAATTTTAATAAAGGCCCGTAAATAGTCTTTATTACAATATCTTTGTCACCTCGATTATTACTTAATAGTCTTTATTATTTATTTAGTAGCCAATAATGTCTCACTGCTGTCACAGTCTCCCTCCCTTCCTACCCTATCTTGGGCAAACTCCCACCATCACTGTCTATTAAACGTCCCCAAACAATAGCCCTTATTTAAAAATAAAACCGGGCAAGAGCATGTCGGACCATGCTCAGTATAGGGTTCTGAAGCCGTTAAAAATCAACAAGTACCTAATAACTAATTATCTATTTAAAGTCAATTGGTGCCAAAAGATGATTTTAGTAGGTACACACTAGTAGGTAGGACACTTTAATCGCATGTATCTCAAGAACCAATGATGTCTACTTAGTCGTGAAAGTTTTCCTTTAAAATTCATACTAATTATGGAGTAGAACCCAGAAAAAAAATACATCCCCATGTTACGTGTTGGGGTGGTACCCTAAAAAAATTGTTTATCCTTATTGTACCACTTCTTTGGCGTGACTAATATGCATATTCATGCCAAATTACAGCGTTCTAGTACTAAGAGTCTCTGCGCTAGGCTGCGGACGGACGGAGCGACGGATATGGCGAAACTATAAGGGTTCCTAGTTTGACTACGGAACCCTAAAAAACCGGCCAAGTGTAAGTTGGATCCGCGCACCGAGGGTTCCGTACCACCACAGTAGGTATATTATTCTGTGGGGCTAGCCAAGTTGCATACGACAATCGTTAGCGATTATGTTTCGATCGAAAAATACATGCAATTGACGTAAACCACCGAGATAGTACCACGTGACTATCTCGGTGCCTTACGTCAATTCCATACATGTGTCTATTGAAACATAATCGCTAACGATTGTCGAATGCAACTTGACTAACCCCACTGATTTGAATTCGATTTCGGATCGGATCAGCGCGAGCCCATTTGCAGCATGTGTTTGTTGTTTATTCAGTTTGTTCTACAAACATATCAAATTTGAAGCTTGTACGTTTTTCCGTTTTAACAATAAAATACGTTGAAAAAAAACTTCTTGTATGGAGACCTATATTACTTCACTATCTTTATTTATTTTTATTTGCTGTAAATCTGTCGTTATACTTAACACTTATACTTAACATAATCTGAAAAAAAAAACCCGGTATCTAATACGGTTCAAAAGATAAGCTCTCTAAAGTTATGACGGACGAACAGCGTTGGCATATTAATAGGGGCCTAGGAACCCTAGTAAATAATACCAAATTGCAGAGATCACGATGTTCAAAAGAAATCCAAATTATTCTAAAACATTTATATCCGCAAAGTTTATATTTTCTCCCTGAGAAAAATCAGTACCTCAGCATCTTAATAGCGTTTGGGTGGCTAACTCTATCACATTTATACCAGCACCTAAAATTATATTTATCATTCGTGTTAGAAAAGCCGGGCACAAGAATGTTGGTCCATGCTCGGTGTAGGGATCCGAAGCCGTTACAGCAGAACCAAAACCTATCTCTAAAAACAACAAGTATGATAAAGTTTTGTCTTTAAATTTATTCGTTGCTGTCTTAGATGATTTAGCACATAATTACATGTATAAACACGTTAGTCGGCTGTATCTCAGGAACCAATCAAGTCTACTTAGTCGTGATAGTTTTCCTTTTGAAACTCGTTATCATGTGCTTTCATTTAACATATTTTCATCCAAAACTGGGAGATACCCAATATATTTTTATTTAGGTAACAATTTTGTAGGCGTAATTTAAATTATATAAATATGCCAAACTACAGCTCTGTAGGACCAAGAGATTTTGAGTAAAACCGTGGACAGACGGACAGACATGGTGAAACTATAAGGGTTCTTGGTTGACTTCGGAATCCTAAAAACTAAGATCACTGATACCTTTTAAGTATCTTGTAGTACTGTTCTTATAAACCTTGCTTATGTATAGGTACTCAGGCTCACAAATGCGATTCAAGGACTTTCCCGATGCTTCCCCGTAGATTATGTACAGTCACCCAATAAAAAAATTGAGCATACTTAGAACCTTGTCATTATGATTGTCATTGCCATTGCCATGCTTGTCATTTGATATTCACTTTGAAGTTTATTATGACAAGGCACTCAAGTTCTCACCTTTTTCGCTGGCTTACTGTAGTTTTCTTTTCAGAACCGCTGCGCTTCCCCGAAGATTACCGGGCGAATGGCGTCAGGACCCGTCGGAGTGAAGAAAGAGACGGACTTGCCCTGTCCAGGGAAATATTTAGGAACATCACCAAACAGCTGCGCGAGAATATAAAACGAGAAGGCCCGACGGACAGAAACGATCATTTATTGCATAGTAAGTTTTTGAAATTCAAACCAAATGGCATACTTTCACTTGTTTTTAGAAGCTGTTTCTAGTCCATTTGCTATTCAATCTAAAATTCGGAATACAATAAGTAAACCCGATATCAAAACTATATCATGGTGATTAAGCGTTGATCCGTCGGTGAACTCGAATAATAGGATCAGATCTCTACTGTACTTAATGAACACCCATTGAATTTACAGTTGGGTTCGATCAGCAGCAAAATAAAATACAAATGGCAAATAAAGCTCGTGACAAGAAATTTGTTTTAGTTAGTAAATTAGCTTCTGTAGTCATTTTAAAGAAAAATGTAATATTGGAACTAATGTCTTCTTGTCTTGTTTTATTTTGATTTTGTTTAAAAAAAGGAGAATGTTGTAAAGCTTTCACTGGCCATGTAGAAAACGACTGTTTAGTTATTATTTACTTATTACGTTGTAACATTAAATTTTTCGTTTTAATCCATCACACTTAAACATGTTGGGGTGTATGACCCAGATTTAGGTTACCGTATTTCCTGTGAACACACCGAAAGTTAACGTTGTAAGGCCTAATTTTCTAGCTAAGCTCATTCCCACAAATACACCGTCAGGACTGCTTTAGACCTATCATATAAAAACATAACTTATAATTATGCACACAAGCTCTTAACTATTGACCACAGGAGAGACAAATTTTGTTTTTAAGAGTGTGTATGACCCGTGTAAGTTTTAATCCCACCAAAAACATAAATGTAAAAAAGGAGAGCCAAGTTCAATACAAAAATTATTCTCTGCTGTGGGCTTCGCCGCAAAAAGAATGGAGATCTGAGATTGAGTGCCAAGTTCTATGCAAAATCCAAATATGTAGTCTAAGGGCTGACTTGGCTGGTTTTCCCATACGAATTATTATTAAGTACCTACTTTTACACAGTCATGGAAGAGCCTTATGTTCGATGGGTAGTTTCTACCAGCTGCAGCAAGCCAAATTTTCGGAATAATAAAATAAGAACCGAAAGGTAACAAACAGGTTTAGAACATGCGAAGGCTATATAATTCGTATGGGAAAACCAGCCAAGTCAGCCCTTAGACTACATATTTGGATTTTGCATAGAACTTGGCACTCAATCTCAGATCTCCATTCTTTTTGCGGCGAAGCCCACAGCAGAGAATAATTTTTGTATTGAACTTGGCTCTCCTTTTTTACATTTATGTTTTTGGTGGGATATCATTACTTTTTGTAGGTAAGTACATATCCTCGTAACGCCGTGGGTTCTTTTAAAAGGACAAATTCAAAACTAGTCTACTTGCCTATACTATAATACTATACGTACGTACCTACTTATTAAAGAAATTGTAATAATAATATTACTACAAATTATAAGTTTTCCTTAAGAAAACTTAGCAATTTCGCAGCATAAATCGCAACCTTATAGGTCAGATATCGAGAGACAACCGGACAGCAAGACGGCGCTCGCGCTTATGAGCGCGGTTGCCGCTCGCTCGGCCACGTTCGCGTCAACGGTTCGATTCGGTTGTCACATCACAGCGCAGCGCCACTCCGGCGTCACTCGGCGCGCGCGCGTCGTGTATATACCGAAAATCTAAATGCCTATTATTTTATCATTATTTATGAGTAGGTAATGATTTTACACTATTGATGTGCGCTAAAAATAAAAATAATAATTAATCCCAGTTAATAACGTAGGTACCCTAAGTAAAGTTAGGTATTTATGTTAAGCGTTCAAATTAGAATCTAATTATTTAAATATTGCCAGTTTTTTATTTATTCCTTTGTATTCATCTAATTACCTATCTGCAAACCAAATTTTAACTCTCTAGGTCATCTGGAACTGGGTTAGAGTTTTGGTCTATAGGTCAGTCAATGATAAAAATGAGGAATTTTGGACATTAATATCTAAATAACCGTTTGAGATAAGCTTATGAAATTTAGAACACATATGTATCTTGCAAGTCTCAATATATAAGCCAAATTTGATACATTTATGTAAAATAGTTTTTGATTTATGAGGGGGTCAAAAGTGGCTCCAAATGGTTCGTGTAATATTACACACGGTGCGGCTCGCCAGTTCTGTTTCTTGAACTTGGCTTGACACGCTCCCGCGTGTCTAGATAGTAACGTAATATGAATGCAATCAGGCTAAAAACCACTCGGGAAAATAAATTTAAATATCAAAGTTATTAGTTTTCCATTTTAAGGTTTGAGAGGCGTTTTACGACTTTAAACCGCGTATTTTAAGTTTACGACAAAAGTTAAGTAGATAAGGTTTTTATTGATCGTTATAAACGAGCGTTATTCTTTGCTAGCTTATTAAATTTTACGACCAAGCCAACAAAGAAAATTTAATATCAAATGTTACTTACTATTCTTTTGAAATTTAAACTTATAAAAAACCTCTTAATCTTCAAGAGAATAGGATTATGTACGACACTAAAAGCGTTATTAGTATTAGCATAAGGGTGTTAATTTATGAAATTGCCGCATTAACTTTGTAAGCGAATAATGGTGTATTTTTGTAGTAATATTTTTCTTATGTTCTATTTAACTAGATGATGCTTACTGTACAATACAATACAAAACGTGTTATTGAACACTAAACCTTAACATAAAAGAAAGAAAGAAAGAAAGAAATGGTTTATTCGGTGTTAAAATAAAATGAACAGAAACAACAACAAAACATATCAAAAAAGAGTAATACGAACTTAGAGTAGGTACTTAATCTTCTAAAAGTAACAACGAAATGGTTGCCACTCAGCAAGGTGTCCAACAACATAATAGAAAACAGTACATAATAAGCTATTAACAGAACAGTTCATAAGGCGCGAGCCGTCATTGAATAGAAGGTGCCAAAATTAGTTCGTATCTTTTGTAAAGCAAATTCTTTCAAATGCCCCTACAGAACAGACTGGATGACTAGTAACGGAACATTATAAGGAAGTAAGGTCGTTTATAGTATTGTGATTCAATTCTCACAAAATTATGATAGATATTTACTTTCATTTATGTTACAGTTGTTTTATTTCACGCTCTGCTAATTTTAAGTTTTATATTTGACGACACGGTGGCCTAGTTGGGAGTGACCCTGCCTCTGAAGCCAGCGGTCCTGAGTTCAAACCTCGCAGATATTTGTGTGATGAGCGCGAATTTGTTCCTGAGTCTTGGATTTTTTCTATGTATTTAAGTAGGTATGTAAGTATGTTTATCGTTGTCTTGTACCAGGTCAATTTGTGTGAGATTGTCCCCTGTTATTATTTATTTATTTATATATATTGTTGTGTAATATTTTGTTTGTTAGACTGTAATGTATTTATAAATAAAAGTTTTGTTCTGAAATAAATTATTCTATTTTATTCTATTATGTACTCGTAGGCCATCGCTCATTTTGTTTACTTAGAGTAAGGATTGTTAGCAAGGCATTATAATTATGTGGCCTCATTATTTCGTTTTGATATAATGCATAGTCACGTGCGTGTGTGTGAATCAATGTATACGCTACACCACTAAATATATAAGTACCACAACCGTCAAATTATATACAATTGAAACAAAGAATAATTTATCAGTACGTTTGACAACCGGTAATCATTTACAACCAAGTACGAGTCTTTTGACAGTTCCGTAGTCAATAACCCCTTATAGTTTAGCCATGTCTGATTGTCCATCTATAATATTCGTGGTTTTCTCGGAGATTCTTGGTACTCCGAAGCTGTTTTTGGCCTATAATCTTGAAATAATATCTCGAAAATATATTTTATCCTGTTATGCGCAAGGGCATTTTCTTTTTACATGCGTGTCCTAAACAGCCATAACAAGCAATAAAATCCGGAAAAATATTGTTAATGAAAGCACAATTTAAAAAGAAAACAGCATGACTAAGAAAACATGATTGTTTCCTAAGATATAGGTGACTAAACTCATAACTACTACAAGACAGCATCAAATAAGTTTGAATAGAAAATTCGAAAGAAAGAAAAAGGTTATTTTTAAAATAGCTTTCCTAGTAAATTCCTTACTTTGTTACATTAACCACTTAAAATTAACCGTACAATAAATAGATACTGTCTTATACATTGTTAAGTGACCTAGTTCCATTTGCACGTTACCTTTTCCTAATGGCAGTGCAATCGATACAGTGTAACTAGGAGCTCAGGCCGTCAGAGAACTGAAAGAAAGTCTGAATGAGATTGGAACTTCTTCAAAAGGAGTAATTATGATTTTCTTTTCAATATTGTAGAGAAGAGTTTTTATTACCTTGGCTTAATTAGTGTAGCGTTCATCAATAGTGAAACAGTTGTTACATTTTAACCCATCATTTATCTGTATATTTCACAACTGCAATCAATAGTTTAAAACTATACTTATTGCAGATGCAAGCAAAAGTAAAATTTTGTAAATTAAAAGTTCAACTTTTGGTTACACTGAATTTATGTTGATATTTCAATAATTATTTTGCTCATCAACATGAAAAATTTGACAGGTGTTATTTTTAAATTGAAACCGCGTTAATATATTATCCAACCTTAATCTGGATAATTATTCAATTTATAAAACATTCACTTCTAAGTAATTAACTCTACAAACGCTTCACCGTAACCCTTAGAAGCCTTTTTTTTGGCTACGCAGAAAAAATCCAGATAAATTATATTGTATATAAGTTAGGACAAAAATTATTATGTTGACTTGACATAGGCACTAATATGTTACAATAAACATATGCGTATTTTTTTTCTTGTGTCGATAACTTATGAACGGTGCAACTTTCTAGCCTTTTAGTTCACGCGTGTGATTGGTCGAAAAATATTTATTTATTTTTCCCTCAAACAATTCGCCGGTGAAAAAGTCGACGAATACACTGTGGTTAATCTTCGTAACATGAACTATTAAAACCTGACAGGTTCTAGGCAGTTAACAGACAGTCTCGTATAGTTCTTATACATCTCTTTCACTGGATGAAACTTTTTTTATGGCTCGGTGAAGGCAAACGAGCTCACAGGCCACCTGATAATAATTGGTACTTAGCAGATTGTAAAAGGTTATAAAACTCCTCTGGCCTCTTTTTGGATTTTTATCGACCGTACTCGTCTTCAGTCATCCTCATTTAAAGAATAAGTAAGGTACAGAAGTTGCTCTTTCTTGCAAAAACGCTGTTTAGACATTAGAAACATGCCTTACTCTATGCCTCTCTGACTATCGTATAACTTGTATACATTCGCGAGTTGTTACGCCTAGAATACATCAATGAGGGCAAAAAATGTTTTAGCTCACCTAGATGTCCCTCGCCTGTCGGGAGGTCGACTTCACGTGTTTTTTAACTGATATAAAAAAGGACGTTCTCAAATCGTCGGATTATTTTTTTATGTGTGTTCTCCGATTACTCAAAGACGACTGGAACTGATTTGAAAAACTTTTTGTGTTTGAGAGAGTATACTTTCCAGTTGGTCCCATTGTCAACATATCAGGATACACACAGGAGCTCGCTTGGTGCCGGCCCTGGACTAATATCTACTCTCAGAGTAGCAGAGCGGGAAGGTTAATCAGGCAACGCGCCCCGCCTAGTGCAACCTCTCTGCCTCAGTAAATTGTTTCAGGGGTTCCTTTTAATAATTAGGTTACTTTACTACTGCTACTTGTCCACAGATAAACTAGAAGACTCTCGCCACTATGTCCCGCCATACCAGGGTTACCACCACCACGAACACCACTGGGGCCCCTACTTTGAAGGCAACGTGGGCGACCCTGAGAGTGCGATGCAAGTGACAGCACATGTAGGGGCTGAAGCCCTTCTAAACTGCAGAGTCGGGATGCTAAAGGATAAGACGGTGAGTGAGAATGTCTTTTTAAATAGCATTTGATTGCCTTTTAATTTTGGCAGGAAGGGCTTGATAATTTTGATTATAATCGTCATCGTGCCAGTAGAAACTTGTCTACTACTAGGTTATTGAGAGGACTCGAGAGTCAGCTCGCTTTTTAACTTGACGGATAAATTGTTGACCTTCTTCTTCTGTGAGTGCCATCTCCTACCGGAGGTCAGCGATCATAATGGCTATCTTCACGTTGTCTACTGCCGCTCTGAATAAAGACCTCGTGCTCAATCCGAACCACTGTCTGAGGTTTTTGAGGCATTTGAATTTTTCCCTGAATTATCAGTTGCAGTTGTCGATTCTTATCAGTTCTCATTATGTGACCGAGATAGTATTGGTAGGTGGTAGTTTTCGCTTTTTTATGGTTTCCACAATATCGAGATGCTTATTCACCCTCTGCAAAACTGTGTCATTTCAAATTATTGACTTAGACTTAGATTGATTAGTGTTTAAATTTTCCCTTACATTCACAATGACGTAGCTTAAAGTACGCAGTTTTTGTGAAAACAACACCTATGGATGTCAGAGTTTATTGTAGATCTTCATCACGTTTGGTTCTGTACTATTTGCATACAGTGGATTTCACAATGACTTGATATTAAGCACGACAAATAACTTTAATCTAAACGCTCAAATGCGTTTTGAAAACTGAAATGTTATTAAAATTGACACTGTGAATTAACAGACTCGTCATATTGACCTTTTTTAACTTCATACTTAGTACACCCGGTACTTACGTCGTTGTATGTCCGAACCTTCTGATCAATATTTTATCATAAGGTCGCAACCAGCCGACTAATTTGTTTAGGATGGTTAAAAAATAAATCAAATCCATCTAGCCACGCCAGAAGACCCAAATGCACATTGTGTCCTACCAATTATCACGGATCAAAACGTCACCGCTCACTCGATACAGTGGACACAGCAAGAATAAAAATAAAGTCGCACAAAGAGCGATGGAGCGTGCGCTGTAGACATCATACCAAACGTGGAAAATTGAACTCGCAAAAACTGTTGGTACACAGGTCACAATAATAAAGTGAAAATAAGGAGAGCACATGACTAGAAGAGAAGACGCTAGACGCGTAAACAAAGGCAATATCAGAGTAAGATAAGGAAGGGGGTGTGATCAAGGGACTCTTAGTCGGATCTGACGACCTGGTAGTGTCATCGTGAAAATACTAGATGAAACTAGCCCAGAACCAGAAAGCTTGGTATGAGAGAAAGAAGAATTATAATTTTTAGTAGATTAATGTAGACTTATCGCATGAATGGATTTATTTACTGATATTGCCAAAGGTATCATTATCTAATAATATGATAACGATTGAAACCTTTTACCAATTATGTAGTCATGTGCTAATGACATTGTTTCAAATATACCTTACTTATATACAACATGTTCAAGTATTATGTGCACTATTAGGTCAAGGTAATTATTATGTTACGTTATCTAAGTTTCAGTTTAATCTAATTTTAGAAATTAGGTCAAATGTAACTAAAGCTTAAATTATTTTGCATTTGGGCTAGGTTGTTAAAAGTTAAAATTAGCACAATAGATTGTCATAGTTTAATAAAATTTTCCTTGTAATTTCTATTTATATTTGTATTATGAGAGTGGGTTTGTCTATTGGTTACAGCTAAACCACTGAATCAATTCTAATAAAAATGGTACCTATTGATATACTTCGGCTGCAATGAAGAAATATAATAAATATTGACTTAAACAATAGTTATTTTTAAAAGAATTAAAGAAGTTTTAAGCTGGCTTAGTCGCTGGCAAACTTAGTTTGACATTAATAATTTGGCCACTTAAAAGCATTCGTACATAATAAAGAAACTTAGTTTAACATTAGCAAAGAAGGATTGAGAACAGCGGTACGTAATAACAACGTGATATCCCATTAGTCATTATCATCATTATTATTGGCCATTAGACGTCCATAAGTCATACCTAACAGACAATTTTATGGAGATGCATTACCCATCTTAGAACATATTATTATTATTATGCCGGAATAAAAGTAGGTAATTATTTAACATCAATAGTGCTTTACAAATTAAATTGTGCAAAAAGGAAGTGGATGATAAGATAAAGAAAAGTAAAGAAAGAAAAATAGCTTTTTATGATTTACAATAGTAATTATCAGGACTCAGGGGGTCAAAATTCAAATTACTATTTTACCATTTTTATTCTAATAATTAATAATTCAATATTTTTTAAGATAATTAACGCGGCCCTTCTTAATTTATAAACCACATAACGGACATTTAAATGGCTAAGAGTAAAAAAATATATATTTATACAACTCGATAATTTAGCGTTATTAATCCGAATGCCGAAAAAAACAATCTAAACATGTATATTTTTTTTATTTTTACCAAGTTTAAATTTTATATAAAATCTTTATTAACGGGCCAAAACTTAGTGTATTGTGTTTTATTATGTTTTTTTTTTAATTATCTCCTAAATCGTATCCATGAAACTCAATTCTGATTTTCATGCATGTTCTCTATAATATTGACGCTTTGTGCGGTGGCCTCGATATACGCATAGTTAAGTATAAATACTTAGTATCACAAAGTTTACTGATATATTCTAGATAAGATAAGATAAGATAAGCATTTATTGTCAAACTGTGTACAATTGTTATTACATGTCAAAATCAAAAATCTACTCACTTGAAATTGGCTAAATCACTACGAAAACCGAGGTGGACCGCCATTAATTTTTCGTATTAGCTCGTCGAGCAATGGTATTCTCCGCACCTTGTCTGGACGCCTGGACTGTCAAATCCATTAACACTGGCTTACGGTGCACCGTGACAGCAATAAAAAGTAATTTTATTTAATTTATCGTGATGTGATTCGTTGGTGTAATTTACTGTTTGATATGGGTTTTTCCTGAAATAAATGTCTTTATTATAATTATCTCAAAAATACGATTAAATAAGTACCTACTTACAGCATAAAATACAAATTACAATAATAATTTTTTTTTTCTTTTATTTTATTATTTGAATACGCTTTTTGTTACATATATAAAATAAATTTTGATTTATTTAAATTTACATTAGGTACATTTACAAAAAGTGCAGAGTTTTGTGAAGTGAAATGAACAACAAGCAAAAACCTACATTTGATAGTATAATGCCATGCCGAGACATTTGCTTGAAAACTGTGAGTAAGTAATTAGTCTTGAGGCTTACAAGATTAAGTCTATGCTTAATTTATGTTTCAATGCCCGTCTGCTGAGATATTACTCTACATTCAAATTAGAAACTTGAGTGATCTTGAGTGCTTAGGGTTATACGCGTTCGAGTATGTAAAGACCTCTGTTGCAGTACACTTGAAATGGGTACTTATTATAATATATAAAGTTCAAAATACAGTCATTATGGGTCATGAATATCATGATACATAATGCTCATAATATGTAATGGTTTTTTGACTGTAACCATATTTTCAGGATTGCTAAAAAACAAACCTAACCTAACCTAATGGGTTCTACACAATAGCGTTTTAAAAATCCTAAAAGTTTACGCCTACGGAAATAAAGCCATTATATAAGTATTTTGACCATTAATTATTGTTTATGATCCTCTATGTATTTTGAAATTTATAATACAATACAATACAATACAATACAAATACTCTTTATTGAACAACAAAAATGTAAAAATAAAAACAGAACATACATACATACATACATACGATCACGCCTTCATTCCCAGAGTGGGGTAGGCAGAGCTACAGAATTACCAGCAACTCTAAAAAGAATTGTTGGTATTTCTGTAACCACATTTTGCGCAAAAACAGAACAATAATAATAATATTAAACAAACATTTTTTTTTATTTTTTTTTTATTATTATTATAATATTATCATGATACGATCCCCTTGAAATAGGTTACTTACCTACTTACAGAAATGACGTGACGGTATAATAAGTTGAATTATGTGTCAAACTATTGCCACGCAATTTTCGTTTAATTGTTTTTTTTTTCGAAACCGTAAACTTTTTAGGATTGTTATAAAAAAAACCTATCCTAGGTTCCATGCCTTTAAAAAACTGTGAAAATTTACAGTTTTATAAATGTAACCATTTTATATTTAGAACTTTACATATTACTAGCGGCTTCGCCCCGCTGCAAATATCTGACTTTCCCGGTGGATTCTGCAGTTTTTTTCAAAAAAACCTTCTCCTGATAGTAACAAACAATAAAAAAAGAAATCGGTTCAGCTGTTCTCGAGATTTGCGCTTAACAACAAATTCAGCGATTACACTTACAATTTATTAAGACTACATACGCCTAAAACCCCTAAATCTCTGTACAGGCCAGCACGTACGTGTCGCACGTGTAGACACTAACCGCTTGCGGGCAGCCGCAAGAACTGATTTGACTTTGCATATAAAACCATAATAACGGTTCGTTCACACGTTAGGCTCTAAGTCACCAAGAGCGTATCCGCGGCATTTGAATAATTGATGAGGTTTCATCAGAAATCATCGCGTAAAGACCAAGACCAATGGTTCCGTATTACACAATACAAAAGTTAATTTAATCCAGTGCGATTTGTACCTATAGGTAAGATTTTGATTGCTAGTCAAGTCGTTGTCATTTGATTGATTTTGTAAACGAGCTAAAACTATTGACTAAAGAGTTAATGACTACTCGTTTGACAAAGTTATATTCTGTTTAAAACTACACGAAGTTTGGTGTTTTGTTATTCAACGAGCCATTTTGGAGCTCCGAAATTTGGAATTCTCAACATTCGCAAGAACATGACTTATCGTAAACTCATTCCATTGCAGTTGTTACAAATTCTTTAACACATGCTATGGTTAGGTTAAAATATCTTAATATTCTTAGGCTGCTAAGGCCGCATTAAAACAATATAATTTGACACAAAGGTTAGTTACTAAGACTTTTTTGTAAAAATATTTGGAAAATTATATGAGCGCATTGTTCTAGTCGCGCCCCAATCGGGATTTAGTTTTTTTAAGAAGCGCTTGAATTTAACTTCTATTTTAGAGAGATAAAGAAAGACTCAGTGCAATGCTTTTCTTACTTACGTAGTTTATAATTTTAGTAATGATGATTATGTAATGTATTATTGCATAATGAATAAGTAGCTTAATTTAATAGTAGATTATACACCGAGGGGATAAAGCACAGTTTTATGTCACGGGCGCGATATTGAATCCTGAAAAGAGTCCTGAGCGCAGTGAGGGGTTCAAGCGCGCCCAAGACGAAAACAGCTTTATCCCCGAGGAGTGTACTCTACTTTTCTCACCTTTTGCGAGACAATAAAAAAGCGAGTCTACTAAAAACAGCGTTTTATTATAGTAAATTAAAATTAAAAGTGAAAATTGATATTTGAGACATTAGTCCAGTTGTGGAAAGACAATATTTATTTAAAACTTTGCAGTTATCACCAATGTATTTTATTGCAGCGTCTTACAATACTCGCGGCTTTTGTTTAATTTCAAATGTGTTCCATTCAGCTTGCCGTGGCCAGCTCGATTTTAGAAAATGTTCGATTTTCAAATTAGGTTCGACGCGGCGGTGGCGGCGGCGCCGCGCCCGGCCTTCGAGTATTAGTTGATCTTTTATTACGAAATTAGACTTTAAGGCCATTGTAATAAGAACTATGAAAAGTGAAAATATTACAACCCAGCGGGTTATAATGAGATTCAGTACAACATTACACCCCGGCTAAAGCCAAGGGCTTTAATGAGTTGGTTTGCGTAAGGTTTGCATGATATGTAATTTGGCATTGTCGAGCAGGTGGTGTGAAAACACTGTTATGTCCTTGCCTATTGGTTTTTAGCTGTCGTGGAGTGCATCGACACAAACCAGATTATGGTTTAACGGTGCAGTTTTAATTATTGTCAATGTGTATTTGATATACTTTAATAAATTAATTAAATAAATATCGCTGGTATGAAAGGGCCCTAACGAGGCTGGGGTTGTATTCCCTAGACATTCTAGACCTAGACGGTAAAAGATTTATGCTACAAAAAGTAAGCTTTTTTCCCAGGCCTTTTGTGAATCAGATATTATCTTCATAACGTTGGATGGATGTTGTAACCCAAATATTAACATTATTAACAAAATATCATTACTAATTTAATTATTTATCATATTACGCAATATTATCTATCATGATAACAAAAAACCCTGGGTACAGAACCCTGAATGGTAAAAGTATTTCTTTCAAAATACAATGAGTCATTAACTCATTACTAACTTAGGTACCTATAAATAATTCTCACATTGCTATTTATATGCTGTCATTTTAATTTTAACTCAGCCGCTATTACTGTCAAGTAAATAAGAGCTGATATAACACTGACAGCACAATAACATGTTAAAAGCAATATGGTTATACCGATAAGAAAGAAAGCCTCAGAAATGATAACTGTAAAAAACGACATTATTGCGCAATCGTTGTGAAACATTTCTTACCCTAGCTCAAAGGCTCAAATATAACTAATCATAAATTATTTTTATAGCCATAAAACTACAGTAAAAAGGTCGTCTATATCTTTTAGCTCACTCACTTTTTTTACACTTCTTGACCGTTATAATATTGGTTCTAGTAAAGAGTGGGTGCCGTTCAATCATTTTAAGAATCGTAACAGTTTATTGTTTTTTTTTTTAATTGGTGGGGTCGTTATGTGTTTTCATTAACATGACCTTATGTAAATTATATTGTTTTTTCTATGTACACTATTTCTGTTGCATAATTATGTTGTTTATTTTAATCGAGTCTCAATTTCATTTTAGTGTTCATATCTTTCCAGCAAGACCTTAAATGGTTTATTTTGGCCCATCGTTTGAGTCCGCCATTTATACTACGTGTTGTTTTCTTAATATGAGAATAATGAAATTGATAATAGGTCAGTCAAGTCAAACTTTAGGCTTTATGTTCATATTGGGGGACCCCAACTTCAGTTTGACTGACCTCTTATCATTTGAAAAGAAGCATTTTTTTGCGTCTTTGAAGTACAATATGTTATTGTATATGTATAATATTTTATTATACATATACATTATAATTTTTTCATTTGTATTCTGTGTCCTGGTAATCTATTCAAACAAGAATAAGCCATTTTTTATCAGGTTTAACCATTTCTAAAATATTCATGTAAAGGAAGGTCTATTGACACCCTCCTTATTTATTGTTGTCGAATCTTCTACTAAGATTTGGCACACTATGTCTCCTCAGTCTTTTGAATCTAGTACTGCCTATTTCTTGAAGGGTGTTGTCGGAGTCGGAATTGATATTTTTGGCTGACAGCTAATATTTCTTCGCTTCCAGTGTTCATCTTTAGGTCCTGGTAGATGAATTTGTTGCTCATGTAGAATGTGATATTCAATAAGGTTCGGAGCGCTTTGCTTTGGAATCTCTCTAGGATGTCAGTGTTGCTATTACTGGCTGTTCCCCATAACTGTATTCCATATGTTCACTGGTTTCAATATGGACGATAATTATACATATTAAACTGCTTATTTACACAGGTAATGTGGCTTCGCCGGATGACGGATTCAGCGCAGCTGCTCACGGTCGGCCCGGCGCCGTACTCCGGCGACAACCGGGTCGCTGTCAAGTTTCAGTACCCCAATAACTGGCGGCTCAGCATGAACCCAGTCAAGAGGTCCGATGCAGGCCTCTACATGTGCCAAATATCTACACACCCTCCCAAAGCAATATTAGCTAATTTAACAGTACTGCGTAAGTATTTCTTATCTTACAGATGGGCCCTTTCGGATACACTTCGACCCCTTTAGGATCTTTTGTGCAATTACCCTCTTACATACTCAGCTGTTAGAATGTGCAGGTTTCCTCACGATGTTTTTCTTTCTTCGTAAAAGCATCGGGTACTGTACTTAAGTTAGAAAAACTAATTATGGTAACCGCGGGGGTTCGAACTCGGTACCTTACGATCACGAGTCGACCCCTTAAGCCACTAGGCCACCGACGCTCTATGTAAGTATTTAGGACCTTATCTCAAATACTCGAGATTATTCTTCTACGTAACATCATCGACTAACTTGCTTACCAATCTTTTAAGAAAGAACCTGTTTGTCTTAGTTACATTAGTCAAGCATATGGATTTCACTCGGTTTGTTTTAACTATTTTATGAGAGATGGCTGTAAGATTGTAATTAGCAAATACGCCTAAGTTAAATACCACAATTACAATGAGAGTTAATTGAAATCCATTTCAATCTGACTAGACCACTTAGTTATAGTAGAAACCACCCCTCTATTCCATTGGGCCTCTATTCTACTGGGTTGATACATATTCATATTCATATTTATATTCATATTGAATATTCATATTTATATTCAGAGTCAAATTCATATTAAATATTCATATTCATATTTATATTCATATTATATCTTTATATTCATATTCATATTTACATTTATATTAAATATTCATATTCATATTTACATTCATATTAAACATTCATATTAATAATACATTCATATTAAATGTTCATATTCATATTCATATTCACATTAATATACTCATTCATAATTACTTGACAGTAATAGCAGCCGAGTTAAAAACAATACCATAACACGTCAAAAGCAATATCGTTTTATTCCAGTAGAATAGAGGCCCGGGCCCAGGAACCCGGGACCCGCCCACCCATTCACCGATAAAAACCTTTGAACGACTAACTTCTCAATAGAATACCTCACTAAAAGAATAACCTCTTGGAACGAAATATATGACTAAGTTATTCGTTAAACTAACCATTCACTACAAGGGAAACCTTAACAGGTAAAGCACAGATAAAGCATATCGAACGGCTTTTGTAAGTAAATGCCTTATAAAACCCATTCGAAACCCCTTGAATGGGATCGCGGGTTTTAAAAGCAAACCGAACGACTTTTAAGCGATACGGCTTTTCTAAGTAAAACCCTTATAAAAACACATTCGAAACCCCTTGAATGGGATAGCGGGCTGGTCCCTGCTCGGGCCTAGCCAAGTTGAGTTTAACAAGTTGTAAATTGTAGATTTTGGAAATTCATCAAAAATATATCTTCTAATTATATCAAATTCTTTTGTCATAATGTTCGTTCCCATACGCCTCCGAAACGGCTCGACCGATTCTTATAACATTTTGTGAGCACATTGGGTAGGTCTGAGAATCGGCCAACATCTATTTTTCATACCCCTAACATGACATGAAAGAAAAAAAAAATGCTGCGGGCGAAGCCGCTGGCGAGTCGCTAGTGGAATAATAGAAGAAAGCCCATGACACCTAATCTACGTCAATATAACACTAACCCCTTGAGTTTTGCTGTCATTTCGGATAGCCCACATATACTCGTGCATCTCATTAAGTATCGCAACTTCAATTTAGTCTTTTGTTTTGGCCATAAATACACCTGACAACATAAAACTCCGTGGACATGCAAAGCTATTTCCAAATAATTTTATTTTAAAAGATAATAAGTTGTTAAAGGCAATTTTTGTAAAGGCGTCCTTTTACTTAATAGCTTTATAAGGAGGTCTCTTTAATAAAGCAAATGAATAAAATTGGTAATTAATATTTTAAGCCCCTCAAGGCTATGTTTCATTTTCAATTGACAAGTGGCTTTCTTTTCTTAAGAACAAACAATATTTTAAATAAAATTAATTTTACCAACGAAATATGAAAATGTATTATGAGATAAAATAATCAGCCTAAATAATATATGTTTTTAGAGGCGACTAAGGGAATAGCTTGTAGTAGGTACTGTTAGGCGATGGGCTTGCAACATGTCACTAAAAACACTAGTAAACTTACTTGACATTAATTACGATGGCTCTTATTTACTTGACATTAATGCCGGCCGAGTATGTTAATACCTTTCTTAACTAGTAATCTTTCGAGCGCAAGATGGATAATGTCGTATAACGTTAACGTTTGTAGAAACAAATGCCGCTTGGCTCTCATCTGTCATTGTGAAATATGAATTTGATAGAAAGACACAAATAATGCTGTAACTAAACTAAGTAGGCATATTGTACATATATTTATGAATAAAGGCAGTGTATAATCAAATAACATCATATGTTTAGTCGAATAGGTTCGTTTTTATCTTGTTTTCTCGGTTAACTTATCAATGGTTCCTAAACATCTTAGCCTACTTGTGCAAAATGTGGTTACAGAATCAACGAGTCTTTTTACAGTTGTTGGTATTTCTGCAGCTCTGCCTACCCCGCTCTGGGAATGAAGGCGTGATGTTATGTAAGGTTCCTAAAGCTGACTGAGATAGCAAACGTTTAGTCATTGCAATACAATAACCGTTACATCGTTGACGACACGATGATCTAGTTGGGAGTGACCCTGCCTTCGAAGCCAGCGGTCTCGGGTTCAAATCCCGGTAAGGGCAGATATTTGTGTGATGAGCGCGAATATTTATTACTGAGTCTTGGATGTTTTCTATGTATTTAAGTATGTATTTCTCTATATAAGTATGTTTATCGTTGTCTAGTACCCATAGTACAAGTCTAGAGCTTATTTTGGGAGTAGATCAATTCGTGTGAGAGTGTCCCCTGACAATTATTTATTTATTTATCTTGATTTCGTTATAAACCATTATATTTTTTTCAGCTCCAGTTCTAACAATCAACGGAGACCAGACTCACGAACTGAAAGACAAATTCTACAAAGCAGGAAGCTCAATAAAACTCTCCTGCATCATATCAGACGAATATGTTGCGTCGTTGCCCACCAAAGGGCCCGTGACGACGCCCGCCCCTACCACTTCACCATTAACTACGACCACAGAACTCACAACTAAAATGAGCACAGTTTTTAATAGAATAGACCTTGTAATGAACAAAAGTTGGAGCGTTGAAACTACAACCATAACTTCAACAGTTAGTGTTAGTACTACAACTAAAAATACACCGGTATTGAAAACCACATTGGCACCGACGACTTCCACCGTTCCGCCCGTGGTGAACAATATTTATGGAATGGTATGGAAGAAGCAAGGGAAGGAATTCTTAGAAAATGTTTCGTGGCGGAATATGAGGTAAGCTTTTACGGTTATTTGCTCTCTGAAAAGTATTGGAAATAGCTAAGGGTAATAGGATTCTTGCACATATTACAAAACAACAAATTGCAATTATTACATACATGTACTACATTCCGCGTCTTTTGATATGACAGCTAAAACCCATATCATCGGAAATTGGTTTTACTTACAAATATTAAATTTGAAAAGTTGTAACAAATATGAAATTTAAATGTCCAGTAATATTTTAAGTCATAAATTTTAAATCTTTTATTGTAGATAATATAATATCCGACATCAACAACAGCTGCCATTTCATTTTATGTAGGTAACAACAAAGTTTCACTTCACTTTGTTCACTTGAATGGATGCCGTTTAAACACTAAAACGAAACTACTTTTAGCGAGTGAATTGACTCAAACATAATAGCGACGTTTAACATCCGCCATTAAGGAAGTAAGAATAAGTTTGACTGGACTGGGATTCTACACGGTAATAACGATATCGTATTAGACGTGTTTCCCTATTGTCAACGTTTTGATAACTCTTTTGTCTTATGTCACGTGTTTGACGACACATTGGCCTAGTTGGGAGTAACCCTGCCTCCGAAACCAGCGGTCCCTTGTTCAAATCCCGGTAAGGGCAGATATTTGTGTGATGAGCACGAGTATTGGTTCCTGAGTCTTGGATGTTTTCTATGTATTTAAGTATTTATTTCTCTGTCTAAGTATGTTTATAGTTGTCTAGTACCCATAGTACAAGCCTAGAGCTTAGTTTGGGACTAGGTCAATTTGTGTGACATTGTCCTGTGATATTTATTTATTTTATTTACAATACTGGCGACTGTGACATAAACGATACCAAAACACGTCAAGCGCGATATCGTTATAACGCAGTTGAATAGAGGCCCAGTATAAATGTATGTTTATATGACATGTATTATATGCTACTTGGTTTAAGCCTTGTTATACTTTATTAGAATTATTTAGCGATATAACTATGTTTATCGTTGCTTGATACCCATATAACAAGCCTAAGAGATAGAGTTTTAGACAAGGTCAATTTGTGTAATATCGTCTCTCGATATTTTTATTTTTATTACATTTGACATGTTACCATATTTTTTTGAACCTGGCCACCATTACTATCAAGTAAATAAAAGCTATCATAATGTTGTCAAAACGATAACAGGTCAAAAAAAATAGTATTATTTCGAGCAGAATATTACCCCAGGTGTAGCGCTTAATCATGCGACATCGTTTTTGTCAAAGATGTTCATTTTCGTATTTATTTCTCAATGAACTTATGGATGGGTGATAATGCTGAATGAAAAAGCAAAATAAATACGATTTTTGTAACCAAAACTGATGTTGTACTTTTATTCACTGCATTTGGGACACTAAATTATACTAGGTAAAACCATATTGCCTTTTACATATCATCATATTTTTCTTAACTCGGCCGCCATTACTGCCTACTATATATAAGGTAAACGTCCACGTTACTTTTTATATATTACGATAATATATCAAAAGCAATATGTTTTTATCATTTTATTTTTATTTTTTATTTTGTTTATTGATAGTTACCAACAAGTGATACATTGTAACAAACATCTTAAATAATCTAAAGTTGTAACATAAATACGTATAATGCTCACTTAATTATAGGTATCCACACCATGCAAAATTACACTTTATTCATTTGTAGACACGTACATTCCATTCCCTAAAACTGAATTACAAATACATACGTGCTAACATTTCAAACTGTTTACATTGCGCACAGTTAATCCAACATTGGCACTATACAAAAAAGGAAATAACGGTCACTATTGAAATGTACATTTGTCATTTAGTGTCACTGTTGGATTAAACGCGCGAATTTTGCTATCTTCAGTAAGACAGTGAGTCAGATAGATATTTAAGCAACTTACATTTAAAACTTTGTGAGGTATCGTGCATTACATCGAGGCCTGCGGCGTTCGACAACCCGTCATAAAGAATAGAGGTCCTGTAATTTTAAGACCCATTTAAATAAATATGATGTCAAATGATTTGTTAATAACGTCTATAATGGCAAAATAAAAATATAAAGCCAGGTTTAGATTAGCAATAAAAATTGAAGAAGTTTGTTGCTGTCTTACTATAACTTTTAAGTTGTGCAATTTGTATTGGCAGTCTAAACCTGACTTAAAAGTGTTATTATGCTACTCGTAGTTTCCAATCAGGATTTAGTTAATAACTCTTATTTAAGTAACTACTATAGTTAATAATTTTGTTACAGCGCCACAATAAGCGTTGCGTCCGCATCACAAAATGACAGTGGAACATACACGTGTCATTTACAAAACCATTCTCAAGTTATAATCAACGTTCACGTGTTAATTGGTAAGTACAGTACCTATAGATCTGCTGAACTTTCGTAAAAACGACTATACATCGACTTAGAACCCGTAAGGCCGCTGGGTTAGGATAGTGCCACTCCATGTCTTCCCGTGGATGTCGTGAGAGGTGAGGGAATAAGGGCTTGAAGTACTGTTAGGCGATGGGCTTGCAACCTGTCACTATTACACTGTTACTTAAATATCTTAGCCTGATTGTGCAAAATTTGGTTATAGGATTATCAACACAAAAAAGAAGAGGGTATAAAACATATACAGAGTACAACACTTGTACCTTTTTAACTTGAACCCTAGAAGACTTTAACCCTTTTCCACTAAAGCCACACCTTCACTAAGAGGGGTGGGCCCTTTACTTCGATCAATTCTATGGTGAATGAAGATCTTACCTGCGGCATTACATTTTCCTTATTTATTTGGTAACTACTCGTAACATAAGTTTCACGTTTTGTTTGACGCAAGGTCTTTTATCCAAGCAATACTTGCAATAAAAAGTAAAACATATTATTTAAGTGTTTGTTCATCGTTCTCGTACGTCTAGATCTAATAATAGAACTAAGTTTATATTTTTCTTGGATCTGGCCTTAAAACACCAACGTATTTCAACATTTATTGTCTTAAACTGTTTTATTATTTCACCTAGTTGTATTTCTCCTGGAACTCTCAATCATGAATTATTCGTTTAAATAAAGTTCGTTTCAACAAAACTTGTTGGATGGTATTTGCGAAGGAAACTGATGTTTTCATTACCTTGTCACCTTCTAATTGTTTCTTGATGAGAATTGTTATTTAATAAATTTTCATTATTAGCATAAAACTATTATGTTAAATTCTACTCAGTGACGTAAAAACAGTGATTATTAATACTATGTTATAGTTATCTAACAAGATAGTAAAAAAAAGTTCCAATAGTCTAACAATGAATTTGATTTGTTTATTTCTGAACATCAATAAGTTCTAAATAAATAGAAACTATGTTAAAACGGACGTTTACTATTGTAACAAATAAGGAATTTTCATATTCTTTAGCAAAGTTTATTTATATATATATGTATACTATCTTTTGATATACAATGTAAAGGTAACACAGATTTTCCAATGTACAAGTGCAGTAACGGTGCATTTTATTTTTACCGACTGTAAATATTTCAGGACCATCGTGTAGAACCGTATTTTTATAAAAATCTTGAAATATTTACAGTTTCGGAAAAAAGTTGTAAGTATGCCAAATGATACGGTTTGGAAATGAATTAGTTTGGGAAAAGTTGGGTTGCAAAAAGAGAGGTTACAGAGAGGTGATGATTTTTTTTCTTGACAGGAGAAAACCAAGCGGCCGTGCACCACGACACTTGGAACAAAGGGACCTTATTTTGGAACAGCCTTTCTCTGGTCTTCATCTCAATTCTACTTATATTTGCTACTTAATCCCAATAATGGAGCAAACAATACCAAAAACAGTTTATTTATTTTTGGTAAAAGTTAAACAACTAATTTTAAGATAAGAACACGGCATCATTATGGATATTGTGCTAAAGGATGAATAAAGTTCTATACAATCGGAGTGCTATGAACTCTTAATGAGTGGAGTTTGGTTAAAATTATTTCTAACTCAAAACTTTATTGTTACGTTCTAAATTTGTGTTTATAATTGGCATGAGCATTCAATTTGTTTAATAATTATACGTTTCATCTAGAATTTGTAACTCATTTTTCTGTAGAAGATATTCTAGGTATACAGTCCCTTATTCAAGGGCTCCATTCTACTCTGTAAAACCTAATTATTTTTGACATGATATTCATATCGTTTTGTTTTTAACTCAGCCGCCAATACTGTCAAGTTATTACGAGCTAGCAAAATAGGGTCCATATTTTTTGTAAATTTATCGTTATAAGCGATCTCTATGTTTTCATTATAACACCTAAGTAATCCAACGAAACCGACAAGGAACAAAAACAATCTTCTTGTAACGTTGATTATAACTTACAAGTTATTTATCACTGGCCCGTGTCTACGCTCGTTAAAGTTTAGTTGTCAATTTACTTAATGTTACTACATTGTAATGATGTTACTTGGTCAACTCTTAGGGAAGGAATTGATTTAATTACCAAATACTACAGCTGGTTATACATTTCATAGATAACTTAATCTTAATAGAAGTATTTTGCAATATTTTAGCTTCTTAACACCCTTTATCCTGCTTATTTTTTTGTATTGACCGCCTTCTCAGTTGTGTACGTCAACACCGCCATCCTAAGCAAATACGCGGTAGCCAAATGAAATTAAAAAACCTCTTTTGATAGATGTGAGGTTGTGATTGCCATAGCAGTTTTGTCTGAGTTACCGCCATTTGTCTTAGGAGGGTAAGACTTGTACCACACTAAATATTATCCAATACAATTGAGAAAAATACTATTCTCACTGTATAAAGCAATCGGTAATGTTCATATTTGTAATAAAACATGTGTGACAAAATACTGTTAGTTGCGAGTGCGAGTGGGACAGCAACAGCTATCCGAATGCTACTAAGAAGCTGGAAGTACTGTAACTGTGCTTAGTTATATCCATTATTTCAAGTGAAGAAGTCATTATGGTTATTCATGTAACGACTTAGACTGTAAATAATACATTTTACTGTCTTGACATAGAATTTATTTTCAAAGTAATAAAAGTACCTACCGTAAGAAGATATTCGTAATATATCTCAATGTTATATTATTGTAGGTTTAAGTATTCACTTAACGTGTGTGTAACAAATGTACAGTTCAAGCCTATTGAATGATTGTGTATAAAAATGGTAATGTAACATTAATTATGTATTAATCGGCAAAGCCATATATAGATCTTTACTTAAATATTTTATATGTTGTTGCACCAATACGTTAAACACACTAAAATTCTCTTTTTTAAACAGAAACAAGGCGAATAAGATTAAGTAATTGTAAAATCTATAAAAATAAATCTAATATAACTGAAACATGTTTCATTTTCAACAAAATAAATCATAAAAAAGCTTGGGTATGGTTCAGGTTTCTTTTTGAAAAGAACCTCATTTTTTTAAAAACCTCGAACGTTGCTCGCGCCTACGATACCATCTCTGCCTTCAGGGAGAAAATGGAAAAGGGGGTCGGCGGCGTAGAAAATCAATTATACAGCTGACTTCAATAGATAATAAAGCCTCAACCCCTGATGTTTCTATTAACAATGTAGGGCTTAAGACTCCCTGCCCCTTTTGTGATGCTGTCAGCTGGCAACTCCAAATACATTTTTCAATTTAAAGGGTCTTTACCTGTGGCATTGATACAATTGCGGGTTTTCAATCTCTCTCGCAATAATTCTAGTTATGTCCAAAAAAAATGGTATGTCATACAAATACTACTTTTTGCAGCCCTAGTTTTTTTAATTCTGCGGTGCAGAGCCTCTATTCTACTGCGTTATAACGATATCGCGTTTGACGTGTTTTAGAATCGTTTATGTCACAGTCGCTATTTATTGTTAATGACATAAGAGTTATGAAAACGTTGATAAACACGTCAAATACGATATTGTTATTACCGTGTAGAATCCCAGCCCAGCCCTAGTGTTTTGAACGGAAAACTTACATGACACTCAAAACATGTTAGAGAGATCACAACGAACGATATTCGAGATTTTTCACGTGAGTCACCTATGTTGATCTCTTTAATTATTTTGCAACTGTCATTTGTCTGCACTTATTTCAAGTATACGCAAGTGCACTCAATGCAATTTAGGTAGGCAACACGTTTTCTTTATAGGTCAATCAGCGATGGAAAATGGGTAAGTAAGAAAACATTATTATACTAATAAAACATTATAGATATAAGCCAGTGTCGTATATTTTATATAAACACTAGCGACCCGTCAGCGGCTTCGTCCCGCTGCTATTTTTATTTTTCTTTCATATTATTTAGGGGTATGGAAAATAGTTAACATTCTATTCTCAGATCTACTGAATCATTTTCATAAGAATCGGTCAAGCCGTTTCGGAGAAGTATGGCAACTAACACTGTGACATGAAAATTTTATACATTATAGGTAACCTTCAATGTATATACCTAGTTATTATCATTTTGCCTAATTATGAGCCTATTATTTTTTTGCCAGTTCAATTTATAAGGTGAGTCAAAAAGAGCAACATCAGAGCAGAAAGTTGGTAACGCATTGGCAGTTTTAGGATTGCTGTCTTGACATTGTTGTCCTGAGAGTGCAAATGTCTATTGGGCCATAAATCCCAATTACCATTCCGTGAAATGTTTGCTTTCCCTTAGTAAAAAAAGTTAAAACCGCGGAATAAAATAAAATCCTGTCCTGTGGTCCTCGTTGGCAATTTGAAACGAAACTCGATTTCAGATTCTAAAATACGATTCGCTACAGTTTTGAGTTTTAGAGTAAACTGGCTAAACGATGCGTGAAGTAAATTGAAAAAAATATGTCAACGCGGTAACATCGAGTTTTATCGCTGTACCATCGCCATTGGGAATTTGTACATATAGTATTACATTCAAATCGATTTTAACTTTAATTTAATTTAAAAAATTATGTTTTTAATGATCATCACCGATAAAAGTACGTCTATTATTATTTAACGTAAATTTCATGTACTAGGTCGTCCATATCGATACAAATTCACTTCCTAATAAAACTGGGTTTAAGTAGGAAGTTCCCACTTTAAGCCTCTAGGTCAATCATAAAACTCTTATTCAGTCGCATGCGGCACTTTTAGTGTAAGGGTTACCACGCCATAAATACATCAAACCAATTAAAAAGTTTTATATTACCTTTAATCAGTTCAGTAATTTAAATTCATTAATATATATGATTAAGTTAAGGCATTTTCAAAATAATGTGTATGTTACACTTTATTTTGAAAATGCCCTATAATAGTTTTACTATTACGTAGACTAGTTTATTTTTTATTGTAGTTTAGTTTTATGTTAATTGACAAATGAATGGATTAGAAATACTTAAATAATTAAAAAATGTAATTAATTATATTTTATTATACGAATACCTACTATAAGTTTAGTTTGGAAAAAAGTAACTACACAAAAGTTCAAGATGGCCGACGGCGGGTATACGGCGTAGGTGTGCGGCGATGGCCCGCGACGGATCCGACCCACCGCGGGTCAATTATATAATACTGGCGACCCGCCCTCGCTTCGCTCCGGATTAAAGTATTAAACATATAAACCTTCCTCTTTAATCACTCTATCTATTAAAAAAAACCGCATCAAAATCCGTTGCGTAGTTTTAAAGATTTAAGCATACATAGGGATATAGGGACAGAAAAAGCGACTTTGTTTTATACTATGCAGTGATTCTTGCCTACATGTGTGTGACTACATGCTTTAACACATATATACCTACATAAGAAGAAATACTGTTGCCCCTCATTCATGTTTGCTCAAAGACACTCTCGCAATCAGCACTGCTAAGAAATGATAAGCTGAACATAGTATATTCTATAAATATAATAAACAGCAAAAAAAACTAACTGATTGGCACACACAATATAAACATGCACACACACACACACACGGCACACGCACACACACACATACCGGTTAGCAAGTCAAGATTTTAATAAATAATGTTAAAAAATTAAGTTTTTTTTTTTGTTTCTTTGTTAATTTTATATTTTGATTTAGCTTTAATGTAGGCTAACGTTATAATCAAAAGTGCGCCAGGATGAACGAGCTTTCCTCTACTCTCACAAATGTAATTAATATACCTAACAGGAGACCTCATATACAATATAACAAAATATGAAAATGAATATTTTTCATTTTATTTTCATTTAAAAACGCAAAGTCAATGCGACTTTGCTTCAGGTCGTGATAACACACTACGTTGCTGCTCCAACTGCAAAGTCTACATAGAATACGCAAATGTTTGCGATACTTCCAAACGAGCCATTCCTATCAGCTCCTGTTTGCTTCATCCGATACGTATTGCAATTGAAAATACTTTTCGCTGTTAAAGTCAGGCATCGTTAACGCTAAACTTGAAGTTTGATGCTGAGGATCTTTGTTGGCAATGCGAGGTAGTCATGAGCATCGTTTTAATTACTGATGCTAAATGTTTAATTTCTCTTTACAACACTTCATTAATTTTAGTAAATATATGTAATAATTCGCAATTTACTCCGAATATTTCTACGCTTATTGCTTTGGTAAGTATTTTATTCATAGGAGTATTTGTTTGGAGAGAAATGGCAAAAGTGGTTGACGTCTTCATCTACATATAGTAGAGAAAGAATTATAAGAAGAGGTAAAAGAAGTAGCCAACTGTTAACTTGTTTCTACTTTTGTATGAAATATTTTTTTTATTTTGTTTTTAGGATTGATAATAGCTATAACAACGAATACTAAAAAAAGAATAAAATAAATATTTAAGGGGGCTCTCTTTGCTCTTATATGAATAAGTTCACAGAATATTTAGGTGTATTTTCGCTTCAAAAAAAAATAGATTAAAATAAAATAAGTTAAGGGAAGCTCCCACACAAACGTGTTTTTTTTTATCGATCTTAATATTGACACTGTGGTTGTATACCCGATGGTACGGAACCCTTAGTGCGCGCGTCCGATGAGCACTTGGCCGGTTTTTATGTTTATTTTATTATCAAGCGTGCATCACTTCGATTGGAGGGTGACGAACGTGACAAAGGAGGCGACTGATGCGGCGAGCAGCTATGCGCACTTCCCTTCCCCGATGCACAGCCTGCGTCGCTAACACAAAAGGTCATCAAACTGATCTTGACTAAGATAGCCATCTCAAGAAGCGCTAGTAATGACAGCTTTGATGTTTTACTATGTAACGAGGTTGTTGCAACCTCCTTTGATTTCGTTCCTGGCCACTATTACGTTTCTTTTTTGATCTAAATCTTTCAACATTCAAATTGTTTATGTACAACTCAGATATTGATCGTGATACGTATTCTTGATGCAGCTTTCTATAAAACCAGACACGAGAGATCTCGTGTCTTGGTATAGCTTGGTATTTTTATTTTTGCTCTGTTAACCTGTATTTTATTTGATTAAATATGCAATTTGTTTAGAGAGAAAGGGCAAAAGCTGGTCGACGTCTTCATCTACATGATGGTAGAGAAAGAATTATGAGAAGAGGTAAGAGAAGTAAATAGTGACTCGTTTCTATTTTTCTGAAAATATATTTTTTATTTCATTTTTAGGATTCCGTACCCAAAGGGTAAGACGGGAACCCTATTACTACGATTCCGCTGTCCGCCTGTCTGTCCGTCTGTCACTAAGCTATATCTCATGAACCGTGATAGCTAGACTTGAAATTTTCACAGATGATGTATTATGTATTGTTTTTGTCCTTACTCATTTGCTTCAGGGTTAGCTGGAAGAGATCCCATTTAGGGATAAGTTCGCCTTTGTACATTAATTTAGTATTATAATTGTAATATTTATATTTTTGTGCAATAAAATATGTTGCCGCGATAACAATAAATACTAAAAATAGAATTTTATTACATTTAATAAGTATTAAAGGCGACTAAGGACTTAGGGAATAAAGGCTCATAGTACTGTTAGGCGATGGGCTTGCAACCTGTCACTAATACACTGGTAAACATCTTAGCCTGATTGTGCAAAATGTGGTTACATAATTACCAACAAATATTTTTTGAGTTGGTATTTCTGTAGCTCTGCCTACCCCTCTCTGGGAATAAAGGCGTGATGTAATGTATGTATGTATATTTAATAAGTATTTTATTTAAAAAATATTAAAACATATTAATTTAAATAAATTATACATTAAATTTATTCTCAACTTCAGAACTCTTCATCTGTGTAGGTCTCTGTGATACCAACCCTATACCGTTAAAACTATGCTTTATAATGAGCATCTCAGTCAAATCAGTTTATATATACGGCCCCAATACTCTATTTAAAATGAATGCATATCCGAGGAAATTGATGCAGTTTTCTTAGCTCTAGGCTTCTACTGTGGGTGTACTAGACAATGAAAAACCTGCTTATATAGATAAATAAATAGAAAACATCCAAGACTCAAGAACAAATATTCGTGCTCATCACACAAATACCGGGATTGAAACCTAAGACGCCGCTCGCCTCAAACGCAGGGCACTACCAACTAGGCTAACATCGTTTCGTATGTTTTGATTCTTATCTAAATGAAAACATAAACCCTCGTGATTTGGTTCGTCAGTAGCACAATAATACGTCAAAACTCGACAAAATAGTTTAACTGTTTTAATGAGCAAAGAGGATTGATTGGTTATATTATGTAAAGTACTAGCAAATGGAGGCTAGGAGCCTCGTTCCGCCAACGTTTGTTGAGTCTCTCACGCCAACGTTTGTTGAGTTTGTTGAGTGTATTAGTTTAATTTAGGGTGTAGTTTAAAATTATTTAAAATTTTATTATCTTTAAATTTCTTGTTATTGTTAATTCTTCTTAATAAAATTACCATTAAGTGTGGTATCCCTTCAATTTTCATAATTTCATTTGTCATAATGGTCACTGGCTATAACCTTCATTTGCCTAATATCACATACTCGTACCATATTTTAATTTGCCATAAAAGCATTTTTTCAGAATTTGTAAACCTTTCAGGGCCTCTATTCAGGTGCGTTAAAACGATATCGTGTTTGACACGTTTAAGAATCGTTTATGTCACAGTCGCCATTATTGTAAATGACATAAGAGTTATCAAAACGTTGACAATACGGAAACAGGTCAAAAACGATATCGTTATAACGCACTTGAATAGAGGCCCAGGGAATTTTTACATGGCATCGTATAGAGCCCAATTGGTTAGGTTAGGTTTGTTTTATTACAATTCTGAATAGTACACGGTTTCTACAAAAATGCCTTTATGGCAAATTAATATTTTGGCACATTATCATTATGGCATAATAAAATTATGTCATATGAAATTCGGGCAAATAAAATTATTGCGTGTGTAATGCAACGTGCGGTCAAACGATCGAGACCCATTAAGTGGGCTGCAAGAGAAAAGATTCATTTCAACGAAAAAATTCCAATTAGTTTTAAAGTATTTTGAGGGAGGTTACCATGACATGCCTAGCCTAAACAATCCAGTAAAGGATGAGTGAAGGATAAAGTAATAGTAGTAATAAAATAGCTCTGTCTATTTCTCTCGCCATAAACTGAAATTCCTTAGCCATATCATGGTAACCCCCCAGAAGGTTTATTTCAGCGTTTGTGTTAGGGTCTAGTAAATTCATAGGTTAATGACGTTTTCTACGTGGTAAGAGAAGTCTAAATTTAAAACCACATCGATGATAGCCACGTGTGATACAATTCTTACCTCACGTGATTAGTTCGGAAAAGTGTTTGTTTGAATATTTTATTTCTTATCCAAACATGGAAGGATCGAAAATTGGCAAAATGAATGGCTGTCGCAGATAATTAGACAGCTTTCGAAAAAATACCACCAAACAAATTCTATCGACACCGAAAATATTTCTTGTTTTTCAGCGTTATTAGACAGCACTATTTAACAGGTTTACTTTAATTTTGGCTAAGCCCTGACCAACAAATCACCCCCAGCGCTTTACCCTTGTTAATATTGGAAAAGGTTTAAAAGTATCCGTGGTTAAGCTCACGATAATGTTCGTCCAATATGCGTGATTGATTCATAGGATTTCCCGTAAAAGGTTTTTGTGTATAATGGGCAGATTAAGGCCGCCACAGTTTTACCAGATTTAAATCACGGTTTATCTCGCCGAATGTTCCAAAAGTTGCGGAGGTTTAAAGGTATTTAACCGTACTTTAAAGGATTTAAATGCATACATGGACATTAAAAATTAAAAAGTATTATTGTGTTTTATGATTGAAAAATAACCTGCTGGAGTTTCTTGCGGCGCTCCTTCTCCGCAATGATGGTCTTGTCCGAAGCGTTAGTAAATATAATTACTCCATTTTATATTACCGACGTATAAAAGAGCCCTCATGTGACTAATTAACTAAATAAATATTTTTAATTCTAACCGCCTGTTTCACAATCGTCAAGTAAAGCATATCTGTTAAATAAACTGAGCCCTTTTCCTTTCTTACACTTGATAATATACAAAGATAGGGCTACCTTTATCCGAAAGATGAATTTACTTGTCGATTGTGAAACAGGCCCTTAAACAAACATCTTAATGTTTGATCATTGAGTAAAAGTTTATATAAAATGGCCAGTCTTGCAAATTGGACAGGGTCAAACTCTAGAGCATAGCTGGCAATTAAAAGGTCGGAAGTTTATCCAATTAATACGATACACGGTAAAGACCAACAAGCTCCGAACCATGTAATTAAGGATTTAATGACATGCAGCGCCGAGGAAAACTCTCACAAAATGCATTATATAATATGTGACTGAGTAAGTTTTAACAGAATATAATGTCAGCCACACAATAAAACAAAAAATCTAGTTTTATGTATATATGTGTATATTATAAATTTGTTATCATTTTATCTAAGTAAATAAATAATATCAGGGGACAATCTCACACAAATTTATCTAGTCCCAAACTAAGCTCAAAGCTTGTACTATGCAGTGCTCGGATACCGGTTTGAAAGCAGTTACTTGAAGCAAGACCTTTTCATTTCGGTTCCGTTCACATAAACCGGTTTTTGGAGAAACCTTTATATAAAGTTATTTTCGAATGAACCGGTTTCGAACTAAAGAACGTTTAATTAAGTTTAAAATAAAGTTCTCAAAACTTTCGCGTTCCTAAGAAAAGTTCGGAGCAAAACCGAAATAAACTGGTATTAAGCGGTATTTTTTGAACCGGTTCCGCCAATGATAAACATACTTATATAGAGAAATACATATTTAATTACATAGAAAACCTCCACGACTCAGGAACAAATATTAAGGTAGCACATAATAAGGAGGTCTCTTTATTATTCTGTACAATTTTAATTAGGTGTAACATAGGTTGACAAAAGTTCGTTTGACTAACTTATCACTTGGCAAAAATAGTTTTGTGCTTAAAGTATCACATATTAAGAACATAGGTTACATGTTGTCTTTAAAATAGTTAGTCTAAGACTTCTGACGACATTTTTTTTTAAATCATTCTAATAACAATTTGCTCCAATGTCATGCTGGCTTGCTGGACTGCTTCTGAAGTGCTAGGGCTCCACACCGCTCCATCCAATTGTTACACAAAAAGAGAAATTCATTATTTATGTGCACCATTATTCCAACCAAATTAATGAATTTACCTATGACCCACTAAACTAAGTCTCTCACATGAATATTACCACATGAATCACATATAATACTAATAAACTAACTACCCCGCACCTCCACCACTCGTGAGCGCTCCTCTATTAGGTCGCTCTCTTTCTTCATTAGATGTTTCCCTATTCAATGATACACTTTTTCAGCTTGGAAACGATACTTTTATTTTCAAACAACTTGTAGGGCTTAACGCGGACATAATACGAATGACCAATGTCTTGAAACAATACCAGAGGGGCTATTGTCTAACGCACTCGCAATCGCAACCGGCTTCAAAGTGGAGCAATTGTTTTCATATTGTATGCAGACGAGCGTTCGATTTTCAAAATGAAAACGATCGTGATTGCGAGTGCGTTAGACAATAAGCCCTCAGGTTCCTACAGAAAGACACTTCAAAATTAAAATATTGGTTGACATACAAACCAGCCAGCACGACTAAGATGCTGCCAGTACGCTACAAGCAGTGGACCTTCACAGTATCTTACTTCTCATAATTATATTTCATTGTATTTCTGTTCATACTTTGAATTATTTAACCCTACACGAAACTTTGCGAATAACCTTATATGTATAACAAGGACCGCAAAATAACCCCAAGTGTCGGAACGTGGTCGCCTGCACGCTCGCCGATAGAAATCTGTAACTAGTTTTCGACATAAAATATGGGAGTTTGGTGATTCTTTCCATTCACCGAACTCGGATCTCACGCCCACAAAGAGAACCGATGTTACAAACCAAGAATAACGGTCCAAATGATTCAACATTCTCTAAGAATTATTTATTGCTTGTAGAAAATTCCGCAACGTAGAAATTCTTCTTGAAATATTATGGTTTAGGAACAAATTATAAGGATGGATGAAAACCCGCGCCTGAAAAATTTATGATACGTAAAAAGCTAATTACTTTTAATCGAAGAAAAAGTTTCCAAGGAAATTATGAAATGCTTCTCATTTTATTCACCTACTCTACGAACAGCAACATTATTCTTCAGCCTTTATCGTGTTAAGTTTTATAATAAAGTAGTATTTTTAATTACGCTTTCAAAGGAATTCGTTCGTAAATTAAGGCTTCCGTTTCATTCATTAAATAATAAGACATTTATTTCAAAGATGCTGTCAAAAAGATAATCAAAAGTAAAAGAGAATACAAAATAAAATAATTAGATTTGCCAAATTTCCCTCGGATTAGCGAAGAGGTCGGAGCGCGCCTTGAATCCGAGATCGATTCAAACAAGGTAACTTAATGACATTTCATTCATTTAAAAACATTTCAAGAAAATATATGTATCCTGATATTAACATCACATCAGGGGTTCTATATTAATCAGTAAAACCATATTGCTATTGTCATATTATTGTATTATAAACGTAATAGTTCATCACATTAGAACATAGACTATCAGATTAGGTTAAGGTTTATTATATTTCTTTTCAAATTTTGGACTCATTGACTGCAGGTAAACTGGTAGACCATAGTGTCCGTTGCAATAGAAAGGTAAAAACAAAAAAAGGACGAGTGAACTATAAAAGTGTTCTGTCCAAATTCACTACTTTATCACGTCCTTTTGCCAAATAAGTTACCTTTATTCCTCTCGAAAAGTTTTCCCCATTTGACATTCATAGAGCATCGGGGTCTAAATAGTTTTAGTGAAATATAGGCAAAGGGCGAGCAGAGGTATAAATGTTTTTTTTTTCTTTTCTGAATTAAAACTGCATTATAAAATTGGCTTAAAATAGAAGCTCCCTCAAGCATTTTTCACTTTTTCTTTAAATTTTCCTACTTCGTTATCATGGGCGGGAGCCGCCGACTTTATTTATCTTTGGGCGTTACTGAATAACGGAGTGCTCCCTGGAGGGTATTATTTTAAATTGATATTTCTGTTTTAGGCTTCCGTGTTTAAAAAACAACGGAGCCCTCAAAGGTTATTTTTTGTTTGTGGAAAGATAAGGCCACGATATCACAAAACATACGTTTGTAAAATATTTGTAAACTCATTGTACAAAACCTATAGGATACTTCCTGTTGTCTAAAAATCGTTAAATTTGGCAGAAAGTACTCACATAATAAAATAATTATCCTAATCATTAATTTGTACATACCTACCAAATAGTGCACTAGAGCATCGACCACGAAATAAGCTAATTAGTGGTAGAACATTGTTTTTCAATGCATAAGTAGAGTTCCCCCGTGTGGTTGCCGGATTAGAATAGTGTCCCGTGGATGTCGTGAGAGGCGACTAAAGGAATAAAGGCTTGTAGTGCTGTTAGGCGATGGGCTTGCAACCTGTCACTAATACACTGGTAGGTAGGTAGGTACTTAGTCATTTATTTCGTATTGGAAATTAGATTATTACATGTCGCATAATTATAATGAATTCACAATAAGATCGTCAGTGTAATAAAAATAAAGTAAAAATAAAAATGTAAAAATCAAATAATGTCAAATTGTACAAAAGCAAAAAGTACTTAATTTTAAAATAAAAATAAAACACTAAAAAATATAAAGGTAGCTCAAATGCTACAGTCAGAAAATGTCAAAAATACAATAAAATTTAAAATGTCACAATTCAGAATAAAAATTAAAGTAATAAAAATAACAAATCAACAATATATTATCTAATCGTCACTATATTCTTTGACAGAATATAGTGATTTCGTCAATAACAGATTTTTAAGTCGGCGACCAAACTTTGCGTCCGAAGATTCGTTTTCTACGTCTGCGGGTAGACGCTCATAGAAAGCGGACCCTATTACGCGCGGGTTTTTGTCGAGCAGCGCCAACCGCCGCGGCACATGCTGGAGGCGGCCCGTTTGCCGGGTGACCCTACCGGGGATGTTCACACGTTTAAATTGATTTAAGTTGCGACAAGTAGACATTATTACATCAAAAACATACTGTGAATAGTGCGTCATTATTCCATATTTCTTAAACATCTTAGCCTGACTATGCAAAGTGTGGTTACACAATTATCAACAACTTTAGAGTTGTTGGTATTCTGTTGCTCTGCCACTCTGGGAATAAAGGCGTGACGTTATGTATGTATGTAAGCAAAGTTGTTTTATCTGAAGAACGCGGATGGGCCATACTTGTGCGTAAGCTATCGTCATGTATTAGTGTGCGGGTCCATACAGATTACTACTACGAGTAATGGCCAATTCGCTTTCAAGAGATAAAACAGTACGAGTATGTATGTCCTTTGTTTTAGGTTACACATTATTTATTATGTTCACCAATTTTTTTCAAACGCCATTTCATAGAGTTCTGTTATTTCTCACGTATCTTGTGATAGGCATCTCAGCCAAGATCAGCCCTAATAACAAATTTTATACGATAAACACTCGCAACTTTCATACCTTTGGTCCTTATATATTTTTATGATCGAAAAACCATTTTTTCATGTTTTCATAGCTCAAGGTTCAAAGTTAGTTTAGGTCTAACTAAAATAAATATGCGAGTATGTAACGTTTATACTTTAAGATTGATCCATACAAGTGTGTAATATAATATTGGATAAAATCGATATGTTATTTTAGACATTTTAAGTAGCTTTTCGTGAGACGACTGGATTAAGATAGAAAACCGAAACTTGTTAGATTAGAGAAGATACAACAAACTTTTTCAACTATTTTCCTTCGTAAAGGAACACTATTTTTTAAATAATGCAGAAGGTAAACGAGCAGACATGTAACCTCAAGCTAGTCATTTCACCTTTTTCTGGCTTACTTACCTTTATTTCGAAACGCAACAATCACAATACTGCTGTGTTAGTAAAATAATACTCCAGAAATCCGGATGGTTCTGCACAAGTCCTACCAGCCTTAAGCTACCACTAATCAATGCAAAATGCCTAAATTAACATAAGTGTGTTCATTCACCTTGTTAGTTAAGATATATTGGCGACATAGTTACAATGTGGCAGTGACGATACCTTTAAAAACAGCTCAAATAGAAATAAAGCAATATATAAAACTAAAATGTTGACAGCGTAGATATTTTTAAAATTGAAATGGGTTTTGGCTCGAAATTATCGTTCAAAGCAACAATACATCTCCGCTTTCAATAAAAAGTCATTAAAAAACGTTGTAGACTTAGACTTTTGTGAAATCCAGGGCCCGTAGCATGGTCGCCTTTATCGATGTGGATAAACGTGGATAACACATCTGTCACTCTCGCACTAACATACTGGTCAGAAAGTGACAGATGTGTTATCCATGTTTATCCACATCGATAAAGGAAGTGCGTAAGTTTCAATTTTCTTTAAGCAAAATTGGGCCCATTACAGAGAATCAAAGTTTGTTGGTGGTGTAAATAAATTCAATTAGTATTTTCTCGGAACATTAGTTAACTACAGGCAAGGAGAACAAGTAGTCCGCCTACAAGTGCGCTCATTAAATTCATCAAGTTACGAGAGAAACTGCAATTTACGCCTTCTCCGAACCTCGGAAAATATTATTTCTTCACTTTTATGGATGCCAGTTAGTCGGGTCTTTAATAATAATACTCGTACAATGTGGAGCAAGAGATTAAATAAAATATTGCTTGTAGTTGCCCACGGTTTTGAGTTGTTAAATCTCAAGAAGTGTCAGAGTTAGATTACCTTAGGAAAACCCGGAAGTTTAAAATCTTATATACACTCAGAAGCAATGAAAACGGGTCACTTTCTTTGTGACTGTTCTCTGTTCTAGTAAAACGTAAGTAGTAGTAGTTCTTTAAGAAAGTTCTAGTAAAAAACCGGACAAGAGCATCGGACCATGCTCAGTGTTGGGCCCTGAAGCCGTTTAAGTACTACAAACATAAAAATCAACAAGTAATAACTAATTTTCAATTAAACTCCTAAGGCCTCTCGTACAAAAAATTGTACATAATACGTTCATATGAAAATAGACCTATTGCAAAAAAAAATAGGTTTTCCTTTGTTTTTATTAGGGGCAATCAAACTAGAAAATTGATTTTATTGCATTTGTAATAGGTTCATATTCCATTGGCAAATTTCGTTGTATGGTGGGTCTTGGTGCAGTCTTAGATGATTTTAGTAGGTACAAACACTTAAATGGCCTGTATCTCAAGAACCAATGATGTCTACTTAGTCGCGATAGTTTTCCTTTTAATTTCGTTACATGTGCTTTCATTTAAGTTTTTTTTCATATGCTTTCATTTAAGTTTTCGGGGGAGGCACTTGACTCTAACAAAAATTAGCGCTTTAAACCTTAATATTTTTAAATAGACCCCTTGATAGAAAAATTGTTTTCAAAAACCTACAATATTTTTGAAAGACCTATCCAACGACACCCAACACTATGAAGTAGACGAGAAAAAAAATACATCCCAACGTTACGTGTAGGCGAGGTAAGCTAAATTTTTTTTACATTTTATTATATCACTTTGTTTGCGTGATTAATATGTATATTCATGCCAAATTATAGCTTTCTAGTACTCAGAGTCTCTGCGCTAGGCTTCAGACGGACATGGCGAAACTATAAGGGTTCCTAGTTTTGACTACGGAAGCCTAAAAACGGTACAGAAGGTCGACCTTATAAGTAGCTATACACATACACATGGTACCTTGTCGCATGAATGCCTTTGTCAGATTAGTGCACAGCTGTAGCAGTTCAAGCATATCGTTGAGGTGAAAAAGTACTAAAGTGTGCAGCTGCTTATAAGACCAACCGTTTACTCTATACGTGATAACATTATTTTTTATAAAGAGTTAAATTGACTTATATTCGTTTTCACTAGGGCCACAACATTTGCCTTACAGTAATTTTTAGTTTCACGATAATGAATCTTAAAGCAATTAAATAGTAATAATATTATACAAAACAAAAAATAAAAAATAAAACCGGCAAAATAATATGGTATAGTTGTGAAATAAGTTAAACAAAATATTATAAAAGCAGGAGTACAAAATGCGTAACCTTCTCCCACACGCTATGCACGGCGTAATACAATTTATTTCCCATTTTTTCGGAATCTTTCCATATTCCACCTTCATGTTAACGGTGTTTGCATATTCACACCTAAGGAAAAAGTCGGCTAAATAAATATTGAACAATGCTTTTGAGTTCGTGCTCGAAAAATACTATGCTATCTATTACATACAGTTGGCCAGTATTAATAAATAAAAAAAGGAGTAAATATATTTTTACAAAACATATGGTTACAAACACAGGCATTGTCCAGTGGATATCAAACTTGGCTGAGCGTGAATCTTGAGATCCTCAGAGTCGGTTGACAAACTAAATATTGGCTACAATTTTTAAAAACTATAGAGGAATCTTATTTTGAAAATTATACAAAAAAAAATAGGTTCAAAAATATTATGTACTCTTTCCTCGGAGTAAAGCTATTCTCTATGTTTCATAAAATTGGTTCATGTTCAAGCCGTGAAAGACGTACCCCACACACTTTCACAAGTATGATACTAGTTTATCTGAAAAAGAAAAACATACATACATACTAAACATCACGCCTACATTCCCAGAGTCGGGTAGGCAAAGCTACAGAAATACCAACAACTTTAAATATAACTTGTTTACGATTTTAGTTACTAGTGTGTAAAAACAACAATTATGAAATAAATAATTATTTAAGGACTACCTGATGATACTGGGCCTCTATTTATCACGGTAAAACTATATTGCTTTTAACAATGTTATGGTATTGTTGTTCACCGCCGCCATTACTGTCAAATAAATAAGAGCTATCGTAAACTTGACAAGAATTAGAGGCCCTGAATAAGTGCATGTAGGTGGTGTTGCGCATAATATAATATATTACTATACTTAATATTGACGAGACCAACATGTGAACTGAAAATTTAAAACATGATTATAGTTTTACTAACTTTTTTTTTGTAAGTACCTAAGTAAATATTTCAGCATACAAGAAAAGCAAATTACAAGTATGTCTATAAATTAATAAAAATGAAATAGACGTTTTCAGGTCCGAAAATCGATTTGACAAGTTGTCATCTTCGGTTCAAGTCGTTTTCAACCCGAGCGCCACACGGCTTCGAGGTACTTCTTAAATGAAGGGTCATCCCATCGAGAGCGGTCCTTTAGGAATTCGGCATGCGGCACGCCACTTTTCTTTAGTAATCTATGAGTATTCAATGTCTAAATATCTCGAAGCCCTATTCTACTTTAAATGTACCTGTATTGCAATTGTATTGTATTAAATGTTGTTAACGACTCGGCTGCCTTTACCGTCAAGTTGTTTTAAGAGCTATCATAAATGTATTAAAACGATATCAATATGAGTAAAGACGGTGTGAAATAAGGGCACTGTAATTCAAATTAATTGAATAGATCTTTTTTTATGAATGATAAATACGATTATCCTGAACTTTTAACTCGAAACTGAGAGTCGACTAGACTTAATCAGGTTAGGACAAGACCCCTGCGTACGAAATATATATTTAATGTCAGGTGAAAATCATCGGTAATCTAACATAACGGAATAATATTACCTTTTTTTATATTTTTATTTTTTATGTCATTGAGAAGGCAAACGAGCATACAGGCCACCTGATGGTAAGTGGAGACTGTGACCCATAGACATTCGCATTCACAAGACTGCAATCCTAAGACTGCAAATGCGTTGCCAACCCTGAGAACTAAGATGGAATGCCTCTATGCTAGTTATTTCACCGGCTGTCTTATCCCCAAACCGGAACACAACAATGCGTACACTACTGTTTGGCGGTAGGTTAATGGATTAGATGGTGGTAGCGATCCGACGGACCCTGCACAAGGTCCTACCACCCTCAAAACCTACCCTAGGTCATTTTCCGAGCTAAAGCTATTTGTTATCTGTAATAAATAATCATCGATCAGTTTATACGTTGAACCATGAAGCTGGAATATACAAACAAGCACACTTGCATTTTTGATAATGGTAAGAAAACAATATTATTTAAGATTTGACATAAACTTGTTCTTGGAACATGAATGTGCTTGTTTCGGCGTTTTCGGTTCTATATTTCATTACTACTTTTAACTGATACAAATATAATATTAGTGACAGACTGACTTTATTTTATGTAATTTCTGTCGAAACAAGAATGTGACAAGAATAAAACAAAATGAAATAGACGCTTAGAAAAAAGAATACACCCAAAAATCTGGTTCTTTATTGTATTGAAAACATGTACCTAATAAAATAAAACGAAGCAAAATGTTTAGTAGATTGGCCATTTTACCTTTGTACGTATAGACCCGGGCTGGTTGCATAAATTACTTGAAAATTCGTGTTTAATTTAAAAAATCTAATCTATTTTAACTGAAGATTATGTTCAAGAGACAGTTCGGTCAGAATGCGTACAACAACTACACGCTAATTTGTGAAAAAGCACTAAGTGCCGTCAGATGCAGTTTTTAATTCGCGCTCTCAACTTAGGAATTTAAAGTGCTAAATTGGTTGCATTATTAAAGTAGTTAGGTCTGTTTGCAGTGACTATATCTAGATAATTGGTGGCACGTGGCTGCGACGCCGAGTCGCTTCAAGGATGCAAATTAACTGCTATGCCGTATGAACGAGTACCATGGCAAGTACAGCAAAACATCATTTCAACTTCGTGCACCGAGGATATTGTACTGGACCATTACAAAATAAATGGTTTTAATTAAAACTTTAAACTTAAAATCTGTATCTGCACTTTTGAGCTGTCATAGCTGTGATATACATATGTATATCGACTTCCGATATACATATGTATTACGATAAATACAGATTACATCTTTTTAAATATGATTACGAGTAGAAGTAAACAACATGGAGTCTTATCGCGAATGGGCGATCTCTTCGGGATAACCTTTGAATACCAACTTTTAGGAAATTTTAAATAGAAATTAAAATAATAATATTTTATTGTTTTTTATAAATATTCGTGGATTTCTTATGCCTTTTAAACAATTTTCGTAGCGATTTATATATATATATATATATATCTTCAACGATTTTCATGGATATTGCGGATGGATATCGGGTTCCCAAGTTAAGCTCGGTCGGCCAGGTACTGGCTCTAAAATCGTAAAGTACAGAACACCCTGGTCTCTATTTTACTGGGGTAAAACCATATGGCCTTTGACGTGTTTCCATATTGTCAACGTTTGAATAGCTCTTACATACTTGACAATAATGGCAGCCGAGTTTAAAACAATACGATAACACATCAAAGACAATATGATATTATTTATCGTGTAGAATGCCCAGTTTGAAGTTTAGTATAAAATATGTATGCCTACTACTGGCAAAATTCTTATTATTAATAATAGTAATAATAATTCATTTATTTCAGACTGTGGGTCCATAAGAGTGTTAGTGATACATCTATATTACAACCTAGGTTTTAGTATATGAACACAAAAGCAAAACAATGTCAACAAATAAAAAAATACGATGAAATAATTAAAACCACACTAAAAAGAGAGAAAAAAATATACATGTAAACAATTTAGAAACTCAAATGATTAAAAGTAAATAAGACCAATAGTAATTAAATTGTTAAAACTATATAACCATAATGCCGATTAACTAAATACAATTTATATGGAGTTTTATTTATATTACTGATTAAATGCTAAAGAGTCCGAGTAGTGAGTATTGAAACAAAGAGTTTCTTTTTTAGGGTTCCATCCCCAAAAGGTTTAAACGGGACCCTATTACTAAGACCCCACTGTCCGTCTGTATGTCTCTATGTTACGAAGCTGTGTCTCATGAACCGTGATAGCTAGAAGGTTGAATTTTTACAGATGATGTATTTCTGTTGCCACTGTAACAACAAATACTAAAAATAGAAAATAAATTGTTTGCTTGGTGTTATAAACGGCAACAGGTAGACGCTTGAAAATATTAAGTTTAATATTTACTTTAAAAATAAGTAATCACATTTAAATTAAATAAATAATTGAGAGGGCTCCAATACAACAAACGTTATTTTTTGCCGTTTCTTAAATAGCATCCTTCATGCGCGAGTTTGGTTCGCACTTGGCCGGTTTGAAACTTGATATATATTTATTTACTATAAACAACATGTTTATAGTAAATAAAGGGTTCCGAATCATGGTTAGGTTAGGTTAGGTTAGGTTAGTTTAGTTTCGCCATGTCCGACCGTCCGTCCGTCCGTCCGCAGCCTAGCGCAAAAATATTAGTACTGGAAAGCTGCAATTTGGCATGAATATGCATATTAGTCACGCTAAATTTGTTTTTAGTGTGCCTCGCCAACACGTAACGTGGGGATGTATTTTTTTTCTCGTCTGCTCTATAGTGTGGTTTGTCGTTGGATAAGTCTATTAAAAAATATTACGGGTTAGTGAAAATAGTTTTTCGATTAAGTAATCCGTTTATGAAATATTAAGCTTTAAAGCGCTAATTTTTTTTAGAGTCAAGTGCCCCCCTTACAGCCAAAACTACAAATACTAAAAATTGAAAAAATAAATAAATGAAAGAGCATATAACCAATTTTAAAGGAAAAGAATCACGACTAAGTAGACATCATTGGTTCTTGAGATATAGGCGATTAAAGTGTTTATACCTACTAAAACCATCTAAGACGGCACCAGTTGACTTTAAATAGAAAATTAGGGATTACTTGTTGATTTTTATATTTGTAGTACTTATCGGCTTCGGAACCCTACACTGAGCATAGTCCGACATGCTCTTGCCCGGTTTTTTATTGTATAATCGAGCCAAACTACAGAGCAGTTTGTCGGCACTTACTCCTGGAAATCACTTTATCAATAACGCTCACAAGTAACACAAATGACATAAAACTTTTTTAATTTAGACTTACATACATTTGGCTTTATTCCGTCTGTCATTAATGAGTTCGCTCGGTAGTTCATTAAATATTTGTGGAATCAAATAATTACTTGTTCTACAATCATAATAATTAGTGAATTTAGATATATGTTTGAATCTTTTTAGGTCGACTTGAGAAGCTTCGAAATTTTATTAATCTAGAATTTAATTTATCCAAATATTCAGTGGCCAGCAAAAGGATTTTTTCCTTTAAAGTAAAGCTAGAAACCAAACCGTATAACGTATTATACTGTACCACAATTTTCCTGAATACGGCTTACTGCAAACATAATATCAGGGTCAAACCCGCAAACCTTCCGTTACAAGTTTTGATTAGTCTTTTCAAACACACTTCGGCGTGAGCAAATATTGGTTGTATTGTACGGGAACCGTGCAGTCCGACTACAGTTAAAATAAACACCCGCCCTGCTCGCGAACTGGTACTATACTATGATAAACAAAAACAAAGATGGACAAAGTCTCGCAGCAGTCCCGACGCAAATATTGGTCGACGGCTGCAAATGTTTAATTTGGGCCCGCAATGTTTTTGCAAAACTTGCAGGTTGATAAATTAGCACGCAGGGTAAATTTAAAATAATAATGTAGATGGGTCATACACAGATTTAGGTTAGCGTTTTTCCTGTGGACACGCCGGAAGTTTACGGTTTCAAGGCGTAATTTTCTGGCTAAGCCCATTCTCGCGTAAGCGGCGACAAGACTGCTTTAGATCTATCATTATAAAAACAAAACTTGTATGCACACAAGCTTTTAACTATTGACCACAGGAAAGACAACTTTTGTTTTTATTAAGAGTGTGTATGACCCAGATAGCCTACTTTACGTATTATTATAACAAACGATAGTTGTTTGCCTAACGTTTGCGTATAATCGGAATAAGTTAAAAAAGGCATAGGTTGGTCTATAAATGTTATGTTTTTCAAATTTACACCTCTCACTTTGACAGTGTAATATAAAAAGTGATCCTTAAAATATAATGAGCCAACTCCACCAGCGTTGTGAATTAAAAACGTAAAAAATAACTATTGTTTCATTAAATTTAAATAATTTGCCAGTTATATGCATTGCTGTGTCAGATCGCTTTATGTAAATAAATGTACATAACATTTATTTTATATCATACAGAAGTTCCCTCAATTTTATTTCTCCAGATCCCATCATCAGATCCTGACTTGGTTACAATGGGACCACTTCGAGAGTATACGGCCTACAATCAAACGAAAAATCGGTCAACGGTCGGTACATTTAAAAAAAAAACAGAGTGGAACATCCTCCTTTTTTGAAGTCGATTAAAAAATAGTCTTACTTCGGAGAAGAATTAGTATCACCTGACAACAGATTACTCTTACGAGTAGGTTGCATCGAGCTTGCTACCAAATAAACAGTAATACATTTCGATTCAAAATTGTATGAATTAATAAATATATAAATCCTCCGGGTACAAAACCCAGACAAAGAACAAATGTCAATAGTAGTTTACTGTCTATGTTCATGCGTACAAGGATTAAAACTTTATACCCGCGATCCAATAAAATTGTGGCCTTCTGAAAGTGTCACCTAACTTATATTCTATCTGGATGCTGTTAATCCAGGAAAATTGTATTCAAATCGACTTCAATTCAGTAAACTATTTTCTCGCACTCGTAACTCGGTTTTTCTGAATCAAAATACACTGATGGGATGTTACTCAAGTCGATTCTACTATTTAACTTTGGGCTACCAATCATTATACTTTTTGTTTTCCCTGGGTTAACTTTTAAACCGTAACTGTTGTTTCGTTCCAATATGCAAGCTAAGTCATCGTTAGCAACTTTAATGACAGTGTCGAGATCGCCAAGAACACCCTGAGAATAAATTTGTAGATTGTCGGCATAAAGGTGATAATTAGAGAGAAGGTTTTTGTGATAGAGTTAATAAATACAGAAAACAGTAGTGGCGATAGCACACCATCTTAGGGAACGCCAGCCAGTGTAATGCACTAAGAAGAACGGAAAGCTTCCACCTTAATGCGCTGCCGACGACCCACGTGTACTAGACGCTCTAGAACTTTAGGTAGGAAATAAAGAATAGAAATGGGCCGGTAGTCGGAAAAGGAGGAGGGAATGGCCTTTTTAGGTAAAAGGAAAATATCAGCATCCTTCCACAGTAGAGGGACGGGACGAGATAGAACTGTTGAGGATTCTGGTGATAATATAGACGAGTAGTTCAAGAAAAGGGAGGATCATATTACGGTTAACGCAATCGACCCCAACAGTATTAATGGATTGTAAGCACTTCTTAACATCACTGTCGGAGAATTGATTGAAATAAAAAGGAAAAGTGTCAGGAGTTGGTATAGTGGAAAGATAATTTAAAGTTTTGTCCTTTGCAGGGCCATTAATGTGACAGAAGATGAGAAATGCTTATTAAGCTGATTGAGATCTTAATCAAGGGTACCGGAAGTTTGCTGGAATTTTCCAACTCCTATTGACTTTAGAAACTAATACTTAGTTTATTAGAACACAATAATAGTAAAGAGGGCGCCTAAGGACGCTCGGTAAAGTTAATGTTAAGTTTATCATAGTCAATAACTTAACTTTTTGGGCTGTCGAACCCTGTCGCGGGAAGCCACTGATTAATTTGGACGTAATTTCTTTCTCATGACTAGACGCTGTTATTATTACGGTTCTGAAGTTTCATAGCACGGTGAGACTAAAGCCAGTTAAAGAGTCGACATTATTAAAACTAGAGCTATACCCATACTCATACTCTCTACTATTTAATATAAGTACCTACTAGTAGTTTTATATTTGATGTAAAAATATTTCAATTTCAGACACAGCTGTTATTTAACTGACTGAGCTGGTCTAGCAATTGTGTTTTTGTCGGTCCTTTCTTAACTATTAGATGCTGGCTAGATGTGTTGCTATTCAGTAAGGTTTCTTAGATACTTTCTTCAATATTACATATTTAATATTTTTATTTTTTTAGGGAAACCTTATAATGTTATTAAATGTTCATAGTAGCTTTTGTAAAGGTGGACTAATGTTAAATATTTTCTGTTTTCTTGACCTTTATGGATTTCATGCCCTGGGCCCCAATTTATGTGTGAAACACACCTAAGAGCTTATGAAACAACTCGATTTTTTACTATCTGTGCTATCCATAGGCCACTGGTTCATATCCGGCTCGAAGGACCAACACGTGGGGGACACTGGTGGTTGCTGGTATTAAAATTAAACCCCCACCTGTTGGATTTTATTTATAATTTTATTTATTTATTAATGTAGCGGCGCGATGACAAACGGTGGCAGAGAGAAAGACAGATAGTAAAAAAATGAGTTGCCACATAAGCTCTAAGGTATGTTTCAAACACTAACTCTGCTGCCATTAATGTCATGAGTTGTCAAAAACAGTATGGATTTACCAAGTAAAATTTAGATGGTAGAAATAGCAAAGCAATAAACAATTTATGTATTTATTTCCTAAGATACTAAGACTGAGAATAGAGAAAAGCTATAAATAAACATGCTGACGACGTTTGCTGTTATTTAGTGCTCCGCAGCGGCATAATTAAGTGGTCTGATTGCAAATATACCCGTCAGATATTAATTATAACTGCTATAAAAGTTATTAACAAATATAAAAGTAAGAAATAAATACATGTGTACAGGAATATACTTCATTTCATACATTAATTAAGAGATTTTTTACGTTAAGAGGATTGACCACCTATTTTTTTAAATACAAAATGAAATACTGTTTCTCTCCCGTCAAAAATAGTCCGAGTTACGCGATTTATGGAAACGTAGATGTTATATAAAACTAGGCTTACACGATCGATTTTTGAGAAATATTTTGTAACAGTTAAATAAAATAAGTTTATATTTATCACCTTCATCAGTACATCACTACATAGTATAAAACAAAGTCGCTTGCCGCTGTCTGACCCTATGTATGCTCAGATCTTTAAAACTACGCAACGGATTTTGATGCGGTTTTTTTAATGAATAGTGATTTAAGAGAAAGGTTTATTATCGGTGTGATATCCGTTGTTATTTTTACTATATTTTAAAGTAGAATATTGGTTTAATGAGATAGTAGAGTAGAAAACCCTTTAAAAAAACTTAAGACAGACACATTTTTAATAATGATTCTAGAACACGAACTAATAAGATAAGAATCTTTTAGGTTTTGGATACTACATTAAATAAATAAAATATCAGGGGCCTATCTCACACAAACTGACCTAGTCCCCAAACTAAGCTCCTAGGCTTTTACTGCACATACATACATACATAACATCACGCCTTCATTCCCAGAGCGGGGTAGGCAGAGCTACAGAAATACCAACAACTCTAAAAAGACATGTTAATAATTCTGTAACCACATTTTGCACAAGTAGGCTGAGATATTTACTAGTGTACTAGTAACAGGTTGCAAGCCCATCGCTTAACAATACTAGAAGCCTTTATTCCCTTAGTCGCCTCTTACGACATCCTCGGGAAGACATGGAGTGGCACTATTCTAACCCGGAAACCACACGGGCACAGGCTTTTACTATGGGTACTAAACAACGATAAACGTACTTATATAGAGAAATACATACATGAATACATAGAAAACATCCAAGACTCAAGAAATCACACAAATGCCCTTATCGGAACCCAGGACCGCTAGCTTCGGAAGTAGGTTTATTTCTAACTAGGCCAACGTGTCGTGTCGTTGAGAGAGATGCTACAATTTTGACCGCTACGCTGCCCTTCTAAGCCAATAAGCAATATTTCAAATTCAATCGCCAAATCAGATTCAATCCTATCTTGTAATTGATAAGGTTAAATTTGCTACGGGTGTTTTGTTTGAGATACAAAACTTGTTGCGAATTTTGTTTTCACATTTTGCACACGCAGGCTAAGATAGATAATTTGCAAGCCCATCGGCTAACAGTACTACAAGCTTTTAAAACCTTAGTCGCGTCTTACGACATCCACGAGAAGATGGAGTGGCACTATCGTAACCCGGCAACCACACGAAAAAGTATACCCATGTTATATTTGTATAAAAAACAAAAATTCAAATAATCAAAAATAAGATTACTAAAAAATCAGAAATATCACCAAAGCCAAAGATGCTCTAAGCTGCGCTAAAAACTAAAATGGAAGTTATAAAAACTGTTTATTTAATTTTTTATATAACATTGTTTTGATCTTCTAGCCTTAACTATTAAACATTTTATGAGTTTAGGAGTCTTTTAACACTTATCTACTTTCCTCTATTGTTATTATTATTAAAATTATACACTTAATATGCAATACGTACATACGAGCACACAGGCCACCTAATGGTAAGTGGAATCTACATTAGAATTCCCAAGACTATAATCCTAAGACCTCAAATGCGTTTCCAACCCCGAGGACTAAGATGGAATGCCTCTATGCTAGTAATTTTACCGGTTGTCTTATCCCCACACCGGAACACAACAATGCGAACACTGTTGCTTGGCGGATAGTTAATGAATAAGATGGTGATAGTGATCCGGACGGACCCTGCCCAGGATCCTACCACCACTAAAGTTGATTTATTTATGCTATCACGTTTAATTCACGAATTGTTCTTACCTAACATGTAAAGCTTAACTATTTGTTTGACTTGGCCTGTAGTTTGATCCACTATTGAGCTTGATAAATCATTAGAGTTACTTGTTCTTTTTGCACTCTCAAATTTCGGAATATTTTGTAAAGAAGCAAAGCCCAAACACCTATGCTTGGGTCTTGTTTTCTTCATGTGGCAGCTCGGTGTAAGTAGGCAGGGCTCGTAGCGAGGCTAGAGGACGAGCAGCAGCAGCAGGGTAACAAAGTGGAAGGGTCCACACGGCAAGAAAAACCGACAAAATTAAACCTAAAGCTTATATCCTTTAAGTTACTTAATAATCAAGTATGGTATTTACTACCGATATTGGAAGTGGCGTTGACAAATGCTTCAGCCACAGGGGAAATCAGGGAAAGGCTCCCCGCTTTAAGAAAACACAGTCGTAAGGTTATTTTAACGGCGCCTAGAAGTGTAAATTAGAAAAGCACTGAACAAATACGGTTCATTCATGTTTAAACTCTTTTCAGAACTTTTTCTGTACCCAAAGGGTAAACATGGCACCCTGTTACTAAGACTCTACTTATTCGTCTGTCGGTCTGTCTGTGATTCCGGTTCGTTACAGCCAAATATCATAATAACGTGTTCCTAGAATATTAAAATGTCAAAAAAGACTATTCTCATAATGTCTAAAGATCGAAATGACTTACGCCTACTTCTTAAATTACCGTATTCTTAATATGACTATAATACATTTGCCTCTATCTCGTTTTGATGAATTTTCAATTTTACCATTTCCCAAAATGTCTAAAACTCAAATTAACTACACACACAAACGTCACATTGTCAAAATATCTAAAACTCGGTATCTTTGGAAAATATTTAAAATTATGTTGAAGTTTACAGTTTTTAACCAATGAGTAATTAAATAAATTATCAACGGCATCCCAATTTTCGTTTTTTTACTATTTTTATTCTGTACAATTGAGAATTCATTAAGTAAGACTTTTTGGAGGTTCAAGTACATACAGACGCACAAGTGATCCTGTAAGGGCCCTTTTTTTTGCTTTCAGGTACGGAACTCTAGAATACTATAGGTATCGACCCCTATACCACAAAACTTTGCAAGTGTACAATTATACAAAATTGTAGTTTTTCCATAGTAAAACTTGATAATTTGTTAAAACTTTACGCTTGTAAAGTTTTGTGGTATAAGCTCCTACTCATAAGGACAGATTTTGTTTTATCGTTTACAAAAGAATAGTAGTTATAAATTGCTAAACCAATTGTGATGACCTATCATGTAACCTATCAACAAAAGGCATTTTAGAATTTTGGTAATTTTGAAACAAATGCATTTTCACTTTCAGTCTTAATAATTCGGTATTTGAAGTTATTGTTCATTTTACCAACTATACAATTTGGATATCGGATGTAATCTCTGTAAATGTTATTATGACATTTTATTGTATTGGAAATTAGCCAATTTGGGAATTAAGGCATTTTGGAACTAAGACAATTTGAGATTTGGTAAAATATGTAAAAGGGTATTATGAATTATGATATTTGTCTGTAATGAACCGGAATCCGCCTTCATTCCCAGAGTGGGGTAGGCAGAGCTACAGCCAACTACTCTAAAAATACTTCTTGATAATTCTCTAACCACATTTTGCATAAACAGGCTAAGATTACCAGTGTATTAGTGACAGGTTGCAAGCCCTTCGCCTAACAGTACTACATGCCTTTATTCCCTTAGTTGCCTGTTACGACATCCACAAGAAGACATGGAGTGGCACTTTTTTAACCCGGCAAACACACGGAACAATAATAATTACAATGCAAGAAAAATACAATGACATTAAATTAATAACTAAATCTGTGTATCAAGACAAATAAGTAAGTACAGTACAGTCGGCATTATAAGTTGCTGCACACGTTAGTATCTTGTCACTTTAATGTCATGTTTGAACTGCTGCACGAATATTTGAAAGGCGTAAAAACGAGAAGGTACAAGAGTTCGCAGTGACTCAGGTATAAGACCGACCGTACGACATATTTATAATTGAATTAGGAGACGCTATAATTTTAGTCAAAATTCGAATTTAGGCTTAAATAAATATAGCGCGCTCGAAACTTGTAATTTAAAATAACTAACTTATAATTCTTACTCTGGCATGAATAACTAAATACCGAGTAGGCTTTATAGAATTTCAGTTATATAACAAGCTTCGGAATAATGAAACACTTTATCGCAAATATCTTTCAAATGTAAAATTGAGAGAAATGTCGCCGAAGGGATTTCACGCTGCCGTACAATATAAGAGCAAACCTTCTTTGCTTAACATCCGTGCAATTGTATAAAACTAGCGACCCGTCTTCGGTTCGTTTGGATTAAGTGTATTTTTTGTAACACTAGTACATAAACCAGAGTTTAAAATAAATAAAATATTCCGTTAAAATTATCTTACCGATAGTGAAATTTTAAGAGCAACAGTGTTCGCATTTCTGTGTTCCGGTGTGGGGATAAGACAACCGGTGAAATAACTAGCATAGAGGCATTCCATTTTAGTCCTCAGGGTTGGCAACGCATTTGAAGTCTTAGGATTATAGTCTAGAGAATTCAAATGTCTATGGGTCTCAGATTCCACTTACCATCAGGTGGCCTTAGTGCTCGTGTGCCTTCTCATTTACATAAAAAAGCAATTTGCCAAAAAAGGTCGCCATTCAACTCAGTGCCACGAATATGCCAATGGTTATTCCGTGACGCTGATTTTCAGTGAAAACCGCATCAAAATCCGTGGCGTGGTTTAGGAGATAGCGGATACATAGGCAGACAGAAAGACAAACACACGCGAAAAGCAACTTTGTTTTATTCTACGTAATGATAAGTGAGCCTCTTGACGTGCTCAACGTTAATGTCAACGATATTCGAAAACCGTCGACATGGATGGAGTTATAATACATTTTTGATAACGATGACGTTCGCCGAATGCATCAGGGCCGCCTGTGGGGCTAGACAGCGATTATGTTTCTGTTAAAAATTGTATTGAATTGCCACCGAGATAGTCACGCGGCACTATCTCGGTGGTCACGACAATTCCATACATTTGTCTATCGAAACATAATCGCTAAAGATTGTCAGATGCAACTTGTGGTAGCCCCACTGATTAGTGGCCCTAGACAAGATGCTTTGCAAGAACGTTACCGTTATCGGAGATGTATAGAATTGACGTAACCTGTCAGAAGATCACGCCGAATATTTATTTAGGTCAATTCCATACATTCTCAAAGTTTTCGTAATTCAATATAAACCTGCTTATGACTTGTTATCGTATTAATTTTTATTCGGCTGCCATTGCTGTCAAGTAAATAAGAGCGATCATAGGCTAGCTAGGAATAAAATAGAGTAATTGAGAAACTAGGCAAGATGCGTTGACAATGTACCTAATAGCATTGTTGAATATCATAACAAAAGCAATTAAATTTTAAAAAGTCATGAAAAAGTTAAACTTAGCCTTGGACTTGATTCTTTTTTTTATCTTAGATAGCTACCCGTGACTCCATCCGCGTAGATAAAACATAGCTTAAACATAGCTTAAGTTACTCTGTGATAATATAGCAATCAACTGATGAAATATTTATTAAAATCAGTCCATTACTCTTTGAGTTTAATCGTTACAAACTTTTAAATCTTTTCTCTTTATAATATTAAGTGTAGAAGTGTAGCTACGGAACTCACGGTGCGCGAGTCCGAGCTGCGTTTAAAGTGTTCTTTTAATTCTAGGATAGATATATATTCCTTTCTAATTCATGATACACCTGCAGTCAGTTTCTCAGTCCAATTAATCCCGGCTTTTTCTTTTGGAAACTTGTTTGCGAAGTATAGAAAGAGGTTAGAGAATTAGAGTAGGTACAGAGTCCACTAATACCGCACAAAGTACACTTTGCTTTTATTCGGACCTAATTAATAGTATCTTTGAAACCTTATTTATAAGGCCTGTTAATGACTAACCTAATTTATTAAAATCAAGTTTTGGACTTACTTAATATACTTTTAAACATCTTAGCCTGACTGCAAAATGTGATTACAGAATTATAAAGGAGTATTACTTGCTTGTTATAATGTAGCTCTGCCTACCCCACTCCGGGAATGATGACGTAATTATATGTATGTATGTATATAATATGTATGCAAGTTATGAACTTGTGAATTTCAACAAGACTTATGAAGGCCTTAGAGGCTAATTATCATTATATCATATTAATAATTAATGGGGCTTATTAATGATGTGAAGAAACAAAATGAGCACACAAGCCACATAATCCCCTATTTCACCATCTCGACAATCACAGGTGGCAGGTGAAAATTCAGCATACGTTTTAAAATTAACAAGTTATTGGGTCCAATTCGGATTACCGTTGTCTAATTTTAAACGTCTGTAAATTTAAATTTATAAACGTCAAACGCATACACAACTGTCAAACTCGATTTAAACAATTTTAAACGCAATCGGTACTCGGAAATGCACAATCCTAAATTTAAACTAATCTGACAGAGGCTTTTAAATTAAACAGCAATCTATGCATTGCCACCTCAAAAAATAATTATCGGCGAAATTGACGACTTTTTATAATTTAAAACAAAAGTGATTATAATTACTTTTAAATTTTGTTTTTATGAAAGCATTTTGAATAATATCTTTACTTAATATCTAAATTCAAGTAAAAAGTTAGAAACTGAAAAATCAGAACTTGTATTTTATGTACCATTTTTTTGCAAATAGCAACATTAGTAATTAAAAAGAAACAGTGTAAGTTTGTACGACGATGTAATGTAAACAAACAAATCGAACCAATACTTACGATACGATTACAGATTTAGATTCTTATAAAATTACGCATGTTTCTCATTTATCAATGTTTTCCCTAGGTTATGGAGTGAACTGCGATTAAATTTTCTACAAGTCCAGTATTTTGGCGCAGCAGTGTGCATCGTGAAAACTATGAAACTTTGTTTTTGTGTTAAAGTTGTTCTCCTCACGAATGCGGTTGAAAAAAGTTTATCTTTTGAGCGTCAAGGTTGAATTTAGTGACCACTTTCGTGTTATAAAATAACTGTACCTATGAGTAATATCACGTTGTACGAGAAACAAACCTACTTACGAATGTAGTGTTATTGGCATCTCAGCTGAAAATTAGAATATTTAAAAGTTGCATTTCCACCGCTGAGAAGAGGCGAGACGGGCAGTGCGTCATTGAAATAGGTACTTAATTTAAAGACCATTTTCGCCAAGGATGTCCGAGGATTTGCTTATACAAATCTGAATTCCCGTCTCGGTTCACCTCGCCAGTGGAAACGCACTTGACACACTTGAATGAGGCTTTGTATGTATCTGGATCTGGACTGTACCGTAATGGGTTCAGATAAGTACCCCAAGCTCAGCCAACCATTACAAACATATCACCTACTTACACATAATTTTAAGTGACATTGAACAGTTACAATCATAAGTAAATGCATACCTACACGCCTCAAGCAACATACAGCTTCAAGTCCAAAGCCAGGCACAGAAACAGCTAAGATGTCTTACAAAGGTGACCACTAACAACAAATTGTCAAGGGCAGTCGCTGAAGCAGCTTCACAGGCCATATCTTTCAATTGATACATAGAGGCCCAGAATAGAATAGCATTCCTCATTCTACTGCTGAGATTATACCTGTACTCTAAGAATGTAAGTGTGGGAGATCTAAAACAGTAAACTCAGTCATATAACCTATTAGTATATTTATTTATTTTATTTTTCAAAAAATATAAATAAAACACATGTCATGTAATTATTAACAAACAATAACATTTAATTTGGAAATACACTTGACACTAACTGCACACAGTGCATTGTTTACTCCTCTTCTATAACTGCATTATTAATTATAAGTTTTTCCGCATCATCCATTATTTCACCAGCATTCTATCAAGGATATCACCACCATAATCTGAAAAAATAATTATATTATAAAGTTGCTGGTTCTCAATGTCATACAAGTTTAACACATTAAAAGAAAATAATAGGTTTAAGTGAATTATGTGTTTAGTTAAATCATTAAACCATATTAGTCTGACCATGATCAACAAATACAACTAAGTTTAACCCCTCATATTCGGGTGGTAAAAAAAGATATCCAAATTTTGTGAGCAGATTGGCTCACAAATTAAACGACAAAACATGTGAGAAACAAACCACTAGGTAGGTACCTATGTAGTTACATAGCAATGTAAATGATCTATTGCTTGTATTTATACTAAGTAGGCAGGTATGTAAACCTAATATAAATGTTTGAATGTTCTTTACATTTCATAATATTAAATGGTTATTTTTTTAATTCACATAAGAATTCAGTATCAGCATCATACCTAAACTGACCCAGAATGTAAAGTGTTGACTTTATGTAAGCAACAAAATTTAACTTGGCTGAAATATTAATGTTTGATATAAGTATAAATAATTGGCAGAAACTTTTAAACTAAACTAGTCATATGTATGGCTATATTTCAAACACAATGTATTTATTATTTAATTGAAATAAACAACTATGAACTATGAACAACTATGAACTGATCTACAATATAAAGTGTTGAAAGGTTTATAACTATGCACCGTACATACCTATTTAAAGAGTTCATCATTTATTTTCAAGTTAACTAATACTATGTTTATTACCAACTAGCAACAATTTTGTATGGAGAAATTAGTAAGAAGAAAATAAAAAAACAATTTAGTGGTAATTTACATTCAGTGCTTTATCTCAACAATAGTAATCTTTTAGAAAGCACTAATAGGTGTTAGGTAGGTGACAAAACTTGAAAAGTGCCAATATAGCTTAGAGAATAAAATAATTTCAATTAAATACTTAAGCAAGTACTAACCATTTCTATATGGGTAGTTCATAACATCACATCAAGTTTCCTGTGTACTGGTCACTGGTACTGGTAAAGTTTTCCCTGTGTTTGTCTGGTGTTTATCTTATAAGATGGGTGAAATATATTACTGCATCGTTGACTTTAGTACATTGTTGAACACTAGAAAGACAGAAATTGGTGGTTAGTTGTTTATTAGTAAATACCTACCTACATCATAAGTTATCATGAAATAAATAAATACTTAGCAGGTAGAGGTGTAAAACATTTAACAAAATATTAAATAAAGCTCAGTAGTATTTCCATAAGTATAAACTTATTTACCTTTGATAGTCGAGGATCATACCTAATATCCATATACTTAGGTAATCAGCAAACGTTTTTATGGGCTGACTCGGAAGGCAGCCCTCGTGATATTTCTCACAACGAAACATATGCAAATAAGTCCTTGATTATTCATATTTTCTTTGTAACATTTTCACGTTCATTGTTAAGTTCACTTTTCATTTCAAATAATTAATACATCACTGCACTATTTTGCATTTTTTTGCGGACACTTCAAGCAGACACATTTGTTCAAATGTTTATTTTAACGGCTCTTTACACAAATCCTTTTTAGGACTTCGGCAATTGTGTAAAACTGGAATTAAATTAGTAACTTTCCTACCTATTCCACTAGACCCAGTAAGTATTTTTTTTTTTTTTTTACGTTTCGTGTAGCAATTTTACGCGCCACTGTTTAGGTGGCGTCTAAACTAACAGAAAATTTAGCTAAAATCTGTAATTTGACGTTTGTAATGTGCATCCGAATACCAAGTGGCGTCTAATCCTAATTTAAATTTACATTCTCTATGGATTTTCTAAAATTACACTTAAAATTCTAAAATTTTAGACTTAAATTTAAATTTAGACGCCGCATGTCCGAATTGGACCCATTACATTACATAATAGCTGGGCCATGTAGACTAAAATGTCACCTGTCATCTGTGATTTTCAGGATGGTGAAAAACCGGGCAAGAGCATGTCGGACCATGCTCAGTGTAGGGTTCCGAAGCCGTTAAGTACTTACAACAAACAAAAATCAATAAGTAATGACCATGTGCGTAATAGGCTTAGAACTATACTCGTACTAAGTAATCTTAGTATACTCAAACACAAAATGCCATATAACATACTCCGTCTTTTGTATATGTCAATGGCAGATTCTGTGGTTAATTATGGCAACTCAAGCTATGGTAGAACTTATAAAACACACTTAATACAAATCTACAATATTCAATTAAGACTGTTAAAAGTAATAGTTCCAATGAAAATTAAATATCAATATAGACATAACTATCCAAAATTATTTCAATACTGTAGAGTATTGAATGTGTTTGAGAAAGTAAAATTAACTGTGATCTTAGAATACAAAAGCATGATAGGGAGTCTGGATAGATATACTCGACCATCCAACCTCAGACAACCCACCCAATGAACCCTACTTTAAAATACCAAAGAAAAATAATGAATATGGGAAGCGGGTTTGGATCACTTACTTACCCCACATACTTAATAGCCTCCCTAGACATGTCTTGGATAATTTAATAGATAAACCTAAAAGTATTAAAAATATTACTAAAAAAGCACTTGTTAATATTATAGAATAAGCAACTAAATATTTAAAAAACCTTAAACAAATATATTTAATTATTATAAAATATAAGCACTTGATACTCATTGAATACGAATGTAGATAGGCATACGTATACACACAACATATTATGTGTGATTACATATGCTTACTACAGCAACAAATGTTAAAACAAATATGAATACAGGGGGCCTGTCCTCTGCACTCCTTAGTTAAAAAATAATCTTAAAAGTACAAAGATTTATTAACTAAGTATTTATGTAATGTGTACTTTACTTAAAAATAAACAGATTAAATTTTATTTTAATTTAATTTTTAATAACTAATTTTCTATTTAAAGTCACATGGTGCCGTCTTAGATGGCGAAACCATAAAGGTTCCTAGTTTGACTATGGAACCCTAAAAATGGGGTGCCACTCCATGTCTTCCCGTGGATGTCGTAAGACGCGTCTAAGGGAATAAAGGGTCGTAGTACTGTTATGCAATGGGCTTGCAACCTGTCATTAAGACACTGGTAATCATCTTAGGCTACTTTTTCAAAATGTGATTACAGCTTCGCACCAGAATTTGTCGTAGAAAAACTCTTACTTAATCATTTTCGCACAACAACTTGCAGCAAGTCTCATGTGTAACTAATGGAAAAAGTATTAAGCAACAAGATTACTGTGTGTCTTCATAATGATTACGTTTACGCTTGACAAGTAGGAGTGTGCGAGTTACTGCCTTGAACTCGCAAAGTAATATTAATTTGTACGCAATGAGTACGAGGGTGATTTAGCTAACTACCTACTACCTTGATAATTAAGGCTACGTACTGCTAATAACTGGGATCATGTAGGTCTTTACTCAAATTAAGGTTCTTGGTTCAAACTTTGCAGGGTTTATTTACTTGGTTTTAATAAACCAAAACTTGCTTTATAAAGCCCTAGATTTTGCATGCGGCTCCGTCCGCGCAGAAGCTATTTTCTCGAAAACAGAAAAAAAAAAGTTAGCGTATGTCCTATTCCGGACTACAATCTATCTGTCTGCCAAATTTCGTCTAGCTCTATTCAGCTGTTCTTAAGTGATTGAGTAACAAAAATTCATCCAAACTTACACATTTATTATGTTAATAGGATAGGAACTGAAATCACAGCAACCGTTATATTTTATTAACGGCTTTGAGTACTTATGGTATTTATAAAATGATCTACCTATTTAATTAAGTTTATATAATGCAGGGAGAAGGTAAATGCAACAGTAAATGCTATGATTTTATTCATTTTAATTATTAACATGTCTTTCACCCTTGGACCTTGGTAATTACCAGAATATTCTTGTATTTATCGAACTAGTCACTATTTCCTAAATAAATCAAACGATTCCAATAATAGCTATTATTAATTCGTTAAAATATTGTTGCTCTATTCAAATCGGTAAAACAAATGCTTTAGACGTGTTATGTTTATTGGGCCACTACTACTACCGTGTGTTGATAAAAACAATATTGCTAGAATATCAGCTCTGATCATTAGGTAAAAACTTGAAATTAACGAATTAAAAAAAGAAAAATAAAATCGTTTCGTTTTCAAACCAGTAAATTAAAAGGATGGAGTGATGCGTACATATAGAAAAGTAACTCATGTCCGGCCCTTGGGGAGTTTTTGTTCCCTATTACCACTCGGGTGATAGGTTTGGTTAGATATTAACGTGACGATATGTTTTCATCGATGTGCATCGCTCGATACTTGATACGCCGGCGGTTAAGGCGCGGCTCCGACTGGAACCGGCCTCTCCTGTCGACTTTGCTAGTGATAGTTTGCAGCACGTACGGTCGAGGCACGCACAAATACAAGCCACACAATATACCTTTGTTTGATGATGAACTTCTGTTTTTACCGTGGTGTATGCCCATAAATGTTAAACAGTGATGGATAGGGCTGGATGGAAGCATAGTGACAAAGTAACTTTTTACTCGAAAAGTTGTTCCAACGCGAAGAGATAGCGTTAAGTGAATTCTACGTGGATGTAGAAATTGCAACATACTCGTGCGGTCGGCCTTAAATCAGTGTAATGAAAAAATTATAAAAATAAATGAGTGTGTGATATTAAGTAATATGTATGATGTCAATTTTATTTTAATAATGTATGTCTCGTGTGGTTGTTGGGTTAGAAAAGTGCCACTCCATGTCTTCCCGTGGATGTCGTAACAAGCGATTAAGGGAAAAAGCGCTTGTAGTACTGTTAGGCGATGGGCTTGCAAACTGTCACTAATTCACTAGTAAGCTTCTTGGCCTGATTGTGCAATCTGGTTACAGAATTATTATAAACAAGCTTTTTTAAAGTTGTTGGTATTTCTGTAGCTCTGCCTACCCCACTCTGGGAATGAAGGCATGATTTTATGTAAATAAATAAATAAATAAATAATAAATAATAATTCTCTTTTGTTTCTTTAATATTACGAGTACTACCTAACTACCATGTACCACAATTTTGCAAATGAAATTTTATAAGTTGCTGCACATTTTAGTACTCGTACTTTATCATAATTAACGTCCTATTTGAACAGCTGCACTAATCTTTTAATGGCAGTAAAGCGACAAGGTACTAAAGTGTGCAGGTAAGCCTAACTGTATCTACATAATAACAGGTGGTAGTTTTTATAACCAAATAAGGGGACACTAAACCGCATAACGCTTTAGAATATTTGCCTCGTCGCGACCGTATGGCATTTACGAGTATCATTTAAAATAAACACACTCACGACTCCAACAGCAGATTTCATGGAAAATTCATATTTATATCTTACTGCTAAATATAAATAATCAAAATTAAGTTGCCTTAGAGACAGGTTTTTCTTTATAATGTTGTCGATCAAAATGAGATGATGAATAAAGACACGATGTCAAAACTAACTACACATTCAGTTGCTGATACAACTTGCTTAATGTAATAAAACCCTCAACACGCTTTTTTTGCCGCAACGTAGTCCCGACGTTTTAATTAAAACTCCAGAATCTGCTGACAAATAGCTGTAGTAAGACCTCACGAATTAAAATGTTAGGTAAATTATGATAATGGTAAACTTCGAGTAAATAAGGATAGTGTTTCTCCACCTGACGTGTTATATTTGATGATGGTTTGGTCATTTGGAAAGAATGGATGAAAGAAGATTGACGAAAGAGATATTTAGTGCGAAAGTGAGTGAAAGGGTCGGAAGGGGCCGCCTTAGGCGTACTTTTTCGAATCGAATCGGAGAACTTCTGCAAAAGGGCTGAATCCTAAGTACCCGAAACCGACATGCATGTATGACTGTGAATGTGGAAGAAACGAAAGAGATTTGTCAGGATCGTAGCAGGTGGAAAGAAGTGATCTTTGTCCACCCCCCTGGGGAATAGGCGTGATTTAATGATAAACCGACCCCAAATCATAGTTCTGTTGTCTTTACATGGATTCCTTAACCAGATCTCGACGAAACTAAGATAAGACCAACCCTACAAAAATATAATAATTAATGTCGTTCGTCTAAACCAGATAGACAGACATTAAAGATACGGTCGGTTTACTCTAAGTTAAGCTATAATTACAGTAAATTCAATTCGAACGAAGCATTTCATATAAAAGCATCAAACTGACAAATTGCATTTCAAATGCGTTTAATTTCAACTATTATCTCAAAATGCTGACAGTGAGAAAATACAAAAAGCAAGGAAAACAAGTACTTTTTGTTTTCTTTGTTTAACGTTGATTATTTTCTTGAGGCCGCCGAGTCGAAGATAACGAGGGGTCTTTCAAGGCGCTGCCTCATTTCCCAGCTGGTTTCTTTATTTTTAATTTTTGGCTGACTTTATTTAAACAGCACCTAATGATATTACTACCAGGGATTAAAAGTACTAAGTTTGTTTTGAATGGTATTCTCACTTGCTTTGGGAAACAGCGCGGTACAATTTCATGCAGTTGTTGTTTCTTTTGAATATTCAGTTTCAAATTTACATTTCCATTTAGGGTATAATTACATGTGGTAACTGCTGAACGTTGTTCATTTTATTGCGTCTGTGAGTGAATAAACTAAATAGAGATGATAATATTTATTTTAGTTCTGTTACGCGAATTAACTGCACTCGCTTGAATATAACTGCAATTGTTAGAACTTATCCATAGTGTATTTGCTTATGTGTTTAACTTGGTAACCCATCAATTTGATCGAATAACACTTCATGGATTTTATCATTTCATCGAACGCTATTTTCTGCTGAAACCATGATGTTTTCAGGATAATATCTTAAACATTCATGAATTATGTAGGTTATTAGGTAAAACTTAGGACTAGCAAAAAGAAAATTCATGCGGCGAGAAATGCCTTTCGATGAAACAAAGTTTCAATGTTGCGATCGTTGAAAAAAAAGATATCTCTCTGCAGTACAGTGTTTTAATTATTTCTCAACTTGATAAATTATTATGATAGAAAGGCCGTTTTCGTTGGATAGTCTTCAGACGCTCAGAGAAAAGGACAGAGCTATATAACTGTCATAGCTCTGTCCTTTTCTCTGAGCGTAAACAAAACTGCTTTGTTATGTCATGATAACCCCCCAGGTAAACATAATAAGTTATTGAATTAATTTAATCAATAGCCTGTGAAACTTTTTTTGATCACTCGGAGAAGGTAAACCGAGGACACAGGCAACATGATGGAAAGTCAATTCTGAAGCGCATACATAGCCAATTTATGTTTGTACTAGAAGACGCCCGCGACTTTGTAAGTGTAGAATTAGTGTTTCGCTACTCCCCCTATGTGTATTATGTAGACGACACTATTAAATCACAATTTGATAGTGTCCTCTATTTAATATCAAATACCTCGTATACCTCGAGAAATGTTCAATTTTCCGGGATAAAAAGTATCATTTGTCCTTCCCGGGACCTTAGTTGTCTCCATACCAAATTTCATCTAAATCGGTTCAGTAGTTTCTGAGATTAGCGCGATCAAGCAAACAAACAAACAAACTCTAGCTTTGTGTACGAGTATAAGTATAGATTGAGGACTTATTTATACCACTTTTAGACTAGTTTTTACCTGCGACATCTTTCGCGTGGATTTACGACTGCCAAATGTTTTTGATTTTACAATCCCAATCTGAGACCCATTACCCAAATACCCAATTAGATGATAATACCCAAAATAGTGAATTATGTAGAGAAAGTACTCACATATTAGTTAAGTGGTTGTTTTGTGTAAAATTATCTACGAAATTAGCATCTACATTAGTCATATCGTTGAGAAGACACAAAAAGTAGCAATATACTCCCCCAGCATGTGGTGAAGCCTGAAAGCGGAAAAGTAAGATGTTTTAACAAATATTTGAATCAGTATGTGTTCGTTTTTCATACGGGGTAGCCATGGAATTTCATTAAAAAGATAGAAGCTTTGTTGGAACAAAAGTAATTGCTAAGATAAACTTTTCAAAGCAATGAAAGGGTAGGGTAGCGTGCGTGAGTTATTTTTTATTCAGTCAATTACACGAAGATAAACGGTAAAGAGTATTGGTAATTCACTTTAAGATAGGGGTTTTTATGACATGGATAAAGCATACAACCGGCTGTCGTCTTTTTGGCATAATATTGACTGTCTGAAATGTACTTGACATGTATAATTATTTTTCGACGAATGTTAACATTGCAGTTAGCTTATTAGGTAATATTGTCTATTATTGGAATATTTGTTTGGTTGCAAATGAAATAGTATAAGTACTGACGTGGTTTAGCATAAATATTATGTTCTATAATGCAGTGTAGAAAATAACATACAGCTGCCTAATTATTACAGAAAAAAAGGCCAAGTGCGAGTCAGTTTCGCACACGTAGGGTTCTATTTTAGACTGCACAAAATTATAACCTTTTTTTAGTTTCACCTGGCCCGGTGTCTGCCTGCAACCACGGTGTCTGCATTAAGATCAAGAAAAAGACGGCAAAATAATCACGTCCCCCCTTATTATATTTATTTTTTCGTTTGTTGTGAATATGCAACTAAATATTCTGTGAACATTTAGTTGTATCCACCTACTTTTTGCCTTTATTAATATCGAGCAAAAAACGGCAAACACATCATGTTCGTTATATCTGAGCTCCTCCTAAATATATATTGTATTTTGTTTTTGCTATTTTCTTTTATAGCGGCAACAAAAATACAACATCTGCAAAATTTTCAACTGTCTAGCTATCACGGTTCATGAGATACTCCCTGGTGACAGACAGACAGCGGAGCTTTAGTAATAGGGTTTCGCTTTTACGCTTTGGCTACGGAACCCTTAAAACAAAAGGCAGGCAGTGAGCGAAAAAGATGGGTCAGGGCAAAAGCGACTCGAACAGGTTAGGTTAGAATGCTAAGATGGAAGCGACCACACGGCTACCTGAAGATAGGTTGGATGTGAGACTCACGACAATCCTAAGGCTGCAAATGCGTTGAGAACACTGAGGAATAAGATGCAATCTATGCCATCTATGCAATCTATGTCATTTCACCAGTGGTCTACCCCCATTGGAACACAAGAATATGAACAATCCTGTTTGATGGTAGGTTAAATACTATATAACCTTATTCATAAACGCACAACAAACCTAGTTTAGTTCAAGTGTTCTTTGCCACTGTCTATCAAATTCAAATGTCACAATGACAAAAACGGATAAAAAATATTTGAAACACTTTAGCTATTGTGCGTTTGAGAACTAGAGGATAAAGGTGGTAGGACTATAAAAGGTCTTCGAGTATACTGCCGTAATACCAAAGAAGGCGGCTAACTACAATGTAGTATTCGAAGCATTATATACTCTATTAGTAATTACGTTTCATTTAAAATGCTTCAACTTCACTTAAGCCGCCTTCTACGGAATCACGGCAGTATAGTAGTGAAATCGACAATAAATAACTTAAATGCCAGCAAAACGGTTAGTATTAAGCTCATTTAGTTTGATTGCAGTTAGGCGAGAACCGCTTTAACAAATGGAGCGGTTTGGAAGATACATTTTCTCTGGACATTTGCCAAGGCTTCTGATATTGACTTTGCAAAGTACAAGTAAGACATGCCAAACCTCATCATCAAATATAGGTAATATTATAATAGCTTAACAAAAATAAAATCGTTCTTGAAAGTAATTAACAGTCGTAAAAATCGCATCTGAACCTTTTTAGTATATTCTGAGTCCAATGCGATCGTCTATGTAAAGGATAAACTCACTAATGATGCTCTCATCTGCGGTTATATATAACGTTATTAAACATTTAATAATAGGCCAACATTCTTAGATTTTCGTAGAACGTTGTATTTTTATAAAATGTTTCAAACCGTGATATAACATTTTTTAACCGCGGTGTGGGATTATCACATTATTAGTAAGTTATGTGTACCTACTTAGCGAGTTTTAGCTCTATACATATATTTATTTATTTTTTATGTTAAGAATAAGGCACACGAGCACTCAGGCCACCTGATGGTAAGTGGAATCTGAGACCCATTTGAATTCTAAAGACTGTAATCCTAAGACCTCAAATGCGTGGCCAACCCTGAGGACTAAGATGGAATGCCTCTATGCTAGTAATTTCACCGGTATTTGTATAGAAGGTATTATCTGTAACTATATAGGTAGAGAAAGTAATTTGCCTTTGTACTATTTTTATATCTGTAATTTTAATTTTTTAGTTTATACATAATATACTACTCGTACATACAAAGGTACGAACGCGGACGAAAAGTCACATTTAATTTGCTAGTGTTGTGATAATTACTCACTTTAGTCTTTATTTTAATTTAATAATAAAATGAAGTACAGTCTTTGCCCAGACCTTTCATAAATTTCCTGCTATACAGTAACCTTATTATAAATACAAAATAAAACTTATTAATTACCCGTGTTATAATTTACCATCAGGTGAGGTGATGCTTTGATTAAACATCACTCAAAATAAAAAATAACAAATACATTTCGACAGTGTAACATTGTCTTTACACATTAACAGCTGCCTCAATATCTATAGCAAAAATAAACACCAACACCAAATAAATATTTAGTTTAATAATCATAACAATAAGTTTCGGCAATGTCGTCGGAACATGTTGACAATAGAAATGCGTCTTGTCTTAAATTAGTTGCTTGTCTAGACATGTTTTCATTACTTCAAACAATGCCAATGTTCTATGACAGAATTAATAAAATAGTTCATTGTAACCAGATTAAAATATTTGCCGTACGTTTTATGTTGATACAAACCTTTTTTATTAAAATTAAATTGCGTTTAAATTGCGGGTGTCACCACAACCAAAGATATCCTATCCTTTCAGCCCACATTAATCCACTGTAGGACATAGGCTTCCTCTCTCTTGCACAAGCATCCAGCTCTTAACTCATAAGGCGATACCGGTTTCTATTTACTATAACATAAAGACTATAAGCTTAATAATTTAATTGGCTCTGACTTGGTACATTCAACGTCAAAAGTAAGTGATCAAAATCAAGGTTTCAAAACATTTTCTAGCATGACACCCCAGAAATACCAGTTATACCAAGGTGTCAGTTTAAACTGATGTTTTAATTAGACAAAATCAATGAAAACGTTTCAAATAGAAATAATAATGTCACGACGTCATAATTATGTATGGCCTGTATCTTTCAATATAAAATAATGAAACTATTTACTCGTAATACAATGAATATGTCAAGTTATTAACAAAAGAAAAACAAAATTTAGAATTGTTGGAAATGTCAGAATGAAAGCTCGATAAAACGGGATTATTTTAATTATAACCAAAAATGAAGATGATGTCATAAGATCTTGTTTCAAAACTTGGCGGACACGAGAGGTGTTATAGTCACTTCCCATGTTTGTCTCACGAATATAACCGATATAAACCGAACATCTGACTTGTACTCCGAGGTGTCCCATAACCCCGAATTTAATTTATACATATATCACTTTAATTTGAAAACACTCAACAATGACTTTAACTGTTTGAATGGCATGTTACTTAGTTTTCAAGGATCGAAATAAATGTATTCACTTACTTTGGACACATTATGTGTTCATTTACTTCTAATACACAACAATATATGGGGCCTATTTCATCAGATTCTTTTGCAGCAAAAGAATCTGATGAAGAGCAGCTGTTGACTGTACAACTCAACAGTCAATCTGACTGCTCAAGTGTTGCCATACAACAATTATTTGTACTAGTTGTTTTCTCAAATTTAGTGTCCATTTTTTTATTTTTTATTATTATAATGTTGAATATTTCATTTAAGTAGTTATCGTATTTTAAAATTATTTTAGCGGCCCTGATCGTGAGCCCATTCAAGTAGGGACCACTGAAAACCAGCGCCGTGGCTTGCCGTGGTATAATGCTGAATGGCTACCTATTTGACATAATTTGCTCATTGGCATTTCATTATTATTTAAGTTTTTAAGCTTTATAATTGTGTCCAAATGTGGGTCAAATAAATTACATTTCTTTCTTTCTTTCTCTTTCCCGATACCCTCACCAGATCACCTGTCCACCGGGCAAGTGATCTGCCAACTGACCGCGTCGCTTGTATAGGCCACAACCCTGAAAGTATATACAAAATAGTAGTCCAACTCCAGTCTTTTAGGATCGCAAATTATGTACCTACGCACTTACACGTAGCCACAACTGAGCGTTATCACTGCCATACTATACAAGAAGGCGGCTAACCGCATACTTAGTGTAAGCATTTTAAATTGAATGTACTTACCAATAGAGTATAGAATGCTTCGACTGCTTCTTTGGTACTCTGCCAGATCAGCGTTATGTCACGCCTACCACTGACTGCCTTGTGGCACACACGTACAAGCCAATGTAAAAAGTACATATTAACCTTTATTTCTAGACCTTAAACAAAATATGCGTCCTACTCCTCAACAGTTTCCACTAAGACATGATTAAACAAGATTGCTCAATACATATAAACCAGATTTAAGCAAAAAGAAGTAGAACAAAATAAAAAACTAGAAAACTACATGTACTACAAGGCATGTCAAGGCATGTGTTATACAAGGCCCAAGTCCGATCATGCATGGAGTATTGCTGTCACCTCTGGAATGGCTCCGCTAAATACCAGCTTGCCATGCCGGACTCGGTTGAGCGTAGAGCTTGGAGGCTTGTGGGCGATAAAAGGCTGGTTAAAAATAAGCTACAAAGCCTGGATCATAGGCATAGGGTCGCGTGCCTGTGCGTGTTTTACAGGCTGTATTTCAGAGAGCGTGCACAGGTGCTGCATGATATGATTCCGCCTTTTCCCATTTACCACAGGAACTCTAGATGGACTGCGGGGTACCACCCATACTTAGTTGCTGTGCCTAAGATCAGAACCAAGCGCTTCGAATCTTCTTTCATAATGCGCACAGCCAAGATTTGGAACACCCTGCCGGCGTCCGTATTTCCGTGTGCGTTTGACCCGGTGTCCTTCAAAAATAGGATTAACAGGTACCTTCTGGGTAAGCTCGCTTCATCGTCGACCCTGTCCTGACTTTCTGGTCTCGATTAGGGTCAAAAGCAAATCCATTTTTGTATAAATAAAGAAATAATTAACTACTTACATCTACACATCAGCACAATAAGCATTAGCTCGAATAAAATAAAAATCATAAAGATAGTACCAACAATACAATACAGGTTCAAAGAATAGATACTATTTGTAAAGCATAAACAATACCAAATCTTAGATAATCCTTAAAAGTCTTACTTCCCTACCCTAGCTTGTGTTTAAAATGCAAAAGTATGCTTGCTTGCTTGTTTCTTTGTTCCGTCTTCACCAATCAAACCCCTCAACTAATAGTTATGAAACTTGAAACAGATCCTGAAAACCAAGTATCATAATTGTATATTTTTTACTGAAGATATAAAAAACTCGACACGACCACACAAACTCGTTTCAAAGTTTATATAACTCTTGATTGGCACAACCGCCTTTTAATTTCAAACTTAAGTTAAAACCACTGCAGAATACAAGCTTTATTATTAATAAATGCAACTGCTACATCAGGGCCTCTATTCAACTGCGTTATAACGATATCGTTTTTGAACTGTTTCCGTATTGTCAACGTTTTGATAACTCTTATGTCATTTACAATAATGGCGACTGTGACATAAACGATTCTTAAACGTGTCAAACACGATATCGTTTTAACGCACCTGAATAGAGGCCCAGTAAAGTTATGGTTTCAGATGATCTAGTGGAGGTAGGTTCTTGTGCAGGGTCTGTCCCGATTACTTCCACACACACACACACACACAGATAGACAAAGGCTTAAACACTAGTCAGGGTTAAAATACACATATTATCGGTTTTTGTATTGAATGTATTAAAAATGATGGATATGAGAATTAAAAAGTGAATCTTAAAAGGGCTACACGACTCAAGCAAAAAATTGCGCTCTAAAGATGAATATTTCATAAAATTAATTTCACAAACCCGCATATTATTTTTGAAAAACCTGTCCAACGACATCCGACATCAAAGGGGTAGACGAGAAAAAAAATACACTCTTACGTTTTCGTGTATGGGAGGACCACAAAAATAAATATTTCAAGATTTTATTTTACCACTTTGTTAGCGTGACTAATATGTATATTCGTGCCAAATTACAGCTTTCTTGTACTAAGAGTCTCTGAGCTAGGCGGACAGACGGGTGGACGGACGGAGATGGCGAAACTATTAGGGTTCCTAGTTTGACAACGGAACCCTAAAAAAGGAGACTTAATCTCACATTTACAGGGTGCTGTGTGCCTATACATTATAGGGAAAATCGCGGCAATATCCGAAGGATAAATCAGGTAAATCCATCACAAAAAGCCACACAAAGCTGTTGGCAGCAATCGATTTGGACCAAACTCAATAAGCAGGATGGAATTATGAGCAATATATCATTCTGACGCATGATTTGCGGTTCACGTATCTTAAGAAAATCTTAAAACGCGGACTTTTTAGGGGTTTTTATGAACCCGACCGTTTTATTAGGGTTTCGCAGGTGTACTTTCAAACTGCTCTAAAAGTGTGACGAGTATTTACATTTGTTTATCCGTTTTTAACATGAGCTATCGGGCTTTGTATAGTTTATTAAAACCTTGATGGTTCAAATTAGCAACGTGGTGCTATATTTTTAAAAAATTGTCGCAAAAGTTGTTTTTATCTAGCCTTTAAGCATTGCCATCTTTTTTATAAAATAATGTCTTTGACAGACAGACAGATAGTGGCTGAGTAATAGGGGTCCCGTTGGCAACATTTGGGTACAGAACCTAAAACATTACGAGTTTTTTTGTATCAGTCAGTTATTATCTGATTTAATAGTACATTGTTGCCGAGGATAGAAAGGACGTGATTTGTGGATCATATAAAGGGCCGAAGCGTATTTGAGGCCCTTAAGTGTCTCGTATACTTGAGGGCCTCAACTATAAGGAAATATATATTTGTTTGCTCTGGTTTGGGGTCAGAAAACATCACGTTAACAGGCATGCAGTTTTCATAGAAAATAAAAACATTCTGGGCCTATTTTATACTTATTATCCCCGTAAATAATTCATAAGTTTCATAAAAAATAGTTTAGTTCCACGGAGTAGTGGACAAAAGCTCTATATATAAGTAGAAAGTGATTATGGATTCATAAACTTCAGGTCTCAACTACGATAACCCTCAATACGACTCGTCCTTAAAGCATATTTTCTACTCTCAGCAACATTGGCTAAAAAGATTGTATTCATACCTCCCACAAACATGGTAAATAAATTTTATTTCAACATCTTTAGGGCTTCGCGACGGAATGGTGCCAACGGGAGACTATAACTCAGCCACTATCTATCTGTCTGTCAACGGGCTGTATCTCAAGAATCGTAATAGGTTACAATTTCTCAGTTTGTCTTTTTCTATTTCCTATATAACATACATTCATAAAGTCACTCCTTCATTTCCAGAGTGGGGTAGGCAGAGCTACAGAAAACCAACAATTTTAAACAAGTTGATGATTCTGTAACCATATTATGCACAATCAGGCTAAGATGTTTACCAGTGTATTTAGTAACAGGTTGCAACCCCATCGCCTAATAGTACTACAAGCCCTTGTTCCCGCCGTTGCCGCTTACAACATCCACGGGATGACATGGAGTGGCACTATTCTAACCCTGCAACCACACAGGACCACCACAAAAAAAGTTTTTTTTTTTTAACAATTACATGCCTTCCATAAAAAAAGAGTACGGATTCTTCGCCTGCGAGTCTGATTCGAACTTGGCCGGCTTTATTTAAGTTAAACTTTTTGGTATGTTATTTATTCTCCACGTAGAATGCATAACTATAATAGGTACTGATGCGACGGTCCGTGTTACATGAAAATTCCATTCCAACTTTACAGAGAAAAGGGCATTGCTCTTTGCCTTGACAGGTTTTGGTTCCATTAAATTGAATGCGGCACTCACTCATTTATAATTTCAATGCATTTGGGAGAAAACCACTTGGATTTTAAATAATATTATTATTTTAAATTAAAAGAAGAATGACAGATAAAATCTTTATTAAGGTCTCTGCACATTACACCGTTCCGTACCATGATCGTCCTATAAACGTATCATATCTGGTATATTTAAAGTGACGGTCGGTGACGGACCGTTCCAATGGGCATAGTCCCATTACTTTTCAATACAAATAATATTTTGGCATGATAGGTGTAAGTGGGTAGAGACCTTTAGGAGTTTGAAGATCTTTATGATTGGGATGTTAAGTTCATTAATCGATTTATTACTCTTTGTAAAGCCTTTAATTTTACATGTTTGTACGTTTTTGACTTATTGTAAATGAAATGAAATGTTACTGGTAACACGTAATGTTAAGAGTGGCTTTGTATATGACCGTGAGAGAGGAACAGAAATGTCGTATTATTTTGAAAACCATAATATAAGTAGGTATTTACTTTTTCTCTACTCATCTGACTTTTGCAGTCATGCCACACATATATTTTACAGACATAGTTTAAATGAATTCTTCAATAAAAATGTCTAACAAAATAATTTAAATTAATAATATTAACGATATCGCCACCAGCACTGCACTGCGAAGATCATTCCCACACGGCGCTGGGGATGGCCTTCGACTCTAGGGGTGTGAATCTCTTAAGCGTATCATTTTTTTAATTGATGCAGTTTATATTATACGGCGAGTTTAAGTTTTTTTTTTTTTTTTTTTTAATTTATTTTATGAAAGTACATTTTTTTATAAAAAAAATAATTATCTGCCAAACTGCAGTGCAGTTTGTTGGCAGAAAGAAAGAAAGCTCTCTACGTCTAACTTAATTACTTACATATTAGGCGTATGTGTATATATGCATATATACATATATACACATACGCACACACGTATACACACATGTGCACACATAAACTCATACACATAGGTACCTATACACCTATTTAACACACACTATTTTTTATTTTTTATTTTACATACAAATCCCATAAGCACTCACACGAACAGATACATGAATGTATGCTGGCAATAACACGATGGAGCGCGTTGCCAGCACGCAGGGCGCCCGAGCGGCGAGCCGACCGGAGCGGCTACTGCTGGCCGCGCGCGCGCGCGAGCCCGGCCAGCAGCGCCCGCTTCAGCCGCCTCTTGTACACCAGCTTCGAAACATCGTCACTCGATCTTATATCCTCAGGAAGGCCATTTAAGATTTTAGGTAACATGCACATAGTAGTGCGCTTCCCATAGTAGTTACAAATCTTTGGAACAAGAAGTTTACGATTGCTTATGATCTTAGAAACACTTCTCGTTTTATATGGGTGATTAACAGGTTTCTTATGGACGTTACACTGATGTTGTTCTAACGCTACAAGAAGCATGCATTTCTCATGTACCGGTAAAGTTTTACAAACTGAGAACAGTTCTAACTATGACTACAACTCTGTCTCATCTTCTTACTCACTAACGATTTCAAGAATACGATTTGCAGTTGCTTGATTTGGTTAAGGTAAGAAGTAGTCCCGTAAGAGCGTAAAAACACATTTTAGCGCATGCATTCTCAATTAGGCAGTTTTATACGAGGAGAGTGAGATACGTGGGAGCTGGGCCCACTTCAGGCACCGGGGCCTGAGGTGGGCCTTGGCGATTTTCGAAAATCGATATCGGTAAAATGTATTAGATTGACATAAGCTGATGACAGATCTCGTCAACCACTTTTATCAACTCCATACATCACCGAGTTGATACAAAACATCTGGGAAAGAAGGCGTAATGTATGTATAAAATATCTATCACGTATAAAAATTTAATAGTTAGAAAGTTATTAATTCACCTTAACTTCGCGTAGTGTAAATATTAAATTATTTTATAGTAACACCGCACACAAAATCTATAAACTATAAACTCTATAAACTCGTAAAGTGTCTAACATCGCGAGACTAACGTAAAGTATTATAGTACCTACTTGCGGAAGTTTATAAAACAGCATCGATCATTGTGAGAACATGTCTAACTTTATTGAGCAAGCCGTTGGGCCGACCTGTTAACATGACTTGTTTTTTCATACTACTTATTCAACGTTCATAATTATTTTTGTAATTATATTACGACCCCTGTGGTCGTACATTATTCTGGCCCGATTAAGCTGCGTGTCACTATGCTCGCCATGTGTTAAACTGGTATCGAGAGAATAATGTCGAATTTGTCGCGAAATCATTAAATCCACCAAATTGCCCTGAGATCAGGCCCATCGAGAAATTTTGGGCTCTGATGAAGGCGAAGCTACGAAAACAAGCTAAACCAACAGATAACATGGACCAATTCAAAAAATACTGGATCCGTACCCACAAAACTTTCAAAACAGTCGATGTCCAAGGGCTAATGAAGAGCATCAAAAGCAAAGTGAGAAAACTGGCAAAGGGGATCAATAAATAACTAAAAGTAGTTTTTATGGTTCACTTTGAAGATCTAAGAATTGCGTAGTTTAAGTTTTTTTTTTGTAATAAAAAGTATTTATACAGATTACGCCATTTTATTTGTTTCCATAATTAACGATACGGTCCTTATTCAACGTTCATAATTATTTTTGTAATTATATTAGAAAATCCCCTTAAGAAAGCCTATGGACGCTTTTGTATATGAACCCTCTTACTAATAAACGTGGAATAATCATGGAGTAACTTATACCATGCTTTCTCCTTATCTGGGCTGGGATTCTACACGGTAATAACTATATCGTCTTTGATGTGTTTCCGTATTGTCAACGCTTTGATAACTCTTATATCATTTACAATTATGGCGACCGAGTCATAAACGATTCTAAAACACGTCTAACGCGATATCGTTATAACGCTGTAGAATAGAGGCCCGGTAATTGTGACATTAGCATCTGACAGAAAGTGACAAAGCATGGCATAAGCTACCCCACGTTTATTCCACGTGTATTAGTAAGAGGGTAAGCGTATTCTTTTGTGCAATAAAAATAAGATTTTGTGCGATAAAATCAAGAAATAAATAAAATATTTATTTTAGCCCTTGGCATATTTCGCTCAAGGCGTTGGCAAGATTTTCTCTATGTAGCTAATGCATTGTCGGAAGAAGCTGCCAACTGCTGGCCCCAAGTGACGTCCATTAGTCTTTTAAAAATTGCATCGACGAGGCTAACCCCAGGGGGAAAGATAACGTATTGATTCCGAAAGTGACAGTTAATTTTAAAACTTTCAGCTTTGTTACATTTATCGACCTTATCAAATTACTCAGGTGAGAAGGAGAAGTTGATGCCTGCTTTGCCCTATTCAGTATACTAAGATAAGTAAGGTAACAACACCAATGTTCGCCACTTTTAGCTAATATGCACCGATAATCGACAGAAACTGTTAATTCTAAGATCATAGGGTTATAAATTGATTGTTTCAAAACAAATGAATAACTCTTATCTTCTTTGAGTAAGAATCAGTGTCGAACATTGGTCCTTTGTCGAGTACTGGTGTCTTTACCTTACCTAAAACACTATTGGTGTGGCGTTTAGGGTTATGCATAATAAATAGTATAGGATCCGAGCATTCAACGATCTGTACCCATCTGTTTAATGCATGAAACCTATTTTATATCAAATCTAATATTATTAGAAAGTATATCTCCAGTAGACTGTCTAAAAAAAATATGTCGACAATATTACGATATTTTTTTCAATATTTTCGTTTTGGTTAATAGAGAAATGACATAACAATCAAAAATATGAAGCCTATAGAATATGCAAACGTTAAATATAACAAAAAAAACTCGTCATAACTTTTGGGTAGGCAGGTATAAACAGCTAAATTGATATTAGTAATTCTGCTCTGGTCAATGAATAAACTTTATCAAAATAAAATTACATTTTTATTTTTAAAACATCTGTATACTTAGTATCACGTAAAATGTATACACACATAATTATTCAAGGTACCTTTGATCATGGGGTTTAAATGTAGGGATCGATTCTACTCCTCAAATGGAACTCCTTTTGTACTACGACTTTAAAAAATATGGTATTTTTTATTTTTTATTTTTCATACAAAATAAATTAATTCCCTGATTTTACTAGTAAAGTTTAAAAGTTTCATCAAGTTTAACTTACTTACTTTAAATTAAGTTATTTTCTAAGTCGTAGAACTAAGTTATAGCATTTGAAGAGTACAATCGATGCCAAAATTTAAAGCCTCATGGTCATAGACACCCTGTATAATAAACGAAAAAAATATATTCTCGACTGAAGAGACTCTTTTTTTAGGCAACCCACTCTAGATACATTTTCTAATATAAAATAAATAAATAAATAAATATTAAATTTAATATAAAATAGTTTTTATCCATTAAACAGATGGGAGCAAGTGTTTCTAGTTCGGATCTTACACTATAAGTATGCACGATTGAGCGGCATGTATGTGTGCGTGCTTTACTCGAGTTACACATACGCACCACAATTGGGAGATAGATATAAGCAGGGCTCGAAACCGGCTTAACAAATACAGGTTTATACCGGTTTATTTCGGTTATGCTCCGAACTTTTCCAGGGAACGCGAACGTTTTGAGAACTTTATTTTAACCTTCATTAACAGTTTTAATTCACGAGCGGCGAGTCGAGAAACCAAAAGTTTTGCGTTGAATAAAAACACTAAGCGGCGCTTGTTTATGGTGCGGGACGTGCGTCTGGTAAAACCGGTTGTTTTAGGCTCGATACCGGTTAATTCGTAAATAATTTTATGTTAAGGTTTCTCCAAAAACCGGTTTATGCAAAAGGAACCGAAATGAAAAGATTTTGCAGCAAGTACATGATAACGGTTTGAAAATTTAACTGATATCCGAGCCCTGGATATAAGGCTGATTGACGCTGAATCTGTCGTAGTGCGCCGCCTACAGACAGGAGAGTGCGTAGGTAAATTTGAAATTTGTTTTTGTTTTTTCTCCTTCTTTCTTTCTTTTATTGTTATGTTTTTGTAATGTCTCTGGTATTCATGATTTCACTCAAATAGGGGCCACAGAAAATCAGCGTCGTGGGTAGTGGCTCGCCACGCCACGGCAGCATGCTGAGTGGTACCCTATCAGACTCTATTTGATACTATCTTACTTCTTTTTTATTTTGTTGTTTTATTTTTCATGTTGTTTATTGTATTGTGTCAAATATTGCCAATAAAATTATTTATATTCTATTCTATTCTAAATGCGTTAAATAAACCTACGATTCGATATGCTAAGACGCTCTTATTCACCTAGAGGAAATTTTAGCTAGTTATATCTCCTTAATTAGCTATGAAACAAATTGTCGACGAATCAAATAATGAATCATTGAATGAAAATACGAGTAAATACTTCCTAAGACCGATCTTCCTACAATTAAATAGAAAGGACGTTACCAATTCCAAATTAGACGATTTTCTATAAAATAAAATTCGCTGAAGTTTACAAAAATAGCAAAATATAAAAATTGGTTTGTAAATAAACCAATAAATAGTAAACGGTTTATGGGATAAACGGAATCTTATTTACCTCGAAGTTGCGTGTTTATTAAAGTGGACTTAAGTGGATTTTATTGAATGGATTAACAAATTAGTTGAACAAAATGCATAATTTAACATTTTATTTCACATTTATTTTTGAAATACTTCTAAAATGACTCAGTAGGTAGTAGTACAGTCTTATATCCAGCTGCACACATTTGTACCAACTCTACATTATCTGCCATAATTTATTTTTAGTCATAATGATCGCAAGATATAACGTATTTTATTTAGAAGCTATTACTTATTCAGGATTTTTACAACTCAAACCTAACCTAGTCTACACGTTACATATTAAAGAAATTCTAAAAAGATTATTTTTAATTATAGCAGACAATATAGACTCGGTACAAAAGTGTGTACCTACTGAGTCATTTTAGAAGTATTTTAGAAAAAAATGTTAATTGTAAATTAGATTATTGGAATTCCAAAAATGTTTTTCATACCATTTTACATCATAATGATCACTCTTCATAATAAATATTAATAAGACACATGTTTATTTTCGTTGTAGGATTTTAAAAATATTCAACTGGTGAATAAGGTTAAGTAAGGTCAGCTTTGTTTTATAAACGTCCTAAAATCAGAACGGTTTCAGTAAAAATCACTTTAGGAGTTGCGATGATTATGAATAACAAATTATGAACAAAAAAAGTATGAGGAAAAAAAATATGAAGAGTGATTATTAGAAATACAAATCGGTAGTAAAACAACAAACAGGAATAACATTTATATATGACCCAATATAGACCCATTATTAACTTATAACCAAACACCGGATTGACGGGGGCAAAAATGTACCAGTGCTAGTTATTCATCGACTAAGTTTATCGACATCGATAAAAAGTAATTATTAATCATCGTTATCATAACTAATGGCGAAGTTTGAATACCTTTTAACTTTGTGCAATCCTCTTTTATTTACACTTATCGCAACTTTTAACAAACGGTATCTGACATTGACTGTGGACTCGAGTCCCTTTTAACAACCATTGAAATTACTTTGAATAACACCAGTACAACAATATTCTTTAGCATTCCGACGAATTAAGAACCTCTTTGTTTTTTAAGTCTGGTAAAAATGCCTCGCAAGAAAAAGATCATTTTTCTTCACGTACGACTTTCTTTTGCAAGAAGTATAAAATCCATATTATTATGTCACGGCAAAAGTTGTCGATAAACTTAGTTTAATCGATATTGTATGACATTTTTGCCCCGTTCAATCCGGTGTTTGCTTATAACTTATTCATTACATTCAACTAATGTGTTAATCCATTCTGGGAAACAGCGGGCTCTCTTTTGTACCTTTACGCTTTAACGAACTTACCACATAAGTGCAGCGGTTAAAACATGACGTTAAAGTGACGTAAAACTACATAGTGCAGTTACTTATAAGGTTTGACCGTACGTACGGACCTGGTGAAATCATGTTTTTAAATGATATTGGGTTATGCCAAGTTTGACGCCATCGTAAATATGAATTAAATATAGACTTGCTACATATAAAATAATTTATTATTTACACTACGTGAAGTTAAGGTAAATTAATTACTTCCCAACTATCTAATTTTATATGTGATAGATATTTTATACATACATAACATCACGCATTGACTCCTAAAATTGAGTAAAATAGACTCGTTTATAATTCTGTTACCATATTTTGCACAATCAGGCCTAGAAGTTTACTAGCAATCAGGCCTAATAATACTACAAGCCTTATATTCCCTTAGTCGCCTATTACGACATCCACGGGAAAACATGGTGTGACACTATTGTAACCCAGCAACCACACGGGGTAGGGAAGATATTGGCTTTTTGCAAAAATGTAATCGTTAAACTTTTAACGATCTTGACGTATCTAATTCTTCGTTAGCTTTTCGTGTAAAAGTCGATCAATATTTTCAGTGGCGGTTCTTCGTGAGTTTGAGGTAAAATTTAATTAATCACTTCTATCAAAGGCAGTCATAGTGCAGCCGCGTAACAAATTGAGGGTGCAATCAGCGCTAATGGCTGGTTCTTCAAAAGCCCTAACATGAAAATACAGTTTTCTAAATTACTGGTCAACCTGCAGCCAGTTCAGTTATTTTTTTAACAGAAATGTTTTACCGAAGTTTTTATAAAAAGTAACCAGCAATCGTTTTTAACCGATGAAAAAAACAGAGGAGTCAATTGTGGACCGATTTTGAAAATATTTTTTTGGTTTGATAGAGTATACTTCCGAGGTGGTCCTCAAATATTGTAGGTAAACATATAGCGATTTTAGTATTTTTACTAACAATTCTAGGCTTTTCATTCAGAAAATATAAATTGGTGCAGTAGAACTGATGACGAAGGCCACAGTTGGCTACCAGAACTCCTCAACGGTACCTGCGTAATGTTAAATGTTTTAAAAAAAAAAAACCGCCTTCAAAAACGCAAAAAATAACTCTTTTTTAAATTGTAAGCACGTAATATGTTAGTCCAACTGAAGTCGGTGACCACAATATTTTCAGCAAAAAAGCCGACTTCAGTTGGACTTTAGGTGCCTACAATTAAAAAAAAAGTTATTTTTTGCGTTTTTGAAGGCGGTTTTTTTTTTTTTAATAGTTTTTTATAAGTCTGTTAAGACCATGATACAGTTTTTTGCAGTAACTAGGCGGATAAAAATGTATCCTGGCACAATAAAGTTTTTGAATATTGACAATGTGAACAGCAGTAAAACAATGCTAAACTTATTCGGAATTGCCTTTTTAACTGCCTTGTACCACCGTACTCAGTGACATTTCATTTATTTATTTATTAAGGTCTACTCACAGTTAATACATCAATGAAAATCAAACGAACATGTGAGTCTTAAATACAAGATGTACAACTTTTTACAGATAAAAACAACATGTTAAAAATAAGAATATAACTGCGGAGTACTATTATAAAACTAGTTTATGAAACACATTTTCGGAATCTGGCCAACAATCAAAGTTAATATCACAATGGTCACTGTGACTGTTAAGGAGCCTACAAAGACGAGGAACAGGAGAACGGATATCAATGACGGTTTTACGGAAAATAGTGGACAGTGAGTCTTAGAGATAATAAACTTGTTCCTTTTTCAAACTTGAGTATGAAATATTGTAAGGAAAAACTTAACCATCATTAACTTACTGTGAGTGCGGCCGTAAGTCACTGAAGATTATAAAAAGACGTCTCTTAAAAAAACAGTCTTTTGTTATCACAGTAATCATTGTATTCCATTATAACGTTAATAATGTTACTGTATTGAGAATACCCGTTGGTTGCGTTCGTTGTTTTAAAAGACGACGTTCTTTATAAATCTGCCATTTGATATGTGAGTATAATATAAGTAAAATGTCAAAGAAGATAAGAAGATAAACATATTTTTTTCCTTAATATAAAAGCTTATAATATTTGAAACGTAGACAAGCTGACACTACAAAAGGAATGGTGGCCGTACGGAAATACGTAGGGAAAATAGATAACTCGATATAAAACTATTTCTGCTAACTGCTTGAGGAATCGTAAATACGAATTCAGATACTAATAAACACGGTTCGTAAAAATATATGACGCTACATAATTTAAATATAATTGTGTATCAATTTCAATGACACTGATTAAGATGCAAATACTAAAATCTGATAAAATAAATGTAGTACTTTTTTTTTAATTCTAAAATAGGCGCTTTAATCCTCAATCGATTTTATACGGTGTTGTGAAAACTAGTATTGGCAAAAATGGTCCCTCATAGTGACCAAAAGTGACTAAAATAAAAGAAACATTGCATTGGATCGGTTTAGATTTGTGAAATTATTCATTTTAGACATCTTAAGAGTAGGTACTTATATCGTCATCTACGCTCCAGATACTATCGTATAATCAATTAAGGCCTTTCAATCCAAGCTAAGTTTTACCAAATGCGATGGTTATACTGGTTGATATTGTTAGTACACAGGTGATATATTGAAGTTATTTTAACTAGTTTGATTACAGGTTGGAACAGCTGATGAATGTGGTATTTTCGTAAGCATGAGAGCTAAAAATGGTTCGAAACCTTATTACACTTTTATAAAGATCAAATGGTTCAAATAGGCTGAGTATTACACATTTCTCATGTGTGATTTTCTTCATTAGTTCCGCTCAGGGATGGGCAGTTTTTGAATTACTTGTAATGAAAATACAAATACGTATTTGGTATTTGTATTTCAATTACTTGCTTTAAATGTAATTTGTAATTCGTATTTCAAATAATATCTGACACCGAGGTATTTTGTAGTAAGTACTTTTAAATGGCTTCAAAATACATTTTAACATAAATACGTTTAACCTTTATTTAGCGATCTTATTAATGGGTGCGTTCTGAAGAAAATAACGCTCGTAAGCAAAGTGGCGACCGCTAAATATGTCAATCTTTAGAGTTGACAACACTGCACCTGTAAGTGTACGTCAAATTGACAATATTAAGTATCAGGTCAAAATTGTCGTTTCCACTTTTTATTCTTAATATTATTTTGAAATTTCTTTTTTTGTATTTGAAATAAAAAAGAGCAAAAATGTTGTATGTTGTATTCTAAATTTTAAATACATTACTGAAGGATATTTTGTAATTTGTATTTGAATTAACGCAAAACGTGTTTTTTGCCCTGCCAAATTGTACTTTCTGAATACAAAATGCTTGATTTCTTACTGAAAATATGAAATTCGCTATTTTTATGCCTATAATATTTAAGATTTTTTCTCAGTTCCTCATAGAAATAAAATTTTGATAAAAAAATGTTTTTAAAATGGCGGAGTTCCGAGGTAACAAACGTTAACAACAAAAAAGCCGAACTGAGAACCTCCCAGTTTGACGTTAACAATATTCCAATTACTTATCACGCATCGTCAAAGCACGAACAAAAGTAAAGTAAGAAGGTTTGTTGTATGTCTGTGCCGAAAATAATTATAACAAATGTGCTCATTAGCAAGTTTAAGAGAAAACTGAACCTTCGCCGGTGAGCGTATGCACAGCCATACATCAACAACAAAACCTGGAAGTATGAATCACATGATATGCTAACAATTTTCACCTCACTTTCGCATGATAAATGAGTGAAATTCAAAAATATTCTAGAAACGTAGTAAATTAAACAAAGTTATTTTTTCCTATGATATAATGAGAACTAGTCATTTTAACGAAAGTTTTTTTTATTGAAAAATTTATACAGGGAACTTAAGGGCCTTCCCTATCTTGATTTTCTGTAATTTTTCTTAATATCTTTCAAACGGAACACAATAAGAAAAAACTACCGTCAGTTTTATAGTTTTTTTTTTTTAAATTAAGATTGGAATATAACCATGTATTCGGTTATTTAATTAAAAAACACACACAAAACATATAATTAAGAAAATAAAAAAGTAACCTATTTGTAAGTAATTACGACAGCATATTATTATCCGAAACGATGTGCCAGCTCAGCGTGATGCTGGGGCACGGAGCCATTTCGCTGACTTTCAGCTGGACCCGTATGCTGCCTGCGTTAAATGGCAGTATCTCAGACAAAACTCCTGTAGCCAATGCAACCTTATCATCAACAAAATAGGATTGAATCTGCTTTGGCCATTGAATTTGAGATACTGCATATTGGCTTAGGAGGGCAGTATGAGCCAAGAAAACAACAGAATAAATATAACAATAACAAAAAACTGCGTTAAAGTGATTCTACAAATTATTAATAAAGGGTGATGGGCAATTTTGTATGGACCCCGTCCCCCCCTCCAACAGTAACGGGCTGCAGGTCTATATGTTCATTAGGACCCAATAAAAGACAAAATACTTATCTTCGTAGCAAAATCAATGGGATTTTTTTAATGAAAACAAAGGGCCAGGCAAGGCAAATCATCTACATACGTGTTCATTTTCAAACAAATTCCATAGTTCCATACGATAAGATTATGATTTTTCAAGAAAACCCCATACATATGGTGATCGTCACCATAGAAAAAATACATCATATTGCCAAGATCTATAAACTGGCACATGTTTCATCACTGTTGGTGGGTGGGGACATTTTTACGCATCGTCCTTTCGTGCTGAATACCAAAAAGATAATAAATTTAATATTCAACCAAAAAGCACTCTATCAGTCGTTTTAAATACTTTTTACAGCTCAGGATAAAATGCAAACGTTATTTAATCAACCAAAAACTCGCGGACCACTTTTAGCTTATTATAGGTTTCACAATTTGTCGCTTTGAAATGAAAATGGTTTTAGGAATAATATGGACAGGATATTGGGCTAACCGTTGCGGTTCGCAGTGAACAAAAACGTCATTTCGCCATCTGAATAGAAGTAGTAAAATAAAGTAAATTTCATAATATAAATTACTAGAGTAAACCATACAGTTATTCCCCACGACCAGTGATTGCCCACTTTATTTTTTTAGAGACTGCAATCACTAAAAAAAATGCTTTATAAGTGTGACGAGCAGTAACAAAGCTATGTGTTTATGTAAACAAATATTTTTTCTGTTATCGCAGTCTCTAAAAAATTTAGTGGGCAATCACTCTATGGTTTACCCTAGCTTTTTCCACGTAGAAGTCATTTATAGCTATTCCCTCGGAAACCTTCAAATTTTAGAGGGTAAAAGGCAGCGTATGTCCTTCTCTGGTATTCCAACTATCTTCATACCAAATTTAATATAAATTGGTTCGGCGGTTTATCCTTGAAAGCGTAACAAACATACTGACAGAGTAACTTTCACATAATATAAGCATAGGTACATCAGTATTTAGTTAAAGAACGCACTTTAATATGTACATCATCAATGAGAACGAATAAAACAACAGAGTACAAAGACAACAAACGAAAACATTCGTGCTTACCGAAGTTGAGCAAATTGAACCGAATTGGGACTAAGCGAGTGCTCTTGAAAGGGCACAATACTTGTTATAAACGGCGAAGTGCCACATCCAATCAGATGCGTTCACCATGAGAGAAATAAACTCGACGATTTCTCATTTGCTACTTGAGAATATTCGACACTTGGCAAAAAGTTACCAGCCGGCGTAATGAACGAACTTGAGCCACTGAAAGGGTTAAAACTGTTAAAGTCGCGACTTTGTTATGGAGAAAATTGGTTATTCATTATTTCAATTGAGCTTACTTTACTGGGTTAATGCGTCGAGGGTTCGGAATTTATTTAGGATTATTAACTTACTATTTGATTTGTGACACAAATACTGTTCGCTAAAAACAGAGAAAATGCGGCATAAAATTAAGTTAATTATAGTTAATGACTATTGACGAAGTCAGCTTAGGTGGTCCTGCCTAAGAAGGTAGCGGTCCCGGGTTCTATACCCGTTCAGAGCAAAAATAAATATAAGATGAGCGCGAGTATTTTTTTCAGAGACTTGATTGTATTCTATGTATATAATTATGTATTTTTTTCATTACTTTGTACCGACAGTACTAGCCTAGAGTTTAGTTAGGGTCTAGGTCAATTTGTGTAAGATTGTCCCCCGATATCTGTAATTTATTACAACAACAGAAGATTGTAAATATCATTTCTTATCTACGCAGAAGTGGTTTATAGTAAAACATAACAAAATAAAAGATTATACTTACACGATACCAATTTATTTGAAACAAAGGTTAAAAAAGTTGTAAATCTTGCAAACCGAGCAAAAGCTCATATATCATTAAGCACAGCTTTGTACTTAAACTTACGATTCCATAAAATAACTAGGGAGCAAAAGGACAAGTTTCCAACTTTTTCCCCAACACTTTTGATATTCAAGCCAAAAATCTCTTTAGAAATACTAGTTAGGTACTTAAATAAGGGAATTACTACAAGCTTTATAAAGAGTGTAAAATATTACCTATACATTACTACTTACTTGATAGCTATAGAAAATTATTATTTAAGCGAGTTTAAGGTCCTTAAGCAGGGTAAATATAATACGAAGAATATAAGACTAAGTTTTTTACAAAGCTGTACAAAAAACTATTATGGTAGAAGAAGTATCAAATTTCTGATCCCAGAAATGTATGCCCGTAAATTAAAAAAACAACGATACATTCAACTGTGTTTCCGTGTGGTTGCCGGGTTAGAAAAGTGCTACTCCATGTCTTCCCGTAGATGTCGTAAGAGGCGACTATTAAAGGCTGTTAAGTACTGTTAAGCAATGGGCTTGCAACCTGTCACTAATACACTGTTAAAGATTTTAGCCTGTTTGTGCAAAATGTGGTTACAGAATTAAATATCAAGAAGTCTTTTTACAGTAGTTGGTATTTCTGTAGCTCTTCCTACTCCACTCTAGGAATGAAGGCGTAATAGTAAATCGATAGAATGTACAGGATCGACGTAAGCAGATGACAGATTGCGTTGCCATTGATATCAACTCCATGGATTTTTAGTCGATAGAAGCATTTAGCAGCGTAAAGCGTGTTAACAGTATTAAAATAGTACTCGGCTTTCTATCTTCTATCTTTAATGTTGGGCCTTAAAGGTGACGGATGAAAAGAGACTGCATGTTACGGAGATGAGAATGTTGAGAAGGTTGTGTGGTGTGACGAGGATGGACTGAATAAGAAATGAGTATATTAGGGGAAGCCTGAAAGTAGCACCTATCATTGACAAAGTGAGATCCCATCGCCTTGCGTGGTATGGGCATATTATGCGGAGGGATGACAGTCATGTAACCAAAAGAGTATTGGGTATGAACGTGGAGGGATGGAAGAGACGAGGTAGGCCAAGGAAAAGGTGGGTGGACTGCGTGAGAGATGACAGAAAAGGAAGGAAGTAAGTGACGAGATGACGAGTGACAGGGAGGTATGATAGAAAAAGACATGCTGCGCCGACCCCAAGTAAATGGGATAAGGGCAAGAAAATGATGGCTTTCCATCGCTGTACTCTCTTAGAGCATTTGTTATGCTAGAAAGAGAGAGAGTATCCATGGGAGGTTACTAACATGGCTTTACAATTAAATTTAAGACGAGTATAAGGGACATAGCTATAGTAGTTACAGGGCTCTGTCACTTTCTCTCATCTTAAACTGAACTACGTAACTAAGTAATGATAACCCCACAGAACTTTAACAAATCATGTAGGGAGTTCGATGCGAGTTCTTGATATACTAATAATAACTTACGGATTTTGGTTGCAGGGTCCGTCCGGATCGCTACCACCATCTTATCCATAACCACCCGCCAAGCAAGGTGTGGAGATAAGACAACCGGTGAAATTACTAGCATAGAGGCATTCCATATTAGTCCTCTAGGTTGGTGACGCGTTTGAGGTTTTAAAATGATAGTCTTGCGAATTCAAATTTCTATGGGTCTCAGATTCCACTTACCGTCAGGTGGCCACAGTGATCTTCGTAAACATAAAAAAATACTTTTTAACAAAGGCTTGTTTTCCCAAACTTAACATAAAACATGCTAACTGGTGAGTATAATGTTGACTCCCTAGATACAAATTTAGAGCGGTAATTGTCTAACTTGGACTTTGGAGTCGTCTCTAGGCCAGGGTCCAAGACTTCGGCCCATTAAACCATGCCGCTTCAGTGCACGTCAGCTTAACTAAACCGACTAAGTTATAGCAAGTAATATGATAGTGGCCTGTTTTCCAGTTACTCGTAGTTATTTCAGTAGTCGTTCCTGACGTAGAGAAAATATAATAAAAATATCTTATAGTCCACCGAACAAAAACATTACAGAGAAATAGGACAATTTAAAAGAGCCAGGTAAACAACAGCCTGTCTCATCGCTAATTAGCGATCTCTTCCAGACAGCCTTAGAAGGTGTCAAATTAAAACATTTTACACATTAACTAGCGACCCGCCAGCGGCTTCGCCCGCTGCAATTTTTTTAGACGTGCACGCCCCACTCCTGTATTTCAGTGCCCCCTCCACCCCGCCCGCCGCGATGCCCGGCGCGCTTTTCAGACTGCATCGCAAACAACGGCCACGGCGCTATGGCGGTTTTGTTTACTGTTTGAGTTTTTTAATTCGTAATATCTTTTCAATGGAAAGTCTAATTTAAATAATTTAAAAATTTCGACGAAAGACATTTTAGACTCATTTTTCTACACCTTCGGTTACATTGTTCAAATTTTACCAAGGATCCCTAATTTTTTTCAAAATGAAATGTAGCCTATGTAAAATTGGAAGAATGTAGCATTCTATTGGTGAAAGAATTTATTAAATCGGCCCAGTACTTTTTGAGCCTATTCATTACAAACATACAAACATACAAAAATAGGTACAAATCTTTCCTCTTTATAATATTAGTGTAGATTTAATGTTATTGGTCTTACATTTGTAATTATTTTATTTGCGCTAGTATTAATAATTATTATTTATAACTTTATTACTTTACAATGTCACTTACTTTTAAGTTGTTTGTTTAGAACTGAAAAAAAATACCTGGATTTTTCTCCGCAATTATGGTCTTGTCAGAAGCGCTAGTAGATTCACTGCATATCACTGACGTGTAAAAGAGCCTTCATGTGGCCAATTTACTGAATAAATGATTTGGTTTCATTTGATTTAGTAGCAAGTACAAGATTATCAAGCAGAATTACTGAAATATACAAGGTATACTAATGAAATAACACAAAATATCTGTCTTGTTATTTTAGTGGTGATAGGACCATCGCTACCACCATCATTATCCTTTAACTTACCGCAAAGCAGCAGTGTTTGCATTGTCGCACGAAATCACTAACATTCAGGCACTCTATCTTAATACTCAGGGTCGGCAACGCATTTGCGGTCTTAGGATTGTATTCTTCAAAATGCAAATGTCTATGGGTCACAGATTTCACTTACCATCCGGTGGCCCGTGTGCTCATTTGCCTGATCCGACTTAATCGTAGTAAGTTTAGTGTTTAAAGTACTAGAGCTTCTCACCAATCTATATCATTTCATTCATATTGCCTATTATTTGATGTTCTCATTCTTCTTAAATAGCGCTACCTAAACCAGTGGTTTTCTGTGGGAGCTTACTTTTATAGTGTGATCCCATAGATAAGAAGGTTGTGAAATCGACTACCGGCCGGAATTAGGCAGTCACAATCAGTAGATGTCTTAAAAAACAAATTGAAGAAGTTCTACCTTGACTCCTAAATAATGTGTCAACTGTCCTTTACATTAATACAGTTATACAGGGTTATCGGTTATTGCATACATTCCCGTTAAGAGGTTATGGTAGAGCTCATTTGGAGCAAATTAGGTCATGTCAAATTATTAGATTCTGAGATATTAATCAATTTAAATTGAATTTTGGTAATTTTCCCTTATTTCCATGAAACGAGCATGGAGAAACAAAGATTAATATGTGGCCTTATTGATAAAAATCTACAGTTTTTCTGAAACCTTACAAGTTTGCCTCTTTCTTATAAAAAAATGTTCTAAAGAACTTCAATTCCACATCGCGCGTCAAAGGTTAGATTTTTCTTAGAGACAAAATAACATCCCTCTAATCCATTTAAACATGATAAAGCGACGGCCTTAGATTAACATATGGATAAAGTTAAAAGGGACTGAGCAATGCGTTACATGGGGGCTTGCAAAATAAAGGATCTAAAGAGATTCTCCCTTTTTTGGGAAACGGGGCTTAACTATTGTGTTTGGACAAAGGTTTCAATTAAAATAAAATATGTATTCTTTCTTTGTTTTCACACGCGCGGCTTGTCACTTTGCTTATTAAATTAAAACATCGAGGGTTGAAAGCAATGGGTATTCACGGTTTGTTTTTTATTATCCATATATTTCATTATCTTGCTTTAATAAAAGTATGAACATACTTGGTACAAATTACAAGTAATTTATAGAAACATTGAAAAAAAGTTTGATCAATTGTAACCACAAAGTATGAAGGTTGAACTACGGTCAAACATCTTTAACTTTTATTAGTTTGATATCAACCATTAAAGATACAGTACGTTCTTTAATGCTATTTGATCTTTCAAGGGGTGGATAAAAATGCAGTAGTCATCTCGCGTCTCGTAATATTATACAAGTGCTCTCAGCAAAAATGAAGGCTGAATTGTGTTTACAAGGCTTTGCTTACTGAGACTTAACTTTGTACGGTGTTTATGTTGATGATTTCGCATTTTACTAAGGGTTAAAGGAAAGATACACCAGTGTTTGTTCTGAGCAAGTAAACCAACAGTTTGCTTGAAAAAATTGAACATGTTTTTTTAAAGGTCTCTGGTTAACACGTTTTACAAATATTGAAATAGAATGGCCGGCATTTTATTTGATTTCCAACCTCACCGATCACAAAAAACAAGTCATGATTTGTATGACACGTATATTGACGTGAGTTATTATCGGCCGTATATCTACGTCGGCTATCTGTCCTAACATCGTTTTTATTATTGCTAGAACGAGATAGTTTCAATATAGTGGGGGAAAGTATGATCCATTTGGGGTGGATTTATTGAATACCGGCAACTGCCCTCAGGCAGTGTGTGTAAAAAATATATTTTTGCTTCTTATCCTGGTGCTTTCAAGTTATTTAGGCAAACCATCTGAGGGATGTTCCATAACTATGAAACCTTATGAAAGAAGAGGTTGTCCTTTGAGACTCCGGATCTTTGACAAACTTTAATCCTGTATCACAAATATTAAGCTTTCGAAGTAATATGAATATGAAAGTATTTGAGGAAAAATTGTTATATCATATTCTCTTTTTATGTTAAAACAAAGTTAGAAACGAATAAGTTTTAATTTTTATAGTTACATATGAATAAATTAAATGCATTAGTTAAACTATATTGGCTTAAGATAATAAAGCTTTAAATGTGGCCGTTGTGGCGGTTTCCCTAATCTACGCCTATAATAAATCTAACTATGTCTCCTTGTCTCACTAACCACTATTAGGAAAGAGATGAGCAAGCCTACCTCCATGAATAATACATTTGCGGATTGCCACTCGTACGTACGCTCTCTTGACGAGCTACGCCCGTGAATCAATATAAGCTCGTAAGTAAACCATCAGAGACAGAGCCCGCCACTTTTATTTCTACAAACTTGCGATATTCCTGCATACGAATCTAGGTTTCACGAGATTTTTTCTATACCCTGTGAACAAGAGTGTTCTTGGTCTTACGAAAAACGTGTTGCGATAAAAACTAAACTGGAATTTAATTTATAGGTAAAATACTTCTGTTGCGCGCCATTCAATAAATATGACTGACTTTTTGTTAAGATTAAATGGTTTAATGAAACGATTTCTTCCAATTGCAGGGATCACTCGAACGACAACATTTACTGAAGAGCGCTTAAAACTTTGAGAAGCCTTCCCGCTGTAGCTCGGAGCCATTCCCCCTTGTTTCTCGGATTGCGGACGAGGCGTTAACCACCTCGGAGATTTATGAAAGTGGCTTGTCTTTTTAAGGCACTCGAGGGCAAAGGGGAGTTATTATCTATGTTCAATGTCGCCTTAATTTTGTTTCTCCTTTTTTAGACCGCTGGCATTAAATTTAACGGGGGTCAGAAAGTTTTCGCGTTAACGCTCTCGAGTTTATATTAACTGTTGTAAATCTAAACCGGGCTTTGTTAGAGAGGCGCGAATTTGTAAATTGGTGGTTGTGCGCGCGTAAACTATCGGGACACGTTAAATTGTTTCGTAATTTGAGATACAAAGAGGAATAATTAGGTGCGGCGCGAATGCTTCTAGCAGCAACGCCGATAGCGCGTGTTACCTCCGACACGAGGACCAATTATACATGTTTCAAACAGAACTCAGTCTTATCTGACATTAATTCAAACTTTGCGCATCTCATGAATATCAATTAGTTCATTGTAGTCGTAATTTAAATTTTAAGGAGTGTGACACGATTTGATGACTCAAGTTGGGAACTCCCGCGTTTGAACTTATACCGGTTCATTATCTTTCATAATCCTATCAAAACAATTCCCTGATCCATCATATATGAGGAAATGCTTAGTGAAATAAAGGTTCAAATACTTATGAAAAATTGGTTACCATCAATCTGTCGTCGTCCGGCCCCTTCACAAGTCAAGCAATTCCTGAAAGGTGTTCAGTCATCCATTCACGCGGGTGCGGCTGTAAGTACGCGAACAAACTTATACATTACGCGATCTTTTATATCTGCTTGTTTTTTACACGTAGGTTAATATTTTCACTTAGCTATAGGTATGTACAATTAAGTGTTATGTTAAAAAGTGAAGTCACTAACAAAATATCTTTGAAAAAATACTTATTTTTTGAATAATATGATTCGAATGCTTGAAGCTCCTTTAGCATTTTATTACATAACATACATAACATCACGCCTTCATTCCCAGAGTGGGGTAGGCAGAGCTATAGAAATGCCAACAATTCTAAAAAGACTTGTTTATAACTCTATAACCACATTCTGCACAATCAGACCAAGAAGTTTACTAGTGTATTAGTGACAGGTTGCAAGCCTATCGCCTAACAGTACTTCAAGCCTTTATTCCCTTAGTCGCCTCTTACGACATCCACGGGAAGACATGGAGTGGCACTATTCTAACCCGGCAACCACACGGGTAGCATTTTATAAGTTCATGTTATCTATACTAATCTAATTAAAGGTCTCACTTACTTCTTTAAGGTCAAAGATTGGTGAATTGGTGATAAGGCTTGTTCAGACCACATTAGTAATTTAGACTAGCAAGTGTCTTAGTTGTATTTATGTCGAGTAGATTACTACGTGACTTAATTTTCGTTGTCAGACACATTTAGTGTCCGAACAAGCTTTTACAGTTAAAAATATCTTGGGATCTATATTTTTGAAAGAAGCATTAGTGACAGGTTGCAAGCCCATCGCCTAAAAAAACCTTTTAAACACCAAATTTTCTGGCTAAGCCCATTCCCGCATAAACGGCGCAGGACTGCTTTAGACCTATCATATAAAAACATAACTTATATGCACAACAAGCTTTTAACTATTGACCACAGGAAAGATTTTTTTCTTGTTCTTAAGTGTGTATAATATATATGAAATTATTATCAAAAGATTATATTATTATCTACAGCCAGAGATGTGCAGTATTTGAACTATTTGTAATTAAAATACGTAATTTAAATACAAATACGTTTTGGGTACTTGTATTTCAATTATTTGCATTAAATGTAATTTGTAATTCGTATTTCAAATACCTGACGCCGAGGTATTTTGTAGTTAGTATTTTAAATACTTATGGCTTCAAAATACATTTTAACATTTAACTTTTATTAAGGGATCTTTTTAATGGGTGCGTTCTGAAGAAAATAGCGCTCGATAGCTATCGTGAGCAAAAAGCGACCGCTAAATTTAATATGTTGATCTTTAGAGTGGGCAACACTGCACCTGTACATCAAATTGTCAATGTCAAGTATCGGGTTAAAAATGTCGTTTCCTTTTTTATACTTAATAGTATTTTGTAATTTGTATTTTGTATTTCAAATAAAAATAACTAAAATATTGTATTTGGTACTTTATATTTCAAATACATTACTGAAATATTTTTTTTTTTGTGAAGCAAAGCATGTATTTTGCGCAGTGTCTACAGCCAATTAGACAATGCACTGTTTTCCACACGTTAGACAAAGATATTATTTTCTAAACAAACAAAGCTTCCATCGTAACCGACATCATTAGATCTCGATCTATTCATCTGCGATTTTACTCAGTGCCCAAGTGCTCTTGGCCAGCAGCCAAATATTTGAATGGGGTCACAAAAACCTATTGTTTTGGGCGGTCTTTGTCAATATTACTGTTCAATACGAGATATCGTTCAAACGGATATTGCTTCATTTGTATACATAAGTAACTTGCAATTAGAAATGTTAATAATAATTTCATAAGGTCAGAATATAATGTAAATAACAATCAATTTGTAAGTAAATCTACCTAAAATGTGATAGGTATTTTGAGTTATATATTATTATTATTAATACGACAATTTACTGTGAATATTTATTTAAAATCTATAAGTTAAGTTTTAAACAATAAATGGTAGTATATAAAAGTAAAATAACAATACTCATATAAAAAAACTAATATTATAATAAACCTAACCGCGCAGGGCTCAAGCTACCGGTGGTTAGGGCTGCACAAGGAGGAACCTCCTCATAATACGTACCATGTACTGCTTTCTGTATCTGGCCCTTGATTCAGCCACCTAGCAAAAGCCTCTTAAGATCAAGACTCTTCGCTGTAAGACCGTTCGCCGAAACAACTATCGGGACAGTGATCGTCGAGTCAACATCCCACATAGCGGTCACCTCGTGACCCAAGTCAAGGTACTTGATGAGTTTGTCCTTATCAGCCTTCACGAGGTTACGAAAATTTATTTATTATTAGACGATGTGGTATTTACTTCCCATCAGGTACGATGCATGCTTGTTTGCCCCATTTCATAAAAAAAAAACAAATGTTTGTTTCTTTGTAACATCCTGTGTTAACAACTTGACAGATTTTAAACTGCAGTGTATCTTTCGGTTAGTTTTTATCTAAGTAGTATTATAAAGTATGTTTAACTCTTGACACTTAAATTCATCTTCAGCAGGGATTTAGAACGCGTGGTTTTTAAGTTAGTAAAATTTAACTTTATATTTTATTTTAGTTGGAGCCGTAAAGAAAAGACATTTCAGATAAATGTTAAGTTCTAACCCCTGTCTTCTTGCTACAGGGTGATTGTCGGTTTAGGTTTTTAAAGCTTACTTATTTTTTGACTTGTCTTGTTCGTTGGACATAATATTACACCATTTCGGTGTGAAGACGTCAATAATCCTTGATTTATTTGGGAATTAGAGGGTTAAACTTAGAAAGTTTTAAGGATAAGTAAAGTTCATGTTAATTGTGTTACGCGATTCCCCGGTGAACCTCGCGGTCGAAGCCAGCCGCGTGGAGCAGACTCTTGACCCACAACCCTTTGTTAAACGAGACATCTCACTCACCGCAACATTTGAATGAAACAAAAAAAATCCCTAGTAATACGAATATTTATCTCAACCGTTTCTTAGTGAAACTACCCTTTGCTATAGGCCAATAATAATTAAAACATATTTTTCTACTCATATCTTGGAAAAGTCATTAAAACACGCTGTATATGAATATTGTACATTTCTACATTTAGAGTTTGAATTTCATTAAGACTATATAGCTTTTAATAAAATACATCGTTTAGACAATTGGCTAATATTAAGTTTAATATTAAATTACAGAAACCAATTAAAACACCGTTAAAGTAAAATATCGCGCTAGTAAAGATCTCAAATTTTATTCTTAGCGCTTAAAACAATAATGTCTAGACACTGCTAATTTGACGATAAAAATGGTTGAAAAAATAAGCTAGACAAACTTTAATAATGTGATAATATGTTGAATGTCAAGCAGCTTATATAAATTTAAAACTAGGTAAAATAATAATAAAAATATCACGGAACAATGTTACACAAATTGGCCTAGTCCCAAAGCCTAGGCCTAGTCCCTAGTACTATGGGTAGTCTAGACAACGATAAACATACTTACATAGAGAAAATTTTACTTAAATACATAGAAAACATCCAAGACTTAGGAACAAGCACTCGTGCTAATTACACAAATATCTGCCCTTACCAGGATTTGAACCAAGAACCTCTAGCTTTGAAGAAAGAGTCACTATCAACTAGGCCAACGAGTCATATTTTTTTCAACGAGTCCTAACTATCTCATAACAATAAACTGTTTACTGGAGTAAGTATTGCGACGGCATTTGAGGCTATCGTAACAACTAACGATAAATAAGTTTCATTGTAAAATAAGTAATCAATTGCAACTAAGTAAACCAAAAAGGTAACACATTTATTCCTTCTAATTATACCTATATTTATTTCTATAAATACTGGCTTCTAAACTTCATTGATAATCTGAGTGTACCTAAATTAATCATGGATGTTATAGTCTTTGAGATGATTGCCAATAATTTTACTGTCCTCTGAAGTGGAAACTGACACAGAGGATAAAATCTCTGTTATTTGTTAATTACTAACATTTAGATTAAGAGTTACTAATACAACTGGACTATCTATGTTGTCTGAATTATAAACAAAATAAAATATTTATCATCGTTTGCGTTATTAAAAAATAAACAGGGAGTCCTGTTATTTAGATATAGTATTTATAGTAATTAAAAGTCGTTATTTAAAAAAAGCATGTATTGTTACAGACTCGTTTATGTAATCAATAACCTATGTTGGATCAAATCACACTCCGACCTCAATGTGATTAATCGTGGTAGATGGTACATACTCACATATGTTAGATATCTAATTGGTTTCGTTATGATATATAGAAGAGATCATCTCGAATAGCTAAGCTGTAATGTGATTCCACGGATCATCGACATCGATATTTTTACCCACGCCACACGTTTTTTAGTACTGTGTGGATTACGTCTACAACGATCTAAGCTTACGGAAAATGACGTGTTCCTACAATTTCAGGGTTCTCTTTTTCTGGCATTTCCAGAAATCTTTTAAAGGAAAACGTTATAAAATAAATATCGACGTCTTCACCTAAACTTATTTTTATGGAAAAAAGACGTGTGGCACTCGGGGACTGCCGCGGGAAAGCTATTGCATAGCATTTTGTATCAACTTATGCAATTATAATTTTATTTATTTATTTTATTCATGCAGTATTTCTTTTTCTTTGATATTAATTCAAGTTACACTTTTTGAGCGTGGTGACCGATAAGAAAACATTTTTTTCTATTATTAAATTAATAAAAAAAGTTAATATTGTTTAAAATATTTTTATTATTTTACAATACATGTGGGTTTTATTATCTTACAGTAGCTGTTGGTTATTCAGGAATATTTATCATTGAAACTATAGGTTTATGATAACTGAAATAAGAAACATAAGTTTGCGACTTAATATCCTCTAAATACCTAGAAAATACCGCGTCAATGGTGGTCCTATATTTTGTTGTGGACTCTTGTGGATCATTATTCATTTTCAAATTCAATGTTTTTGATAGAAAAGTTGTCAACTCGTCCGATTTCGGAGCAGCTCGTCTCGATTCGTGCGAGTTTCTTAGAGTCGTACAATACGTCTAATCACACAGAACGCCGTGTCGAAGACTGCCGAACTGAAACGACGTTAGACGATGCACGGCCTTCAAGCCACACCTCCTTGCCCGTCGGAGTGGGGAGCGTGAGGTTTTTTCGTTACGGAATTTCTGGATTCGGTCCCCGCGCTCAAGGCCCGCGATAGAAGCTATGCAATAGCTTAAAAGGAAATGTTCAATTTACTGTTTAATTTCCTTTTCAATTTTTTAGTAATATGTATTTCGAAAATAAATATCCAAGTATTTGGGCGGTTTTCAAAAAAAGTGTGAGATGTATACACTTTTTTTGAAATATTTTTATTTTAAGGAAAAAAATAAGAAACTTTAATATTTCATTTCGTCATGAAAATTACTGTATCTAAATGTATGCCTAAGTATCGTGTCAAAATGGAAAATTAAAGTTTTTTAATTTTTGTCCTTAATGATGTAAGTACACCTTTTTTACGCTAGTACGCTAAATGAAAACACTCCTTTAAAATTATTTTAATAATTGAAATTGAACTATTCAATTATTATTTCTAAACCAATCAGAAATTCAATCTGCTGACTTGACTTACTCTGAATTTTGTTTATATTGTTCTAAAACTGAACAAAAGGTACAGCGGCGAGGTGCCCAAGTTTGAATGGGATTATGGGCTTATTATTTCATTTCAAAGTATCGTTATGAATTTCTAAACACTTCCGAAAAGGTTCCAGAGGTTGCGATGGCTTAGCCATATTAATGAATGTTCATCCCTCCGCATTAAGTACAGAAATAAAGCAGCCATAAAAGAATCTTTCTTATTTTGCCTAATAAAGTAATTCCGGCAAAAATAATGCTTCCACTTTACTTTCTAATCCCAGGAGAGCAAAATTTATGAGTAAAATGGTAACTAAATTTTGCTTAACCAAAAGAAAAATAATTTCACAGATATTTCGACCGTCTTCAGCACCTTTACAATACAGATTTATTCTTGGTCGTAATGCCGTGGACTAGCCCGCAGCAGTAAATATTGAAATACAGTATTTTATTATAAGGATATTAAAATATGTAAATGTATGGGTCTCATTTTTGTCTGAAGGACAAGACAACACAAACAATGTTGACAGATTTGCATGAAACACTTTTAAAAATAACAAAGCTTTACAGTAAGTTCGACACTCGATGTCGCTGCGAAAAATAAATCGATTCAAATGATAAAATGCGTTTGTTATCGCATTTCTGGTTAATCCAAGTCGATTATGCATGTTAATCGGCGAACACCGAGATAATTTAAGTATCTTAACCATGTGTTTTGCATATTCATACGGGGTGGAACCATGCTACGTGTGGTTTAGGTGTTTGCAACAGGCAAAAGGGTGAAACTCAAAACATACTCCTGTGCAGGGTCCATCCGGATTGCTACCACCATCTTATCCATTAACCACCCGCTATGCAACAGTGTTCGCATTTTTGTGTTCCGGTGTGGGGATAAGACAACTGGTGAAATTACTAGCATAGAGGCATTCCATCTTTGTCCTCAGGGTTGGCAACGCATTTGAGGTCTTAGGATTATAGTCTTGAGAATTCAAATGTCTATTGGTCTCAGATTCCACTTACCATCAGGTGGCCTGAGCGCTCGTGTGCCTTCTTCTTAGCATAAAAAAAAACAAGTACATCAATGTAAAATTAAAAGTCGAACATAATCACAATCTCATTAAGTACATTTAAATAGATATTCGAAGTTCTGAGGGAGTACAAATTTTGTGAGATCTTCTTAATTAAAATTCAAAATACTATTCAACTCAAATCTCAAACAAATTAAACTCGAACTTCACCTGCCAAGAAAACAAAAATGAAATCAAACTTTGGAGAGTAGAATTTGTAGCGTTAGCAGAATGCCCTGCCTAATTGCCAAGGGGCAGGATGATGTAAAATTTGAAGCTGCAGAGCAGCCACTGTCGAGATCACAAATTTGTATTCCAAACTCACAATAAAGTTCATTTAAATATAAATGCGACAAGACCTTTAACCCCCAGTAAATGCTCTTCTACAAACTGAGTCGTAATTTTTTACGACAGCCCCGAAATAACTGACGGTGTTTAATAAGCTTCGGTAACATAACAGGAACATTAGAATTTGAAATTCCTTTAATGCTTAGTGGTCACTGAAACTCAAAAGACAATTTTAAGCACTTTTACTTTAATAAAATTCCACCGCGACAGCAATTCCAAATTAAAGGATTATAACTATGTTTAAAGTAAGCTAAGCACTGTTTTTATTATTTGGTCAAGCATTATAATGATATATTTTTAAAATAAGTTGGATATTAAAACTGAATCTGTATAAAAAAATCTAAGACATAATTAATGTATGTTCATTTAGAATATCGTCACTACTTTGAGCAAACCTCGTATATCTTATTTCGTGATGTACGATTTTAAACTTATGCAACTTTGTGTTTTAGTTTAAATTTGTTCATCACAAAATATGAGATAAGGAGGTTTTTTCAAAGTAGTCACGATATATAGTATAGGACCCTTCACGTGTCTGTTATACAAACTACCCGGATGATTATTTTACATAATTCCAAAGAGAATTCTCAATGCAGAATGCAAAAATCTAAATGTACATACATTATGTCTTAGATTTTTGTTTTCAGCTCGGGATTGTGCTTGCCTTTGTCACAATGTTATGTTGCTGAACAAAATTGCACATAAATTTACACTTTAACGCCATTAAGATGATCGCGCATTCGAAAGGATCCCGATCCCTGTGCATATTATACACTGCTTTTTGTTATTAAGAGTTATTACTGATTACGTAGAATACCCTTTATTATTTGTCCGTGTATGACGTAACGCAACGACGCGATAGTCTTGTTCGCAGCGAGGTTGAATAATTTGTAAAAAGGTTGTATAATTTGTTATTTTGTCTTAGATGTCTCTTTATCAGAACGTTTATCGTTTTTAGTACCCATATTAGCCTAAAGTTTACTTTGAGATGAGTTAAGTAAAATTTTGTGAGAATGTCCATTGATAAAATGATTTATTTATCGCTGTATTAAGCAGGGTTTTGCTATCCCGCAATACTAAGATCCCGAAAGCTTTTAAAAACTTTAAATACTCCATTAATTTGATCTTTAATTTGACTATTTAAGTAGTTTTAACATTGTTTTATTTTAGTAGCGTAAGAATTAAATTAGGTGACTGAATTTCCTTTTAATGTATGTGAACGTATCAATAAAAAAAACAATTACAGTTTATTGGACTGTAGGATTGATTTTTATCTGACTTAAAAAGAGGAAGAGGTTTTCAATTCGACTGTATGGTGTTTTTTACAGAACGAGACCATGTCGGACCATACTAGCACAGTGTAGAGTACCGAAGCCGTTAAACAGAGAAAAACAGAAAAAACACAATTTTCTATGTAAAAGTATTCGAAGCTATCCTAGATAAATTTAGTTGCCTGTGTCTCTGGAACCAATCAAGGTTTCTAAGTTGTAATAATCATTTTTAAAATGAGTTATAGGTACTTTATTAGTTATAGCTATGAAATATTTTTCGGATTTTTATTACTTGGAGTTTTTGCTAAAGCGATATTTACACATTTCGAGTTAAATATTTCTAAACGATGCCCCAATTCTAAAATTGGATAGGGATATCAATATGACTCTTTAACCTTATATTCGGCTCAGTGACATTTGAGTAATTAGGGAAAAAAGATCTCGACGAATAAATAAACTTCTCCTTTTTTTAAGTCGGTAAATATGGTTATAACTTTACTTTTTTAACGCTGTTTCAATTTATCCAAAAATAAACCGCTGAGCGTCTGACACGCTTTTTATTAACATGTCGATCGGACGACACCCGAAACTTCCTCCTATTCTGCTGTCACGGCTTAATCATTTAATTTATTTTCGGAAAAATAAGCAGAAAATGTGTGGTCGGTCGTTGCATATTGGGTCCGGGAGACTATAATAACGTTTTTGGCAAAATTATAGTATAACGTGATGCATTGTAAAAATTACAACACTTTAATTTTATTTGCTTTAAAATACAATACAATACAAATACTCTTTATTGAACACCAAAAATAAAAAATAAAAACAGAACATGGAACAGTACATTTAAATCATAGGTATACAACAGGCGGTCTTACCGCTAAATAGCGATCTCTTCCAGACAACCTTGTAAGAGAAATAACTGAGGACACAAATTCATGGCAGGCGGTGTAAACTAATTCGTTTAGAACTCAAACTAAATAACTACAAGAAACAATTAAATTATTTCAATTTTGAAATTAGAACTATTTATAAATATACTAAATAAAGTAAATAATAAATATCTAGTAAATATCTCAGCCTACTTGTGCAAAATGTGGTTACAGAATTATTAACATGTCTTTTTAGAGTTGTTGGTATTTCTGTAGCTCTGCTTACCCCACTTTGGGAATGAAGGCGTGATGTTTTGTATGTATGTAAATAAAGTAAATAATTGAATAAATACATACTAAATACATATAATTATACATCTATATAATATATACATACATACATCCTCCAAAAACAGCCAAACAATGACAACAGACGAAGCATGAGATATAACAAAGAAAAAAAAAAAGTAAGGGAGATAATAGAAAAACTACGGAAGTGACAGAAAATGATCCTTTAGCTTGCTTTTAAAAATGGCAACAGACTTAGCACGTCGTACCTCCACAGGCAAAGCATTCCATAACCTTATCGCCTTGATGGTAAAAGAATTTGTGTAAATTTTTTTTTTTTTTTTTTTTGCTTTTTTACTTCAGACACATTGAGAAAGATGAAATTCGTGGGCAAATAGCTAGGTGATCGAGTTGTACACCATAACAAGACACTTGATTAACCCCCCCCCCCCTTAACGTGGTTTATATGCGCTAATATGACGACTTTATCTCGCAAGGTCAGAGTCACAGTTCTTTCTAAATTTAGCGATGTTTTTATGAATATACATAATGTTTTCATAAATGTATTGACTGTGCATGGTCGATATATTAATTTCTTTAAACTTATCTCTAAGCGAGTCTCTCTGGCCCATCTTGTAGACAGCACGATAATAATAATAATAGCCCTCTTCTGCAGAACAAAGATGCTATATACATCAGCAGCACTACCCCACAGTAAAATACCATATGACATTCGAGCGGTATCTAAGTCTATTAATTGCCGAATCTTACTAACTGCAAAAACTGCAGAACTGAGTCTACCCGTAATACGTCATTTGCTGATTTGAGGTTAGTTGCACAAGAGAATCATAAAGAAGATCATAGCGACAGGGTTCAACAGAGGTAAACAAAACGAAATAATAAACGTAACGTAAGAAATTAAAATTATACAGGGTGTTGGGTTGTCGGGTGTAGGGTGTTTTAAGAGATGAAAGTTAGGGTCATTCTGAACAATTTTGACCATATTTACTATCTATGCAAAGTTGCGCAGTTTTTAAGATATTATAATTTTTTTTTCTTTGTAAAACACGCTTTCTTCGGCAGAAATCCATTTTTTTAGAAATTTCCCTTAAGTAATTAAATCAATAGCACATAGGAAGAGATTGCAGACTTTTTGTCAGTTTGTAGAACTGTACTAGTTTATGTTTTCTTGACTTAATATTTTGATCAGGACGTTGCTCAACAACAACACCGTTCACGGCTGTCAAAACTGAAATACGAGTAAACTGTATATATTTATTCAGTGTTAAAATAAAATGAACAAAAACAACAACAAAACATGAAAAAAGAGTAATACAAACTTAGAGTAGGTACTTAATCTAAAAGTAACACCAAAATGGTTGCCAATCAGCAAGGTGTCCAGGCTTACTAGCCTTGACGCTGATTTTCAGGGCCACCGAGTTGAAAAGAGAGGAGAGAGAGGAGAGCGCTGCCAGTCCATCTCACTGCTATTTATTTAAAGTAATGCTATGCTTAAACTAAAATTATTGACATAAAAACATTTCCGACTTAAAATTATTGTGTGTGTGTGTGTGTGTGTGTGTATCACGATAATTTTTCATTGTTAACTAGTGCCTAATGTAGGAGTAACGTAAATTTTATGCTACTTACAGTACACAAAATAAAAATAGGCGAAATAATGGAAATGGCGTGCACTTTGAATTTATAATTTCACGCCATTTCATACGTAAAACCTTTCCTTAAAATTAGTTTTTATTTAGTTTTTTTTGTCGTGTCGTAATATTTCTCGGGGTAATTCGAGTTTAAATTATAAAATCGCACATAAAATAACGCACACAAATACAGTGCAGTCCTTATAAACGGAAGCGCCGTCCCGAATAGGACGTTTCGCTAAAGTTAACTTAATTTCACGCCCAATTGCAAACGAAAAGGTAAGCGATATTCCTTATACGTACCTACAACCTACAGTCACCGGCGTACGTGCGGGGTAGCCTAATGCAATCTTCTGGATGCAGTCCCAATTTAGTTTGAAACGGTATGTGATGATAAATCCAATTTCCAAGAAAGACCAACCCTGTTAGGGCTTTGAAGCGTGTTTGCAAGCTAAACTGGAGGAACCGTGATACATAACAGGCTCAAATACTAAATGTAGTCGTATTTCATACTGCTATAACTATGTACATTTAATACGTGTGAAAACTGTGACTTGAGCTTCTGCAGGTCAGTAGCTGGACCATCTTATGGGTGAAATTATTGATATTTTTGACGACACATTGGCCTAGTTGGGAGTGACCCTGCCTCCGAAGCCAGCGTTCCCGGTTTAAAATCCCGGTAAGGGCAGTTATTTGTGCGATGAGCACAAGTATTTGTTCCTGAGTCTTGGATGTTTTCTATGTATTTAAGTATTTATTTCTCTAAGTATGTTTATCGTTATCTAGTACCCATAGTACAAGCCTAGAGCTTAATTTGGGACTAGGTCAATTTGTGTGACATTGTCCCGTGATATTTATAAAAAAAAAAAACTTCTTCAAACATGTTTTTTTTAATCATTTGGAATGTTGAATTATATCAAGTGGTTACGCCAAAAATAAATACAAAATGATTTTTAATCGTGTGCTTTTTGGTAATTATGTTTTTCGTTTAATCTCTTACAACGCCTCCGCAAAAATAATTAAACCGCAAGCTATGGTTACTTAAGATTAAACGTGTGACTAGCAAGATGCTCACTCCCGCGGTAGGTTCAGCGTATCTTGAAAATTCTGCAATTAGACATGTTTTATGAAATGAGTGTCAATGTAACAAGGGTCAGCCATTTTTGGAATAACCGCGAGAACATTCCTTACGCGGACGTAACCGACATGTCAAAGGGAATGTAGTTAACGTCATCATCGATTCTTAATATCCACTGCCAGGAAGTTGAGTTGATAAAGTAACTCTCGATCTAGAACGATCCTGCCACACACTTCCTCCAAAGATATACTCGTACCAAGAGGGACAACGATGCAGTTATTAATATACTGCGCGACACGCCATATTGTTTAAGAACGCCTTTGTTTAAGTTTGGTAGTTCTGCCCTCATAAACCAATAGGCAGTTTCTCAAATTCAATAGCCAAAGCAGATTCAATCCTATTCCCTTAGTAATAAGGTTTCATTTGCTACAGGAGTTTTGTCTGAGATACTGCAATTTGTCTTAGCAGGGCAGAGTTATAACACTTATTTAATATTAGTTATATTATGTAACTCGTATGAGTGCCGAGATTAGAATGCGAGCAACAGTGGAGCGAGCGCTCTAATGACAGGCACGAGTATGTTTAGAGCTAATTATGTACCGTTGCATATGTAAGTTTTTCTACAATCTTTAAAATGATAATGATAAAAGTGAACAATGCCTATATTTTCTACGAAACGTCATTGTTGGTGTCCGTAACATGGTAACTAAATAACAAGTCGATGAATTTTTTTTTGTGGTTAAATAATTATGTAGTTTTATTCACATTATTAGTGTCATTTTTTTAAATCTAAGTCTTTTTAATTGTTATTTAAACTTTTTTAACAATTTAATATACAAAACAGGGTGTTAGTGTTCACTAAACTCCAAGACCGGAATGACCGCAACCATAGGTAATATCAATGCTGTAATGGTTATAAAGGTTTTTTTTTAATATTTTGATACCTTTACCGATATTAATAGTTGGTTTGTAGTACAAGAGTATAAAAAACTCTTTATAAATAAAAAAAAAGTTAGGTACTCTGTGTACTCCTGTCCGCTATCATATCCGTAGATTAATTGAAAATAATGTGTAAGCAAAAATTATAGCTGCTAATAATGCTACTTAAAATACCTTGAAAATTAAACAGCACTTAGTAAAACAAGCCCTGTTTCTAATAAAGCGTTTAAATAAACCAAACTCTTAAAAGTTACCTTTAATTAGTCGAATGAAACTTTACGTGACGACGCTAATTGAAAATCGGGGAAAACAAATCCCGCAGAAATAAAACAATTATTTTAAGGCAAGTATTTCTCACTGAACAAGGGAAGACACTAAAGTTGCTCGAAGGTAAATTTAAATTTAAATACCGCGTTGTGTATACATGTAAACTTTTTAAAATAAATTCGTTTGATAAAGTGCAGTTATTTTTCTCTATGACACTTTTCAAAGTTCTGGTTACAAAAGAAATACGCGCACATTACGTCTCTTTCTATGTATACTTTGTCTAAGGTCCACACTTGATTATTATATAAATTTACATATATATACATAACATCACGCCTTCATTCCCAGAGCGGGGAAATACCAACAACTGTAAAAAAACTTGTTGATTCTGTAACCACATTTTGCACAAGTAGGCTAAGGTGTTTACCAGTGTATTAGTGACAGGTTGCAAGCCCATCGCCTAACAATACTACAAGCCCTTATTCCCTTAGTCGCCTCTTACGACATCCACGGGAAGACGTGGAGTGGCGCTATTCTAACCCGGCAACCACACAGCGATTATATTTAGAAACACGTTTAGTAATTAATAAGTAATAAAGAGCTCAGTTTAAGACTAGATGAATGTATGTGTTATTTTCCTCGATATATAATTTATTATTTTATTTATAACTCGGTTTTGCCCGCGACTTCTTTCACATTGACCATCCCATGAGAATCATAATAATTAGATACATTAGTAGTAGACCGTCAGTTAACATGTACATTATAATTAGATAAGGGAAATTTTACATCTGTGCACTGTGCCTGCCCATTTCTGTTTTTTAAGCCCGTTACTAAATATCTACAATTTGTTTCAATTTGACATGGAAGACATTGTTCTTATCAAAAGAAATAAGTTGATGCCAATAATTTTAACTTTTACTTCGTCATTGGAAAGTAAATGGTGCAGTAAAAGGAAGATAAGAGGGGAGGAGATTATTTCTATCGATTATTATAGTCACATTTTTTACCACTAAACTTGCAAATTTCTAAATATACATACATACATCACGCCTTCATTCCCAGAGTGGGGAAGGCAGAACTACAGAAATACCAACAACTCTAAACAGACTTGTTGACATTGTGTTAATTTACTTTTGCCGTTCCTTCATTCCAAAATCAAAGTTTGTTGTCATTAAAGTTATGGCATTCCATACCTTATTATTAATTAAAATTGTAAAGACTTCAAAGATTTTGAATGTTTGATGCCAAAATAAAATAAAATTAAGAAGAAGAATACTGTCATCTGTGATAAAAGTACAAATGAATACCTCAAACCCCAAATTAGGACATACATTGTAATGCGATGACAGGGTGTTGTTAGTTTGACTGTCCGGCTCGTGAAATCATTGCTTTTATTTTATGAAATAAGTAAAACAATGCTAGGTAATTGGCTCATAATTGCATGTCACGTTGAAACGGATTGCACAATTTCCACATCCAAAAACCCGGTCAATTTATTATAAGACAACTGATGCGAAATGGTGTTAAAACTATGCGGTTCGTTCATTACTAAAAGTAAGCCTGGAAAAGTATCATTTCACAATTTTCAACCCTGCTTACGTATTTTTTTAATGTTAAACAATTGTATAGTCATTTATCCTTTAGTATTTTACCTAAGTTTTATTGTTTATTGTAATTGTTATCTTTCCCAAAAAAAAAAGACAAAAAATGACCATAATTTAAATAATAAGGTATCCCTCAGAGTGTAAAATCATACATTTTGCCAAAGGCGATTTTGCTATCGTAATGGTATTTAGGTACTTAAATTAACTAAAATTTACCTATAAGGATCAATATAAGTGTGCAGCGCGGTAAGTACTTAATTAAATATATATATTTTTAAATATAGCAAAAAATATATTTTATGATTGATTTTCTAGTTTCATAATGTTTTTACTAAATCATAATTTGGCATCATACTGTATTATATTAAAAGTTTTAATTTCATAATAAGTTTACTTTCATATTTTTATATTTTTCTAATAAAACTATACAGGCATCCTACTTAACAATTTATTTTAAGTATAAGTTGAATTTGGTGTTGTTAATCGTTGTTAATATTTTTTAATTAGATGTAAGTATGTCGGATAAGACAAGAATATCGTATGATAGAAAGCTAAACTACCGAGAAAAAACAATTTTGCATTCAAGTAATAATATATTCTATTGAAACGCCCACATGCTTTCACGGAAACCGTTCCAAAAAGTTTTTATACAAATTTGTAGGTCCCGCTCAGTATTTTATAGTAATATTTTGGAAAATAAATATAACGGTAAGTGGTTTGTTGCCTAAGTCGCAGCTTATTTTTTTGCAAACTCTTTACAAAAGGATGTTTTGAGAACGTTTTGAGGTATATTATTTAACAGTTAATAATTATTTATGATACTCTCCAAACTATCATATTTTTAATGTATTTCTCACGACCTGACCATAGTAAAAAAATAATCGTTTTTTACGATCCAGATAATTATATAAAAAATAGCCTCAGCTAGTAGACAAAAGAAATCATTCGAACGTAGAAGGATTTTGTACAGGTTAGTAACGTCAATAAGCTCTAGTCATCTTTTTATATAATTTTCCAGAAATACGAGTATATCGGTCGTAAGACGAAATAATATAGAAATCAGTCCTGCGCGTGGGATGTGTGAATATGGTTAACGTTTGCCCGCGCAATATAACCGGTTGAATGTTATGAATGTTAAGATTATAATTTAAATAAACAATTATTATTTCTATATTTACTTTCAAAGGATCCGTAACAATACGAACCTTTTATTACGATGTTGTTTTTGGTAAAGTTATTATTAAGAAAGAATTAAGGATGAAGGTTGTAACTGAGTCCTTTCAGCCTATTTTTAGTTGTTGTGAATAAATTTTAATATAACATCGTATTATTTAGGATACCTATTGAATGTTTTGATTGTAAAGACTCGGTCAAAGTAACAAACAACGTGTAATTAAAATGAAATAAATATAATTTATGGAAGAGCCGAGAAAAGCATCAAGAATACTACCTTATGCAAAACTAGTTTGTAGATAAGACGAGTAACTGTAAGAGAAATAAAAAACCTTTTTAGCTCCGCATCAAGCAGGATTTCCTTGTGCCCTTTCTTTTATCTTGTCACGATTTAGGGCTTAAATTACCATTTTTTTCTTTATGGTAATCATATATCGCCTTTAAGCTATTTTAACTGAACAAAAAGTGTGTAATTATCATTAAGAGAGATAAATAAATAAAGAATATATCTGAAAAAGATGCGTTTTAAAGATTATTTCGGCGGAAAAATAATATCATCATCATCATCATCGAAAGACGTCCACTGCTGGACATAGGCCTCCCCCAAGGCTCTCCACTTAGACCGGTCTTGTGCCTTCCGCATCCATCGCGATCCCGCGATCCTTACGAGGTCGTCGCTCCATCTTGTTGGAGGCCTACCAACAGCTCGTCTTCCGGTCCGTGGACGCCATTTGAGAACTTTCTGGCCCCATCGGCCATCAGTCCTGCGAGCAATGTGCCCCGCCCATTGCCACTTAATCGCTATTCTTCGGGCTATGTCGGTAACCTTAGTTCTTCTGCGGATATCATCATTTCTGATAATAAAAAAAATATTTTACTTACATTTTAAATAATAATATGAAATACGATGTATTAGCAAAAAAATGAGAACTCTGAATATACCAATACAACAGAAATGACGAAAGATTATGTGCCCTATACCGAAAGCAATATAACAATTAAATAATCCTTGTCACACGTACCAGATGCTTGTGATAATTAGAGCCTAGTAGATAATATACCCGAAGCGTCAAAACCAATCATGAGTTACGCAAGTGAAACCGACAGTCGGTTACTACGTCACCCTATCAGCCGTGACCCATTTTATAATAATAGATGAATTTCCTCAGTAACTCAAGAGGCGTCCGGGCAAAACAGTTTTCTTCTATACCATAAATTTGACCAATTACGGCACGGGAAGGGAAGGGGCCATTTGTCACAGGACACAAAAACGGTGGCGTCCCGCGACCCGTCAGTCCATCTGTCGGCCATGGACCTCCATCAAAACCGCGCCGACAGACAGATCGTATTTATAACCTCAACCCAAAACGGCGAAGAATGCAAGAAAATCTTACACCTCCTTTAATTTAAGTAACAATTGAACGCGTCTGTTTGGCTGACAAGTTGTGGTTGCGGTTAAGATGTGGGAAAGATAAATCTTGAAACTTGTTTGCCTGTTACTCAAAGTATCCAAAAAATGGTACATATAATACAGCAAAACGGTATAAGGATGTAATCCACAAAAAATCCACTTCTCTTTTTTTTGTAGAGTATTTAAGTATAAAACTGGTGAAGGAATTTCTTGGCCACTCGAACATTGTATTTAAGAACAAGGACATATTTGAACGTCTGAAAATTACACTTATCGAGTTCAGTATTTCCCTAACGGTCCTCCAGTTTTCTTTTTTTAACGACACCTCATTTAACATAAAATGAAAAAAGCGGCAAAGTGCGAGTCGGACTCGCCCACGAAGGGTTCCGTAGCAGCAAGACTATTTATGACGTATTATAAAAAAACTTCTTACTAGATCTTGTTCAAAGCAATTTTCGTGTACATCATATTTTTTTTAGTTTTATCAGTCTCTTATTTTAGAAGTTACAGGGGGGGGACACATTTTACCACTTTGGAAGTGTCTCTCGTGCAAACTATTTAGAAAAAAATTATATTAGAAACCTGAATATCATTTTTGAAGACCCATAAATTAATAGCTTTGCCAAATTACAGCTATATTTTTTTGCAACCGTAAAAGGCAAACGAGCTGACGGACCACCTGATGGTAAGTACCTAGTTACCTTCACCCGTAAACTTCAGTAAAGAGCTATGCTTTTGTCGGTGCAGCAATTTCCATATGTTCCTTGTTGACTACCGAAACCTAAAAAGGAATCGCATAGTCAGAAGATCTATATCCAGTGTGTTTACTCTGATTTCTTACAATCCTATTCAGAATTTGTTGCCTTTAGAATTAAATGTTTATGTAATGCATGTGGTATGGAACCCTAAATTGGTAAGGACTCGGCAAACAGCCGGAATTTACGATTAGTAATTAATCTATACTATGTGGTACTTAATTAATATAGTAATGCTAAAGTGATTTGTCTGTTTATCTGTAATTATGCTTGAAATATGGATAAGGTTAATCAGTTATAGTTTGACGAATGACGACGCAATTAATTTGGCAGATTTTTGTGTCAAGTTTTGTTGTAATTTTTTACAGTGCATATTTAAAAATACCTTTTAGTGCACTTACACCGAAGGGTAAGTTTTAACGGCAATTTATAGACAGCCACAATAGCTGTTTTACTCTAATTTTATATTATGAAATGAGACGTCTGTACCCGTCAACAGTAACAGTAACTATTTATTGCTTAAACCTTGTCCGGCAACTTTACTGAAATAAATAACAAGATAATAAAATATTTGAACACGCATCATAATTTAACAATGGATTACTATATTTACGAAAATCTTTAATGTAAACATGTATGTATAACTGATACGAATGTAATAATAATTCATTACATTCGCATCATATTATTATGTGGATGCAAATTTAATGAGGGTGATAAAATATTGGCGAAGCTCCGTACCGGATTAACAAAAGCACACAGATTTTAAATTAAAACATGTTTCCCTGGTTAATACATTTATAAAATAAAGAGTTTTCTAGTATTTTAACCTGGAACATTTTTTATCGAAAGTTTAAAATGTAGGTACGTAATTAATTATACATATAACGTGTTACAAACTACCAACATCACTACTAGGGCGAACATTATTTTTGGCTTTGACAAATAATTTCTGTTTTAGGTACTTTTGTAACACGTTGCATTATTAATTTTAATATTTAATATACTTAACTGTACTTACTTAATAAAAAACTTATGAGTTGGCTTATTACTCGTAATTCCATTATTTAAGGGCTATATAATATAAGTTTTGTTGAAACGATAATGCCCATTATGTACAATCCATAAATTAATTTCTTGACATCCTTCCTTGATAGAAACCTCCTTTTTATACAAAAAAATGTTAGGATCTTTAAACGATCGACGTGATCGACGTCAACGAGTATAACATGACGGTTACATAAAAACTTTTCCAGGAGTGTCAGAATGGTAATTACATCAATGGAAATTTCTTCAATATTTTTTTTACAAAACGGTAGGTACTTTCTCGGCGTACCTTAGATATTTGACTGTTTATTTGTGTCTTGAATGTTTTTCGTTTTGGTTGAAAAGTTTTATGGTAACTAATGCCTCTACGGTAAAAGAAAGACTTAAAGAACACCAAACTGAAAAAACGAATAGGTTGTTTTTACATGTAATGAGGTCCTACTCGTGAGTTTAGTCGAGTTAACAAAAATCTTTGTAAAAATAACACGTCGAAAAAGATACATCAAACTTTCCATTGTGTTATTTTTACAAAACTCACGAGTAGGGCCCTGCATCAACCCTAATTACATGCAAAACTATCCCTAATTATAAGTAAAATCAACCAAAAAGGATAGTGAAAGCGTTGTTTTCGGCCACGCTAAATGGTGAAAAGCTTAGTGAACGTAGTCTTTTTGCGCTCTCAGGTGACTAACATAGCCAATTTGTGCAATAAAGGTGCGGCTTCACTCTCTGCATGTCAGCACCCTTCTTACAAATTTGTATTCACTGACCGCAGGTAGTCAGTTCTTTACCCTTTAATGCATAGCATATCGAAAGTGAAATGCTGTCCAAATTTAACTTTTGACAAAGCTACGAATCTTACTGCATAAAATTTTAATATAAGTTTGAAATTTACTTAAAATGTACGTTTGAAAATGAACTTTAAAGACATTGCATCGTTTTTCTTTTTTTTCAAAAGGACCTGTTTAAGAATATAAAACATGCATGAAGCCATATATGGCTTTCAATGCAATAAAGGGTCAAGGGTAAGTTAGGGCAATCTTCTTTCTATAGTAACTTTGTGCAAGTTTTTATTTTATTGTAGTTGTTCAAAATCGATGTTACTATCACAGATATATTAACGATCTCTCTGAGTATTAGATTATAACGTTATTTTGTTTTGAATGTTAAGATATCTGTGAAAAAATAATTGTTTTTGTAATGGTATCATGTAATATGTAAATTTCTGTAACTAGAAATTTGTTGGATTACGTGTGAACGCATCTTAAATTAAGCCACACGACACTTTCCAACTTGGATTATCACATTGTTGCTAGTGGATTTTTTGCTAATACTTGACTTTTTCTGGTCATTTCAAATAGTTATAATTCATTTTTTTTTAGTATAAGCTTCTAAAATTGCATTGAATTTATCGTTAATTAATCAAAATTGTTCATTTGACAGTTTGTGTCTAAGTCTTGTTTTCGATATTTTATATCAGGTTTTACCACTGAACCTAAATTCTTCCGGGGTATCACCCAGGATTCACAACGACGCTAGCTTCACCTATCCTCAAAGTATGCAGGATTTCCATAAGTTTGTTTTTAAATTTTATCTAATCTATTATCGTTAGAATGTCAATTTTAACCATAGTAGGGGACGCTGTGCAAATGCAGGCAACACTCGATCTTTAAATAGCTCCGGAATGACAATGGAGATTTTACCACTTTTTACTTGCGTCTGCGCTAGCGCTCGCTACTATTTAATTCTTAGGTTTTTATACTACCAGTTTTCCGTAAGTGTTTTAAATTTCGGTTGAACACCACGTCGTCACTTCGCGGAAGCTTTGGTTTTAACTGTGTTTACTTTTTGTTCCAGTGTCGAGTAATTTATTAACCCTTAAACCAGGGCGTGATTTTGCCTTGTGTCGTGTTGGTAAGGATATTTTCTTCCTTACTTCAATCGTAAGTGCCTAATAACCATCGTGGGATCGATCACGCCGCGATTTTTCTACCTAAATAAGCATTTAATTGGTGTTTATTTTTACAGCATATTAATCCTACTGGCCGCTATCTACTTGCAACGTTAACTTGCTTGTGCACCTGTTTCGGAGTTGACATTATATTTTTATAGGTTATGTTACATGTGCTCCATGATCATGCCAAATCCTTCTTTCTAACTGTCTCCAGGCCCTTCTTGCACTTGCTTAGGGCAGCCGTTACATATTTCATGCGTGAATTTATTTCTAATAATTATATTCTCCGGGATTGAGCTAAAATCCAATATACTGGCCAATTCCAGGAGGAACTTAGTAAGGGAATTTACTATGGGAACTTACTACGGGCTCATAGCACGGGTTTCTTGCACGGGCTAGCTTACCCACAGCCAGCTTTCTACGCCAGTAAAGCTTGTATTTCAACTCGGCCTACCAAAGCAAACCCGCACTGTTTATATCAGTTGAGTCCACTTCAGTTTTACTACCTCTTATTTTACTCTATACAAAAAGGAATTGTTTAGTCTATCAACTTTCAGCAAGATACTCTAAAACGCAATTAATAGACATATAAACCTACCTATATTTTATCAAGGCGGGGCCAAATAAACCAACCTAAATAATATATTTGTTTCTTTTAATACCCTACCTACTAATCAATAATCCAACTGCAAAATTAAACATTACAATCATTACAAAAAAACCTGCACAAAGTTAGTGCGGAAAAACGGTACTCTACCGTAACTTGCTCCGTTAAGCATTAAATTCGTTTCGCTTCCTTTCTTCTGACTTACAGTGCAGTCGGTACTGCCTCCACTCCAAACAAAATTCAGTTAAACTCACTTGCAGTGCAAAAATTTTACTGAGTGTGTAAGAGGAGTAATTTCACAAAAGATCTCAGAGGGTCCAAGTGCACTGAGTACCCAACAACATCGCCTAATGAGACTGCATGAATACAAGCAAAAATAAACTGCATCAAAATATGGCAATTTATTTCCCGACAGTACATACGCAAGTGGAGTTAAGAGACGGAGTTACACGAGGATCTCGCTCAAGAGGGTGATTCAATTTTAATAAGCTCCTTCAAAGAGCCATCTTACATTATCATGTCTCATTCCGACGGCGCGAAACGACGATTCTGATTGTTTTCATTATGCTACTGTACTGTTTAAGGAGCTACCAACTCAGGAATTTTGTTGAAAACACTTTGAATTTAAATAATCCTTTAGTTTTCCAAGTGCTATTAATAAAATGTGTAACGAAAAGCATGAAACAACAACAACTGCATGTTGTCATCTTTAATGTACTTTTTAAGACAATGTTTATCCATTTTATATTTTCAAATCCGCCTATGTCTTTTTTTAAGTTATAGTACTGAGTACCATTTGTGACGCTAACACGGATCTAATGAAACCTCGTCGGTCAAAATCGAGCCACTGTGCTGCCTCTACTAGATAACAAATAATACATACACACCGTCTTACATACACACATTCTTCGGCGTTTTGTTACAAACCTAGTGTCTTTAATTATCTGAGCTTCACATTAACACTGTTGTTGGCACTAGTAAAAACGATTATCAATGGAGAATAGATACATGTTTTGAAAATGACGGTTATTTTTTATTTTGCAGGGAATCAATTAAAAACCGTATGAACTTTGAACGAAGAAATAAGTGTAAATTATGGACCTGTCAGTCAAAAGTGACCATAACTTAAACAACTTGTATAAAAAAGAACCAAATTATCTTTTTTATTTTTAATACAAATATTCAGTGAATTACTCTTAACAGTTACAAAATACTTCACTATTAAGTATTTACCAACGTCCGCTAATGCCGCCCCTGAAACCATGGTGAACTATCTTATTTTTCCATAAACTTGGCGAAAATTCTGCTTAAAAAACGCGAATTTGAGTGTAATTTGCACGCCTTTACACGTATGAGGGCGTCCTGCCATATGAATATATTTGAATAATTCGCATAGGCTTGTTCCAACGAACCGCTTTTCGAGTGCCTATTTTGTTTTTATTATCAATGAATTTTAAAATATACAATATCACACCCTCATCATAAATGAAAGCACAAAGGTCTTCAGGACATCACCTGACTCGATGGTTCAGTAACCTACTAAGCTAAGGGCTAATATATACACCTGATGCTCCAACGAAATAATTATTTACTAACGTATCGGTAGTTATAGGTTATGGTTATATGGGTTGAGGCAGAGGTTGCAACTAGTGTAAATTTGTAACTTAAATTTCCAGAGTTAACAGTTACCGAGACGGAACAAAGCTAATTATTTCATGGAAAACCTCTATCTTCCCTGATAGTACGTGATAATGATGTCAAGGATGAAGTTTGCTAGTTCAGTGGGTGGCAGCCTCTTCACTTCTGACTTATTTTAATACAACAGAGTTATTTATCTCTGGAAATACATAGGAAAGAGACGTCCAATCCCATTGTCACCAACATTGAGGAAGAGCTTTCTGGCAAGTCTTGGTAATTTTGTATTTCTCTTTCTTTATTTCTATTTGAGATTAAGGGCGTCATCGGTCCAAGATAGGTTAGTCAAGTGCATTATGGCCTCAGTACTGGCAGACTCGATATTCTACCAAGGACGAGTTTGACCATCAAGTATTACGGAGGAAAGGATGTAGCATTGTATGCTTTTGCACAACAGACCAGTGACAGCCTCCCAGCAGCTGAATGGTTGATCATCACAGAAGGATATCCCTTGTAGGTTCTTTTGTAGCATGATCTTCTCCCATCGTCCGTGTGTTTAAAACACTCCGAATACTTTTGTTTCAGACTCAATTCCTAAATTTTGGTATTTACTGAAGTCTTCAACTGCCATCGGTTTTGCGTTGGGCCAAATCAGAATCGTAAAAAATAATTAAATATGTTGCTCAAAAACCGGAATATTACAACTTTTTTTTACATCAAACACGTACAATTTATTGTTTATTTCCTCGTAGTAGTCATGAAAGCAAATGTATCTGCCTCGGCATTAGATGGACTAGTATTAAACTCTATAAGGCCTCAACTTCGTTTTCACAGCACTTGTTCATCTACAAAACTACTACTATTCTGTATATTTTTTTATAAAGAATGATATTACAGGTATGTACATAGTACGCCAGATAGCTTTCTTTTTCTGCACTGGATTGAGAACGCGGACTCGTTCCGTCCCGAGCTCTAAATGAATCATTCCTTCCCCGCTATTTGCCAGCGCACAATGCAACAATCTTATTTCGTGTTAACTCGATAAGCACGATTACTTCACAGCAAAATAGTTCTTGGCGGGGATATATTGAAAGCTTTTTATTTGACGCTACAGTAGTTGTTCGAAGATTCACCTGTATTCGTTTCTTGCAGTGCAAAGTGAATCAACAACGCTATGCAACTTTATGGATAGGATATAGACTTTCTATTTTTCCAAAATTAATCTGAATCCTTCTAGCCGTTTATGCATGATGAAATGAAAACATTCCTTCGGATGTTGCAATACTTACAAACATTCACACTTACAAATTAAATCATAGTATAAATTACATACTAAGTCCTGAGATATCGGCAAATGTAGTTACATCAATGCACAAAGCAAATGCTATGCACCTGCCTAATTCAAATAGCAGTTAGTGTTAGACATGCATACAACGTAATCCCTTATTTGATGTCTTGAATGAATTATGGGCATTATGGCACAATCGTTTAGTGAGGAGTACATGGCTATACCAAGACAAAACTATTACCTGAAACGATGGGCAAAACAATTGAAAAACTACTTATTCAAGTAATATAAAATATTCAAAGTACAACAAAATTTTACAGTAAGTTTAAGTTAACGGTAGGAAGGGAAGACAAGAGTAAAACACGTACTAAATTTTATTTTAATTGGTGGCAAATGTACAACATTAATATAAAAGTCATATGCCAAGTTTTATTGGTAAAAGAATGTTTTAAATGCATTCCGTAGTGCCGGAGATTACCTATCAGAAAAACTCACAGAACTTCTTCTTCATCTTCATAATAATAATTATATAGTGCAAAAGCATGTTTCCTTCGTTTCCAAAGCAAAAGCTACTTTTTATCCCAATCAAACTGTTTCCGCAGAAATTCTCATAGACAGAGGCGGGTGCAAAAGATAGATAGATATTAAATAATATATAAGACAATTGGAATATCTACTTCGGTTCCTCTATAAAATTACACAGTAACTTTTTTCTAAGTGGACAAAGTAAAAAATAACCTTCACTCCAGTTTCTCGCCTACAGATCTTTCCAGATTATTTTCAAGGTATAGTTTATTTATATTCCGTTAAGTTAATCATTCCAGTAAAAACATCGCAGTAAACCTCGTTATTGGGGATTAGCACTATCAAATTTATCTTGGACTTTTTCTCTGATGTCTGCTTTCTGTCTGAGCTCATAAAGTAACAAAAATAAATATTAATGCTAATCCTAACATTAATCCTGTTAAGCAACAAAATAACGATGAATATTTTTGATAACTTAAGAATATAAATGTAAATGAAAAAATCAAGCAAGAGCATGTTGAACCATGCTCAGTGTAGGGTTCCGAAGCCATCAAGTACTTACTACAAACATAAAAATCAACAAGTAATAACAAATTTTCTATGAAGTCTTTTGGTGCCGCCTTAGATAATTTTAGTAGGTATAAACACTTTAATCGCCTGTATCTCAAGAACCAAAGATGTCTATTTAGTCGAGATAGTTTTCCTTTAAAATTCGTTATATGTTCTTTTATGACTAATAATTATGTATGTATATTCATGACAAATTGCTTTCTACTACTATGTCTCAGAGCTAGGGCGGACGGACGGACGGCTGGACATGGCGAAACTATTAGGGTTCCAAGTTTGACTACGGAACCCTAAAAACTACTTATGTTACTTTTACAAAAAAAAACACATAAAAAGCTAAATTATCAGTGAGTAGCATAGGCTGTTTTTTTTCCAAGCGGACGAAGTTGCGGAAATATATAGTTTTTAGGGTTCCGTAGTCAAACGAGGAATCCTTATGGCACCAATTGACTTTAAATAGTAAGGTAGTAATTACTTGTTATTTTTTATGTTTGTAGTACTTAACGGCTTCGGAACCCTACACAGTGCATCGTCATGCTTTTGTCCGTTTTGTTCCGTACTAAAGAAATTGGCAATCACCACTGATCCAGAATACATAAGAACAAAACGCAATAATATAACTCGGTCTCGCTAAGGTTTTGTCACATTACAATACTTATAATATCAATTTGCCCCATTCAAACAAAGATCTAGCGAACGCTTATAACTGCAAAAAAGTATTTTTGCGGCACGCTTCTTTATTTCTTACAATATTTATTTCAACAATTTTTATTGGATAAAACAACAGTCAACTGTGAATTTCAGAGTAGGCACTTGCTTGCCGAGAAATGTAATTGTATACCTACTTTGTCAGAAAAATAGGTTTTCAATACACTTAATAAAATTTAAAAGGAGGTCTTAAGATTGTAGCTTAAGATTAGAGTCTTGAGAATTCATGTCTATGAGTCTCAGATTCTACTTACCATCAGGTGGCCTGAGTGCTCGTGTGCCTTCTCCTTATCATAAAAAAAAAACCGATTTGAATTTGATTTTAATTCGAATCCGCGCGAGCCCAACTCACGCTTGCCATTTTTTTAGTATATTTTGTCGTTTTTCTTCAGAGTTTGTATAATGCTCAAATTTGATGCTTGTCTGTTTTACCGTTTTTACGATAAAACAAAAATAAAAATGGGTGTTAAAAATATTTGTTAGCACATCCGCCGTAATAAGTCATATTTTGAAAATAACCTGCTATCTATTACTGTTCAAAAGATAAAACTCTTTTAAATTACGATGGACAGACGTACGCACAGACAGCGTAGGGTCCCGTTGGGCTCTTTTCGGGCACGGAACCCTAAAAATGAAATAACAAAAGTATAAACAAAGTTATGCCTACATGCTACATAAAAAAAAAACCTTTTACCCTAGCCCAGTCTTTGGAATAACCTATATCAATGTCAAATTACTAAAGACCCTGAGCTTTGTAAAATATATACTTTTCTAGACCCTTTTATTATATATCTTGGATGTGTTTCACATAACAATGAAAGTTCAATTATGAATTCCATCTTCTCAATAAAAGGGCTTAAGCAGAACACGTCGCTTTCTACACACTGTGTACCGCTTCATGTAGAATCAGGGGTCTCTTGGCAATACTACACAGTAAAAACGCAGCAGGAACACTATTGCATACTGTTTTCTATTTTGATTAAAGATACTTTTTTCGTGCACAAAATTGATGTGGGCCAGTAACATCATTCTTATTAGAACACGTTTAATAACGTTAAAGTTGTTTACTATGTGTCAATACATAAATAAATAAGGGGACAATCTCACATAAATTGACTTAGTCCCTAACTCAACTCTCAGTTTGATAAATTGGTACTACTAGACAATGATAATCATACTTATATAGAAAAATATACATAGAAAATATTCAAGATTCGGAAAAAATGCTCGCCTTACAAATCAATCAATGCAAATGCAATCATACCACACGAGTATGACCCAGGATTGCTAGCTTCCGAGGCAGGGTCACTACCAACAAGACTACGCGTCGTTATAAAAACTTTTTACTGCTTCAAATCCTACTGTTCAGTTTTTGAAAAATAACAACATTATACATGTTATTTTTAGCATTATATCGTTTAGGACTAGCGTAAAAGACAGAACTATAGCAGTTATACAGCGTGTAAATTTAATACGGGCATATATTTTAACAACTGTTAATGTACACACTATTTAAAGTAAAAACTTGTGTTACAGCAACATTAGTTATACTTTATTTTTTCCCATTAATTATTCAGCAAGCAATGTACCATTACCTTGCGTCAATTAAATTAAATCATCTACGTGATAATCGTTATGTAATAGGAAGTTGCACGCGTTACATTGCTCCTCAGACAAACTTCAAAAAATTAACTGCGCCTTAATAATAAAAGTTACTAACAAAATATATTTCTCACTTGATTTGTAAGATCGTTAACTACGCCTGGATAAAATAAAAATCTTTCTCACCGTACACGGAATTGCTTAGTCATATCATAGTACATTAAAAACCCTTCAGTGACTTTCTGGGTGAAAGACAGCGACAGCCTAAACTGCTAAACCTAGAGACTTTAAATATAGAGAACATATTCCTTGGTTGCCTTAAGGGTGCACTTGCAAGAAGAGGGGCTGTGGGAAACTTATTCTACATGAAGTAAATTCCTCTATTGTTATGCAGCAACCAAAAAAATGAATAAAGCAGAACTAAGTATTTGAGAACCAGAACTGACTAATATAGACGAGTTGATAGACAACTCTTTTGTCACAATCGGTTAACTAGGAATGTCGCAAAACGAAAAACCCATATTATATAGTAATAAACGTCTAGGTAAGGGTATCAACAGCATTAACATTACTTTGCTTCGCCGTCGTCGGTAAAAAATAGCAGTTGCAACACAAAGGAAAAACTGTGTGCAAATCAATCTACTTATCAGAGTGTGTTTTATTTAGGTTTGCTGACATTTACTGTAAATCGTGCATTATAGCGGCAGAAGCTAATGATAAATTACGTAAACAAAGCCGGTTCTCAAAAAAAACCGAGAAGTGAAAAATCTTTTGGTTCAAATCCCGGTAAGGGCAGATATTTGTGTGATGAGCACGAGTATTTGTTCCTGAGTCTTGGATGTTTTCTATTTATTTAAGTATTTATTTCTCTATATACGTATGTTTATCGTTGTCTAGTACCCATAGTACAAGCCTAGAGCTTAGTTTGGGACTAGGTCAATTTGTGTGAGATTGTCCTGTGATTATTATTATTATTATTATTATTATTATTATTATTATTTAGAATGGTTTGTCTAATTTTAAACGAGAATATTTTCCCTCAAAAGTCTAGTTTCCGCAGAGTAGACGTCAGCCGAGTGACAGACTGTGGCTCTTGCTGGCATGATGGATGAATCTTACAACATTAATTTTAAAAGTTATTCAAATAATTTCTAGCAAGAATCCGATGACTGGAATGTTTCTTGCTGAGTGCTCGGTAACTTTAAATGTTGTATTATTAGCGTCAAACTGAAATGCCTAAGTAAAAGGTATAGGTGACTTTCAAGTCTGTGTTTAAAACTTCTGCGCTTTAGTTTCTCGATTCACAAGCTCTTAGCCGATAAAAACCGCTTTGAAGTCTTACAATTAAAATCAAACGGTACAACTAAGTGCTAAGTATTTGGTTGGTTACGTTTTCGATGTCGTTAGCAGTTAACTAATCTTGAAAGAATTAATATTGCAGACGTTGTAGCTTTTTAATCACTTTGATAAGTTAAAAGGTTTCGTAAAGGGTTAACAAATAAACTGTTATGTAAATATTTTCCAACAGAAATGTTTGTCATTAATTCATATCTGCTAAGTAATTTAAAGATATGTGTTCAAGTCTTTTATCGTTGGTTCTTGGGTTACGTGACCAGTTAAAATACCTTACAGTACGTACCTATACGTTAAAATTGTTATCCCTCCCATTTTTTATTATGTAGAAGCGTACCGATATTTAGGTACGTATTCTTCAGTAAAAAACTCTGAAAAATATGAATTTTCAATATGGGTTTTCATCTCATTTCTTAGGATAGCTTGGGCTCAACTCGCGAAAGAAACTCGTGCCAAATCTCGAAATCTAGAATACGACAAATGGTTACGTCCAAAAACCGCATGAGCTCCTGAAACGGGAGAAGGCTGTCTAGTTTATCCTAGACCTCAATATAGAGCGTGTTTTGAAAAGAAATATGATATTGCTATGGAAGCAAGTAAGCATCATTATTTGATACGAGGATACGAGATATATTGAGTTAGAGGGGGTGTTATGGACGTACTAACTCATTGTATTCGACATTTACATTTGTCGACTGGATGGGTGCGTATTTCTTGTTTTAGGGTAAATTGATTTAGCAATTGGGAACATGCATAATATCCTTCTTTACGCTCTCTGGAAAGTGCTATGAAAGAGAAGGATAACTGTTTACGCGAAACATTTGTCGTGTTATTTTTTCACAAGATATGAAGCTTTAAAAAGTCATAGTTCAGACTCATTGCAAAAACAGTCTATACAAAATCGACGACAGGAATGACGTCACAACTTTTGTTCCATGTTTAAAATATACGGCTCTTATAAATAAATTTTGGTTGTGCACTCTTTTACAGAAACGCATTTCATAGAATGTAACACTCAGCAGAATTTTCATTTCATAGAAATCTAATCTCTGCTAAAATCTTACTGGTTTCAGATTATTTATTGGTGGTCACAGGCCTAAACTAACCTACGTAACTCATGCTTAAGATAATCTGAAAACATTAAGGTTTCAGCAGAAATTAGCTTTCTATGAAATGAAAATTCTACGAAGTGATACGTTCTATGAAATGAGTTGTGTTGAAAGTAAGGGACACCATATATTTTGATTTATGTCAGAAATTACTTTGTTTAAGCAAATATCATCATTAAAATACTACGTAAATAAAATGAGGATGCTGAAAAAACGATCTAAACCTTAAAGAAGTTGTTAGAAGTTAAATGTTCTCATTGATGCATGTTATAAAGTTAAAAATATTTTTTTAAGTATTTATGAGTTGACGGTTACTCTGTTACTATCTTGGTTTTAGTAACGAGTTGAGAGTACTGTTACAGGGTTAGCAATTAAAGACGATGTTATTAATTAAGAAGTCTGTTTTATTATTATCTCATCATGACAAGAAGGCATGCACGAACACAGGCCATCGTGAGGAAAACGGGATCTGACACAAAAGCATTTACATCCTCAAGAATATAATTATAAGATTGCAATCCTCAGACTGCAGTTGCATTGCCAACTCTGAGGACGAAGATGAAAGAATCTATGCTTGTAGTTTCACCGGTTGTCTTATCCCGACACCGGAACACGATGTGAACAGAATAAGATTTACAATTAATAGCGATTCGGGGTACTCTGCCGTCTTTACTACTACTCTTTAAATATCTTTCCATTTAATTTTTTTCCCATTTAAACTGAAAACAGTGTTCTTTTGAAGGAAAAATCATGACTAACAAACAATAATGTCACTCTGTCCTCGTTTCGACCCGAGCACTATCTCGTGTTATGTTACAAACATGTTGACGGCTTTTTGGCAAAATCTTTATCCATTTTTCATTTATTTTTCACATGTAACTAGGTAAACATCGAAAACATTTTAAACGAAAAACAGGTTATGTGAACATGAGAAATAACGACAACTTTGTCACTATTAGGACGTATGTATCTTTCAGTTTAAATCACTACAAAGTATAAAACAAAGTCGCTTCCCGCTGTATGTCTTTCTCTATGTATGCTTAGATCTATAAAACAACTAGGATTTTGATACGGTTTTTATAATAGATGGAGTGATTCAAGAGGAAGGTTTATAAATTATTTAACTCGGAGCGAAGCGAGGCCGGTCGCTACTTCGCTCGCGGTTCAGTACTTTAACGTTCATATAACTTTATCAAATTAGCACAAACAATCAAATCTTCATTATTTCCGAATTTAACCAAATATCAGAGTTAATTGCGGACACAGAGTAAACTAAACGTTTTCTAGCAAGGAATACCGAAACGCAGCAAGTTATATGTGACAGTGCAGCTGCCCTCTACTTTCTCGTAGAAAAGGATTTGGCTGGTGCATAAAACATATTCTTCTCGGCTCAAAACCTACTTATACATTGCGACTCGAATCCTAGAAGCAAAAAATTCTACAAAACTCCAGCAGACGGGGGCCCCCAGGAGATAACTACGTTCCTGGAACTTGGTGAGTGTCTGTGATTTTTCCCCTGCTTGTTAACATTATCGAAGGATTTTTGCAACAGCTCTAATACTTTAACAACTAAGCAACATAGCGAGCCTTGAACTTCAGAAAGGCTAAATTAAATAATTTCAAATTCATGAAGTCAGTACGTAAAACTTCACCTTGGGTAACAACGTAACAAGCAATCCGCCGTAACATAGTCACAACACTAAACTCGAGTGTTCGCGTTAATCGTGAAACTCATTTGAATATTCACAGAAATTTAATTCGCGGTCGGGACGTGGTAGGCGCGGAGGCGAGACTTAAATTTTGCTTTCTAATGCAATATACGCCAACTTCAAAGATTTTATGAACCGGAAAGCCTTTAATTCGCTTTCGAGCACTTACAAATGCGAAGTCCACATTTGCATGCTAAATTGTAAACCAAATAGAGGCCGGGTTCAGCTGAAACATCTGCCTCGGATAAGACTCGGGACTCTCGGTGTGAAGTCGTTTGCATAGTTTGCCTTGCAATGGGTGGCGATAAAAATGCATCTTGCTGTTTACTTTTATATCTTTACTTTACCTTGTTTGACTCTGGGTTAGTAGGTTTAGGGTTCCGTACTGTAACCCTTGCATATAAAACTAAAAAGGAAAACTAAATATCTAACTAAACGTTCAGAATACTAGTAACTGAAATAATTATCAAAAGGCCAGCGAGATCGTCTAGATAATTGGTAGGAATATGTTGTGACGTAGCAATCCAGCTTCAGAAGATTGATGTATGAGAAGTTAGTAAAATTAGATCAAAGCTCGCCACAAAGTGTGGAAGGAGGCACCTCCGCCGCCCCCTTCTGTAGGCTTCGTCTCCTTACGGGACAGCCTTCCAGCGAGGACTCGGAAGGAGAAGTTAGGGTGAATTCAAAAGAACGAACTAAAAGTCTTTGTTGGATATTGTACGTTACAGTCAACCAAGGGGAATAAGAGGGACCCACAATAGAGAGTTGGCCCTAATTTTTTTATCAAATATGAGAATATTTACGCTCTCTAGTAAGGATTTTTAAACTGCCAAAGGAATAAAGGAAATGGAGGACGTGATAATGCATATGGATGAAGGTGATGAAGAAGCTGATCTGGTAAGCCTTTGGATTTCATTCCTGCTTCCAGATCCTAGCACAATATCTCCAGTGCTAGTCCCTAGTCATGGGCATTCAACCGCCTCTTTTATAATCCCGTAGGATAAAGGTAGCTTCATTAGAGCCATTTCAGGTTTGTTATAAGCGTCTGCTACGCTAGCCTCCGTGAAGACTGTGAAGGAACTCAGAGGCAACATCCAGCAAGACCTTAATCTACATCTGGACTCCAAAACATCATTTGGTGCTTAAGTCCGTATCACTTGAAGTTACACAAATCTGAAGGACTATGTAGAGCTTTTGTTGTAATAAAGATAAAGAATAGCACTGGGTTTTATTGAACCAGGACCTAGTCAGGTCAATAAAGACGAAACGCTGTGGAAGGAATAAGTATTAAACATAACACATAGAATAACTAGCAGTATAAAGCCAAATAGCAGTATGTCAAATAAGTCTCCTGTAGCAATCAAAACCTTATTACTAACAAGAGAAAATTGAATCTACTTTGGCAATTGAATCTGACATACTGTGTTTTAGCTTAGGAGGGCAGTCTGATAGGGTCGTCGTGTCACAGTACCCAAAGGGTAAAAACGGGAACCTATTACTAAGACTCAGCTGTCTGTTTGCTGTTTGTCACCAGGCTGTATCCCATGAACCGTAATAGCTAGCCAATTGAAATGTTCGAATAACAACAAATACTAAAAACAGAATAAAATAAATATTTAAGCAGGGCGCCCATACAACTGTTTTTATGCCGTTTGTTGCTCGATATTAATAACGGCAACAGAGTGAATTGCTTGCAACATTTACAGAATAGTTATAAATATTATACACTTTAAAAATAAATAATTAAAATAAATTAAGGGGCTTCCCATACAACAGACGTAATTATTTTTATATTTTAATGATTATAAAAAAAAATGTGTCGTGCGCGAGTCCGACTCGCATTGGTTGATTTTATATTTCCTAGAGAAGCCGCAAATAGACATTTTAAATTTACCCACGTCACATTGACGCTCAATTTATAGAACGTATCATTTCTCAGAATGTATATTTCACTGCAGGAGTCAATTTTTTGTTACAGTCACAAGTTTAACCTGATAAAGCCAGGTATTCAGCGAAATAATTTTCAGCAAAAATATACATCCTATTTCCTTTTAAGACAAACCTTTAAAAATAGTGATTACTGATTATACACCAGCGTTAAGATAATGACAAATTAAAGAATTTAAATGTCAAGCTCCTAATTGAAGTTTTGCGCCGTTGTTTTGTAAGGCACGCCATATAATTTGACAGATGACAGACACTTAATTAATAGGTACAAGTTTTGACAGCTGTTTTGGTGTTTAAAGTAAAAGACAATACAAGGAACAAAAGAATGAAAAGTTTTTCTGTATCAATACGCGCCAAGAAAAAACACTAGAATTCTGTGTAAGCGGTAAGGTCGTTCCGACGTACGCGAAACGGAGCAAATGGAATTTGGCAACAGGAAAAAGAAGAAAAATTAGTTTCCGACTTTATCGCGTGTTAAATCGGCGATCCGTTGCACGGCTGCCGACAGATTAATCCTACTTGCATGGGAAGGACTTTAATACCATTTTGCGGTGATAATCAGTGTTTTGCCTAGAAAATATTTACTAAAAACCGGGCAAGAGCATGTCGGACCATGCTTAGTATAGAGTTCCGAAGCCGTTAAGTACTATAAACATAAAAATCAACAAGTAATAACAAATTTTCTATTAAAAGTCAATTTTTGCCAAAAAATTATTTTAATCGCCTGTATCTCAAGAATCAATGATGTCTACTTAGTCATGATAGTTTTCCTTTAAAATTCGTTATATGTTCTTTCATTTAAGATTTTTTCAGGTTTTTAGTAATTGTAGTTTTGGCTGATACGATGGGGTGGACGCCAAAAAAATTTTTTTTTTACTATTTATTGTACCACTTTGTTTGCGTGACTAATATATATAGGTACATACTAAATAAATTACAGCTTTCTAGTACTAAGAGTCTCTGCGCTAGGCTGCGGACGGACGGACGGACGGACAGACGGACGAACGGACGGACAGACGGACGGACAGACGGACGGACTGGGCGAAACTATATGGGTTCCTAGTTTGATTACGGAACCCTAAAAAATAACGTGAGTTCAGGTACGACCTTTTGCCTAATAACATTCTTATCCCGTGTAGTTGCCGGATTAGAATAGTGCCACTCCATATTCTTCCCGTGGATGTCGTAAGAGGTGACTAAGGGAATAAAGGCTTGTAGTACTATTAGGCGATGGGCTTGCAATCTATCACTAAATACACTAGTAAACATTTTAGCCTGATTTTGCAAAATGAGGTTATAGAATTACCAATAAGTTTTTTAGGCATGTTGGTATTTCTGTAATAGCGCTGCCCACCCCACTCTGGGTGTGAAGGCGTGATGGTATGTATGCATGTATGTATGTATTAAAAACTAGTGCGTGCTTTCGTCCATGTAGGTTTCTACTAATGTTATTCCCTCGGGAACTTTAAATTTCCAAGGATGAAAACTATCCTATGCGTTAATCCAGGGCATAATATTATTTATCTCCATTCTAAACTTCATCCAAATCCAAATTCATTATAAACTTCTATGGTTTCACCAGATGGTTCCAACGGAAGACCAGCGCTGAGAAATGCCAGCATTATGCTGAGTTGGGAACATTTTGTGACTACATTCTTTTTGTGTATATTCCTCTTTTTGTCACGAAAAAATGTATTTATTTTTTCTTTATTTTTTCTTTCAAATCTATCGAGTCATAGCAGCGTGAAGGAATAACAAAGTAATAATATTTGTAGAATAGTTGATTTAGATAAGATTTTACACTAAAGGTACTTCTTAGAGCAGCTGGCGCAAACAGACTTAAATGATTTGACTACCAAAAATACCACTTTAACCATTTTAGTCAGTGATCATTCCGGCATGACCGTTTGTTCAATACAAATTAATGAATAAAATTTAATATACTCCTGATGTTTTATGTGACCCTTAAATCAATAAATGTCACAAGTAAATAAATCGAACAAGATAACAAAAGTTTTAAAATAAAGATCAATTCCCACAGGATAAAGTAAAGTGCGACCGCAGATAAATTCAAGCCGCAGAGCTAAGGGTTATGCTTTCGACTTACCTTTGCAAAAAAAACGTAATAAAACCCTGACCCAGCATTTCAAATGTAAATCTGGGCCCGTCCGCACGCAGGCGGTTAAACATTTATTTAGTCGAATTCTCGAACCGATGGAGAAAGTGAGCGCGGTGTACTAATAATAGTAAGCCATTGGAAGTTTTAAAATGGAGGTTAGATGAACATACTTTTTTACTTAATTGTAATATGGCAACAAAATATAGGTAGTTAATGACCGCCGAATTGTCTTTGTGACCCAAATTCAGAAAACAACCACCAAATTATATTGCCTGGGTAGAGCAAATTTAATGTAAGACTACCAAATATTAACGAGTAAATTACGAACTATGAATGTTTTAAATGCAAATGTTTTTAGCAATGTAAGCAATGTCTGTACATTGTAATTTATGCAACGCCCGCAGAAACACATTTTAAACAAATGAGAGCTAAAGTAACATTAAAAATATCTTTGTAAAAGGTCCTCACTCAGCATTGTGCCGCAGCAAGCCGTGGCGCTGGCCTTCAGAGGGACCTTGACTTAAATAACATCTATAACAAAAATCAATCATCTATTGCAAGATTATTGAACCTCCAAATCTTAGTGATCAAAGTCGATATTACCACCTAAATAACTACTCATGATTTTAACATGTAGGCATATTTCCAAATGAAGAATTATAGGGCCAATTTTGGTTGGGTAAGGTCAGATTAACTAGCGTTGAATGCTTGCTTTAAGTGGTTAAATGTACCAATAACCGAATCAGAGCACCCCACTTCCAAGTGGTATAGTCTGTCCTTCGCCTAGAGTGTTTATGCAAAGCGCGGCGTCAGAAGCTCATGAGTAAACCCTGAGCGCGTGAACACACAATGCCCCTCCGGAGCGAGAGTTGTGTGCGAGTGGTGCGATGAAGCGACGAATGAGTTGTGGTGGGAGCCCACTTATATTTGTGGTCACTAACTATTTTAGACATCATTACTTCTTTTTTTTATGGCATTGTGTAGCCAAACGAGCACACAGGCCACCTGATGGTATGTGGAAACTGTGACATATAGACATTCGCATTCACAAGATTCTGCAATCCTACGACTGCAAATGCGTTGGTAACCCTGAGGACTAAGATGGAATGCCTCTATGCTAGTAATTTCACCGGCTGTCTTATCCCCAAACCGGAACACAACAATGCGAACACTGCTGCTTGGCGGTAGGTTAATGGATAAGATGGTGGTAGCGATCCGGACGGACCCTGCACAAGGTCCTACCACCCGTAAAAAACCCCGTAAAGTATGATGTGATGGTCAATATTAGGACTATGTTTTTATTGAAATGTGGACAGTTTGGTGTTTATTTAACTTTGTGTCAATTTAGGCTGAGTTTAAAATATCCGTTGGATCAAAATTCGATTACAAATGTCAAAAATTGTATGAAGACACTAAAATTTGATCCGACCTATTTACATATTTAGTGTCTTCAAAAAACAGGATTATATTTTATTCGGGTAACGTGATGGTCGATAATTGGATATTATTTTGAATAAAGATTTACAATTTTTGGAATTTAAAAGTATTTTTTGTACGGTATTTATTACTAAATCTGGTGATCTATTATGTCCATTATTATGGTAATACTATGAAAATAACGCTGTTTATTTTATGTGTTAGGCTTTTACAGCTAAACCCCTGAACCGACTTTATTGAAATTTGCTGTAAGTATTTATTGAACACCAAGGAGGGAGTACTAAATATTATAAAGAAAAAATTGTCAGTTCAAAAGATTTATAAGTGCTGTCTACTCAGAATTGTTTTCCGTGCGGGCAACGAATACATATTCAGGGCCTCTATTCAACTGCGTTATAACGATATCGTGTTTGACGTGTTTTAGAATCGTTTGTGTCACAGTCGCAATTATTGTAAATGACATAAGAGTTATGAAAACGTTGACAATACCGAAACACATCAAATACGATATCGTTATTACCGTGTAGAATCCCAGCCCAGTAACGTGCTTAAACTGATCACGGACCATTTTATAAACATACATTCTATGCAGGTATTCTGCTAGGCGATGGGCTTGCAACCTCTTAACGTCTGCCTGATTGTTCAAAATGTGGTTACAGAATTATCAAAAAGCTTAGAGTTGTTGGTATTGTGTAGCTCTGCCTACCCGACTCCGGGAATAAAGGCGTGATGTTAGTATGTGTCTATGTAGGTCTTACAGACAGTATCTGTGCTATGCCGTGCGTACTTGAAGATAGAAAAATCTCTTTCCGACGTTAAACTTGAAATTTTTGATCTCCATCTCCACATGAAATGTTTAGGGGTGTCTTCAAGGTGTTCGTATAAATAAATAAATAACTTAGATCGAGAAATAAATAGTTAAATACATAGAAAACATCCAAGACTCAGGAAACTCCTTACCGGGATTTGAACCCGGGACCGCTGCTGGCTTCGGAGGCAGACTCACTCCCAACTAGACCAACGTGTTGTGTATGTCTCGATTGACTCAAATCCAAGCCAAAGTTCAAAGTTCCAGACAGTGAAAAGGACAGTGTTGTGGAATTCATAAAGCTCTATCCCGTTCTCTGCCTGGAATAGCGGGTTATGACACCTCATAATACGCCCTCAACCCGCAATAAAACACAAATAATCACCGCAATACAAATTTTTCTGACCCTTTTTTGTCGAAGCCTCATCGAACCCGATGCAAAAACGATATGACAGTAAGTCCGTTTCCTCACGGGTCGGTATGAATGTAAAAAAACCGGCCAAGTGCGAGTCGGACTCGCGCACGTAGGGTTCCGTACAACTATACATCTAAATAAATGTTTTTCTTTATTCTTTATTATATTGGAGTTGATTGAATGAAAGGTAAAATGCGGTTTAGGATTTGTAACGTAGATATTAAAAATACATAATATAAAAGTTCTTGTACCTCGTTGTAACTTTGATCGATGTTTTAATAATAGTGTTTTTTTTTTAAATAAGATATTGATAAGTAAACATTATAATTAGGTACTATATGCGAGCCCATATAGGCTTGTGATAGCTAAACAAGCTAATATATATTCCAGTTTGACAATAACTCCGCGCACACGAGTGTCAATGACGGCTGCCCTCACGTGGCTGCCCGTTCGGGTAAGCGTAGTCGGGAACCTCCCCGCGCGCGCTCCCGCTACCGATAAAGTCACGCCCCAAGCGAATTGTTGTTTACTTGGGAAACTATTACCGATTTCTTACTCGTATTAGAAAATAATGGTTCACGGTTTATGCATAAGGTTTATGTTCATAAAATTAAATGTTTTTCTTAATTCTTTATTATATTTGAGTTGATTGAATGAAAGGTAAAATGCGGTTTACGATTTATAACGTATTAAAAAAAAACTAATTATTAGATCTCGTTCAAACCAATTTTCGGTGGAAGTTTGCATGGTAATGTACATCATATATTATTTTTACATTTATCATTCCCTTATTTTAGAAGTTACGGGGGGGGGGGACACACATTTTTCCACTTTGGAAGCGTCTCTCGCGCAAACTATTCAGTTTAGAAAAAAATTATAATAGAAACCTCAATATCATTTTTGAATACCTATCCATAGATACCCCACACGTATGAGTTTGATGAAAAAAAAATTTTTGAGTTTCAGTTCTAAGTATGGGGAACCCCAAAAATTTATTGTTTTTTTTCTATTTTTGTATGAAAATCTTAATGCGGTTCACCGAATACATCTACTTACCAAGTTTCCACAGTATAGCTCTTATAGTTACGGAAAAAAGTGGCTGTGACATACGGACGGACAGACGGACAGACATGACGAATCTATAAGGGTTCCGTTTTTTGCCATTTGGCTACGGAACCCTAAAAACACACGTTTGCTTTGCATGCTGCGTGTTGATTATTGGTTGCCTAGCAGCCACTACCGAAATCAGCTAGGCCGACTATCTTAATAATTAAACAAACATGATTATGAGATTCAATAAGATTTTTAAATAGAAATGAAAATCATATGTCATATAAAGTAGTAAATAAGTTTAACCCTACATGTTTTCATTTGAGAGAATGTATTTTTAACAACATATTTTGTATAACCCATGCAAGCCTTAAGCCTGTGACTGTGAGTTATATATTTGTTTAGCAAAGTACTTATTTAAAAAAAGGCCAGTAATTTCTTTGTTGTTTTCTTGTACTTCGGTTTTGAGTCACCGAAATATTACAAGATTATCTCGTACTTCGTCCCCAATAAAGTGAAATATACTCAAAATTAACTTCCCTCTGATCAGCGGGTGAGCAATAAATAAGAAACTTAGGCTTCCTTGGGAGTTTCGTTTTTATTAGCCCATAATTGCATTTAGCAACTTAGTACTGAGACGAAAAAGAAATGTGAAACAACGTCGAAAACAATTTGCAACTCCCATTAACGTAGAACTTGGTCGATATTTTCATATTTAATTTGTTAGTCTGTATTTTTTACGTGGATATTATCCAAGGAGCGCAGGGCTTATAGTTTTTGTAAGTTGCAACAGTTTTATCTCTATAAAGGTTCCTAGTGGTGAATTTCTTATGAAATCTTATTTGCTCGCTGTCCCGTGTGGTTGCCGGGTTAAAATAGAGTCACTCTATGTCTTCCCGTGGATGTCGTAGAAGGCAACTAAGGGCTTGTAGTACTGTTAGTCGATAGGCTTGCAAGCTGTTACTTACTTAATATACTAGTAAACTTCTTGGCCTGATTGTGAAAAAAATGGTTATAGAATTATAAACCAGTCTAGATAAATGGTTTCTTGGATACCTAAGTACTCAAGGTACAAATTAGTTGAATAGAAGTTTTGGATGGAATCAATGCATAAAGTATTGATATGTTGTTTTTTATGAAAGCTTCGCTTACTTTGGGTAATTTATGCTCAAAAAGTCGCCAAAATGAATATGGAATTGGAATTGTTACTTTGTTTAATTGATTGAATCTCCTGTGATGAATTAATGTTTCACTACTGAACTTACTAACAAATAAAAATAAAGTTTAACTTTTTTGATATTGTCGTCGATATAATGTAGGAAAAACCATTACATTGAAAAAAAAAAGTAGCCTATCCCTGGGTTCCTATATTCAAAACATCTCGTTAAATTGTGAAGTCTCGTTAAAATTTGTCATTTTCCACATTCCAAAATTAAATGTGTTAAATTTTAACGAGATGTTTTGATTATAGGAACCCAGGGTAAGTCACTCCCTAAACGACACTTCGTATTTTAAAATCCATCAAGCTGTGTTAGGCTGAATAGCGTGCCAAGGAAATAGACCGACATACATATTCATACAAACAATCGAAAAACATGAACATCGCACTTCGATGCATTCGCAGCTCTAGTCCACTATACTGTGAAACTCGTCATTTGAATAAAAGAAACTAATGAAACAACAAACATTTTAGGAGTATTCTCATCCCACCTGATTTGAATCGCAGAGAAGTCCGATAACATTTCAGATTATTTATTTATATAACCTTTATTGCACAATACACAAATTAGGTACAAATAGCGGACTTGATTCCTTAAGGCATTCTCTAGCAGTCAACCAATGGGCCAATCAGAAACAATATAAGGTTGGTGCTCAGAAGGATACAATCAAAATAAAATTTTAGTCACAATTAAACTAATAATAAATACGAAAATAAATACTCGTAATGGTACAAGGTATTTTAAATAATTAAATGAATATAAGTTAATAAAAACCCTGTGTGGTTGCCGGGTTAGAATAGTGCCACTCTATGTCTTCCCGTGGATGTCGTAAGAGGCGACTAAGGGAGTAAGGACTTGTAGTACTATTACGCGATGCGCTTGTAACCTGTCACCAATACACTGGTTAACAACTTAGCCTTCTTGTGCAAAATGTGGTTACAAAAATATCCACAAGCTTTTTAGAGTTATTGGTATTTTGCCGACCCCACTCTGAAAATGAAGGTGTGATGGTATGAATGAACGAATGAAAAAGTACTTAAACCAGTATAAGACATAGATGTAAAAGTATAATACCACTATTTAAACACGATCTAGAAACTAATTGTTAATGTTTTCAAGAAAATGCTTGCGGACCATGCGTAAACACACCCGGAAGGATCCCGGATACGACCAGTACAAACGCTCATATCAATTTTAGTACAGCCGCGGTATTGATGTCAAAATAAACATAAACGAGCAGCATTAAACACAACACTCATTAGAGCAGTGCATTGGTCAACCTCAAAATTCCGGCCGTTTTTCCGGGTTCCGAATTGGACGCGATGCAAAATAACTCTGCCCCAGGTAATGTTTATATTTCTAGCATTAAGCCAAAGTAAGATATCGTTATAAGTCTTACTTGCGGAATTCCACCAATTCCTACGGGAGCGCGATGAGAAAAAGAAAAAATGCTTAGGAAATGCCCAACCGAATACCGTGAAAACGGTATTATGCGCAATTGAAACATCCGTGGAAGCATTTTAAGATTCGATTTGTTATAAGGTTAACGTTTTAAAGGCTGACGTAATTTACAGAATAATACCAAGGGTCAATCTCACACATATTGACCTAGTCCCAAACTAAGCACTAGGCTTGTACAATTTAAAATATTTACTTAAATACATCTATAATCATATTATAAATGTATAATAAATTTTATCTGTCAGTCTGTTTGTTACGCTTTCACAAATAAATCGCTAAAACAAATCGATGAAATTTAGTGTGGAGATAGTTTGAGTCCCAGAAAAGGACATACGCGGGTGGTAGGGACCTTGTGCAAGGTCCGTCCGGATTGCTACCACCATCTTATCCTACCGCCAAACAGCAGTGTTTCGCAATGTTGTTCCAGTTTGGGGATAAGACAGCCGATAAAATAACTAGCATAGAGGCATTCCATCTTAGTCCTCCGGGTTGGCAACGCTTTTGCGGTCTTAGGATTGCAGTCTTGTGAATGCGAATGTCTATGGGTCACAGTTTCCACTTACCATCAGGTGGCCTGTATGCTCGTTCTCCTTCTCAAAGCCATAAAAAAAAGGTTTTCATCCCAAAAAAAAAGTCGGTTTAGGAGGAAAGAGGAAATAGCGATAATCGACTTCTACGCGGAGGTAGTCGCTGGCAAGAGCTAATGTTTAAAAGAAAACTGAGAAAAAGTCTGACGATCTATATAAACAGAGCTAAAAACTTTTCATTTTCTATTGAAGAATTAACATTCAAAATGGCGAAGTGAATTTGCCATCTGCTGTTTGGGACTCACGTTATTATTAGAGCCCGTCCTTGAACCGAGAGTCCTCACATACTTGTAACTGAAATAGGGCGTGGGGTTTATTTGGCTCATTATATTTTTATACTTCTTTTATTGGAGAACAGAAGGCATACGAGCGCACAAGCTATACGCGAATGGTAAGGGGAATTGAGACAAATAGACATTTGCATTCTCAAGACTTCAACATGAAGACTGTAATCCTAAGGACCGTATTATTAAACTGACCTCGGCTGTAGTCAAGATGCGTCAAAACTATCAGTTTTCTATGACTTGATGTTTACTTTGACGTATCTTGTGTCGAGCGGCCCCTTACATTCCAAATGCGTTGCCAACCCTGAAGACTGAGATGTAAAGCCTGGGTCATACACAGATTTAGGTTAGCGTCTTTCCTATGGACACGCTGGATGTTAACGTTTTTTCGGCCTAATTTTCTGGCTAAGCCCATTCCCGCATAAACGGCGTCAGTCTGCTTAAGATCCTACTAATATTATAAACGCGAAAGTTTGTAAGTCTGGATGTTTGTTACTCTTTCACGCAAAAACTACACGACGGATTTATGTGAAATTTGGAATGAAAACAGCTTATACCTTGGATTCACACATAGGCTATCTTTCATATCGCTATTCCCTCGGGAACTAATTTATACGCGTATGAAGTCGCGGGCGGAAGCTAGTCTATCATATAAAAACAAAACTTATATGCACACGTACAAGTTTTTACACTATTGACCTCAAAAATACAACTTTTGTTTTTAAGAGTGTGTATGACCCGCCTAGTGAATTCACCGGTTGTCTTATCCTTACACCGGAACACAACCTTTTTGGTGGTAGGTTAAAAAATGGTGGTAGCAACCAGGACGAACTATGCACAAAGTCCTACCACCACTAAATACATTTACTTTTACATTGTCCAACTGTCAACGATGTAACAATAATAAATACTTCAGTGTGCATTGATCAGAACTGTATAATTAAAACTCAGCGCTATCTAATTAACAGAGCCATGATTGTGCAAAAAATTAAAACTGCGGGCCTGGCGTGATCGCGTTTATCGCTGTGTTTAATCTTTATAAAACATCTGTCAACTTTTGACATATTCTGTAAGTACAACAACATTTTTGGTATTTTTACCATCAGCTCGTTTATGAAATATTAAAAAAAAATACTAACTGTACCTTACACGCCTACTATCCGCTTTATTATACAGTACAAGCGGTAGTTCAAGATACGTTTAGATTTATCATATTATAAGGATAAGGACCAAAAAGTTGGCCACGCCAACTCACTCAATATAATTTTCTATGAAACTTTTCCGTTGTGACACGAAAATTAGCCATACATTTGTAGGGATAATTTTCGTGTCACAACGGAACCTTTGTCACTTTTGTTGTTTGTATGGATAACTACGCTTAACTATGGTCCAACTATTTGGTCCTTACCCATAAATGATGCGGCATCTTTACTATCAAGTTGTGGTGAGCTACTGTAATGGAATAGTGTTTTAATCCACGTCGCGTTCCACTTCTTAATTTTACATAAATTGATAAGTTTTACGTTGAATCGTTACCGCCGTTGCGTAAAAAACTATTATAATTAAACGTCATTGTTTAAAACAACATGAAATAGAGGCCCAGTATGTCTTATGAGATTATACTCTCTTAGTACCTATCTATGTTTGATAAAGGCTAGTAACACATGGAGCAGTGCGGTGCCGCCCGCCGCGGCGGTGTTCGGCAGAGACCTAGCGGGTTGAAGACAGACTTTCATGGGTGGCGGCCGATGTGACAGGCTTTTCGGTTTGCTAAGACGTACATTTCAATTTAGATTACTTACGTTTGAACCTAGCCAATTTACTAAACAAGCATTTTGTATTTTCAATTTGAACTTTTAATTAGTTGGCTGCTAACCACGGAAGTGGCTATTCAATTTAATGGTACTTACAATTACATATATAGTAGTATAATTAAATAAGCCGTGGCGATAAGGCATTAGTTCTCGTTTGTGCTACATATATAATTATAATTGTATATCTGCATAACGTAATTGTTTTAGTACAATAATATTTTAACATACATAGATAATCAGCCGAGTCTTGTATCTTCACACATGGCACAGTGCCTCTGCTAACAGCGTTGTACAAAGTGTCCCATCAAGAAGAAGACGCAGCGGGCAGCCCGCCACCGTACCGCTCCGTGTGTTACTCGTCTAAATTACAAAACTAGCTCTGTTGCAATGGTGTTAGCGCACAGTTCTAACGAACCGTTTAACATATTGACATAAAGAGCTTACGGAGCTGCGAGTAAAGACCGTGATTTACTCCGCAAATACCTTCATAGAAGAGAAATCAAATTCCCAACCGCAATAATATAATGTTTGATATCAGCACGTCTTATGTAAGCTTCGTTTTTTTGTATTCAAAGTATCGCAAAACTGACAATGAAAGGTTGACCGATAACGTCTACAAACAAATAACACGTGATGAGAGTTCAGTTTTCCTTTTGAGTTACAAAATCCTAAAAGGAACAATTTCACTACGTAATTTCACGTTCAAATTTCTCGTTTAAGCACAAGGCTTCGTACACACTGTATTGGATAATAATTACTTGGCTCTATAATTAGCGGCCCACTTTTGCCCCGTTCACCCACAGCTGGTACGTGACAGAACCTCTTGCCGAAGCACAATTTCTGCGGGCTGAAACAAATTGGCTATTTATACCAAATTAACTCACGGTAACCGGCGATTTAGATCATTGGGCACTCGTTTAATATAGGGGATTGTGTTTTATGATAAATTAAAGGATAAGCCAGGAAGTCTGACGTTAAATCTCTGATTTCTGATCGATTATGTATGTATGTAAATTCTTTATAGCAGAGACAGAAAATAATTAAGTAAAATCGTAACAGAAACACAAAAAGTATGTGCTAAGGCGAGCTTATCCCTTACAGGGTTCTCTTCCCGTTAACCTATAAGTGATTGTGGGATAAATAAAACAGCGGATTATTATTTTGTTTTTAGAAAAGGTAGTTGGAGAAAATTTCGAGTTGTTACTTATTATTTTGCTTGCCGTGATGGCATCTCGATAAAGAAAGAATTAAAAAATATTTTAGTCACTTTATACAACAAGATATGTAAAAAAGCAAAGACGATACGGGTAATGACTAAAAAGTTGGCCACGCAAACTTACTCAATTAATTCTTCTATAAAACTTTTCCTTTATCATGGCTAATTTTCGTGTCACAACGGAACTTTTCTCACTTTTGTTGTTTGTATGGTTAACTACGCTTAACTAAGGTGCAACTATTTGGTCCTTACCCATACCGGCTCAGCATACTGATGAGGTGCTAGGCACCTGCAGCGCTGATTTTTAGCCAGCACCGAGTGTGTCCGACGGACGGAACGTTAATACAAACTTATTAATAAATGAAATGTATTTACTTACTAGAGGTATTTAACAAATACTTATAGTGAGATCTTATTATGCCGTACCGCACATAAAACAAAATATATTTTTAATAGTAGGTATAGTTTATATTATAGTTTTATTAGCTACAGACGCGTAGCTGAGTTTTATATGCTACCTATGTGTATAAGTAATTATTTACTCTCGTACCTAAAGAAAAGAACTATGACTAAGTTTGGCATTTGGTCAATTTGGCCCTTGGTATTTTTTCATACATTAACATCAATGCATTTACATTAGCATAACCTTATCCAGCCACCTGGATTCCTATGCCAAGACAAGTGCAATAAAAAAACCGGGCAAGAGCATGTTGGACCATGCTCAGTGTAGGGTTTCGAAGCCGTTAACAACTACAAAAATAAAAATCAACAAGTAATAACAAGTTTTCTATTTAAAGTCAATTGGTGCCGTCTTAGATGATTTTAGTAAGGATAAACACTTTAAACGCCTATATCTCGAGGACCAATGATGTCTACTTAGTCGTGATAGTTTTCCTCTTAAATTCGTTATTATTTATGCGCTTTCATTTAAGCTTTTTATCAGATTTTTAGTATTTGTACTTTTGGCTGTAGGGGGGGAGAATACTTAAGTCTAAAAAAAATTTGCGCTTTAAAGGTTATTATTTCCTAAACGGATTCGTTAATCAAAAAATTGTTTAAACAAACCTGAAATATTTTTGAACGACCTATCCAACAATATCCCACACTATGGGGTAGTGGAGAAAAAAAAATACATCCCCACGTTACGTGTAGGGAGGTACAATTTTTTTTTTACCATATATTTTAATACCACTTTTTCGACGTGACTAATTTGTATATTCATGCCAAATACGAGCTTTCTAGTACTAAGAGTCTCTAAGCTAGGCTGCGGACGGGCATGGCGAAACTATAAGGGTTTCTAGTTTGAAAACGGAACCTTAAAAAATATTTACACAGAAATAAGAAAAAAAACGTCTCGAAATAATCTCCTGACAAACTAGAAAAACCGTATGACGACCCAAGATTATCATCCTGACAGATGTCCCTCATTCAGGCCTGTTTCAATCGGTCAAACTATCGGGGATATTTCCGCATTTATCACACTGTGAATAGGACTCCAAGAATGCCCATCGAATAGAGTAGGCTACGATAACGTAAATAGCTTCCTAACAAACAATAATAAACAACTCTTTTCCGCTCGTAATGGAGCTATTTCGTATTAACGACATTATTTTCCCATTTCCAACGAATTATTCGACACGGACTTCGATCAATCTCTTTGACATTTCGATTCGAGTTTACCTCGTGATTTTTAAGACCGACAATTTAAAAGGTTTTTTAATAGAGACTCATTTATGCGCACATTTTAGTGTCACCTCAGAAGAACGCAAGAATATAATTTTAGGGGATAAAATAAAATAATATTTTTATAAAAAAGTAATATAGGTATGTATATGGGTATATGTAGTAGTGATAGGACCTTGAGCCAGGTCCGTCCGGATTGCTACCACCATTTATCCTTTAAACTATCGCCAAGGAACAGTGTTCGCATTGGTGTGTTCCGGTGTGGGGAAAAGACAACCGGTGAAATTACAAGCATTTTGGGATTCTACCTGTGTCCTTGGGTTATAGTCTCAGGATTGAAGTCTTGAGAATGCATAAATCTGTGGGTTACAAATCCCACCTTACCATCAGGTGGCCTGTTTGCTCGTTTGCCTTCACTATGCCATAAAAAAGTGCTAACGCAAAATAGTCCAATGAATTTAATGGACTATTTTGCGTTAACACTTATTTAAGACTTCCAGTTGGGGAAATCTAGTTTATACAGGGTGACATCGAAAACGTGATCAGAAACCAGTTTTTCAGAATCCGTAATTGATGGCCATTTTCAAGTACTTAATATTAGTTGCAAGAAGCAAAAGCTATTTATTTTTTTGTTAATTTTCCCTATAGTTAAATCACCGATCTAGTAAATCATGGTTACCCTATTTTTAGAATCATACCCTCTATGGATAATATTCAGACTATTTTACTTTAGTGACACTTCAGTCACAGTGACAATGCAAGTCAGTCATTGTTAATTATTTGTTTTGTTGTTTCTATGTTTATCTTTGCATCGCTTTCCGTCAAGTAGGGAGACCACACGGTTTACAATAAATTATTTATTTTTTATCATTGCGTGATTAAGTCTACACCTATTTACCTATATTGTTAGGATCCCACTTTAATGCCTTAATTAAGTCATATCACTTTTGATCACTTCTTTGATGTCACCCTGTAATAACATTATTTTTATTGTAAATTTATTGTAAAATAAACTTTGTGGAAAGATAAACATTGTACTTTTTGAAAGAAAGTATTCAAAAACCATCTTAAGACCCTGGTGAAACTTAATTCTCAATTGAATTATGAATAGCATTATTAACTTTATTGAAGAAACCATTTAAACAATATTGGAAAATGTTCCAATGAAAATTGGTTTGTAACATTAAACTGTATATTTAACCGATACAAAGCCAGACCAAAAGTCGATCAAGTTTAAAATGGAATGATTGCGAGTGGAAAATATAAAGGCATCATCTAAAATGGTTTTGATGCAAATAGTGACTGTTTTTGCCAGGCTTGCGTCTATGCAAATTAAGCAACGCTCGATGCTTTTGAATATGTATGGAATGATGAAATAGTGAACAAGTAGGTTATAGGTGGATCAGTTACACCTACCCCGTGTTAATATCCACCAACATGTTCATGCATATTGAATAGCAGCCTTCAGATTGTACTTCGTAAATTGATTTTAATTAAAATTAAATACACCTATGCTTTCAATGTAGTTCTCAACAATGTACATAAATAGGTATACCAACGTTTTTAATAAGCGATTGTAATATATTAATACATATTTCAAACCATATAACCTTTGAATATGAAAAGCGTTTTGACCAATGATTCTGAAGACACATTAACCTAGTTGATAGTGATTCGAGTCTGTCTACTCCCGGAGTCGATTCCCGGAGTTCGAATACGGACAAATATTTGTGTGATGAGCGCAAGTATTTTGTTCTTGTCTTGGATGATTTCTATGTAGGGGAGACCGAGGTGAGTTGTAACAGAGGTGAGTTGTGACAAAGCCGATTTCTCGACCTTTCTTTATTTTCGACCTATGACAGCAAGCTGACAACTTCACGCAAACTGTGGAGTATCGAAAGAGCAACAAATTTGCGAAATTTTCAGCTCGATATACTGTCATAGGTTCAGAGAAATTGGCTTTGTCGCAACTCACCTCTGTTACAACTCTCCTCGGTCTCCCCTATTTATTTCGCTCTCCTGTCAATCAATCTGATCCCCGACCGATGATAGCCACAGCGAAGGGCTCCGACTATTGAGAGCGTCGCTTGTATGCTCTGAGGTGACTGACATAACCAATTTTTGCACAAAAAGTTCGTTGACATTTGGTGCAAGTCAGCACCCTTCCGCTATAGTTATAGTGGACGGCCGCAGATGGTCGGGCCTTGAGCTCTTCTTGCTTAGCATTGAGCTCATCTCGTCTTGTGCTTTCAAACTCAAACACCTTAGTGCTCACTGTATGCCTCCAAAACGGCCGGTCTTCTGCCATAGCCTCCCACTGTGACGGGTCGAGCTCACAACGCTTCATATGCCGCTAAAGCATATTTTCATACCGCAGGAATCGGCTGCCTGGATTCCGCTTGCCATCCTGCTGTTCCGAATAGAAAATGCGCTAAGGTACCCTGTCATCTGACATGCGGGAGACATGGCCGGTCCATCGCAACTGTCGCCGCATCAGATAGGCCTCGATTTCGCTGAAATTAGCCCTTCACAGCGTTTTCTGTTGCCAACACTGTCGAACCAGCGAATATTCATAATCTCACGAAAGCATTTCTGGTTGAATTTTTCTAATGTGCAAATATGCAACAACGCTCTCCAGCATCCACAGTACAAGCCTACTAACTTACTTTGAGAATAGGTCAATATAAGTGTGAGATGGTCCTCATATCCTCATATTAAAAAAAACTTACACATTAAAAAAACACTAAGTGGTGGTACACCATCTTATCCTTTAAGGTACCTCCAAGTAGCCAGTTTTCGCGTTGTTGTGTTCCGGTGTGGGGATAAGACAACCGGCGAAATTACTAGCACAGAGGAATTTGGCCTCAATCTTCATTGTTGGCAATGCGCTGCATTTGGAGTCTTAGGATTAGAGTCGTAGGATTGTGGGTCCCAGTTACCATCAGGTGTGCCTTTTCTGTGCCATAAAGAAATCACTTAACTGCAAACGCGTATTTTATGCCTAAAACTCCCGGACACTACGGAGTCAACTAACACAGGACAGTAAATCATGTTAATGTTAGTTTTATCCCGTTATAAACGGTTTCACACACCAAAGCAGAACAGTTAATTTTTATTAAATGTTAGAAAACATTGGTAAATTGCATTAGCATTGCATCTATAATCATTAATTACTATTCTCTACTTTCACTGCAAAAACAAATCGGTGATTTTACCTATAATTGGCTCTACCCCTGAGTTAAGTCGAGTTAACAAAAACCTTTGTAAAAATAACACGTTGAAAAGGTTGCATCAAAATTTGCATTGTGTTATTTGTACAAAACTCACGGGTTGGACCTGTATCAACCCTAATTATAAGTAAAATCAACCTATTCGTTTTTTCTATGTTGTAAGTTTGTCAGTGTTGTAAAATTGGCAGGAAGAAATCGCTATTTAGCGACAAGACCGCCCCACTTTGACTCACTTAGTAATATTTATTTCGTATTTACTTTTTTATATGTGGTGTCAATAAATCGTATTTGTATTGTATTGTAATATTTTTTAACTAATTGACTATAATTGATGTGGCTCGCTGCCTTGTATGTATCTTGTTGGTTTTAAATTGAAATGGATATTGGAGTCAATAAGGATCAAAATTATAATATATTAAAAATCTAAAAACCCAAAAAAAAAATGATACGACAAATTCGATTCCAGTTTATACTCGAATGGAGTTTGACGTTTACTAATTAGCGTTATATTTAACTTTTATTACTGCTGTTCATATCTTTCGGCTGTGTAACACCATTGCACATTATATTTTTTGCTGTTATTGTTTTGTTTACGTTTTGTTTTATAAGTTAATTATCGACTCAAAATCTCTTCACTGTACTTTGCATGTATTTTTTTCATTTTATTATTTAACTTAGTTTTGTAAGTCCTCTTACGCCTGAAACACAGGAACTTCCTAGCTCAGGCACGCTAGTTATTTGTCTTTTGATATTTTTAGCCTAGTGTTATATATTGTAAAATAAGTGATATGAATAAATATTTATTATTATTATTATTATTATTATTATTGCATGTTGGTTTGTAGGATCAGATATGAATGTTATCCTTAGTTTTCCTGTCATATTATTATAAATCTTTCTCACAATTCTCAGCTCCTTATTTCCTGATTGTGCCTTCCACGAGCCTAGGCTTCTCCACATTTTAATATTTTTTAAATGTAAATTAAAAGACACAGACTTTTTTTACGCAGACACAACGGTTCACTAGCTAGCTATAATTTATCATTTCAGACAAACTAGCAAATCGTCTATCCTTTTTAGGGTCCCATAGTCAAGTACTTTTAGTTTTGCCACGTCCGTCCGTCCGTCCCTCCGCAGCCTAGCTCAGAGACTCTTAGTACTAGAAAGCTGTAATTAGGCATAAATATACATATTAGTTACGCCAACACATTTTTTTTTAGTGTATTTCCCGTACACGTAACGTGGGGATGTATTTTTTTTCTCATCTACCCCATAGTGTGGGATGTCGTTGGATAGGTCTTTCAAAAATATTGCGCCTTTGTCTGTTTCTTATTAAGGGATCCGTTTATGAAATGGTAAGCTTTAAAACGCTAATTTTGTTAGAGTCAAGTGTCCCCCCACCCTACAGTCAAAACTACAAATACTAAAAATCTGTAAAAAACTTAAATGAAAGCGCATACAACCAATTTAAAAGGAAACCTTCACGACTAAGTAGACGTCATAGGTTTTTGAGATACAGGCGATTAAAATGGTTATTTACCTACTATAATCATCTATGACGACACCAAATGACTTTAAATAGAGAATTAGTAATAATTTAACGGCTTCGGAACCCTACACTGAGCATGGTCCGACATGCTCTTGCCCGGTTTTAACATTTAACAAACCGAATTCTGTACCCTGCGTTTAACGTCCTGCAACCACGGTTTACAAAATAGAGCACAAAACCGATTTACGGCAACGAAGCATGAATAACAAGCACCCAGGCAACCAAGCAACGGTGCAAGTGCTCTAGCCCGCATATCACAGTCGTGTGACCACGACCATATCAGGTTCCGCATTGTACTCGAAGCTCTTAACGCTAAATTTATTTCGCAAGAACGTGCATTGTATGAATTATTACGAAAAGTGCTGCGGGAACTAAAAGTTTAGTTTCGTAAGGTGTAAAATTGCGGCGTGCTTTACCGTTTATTAGTTCACATACTATGAGTTGTTTGAGAGTTTCATAATTCATTGCAGAGTAAAATGATAGTGCATCAATTGATTAATTTACAAATTAAATAATGTTGCTCCCGCATTTTGAGCGAAATGTTTTTTGTAAAGTACCGTTTCTTAACCGATCGGCTAATTCCTCTCTTTAACAAGCTTATTATTAATGGAATAAAAACAAATATGTAAAACATAGATTTAATACAATTCAAAAATTATCTGTATGTTACAAAAAATATCTATTATAAATGTTAAACGTGGTAAAGTGGTTTAAATGTGTTTGCGAAGTAAAATAGCAAGATAAACTACTTAATAGCAAATACAACCAATACAGACAATCTTTTAAAAGAAAACAACACACAAAACTCAAATCCAATTAACAAATGGCTTTTGACAGCTGTTTCTACGATAACAGTTTCCAATGTTTTCTCATGGAAATCAACGGACCAAATTGATGTTTTAGGTTCATTTCTAAATGAACATCACATTTTATCAGCTAGTTACCGACTGGCGACTTGCCGCAACCTGCCCGGTTTAATTGCTAAGTTAAATATCTCCTACATTATCTCTCTTAGAACTAATTTCAGCTACCCCGTAAAGTTCGACTGGCCATCTCAAGTTTTGTTGAGATAACGCGAATGAAACTGTTAATTGACTGCCACGGCTTTTGCCGACTAAATGTACCTTTGTTGAAACAATTAACTTGGAAGGTCGTAGTGCGTGAGTTCCTGGCGAGTATCAAGTTGTCGGGAAGTCTATTTCACAACTATAGAAGAGCATCATCAGGGCCTCTATTCAACTGCGTTATAACGATATCGTTTTTGACCTGTTTCCGTATTGTCAACGTTTTGATAACTCTTATGTCATTTACAATAATGGCGACTGTGACATAAACGATTCTTAAACGTGTCAAACACGATATCGTTTAAACGCACCTGATAGAGGCCCAGCTGTAGTAAAATTTGGTTTTAAGTGGTGGTGAGTAGTGGTGGTGGTGGTTTAGTAGGAGTGTGTGTGTGTGTGATGCCCAGCTTAATGTCCGTCTTATAATAATGCAAAGTGAGACGAGTCCATTTATAGAAAACTGATACATACATTTGTTTTTTAATTTAAGCTAAAATATTAATCCTGCACGAATTATTTTTCCAAACGATCCATATTCTGTTTCCAGATTGATCAACGAACGGGAATCGGTTGTGTCTTAATGGTATCCACAAACTCAAGGAGGCTCTTAAAATAAATTAGAAACTTAAGTTAAAACGTATATATTTATCGTACAACTTGTACAGAATAAAGAAGAAAATATTAAGTAAATCATCAATCTCCCACTTTAAAGAAAATACATACATACATACATATCACGCCTCCATTCCTAGAGTGGGGTAGGTAGAGCTACAGAACTATCAACAACTCTAAAAAGACTTATTGATAATTCTGTAAGCACATTTTGCACAAATAGGCTAAGACGTTTACCGGTGTATTAGTGACAGGTTGCAAGCCCATCGCCTAACAGTACTACAAGCCTATAATCCTTTACTTGTATCTTACGACATCCACGGGAAGACATGGAGTGATACTATTCTAACCCGGCAACCACACAAAGAAGAAGAAGGGTTAAAGAAAATAACGAATAATTTTCCAGTTTTACATTGTTTACGTTAGTAATTCGAATCTCTTAACTAACACATTCACAGGCTAAAACTCAATAGTACTAAACGGAGTTAAAACATAGCCTGGTCTGGATCGAGCAAAGGGACCCATTAGTTAGCCCGAGCTTTTAAACTCTGCGAGCGACATGATTTATACCGCGGACGTAGATTGTTTTTCACTCTTTTACTTCGCCCGTCTATTTTGAAATGTTGTGCACATTCCGTTTGGCCATGAAAACGAACATTAAAAATTGCCAGAGGTTGCACGGTACTTTTTCGCTCCATTTCTGTAACGACTTTTTAAAAATACGCGCGGAGTTGTGTTCAAATAGTAGGCCGAACTCGTAGATTGATTTCATTTAGATTTTGCTCGACGCGCTATAAATTAGCATTTCAAACTTTAAATTCTTATTTTTTTATAAGTTTATCAAATAGCACATTGAACTTTTAGTGTTTAAAGAGATTGATTGCTGTCTTTTATTCGTTTTAAATCAGTTTTTTTATATAAGTTGTCTAGGTTTCTGATCACGTCTGTAAATAAGCCGAGAGGCAGTCGAGGGCTAGGCGAACTTTAATTAGAACTCTGAACGAGACAAACAAATTTATTATAATAGCTTACTTTTAGTTTCTCAAGTTTATTTTCTGCTGCATTACAAAACGTTACATTTCCTAATTTGCTACAATAACAACAATCTTACTTTGTTTTCTGAACATAAAATGTCAGACAGTGACGTTTCAATATTATTAAGAATAGATGTTTGATCCTCAAAGGGCAGGAGCTTTCATTTAACTAATGATGAAGAATCCAAAATGTGGTAATGTTGCAGTAAAAAATTAAGCGTTTTCAAAAATAAAACAAAAGGACGGAGCTTTACAATTAGATTTTACTTGAAATGAACGTCAACAAAATATTACCATATTTTTTCACGATTATCACCTGCTTTATTTATATTTATCGATGCTGACGACATGGGGGGAATATTTTTTTTGCCTTTTTTGTACATTGACAAGGCTTCTTTCTTTTTTATTTTCTTTATTTTTACTCCTACTTAATTACATATTTATCATTTTCCAATAAAATACTTAATCATACAATTACTTTAAATTCAAAGGCACGGTGCACTTATTCGTAATACACTGTGGTCACACACGTCAATGAACACGCTGTCAGGATGAGTAAAATCATCCATCATCACTATGTAATGGTATCTTTTGTTCCCCGAGCCTTTGTGAAAATAACGAAAATAATGATTTTTTATCGCTGCACGGCACCTCTGACAAAAACGTTGTTTGCTCGCAACCGAATGCGGGCCATTTTGCCGTTTGTTTTTTAAAACCCCTACATTTACGGCTATGGCTCAACACAAACAGCATGAAAATATTGATAGTGAATGTCAACTCTAGATTTATATTTGGGGAGGTTTTATTAAAACGGACACTTCGTAATTCGTTTGGAGTACTTGCGGGGGTTGAGCCGAGTAGTCGTCTCGACGAATTATGTGAGAGTAACGTTGAGTCTTTCGGTTCTGGATGGCTACTACGAAGCACTAAAACTGAAACTTTCGATGTAACGTCCCTTTCACTCGAGACTCAAGATAATAAGGTACTAAGATCTTTAAATGGAATGTATAGTGTACACGAGTTTCCCTTACGCTTTGTTCACGCCCGTATACCCTTATTTGCAGGCTGGCTGGCCTGGATTATTATTAACAGCACGTTTTTGAAACTGTAATAACGTGAAAATATATTCGACACTTAAAATATAATGAATTAGTTCGATCTTATTTCGAGATCTTTATAAGTTCGAATTAAAGGTAGAGTTGGTAGGGTTAAAGGGAGCAAAAAAGCAATAAAAACAAATGTTTATTTATTTGTGGAATTAATTTAATAATTTATATCGCATGCCTTACCATGTCAACTACGTTAAAAATAGTCATCAGACTTTAACTGAAGACCAAAAAAAAATTAAAGCAAAGTTAAAACCATTGTTTTGTAGTAAATTGTGTTGTTTGTGTTTCATTTTAATGCTTTCGTATTTCATGTTATCCAGAATCGAATTTATGTTCTCAACAATGTCTTGTAATATAATCTTAACCAATTCAAAGCACGTAACCATAACCCAAACCACGTTGAATGATCAAACCTTGTACTCAAATTTTATTCAGACATAACATATTAAACAATAATGTGTATAGTCTTAAAGCAAATTAAATGAAACAACATCTAAGTCGTTATCTTTAAACAGAGTCGGTCGTTAAGATTTAGTCGCACCTCGCATTCATAGCTTATTCGGGGAAACCATTCTTATAATTAAATTTCCCCTTAATAGTCCACGGAATTGAGACTGGGTGAAACTGCGAAATCTCCGCTAATGGTGCGCAACCACGTAACCTAATGTTACGTGGCGCGCCCCACGTAGTCTGTAGATACGCACGCCTTTACAATTAAATTTCGCGGAAAGTGCCTAAGTGCGAAAGAAGCCACTTAGAAATACTTAAAAAAGATTTGAAATGGAAATTTACTTTGACAGGATAAAAGAAAATAATATTCTTTGATCTTTAGAAAGTGTTACTGAGGTAATTTTGTTTTATTGAGAAACATTTTTACTAGGGTTCCTTACGCAAAGGGTAAAAACGGAACCCTATTACTAAGACTCCGCTGTCTGTCTGTCTGTCACCAGGCTGATTCTCATGAACCGTGATAGCTAAACAGTTGAAGTTTTCACAGATGACGTATTTCTGTTGCCGCAAATATAATAAATATATTTTATTATAACAAAAAATACTAAAAACATAATAATATAATAAATAACATAATAAAATAATAAATAGGGGACTCCCATACAAAAAAAAACGTGATTATTTGGCCGTTTTAGGGTTCCGTAGTCAAACTGGGAACCCTTAAAGTTTTGCCATGTCCGTCCGTTCGTCCGCAGCCTAGCTCAGAGACTCTTAGTACTAGAAAGCTGCAATTTAGCATGAATATTATTTACGCCAACAAAGTGGTAAAATAAAACCGGTGTCGCTGGATAGGTATTTCAAAAATATTGCTACATATACGAAAAATCTAAAAAAAAAACTTAAATGAAAGCATATATTATAATTATAACAAATTTAAAAGGAATACGACGACTAAGTAGACATCATTAGTATTTGAGATACAGGCGATTAAAGTGTTTATACCTACTAAAATCATCTAAGACGGCAGCAAATTACTTGAAATAGAAAATTAGTTACTGTTTTATTTTTTTATGTTTGTAGTACTTAACGGCTTTGGAACCCTACACTGAACACAAAAGAACATGATATTAATTGCAAGCATCTTACTTTAAATTTATGGCATGGAGAAAGTAAACGAGGGCACAGAGTACAGACTATAGGTTAGTGGGATCTGAGACCTACGATTACAGTATCAAGACTGCAAATGAGTTATCAAACTGTAATGTCTAAGATGAAAATCCAGGAATACAACAATACGGACACTGCTACTCGTTAGGTTAAAGTTTGCCATGATGGGAGAACCCCGAGACCCTGCACTATATCACCACGGTACTGGGATCCTATCGCTAGTCAGAATTTTTGTTTTCCATCTGTATTTATTTGAGCGAAAGTTCATCTGACTCCATCTATTTTTAGAAAAGGTTCAAAGCTGATTGTTTGACAATCCAAGACAGTGAAATAGTTTGAGAAATAAAATATCTACTTTATGACAATTTGGACCAACGAAATAGTTGGTAACTAAAATTCGACCTTAAGATCGGTACCACAACTTCCATTTATATTTGCTATACTAAGTGCATTTATCTACTATTTAGTGTCATTAGACAATGGCAACATTAAGCGTCCGATAAATCAACTGGAATGATTAATAGTCGTTACACAAATGCACAATTAATACGTCCACGTAACTATGCTAATTATTACATTAAACCTCGTGAGGCGCACACCATTGTATACACAGCGAGAATTGTGTGAGTGGGAATTTGAATCTAAGAAATAAAGTTCAAGTTTCTTAGCTATAAAAGTGCAATTTTAAATTTTAAAACAAATAAAAAGGACCTTCATGCTCAATTCAATATTGTTTAAACAAAATTGCCTTGATTATGTACTGGGTCTCACGAGGTCTTATCATGAGTTATCTCGGCCCTAACGATTTCTAATAAACTTTACTAAAAATAAATATAACGTAATAAGGTCACTCGTAAATATTCAGAATAAAGGAAAGATTTTTTGGGCCGCCCTTATTCTGGCATTCCCCATTACTTACAGGAGTAGTAATCGTAAGGGATTCTTTTGACTTCGCGCTCTGCATATTCATACTTCCACTTAAATAGAGCGAGCGGAACAAGGGAAATTAGCATAAAAAGAGTCCCTGTATCCTTTGTTAAAGTCGAGTGTCTTTCAGCCTACAAAGATACGCATCTCGCATCTATGAAGTCCGAAATCGCTTCCTACTTTGATGCTATTATTCTGAAGCCTTTTATAGTACATTTGATTTCAAAGGACTTGAAAATACATGACATTCCGTACTTTGACCCTTTGAATCTTTTGAGCAATTACTCATCCCTTTACACTAAGCATGTCTTCTCAAATGCTTTCCTAAATTTAAATATGGAGCTCTGTAACCTTGAACTTCCCTTTTACAGCCTAAGCATGCCCGAGGCCATCATTAGTCGGGTGTATAAACTTTCTTGTTAGCGTTAATGGTGATAGCCAAATTTACTGAACCTAATTACATTGGCTATTGAAACAGGTCAGCGCCTCGCCGCTTTGTCTTAGTCTGCTACGTGTGCATCTTAGCGATCAGAATCAGAATCAGAATAATCTTTATTCAAGTAGGTTTACAAATAATAAACTCTTTTGAAACGTCATAGTAGCGACTTAGCCTAAATTGACTGCAGGTTCAAATCGCGACCGATCAGAGAAGAACCTGTAAGAAACCCTGTCGGATGTCTTTTTTTTTTTTTGACGTTCGCAACCTTTTGTCGTAAGGACTAAACATTTTATTACAAGCAATTCAGTCCCAAGCATTGTTATCATTAATATAGTCTTTAATACTATAATATGCTTTAGAAATTAGTTTACGCTTAACGTAACTCTTAAATTTATTTACTGATAGTTCAGTAACATTACTTGGGAGCTTATTATAGAACCTAATACAATTACCCATAAAAGAGTTTTTTATTTTATGGAGCCGCGTGAAGGGCACTGCGAGCTTATATTTATTTCTGGTATTAACATTATGTATGTCACAGTTCTTTCTAAATTTAGCGATGTTTTTATGAACATAAATAATGTTTTCATAAATGTATTGACTGTGCATGGTCAATATATTAATTTCTTTAAACTTATCTCTAAGCGAGTCTCTCTGGGCCATCTTGTAGACAGCACGAATAGCCCTCTTCTGCAGAACAAAGATGCTATTTACATCAGCAGCACTACCCCACAGTAAAATACCATATGACATAATACTATGGAAGTAACTAAAATAAACTAATCGAGCGGTATCTAAGTCTATTAATTGCCGAATCTTATTAACTGCAAAAACTGCTGAACTGAGTCTACCCGCCAATCCAGCAAGATGAGGACCCCATTGGAGCTTGGAGTCTAACGTTATACCAAGAAACACTGTATCATTAACTAGGTCTAGTTTGTCATTTTTAATAGTTACAGTAGTTTGACTATTTTTCACATTAGTAGTCATGAACTTTATACTTTTCGTCTTTTTTTCATTCAGTAATAAATTATTGATGATACCTTACGTCAATAGATAAGGTGAGATTAGATATTAATTACTAGATATACAATGACGGTACAAATGAAACTATAAGTGAACAAAAGTACGAATCACAACCAGTTGAAAAATAAACAATATTTACTTGATATTATAAATTTTATGTGAAAGTAACTCTGTTTGCCTGTCTGTTTGTTAAGCTTTCACGAATAGACCGCTGAACCAATTTAGATGAAATTTGGTACCTATGGAGATAGTTTGAGTCCCGGGAAAGAACATACGGTACTTATTACCGACGGTTCTTGAGGGAAACGCGATAAACGACTTCTACGCGGATGGAGTCTTGAGAAATAATATTTACATTGTAACAAATAAATGTGGTAGGTAAAAAAATACATAAATAATCATAGTCATTATTTAAATAACAGCTCAAAACGCAAAAATCTATTTAAAGATAAAGTTCCGTTTACTGGAATAGCTTGAATTTCATGTATCAGAGAACACTAATGTCTTTATTGTACTCGTACAATGGAATTATATTAAACGATATGACCTTTCCAGGGCTTCTGCTACTTGTACACGTATAGTGTACATAGTGGAAGCCGAAGACTATAAAATGTTCGAGCTTCCCCACAGTAAACTTTGAAATATGGTTCTCGTGGCTTTCAGCCTTTTAATGGATGTCCATTGCCATAATGTTATAACGACTGGACTCGTAAGACGGAAGAAAGGATTATAATTATCTGACGGTGATATTTAATCTTTTAGCACTGATGGTAGGATTTAAAAGAAAGAATGAAAGAAAAAATCTGTAAAACGACTAATGACCTCGAAGAAAAATACTTCTTTGTAAGCGGTAAAGAAATTCAAAAGAAAAATGAAGTCGTAATGAGAAATAGAAGCTTTCATGCCTTGAAAAGCGTTGTGTTTGCTCTTCGTAAGCTGTGTGTGAATAAGAATAAACGTTCTGAGATTATTTTTAATAAAATAATTGTAGATACAGCCGTGATAAAGCATATAAAGAAAATATTACTGAATTACTCCTCATGAATGAATTACAGTTTGTTGTAATGCTATCCCTCCTTTCTACTATTAAACAACCTAGATATTTTTATTTAGTGCTTGATTTAATAAATGAACATGTTGTATCCTAGAACATTGATTTTTTGCGGCGGTAAAAATATTACATCCAAAGAGCTGTATGTAGATGACATCACGGGCAATATAAAAAATGCTGCTATTTTATTTACTATATTATACTTATAATGTCTGATATAAAAATAATATCAAGGGACAATCTCACACAAATTGACCTTGTTCCAGACTAAGCTCTAGGCTTGTAGTTACTATAGATTTAGACAAGTATATTCATAGTTTGATAGACAAATAATAACACCTGTTAGACAAATGTACAGGACGTATTGCATAATCATACGACATGGTATTTTCTCGGATAATTTCGTCTTGTTTTCTCAATTTTTGTCCATAGGTACTGAAAGTGATTGAAAAAACAAGATAAATATGATCGGTTTCTACATCTGTGAAGATAAATAAAATACCCACGACGCTTGAATATTGATTTCTGAAGCAAATACTCGCGCTCATTTCAACAATGTCTTTTGCTATGTAAATTGCCTTGTAAATTTATCGCAAGTCGCTAATAAGGCGTATCAACTCGTAACACTTAGCACAAGCTAGCGTAAACCAAACAAAAAACATCATAAGGCAAAAGTCGAAGGAAGGCAATTTCCCTTCGAGAAGGAAATGGGTGGTGTGATGTCCCAACGCAAATCCCGGACATATAACCTTTTAGTGTGCAGCGGCGAATACCAATTGCAGAGCAAATAAAACCCCGTTGAGACCGTAACCGGAGGTAAGGCCAAAACCGAAACCGTTTTGCATATTTTCGCAGAAATATTTCGCTTTTTATTGATCAAGGAACTCGTTGGATCAAGGAACGAAATTCCCAACTTCCAGTTTTTCAGGATAATATTACGTACCAAGCCAATCCACTGACAATCCTGGCATTTGCAAACTTATGTTTGTTAAAAAAATATACAGATAGAGGACACAACAAAAGTCTTGTATACAGAGTCATTTATATCACTAACTTTATTTCTTTCTTTCTTAAAAAACGAAACGTTTTCTTAACGTGCTGTATGCACATTAGTTGGAGTGTAAATAGAAAAATACGAGTTTCACGTATTGATAAAACATTGTTTTTTAATGGGAAAAAATACCGTTGAAGCACAGCAATGGCTTATAAAATGTTATGCGGGGTTAATGTTGGGCTAAGGTGAGTGAAGGGTCGGAAGGGGGCGCCCTAGGCGTACTTTTTTTAATCAAATCGGGGAAATACTGGAAAACGGCCGAATTTTAAGTACCCGAAACAGGCGTGATTTATGTATGTATGTATGTATGTATGCGGGATCAGCTCCCTCTAAAACAACCATTCGTCGGTGGTATGCCGACTTCAAACGCGGTCGCATGGACACAAATGATGGGAAACGCTGAGATCGTCCAAATGAAGCAGTGACTCAACAAAATATTAACCAAGTCCTGAAAATCGTAATGGAAGATTTGAAGGTAAAAGTGCGCGAGATAGCCAAGATAGTGAAGATTTCAGCTAGTAGTGTTTTCACAATTTTACATAAAAAATTGACCGTCCCACGAAAAAGCTTTTTTCCAAGTGGCTGCCGCGTTTGCTTGCAACTGATCAAAAGTAACAACGTGTCAATGATTCAGAGCGATGTTTAGCGCTGATGAATCGCAATAAAAAGGTTTTTTTACGTCAGTATGTGACAATGGATGAAACATGGATACACCAATTCGCTTCGGAATCCAATTGGCAGTCCGCGGAGTGGAGAACGGCTGGTGAAAGCCGCCCAAAGCGGCCAAAGACTCAGAAATCGGCCGGTAAGGTTATGGCGTCTATATTTTGGGATGCGCATGGAATAATTTTCATCGACTACCTTGAAAAGGGGTAAAATATATATAGTGACTATTACATGTGCTTATTTTAGCGATTATTGTACGAAATTGCGGATAAACGGCCTCAAATGAACAAAAAGAAAGAGGTGTTTCACCAGGACAACGCGCCTTGTCACAAGTCCGTGAGAACGATGGCCAAAATTAATAAATTGGGCTTCGAATTGCTTCCTCATCCCCCTTATTCACCAGACTTAGCCCGCAGCGATTACTGGCTGTTTGCAGACCTCAAAAAATGCTCCAGGATAAGAAATTTGACTCAAATAGTGAAGTTATCGCAGCAACGGAGGCTTATTTTGAAGCCAAAGATAAATTGTTCTATACGCATGGGATAGAAAGGTTAGTAAAGCGTTGGAGGGACTGTATCGCTCTTGAAGGAGACTACGTTGATGAATAAGAAATAATTTTGTAAAGAAACCTTGTTTTAGTACTTAGTCTCGGGACTTATGTAACCACGTTTTAAATGATTTTGATTGTTAAAAGATCATAAAAAGAGGCAAACTTGAAATACAATAATTATGTGATTGTATCAATGGATTTCCGCGAACACTAATGAATTTAAAATTTCTTGTCAGTCTGTTAGGACTCAACTGCGAAGAAATTAACCAAAAACACACACGCTTGCATTTATAACATTAGTACTAGGTCATTAAGCCAGCTATATGTGTGTAATACAGATAATGAGCACTAACTAGTCTAAGCAAAGTTGGCGGGTGTAAAACAACTTAACAAAGGAACAAAGCCTGCCCCAGTTCCGGTTTCGGTTCTCGACCGGTGGAACAAGTATTGATGCTGAAACCGAATATTTGCTCGAATAGTGTACTCCAGTTGCGGAGAGAACAGAATTACTAAATTTCTACTCCACAGACGTATTTATTTTTGCAAGCTTTTTAATATGCAAGTTCGTAAGTAAGTTGCCTGTTTCAAATCTTGCAAGTAAATTTTAATCTAGTTTCCGTGAATGGAATTAGATGAAATTTGGACCACATTATGTAAATCCAATGACAATGCAATATTATGGTATCTAATATAATATTATAAAACTGATCTGATGATGGAGTCAGAAGGTGGCGTCGGGATCTCCGCACTATTGAAAAAATATGTCAATCTCTTTTAGCGAACCATTCATTGGTTTGACTGTAGTTTTCTAAATCGAATTATTTATTTAATTCCTCGCAATTTTGATGAAAAACATCGTGTGCTGTAAGGGGATTACAAACTCGACTCATTGAAAGCCCTCCGCCTTCGGCGACAGGCATCTAATACTCTCGAGACTCTTGTTATAAATCCCCTTCTTACGGCCCTTGGTGCACATTGTACTATTATTATTGTTATATAGGGTGTTCGTAGAAATCGGCCAAGTTTTAAGAAAAGGGATTATTATGAAAACACGAGATGCTAAAATGATTGTTAACAATTTGTAAAATAAAAATCGCTTTGTTATTTTAGAATTAGTGAAATAAGTGCTTGTGAAATGAAGGGCTTACGGAGGGGAGGTTCATTACCTTAAATAACACCATTTAAAACACATTTCCTATGAATTTGAAATGTTAAAAAATACTTTGTGGTGGTAGGACCCTGTGCAGGGTCCGTCCAAATCGCTACCACCATATTATCCATTAACCACTCGCTAAGCAACAGTGTTCGCGTTGTTGTGTTCTGGTGTGGGGATAAGACAACCGGTGAAATTACTAGCATACAGGCATTCCATCTTAGTCCTCAGGGTTGGCAACGCATTTGAGATCTTAGGATTATAGCCATGAGAATTCAAATGTCCATGGGTCTCAGATTCCACTTACCATGAGGTGGCCTGAGTGCTCGTGTACCTTCTCCTTAAAAAATAATAATGGGGGATCTACTTACATATAACTACAGAATATGTGACAGTACAGTTTCAAGACTGTTTAACCTATAAATGCACAAAATTTTGAAGCTTTTCAATTTTATAAAACCTAGCAGAAATTCCATCAGATTAGATCCTATGCTGGCTTGTGGGGGTTTGGTCAATAGGCGTGTAACGTGCTCCCGTTACGGACATCGCGATACGGACCGAAGCTCCAATATCCAAAATCAGAATTTGGATATCGAGTGGAAATTATTTTTAACCCAAATACACTGTTATTTAAGTACATGGACGAGTAGTACAAATACCATTCTAGGGCTCTATTCGATTCGGTAAAACCATATTGCTTTTGCGATATCGCTTTTGTATCCTCAACGTTAAGAGGATTGTGAAGCGATGCCTAAATCGCGTAGTTGTCTAAAATAATCGGGCTATAACGTTTCTCACCCCCTAAATCTACTCCAATTTCCACGATTTTTGAATATATTGTAGATAAAAAAAAAACGATTATTCATTTAACAATTATAAATTATGGAAAACTAGGTCTGTACGTTTCCGCTTTTATTTTTTTATTTTATTTTCGTTCCAATAAATATTTTCTAAAAAGGAAAACGTACAGACATCTATAAAATATTCAAAAATCGGGAAAATCGGACAACGTTTAAGGGGAGAAAAACGTTATCGCATTTTGTATGGATTTTTTTTGCTTCACAGTCCTCTTAAGATAGATTGTACTTACTTGATTGTTTTACCTAATAGAATAGAGGGTCTGAGCCCGTATAATAAACAGTTAAAACTGGCCTAGTTCTAGGAAGTGAAAGGGACGGAGCTATTATTATATGACTTCTATAGTCTGTTCCTTACACTGTGTGATACTTGACAGGTTTTGGGAGTGGGATATGGCATCTGTTAAAGTAATGCTACTGTCAAAACTTAACTTATCTTAACTTAATTAATTTAACTTTTAAGCAACAATAGAATGAAACGTCAAACAAAGTGAAAGAAGCTTTATATTTGGTACCTAATATGAGTATTAATTACATTATTCCAGAAAATGGTGAACAAAAGATTATTAAGTTATAATATTACGATGTTTATAAAAGGAAAATTACGTAAGTTAATAATGAAATATTGCGAATAGCATCGTTTTTTATTGACCTAAAAAGGAATAAAATGCTTATTAAATAATTTTCCTCGTGTATAAATCGGTGATGAATCCGTCAAAATGAATGCAAATATTATTACTCAGATTCCATGCATTTTAATCCGATACATGACTGACATATAAAGGTAAACAATGGCTATGAAATGTTATATTTAAATTACTTTTTAGCAAATTGAAAACCAATCATAACTTTTGCTGATATCATCCGATTAATACTATGAGATGACTTAGTTTTGTACAAACTTCACTAAATACATAGAGTATGCTCATAAAAAATATGCATTACTTCGCAAACGCGTCTATGATACGGTTTCAGCATAATTCATTGTTATTTTAATTTAATCTTATCAAAATTTATTATTTTTCTTAGTACGGTCAGGACTTTAATTGTTATGCCACTAAGAAATCCTGTCATAATGACAGGGTTATTCAAATAGTTATTTAGAGAGTAACTAAAATGCTGATCACTACCCATCGATGAGTTTCTTACCAAAAATCTTCTTTTAATGGTATTCAATTTATTTCCAAACAAAATTAACTGAAACCAAACAAAAAAGGCCTAGTTAGGTAAAATGTAAGACATTGTGTAGCATAATAGTAGGTATACTCTATATACTTACATACTCTATTTTTGGAAAATGTATGGAAAAGACTCAAACTTAAAAAATGTTATAGGTACGTTACGTTCATGCCACTTTTAAGTTTTGAGTTACGATGTATGGAAATTTCATGTTCATATTATACGTTATCTCATAGTCATAACTGTCATAAGAGATAAAGTACAATTTATTGATAACTTAACATCGTTTGGAACTCCCTAAGACAATTTTATTCATACCACAAAAACTTCCATGTCTGCTTATAATTATAAGGCTTACTTTTTAGATTTACTAAATTTATTCCAACTGGCATGGAGAAATTATACACAGCTGTACGCCAGGAAACTAGTTAAAGCCAGCAAGTTCAGTGAAACAAAAGTGTTACAGTTAGAAAAAGTTTCTAACTAAACCTTGTTACAGTTACATAAGACGCCCTAATCAAATTAAAAGTTCTTGCACGTTCAGCAACGAACTTCGCGGTACGTACTGTCATTTAAAACTAACTCTGTTTCTCGGTAATTTATAATTTTGCTTGCAAGTTGATGAAGCTCGGGACTAAATTTATAATTTTACTTGACGTTGCCAGCGTATTTGCTTGCGTGAATTTAATATGTAGGTGTGTACCATTTTTTTATGGCATAGAGAAGGCTAAAGGAGCTCACAGGCCACCAGGTTAGCAAGAGCAGAGATCCATAGAAATTTCGTTGGTGAAACTGCAATACCGCGTAATTAACAAATTTAATAAGTTGCAAAATACTCCTTAACAAGTAAGTCAGTACGGTACATTTTGCAAATGCGTTGCCTCTAAGCACTAAGATGAAATATCCTCATACTAGTAATTTTATTTATTAAGTTTACTTTCTACGCACAACAATTAGTATGGAAATCGTTCCAATAGTTTTTATGAATGTTCAAACAAACAAACGAACATATACATTACATACATACTAACACCACGCTTTCATACCCAGAGTGGGGTAGACAGGGCTACAGAATCACCAACGATTTTAAAAATATACAGAATTATAAAAGTTTACAGTGCTAGTTTTAAACCAGTACTGTAAAACGGGGTTAATAGGGAGTAAGGGGTGAATAAGGACACAACCTAAATTAAAGCATATGTTACTAATAATTATAATACTGAAATATTTTTAGATAGAACGTAACGTTAATTTAATTTAAGACTTGTTCAACATCTTAGCCTGATGGTGCAATATGTGGTTACAGAAATACGTACCAAGAAGGCTTTTTTAGATTTGTTTGTATTTCTGTAGCTCTGCCTATACCACTCTCTCTGGGAATAAAGGCGTAATGTTATTAATATGTGTATGTAGGTCTTATTAGTTACACGTTATTCATTATTTTAGGTTGTGACCTTATTTACCTCTTAGTCCCTATTCACCCCAATTTACAGTACGGGGTATATTATTTCACCTTGGATGTTGAATATGATTGATAACTGTTACATGATCGATTATCAGTAGCATGTAAATAATAATAGCCTTTTAATCATGCCAGTGAATATCATAATTAGTATATTTCTTTAATATAATTGTTATGTTTGCCTCAAATGTATAGGTACCTAATTTAATAAATTACAGAAGAAGGTAACCACATTAAAGGCTCCCGATTTGAGTCGAGTTCATAAGAATTCTTTCTATACCTTTTCCGTTCCTAGCCAATAATTTTGGTTCTTTGAGACATTTTTGCCCGTATTTGACATTTGACGTAAAATCAAATATGTGAAACCAGCGCGCTGTAAATTTATTTTCAATAAGACGAATATGAAGATCGCAGAGCAAGCGCAACTGTTTGAAGCTCTTTTAGTAAAACTCTACTTGGCAATATTGCGTCGCTGATGTTCTTTGCTTCACTACACTCATAAATTTAGGTCGCGTACCGAGGAAATGTAACAAAATACAATTTATATTATTACTTAACTACCTTTACTTTTGAATACTGCTTTTACCCGACTACGGCAAAGCAAAAAGGCATACGACCACGGCTATCCTCTGGGCTAGTAGACAGTGAATATGAAATAAATTATAATACAATTAATTTCAGATGAGAATATTTTTTTGTTATAAACTTTTTATAACGTTTTTTTTAGTAGTCGGGTTTTTTTGTTTTGAACTTTTTTTTATTCATACATGAGACAGGCATGAAATATTAAGATAAGTATTTTTTGACTACTCTTTCCTTTATGTGTATTCAAGCCATGCTGCAAATACCGAGCCCTTCAACGCGTCAACTTACTTGCGATTGGGTGAATTTCAACAAGCGTCAAATTATTCTAATTTTGGTGGTATTTTTTATTTTCTTAGTAGGGTTTACAATTAAACGTTTAAGTGACGTCATTAGTCATTATAAAAACAGTGTTAAAATGGCCCTTTATTATATCAAGTGTTTTTTAAGATATAACGATTTTACTAATTATGTACCACCAAAATTGTTATTATCCACCAAAATTACTTTTCTTAGAAAAACTCACGATCAATAATAACATATCGGGCTAATTAAAATATAATCGTTAGGGAATCTTCCTTGTTATTTTTGAAAATCCAAAACGTAAGTTTCTAATATTATAAATAATGATTATTTGTTGTTTAAATAATTTTGGTGGAGACCAGAAATTGAGAAAATTTTGGTGATTCGCAAAAGCCACCAACATTGTACCACCAAAATTATAAAATTTAACATTTTTTTAAAATTAAAAACAAATGTTTTAGTTTAACAAAAACTTAACTCGTTACAGTTAAAAAGACACCATAAACATACTTGAAAAAAGTATCACACAACAAAACTTTTTGCGAAATAATGACTTATCTAAGTTATCACGATTAATAAAGTGTATTTCATACCACCAAAATTAGATACTTATGTGCTTAGCGGGAAGACGCAGAAAGATGGTACAAATCTTTCACCGTCTATTGCTGGAGTGAAACTGAACGAACATCTGACGCTATATTTGTTTGTTTAATCACGTTTCGTTCGATCATAAAATCAATTTCAATATTCACCACCAAAATTAACTATTTCGCTTGGACAGTTTTATTTACACTGCTCCCAGTTTCTTTTTACTTGCAAATGCAATAATTGATACATTTTTAAATACCTCAACTAATAAAGAATACAGATAACTAAAATATAAGTCTAGTTGAGGCTTAATAAGTTTGTACCACGACATATCAGTATATGCGGGAAGTACAGGACACGACACCAAAATTGATTTTGGATTGAAAATATTTTTTTACGATAAATATAATAAGTTAATAATAATTTTAACTTTGGCTCAATATGGAACTTTGAGTAGGTTATTTATAAAATAAATAGTTTTCCAATACATGTACTTTACACCCCAATTATCACGTCCGCCGCTCAAAAAATGTGGTTGAGATAATTACCCGATTAAATTTTAAATCCCTGAAGGATGTTAGAAAAGGACGCATTAGGCAGCAAAATATATTGACGAGATGACAGATCCAACAACAATTTACCCTTAGGAGTATCATCTTTTTTTGCTAAAAGCTTATACGTCGCCGAGGTAACTAACCGCTAACATAAAAGGAGAACGAGAGAAGGATTAAGTACGAGGTATACCATCATCATGTTCACGGGAAAAAAGGAAAGCGAATGTTTCGAAAAATATACACAAGACGTACAAGATTCCCATATATGACAGAAACTAACCAATAACCAACATAATACTACATAACTCCCAATGATGTGAAATGGTCAGCATGTCACTAATTTTGGAGCCAGCGCTGGACTTCCGCTGGAACCATTTGATGGATGACGTCCACTGCTGGACATGACCTAGTTTAGGTTACACTTACCATACCATAAAAAAAATTAATCGTTATTCATAGCAATCTGAAGTAAACATTCAAAACGTTACCTAGGCATGAAAAGTAGCGGGACTCGGTTCATATCTAAATCATAAGGTAATTTTCGGCTATATTGCGTCTAGTACTTGACTAATGAGGGTGAGGTAAGTTATTTATGAAGTAAACCCCTGAGCTTTGATCTAGATAAACATAATTATGATGTCTTCTCTCTTAGAAAAGACACCACTCAGATATGCGCCGTTGAACTTGCGTATAAATAGAATTACGACTGGATTGCTACGGGTATCGAAGTGCTTATAGAGTTCACATAGGTTGTCTTCCCAATATATTTTTTATATAATGCTTCATTTTGCGAATTATAGAAGTAAAAGTGTAGGTTTCCAAAGCCGTTAAGTACTACAAACATAATAAATGTTTTAAAAAACAAAAAAACGCCTTCAAAAAGCCAAAAAAAAATATTTTTTTAAATTTTAGGTTAGTCCCACTGAAGTCGGCTTTTTTGGTGAAAATATTGTGGTCGTTGACTCCAGTTGGACTTACCTATTAGGTAGGTGCCAACAATTTTTTTTTGCGTTATTGAAAGCGGTTTTTGTTTTTTAATCATGTTTTTTTTAAACTTTTTAGCTATCATAATACGCTGTTCCGTAGTACCACTTAGGTACTAGTTGATATGAGAAACTTTAAGTTTCAAGCGCGCCGCAAGCAACGCCGCCAAAACGTCATAGTCATATTTCAACAAGTAAATATTCTTCGTTGTAGTCGCGCAACTATCTTAATCGAGATATCTGATCGCCACCCTTTAAATAGGTACTTGAGAAGTTCCGATGGCCATCTGTGGTGTTCATCATCAGTTCCACTTCCCCAAAAATGACACCTTCTGAATGCAAATGCTAGAATTGTTACTAAAAATAGTAAAATCGCTACATGTTTGCCAACAATATTTGAGGAGTTCCCTCAATTCCTCACTGATCCCCTCATCAGATTCGGATTTGGTGACAATGGGACCACCACGGAAGTATACTCTATCAAACCAAAAAAAATAATTAAAATTGGTCTACAATTGCCTGAGTAATCGATGAACATACATAAAAAAAAAACATACAATGGAACGTATAACCCCTTGCTTTTTTTAAAGTAGGTTAAAAATCAACAAGTAAGTAATAACTAGTTTTGTATTTAAACTCAATTGGTGCCGTCTTAGATGATTTTAGTTGCCTGTATTTCAAGAACCAATGATGTCTACTTAGTCGTAATAGTTTTCCTTTAAAATTCGTTATATGTCATTCAAGATTTTTTTCAGATTTTTAGTATTTGTATGTCAGACCATGCTCAGTGTAGGGTTCCGAAGCTGTCAAGTACTGCATACATAAAAATCAACAAGTAATAACTAATTTTCTACTTGAAGTCATTTGTTGACGTCTTAGATGATATAAGTAGGTACACATTAATATCATGTAGGTAGAGAACCAATAACGTCCACTTAGTTATAATACTTTTCCTTTGAAATTCGTTATACGCTCTTTAATTTAAGTTTTATTTCAGATTTTTAATATGTGTAGTTTTGGCTGTATTAACACCTTGACTCAACAAAAGCTAGCACTGTAAATCTTAATATTACACAAACGAAACGCCTAATCAAAAAATTGTTTTATAAATCCGCAAAATTAAAGACGTATCCAATCACACCCTTCCACCCTATTTTTCAAGATTTTATTTTACCACATAATTGATCTTGCTCGAAATAATGGTTAATATAGCTCGCGAATTTGTTCGCACTGCAACCCTTTAAAGCAAGGTCTCTAGTTGCATTTTGAAGTCAAGTAGGAAGGTCTTATTATTTAAAAAAAACATTTTCGCGACGCCGTTCTCGTACAGAGGCCCTAGCTAAAATTCGTACGCTAACTAGCGTTTAAACCAATCGCCTCACTGGTAGATCACGTTAAACGAAGAGTCACATGATCTATACCAGTGACGCGATTGGTTTAAAAACAAAATTATTACTTAGCGTACTCATCTTGGCTAGGACCTCAGGTAATCCCCGCGATCATAACGCTCGCGAATCGATCCCTCTCAAAGAACCTAGTTAAGAACCATAATAAACCGGTATTTTTCTAATCGTTCTCGTGCCCTGGAAAAAAGGCATTTTTGAGTAAATAAAATGGTACAGCTTCTGTACAAAATGGTTATTTATAACCTATGGGATAGAAAATAAAACCAATTCTTGGGTGACTAGATACAAGGTCAGGTGGATGCAATACATTAATGTAGATTGGCTAGATAAACAGCAAATTAGATTTATATAGATAGTTAAATAGATTTAAGAGCTGCAACTGCTACTCATATCGTCCATAAATAGCCTTGTACAGTGCTTTAATAAGGTATAAAAGATAAGACCGTATTCAAATTCATAGGTGCAATAATTACTGAAAAAATACTCAAATCTTGTTATAAATGTGTCGCAGCAACATTTAAACCGAAAGTTTTTAAAAAACAAAACTGTTGCGTACAACTGGGCAAAGATTCTAAGCGGTAAAACCATGGTCTTTTTGACATGTTTCCGTAATTGACAACATTTTGATCGCTCTTATTGACATGACAGTAATGGCGGCTGAGTAAAACACAATACCATAACACGTCAAAAATAATCAACGTATAAAAAATTAAGTCGTATATTGTTTCTAAGTTCTACATTCCCAATCTATTTCAGTTGCGGATTGTTGGCAGCCTGACAACCCTTAGTGTCGTTATTGAGAAGTACCAGATAGAGGCTTACCGGCTGTTTAGGTTTATATTAATACGTCACAGTGTTGGGACATCTATTTATCAAGAAGACGAGGGACCGAGCACTGCGGGCACGCACAGTTTCAACCCTACAGTAGACAACTAAAGTCAAATAATAAAAGGACTTAGTTTTAAGGTAATGCGAAATAATTAAATGAAAGACAATAATTTATTATACTAATTTAAATGCCACATGGATGACATGAATTACTAAAAAGTGACCAAGTGCGAGTCGGACTCGCCCATGAAGGGTTCCGTAGCAGCGAGATGATTTATGACGTAGTAAAAAAAACTACTTACTAGATCTCGGTCAAACATAATATTTTTTTTTAGTTTTTTCATTCTCGTATTTTAGAAATTACAGGGGTGGGGGGCACACATTTTACCACTTTGGAAGTGTCTCTCGCGCAAAAAGAAATATTTTAAACCTCAATATAATTTTTGAAGACCTATCCATAGATACCACACACGTAATTTGAGTTTCAGTTCTAAGTATGGGGAACCCCCAAAATTTCTATTTTTTTTTGTATTTTTGTGTGAAAATCTTAATGCGGTTCACAGAATACATCTACTTCCCAAGTTTCAAAAGTATAGATCTTATAATTTCGAAAAAAAGTGGTTGTGACATACGGACGGACAGACAAACATCACGAATCCATAAGGGTTCCGTTTTTTGTCATTTGGCTACGGAACCCTAAAAAGGGTTTTTAGAATACTGCATGGTTTTAAATGATATGAATAGTATCGCGCTTGCCCCGTAAACGCACTTTGCTAGACACGCCAGTGCGTACCGGGCCAGTAGTGATGCCTTACTCAAAGCGTAAATAAATTAACATTTCGGTCGCCATGGTCACCTAGTCGCGGCAACCAGGCGAGGCTCAGACGCCAACGTCATCAATACATGACCAACATTCAACTCAAAATTAATCTTCCTACCATGAAATTAGGTTAGTTATTTATTTACTTGGACGATTTGTACAGTGCACAACACTACATTTGTGTTGTCAAGAGGTTAAAGGGTAACCCATAATTTTATCGAATTTCACTTCATCGATGGTATCATTCCATCGAATTTCATTTCATCAAACGCTATTTTTCTTTCGATACCGTGGTGTTATTACGAAAGTTAGGTTTGGTTATACTTGTGTCTACCAAAAGAAACCTCATGCGGTGAGAAATGTTTTTCGATGAACGATACGTTCGTTAATATAAGAGGTGCCGAAATTAAATTTATACCTACACAAATACATTTATTTCAATTCTGTTTAGCCTTAAAAAGGTTTTGTGATTAGACTAATTAGAGTAGTAAGTCAGTTTTTAAATAACTTTATATTTCAAAGAGCAGTTATTCTAATTAATGTAACAGTTGTCTAATCTGGCTTGATTACATACATACATACATACATAAAGTCACGCCTTTATTCCCAGAGTGGGGTAGGCAGAGCTACAGAATTACCAACAACTCTAAAAAAAACTTGGCTTGATTATACTAAATTTATTAAGAGGCTGTTAATTGATTTTTTTTTATAGCAGTGTGTGGCCGGCAACATTTTTCTACTTCGTGTGTTATAGATAAACATCGGCGACTAGTGGAATTTAGGTAGCATTTGACGTTTCTGACAGACTAAAGATGTAACAATGTATTTCTGTACAAGTCGAGCAAAAGAAACCAATTGGGAAAAACCTTTTCAATCATTTACTATATGTACATATATAACATTCGTTATAGACAGTTAATATTTTGTTCTAATTTCTTAGAAGATATCCTGCGTCTTCTATTTGAGAAAATCCACTTGGTGTAAGAAAATTATCTTTCGACTTCGACTGACGTGATCAGTAAATAAAGCATTCTTCTGTAATGTTGCATCGTATTTTTGTTGGTATTATCTCTGATTTCAAGTTCTTTATTTTGTATTAAGTTATTATGCTGGAGCACGCTCCTCGTAGAAATGAGTGGAGAGACAGAGGGAAAGCCTTTGCCCAGCAGTGAGACACAAATAAAGGCTGGAAAAAAAAGACGGCGGGTGATAAGGATATAAAAGATAAAAGTTGTTTATTCAGTATGAAAGCCGCACGAGCACACGTAAAAATTCTAACAGCGTTTTCCAAGAGGAGACCACTGCTGAAAAGAAGCGCCGCAAGAAACTTGACAGTCAGTATTTTTTTTAAATAAAGTATTGTTTAAAACAATGATATAACTTAACCTAGCATTATATAAAACAAAACTAAGAAAATAAAGGCTTGAAGTAATATTAGGCGATAAGCTTGCAACCTGTCACTAATACACTAGTAAACATCTTAGCCTACATGTGCAAAATGTGGTTATAGATTTATCAACAAATTTTTTTTAGAGTTGTTGGTATTTCTGTAGCTCTGCTTACCTCACTCTGGGAATGAAGGCGTGATACATGTATGTATGTATGTATATAAAACAATAAATGAAAAATATAAATTTATCACTCGTAATAAGCAGGCAATTTCATCATCCATCCAGGGTTGACAAGGCATTGGTAAACTTGGGATTGCAAATGACCATAGGTCTTAGAGCTGACTTTATCTTTCGCCTTCTCCATGGCATAAAAACATGAGTCTTAATCTAATTTTAAATATGTCTTTCACTCCTGTTGAGGTGTACTTCGCCTATAAATGTGGAGTTATTTATAGACAATCGCTATGGACTTATTTGCCATGGAAATAAGTCCATGGATACTACACTCGAGGACAATTGTTCGGTAAAAAAGTGTTTTTTTCCAAACAAAAGCATATCGTGTTAGTTCCACGCGCTTCTGTTAAGTAAAAAAATTATTACAGTAGATTTAATCTAGTATCCCAGTGAAATAAGTATTATCTTATTTAAACACTTACCTACTATAATCGCTAGCAAGGCATATAATAAGAGATAACTAATACGTAATTTAAATGACTGAATGTACGTTGCAAGGTTTTATCAATGTGGTTTTGAAAACCAGGCAAGAGCATGTCAGACCATGCTCAGTGTAGGGTACCGAAGCCGTTAAGTACTGCAAACATAAAAATCAACAAGTAATAACTAATTTTCTATTTAAAAAAAGTCAATTGGTGCCAAAAGATGATTTTACACTTGAGTCTAACAAAAATTAGCGCTTTAAAGCTTAATATTTGCTTAATCGAAAAACTGTTTTTACAATGTGGTTACAGAATTATCAACAAGTCTTTAGAGTTGTTGGTATTTCTGTAGCTCTACCTACCCCACTCTGGGAATAAAGGCGTGATGTTATGTATGTATGTTTTTACAACCCCGTAATATTTTTTAAAGACCTATCCAACAATACCCCACACGATGGGGTAGACGCCAAAAAAAATACATCCCCATGTTACGTGTTGAGGAGGTACCCTAATTATTTTTTTTACTATTTATTATACCACTTTGTTGGCGTGACAAATATGCATATTCACGCCAAATTACAGCTTTCTAGTACTAAGAGTCTCTGCGCTAGGCTGCGGACGGACGGACGGACGTACCGACGGACATGGCGAAACTATAAGGGTTCCTAGTTTGACTACAGAACCCTAAAAAATACTCCAAGAACCAGAAATACGTGTTTATATGAGCTGTTAGAGGGATCAATCTAGATTGTTTTGGGGAGCCACCTACGAGTGGGATATAAGAAGAGCGTTCAATATACATAAAAGGGTAATAAATAACAGCACGAATTTAGGGAAAAATCTTGAAAAATATGAGAGTAGGAAAAAAGACAGAAACGACTAGCTACAAAAAAAACATATTAAACATCATTTTTGCACAAAACTTAGACTGGAAAATGACCGAGTACGTTTCCAAGCAGTAAAGATTTTTAAATCTACCAATTGAGCTTGACCATTACAAATTGAAAAGTGCAACTAAATTATTTACACCTTCCTTAATTAGGAAGTTAATATAACATTGTGCGCGATTCCATCCGTGTAAAAGTCGTTTATCGCTATTCCATCGAAAACTGTAAATTTTTTGCGAGTAAGTCCTTTTCGCTCTTTTCGATCTTGAGCGGTTTCCCTCCAGTTATTTTCCCATGATCCCAACTTATCACTCCAGCTCTTCCTGGGGCGGCCACGCTTTCTGTTAGCATTTTCCGGGAGCCAGTCTGTGGCTACCCTTGCCCAACAATTAGGCTGCATTCGAGCAACGTGGCCGGCCCAGTCCCTCTTTAGTTGGGAAGCCTTCTACGCTACATCTATTATTTTTGTCTGGGAACGAAGCTCAGTATTCCTAAATGAATTAAATTGAATTAAATTGACCCAACCAAACCGGTGGTTGCTTATGGTTTGTTACCTACTGGTGTTGCCTTCACTGTACCTGTGGCGACAATCTCCAGACGAAATTAACTGGAACCCTGACAAGGTTAGCCTTCATCCATCTTGTTTCTATTTATTAACTGTTCACTAATAAGTTGTCCAAGGTGACACAATAAGATACGCTATAATTATTAAATCGTAGAATTTATTGCGACGCGAATTAAATTTTAGTTAACATGAAACACACATTTATTTATGTGGTGGACCCTTATGTGGTGGAAGTGTATTTCTATTACAGTTATAACAACAAATAAAAAACTAAATTAAAATGAAAAAAGTCGGTTGTCTGTAAAGTCGGTTTACTGACGATAGTTGAACGTGACAACGTCATAATAAAAAACTGATGGAATGGTTGCATTTTTCAAAAGAAAATTTTAATTTTATTTGTTTGATAGATATTTTGTATGGATATAGAGAAGGAGGTAAATGGAAATCACAATTGAATTGATCAAGTTACATTTATTTGTACGCATAAATACGATTATGTCAATTTTATGTTATTTTTTTTGTACATAGTTTTTACAAGTATGAATGTGCGTTTCATCTTAAATTTTAAATTTTAAATTTGCAAACATCATTAAAAAAATAACTCTAGCTTTTAAAAAGCCCACCTCATTGTGTTTGATATAGGAGAAAATTGATCCCTTTGACGGCTGGCTGATCCAACCTGTCATTTCAGACACGTTGTTATGATATGTGGAAGATTTAACATTTAAGTTTTAACTTTTTGAAATCATAGCTACGCTCGATAATTATTTCGATCGAATAGTAAAGCCATTGATTTTTTACTCATCGTGAAATAGTTCTGTTAACTTATTGTTATAGTTTTGTCAATTATAGCATAACCTACAAGCGCTGCACTAGCGGACCGATGCTATTTATTTTAATGATGAAAGGACAAACATTCGAAAATATATCTTTTCGTGCGTGCAGCCGGCTCCATCGAATTATAAGACGTTGTCACGTCAAAAACAAAGTAGGTTCCCATACAACAATCGTACGGTACCCATCGTGCGGGGCCGAATCACACTTGGCCAGCTTTTAAATCTTAGTTTTGGATATTATCGATAGTATCATTAAACAAATAATAAATATATGTAAATGAGGAAACAGTAACCACATAACGTCAGTTGTTGCATATTATTCCAATAAGAACAAATAAAAAACAAGTGCTTATAATATAAACAAATAGTGTCCACAGTGTCAAAATATGGTGCCACTCAGCCTTGTACTTTATCACAGATCACAGTGGAGTGTCGAAGTTCGATAAAATTATCGAAGATTATTGGGCATAGCGCGTGTGGACGGACGCCATCTCAATTAATCTAATTTCCACGAACTGCATCTGACGTAATTGAATTTACCGAAGAGCTGTTGAAATGTCTATCTATTCAGTATCTTGATTGTATTTATGTACAAGGCTGTAATTACTATTCAAACAAAAAACAATACCACAGTTAAATATGTAAAAGGACGTTACAGACTGTCAATTTACAACTCAAATTGGTATTAATACAAATATAGAAAGTTTTCATTTCAAGTTCAGTATGAAAAGGTCTGTAAGGTAAGCAATCTTTATTTTCACCTACGTTTTCAATAACATAGTTACTTCTTTGTTTTTACCCAACAGCCGAAAAAAGACGGTGTTTTTTTTGACCTGTATGAATGTGATTTAATTTGAAATAAAAGTTAAAATTACGATTAGAAAAACACACGCAGCGACAATACAATTTTATTTACAAAGCCAAAATTTCAAACACAACATAATATTATCACAATCGAAATATTATGATTAATTTAAAATAGGTAGATATTGAAAACATTTTGTCTTAATGAAGCGTTAAGACCGCATATTTGATTGTCAACCTGCAACAGCTGTTGTTATAAAAAGTAAGTAAAACGAACTTTAAAAAAATATAATTAAATAAAATATCATTTTGAAGAAGAAATCGCCTATAGGTAATCGCTGATAATATAAAGTGGTTGAAGTTATTGAGATATTTTATAATTACATTTAAAAAGAACCTTTACGACATTCACTAAAGATTAACCTTTCCTATCGGACATTTCTTACATTGCAAATAAATGAAAGTCGACTTGCAATTACGATTGCCTTATTTGTGTCGGATGTTCATTTGGCGGTCCCGAGTTTTCAATACGCCCGCTCACCAATTTCAAGATGGTCGCCATTTCAATCTCATCATGCCACTGAAATGCAATATCATCTAGATAGGTACTTACATAGCCGAGCTTTCATTTCACGACTATTAGAAAATTATTAAAATGCGAGAATAAATTAACATTTTATAAAAAGTATCTCTGAGTTAATATTTGAATTGACTAACTTTGCAATGCAATCTCGCTTATTGTTCAAAGACTTGAAAATATCTTGAAAAGATATTAGAACTTAGTAAAACTAAGGTAAACAACATCATACATAATTATGTTTAAAGACAGAGACGACAAATAAGCAGACCACCAGTGCCTGTATATTATACTGGCTAAAAACTTTTGATGTCAACTGTAGCCGGATTATCAACGTTTTGATAGCTCTTATTTACTTGACAGTAATGGTGGCCGAGTTAAAAACAAAACGATAATAGGTCAAAGACATGGTTTTACCCCGTTGAATAGAGGCCCTGATGGTTAATGGAATCTGATACATAGATATTTGCAAACTTAAGATTGCAATCCAAAGGACTAAGATAGCATGTCTCTATGCTAGTAATTTCACCGGTTCTTTCATCCGCACACCGTAACAATAATGCGAATAATGTTTCTCGGCAATGATTAAAAAGGAAGGTGGTAGCGATTCAGAAGAACGTTGACCCCGTGTTAAGTGTAGCAAAACCTTTTCGTAGAGTTTGGGCAACATTATCTTTTTCTTACTCAATGGCGGCAGCTTAATGTCGCGGTTAAAAAAGTGGTGGTTCCAGTTCTGTTGTCATTGCGTCAAAATATGTTTTTGACGCCAAAAAGCGGGTCTTAATATTTGCACAAATATTCAAAATATCCAGTAAGTTATGTATACTTAATACTTATATATTATAGTTTTAGATATATAATAATGATATAAAGGGGCAATATGGGTTGTATTTATGTGTATGTATGAAACGCATAAACTCAAAAACTTCAGGGCCTATTTCAAATATTCTTTCACCATTTGAATGGTACATTATTTGAGATTAACATAGGCTATGTTTTTTTTTCTACGCGGATGGAGTCGCGGGCAATAGCTGCTAGTCCTTTAAAATTGTGTTCTGTCGAAAGATATTAAGGAAAATGACAGAAAATTGAGTGTCAAGGCCTTTGGCCCAGGGTAGCCCCTTAATGTTACATGACATGCATAAGAAATGCAGTTTATGCCGAGCATTAGAGCTTTAGCAGTTAAAAAGTAAAAATTAAATGGGCTTGAGCAGGACATATGTCCCTGAAACAATGGGTGATGGAGGAAGCGAATTTTGCAGTCGCAACCTCGCTCAAAGAAAGGAGTCTGCAGGCCCCCAGCAAGATGGTCAGATAACATTAGTTCGACCTTTGGCCCAATCTCGGGGAGACCCACCGCAAATCAGGCCCAGTGGAGGAAAATTGCAGAAGCGCATGCCCAACGCTGGTTGCAAATACGCTGAAGAAGAAGATGAGAAGAATAGTAGTAATAGGAGCAGCAGCTCTGTCTTCTCTCTCTCACCATTAACTGAATTGCTTAGCCCTCCCAGCTGTTTAAGTAGGATGTTTTATCCCATTTAATGTCAAGCTGACTGAACGGCCTTGAGATTTTCGATCCACAACTTTATATCAATAACTTGGCCATATTTGAACAACAACGGCTCAAGTATTAGCGATGTTCAGATATGTAAATAGACCGAATTTGCTTAACCACTCCGAGTCTAAGACGTTAAACGGGGATTTAGCCCCGTTTGCCTCGGCTGTAACACCAATGAATATTACAAACGAATATGTAGGTAAAGCGCAAATTTTGCGTTTGATGTTCATAACAAGAACCACTAGATCTAATGTTTATGATTACTATGTAAATACTTACTTATAAGTTATAATAATATACCTCGTGTGTTCATAAGTTTTGAGACGAAATAAATATTACATAAAAAATTAAATCATAAAGCTGTATTTATAAAATTTACAGATAATGGTAACTAGACATTAACTAACAACTACAAGCAATTACTATTCAAAATGTCCACCCCTATTTTTAATACAAGCTTTTAGTCGTTCCGGCCAGTCATCGATCGCGGCACGAATCTTCTCCAGTGGGATATCCTTCGCTGCTTTGATGAGGGCTCGCTTTAAAGAATCTAAGTTTGGGTGGGACTTTTGGCAGGCCCTGAGTTCCAATTCAGTCCACAAAGAATAGTCCAGTGGATTGAGATCAGGGCTGGAGGATGGCCATTCTTCCGCCGCGATGAAGCCCGGCAAATTTTCCCTTAACCAAGCTTGAGTCGTTTTAGCCTTATGTGCGGGTGCTGAGTCTTGCTGGAAAATCCATTCTTTGTTGTGAAATAAAGTATTAGATAGGGGTTTCACTACAGTATCTAAAATGTCACTTTGATAATTTTTTGCTTTAACCTTGACACCTTGTTGGCAAAAATGGAGCGGAGTGACACCTTCGTACGAAACCCCCCACCATACCATCACACTCGCCGGATGATGGGCACGCGAGACATTTCGTGCTGTAGCAGGAACATCTTTGCTGCTTTTGGCATAAACTTTATTATTTTGCCGGTTAAACTTTTCTTCGACCGTAAAGATTTTTTCGTCGGTGAAGAGTATCTTTTTCGCATCGTGTCTCTTAAGCAGCATCGGACAACGTTCGCGACGTAATTTACGAAGGCGATCATTTAGAAAATGAACTTTTCTACGGCTGTAAGCCTTTACTTTCAGATCGTATTTCAATATTCTGTTGACTGAAATACGCGAAATTTTAGTCTGCAGAGCGAGTTTTTTCTGGGTGCGACATGGATTTCGGCGAAGTCGCTCTCTGATTATTTTGATGTTAGCAGCCGTCCTTACAGACCGCGGGCGACCACTCCTATGTCGATCTTTCAAAGAATCAGTCTCCTTGTAGCGTTTAATGGTGTAATATAAAATGTTTTGGGGTAAGCCCAAAACATTTTATGTCATGGAAAATTTCCATTGGTTTTTTCCCCGCCATATGTAGTGAAATGACAGTCGCACGCAATTCTTTCGTTCCCTCCATCACAAGAAAAACAAAAGAAATGAATTTTCAAAACATACAAATAGCACACTAACATTCCAAATTCAAAATTGAAAAGAATATAAAATAGGTGCCAGTATTATTTTCTTTATTTTATAAACTAAAAAGTTTGTCTCAAAACTTATGAACATACGAGGTAACCTGCCAAGTAAAACTAATCGGTAAACTTTTACCCCATTTCTGCTGTAAGAGCCTAAATTTGCAGAGTTACACGACCTTTTTATAATTGTTGGTATTAAATTGACTTTTAACTGATACAACTAAGTATTTTAATACCCAGATAAAATCGTGAATAAAAAAAAAACTATACCTATTTGTCTAATCTATGTAAAAGTCAACGATTGTTTAATAGTTTTCTAAACAATTTATTTGCACAGTTTGCCTTTTTAATAGCTGTACACTAATGTACCTTGTCGCTAACCCCTTTGACGGATTAGTGCAACAACAACAACGAAAATCAAAGATGACGTTAAAGTGACAAAGCACTAAACTGTGCTGCTACTAATTGTACAGTCAGCTGCAGAAAAAAAAAAGAACTCAGGCTAGATATCTTCTATGCACAGGGGTTAAATTTTCTATTACTTCTCCTGTTGTAATACCTACGTATCTACAAAACGCGAATTGGTATCTTATCCGCGTTACATTCCGACCTCTTTATTTCACCCAACGTATCACTAAAATGGGATTCGTACTTCATACCCTTAGGTGGTACGTAAATGAAACCCTTTTCAAACATAGAGTAAATAATATTACCAGACCAGACAGGCAAATAAGCCAAACGAAATTTGCACAGTATTATTGACGAAGAGGCTTGTTCAGACATTCTTTTGGCGGAACATGCCAGCGACTTGACCTTTTGATAAATTGTTTTCGCGTCGTTCCGAATAGTTAGGTGAACTAGAGACTGGGTTCTTGAAAGATTTGCTTAACACTGCTTTCATAGCTAACATATTTAGCTTAGAATTAATAAATATGCCATTGCGTTCTTGAACGTGCTAAAACTATTAATTGTAACGATTGGTAAGTTAGAACGGGAAGAAGATTAGTGCTAATGCAATAGAATGCTTGAAAATTACCGCAATATATTGTTAATATTCTTCTTAAGGGGTAAATGGTTTTTTCGCAACAAAATAAGACTTTAGTCTGATAAAACTTTTTATTATAAAAACTATTTGCCTCATCCTTAATGTTTTACCGTTTCTGATAAATTAAAATATTAATAAAACAATGTAATGTACTTTTCAAACAATACATAATAAGCCTACATTAATATTTTAAAAAGAAAAGATTTTTATTTTTGTATGGTTGTAACGAATAAACTCAAAACTACTGGATCGATTTCAAAAAATATTTCACTATTGGAATGCACATTATCGCGAAGTATGAAGTCGCGGGCAGCAGCTTGTATCTAATAAACTCCCCTAAAAGGAATACAGTATAATAATCATACATAGTAGAAGTTCAATTATAACAGAGAAGAAAAAGCAAACAAATCCAGCTTCAACATTACGGTATTTCAAGTCGTGTTTAAATTCAGAAATTCATCAACCCAACATTTACCATACAAACATGACATGTGTAAAATAAACTCTTCTTCATTGAAAAATATTAAGATATTAGAATTTACACATGGAACTTCTAAGCATTGGGAATATTTATGCAAACAAAAAGTCGACTCGTGATGGCTGGCTCGGTGTGCTCGCCCTAATACCATTGAAACCTGCAAATATTCATATCACTCCGACATCGGTTGTTGCCGAAATTGTATTTTTCCCCAGGGAATTTGCTTTTCACGTGTTAACCTTTCATGACAAACAACTTATATGCAGATCTAACTGGTATTTGCCAAGTTCTTAGGGCAAAGTTGAATTGTATTGACTCAGATAGAACATAGATTATTTGGTGTTTATTCTTAGACTTATTAGGTGATACGCTCTGACTTTGTAAAGTCTATCTGTTATTTATTATTAATATGAAATAAATGATAGACAATATTCACAATGACACATTGCAAATAGGTTGCGTAGTTAAATTACGTGCGGACATAATTGAATATGTAACTTTTTAATAAAATTTTCTTATTGGTTATTTATAGAATCCACCACGATGGTAGAATGAATAAATTAAACCTAAAAAGATAAATGTTATCGGCACGCATTTTAATAAGGCAACATTTTTGCGATGTGGCAAGGGGGATAATATTATACCTATAATTTGTAACTTATTATTGATATGAAAGCCAATAAAAAAAAACCTTATCACTAATTAATAACAGATGAGGGTATATATAAATTTCTTATACCGGATCTCGCACTAGTAGGACTTAGTGTTAAGGCAAGGATGTATGTGATGTATGTAAATATGTAAGTAAATATTGATATCTCCTAAGGTAAAGGCTATGTTGTCGGTAGATAAATAATCTGTCATATTTATTTACTTATAAAGGAGAATTGAAGACATGTTTAGCCTATTTGGTAGTGACCCTGATGTCCACGAAGTTCGCTGCCTCGGGTGCGATTCTATGGGCAAATATTTGTTTCCTAATCTTAGATGTTTTCTTTGTGTAAATAAAGAATGTTTATTGTTATTTAGTACCTATAGTACAATCCTTGAACGACGTTGTCCCGTGGTATATCACATCAAAATATTATTACATAGAGTGTAACATAATTGGTAAATTAGCGCTACAGAGAGATATTTCTGAATGTATCTCGCTATACAAAAATGTTAAGTAATAAAGTACTAAATACAGCATGTACAGTTAAGTACTCAAGTAAGTCTTAACGAAAAACACAAATTGAATACACTTGCTTTATATTAAATGATTATGAAAATGTATCTAAATCATTAAGAAATACATTGTCACGCGGCCACAAACAAAGATGGGTGCAAGTTTTCTATACTGATTACGAAAATCTGCGAAATCGGCAAAATTTCGTATACGGCCTCTTAGTCTTATGGTGCTTCCACACAGTGGTTATAAAATGTTATACAATGTTATGAATCACTTAAAAAAAACCCATATGGTGAAATTACTAGCATAGAGGCATTCCATTCCATCTTAGTCCTCAGGGTTGGCAACGCATTTGGGGTCTTAGGATTGTAGTCTTGAGAATTCAAATGTTTATGGGTCTTAGATTCTACTTACCATCAGGTGGCCTGAGTGCTCGTGTGCCTTCTCCTTATCATATAAAAAAAATAATTACGGGAGCGAAAAAGCAATCTGTCACGTTGTCAGCTTCGGGAAAATTCATTTTTAACCCGAGCGACACTTGGTCTTCCGGGTACTATCACACCAGAAAGGTTCATAAATTAAACAAAATTTAAACACTCAATCATTTGTCCCTCATCCATTTGTTATCATCTGTCTCACCCCCATGAGTGTCGTCTAATTGAAAAGTTGGGGGCCCTTAAAAGTTTTTATGCTTTATTAAGTAGCAGTGAAAGGGCTGAATATAACTTTTAAGAAAGAAACGCTGGGTAAAAGTTATGAAAGAATCTTTATTATGCAAGCAACGAGCGGAAAATAAATGGTTTTATCCTTGATTCTGTAGATTTTATGATTAACGCACTGTTAAGATGAAATGCGGCTACTCCATAAAAATGTTCCTGCCGGTTAACTTTTTGGTCCTTGGCCTTGAACTAAGTTTTTTTTAAATTTTTGTAAAAAAAAAATCTGCTCCAGTATGGGATTCTAGAGATATAAAAAAAAACCTCGAGCGTATTATTTATACTTTGTTGTTTGTATACTGTGTTTTGATTATAACTAGTTCCTAATCTTTAATTTAAGGCAGAAAACATCAATTAAGGCACTACTTACTAACACTACTACGTACTTTTGACCAAATGACCATTTGGCAAATATATCATTTTACAAACTTTTATTTTGCAAATACGTATTTATACTTCAACCATTAAATATAACATATTATTATGTTACATGGTGTTATTAAATATGTTAGGTTAGGTTAGACTTTTGACCTCAAATTAAAATGCGGCGGGAAGTACCTATTTTATTATTATTATTATTATTTACTTAGCAGGCAGCAGTTGGGACAACTGATAAATGCCTGTATCCATTTGTTCCTTTATCAAGTGTTATTTGTACTGCTGAAGTATTGATCCAACCGGTTTTTAAATTGATTGATATTCAGGGCTGAGACTACTTGTTCTGGCAGTTTGTTCCATGGTTTCACTACTCTGTTACATAAGAAGTATTTGCCAGATGTAAGTTTGTAAAATGCCCCCGTGTGGTTTCCGGGTTATAATAGTGCCACTCCATGTCTTCTCGTGGATGTCGTAAGAGGCGACTAAGGGAATAAAGGCTTAAAGTATTGTAGGCGATGGGCTTGTCTACTTGTGCAAAATGAGGTTATAGAATTATTAACATGTCTTTTTAGAGTTGTTGGTATATCTGTAGCTCTGCCTACCCCACTCTGGGAATGAACGCGTGATGTTATGTATGTATGTAAGTTTGTGAAATGATATAGTTTGTCAAATGATGATTTGGTAAAACATAAGGGAAAGCTTAGAATGCATCTCTTGTAAGCACTTGTAGTTCTTTCTGATTTTACACGACCTCAAAACACTTAAAATCTCATAGAGCGATTCTACAAAAACAAGCAATATTTAACTTACCGACTACAGCCAAGTCATTAAGGTTCACCACTGCTCAAGTCAAACTCCAAGACCTAACGAATCCCGCCTGAGTTAGACCTGGAGTTAGACAACACGGTATTCATGTAAGCAGTCTGAATGCTTTGTGCTTTACACAAGACTTTACCCGAAGTAATTGATAACTTTAAAGTTTACCACTGAATTTTTTTTTTGTTAAATATCCAAGTTCAAATCTCTGAAAAGTTGGATTGAATAGAGGTAGATATAGTGTTTTAATCGCGCAAACCACCAAACTTGAATTCATAACTTTCTTTTGAAATCTGATTTGGTACCTTTGTCAAATAAAGTCGAGTGTCAAATTAAAGTCTGGTGGTTGGATTGTAGCTCACTGGTAAAATGTAAGTGTTAAAAATAATGAAAAAACTTGAAAGCTTTTACTCTTGTACATTTTAAAATTACCTCCACAAGAAGAAGTGTAATGTTATTGGTTTTATTGTCTTAATCATTAACTTTCACAATTTTAAGCATATACCGACAAAAGAGTAGTAAGCCATTTAACAAAGTGTAGGGTGCAATAGTTTACCACACCTTACATATACGTTGTTGTATACATGTTAGTTTGTATGTTTGTTCGTATGTTGGGTAGGACGGAGAGTTAATTGAAAACGTGACCGTCCCGGTTGAATGCCTTTATTACATTAAAAGTACATCACAATGAGGTAATAGAAAAATACAAAGAAAAGAAAAATACATTTATTCACTAAACACAACAAGACACACAAAAAGTTAAAACAGTAAAGTAAAAGACAAAGTGGTAGTTAGGTGTGTCTTCGTGGAAGTGAATCGGATACTGGCTCAGCATGATGCTGAGGTGCTAGGCGCCTGCAGCGCTGATTTTCAGCCAGCACCGAATGCGACAGACGGACGGAACGTTGCACAAACTAATAAATAAATGAAATTGTAATTAATTACTTACTATTAAACAAATACTTATAATCAGACCTTATAATGAGATAGTAAAATAAAAACCTTACATAAACATAATTTTAAATAGAAGGTGCTTACTTAGCTAGTATACAGCATTGACAATTTAAGACAGAACTACAATTTTATTAAAAGAAAAAGGAAAAAATAAAATAAAAATAACAGTGCTGGATAGGAAATTAGGATTTTTGGAGCGTCAACAAATAACCTTTAAGTTTACGCTTAAAGGTGTACCTGCTAGGCGCTCCTTGGATGGGAGGGGGGAGATCATTCCAGCACTTGGACGCCGCGAACCTGAAACTACCCCGAAACGCCGCGGTCCGGTGCAGCGGCACTATTGCCCTGCATTTATACCGGCGCACACTACTTGTCCACTGGACCTTTTTAAAGAGGTACGACGGGATCTCATGCTGCACCACACCAAACATAAGGGTCGCCAGGTGCATGCGCCTCCGCGCAGACATGTTTAGCAGGTTAGCGGCGTTCAAATACGGAGTGATATGGGAGCGGGGAGGGACTCTAAAACAAAAACGAGCACATGCGTTTTGAACTCGTTGTACCAGCCTCTTGGATCGACCGAGTATGCAACCACCATAAACGACATCGCAATAGTTTAACCTAGATAATATTAGTGATTCACACAGGTGGACACGCATATCAACACTAAGGTAATCACGAATATTATAAAGGATTTTGAGGCGGTAAAAGCAGTTGCTAACGACTCTAGCTACGTGGCTCTCAAAGCGCAGCTCACTGTCCATAAGCAGGCCAAGGTTACTTGCTTCGACCACCCGCTCTATCGGTTTGCCCATGATAGCTACATCCACGGTCGCCAGGCTATCTAGAGTTTTACGGGTTTGATGCTTCGACCCAAATATCAAAAATTTGGACTTCTTGGGATTGAGGACGAGGCAGTTCCCCTCAGACCAAGACGCAACCCGATCGAGGTCAGCATTGATGTTCTCTACGGCGGTGACTGTATCTGAGAGGGCGCTGGAAGTGTAAAGTTGCAAGTCATCGGCGTAGAGGTGGTATTTACTGCTCCTTATACTTGAAACAATATCACTGCTATAGAGTATAAAGAGCAGAGGACCCAGGATCGAACCCTGCGGCACTCCCCTAGTCACACGACCAGGAGAGGACAGCATAGCACGACCTGACACTGTGCGCAACTCGACCGCCTGCGCTCGGCCTGACAGGTAACCGTCAAACCACTTGACCGCAGCGGCATCAAACCCGTAAAATGACATCTTCGACAATAGCAAGGGCACGCTAATGCAATCGAAAGCCCTAGAGAAATCCAAAAGTACTAAAATAGTACTTTTACCAGTATCCCGAGCCTGTAATATGTTATCGACTACATCGAGCAACGCAGTAGCAGTCGATCGACCCTTGCGAAAACCCGACTGTAGTTCAGGTAGGATACTGTTATTCTCTAGGTATTCCGACAGCTGATCGCAAATTACCCTCTCGATTATCTTTGATGCACAAGGAAGGATACTAATAGGACGGAGGTCAGACAGGTCCACTGGGTTCGGCTTCTTGGCTAACGGAGTCACTTTAGCAGTCTTCCAGTCCATCGGGAAAGTCATAGTCAGTATGCTCTTGTTGATTATGTGTGTCAGGATGTCAGCGGTCCTTGAAAGAGTCAAATGCAGCATGTCAATAGAAATTGAGTCTAGTCCTTTAGCAGTCGTTTTAATAGAGGTGACGATTTTAGTCACAGCTGTCGAAGTCGTGGGCATGAGTGTAAAAGTCGCGTCACCGTGTCTACTAAATTCATACAACGTTAAGTCCGATATTGTAACCTCTGGTTTTCCAGGTACATTCAGAAAATGACGGTTAATCAAGTCAGGGTCGTTAAAATGTGTCGGTAGGTCGGGATGCGAGTGTGAGTCAGGAATAACGGAACGCTTTAAGTTTTTCCAAAGAGTCTTTGGGTCAGTTGTGTTGTTAATGTGGTGATCGAAGAAGGCCCGCCGCTCGCTGTGTATAGCTGCGATCACCAGGTGTTTCAGATCCAGGTAGTATTGCTTATGTGCGTCAGACTTTGTTTGCTTGTACTTGCCATGAGCCTCGTTCCTAAGACGCATCATAAGCCTTACGTTGCTGGTCAGCCATGGTTTGGGAGCCTCCTTCACCACTATCGTCTTTTCCGGTGCATGTCGGTCAAAAAGTCCAAGTAAAAGGTCATTAAAGCGCCGCACCATGTCGTTAACATCGTCCAGTCCAAGTATTTGGTCCCAGTCAATCGCGTCTAGGTCATGGTAAAAGTCACAAAAATGTATGTCTTTTAATGGTCGGTATGTAATCGTTGTCGGCGTCGGTTTCCGTTTTTTGATGTCAAGCTCGGCTGTGACGAAAGCATGCGCCCCGAGGTCCGGGATATGCTTGACGTCCACAGTCACAACGCAAGCGTCGGTGCACACAAGGTCAATAGTCGTTTCACTGTGGCTCGTGAAGTGAGTCGGGTCGCGTACATGTTGAGTCAAACTTACAGTGGCCAAAAATTGTGTCAAACACTTAAATTTATAGTCATTTTTGTCAGTACAATTTATGTTAAAGTCACCAAGTAAAATAAGACGGTCAAAATTTTTAAACGAAGTAATCGAGTCAGTCATAGCGTCAAAAAAAGTGTCAACATTTAACCACGGTGGGCGATATGCGGTGCCTATAACTAAGGTTTTGCAATTTATTGTTGTTCGAAGCCACATTTGTTCGACAAGAGCGGCAGGCGGGTGCGATAGGGAGCGGGCGTTTAAGCCCCGGCGCAAGTAAATCCCTACACCGCCGCCTCTCGTGCGAACCCCGGCCGGTCGCGGCACGTGCCTTAGTCTGTAGCCGGGCACCGCGGGCGCGCGTCCTTCCTCCCCAGGCCGCAGCCAGGTCTCGTTAATGGCAACTACGTCTACGTCAGTCTCAGTAATAGTCGCAATCAACTCGTCGTGCCCCGTACCGAGAGATCCAGCGTTAAATAAACCAATTTTAAAATTGTTACAACGAAGCATTACAGAGACAAGAAATAATATTAAAACAATAACAAAAGGATAGCTGTATACACGTAAGTAAAGTGAAGTAACACGAGAATAAGAAGTGATATGGTGACATAAAAGTGATATACTTACTTAGATTTACATATTTAATGTTGTTCCAGAAAGGGTTCAAAATCGGTACATGGACGAAATGCCGATCCACTCCCACGATGACACACCAAAAATAATACAATATAAACAAGAAGGCCACAAAAATACGGTAAGTTTTACACAATATAAGAAAAAACAAAAAAACATTTAACAAAAGTACGGAAACAATACAATAAACAACGATAACATTTTTCAGGACTCCACAAGATAAAAAAACTAAACAATTACAACTAAAGGCGATCTTGGGCAGCCGCAACAGGACCAAAAACATCGAGGTCAACCAAGCGACGCAATCGATGGCTTGGCTGCCCGTCGGCTCGCCGGGCGAAGACCTTGCCGTCGCGGGTCCAGACGAAGCGCCAGGAGGCAGCGCGCGCGGCCTCGCGAGCCCGCTGAAACAGCTGCCGGTTGGTGGCCGTGAGTCGCTCGTTGATGTAGAAGCGCTGCGGCGCGGCGGCCAGCCCCAGCTCCGCCGTGGTGGCGCCGCGGCGCACGCGCGCGCTCCGGAGCACCTCGTCGCGCACGGTGCGCCGCGCCAGGCGCAGCACGAGCGGCCGTGGCCGGTCTGCCTCGCGTGCACGGCCCGCGCGATGGACGGCTATCACGTCGCGCTCGTCGAGCTGGACGCCAAGCTTAGCACAGACGCGTGTCGCCAGGCCGAGAGCGCTCTCGCCTGGCTCCTCCGGCACGTTGGAGATCTGCACGTCGTTGGAAAGCGACTCTTGGTCGCGATCGTGCAGCTCCATCTGGAGGGTCGCGATGGCCTCCTCCATAGCCCTATGCGCCACCGACACTGCGCCTACCGCTACTTGGCTCTCGACGGCATCGACACGGGCGTCCAACTTATCGAGCCTACCACTGACATCAGCTAGGCTCGTCCTTATGTCCAGGAACTCCTGGCGGAACTCCCTGAGCTCATGCCGGACCACTCGCAGCTCCTCCCTAAACAGCCGGATCTCGCGACTAAGCACCGACTGTCCGTCCTCGGGTTCACCGCCAGGCGAAGCCGCTGGAGAGAGGCGCGCACCGGTGTGTGCTGGCTCCGCAGCCACCGCGACTGCAGCGGGCTCCTTGGCAGCGGACAGGGCGACGGCGGGCTGGGCGAGAAGCCCCTTGACCGGCGTGTCGGCCTTGTTGTCCGTCGGCTGGTGCCGCTTGCACGCCGGGCACCTCCAGTCCTGGGGGGCCGCCACAACCGCAGGAATGCCCACACAACCGCGGTGATAATGGCAGCTACATTTTTGACACACAACACCATCGTTGCGCGTCATAAACTTTGCGCACGCCGAACACTTTAACATTGTTTATGTTTTTTATTTGTACGCGAGGGTAGTTTTTAACACTGTACTTTTTATTTTATAGTTTTTTCTTTAATTTACTGGAGTAAATTATTTGCGAGCAATAAATGTCTTTAATTAAGTTATCAAAAGTATTATTTCATCACTAGCACTGCGGTGGAATCAGCCGTTTTATTTACTTCAACTATCCTAACACTTAGGTTGCGCTTTGTACAACGTACCGTCGTCTACCCAACAATACGTAATACGTAATACGTAAGCGATTATGACGCGCACTAGGTGCATCGTCGACTTAATTCTAAACTGTCGAGCGTGCTCGTACACAAAGATTAAAAGACAAGTGTATTGCTTTCTGAAATAAAAAATATAAATGCAAGCCGGGGCCTTTAACCGGAACATTACATTTAACCGGAACAATGAAGATATGGACATTTAAAATATTTAAAACCAACAAAATGATGACGCCCGGGTTTTAAATTGTAAAGCGATTAATGTAATAGTTTCTACTTCTAATTATATTATCTTGTATATATGTGTTAAAATACTCAGTTTTCACTTTATTAAAAAAAATTTTTAGGCAAACTTGTATACTAATTAATTGAAAGTTAAGAATGTTATTTTAATTCTGTATTTCAGAGATGTTTATGTTTGCCTGTATTAACATTTTTACGACAGTGAACACAAAGTTGATAGACATCAAACGAAAGTGCGCGTCAGTGAATTGTTTACATACTCCTGTTGACATCCCTTGCTTTTGTAGACTGGGTGAAATAAGATTCGTTTCCCTCATGTTTTAATACTTTACAAAAAAGCATAATTGAAATATTCTTGATTTTTTATTTTATTGTCAAGAATTAGCAGTCACCAAACCGACTTAAAAAAAAGAGAAGGTTGTCAATTAGACTGTAGTTTTTTTGTGTGCGTTTGTTACGTGATTTCGCCGTCAATTGTGCATCGCTTTAATTCTTGTTTTGTTTGATAGGGTGTACTCCCGAGGTGGCCCCATTGCCACCAAGTCGGGTCTGATGAGGGGATCCGTGAGGAACTGAGAGAACTCCTCAAATATTTTAGGCATACATATAGCGTTGCAATTTTGGTATTGTCAGTAACAAGTCTAGGATTCGCATGCAGAAAGTATCATTTGGTGAAACTGATGACGAAGACAACTGATGGCCACCGGAACTCCTCAATGGTACCTTTTTCAAGGGTGGCGATAAGATATCTCGATTAAGATAGTTTAGCGACTATGACGAAGCACATTTGAATGGTTTAAATATAATTATGTCCTATGACTTTCCCGCGGCATTGCTTGCAGTGAGTGTTAAATATGCTGTGGTTCTTTTTCTTTGAAAAGTGGAAGTTCAGTAAAAATAATCACTAAAAAGTATAAATTTATAAATAAAAAACGTCTTCAAAACCCCAATAACTAACTTCTTTTCAAATGGTAATAGGGTCATACACAATCTTAAAAGCAAAAGTTGTCTTTCCTGTGGTCAATAGTTAAAAGCTTGTGTGCATATGTTTTTTTTTTTATATGATAGGTTTCAAGCAGTCCTGACGCCGTTTATGCGGGGATGGCCTTAAACAGAAAAGTAGGCCTTAAAAACGTTAACTTTCGGCTTGTCCACACGAAAGATGCTACCCTAAATCTATGTATGACCAACAGGTCAGTCAAACTGAAGTCGACATCCCACAATTTTTAACCAAAAGCCAACTTTAGTTTGACTGACCTACCATTTGAAAAAAAGTTAGTTTTCGGAATTTTGACGGTGTTTTTTTTTTTAACATTTAATTTTATTTCATTATCATTCATTAATAAGAATGTTCAATTGACATTTTATTGGCATTAGTATTCGGCATACCAATGTTATTGCCACTATTAATTTTTATAACTTTTCAGTAAAATATTTTTACGCAATTAGAATTTCAATTTAATTAGGACCTAAATCTGATTTAGCTGAGCTGCTTCGCATATTAAAAAAAGCAATACATCAAAATAAAGGTTCACGAAATATTTATCGAGGCGGGATGAATTTAATAAAATCTCATCCGAGTAAATGTTTGCAGAAACAAACTTCTATGGACGAAATCCATTTAAGTTTCAAAGTTCAAGTTGAATCTATACCGAGTTGATAAAAAACGTTTTGTGAAACGTTTTATAACTACGTTTCGTGAATAAGTAAAATGAAAGTTTGTTTTTGTTTGACGCTGCTAAATGTGATTAAAGAGATCGTTTTAAATTCATCCTCGTTGTAGAGCTGCGCAGTTGTATGTCATGAATAAAATTGGGTACTAGACAACGATAAACATACTTATATAGAGACATAATAAACTTAAATACATAGAAAATATCCAAGACTCAGGAATGCCTGTACCGGGATTTGAACCCAGGACCCCTAGGTTCGAAGGCAGGGTCACTACCAACTAGGCTAGCGTGTCGTTGTGTGTCATATATTATGTATAAGTTGTGGTCTGTTTCCTCTTCATTCGAATCGATAAATGAAGTACTACTACTACTACTACTATATACTTTTTACTGATCATAATACGCTGTTCCGTAGTCCCACTTACTAGTTGATATGAAACTAAGTTTCAAGCGCGCCGCAAGCAACGCCGCCGGAGAGTCATAGTCATATTTCAACAAGTAAATATTCTTCGTTGTAGTCGCTCAACTATCTTAATCGAGATATCTGATCGCCACCCTCGAAACAGGTACCGTTGAGGAGTCCCGATGACCATCTGTGGTCTTCATCATCAGTTTCACTTCCCCAAATGATACTTTTTGAATGCAAATGCTAGATTTGTTACTAAAAATACTAAATTCGCCATATGTTTGCCTACAGTATTTGAGGAGCTCCCACAATTCCTCACTGATCCCCTCATCAGATTCAGATTTGGTAATAATGGGACCCCCTCGGAAGTAAGTCACAATTGAAGGAGTAATCGGTGAACATACATGAAAAAAATCAAAAAGACTTTTTTTTGAAGTCGGTTAATGACACAATAAAAGCCAGTCATTAATAAACTGGCTCCACTGAGGTAATAAGTATCATTGTCATACCGTATCACGATGACATTTATGAAAAACGAAATCGATACAACCGCATAGGATTAACGTTAGCTGCCGCACGTTCACCTGTGCTTAGGAATGAAATAGTTATACTTCCTTCTTATAACCAGGAAAGTCAGAAATATGCAGCGGGGGCGAAGCCGCTGGCAGACAAATAGTAATATAGTAATTATAGTACGATACGTTGGCCTAGTTGGGAGTGACCCTGCCTCCGAAGCCAGCGGTCCTGGGTTCAAATCTTGTAATGGCAGATATTTGTGTGATGTTTTCTTTGTATTTAACTATGTATTTCTCTATATAAGTATGTTTATCGTTGTCTAGTACCCCTAGTACAACCCTAGAGATTTTCCCCTGATATTTATTTATTTATGTGTAGTATATATTTATTTATTTATTTATTTCCGTGTGGTTGCCGGTTATAATAGTGCCACTCCATGTCGTCCCGTGGATGTCGTAAGAGGCGACTAAGGGAATTAAGGCTTCTTGTACTGTTAGGCGATGGGCTTGCAACCTATCACTAACACACTGGTAAACATCTTAGCCTGTTTGTGCAAAATGTGGTTACAGAATTACCAACAACTCTTTTTGTAGTTGTTGGTATTTCTGGTAGCTCTGCCTACCCCACTCTGGGAATGAAGGCGTGATAGTATGTATGTATGTATGTATTTATAGTATAATGTTGCCTTGGTCTGCTCTAATCTTCCTTAGTAGCATCCAACCTTTTTTTTTTTTTTTTTAAATACTCGTACTGCTTACACATAATAAACATAATATGTCGTATTTATTACCATTTTATTTACAAAATTATCAACAAGTTTTGTAGAGTTGCTGGTAATTCTGTAGCTCTGCTTACCCCTCCCTGAGATTGAAGATGCGACGTTATGTATCTACGTATGTTTACATTGTTCAGCACTAGTTTTGGTGTGCATTTGGTCGTTATAAATTTTGTTAGAACTACTTAAACAAACATCTTTTTTATAGTATACCTAAAGTGTTCCTTTGTAGCTTAGTTTCCTTCCCGCAGACTCACTTAGTGACGTATAAAGCACTAAAGATGGCGACGAACTCCTAACTTACATTGACGTGACGTGCAGTCTCACTCATGTACTGAGTGGTAGTGATTTAGAGTTTAGGCGTAGACATATACATAATATTTCGTTTGTAAAGATCCTAAGTGTTCCTAATTCACAAAGATGCGCCAAGAAGAGACCCACTAAAAAAATTGTGTTGTTTACACAACATCGTCAAATTAAATGTCGAAACGAATAACTGTTATATGGCAATTAAACCAAGACAAAGCTTGCCTGATAGCGAGATTCCTTTACAGCGAAATTAAATACTCCCTTAAATAATTAACCAGCATTAAATAAAGTCCAACCAGGGACGTCATTCAACACGGTAAAACCATATCGCTTTTGATGTGTTATGGTATGATCACCATTACTGACAAGTAAATAAGAGCTATCAAAACGTTGACAATACGATAGCAAGTCCAAGGCAATATGCTTCTTACCCAGTAGAATAGAGGCTCTGTTAGCGTTACCGCGCCGTATTTTTTTTTCTGTATATATATATATATATATATATATATATATATATATATATATATATATATTACACGGTTTTAATACAAAATAAGAAGTATTACTTGCACCCCGAGATGCATTTAGGCCCATAAAAAAGAATTTGGTATTGCGACGGACCTATTACTAAAGAAAAACACAAGCCACACACAAGTGGTATAACCTTGGGTATATTTTCCGTGAGAAGTTAATAAAGTGTTATAGTATTTTAAATTTACATGGCTCCCCCACCACTCAAATCGATTTTACGCAATTGAGTCAATCTACGTAAAATTAAGTAGTACTTTAAAACACTACATACCTCTAGTTGAGCCGCATCGAACCAAAACAACAACGGTGTGGCCCATACACTCAAGTCTTACGTTAACTAAACAACGCACGAATAACCCATAGATTAGCCCTGCCCTACCTGTAACACGTCCAAGTACAAAAATCCATTGTCGTCGCATTCTTTGCCCTAATTACACCGAACAAAGAAAATGTCGATACGCCAATGCTTTCCAATTTGTCTTCGCCATTGTTCGATTGTGACGGGCCAATTTGTTCCCCCCACGAACATTCGTAGCTGTGATCTGCCTCGTCATATTTTCATCGCCCAGTCATAGCTTTATTAGCTGACTGATCGAAAATTAATAAGTCGACTGTGCTCGGTATCACACTGATATATTGAGTGGTCATATGAAAACATGGGCGATTGTTTTTGTCAAGGGATCAAAGTTGTTTGATTGTGGAATTGTATATTTCACGACATCAAATAGTCAGATGGATTATCTGTTGGTTGAAGGAACAAACGGAGGTTGTTTTTTTTTCGTTTGAAATAAATAGAAGTAAATAAGACTACAAATGAAGTGAGTATGCAAGAAGGTACGTATCAATCCCATGTTCTTCGAAGTTATTTGTAAATTGTTTTTAAACGTTATGAAATTAAAAGCGCGATGTAATAAAATGCCTCTGTAAAAGCTATTGTAATATTGCAAAATAATATTAATTTATTTTCTCACGAGTTTATTTTTCCGTTCAACAGAACGCTATTTTGTTCTCTTAATATTTGAGTGCAAACATTATGTTATAATTCTATAAATACCTATAATATTAGAAATATTGTAGGGCTAGACAAGTTGCATTCGATAATCGTTAGCGATTACGTTTTGATGGATTAATGTATGAAATTGACATAAGCCATCGAGATAATCACGTAGTCACGCTATCTCGGTGGCTTACGTCAATTGCATAAATTTTTCAATCAAAACACAATCGCTGACGATTGTCGAATGCAATGCAACTTGACTAGTCCCACTGAACATTTAACGGTTTCAGCGATAGAAAAAATTTACGACTATAAATAATTATCACAACAATGACATTATGACCAAAAAAATAGTAAATGTAATAGCAGACTCCTGTTCGATACAAATAAACAGTTTAAACGCAAACTAGTTTTTAAGGGTTCCATAGTTAAACTTATAGTTTCGCTATGTCTGTCCGTCCGTCTGTCCGTCTGTCCGCAACCTAGCTTAGAGAGTCTTAGTACTAGAAAGCTGTAATTTAGCATGAATATACATTTTAGTCACGCCAACAAAGTGGTAAAACAAAATGTATTTTTTTCTCGTCTATCCCTTAGTGTGGGTTGTCGTTGGATAGGTATTTCAAAAATATTGCGGGTTTGCTGAACAATTTTTCGATTAAGGGATCCGTTTATGAAATATTAAGCTTTAAAGCGCTAATTTTTACATGAGTCAAAATTAGCGCAGGGCACCCCCCCCCGCCCCCGCCTCTCCCCTACAGCCAAAACTATAAATACTAAAAAACTGTTAAAAATCTATAATGAAAGCTCATACAAAGAATTTAAAAGGAAAACTACGAGTATCACGACTAGGTAGACATCATTGGTTCTTGAGACACAGGCAATTGTATGATGATTGATTGTAATATAATGATTGTAGTACTTAACGGCTTCGGAACTCTATTCTGAGCATGGTCCGATATGCTCGGTTTTAATGTTTGGGAAATGTAAATAAAATTTCTTAATTAATATGTGGTCGCACGCATATTAACTTGAGATATCATAATTTTACTTATTATCTTTTACGATTAACTATTTTTAATCAATAAAACTGGAAATTAGACATATCTTTTACCTAGAATATGCAGTGATTGGGAAGAATTTAAGAAGCCTTTATCATTTATTACCTGGCAGTATTTCAGTTGAGACTTGACCCTTATCAGTCTATCATCGGTGTATTCTCCTGGGCCGATTTTTCCGCGAGAGGAAAGTAGTGTTAAAAATAAAGATTCATATTCTCTTGTTCAAAGTCTTTTTATGCTACAGTTTCTAGCATGGGTTCATAGCGGTACCCTAAGGTATAACGTCGGTGAAACTGTAATACCGCGTAACTAACAAAATTAATAAGTTTCAAAATACTCCTAAACAAGTAAGTCAGTAAGGCACATTTTTCAACTTATTTAATTAGTTAGTTACGTGATATTACAGTTTTATCGAAGATAAGATGAAATAGCTAAATTGTATGGATATATCTCTGTGCTAAAGTTTAACAAAATCATTTGCTATAGTTGCGGGTCCACCCTCCACGTACTAATATTATAAATGTGAAAGTAACTCTGTTTCTCTGTTTGTTACTCTTTCTCGGATAAACCACTGAACCATTATGATGAAATTTGGTGTGGAGATACTTTGAATCCCGGGGAAGAACAAGGTGTAGGTACTTTTTATCCAGAAAAATTAAATGGTTCTTGAGGGAACAGCGATAATCGAGTTCTACGTTGATGGAGTCACGGGAAACAGTTAGTACTCGTAATCAAAAATTTACACGAGACTGAGTAAAACCGCGAACAGACGGACAAATGGACATGACAAAAATAAAAGGCTTCTTTGTTGATTACGGAACCCTAAACAAAACACCACTTTAACAACACTGCAATCGATAAAAAAATAAACTTATCTCACCCCACAGCTCACTCAACAACCGCCGCAAATTTGCTAAAAAGGTAAAAATTGAATGAGATTTGTAAGCATCGGAAGCCCCGCGAGCTTTGTCTCACCTCGGTCCATACATCACGCTGTTAGTTATCTGTTCGGGGACGTTGATGGATGCTCTCCAAAACAAACCAACTGAAAAGCCGTTTGTTTCAAAACTCGCCGAGTATTTGCTAAATTAACGCGTTTTGGACAGAAAAGCAGGATACTCTGCTACAGTTTTCTAATGTTCGTTACAAAATTGATTTTTGTTTTACGTTATTTAGGGCTTTGTGTTGATTTTTGGGCAAAAAAATACTGTTTTATGACTTAAATCGTTTGATTGATACCTAGGTATCTTGTTGAAGTTAACAATTCAGTGGGGCTAGTCAAGTTGCATTCGACAATCGTTAGCGATTATGTTTCGATTGACGTAAGCCAATTTCATTCAATTGACGTAAGCCACCGAGATAGTGCCGTGACACTTACGTCAATTCCATATATTTTTCAATCGAAACATAATCGCTAACAATTGTCGAATGCAACTTGTCTAGCACCACAGATTAGAAATAAAATGACATTAATATTATGGCAAGCTAGCAAAGAGAGTTAGTTAATGAAAATTAAGTCAATCCTTAGTGACAAATTTTTCATCGTTAATTTTAAAAAAGGAACGAGTTAAGTAATTGTCTCTAAAGGTCGTATGTGCCTGCAACTTTTGGTTCACCTAATTAAAGTAAACGTGCTATACCTAAGTTATTAAAGTTGTAAGGCATGATTGTCATGAAACAAAATATTCAAAAACTATGTTTTAGCAACTTTTGAATAAATTTTATTGATTTTACCGGCATTAATCATTTTTAAAATTATGTACTTAGGAAAATCCCTGCTAGGCAGTTAGTATACTGGTATTTGATATCAACTTTGATTCCACTTTATATCTTCGGATTTGATCTTCCTTTTGAGGCAGAAAACCCTTTAAGTTAAGGTCGTGTTTCTCATTCAGAATGAAAGCGACGATATTAATACCGTGTATTCCGCAACATGGAAGCATTTTTCACCCTCAAGTGCACATAAAAGTGTAAACAAGCCGATCTTCTTTCCAGTAATTTTAATAAATGAGGTTTTGATGCTGAGCTTTTAAGGTTCCGTAGTCAAACAAAAATCCCTTAAGGTGGGTCCACATTTGTGACATTTCGTCGTAACACGTTTCCGTGATATATATACAGAGTGGCTCATTTAGATCGGTCTGTATGGGAAAGTCTAAAACTATATGACATACGAAGGTCTAGGGGGTTATCATGACATAACAATGCAGTTCTGTTTACAGACAGAGCTATATAACTGTCATAGCTCTGTCCTTTTCTCTGAGCGTAAACAGAACTGCATAGTTAGGTCATGATAAGCGTTACAACCTTAAAATATAAAATGAAACAGTACCTACTAAATATCCAACTGGCTAACACTTAGCAAACGTCCTGTGCTTATAAAATTTGCTTGATTTTGTCGTAAATATTAGTATTACTTTTTAAAAATAATATAATCTTACATAGATACATACACAAAAACACACACACACACACACACACACACACACACACAACCAATAATTTTAAGTCAGAAATGTTTTTTGTCAATAATTTTAGTTTAAGCATAGCATTACTTTAAATAAATAGTAGTGAGACGGACTGGCAGCGCTCTCCTCTCTTATCCATTCGGTGGCCCTGAAAATCAGCGTCAAGGCTAGTAAGCCTGGACACCTTGCTGAGTGGCAACCATTTCGGTGTTACTTTTAGAAGATTAAGTACCTACTCTAAGTTCGTATTACTCTTTTTTTGATATGTTTTGTTGTTGTTTTTGTTCATTTTATTTTAACACCGAATACACCATTTCTTTCTTTCTTTCTTTCTTTGATAACCACCCTGTTCTTAGGAACCATGTCATCGATTATTAGTGACAAAAAAAACTGCATTCATTTTAAAAAAAACAAGTACTCAGTTCGCGAATCGAACCCGGTAGATTTGAAATATAAAACGTACATTATTTATATTTAGATATGGATTGTGCAGGTGTTAAGCAGTGAATGTTACTATGAAACGTGATATCTTAAATAAATAATATGCATTCTAACTAATGCGTTTGGGAATGGCATTAAAATTGTGAAAGCGGCATAGAGACAATTTGTGATTTTACACATATAAACGAGTTCAATGTTGTATTGAAATAAAATGGTAATCATTTCGAACACCTACTAAATTTAATTAAAGGATATGAAAAACAATGCATTTTATTCATTAAAGATATTGTCAGATATCATGATTCATATTAACATTTACTACTTAAGACCTACACACAAAATAGTGATTTTTTTAAAAATACGCTTTCTTATGTCATATACCGAATTGGATGAAATTTGGGATGGAATTAGTTTGTGAGTCCCGGTAAGGACATAGGGTACTCTTTATCCCGGGAAATTGGACAGTTCCTGAGGAAAAAACGTTAAATGACTTACATGCGGACGAAGTCACGGAAAACATCTAGTTTTTTATCAATCTAAATTTATAATTATTAAACGTGTTAAGTTAAATTACTTTATTTAAGATCACCATAGTATGCAAAGAAAAAAGTTGTGACTTAAATATGAATTTTAAAACACAGGAGATGTCTACAATGGAAACACTAAAATACTAGTAGTATAATATAGCTTCTTGTGCTTTTGCATAAATACTACTAATGAAAAATTTACCAAAAAATGTCGAATTTTCGTACTTTTTACTAACTGCTACCTTTCTATGCCAAAAATGGCAAGAAATATTAACTAATACTTTGACTGAATTACTTAACACTTAATTACTTCTAAGCAATTCTTTGATTAAGATATATTCTGATCAGTAGTTACTAAATTAAGTTCACGGAAGTTGTAATCTTTCACAATTAAGTACTGAGACTGCAAAGTTACATCATAACTGTAACTTTGATGTTACCTAACAAATCATTAACAAGTAATTATATCATTTGGGTATGAGTAAGCGCATACGACATGGATATTATATTTTGTTCATTTTTATTAACTTTGTTTTTATTCAATATTGGGTCAAGGTACCTTATGAAAAACTTTTAAAAAGGAAAATGCCCGCTGTTGTACTAATATTTATTCATTGAACAAAGTATATTTAGTCCTCAAGGACTAAATCATAATTAGGTAATTTGGATTATCACATCCCTTGTGGAAAGTATTGAACATCACAGTAACTGCGGAAAAGATAAAATATGCTGGAAAAAATCTTTATAAGCAGATTATGATAACACTTGTAAGCCAAATGGTATCCTCTTGTAAGACTAAACAGAGAAATAAATTTCATTCAATTGAACACTTTATATTATGGACTAGCTAGTGTTTTTGACTCTGTCGAATTTTCCAAGACAAAAAACCGGGCAAGAGCATGTCGGACCTTGCTCAGTGTAGGGTTCTGAAGCCGTTAAGTACTTACTACAAACATAAAATCAACAAAACATAATAACATTAACATTCTATTTAAAGCCAATTGGTGCCGTCTTAGTTGTTTTAGTAGGTATAAACACTTTAATCACTTGTATCTCATGAACCAATGATGTCTACTTAGTCGTTATAGTTTTCCTTTAAAATTCGTTTGTTCTTTCATGCAAGTTTTTTTTTAGAGTTTTAGTATTAAATTTGTAGTTTTGGCTTTGGGGCGGGGGCAGTTGAGTCTAACATAAATAAGCGCTTTAAAGCTTAATATTTCATAAATAACTGATTACTTAATCAAAACCTGTTTTCACAAACCCGTAATATTTTTGAAAGACCTATCCAACGACACCCCACACTATAGGATAGACGATTTTTTTACGTTTTATTGTACCACTTTGTTGGCGTGACTAATATGCATATTCATGCCAAATTACAGCTTTCTAGTACTAAGAGTCTTTGCGCTAGGCTGCGAACGGACGGACGGATGGACGTGGCGAAACTATAAGGGTTCCTAGTTTGACTACGGCACCCTAAAAAAATAGGTACTCTTTGTCGTTCCCCGGGATTCTAGCTATTTTCGTACAAAATTTCTATGAAATCGGTTTATCAGTTTCTTCTTTTCTACTATAGATGCTTTTTAGAGCAAACACAGATTTAAATTCCATTCCATTTAATTGTACACTTTATATCATAAACTAGATAATGTTTTTGACTCTGTCCAATTTTCCAGGACAAAAAAATAGGTACCCTTTGTCGTTACTAGGGATTCTAGCTATTTTAAATCGGTTAATCGGTTTAGCCATGAAAGTGTAACAATCAGACAGACAAGTGCTAATAATTTGATCCAATTGTAATATTCACTTAAATCGTTTTAAACTTGGGTCGTTTTTGTATTTCATCAGCGGTGAATATGTTGAAATTCTTTGTTAACACCAATAACAAACACGTTTTGACACGACCAAATATAAATCGGTACTTTATTCCTTCGAAATGTCGATACCTCATCAATCAATGTTTGTTGAAAAATGAACTGAGTCACGAAAATTTACGAGTGAGAAATTATGGGGGCATCTATCGTAAGCACCATTACGGCATGCAAACACTAGCTGTTACTGCTTTTTAATACGTTTCGTGAGGAAAATCTTGTTTCAAGGAACAGTCCTTACATAAAAACTTTATCCTAATTGTAACTTATAATATAAACTAGTGACGCGCCTTTGGTTCAAACACGGATGGCTAGAAATACACTTCAGACTTCCAATAGGTACCTACTCTTTTTGGTCGCGACATTAACCTTTCACTGCTGATCAAATTACACATCTGTTAGTAGCTTAAAGCATTGGCTAAAACAGCATCATTTGGACCAACACCAGGCATGTAATTTTTTTTTTTTTTATGTTAATGAGAAGGCACACGAGCACTCAGGCCACCTGATGGTAAGTGGAATCTGAGACCCATAGACATTTGAATTCTCAAGAGTATAATCCCAAGACCTCAAATGCGTTGCCAACCCTGAGAACTAAGATGGAATGCCTCTATGCTAGTAATTTCACCGGTTGTCTTATCCCCACACCAAAACACAACAATGCGAACACTGTTGCTTGGCGGGTGGTTAATGGATAAGATGGTGGTAGCGATCCGGACGGACCCTGCACAGGGTCCTACCACCACCAAAAATATAGGGTGTGCAGTCAAACCATCAGGAGTCTTTATTCGTCACTATAATGATTAGTGTCTTTCTATGTTTCATTTATTTCCTTTCATTCATCACAGTTTGTATATTATAGTTCCTCTTAATTTTTATTTACGTTATTTAATTTATAATCGGATAATTATAATTATTATGTATGTATGTAACTTCTTTATTGAATACTTTATTATATACTTAACCTTCGCAAGTCACAGTACGCTGTCCCAAGCAACTCGCCTGGCTCCCCTGATTGGTTGAAATTCTCAGGCCCCCATTTCGCTGAGTGGACACTATTTCGGCACACATCAACATCATTATAAACTTTAAATTTGTAAATGTTTTAAGAGGATTGTGAAGCGATGGTTAGATCGCGTAGCTGTCAAAAAACATCCATACAAATTTAGCTTCGGGCGATAACGTTTCTCACCCCCTAAATCTAATCGGATTTCTACGATTTTTTAATATGACGTACGTTTCTGCTTTTAATTCCACCTAGTTTTTCATAACATCTACAACATATTCAAAAACCGTAAAAATCGGACAACGTTCAAGGGGAGAAAAACGTTATCGAATTTTGTATGGTTTTTTTTTGCTTCACAGTCCTCTGTAGTAAGGTACTAAGTAGTTTTATTGTACTCGTATCATTGGATTTCTTCTTCTATTCGAATAAACGTTTTTCTTTTCTATTCTGTGGTAAGGGACAACGTTCGACGAATTGCCAGCTCTATCTACGCGTCAGCTTACCCCACTCGGTTATTGACCCGCGGTTAATGCGGTCAAAATCATTTTTACGCAAGTGGCAGAGTTGTCAGACAATGCAGCGGTTTGTACTGTCTCTTATTTTTTCTCGTAATGGTCTGACTGGTGTGAAATTTGCTAATGGGCCCCTACAAACAAGGCGTTGGTGCCGGCGTGACTTGGACCAATTCCAGTTTATGTTGGACAATAGCCAATTGAATCCTCTTGTTTTAATATAGAAGCAATGACGATTGCGATGGTCGCGCGTTAATATCAATCATGTCATAATAAAACAGAAACTGCAGACAATAGCATGTTACAGTTGCATTTTAATTTAGGTTTTTGTAGATGTTTGCTTTTTATTCAATCAAAAATGTATCTATTGGTTCGGATGAAATTTGGCACATGAAAACCAGGATGAACGTACATTCTAGATGTTTTACAGTTGACAAGAATATATGCCGAGAAGTAAGTATTTTAACAAAAAAACATTTTAAATAACACACTTTATTGAGTCTATACTTTTAAAATTAATATTAAGCTCACTATTAAAAGACGAGGCAAATGAGTCCAATCTCGTCGGATTCACTATGAGCTATTTCGGAGTTCCTTTAGCCAGCTTCCGGCTTCACCATTATACCAGCTGAATGGTATCATATTATCAAATAGTCATCGGAATTTCATAAATACGCTAAATTTCAAGTCAATCCGAATATTAAAAGCAGGGTAAAATTGATTTCCAAGGTCTGATCACATTATTGTCAGATTTTCAGTTAAAAGTGACGTTATTATAAAACGAGTAAAATATAAAAAGAAGCTTATTCATAATTATTAAACAAGAAGGCAGTCACTACATTTAAAATAAGGAAGTTTTTAATAGGTAACCGTTGAGTTTTACGATGAACCATAATGTAGTAAAGCAGAAGTTAATTGGCTTAGCGTTCTAGAGGTGCTTGTAGTTTTCAAAGGCATTTGCGAACCTCGACTAACGATTTGTGCCCCAAAAGATGTTTAACAAACCAATCGCAAAATAAGAACTTCTCAGCCAGTGCTAATGCCGATATTGGAAAGAAATTTGAAACATCATACTCCCTAATCAAACGAGCGGAGTAAAGTAAATAAGGAGTGCTCATTTCATTTCGTTGTATGCTCTCTAATGAAATGAATTTTTCAACTGAATATTATTTTACTTAGATAAGGTTATTTCATAAATTGAGATGCTCATTTTTTCATTCGAAATTATATTACGCCGAATAGAAAATGCATACAAGTAAAAATTATAAGAATATGTAAATGGGGTAAGGAATAAAATAGAGGCACACACTTTACGTTGCTTGTATGAGATGAAATGACAATGTTGTAATTATTTTTAAAGATGTATATACCAACATACGCAAATATAGGTATAAAATACGATTTTAATTTTGACTATTAGAACCCCCGCAAACTGTAAATTTTTCATCGAACGATTGTGTGCTTGTCTTTATCTATTTTTACCAAATTTGTGGAGATAAAACACAATCAATCAACGATTTACGGCCGCACTTAGAGTCAGTTAGTGACGATTAAGAACCACATTATATTACCACGCGCATGCAAGAATGAAGAGAGATGGTTGTGTCACACGTAGGTGCGATGAACGTGAGATAGAAATAGATTGCGCGAGTTTTTATGGCACTGTCAAATTCAAATAATTGCTGTTTTCTTTAAAACAACTAAATTTATTGAAATTGAGTTTACCAGGATTAAAAAGTTATTAAAGCCAATTGGTGCCGTCTTAGTTGTTTTAGTAGGTATAAACACTTTAATCACTTGTATCTCATGAACCAACGATGTCTACTTAGTCGTTATAGCTTTCCTTTAAAATTCGTTTGTTTAAAATTCATGCAAGTTTTTTTTCAGATCTTTAGAATTATAGTGACCTAATCCAAATATTTTGACTTTCGATTTAGGTCTCTATAGTACTAAATTTATGACTCGAAATCGAAAGCTGAAAATGTTTGAATTAGGTCACTATAATTCTAAAAGTGCGATTTGTAGTTTTGGCTTTGGGGCGGGGGCACTTGAGTCTAACATAAATAAGCGCTTTAAAGCTTAATATTTCATAAAAAAAACTGATTACTTAATCAAAAACTATTTTCAAAAATCCGTTATATTTTTGAAAGACCTATCCAACGACACCCCACTATAGGATAGACTATTTTTTTACGTTTTATTGTACCACTTTGTTGGAGTGACTAATACGCATATTCATGCCAAATTACACTTTTCTAGTACTAAGAGTCTCTGCGCTAGGCTGCGAACGGATTGACGGATGGACATGGCGAAACTATAAGGGCTCCTAGTTTGACTACGGCACCCTAAAAAAAATAGGTACTCTTGGTCGTTCCCCGGGATTCTAGCTATTTTCGTACAAAATTTTTATGAAATCGGTTTATCAGTTTCTTTACTATAGATGCTTTTTAGAGCAAACACAGAAATAAATTCCATTCCATTTAATTGTACACTTTATATCATAAACTAGATAATGTTTTTGACTCTGTCCAATTTTCCAGGACAAAAAAATAGGTACTCTTTGTCGTTACTAGGGATTCTAGCTATTTTAAATCGGTTAATCGGTTTAGCCATGAAAGTGTAACAATCAGACAGACAAGTGCTAATAATTTGATCCAGTTAGTCCAGTTTTGTGGGGCAATGTATGTAATTTTATTTTTAATATTGTACTTATTAAATAAATAAATAAATAATAATAATAATTGTAATATTCACTTAAATCGTTTTAAACTTGGGTCGTTTTTGTATTTCATCAGCGGTGAATAAATTGAAATTCTTTGTTAACACCAATAACAAACACGTTTTGACACGACCAAATATAAATCGGTACTTTATTCCTTCGAAATGTCGATACCTCATCAATCAATGTTCGTTGAAAAATGAACTGAGTCACGAAAATTTACGAGTGAGAAATTATGGGGGCATCTATCGTAAACACCATTACGGCATGCAAACACTAGCTGTTACTGCTTTTTAATACGTTTCGTGAGGAAAATCTTGTTTCAAGGAACAGTCCTTACATAAAAACTTTATCCTAATTGTAACTTATAATATAAACTAGTGACGCGCCTTTGGTTCAAACACGGATGGCTAGAAATACACTTCAGACTTGGAAGGTACCTACTGATTTTGGTCGCGACATTAACCTTTCACTGCTGATCAAATTACACATCTGTTAGCAGCTTAAAGCATTGGCTAAAACAGCATCTTTTGGACCAACACCGGGCATGTAATTTTTTTTTTTTTTTATGTTAAGGAGAAGGCACACGAGCACTCAGGCCACCTGATGGTAAGTGGAATCTGAGACCCATAGACATTTGAATTCTCAAGACTATAATCCCAAGACCTCAAATGCGTTGCCAACCCTGAGAACTAAGAGGGAATGCCTCTATGCTAGTAATTTCACCGGTTGTCTTATCCCCACACCGAAACACAACAATGCGAACACTGTTGCTTGGCGGGTGGTTAATGGATAAGATGGTGGTAGCGATCCGGACGGACCCTGCACAGGGTCCTACCACCACCAAAAATATAGGGTGTGCAGTCAAACCATCAGGAGTCTTTATTCGTCACTATAATGATTAGTGTCTTTCTATGTTTCATTTATTTCCCTTCATTCATCACAGTTTGTATATTATAGTTCCTCTTAATTTTTATTTACGTTATTTAATTTATAATCGGATAATTATAATTATTATGTATGTATGTAACTTCTTTATTGAATACTTTATTATATACTTAACCTTCGCAAGTCACAGTACGCTGTCCCAAGCAACTCGCCTGGCTCCCCTGATTGGTTGAAATTCTCAGGCCCCCATTTCGCTGAGTGGACACTATTTCGGCACACATCAACATCATTATAAACTTTAAATTTGTAAATGTTTTAAGAGGATTGTGAAGCGATGGTTAGATCGCGTAGCTGTCAAAAAACATCCATACAAATTTAGCTTCGGGCGATAACGTTTCTCACCCCCTAAATCTAATCGGATTTCTACGATTTTTTAATATGACGTACGTTTCTGCTTTTAATTCCACCTAGTTTTTCATAACATCTACAACATATTCAAAAACCGTAAAAATCGGACAACGTTCAAGGGGAGAAAAACGTTATCGAATTTTGTATGGTTTTTTTTTTGCTTCACAGTCCTCTGTAGTAAGGTACTAAGTAGTTTTATTGTACTCGTATCATTGGATTTCTTCTTCTATTCGAATAAACGTTTTTCTTTTCTATTCTATGTTAAGGGACAACGTTCGACAAATTGCCAGCTTTATCTACGCGTCAGCTTACTCCACTCGGTTATTGACCCGCGGTTAATGCGGTCAAAATTATTTTTACGCAAGTGGCAGAGTTGTCAGACAATGCAGAGGTTTGTATTGTCTCTTATTTTTTCTCGTAATGGTCTGACTGGTGTGAAATTTGCTAATGGGCCCCTACAAACAAGGCGTTGGTGCCGGCGTGACTTGGACCAATTCCAGTTTATGTTGGACAATAGCCAATTGAATCCTCTTGTTTTAATACAGAAGCAATGACGATTGCGACGGTCGCGCGTTAATATCAATCATGTCATAATAAAACAGAAACTGCAGACAATAGCATGTTACAGTTGCATTTTAATTTAGGTTTTTGTAGATGTTTGCTTTTCAATCAATCAAAAATGTATATATTGGTTTGGATGAAATTTGGCACATGAAAACCAGGATGAACGTACATTCTAGATGTTTTTCAGTTGACAAGAATATATGCCAAGAATTAAGTCTTTTTACAAAAAACATTTTAAATACGTAACATACTTTAATGAGTCTGTACTTTTAAAATTGATTTTAAACTTACTATCAAAAGACGAGGCAAATGAGTCCAATCTCGTCGGATTCACTATGAGCTATTTCGGAGTTCCTTTAGCCAGTTTCCGTCTTCACCATCATACCAGCTGAATGGTATCATATTATGAAATAGTCATCGGAATTTCATAAATACGCTAAATTTCAAGTCTATTCGACAATTAAAAGCAAGGTAAAATTGACTTCCAAGGTCTGATCACATTGTTAGTTTGCCAGATTTTCAGTTAAAATTAAAGTTATTATAAAACGAGTAAAATATAATCAGAAGCTTATTCATAATTATTAAACAAGAAGGCAGTCACTACATTTAAAATAAGGAAGTTGTTAATAGGTAACCGTTGAGTTTTACGATGAACCATAAAGCAGAAGTTAATTGGCTTAGCGTTCTAGAGATGCTTGTAGTTTTCAAAGGCATTTGCGAACCTCGACTAACGATTTGTGCCCCAAAAGATGTTTAACAAACCAATCGCAAAATAAGAATTTCTCAGCCAGTGCTAATACCGATATTGGAAAGAAATTTGAAACATCATACTCCCTAATCAAACGAGCGGAGTAAAGTAAATAAGGAGTGCTCATTTCATTTCGTTGTATGCTTTCTAATGAAATGAATTTTTCAACTGAATATTGTTTTACTTAGATAAGGTTATTTCATAAATTGAGATTCTCATTTTTTCATTCGAAATTATATTACGCCGAATAGAAAATGCATACAAGTAAAAGTTATAAGAAAATGTAAATGGTGTAAGGAATAAAATAAAGGCACACACTTTACGTTGCTTGTATGAGATGAAATGACAATGTTGTAATTATTTTTCAAGACGTATATACCAACATACGCAAATATAGGTATAAAAACGATTTTAATTTTGACTATTACAACCCCCGCAGACTGTAAATTTTTCATCGAACGATTGTGTCTTTATCTATTTTTACCAAATTTGTGGAGATAAAACACAATCAATCAACGATTTACGGCCGCACTTAGAGTCAGTTAGTGACGATTAAGAAACCACATTATATTACCACGCGCATGCAAGAATAAAGAGAGATGGTTGTATGTCACACGTAGGTGCGACGAACGTGAGATAGAAATAGTTTGCGCGTGTTTTTATGGCACTGTCAAATTCAAATAATTGCTGTTTTCTTTAAAACAAATAATTTTATTGAAATTGAGTTTACCAGGATTAAAAAGATATTAAAAACTCATCTATTTAATTGAAAGTCATTGTTAAAGATCGTAAGGTTTCGAAAATGTAACTAGAAACATGCGAAAAAGGTGTCATATTTAAAAAATAGTACTATGAAGGATTGTTTCTAATCGTGTTTTCACGTTTAACAGTCTCATGATAATATGACCAAGTTTATTAATAACAGAACCTACCTGTCCTACGAACAGACTCAGGCACTATAATAATATGGTAATTGAGGAAGCAGATCTCGAAACACTGCTGAATTTATGATATGTATCCTTTTAAATCATGCTCCATAGTGACGAATATGCAAACAAAAGTTTAAATACAAAAAAGCATTAAGTAAATTGTGTCTAAAATTTATCTGACCACGGTGGCTAGTCTGTAATCTAACGAACCACTATATTTTTTCTCTGAACACACGTCAGATTAAAATGTACCAAAAATTCACTTAAAAGATACATTTTATCCGCGATCAAGAAAGTTATTTTTGTATTTTGATAAGGGTTTGAGCGTAATGAGTTTTGGTCAAGATCATCAGACCTTCGTCAGAAGGTAGAATAAACAATATATCAGATACCTAGTTAAAGGGTGCCGTGCCTTCAGATTGAGTTGACAGCTTAATTAAATTTTAATTTAATACATGGTGTCCGAAAATTTTAGGCAACTTGATACAATTTTGTTACAGTACTTAATTTATTCCTTCAACAAGCGGGTTGGGCAAACATATCAAAACAATTCGCTTGTGTGGTCAACATTTTTTACGCAAACGTTTCAGCAAACACCTGCTGAGTGATTGATGCGAACAAATGTTGAAAAATGATTTGTTACATTATTATTACTGAAGCAATCGGTACAATTCTAAACTTTTTAATTTAGTGGCTTAACAAAGGCAATGAGGCTGATTATAAGTCTATGAGGTTCATTATCATTTTCTTATGCTACCGGGGTAAAAATAAGATGGCAAAAACATGAAATTTAACTAACAAAAACAATTTAGGCTCTTATTGATTATATTTTTGTTTTTTTTTTTTTTTATAATGTGCATTTTGCTTTTCTTCCTTCTCTTTTTTTGTGGACTTCATATATTACTGTTTTCATATGTACATGAACCACGTTGCTTAAAAAATACTCAATGATATTTAATATAAAAGATTCTTATTACAGATTATGTTTCCTTTTTCTAAAGCAAGACATTTCTTATTTCTAAACGAACATTTATCTGGATAAAAACTCATGAATAAAGTGAACTCACGTTTCATAATACTAGTATAAGATACATATTTACTTTAGTAAGCTGCCAGTCGTACGAGAGTTTGAAATAAAACTTCATTAAAATGCATGCTCTTTCGTGACTAGTTTATTCTAAATAATATTTACGCACATATTTTTTGTTACGATTTTTTTTTTACTCAATCAGAAAAAGGAGTATATACGAATCAATAATTTTATTATAAGGAAGAAAATTGTTTCTTAGAAAATAAAGCGTGTACGCTGATGCAGAAGAAGATAAAAAGAGAATTGAAAACGTTTTCAAAACAGTTAACTTTACAGTAGGCTTTTTAAAACTGTCTAATCTATAGCTGATCAGTGGGGCTAGACAAGTTGCAAACGAATACTGCGTTGTTGTCACTCTACGTGATCGAAAATGTTAAGGCTACAAAAGTAAAGTTGCATGTCAACGTTGAACTTACTCTCGCACGCCCGGGTCGACTTCTTTTTCGATGTTAAGTAAAGTTGACGCTGTTGCAGTTGGGCTAGATCATAGAAGAACAAAAAGCATAGAAGGAGTGATACAATAAAAGGAAACGTACAGATAGCTGAGGCCCTAAGCAAGATGCGTTCGCTAACTAGCGTTTCTAACAAAGAACATCGTAAAGAGATATTTATTATGTAAAAAATACCAGAATATGTAACTAAATTTAGTGGTAACATTTGTGATAATTATAGAATAATACAAAATGCAATAGTATGTTACAAATTGCAATAATAATTATGTAACCTTAATATATATAATCTTTGTTAATTAAGATTGGATGTTAAGATAACCAAAACTTGTCTTTGAAGAAAATAAACATGCTGAATTTTTTATTTTTTTTTATTCTTTTGGTTTACAACCAATCGCGTCACTGGTAGATCACGTGTATTTTCGTATGACGTGACGCAATTGGTTTAAAAAAAACGAATAGAAAGGTTAGTTAGCGAAAGCATCTCGTCTAGGGCCTCTGATATTTAATTTCGAATTGATAATTTTGATGGATGAGAATGCGAGTTAAGAAACTTGTTAAAAAAGCACTTCAAAGTGTACAAAAAAATAATCCACCCTTTATGAGAAATTGATAAAGACCATAAAGCGGCAATATTGCTAAAATTCGAGTCCTACCAGACTTCATTTCGAAAAAACACAAGCCGAATGCTGCCGTCACGCCTAAGAAAGCAGCTATTTTCACTATGACAATTGAAGCATTATCAACTCTGCACGATTATACACAAGGTTTCATTTACAATACGATTCTAATAACAGATAGCTGTTTTCTTTCGTATGAGGGCAGAATGGTAGCCAGTAGGCAAAATAGGGCTTCACCCGGAGTTATATTGCTCGGCTCGGTGCAATGATATGCCAGCCGCAAGCGGCAGGGGCGGAATGCACAAACTATGCGCAAATACCTCGAGGAATTTCCTCGCCCCGGATATTTTAAGTATAAAAATGTCTTTGCATCTTCCTTATAATTCTAGTGTACGCGGAGTCCCGCGCGAATGCAGAGCTTGTTAACGATGCAAATAAGAAAATCGGGTGATTTATGGTATCCCTGTTACTCGCAGCTCTTGGTGCATGTATTTTACTCGGTTGTACACTGTTTTACAAAAACTCATTGAATAGAACGTATCACTTCGCAGAATTTTCATTTCATAGAAAGCTATTTTTTCCTGTCACTTTTTAAATTATATTTTGGTGGTCACAGGTCTAACCTCACGTAACCTACGTAACTCATGCCTAAGATAATCTGAAAACATTAATGTTTCAGCAGAAATTAGCTTTCAATGAAATAAAAATTCTGCAAATTGATACTTTCTATCTAATGAGTTTCTGTAAAACAAGGGGACGCCATTTTACACTTTGCTGGAAACTGAGGAATCACGAAAGAAAAAAGGTAAATTTATTAGTAGGGAATTTCACCGCGGAAAAAATGTAACGCAATATCTTTATACGTAATAAAAAATCCTTATCTAATTATCTTAAGATTGTTTTAAGCTCGATTAGATAGACGAGGGCTGGCCGTAAAATCCGACATTATAAAAATCTCCCCGATAATATCTTAAGCAATGTCAGTATCGAATAAATTCCTCATTAACCTCCTTAATAAAAACAACCGCCAAGAACTCCCGCATTTTAAACCTGATCGCAAAGCTATTTCTACTTCAGATTATTATTCAATTTAAACGTATTTAAGCCTCGGAATTAATTGAAATTGAATCGAACACGAAAATGTTATCAAGTACTTAGAGGGTGGTGTTTTTTTTGAAATTGGATTAATTTTCAATTACTGCGCACAGTAAATACAAGACGAATATTGCGATGTAAAAGCAAAACAATTTCATAATTCTTGTTTTTAAATAACTTTGAATATCTAAGGTAGAATTGCGATGAATTAAATAAGATAAACATTACTTTTACACCACCTCATTTTAGCGATGAGAAATACGTTTTGAATTTGATATTTTACACGCCAATTTTAAAATATAGAACTAATTATCAAATTAAATCACCTGAAATTTGCTCATACAATCCGAGTGAACATTTTTTTTCCTTTTTGAGATTTTTTTATATTATTATGGTCTCTATAAAAAACAATTTAACAAAAGTGAAGGTCACATCTTCCAAAACACATGAAAATGATTTGGGTCTGATCTATAATGAACGTAACATCATGACGCAAATAAATATTTTCTCGTGATAATTATGTCGAGCAATCGGACGTCTAGGTACATTATCAGTTAAATATAAAATGAGCACCCTGTACAAACTTCCATCGTCAAAGTGCACAAAAGTGAAAGAGTTCTCGTGCATTCAAAACGGAAGTTCTACCCGTAGTAGCACACAAAGCAATCAACGCGGTTAATTTATGACGTAAACAGTGGCGATTTCCCGAGAACGAGTTTTGCCAGTTTTACAACACAAAAGCGGTAAATTGCTTCTGGCAACAGACATTAGGTATGGCACGGCGAACTGGCGTTTACCCTGTTAATCATAACGATCGGCAGCAAGCGAACTCATGAACAACTTTGGCTCTAGCCGCTTCGCATCTGAATCAGTATCAATTGAAGATGAGATGTAAACAAAACGAACGAACTTATTTACCATTATTACATAACCACTTACTGTTGAAGATTATTTAAGGTCTTTTTTATTATTTATATAACTCATAAATATTTTCATATTAGGTCTAATCTTTAATTACATAACTATTAACATAACCCCGTGTGGTGGCCGGGTTAGAATAGTGCCACTCCATGTCTTCCCGTGGATGCCGTAAGACGTAGGCGACTAAGGGAATAAGGGCTTGTAGGACTGTTAGGCGATGGGTTCGCAACCTATCACTAATACACTGGTAAACATCTTAGCTTGATTGTGCAAAATGTGGTTACAGAATTATCAACAAGTTTAAAGTTGTTGGTATTCTGTAGCTCTGCCTACCCCACTCTGGGAATGAAGGCGTGACGTTATGTTGAGGTTATACATGTATCAAACAGTACTAATTTGTTAATATCTTCGCTCGTTTCAACTGCCACCGACTACACATTGTTTGTAACTGACAAGTACAGTTAGCATCAAAAGTAGCTAGGCAGAATAACATGCTCAAAATGATTTAGACACGACGTAATCTCTTGGCAATAGAACCCAGTGCAGATAATTTTGAGCTCTTCGGTTGCTTAGCTACTTCTACTGCTGACTGTACCTAAAAAGAGCCTGGGCTGAGATTCTACACGGTAAAAACCATAATTTTTGTTAACTTCTTTCCGTATTGTCAACGTTTTGATAGCTCTTATTTATTTATTATATCACATTTTGTACAAAAGAAACTTATTCCTAAGTACAACCCAGTAAGGGTACTGTAATGTTTTGGTACAACCTAATTAAAACTTAACCAGAGTAATTGTATCACAAGTAGAATATATTTAATATTCATAACAGTTAAACAATTTCCATACTTTTAACAATCTATTTTTATAGTGTCATTATCTTATAATTTAAAACTATATTAAAAATAATTGGTATTATTAGTTTTAATACTTTAGTTATTTTAAATTATCCTTCGAAACTTCCTCTATAGAGTAGTAACATTTTTTGATGAGGAAATCTTGTAGGCTTTTTATTAATAAATTAGTTTTTCCTTCTATATTTATTTTATTTATTTATTTATTTCAACTTTATTGCACAATACTCATAGTAGGTACAAATTGCGGACTTAATGCTCTAGGGCATTCTCTACCAGTCAACCAATGGGACAAACAGAAACAAAAGAAGGTTAGTGCTGAGAAGGATACAACCAAAATAAAATTTTAGTAACAATAACACTCATAATAAATTAGAAAACAAATACTCAGGTACTTTATTGTATTTACTCGTATATATGGAACGGTAGTATGGGCTATGCTTGTAAATACTAAGTTTCGGATCCGGTATCCCAGCTTATTGTTGCGACGTGTGTTTTTATTGAAAGTGTAGAGATGTATATGTTTCCTGACGAATTTCGATTTACTTGGCAGTAATGGTAGCTGAGTTAAAAACTATACTATAACACGTAAAACGCAATATCGTTTTAACCCGGTAGAGTACAGGCCCTGGGTGGGATCTTGGTTAGAATTAATAATAATAATAATAATAATATCACGGGACAATGTCACACAAATTGACCTAGTCCCAAACTAAGCTCTAGGCTTGTACTATGGGTACTAGACAACGATAAACATACTTAGATAGATAAATAAATACTTAAATACATAGAAAACATCCAAGACTCAGGAACCGGGATTTGAACCCAGGACCTCTAGTTTCGAAGGCAGGGTCACTACCAACGAGGCTAGCGTGTCGTCAAACGTGCCGTCGTAGTGTGTGTGTGGTAATTTCAGTTTCATTGTAAAGAACTTCATTTACCCCTCTTGCAGTCGAACTTCATAGTAATTGTGACATCATCGGTGGCAAACAACGTCATTGCTGCACGCTCCATAATAAATGTATGGAAGATTAAACTCGCTGATGCTCCAGGGGTAAAGTATAGGCCAAAAAATGGCCCAAATGTTTTTATTTTTTGTAGGTCTGCATTTGTAATTTAAGCTTTTTATATCATACTAGTTGTTTTCTGTGACTCCGTTCGCATAAAACTCGTTTATCTGGATAAAAAATATTTTATTCTTAATAATATTCACATTTAATAATATTAGTATGAAAGTTTGGATTCTGCAAAATCAAGTTCTTTTTATGTATTTCGTACAAACCAACTCCTGTTACACAAATTTGTTATTATTGTTAAGTTAAGCTTCAAAAGTTTGTTGTATGTTTTCAAATACTGATAAATTTTACATTTTAAGTGTATATAACTTTCAAAATACATGGAAATTATAATTACTCAGCTGTTTTATGAGCATCGGTGGCTAAAGGGGTCGACTCGTGATCTTAAGGTACCGACTTCGAAACCCCACGGTAACCTTGTTGGTACTAATGCTTTTTTGTAATAAGTACCTACATTACCCAATGCTCTTACGGTGAAGAAAACGTGCACATATAAACAGCTGAACGTGTAAGAGGATAATTGCAAAAAAAAAACCCTGAAGGGGTCGAAGTGTATCCGAAAAGGGCCCAGTAATAAGATAAGACCCAGCTGTTTCCTACATAAAGTATTTCACGAAGAATAATAAAAATGTCTCCCTACTTATCAATATACACATAAATATGATACAATTGGATAAGATTGAATCAAGAGACACTCGAATCGTTTGAAGTGATGCATAGGTTAAAGCGACTACGCGCTGAATTTAAGTCGTCAGCGAGTATTTCCCAAGGGCATTACGGTACTCTACGGTACGGTAGCAAACAGGCGCGTGAGATTTTTAAAACACTTATAAGTAATCTCCTTTTATCAATTCCCACTTCTGGAACAACGCCTCAGGTGTTGGAAATTCTATTTCATTAATAATCTCACCACAGCTTTGAGAAGAGACGACCTAAATGCACTTATCACCTGTGAGATTGGTTCGTTTTTGAATTAGACTGATACAAATTGTATTTATAAATATAAAAAAAAAAGATAAATAATCGATTTATATGTGGCATTTACAAAGGGGTTTTAACAAAAATATATTTGGCAATAAAGTTTAGTTATTTCTTATGCGTGGTTAGGGCTGGTTGACTTGACACACCTAATGTATCGCTTTTGAGATATCTGCTATTGTCTCTTTTCTTCTTCTAAATTCAAAAGAAGTTTAACGAATCTTAAAACTTGTTTATTTAAAATCTAAGTTACCACACCTTGACAGTGCCATTTGCGACAAAGGACTCAATTCATATCTTTTGTACAAAGTTACAACAACCAAGATGAAGTACCTACCTATTGATCCAGCCGCATCAACTCATCCTTGTATACTTACGTAATAATGTTATCAGATGCTTTTCCCTGAGAGAGCTTAAGAACGCACTTACGTCAGCCAATGAGACTACGCTAAAACGTTAATGCCTTTTCTTTTAAAACAAAAGTTGTTTCTAACTTACTTAAAATTTCCAACTCCAGTTTAAGTACGAATATCGGCATTTAAATTATCTAATTACTCACAAAGCCAAAATGAGTATTTGAATTAGGTAGATGGCCGAGTTCCGAATGAATTTAGTCGATTATTGGAAATCGCTCCCGGTCGAGTATTCCGGCGATTTGTTTGCAAAGTTTTTAATTCCTCGTGGAACGATGAATTACTGTCAGACGGACGGAGGTGCGGCCGGATGTTTTAGTGTGGGTATAATGAAATTACCCCTGCGATATTGTTTTCCGCCTCGCCGGGCTAGGTGTAATGAAATAGCCAATTTTTATTGTAAAAGCTGTTTAACGGCCTATTTGGTTTCGAAAACTTTTTCCTCTTATCTGTGGTTTTTAATCGGATTTGTAAATTGGGTCTGCTCTGTCTGATTTTTGTAGATAGATACAATATGCATGTTGTCTCATTAAGTACCTAGAGGTTGATATTTAAATCTAACTGGTGATTAGTCAGTGTAATATTTAAATTTGGATTAAAAAATGTAAACTTCGAGAAATCAGTCTACACCGGCCATTTTGATTATTACTCACCGAATGAGGTTCAAAAATCGGGTCAATTTTAAAGTAGTTTTTTTTATGGCATTGAGAAGGCAAACGCGCACACAGGCCATCTGATGGTAAGTGGAAATTGTGACCCATAGACATTCGCATTCACAAGACTACAAATGCGTTGACTAAGATTTAATGCCTCTATGCTAGTTATTTCACCGGCTGTCTTATCCCCAAACCGGAAAACAACACGAATACTGCTGTTTGGTGGTAGGTTAATGGATAAGATGGTGGTAGCAATCCCGACGGACCCTGCACAAGGTCCAACCACCCGCAAAATTTGCTCAGTGTTCCTTCGTTTATCCTTGTTACACTATTGCAATTACTAATTATCTAAGATAACACTTGGTAAACCTAATTTAGAGTTTTGAAACCTAAAAAAGGAAAGCTTTCGACCAGATTAGAATAACTTTTCCTCAGCCTTGACAAATTACTAGCAGATAATGCGTTTCCAAGAATTTTCGTTACGCTGAAAAAAACTTCACGACAAAACAGTTCTCGTTTTACTCTTGTCTTAAATGCTTTAGAAAATAAATGCTGCCTAAACAATATTTGATACATTTAGTTGTCCCTTTGTCCTTCAATTATTTTTCGTGCGTAAAGTGTTTAAAATAAATAATAAGTAGAAAAGGGATAGAAGTGGTCTTTGTACTATATGTACGTTAATTTTTATAATAATAATTTGAATGAGCGGTGGCGCATTATGTATGTATGTATGTATGTAAACACTTTATTGTACAAAAGAAAAACCAAAACAATACAATGGATAAAAATAAAAAGATGTACAAAGGTGAACCTATCCCTTTAAGGGATCTCTTCCAGCTAACCCTTGAGAGATTGAGAGAAGTGAAAGGTTGTGCATCGAGTAAACAGGTGTACAAATTTATTTAGAGCACCCAAAAAACAAAAACTAACCAAAAAGACATTAAAAATAAAAAAAAAGAACCATAGAATAATAACAAAACTAATACATTCAAATACTTACATAAATAGATAGAAAGATATGTAATTATACATAAATAAACATACTTAAATCATCGCCAATCCAGAATTTACCAACGGTCAATGTTCTTAGGTTCTTTTTGAAACGGTGTAAAAACGCTTCACAATTAAGTTACTTTTTTTTTACTTTGTGTTAAAGATCTTGATGAGTCAAACCTGTTTTCGTGAAACGTAGTTAAAAAAACCACCTACGGGAAATAGCCTTTTTATAAAAATATATATACTCAAACAATTTTCCCCTTTGAACCCCACGGGGTCTGAAATGGTAGACTCAAAGACGAAGACTCACAAACAAATAAAATTTTAACAAAAAAAGCTTCCTCCGTCTAAATATTTGCGAAACGGCGCAACTGTGAAATAAAATTTTCTTCACCCAAGACACTAGTAATAAAATGTATGTTTGTTTTATCCAACTGCGATGTGAAACTATAATAGAGATCAATCGATACTGATCCGATCCGATTACCGAACAAACAAAGTTTGTATATTTGTGACCCAACACGTCATCACCAAAATGCGAGTCGAATTTTCCAGCTTTTAGTGTAGAAAATATTTCGAGGAATCGGGTTTAAATTGCAATAATATACAGGGTGGCTCATTTAGATCAGTCAGTATGGAAAAGTTTAAAGCTACTTATGAAGATCTGTTCTTAGGGATCATGTAATCGATTTTAATAGTAAGAAAAACTACATTCATACAAAAAAAAAATACCTGTACTCAGCTCGGGAATCGAGCCCGGTTGTTTTGAAAAAAAACTTACACTATCTCTATTTAGATATCGAATGTGTAGGTCTTAAACAGTAAATAGCTCTATGAAACGTGATGGCTAAAATGAATAAAATGCATTGTTTTCACATACTTTAATTTATTTTAGTAGGTGTTCGAAGTGACCACCGTTACAATATTCAACAAGTTCAGGCATGTAAAATGGTCTCTACAAATATAAATTAAATTAAAGTACCCATGTGAAAACAACGCATTTTATTCATTTTAGATATCATGTTTCATAGAGCCATTTACTGCTTAAGACCTACACAATCAATATTTAAATAGAAACAGTGTAAGCTTTTTTTTTTTAAAAACAACCGGTATCGATTTGCGAGCTGAGTACAGGTTTTTTTTAATGTATGAATGCAGTTTTTCTTCTTATTAAAATCGATGACATGGTTTCTAAGAACAGGGAGGAAATTATGACTTAGCTATGCAGTAAATTTTACGGCGAGCGTAAAGGACAGAGCTATGGCAGAGTGATATAGCTCTGTCCTTTTCTCTAAGCGTAAACAGATCTGTATAGTTCTGTCATAATCTTCGTATGCCTTATAGTTTCAGAATTTCCCATACTGACCGATTTAAATGAGGCACCCTGTGGATAAATATAATACCTAGTAAATCGGTGTTTTTTGGAACTTTTGTACGGTTTTGTCACACAAAGTATCATTTGGCAAGTGGTATCACAATATTTTATTCGGCGAAAGATAGTTGCATTTGCAGCTTTTTAATGGGCAAAAGTTCATCGGTAATTTTTCCATGTTACCTGCACTACAACTATTACAAGTATATTATAAATTCATTCACGGTTTTTTAATTTTGGTTGCGAAATTTAGCAGACGAGATTTGAAATTATTTTAGTACAAAACCTACAAGGAAAATAAATACAAACAGTGGAGTCGAATATGCATCAGGCACATTCGGCGTTATTGAACCAACCGTCCAATGTTATGAAAATTCTTGGAAATATTTCTTCCGATATTGCAAAGTACGTCTCGCCAGAGAATTTCATTCAATTCTGGCCTTATTTTATTTAACGGTGTATAAAATAACTGCGAAATATAAAAGGACTGGACAATTATCTTTTTTCTCGACAAAGACCACTGATACGAACTCGTTTCATGGCTGATTGGCCTGAACCGATTTTCATAAAACTTCGCTAATAAACACTTTCGGAATAGAAACCTTTTTTTTTTTAAAAACGCATTATTAAATAAAGGCAGACTAAGAGTCAAGCACCAAACATCTGTCTTTTACTATGTAAGTTTAGAGTATATAAATTATCAGTGTTTCTGACCGAACTGAATGACTGAAGAGCATGTTGGACCATGTTGAGCATGGAACACATAAAACTCTCTCAAAAAAACAAAAAGTTATGGCAGGATAAGGGAACACCTTGTGCCTTAATAGCTTTTCGGTCAGATTTTTATCTGATGATGTAACGCGTCATTAGTAAGTGCTATACTAAATTTCAGCATTCCCCACTTACTTTTGAACAAATAAATAAATATAAAAACATTTTTTTATGAATATTTTCATGATTATGTAACGAATTTCATATTGTTTTACACGTGTAGTACATGTACATCTAAAATCTATTAAAAACTATTTTCAAATGTTTTTTTAATTTTTAAAAGAGAGACACCTCTATTTTTTTAACTAATAATACCAATGGACTATAACATACAGGGTGTCCGGGAGATAGTGGCCAACCTCATAGTGCTGGATAATTCAGCTCAGGAGTGTCCTAAATATGATAAATCATGTTTAGTAAAAGTCGCACCAAAAACGAAACTCTCAACTTTTCAAAATTTTGGACGCTGGATCACCATTTTCGATGCCACGACCACAGTTATTAGAGTTTTCAGTTTTGTTTCCTGTGAAAGAAAGCTGATTAAATTTGCTTTAAGCCCCTTTTAACAAAATTAATAAATAGTTTGCAGTTTTTTTTATATTTCAATTCAAATTTAAAGTTTAGGAATCTGAGCTTTTCTTCCAGTAAGCTGGACATCGTACACTCCATTCATTTTGTATCGTCACGGCTGCGGTATATTTCGTCGTTGGCGTTACATGCACATAAAGTTGCAGCAGGCCGTGGTGGTCAAAAGGTTAAAGTAATTTAATAAATCTTATAATACCTTCTTGCATATGATTAATTAGAAAATTCATACAATCTGTTTAAAAACGGCTATAGTTTTTATTGAAAATAGCTATGAGGCCGATTGAGTTGAGACTTAGTTTTGTTATGTGCACCATTGTTCAACGCTTGAATTAAATATGTCATAGCCGAAGAGCTATAAAGGCCCCATTAAGGACGGTCCTTTAATGCGGTCTTTTCTATTTTAAGTCACTTGGTGCTGACTTTGATGACTTAGTCGTGATGGTTTTGCTTTTAAATTCATACGCTTTCACTTATTTTTTTTCATATTTCTAGTAATTGTAGTTTTGGCTGTAGGAGTAGAAACTAGACTAACAAAAAATATTATACAATACAATACAAAATACTTTATACCGCTTTAATGCTTAATATTTTAAAAACCGATGCCTTTATCGAAAATCTGTTTAAAAACTCACAATATTTTTGAAAGATCTATCCAACGACACCCCACATTACAGGGTAGATGAGAAAAAATATCATTACTTTACGTGTGGGGGATGTCCTCGAAAAAAATGTTTTTGAGATTTTACTATACTGCTTTATTGGCGTGACTAATATGTATTTTCATGCCAAATAACGGCTTTCCAGTACTAAAAGTCACTAAGCTTAGCTGCGGACGGACGGACGGATGGACAGGCGGAAGGACATGGTGAAACTATAAGGGTTCCTAGTTAGACTACGGAACCCTAAAAAACCCATCTATTTAGAATCGCACTGTAAGGGATTTTTACCATCATAGCTCGAGGTTTGTAAACTTAAAAGCTAAAACAATTGTAAATAAAAAAACATTGCATTATTACATTATAATCTACCTAATAGCCATTTCCTTAAAAAAAATACAAGGTTTATAGGTAAAAATGTGTTAAGTTTGTTTATTGCGATTTCATAAAATTTCACTAATGAAGGGAAAGTATTTATACGAAGTAAAATGTTTAGTTACAATCCTAAAAAAATAAGGACATATCTTTAGAGATAGTTTTAATATTTTTGACAGAGTATACGCTTTTCCACTTTCCTTTTGACGTATTGGATGATAAGCCTATAAAACCATCTCGCACTTAGACGAAAAAGTTCTGAAACGCCTCTCCATTGTTGGCTTTGGTCCCGTCGCTGCCTTTCAAAGGTCCGGATTCGCATCAATCGTGACTCAAAATCGGTCCCACATAATAGCTATATATTCGTATATGTTCAGAATGTGAAACCAAAAGATTTTAGACTATTACATTTTCCTTTGGTTCAAATCTTTAGCGTTAATGGAATAAAATAGCTTAGTTACTGGCCAATTATACACTTTATTATTACCTTTATCGATGCTGTTTTAAAGGAAATTATTATGTTTAATGAGTATAATCCTCCAATCCAATAATCACCATCTTATCCATTAACCACCCGCCAAGCAACAGTGTTCGCATTGTTGTGTTCCGGTGTGGGAATAAGACAACCGGTGAAATTACTAGCATAGAGGCATTCCATCTTAGTCCTCAGGGTTGGCAACGCATTTGAGGTCTTAGGATTATAGTCTTGAGAATTCAAATGTCTATGGGTCTCAGATTCCACTTACCATCAGGTGGCCTGAGTGCTAGTGTGTCTTCTCCTTAACATAAAAAAGAAGAAAAAAAAAAAAAACCAGCAATATCTATTTTTTTTTACTTTTGATTGGTTTACTACTTATTAGATATAAAATCAGGTCTTGACGCGATGAATACTCACGACTGGTAAGTATACACACCTACCTCGTCGAAACGTCAGATTAATTACCTGTGTAGTAGACCTACTTCTAAATCTAATATGAGCAGTACCTGAAGCTTAGTTACCTGCGAAATGTATATTTGCGTGTAATCACATGATACAGCTAACAGAATTAATTATAAAATAATGGCGCTCGCAAATCACGTAAAGTATAATGTCACTACTTTTTTTTAATGTTTCCACATGCTTATTACACCTATAATACCTATACATACCCTAATGATTTTTTTTTTTTCTCTTTTAAATTTATATCCATATCTGTGATATATTTTCTTATTTTTTAAAGCTCCTGCTTCGGAGCAAAACTGTCAGATAACTTTTTAAGTAGTTAGAAGCCGTCCCCAATTTTTGATTTTTATCTTCCATCAACGTGCAACGGGACACGACGAGAAATTCTCTAAGAAATTGACTTTCCTTTTAAACTTGGAAATAAAATACTGCTTGTAAAAGTAACGACTTTCACAATCAACATACTTAGTAAGGACAAAAGTCCTAAATAATTGTAGTCACAATATGAACAAAAGTTTGTTTTTAAACAACGGTCTATCGCACGGCTTATGTGCGTGCAGCCAAAAGCAAACGGTACTCCGCGAGCCACCAAAAGCAAAGTCGACAGGACGCACCAAGCCGGTTTAGTCGGGGTCACGATGTCGCCGCGTTTGATTGTGTGCGTATTAAGTATAAAGCGACGTGCATCGACGCAACGCTACTGCCCGAGCGGCTATTAGTAACGACATGAAACTTTACGTTTCTCTTTTTCTACACCCATTTCCTTGTCATAACTTTTATAATTCTGCTTTCAAGTGACCCTTAAAAGGAGCATTTTCAATGTTAAATAAAAGAAACTGAACTTTATTCCCGGGCTTCCCGGAGAAAATCTGGTTTGAGTACTTAAGCAATTACTACAGCCAGAATTTTTAATCTTCTCATTATGACCAAAAGCCTCCCGAGATTATGAGGGATTAAGATTAAGTGCACGGCACAAGGTACATTACATTAATTATATAATTAAATCGGTATCATTATTTGTCCATTTAAATCCTAAGAACAGCTGCATTTCTGGAAGCCTTGCGACTGTAGACAGACTAAGAATACGACGTAAAATAATATTTACTACGGAATTTTTGCAGAACTAAATGCAAATTCTTCTAGGATAAAGGAATATTTGAAGAGTTTTGATACTTGATAGCACGATAGAATTCTCGAATGAAATGTTATTTGATATAGAGCTCTCAGACGTATACACGAGTCTGCCTTTTTCACCTGGGACAAGAGGTTAGTAAACAAACTGAGAACGGTGAAAATTTTGGCATTCTGCATTTTGCGTAGCATACCCTCTTTAGAAAATGTAACTGCATTTTATAAACAGAATTTTCATTGGTGAATATATAAATCTTCGAATATTTGCGACACCTAAAAGAAGGAAACGGGCAAGACTGGTATTTTATTTAGGGTCGGGTCCGTAATGAGGCTAGGTTTTTTTCTGGTCACGGAGCAGACATAAAGTCCCTCAGTAACTTATTGTATCATTGCTTCCAAAACCAATTATGTAGACTCGAAGCTTCTGCTTACTTTGTAATACTTTGTAATGAGGTTTTAGAAGTTGTTTTTTTTTAATAACTCTTATGTATTTTCTTCTTTTCTTTTTTAAAACAATCCGGCTACAAAATTTATAAACTAAGATTTTAATAAATAATTTAAACTAGGTAAATTAAATAAAAACTTCCAGGCTCAGTAAGACCCATATTTATTACTTGTTATTAAATTATTAATATGAGTTTATATTATATGATGTTTTTCCTGAATAAAAATTGATATATGTCAATAGGTATCAAAGTCAGATCTAGCTACTATCATAATCTAAAAAACTAAAAGAACGTGAAGTATTTCTGTAAGGCTAAAATAACAAGAACACCTATTAACGCTTTAACGTATTTTTTTTACTAGAATAAATCACAGTTTTGATTGTACGCACAGTACAGATTATTTTAAGTGTTTTTTGAGAAAGATAAAACTTTTTTCGTTCTTTTACTTTACGAGTTACAAGACGACAATACATTTGCCGCTGTCCAGTAAGCATTTAATTTGTATTAAATTTCATTAATTTACTATGAAAGTTTAATTTCCAATTGTTTTTTCTCTCAAAACTTCATACCGCCTAAATTATCTCTGAAATAGGAGTTATGACTATCAGGAAAAACAAGCAAGAATATTTTTTTTTTACAGACTTTTTTGTTCACTTATCGGGACATAGCAAAATACCTCAAATTATGTCGAAAATCTACCATTTATTAATAGAGAGTGAATTTTACTACTTCTGTTTGTGTTGTTGGATTAGTAGGTATATAATTTAAATTTTTAATACTTAAAAATTAAGTTAAAAATGGCGTTTTTTTGGTAATAAATTAAAATGTATGACGGCAAATATATTGATGTTAAACACTAAAGGGAGTCAGTACAGGGTACAGGGAGTCCGGTGGCAGATTTATGTTTTTAACTTAAAATAAAAAATAACGGTTTATGCTAGAAACTTTATTTATATCTCATAATGAAGATCACAAATGCGGATTTCATTACTTAAAAATTATGTCATCTAAATGTCGTCCCCCTACACGTGCACATTCCTCAAAACGGAGCCTCGCGTTTTGTACCACTCGCTGCAGCATATTCTGCGGAATGTTGCTGATTTCACTAGCGATATTTTTTTTTAAATCACCTATAGACCGTGGGTTGTTATTATAAATTCTGCTTTTGAGATACCCCCATAGAAAAAAATCCATAGGGGTCAAATCGGGCGATCTCGGGGGCCACGGGATGTCTCCAAAGCGGCTTATCAATTTTCGAGGGAAATGTTCGCGAAGCACGTTCATCGACACTGTGGCCGTGTGTGGTGTAGCACCATCTTGCTGAAACCAGGTATGTGATGAATAGGACGGATGTGCAAGCAAATTAGGTAAAAAGTAATCCACTATCATTTGTCTATAGTTTTCACTATTCACATTTATTGCTTGGCCCCTTGCATTTTCAAAAAAATAAGGCCCAATAATTCCATTCATGGATAAGGCACACCAAACAGTAACTCTTGGACAATGCAAAGGTCTTTGGTATTTCAACCGTGGATTAGACGATCGCGGGGTCCAGTAGCGACAATTTTGCTTGTTGACATGACCACTCATGTGAAAATGGGCCTCGTCACTCCAAAAAATGCAACTTAGAGTACGAAATCTGTGCAACATTGTGTCACAAAAAACTTGCGTTTGGTGAAATCATTTTCATTAATTTCTTGGACCAGTTGAATCCTGTAGGGATGAAACTTCAAATCTTTTTTCAGTATTTCATGAACTGAGGACTTTGGGAGTCCTAAACCGGCAGCTCTCTTCCGCACTGAAAGTCGTGGATTTTCTTGCAAACTCCGCTGCACTCTCAATATTTTTTCCGGCGTCCGTGTTAGCCGGCTGGGGCCTGATCTCGGGATATTTTGTGCTGAAGAAGTTTCTCGGAACCTTTGCACCCATGACCGAATCAAATTAACACTCGGCCCGACACTTACACGACGAATATTGTAATGTGAACAAAATTGTCGGCGTGCAAGAACAAACGAATCTTTAGCTTTAAAAAACGCTTCAACTGCATAAGAACGGTGGCGTTCTGACCATTGAGACATGATTTAAATAAAATCCGCAATATTGAACAGTGTATTCCCGCCAAATGTCAAAAACCATGTTTTTTTTTTTAATTGTAAAATGACTTTGAAAATAGAAATCTGCCACCGGACACCCTGTATATACATTATGTGTCTGTGAAACATAAATGATGTATGTTTGTCAGGTAATAATAATAAGAGAAGAACAGAGTCTAATAAAAATACAAATAACTTTATTTGTTAACCATAGGTTTAAACGTAGATGTAATGGCTTAATTAGGACCACTATGTTTTGCCGTTAGGCATATAAATAGCTACAATTAGCATGCGTCTAATGGTAACTTACATTATTAAGTACCTATATCACAAGTAAGTAATCAGTTTTAAAATTATCGGAGTATGTTTATATACATTTCCATCTTGATTCCTATCCTCGTATATTTGGTTCAATTGGATCAGATTACTAGCCATTAACCCTATGACAGCGATCAAGTGTTAATTAAAAACTCTTAATAATGACCACAAAACTAAAGCATGCCATTAATACTAATTGCAGAAACGACTGCTGTTAATATTTGCGAAACAGTTTCAATCTGCGTGGAAACTTCTGAAACAACTAAAAATCGAATTACTTGCTTACTGCAACTGCTGGAGAGCTGTTGCTTAAACAAACTGTTTTAATTAATCGCAGTAGAATAACTTTTAATTCAAAACAACCGTTCCTATCAACAGTATCTGCTTTAAACAGCTTTGACAGAGATAGCAAGGCTGCATTGGAATCTGTTACCTAAAAGCTCTGTAACGAGGTGTCGGTGAGAGATTTAACTCCCGAAGGGTTTTATTACACCCTGTATTTCATACCGCTGGGGCTTAAAAGCTTCTGTTAATTGAAAACTGTTTTCATGTCTTGGTTAAGCAATGAATTTACTTACCCGTTTATTTTGTTTGAGTTCATAAGTTTAGTGTAACGGTGCCTAATTTGCCTTTGATGTCTGTTTGAGGTATACAAAGGATGTTAAATAGCGAGAAGAATTTTAACCAAAGTACAAACCTGTTATAAAGTACACTCCAGTGCTTTTTTTTAATAAATTCATTATTTTAGTTCCTAATCCACTATGAATAAAGACCATGCAACCTGATATGCTGACTGATGATGTTTAAACTTAACCACTACTTTATCAAGTTTATTAAAAATCATATTAGCAATATAAGTTATCGTCGAAATAATATACAATTATCATACGAATGCCGTCTTAGTTTTAGACTCTTAAACCGCGCTTAGCTTAGCCAAATATTATCATCCCGTGTAGTTACCGGGTTAGAATAGTGCCACTCCATGTCTTCCCGTGGATGTCGTATGAGGCGACTAAGGGAAAAAGGGCTTGTAGTACTGTTAGGCGATGGGCTTGCAACCTGTCACTAATACACTGGTAAACATCTTAGCCTGATTTCGCAAAATGTGGTTACAGAATTATCAACAAGTTTTTTAGAGTTGTTGGATGTTCTGTAGCTCTGCCTACCTGGGAATGAAGGAGTGACTTTATGTATGTATGTATGCATCGTTGGCACCCTATGTCGTGGTTAAAATTTGTGCTTAGGTAATTGTGCTTACATTCAAATTCTACATAAATTTAAATGATCAAACAATTCAGCCTATAAAGGGTATTTTTTTTAACTGCGTTTATGGATATTATAACGAAAGATAAAGTCATATTTTCGTACTTCATAGTAATCAAAATTTCAAGAATAATATTAGTGAGTGTCCTCTTCAATCTCTATGAGTATAATAAAAGCATAAAATAAATCTAAATTAAGCGAAATATCCACAACATAAAAACACTTCGAATAATTTACGTACCGTAAGCCCAGTTACAATTGCCTGAACAATTTTCAAACGCTGTCTATTTTCACTGTAAATTTAACAGTAACCATTATTGTTCCGCAGCCACAACACAAACAATCCTAATGGGCCGCTGCTCGTTTAGCTCCCTAATAATACGAGGTCAATAGGTCGTCCGTCAAACGCGTTTGCACTTGACATGAGTTCCACATTCGCGTGATGGTTTATTCATGGGCCCGTGGGCCACTCGACTCGGAGAGTCACGATGGATTGTTCTGGATACACAAAATACTAAAACTACTTTGACGGAGAACTACTCGAGGCACGATGCGATTTTGTTTCGCTGTACGCTTCGGAGATGAGGTGAAAGATATTTTACCAGACTGTCGTGGCAACTTAACAATGTGTTTTGGTAAGTGCTGTCTCAATCTGAAACAAAATTATACATTATTTATTTATTATTTCTTTGTAGTATTTTTTAGGCGATGGGCGTGCAACCTGTCACTAATACACTAGTAAACATTTTGGCCTGATTGTGAAAAATATGGTTACAGAATTATCAAAAAGTCTTTTTAGAGTTGTTGGTATTTCTGTAGCTCTGCCTACCCCACTCTGGGAATGAAGGCGTGATGCTATGTATGTGTATGTATTTATTAACCAACCGCCAAGCAACAGTGTTCGCATTGTTGTATTCCGGTGTGGGGATAAGACAACCGGTGATATTACTAGCATAGAGGCATTCCATCTTAGTCCTCAGGGTTAGCAACACATTTGAGGTCTAAGAATTGCAGTCTTAAGAATTCTAGTCTAGAGAATTCAAAAGCATATAGGTCCCAGATTCCACTTACCGTGTGCCTTCCCCTTGGCATAAAAAACTGGCTAATGAAAATTAAAAACTTAAAACAAAACTAAACAAAAATTAAAACACTTCATAAAGTTACTGAAGATTTTGAAAAATTTTACCAATTCCTTGCTGAATTACTAAACTAATCCTTATATTATAAAAGTGAAAGTGTGTTTGGTTTTGTGTCTGTTATCATGATGTAACGCCTTTAGCAATCGATGTGTATAGGATACTTTTTATCTCGTAAAATAACCAATTCTCGGAGAAAATAGCCATAAACCAATTCGACGCGCACAGAGACAAACAAAGTACAGCCAAAAACCACTCCGTTATTTTAACTAAGTTACTCATACTGACTGTCAATAAATAAATAGCCTATTAATTAAATTTCTACATTAAACGTGTGGTTTTTTGGTTAGAATAGTGCCACTCAATGTCTTCCCGTGGATGTCGTAAGAGGTGACTAAGGGAATAACTTAAAGGCTTGTAGTATTGATAGGCGATGGGCTTGCAACCTGTCACTAATACACTAGTAAACATCTCAGCCTACTTGTGCAAAATGTGGTTACAGAATTATAAACTAGTAAATTTTGATACAAGTGCGGGAAGTATGTCATTGTACACGAGTCCCGAAGTATCTTGGCCCGAGCTGCAAGCGAGGGACAAGAGTCGGGACGAGTTAAAATTACAGTTCCGCACGTGTATCAAACGACGTTTTTTAATACATTTGCGAAAAAATATCCATGAAACAATAATAAATCAGTAAATAAAACTATTACAAGAGACAATTTTACTTTTAATTGACACAGACTTTATGAAATGGCAACTGTTGTGACCATTCAGCCAAGTAAAAAAAAGCCACAGTAATTTAATTACTTATATTTAAAAATCACAAAGTATAATTCTCTATTAACCAGCGGTAATGCATAAAGGTGGATTCACATTACGCCGTACTGGGCTCGGCCCGGTTTCGGCATGGTGTAATGTGAATTCACCTTAATACGCAACAATCTAATCATTCGTAATACTAATTCAGATTCAGCCATCTTGATGAGAGCTGTTTTTTTTTTAATATTACCTAGATACAATTTATGTGTGTATGTATGTTTGTATTTAAATTTAATATTTTAAATTATATTACCTATGTATAGTCTCAATGCTAAATGACGTAATCAAAAAGTGGTTGAAAATGCAAACTCTTTGGTTGGAGGCACGGCTTGGAAGTTGAAACAAAATTATATTAAAAAAAATGGAAAAGTATAACGCACTAGTGCGTAATATCCAACTTTCCGCACGATATACAGCTACGAAAAGTACCACTTTTTGAGCAACTGTGTTAAAAATATCTTTTTAGAGTTGTTGGTGTTTCTGTAGCTCTGCCTTCCCCACTCTGGTAATGAAGGCGTGATTTTATGTATGTGTGTTATGTAAACGTAATACGAGTTTCTGTTTTTTTTCAATAACGAGATTTGAACGAAGGTTCTTCTAAAAATCGACAAGCGGGTGAAAAACGATAAATTCATTAAATGCGTACAATGTACATACATACATAACATCACGCCTTCATTCCCAGAGTGGGGTAGGCAGAGCTACAGAAATACTAACAACTCCAAAGACTTACTGATATTTCTGTAACCACATTTTGCACTAACAGGCTAAGGGCCGTGTTCACCAACAATTAATCGGACGGTTAAGTCTTAATCAGCTGTTAATCAATACATCTGACAACCGTTAAACTGCTAATCGTCCGTTTAATTGTTGGTGAACACGGCACTAAGAGGTTTACCAGTGTGTTAGTGACAGGTTGCAAGCCCATCGCCTAACAGTACTACAAGCCCTTATTCCCTTAGCGTACAATGTATTACGTAAAAAACTCTTTCAAACGATGTTAAATTTTTTTCATTTTATCCTCAGCTCCGAGTTTCATATAAAAGCCAATACTCTGCCCTCCTAAGCAAAAATGCAGTATCTCAAATTTATTTACCAATGCAAATTCAATCCTATTCTGTTAGTAATAAGGTTGCATTTCCTACAGAAGTTTGATCTGAGATACTGCGATTTGTGTTAGCATGGCAGTTCTGCACTAAGTAAATAATCTTTTTTATAGCTACTTCAGTAATTTGATATAAATCTTACAAAAAATATTCCATTTCGCAATTGAAAAGCGCATTCGCTCAATATAAAGATTTGCTAAATCAATTGAATTATACAGAGCGGCTTAAACGAAGCAATGGAAACGAATCGATGTAGAACCTGGATAACTGTTTTGTTTAATCAATAAGTAAATTGAGATAACTGTACTAAAGTATGGGCTTGCAAACTGTCACTGATACACTATTAAAATTCTTGGCCTGATTGTAGAAAATTTAATTTCCGAATTATTAACAAGTCTTTTTAGAATTGCTGGTCAATAAATAAATAAACATCAGGGGCCATACTATGGGTGGGGCAATGATAAACATGCTTATATAGAGAAATATATACTTAATCGCTCATCACACAAATATCTGCCCTTACCGGGATTTGAACCCAGGACCCGTAGCTTCGAAGGCAGGATCACTCCCAACTAGGCTAGCGTGTCGTCCAAAAATAATGTGGATAAAAGCTTACTCTTGCACTGACTAACTAGTGAGAAAGTGATTGTTGTTTTTTTCACAGCTATAAACGCGATAAAAATAGGCCCACTTGATAATGAAATAAATTTACAAAACTTTTGTGATATTTTTAAATAATTAAATAATTACAATGTGCAATTTGATTTGCAAGAAATTACGACGGACATTTAAAAATTCTTTGAAGTTACCAGAAATATATTATAAGAAACCTTTACAATTTGAGACGTTCCTCGTTTGTTCAATATTAACTAAGTCTTTAGGATGCTTTAAAAAAGATAAAAATAATGACAAGGTAATGCAAAATTTAGGCTTTCATAATAGTTCCGTTACTCCACTCTTAACATTCAGTCGCCGGCGGCAAAGAAGACCAGCTTAATATTAAATTGTCTAGATGTTCTCGGACAGGTCCCCAGTGTAAGAAACGTGCAGATTTTAGGAAATACTTTGTACGTGGTGCCTTCGTACTGTCAGCGTGGTTACACTGAACACGTCTTAACAACGCCCCGGGCGTGCAAGCTGCCACGTAAGCGAATGCAAAAACCTTTTTCCATTTTAGCTTAACCCGCTTTAGTCTTTAAGCTATTATGCTAACAGTTTAAAGCATGATCAAGTGTTTTAATTAAACCGTTTAACTGTCTTTGTGCTTTGGGGTAGTTTAAAAGAGTGCTGTTTTGGAAAGAAAAAACAACCTTTATTATGGATGAATCACAAAAATGGAAAGCGCATATTATAACAAATTTAAAAGGAAAACTATCACTATTAAGTACATTGTAGGTTCTTGAGATATAGGCGATTAAAGTGTTTATACCTACTAAAATTTGACGACACGCTAGCCTAATTGGGAGTGACCCTGCCTTCGAAGCTAGGGGTCCTGGGTTTAAATCCCGGTAAGGGCAGATATTTGTGTGATGAGCACGAGTATTTGTTCCTGAGTCTTGGATGTTTTCTATGTATTTAAGTATATATTTCTCTATATAAGTAAGTTTATCGTTATCTAGTACCCATAGCACAAGCCTAGAGCTTAGTTTGGGACTAGGTCAATTTGTGTGACATTGTCCCGTGATATTATTATTATTATTATTATTATCAAATTCAACTAAAATGGCATCAAATAACTTTAAGTAGAAAATTTACTATAACTTGTTGATTTTTTGTTTGTAGTACTTAACGGCTTCGGAACCCTACACTGAGCATAGTCCGACATGCTCTTGCCCGGTTTTTGTTGCTGTTAGCTTTGCTTAATGTTTTGATTAAGCAAATAACCTAACTGTTAAAATTCGCTTTACAAAAAAATATCTATTTGTGGCATTGAACGCACGGGACTCTTATATTATTATTTCCCCTTTTAGCTCATAGCGTTTAAATTTTAAATACTTGTTAACCTTTTCCTCAGAAAAAAAGATATTTAATTTTCTAATAGTTAAGGCTCTCCGTTGATATTTTATTCTGTTTCTTCATTAGATTGATTTGACGTGATATATTTTTTTTTAACTTGTCCGCCATTACTTTTAAGTAAATATGAGCCTTCAAATGTTGACGCCTCAGCCCTGATACTTTTATGTTTAAATATGGTTTCATATTATAAGTTTCACTTACCAACTGGTTCGTTTCTCCGAATCTTCAAAAGTTTTTTTCTGAAACCGTTTAACTTAACCTTTACATGCAAGATTTGCAGGACCTCTATTCAACTGCGTTATAACGATATCGTGTTTGACGTGTTTTAGAATCGTTTATGTCACAGTCGCCATTATTGTAAATGACATAAGAGTTATGAAAACGTTGACAATACGGATACGCGTCAAATACGATATCGTTTTTACCGTGTAGAATCTCGGCCCAGGTTTGACTCTTTAAACGTGTTTAAAAGTTAATAGGTTTAAATAAAAAATACTTTGTAACTAATGAAGTTTTGTACAAACTGGAAAACAAAAGTGGACCTGCGATAGGATACTTTAAATTATAGATGAATAATTAAATACTTAGGTAGGTAGGTATATAGACACAACCCATATTTCTGCTGCAATGAAACCTTAAGTCAAACTGTCAAATTTTCCGGGATAAAAGTATTATATGACCTTCCCCAGGACCTCAGTTATCTCTATACCAAATTTCATCGTAATCGGCTCAGTAGTTTAGCCGTTAATGCGTAATAAACAGACAGACAGAGTTACTTTCACATTTAGAATATATAATGAATTATTTTGAGTTATCTCCTGTGCATCTAAATGCACGCAAACTATTATAATATCCAAACACGTTTCCCTTGTGGCCGCCGAACACTAAAATCAAATTAGCTGATTCCCTTTGACGAACGTCGTGTTTGCAGAACTCCTCCGCTGAACTGGGAAGCTGTGCTATTATTTGTTGTGTACCGGAGATTCGTTCGTTTAACTTTTCACCACAGACTTAGAATTTTTAAAGCAAATTGTGAACGTTGAAAACACATACGAGTGCCTTCGAACAGCTAATTGGTGTCTGTTTAAAGTTTGAATTAGACGGAGTTTCTTGTTTCTTAAGGTTGAATTTGATCGTTTGTTGGTAATAAAGTTAAGTTATTTTTTTATAGCATAGAGAAGTTAAAAAAACATACATGCCTCCTGGCCTGATGTTAAGATTTTGCTACTTTTTTATGGCATCGAGAAGGCACACGAGCACTCAGACCACCTGATAGTAAGTGGAAACTGTGACCCATAGACATTCGCATTCACAAGACTGCAATCCTAAGACTGCAAATGCGTTGGCAACCCTGAGGACTAAGATGGAATGCCTCTATGCTAGTAATTTCACCGGTTGTCTTATTCCCACACCGGAACACAACAACACAACAACAGATTAGAGGTTAAGATCAAAATATAGTAATGTAAAATATGAAATAACAATTTAAATTTAATTAAATCTAGTAACTCTAGTAACCTCAATTTAATAGCGAGCTCGGCTGTTTTATTGAAGAAATAGGTACTTGTATTCAAAGTGCCTAAGAAGACAACCAAACCCACAAGACTTCAATATGTCGAATACCTATTAAAAATAAATAAATATCAAAAACATCCATTCATCAAATGCATCCCGTTTAAATTTCATATAATTGCAAATATGCACCAAATCATGCGCATGCATTTGACTCAATGTTTGTTCCAAAGTCACTCATTAGGAGAATACATTGAATGAAGTTGCAAGTTACCTGTAAGGCAAGCACTGGCGAAGTATAACTTGCCAACTCGCAAGCGAGCAACTTCGACCAAACTGAAAATTAAGATTAGATGTAACCTGCTGCAGTTGGGAGTCAACTTGGAACTTGCTCGAAAATATTTGCCGTCTACAACGAGTCGGGTGTTTCTAGCGCTTTGTAAACTATTTGGTTTTAAAGATTAGGATCACTTCTGAACTTATATTGATGTTCTGTAACTTTGGATGCTGGCGGAAATAGTGTTTTGTCGAAGAAAAGTATTACGATTGTGTACGGTTATGTTTTCATTCTTCAGCCACAATAGCACCTTGTCACAAAAAGAGAACAAAACCTTGATCCTATTTCCTGGCTGGGGACAGGAAGTTACTTCATTATGACAAGGTAGCTCAACGTCATAAAATTGTGTTGGTACTATATTGCTTTCAATGTGTAGGCGGCTTTATCAATAGGATTAATATTGGAATATCACACAACGATATGGAACTTAATGAGACATTCTCGGATAGATAAGAGTGATCTTTCTGTGTGCATCGCTGAGAATGAATATGTTGAATTTCTAGTAGTACGTGAACAATCTCGTGCTTTGTTCGCTTTAACAGTAAGTTTGAACTGCGATACGAAATTGTGAAACTGAAATCATCTATTTAAACGCTGACTGTCCTTATTCTTATTCATAAATGCACACTAGCTTATCATGCTTTGACTTTATCTTGCATAGTGACTTTTGAATTTGACTGAAAGTGGGATTGTTCGTTTACTAATAACGGGGTAATTCATTAAAAAAAAATTGAGTGAGAATATGACATGTAGCCTATACAGCGGCCATCCATTCACTTTTTTCTTCCTAATCAGCAACGTGAATGTTGCCATTTCTACACCACGTAGAATAATAATAATAATAATAATAATAATATCACGGGACAATGTCACACAAATTGACCTAGTCCCAAATTAAGCCCTAAAATAGGCTTGTGCTATGGGTACTAGACAACGATAAACTTACTTATATAGAGAAATATATACTTAAATACATAGAAAACATCCAAGACTCAGGAACAAATACTCGTGCTCATCACACAAATATTTGCCCTTACCGGGCAAGAATGAAGAATGAAGCGAGTAAAGCAAGAATGCGGGCATACATTCTTACTTGACACCGTCTTATACGAAATATAATCAAGTTTAGTAATGTAGCTGTATTTAGGTCAACGTTTTGAAAATATTTGAGTAAATATTTGGGTCATAAAGAACGCAAGCGGTCTTTTTTTTCCATATCAAAACTCTCAACCGTTTTTTTTCATGTTTTGATTTTAAATACTTATTTTTACCCGAATGTCTGTAGTGAGGGCTAGGTAGGTTTCGAGAAACAAGGTGTTGCTAGATTTGTCTTTGTGTCTGCGTTTGTTCTTCTTTAATGGCGGACTTTAAATACCCAAGTATTTAACATACCTATTAATATGTATAGACGACAAGATCATAACGTGCGAACAGGGGGGTTATCATGAGCTAGCTTTGCAGTTCTGTTTACGGTCAGCGTAAAGGACAGAGCTATGGCGGTTATATAGCTCTGTCCATTTCTCTGAGCGTAAACAGAACTGCAAAGCTAGCTCATGATAACCTCCCAGAGCCCCTAGCCAAGATGCGTTCGCTAACTAGTGATTCGATTCGTTTGGTTTTAAACCAATCACATCACTGGTAGATCACGTGACTTTTTGAATGACGTAATCTACCAGTAACGCGATTGTTTTAAAAACAAAACGAATAGAATCGCTAGTTAGCGTACACATCTTGGCTAGGGCCTCTGGTATTCAGCGTTCTTTTTATTACATTAGTTAACATGCAATACAAATCTGTTTTTAAATTACATTGTGTAATTAATTAAAGTTAAACAATTGAGTTTCTTAAAGGCTTAAGGTAAAAGGACATTAAGTAAGTATTAAATTATCAGTACGAGTACATACAATACAATAGAATAGAATAACTTTATTTCAGGCAACAAGGCCTATATTTACAAATACCTTACATACTAACATACACAACAATATACAACTTAAAATAAACCTAATTATTAGACCGCTCTCACGGTGTCAGCAAGCCGGCGGCCACGAAATCACCGAAACATTGTACCCCTCGGCCAGGATTCTTCCTTTAAATTGGTCGAAAGATCTTTGGTCAGTGTTCTCACCACAAAGAACTTAAAATTAACCTTGTGGCGGGGTCCAACCACTCGACCCTTAGGGTAACTCCGGTAACTCGTATATACTCAACGAGCTTATTCGCCTCCGTAGAGTAATGTACTCTGGTCGATTCTCTGCCTTTTCGCCGACAAATCTTTGACTAATGCATAGTTTTGCAACCTATTCATTTGCCAACCAGCTTTTTTCCTGTAGCTACAAATATTACTGGATTTTTATAAAACTAACCTAACCTAACCTATAGGTTTCAACACGATGGTCCTGAAATTAACCCAGAACTATTTACAGTTTCAGAAAAAAAGCATGTTATCAAATGATGTTTGGGTCATACACAGATTTAGGTTAGCGTCTTTCCTGTGGACACGCCGGAAGTTAACGTTTATAAGGCGTAATTTTCTGGCTAAGCCCCTTCCCGCATAAACAGCGACAGGACTGTTTTAGACCTATCATATAAAAACAAAACTTAAGTATATGCACACAAGCTTTTAACTATTGACCACAGGAAAGACCATTTTTTTTTTAAGAGTGTGTATGACCCGTTTGTGAAATGAATCATTTGTGAAAAGTTGGTTATGAAATGATAGGATAGGATGATAGGATCCTGTGTGGTTGTCGGGTTAGAATAGTGCCACTCCATGTCTTCCCGTGGTTGTCGTAAGAGGCGAGTAAGGGAATAAGGGCTTGTAGTACTGTTAGGCGATGGACTTGCAATCTGTCACTAATACACTGGTAAACCACTTAGCCTGCTTGTGCAAAATGTGGCTACAGATTTATCAACAAGTTTTTTCTGTAGCTCTGCCTATCCCAGTCTGGGAATGAGGGCGTGATGTTATGTGTGTATGGTTTACATTCATCCGGCATAACTTTTTCTGGCATACTCATCATTTGGCATGGTTTTTTTTTTCTGAAACCATATAATTTTCAGGATTGTTATAAAACAAACCTAATCTAACCTAACGGGTTCTATGCAATGATATTTTAAAAAATCCTGAAAAGTATACGGTTTCAGAAAAAATAATGCATATCAAATGATGATTATGCCAAATGATTGTTATGCCAGAAAAAGTTATGCCAGATGAAGGGAACCCAGGTATGTACGTAGGATCCCACTCTGGAGACATTACTATCGGGCAGTTGGCTTGGCCCGGTCGGTGCGGTGCCGCACAGGTGCCTCGGAGCGGGCTTTTCTTTCCTCTCCACCAGGGTAAAACCATCCTTGTTCTGCTTGGGACACGTCAGTAGCATCACCCCGCGGACAGGTTTACTTACTACGGCTCTGCTTTACCTCAGTAGGAAGCTGTGTAAAGCAGGACCGTAGCTGCCTAATGATTTGAGGTCGTCGACCGCACGAATGGCGACGACTCTGCTGAGACAGCAGAGCGGGACATAGCTTAAATTGGGGTAAATTACTAAGTTAAACAAGTAAATTGCTGTACCTTATAGGGCTTACCATGGACTAATGTAATAATTTTAACACCATTGTAATAAGAAAATGCAATAAATGCTATGACTATATTGACTATGGTTAAATACAACACAGCCCCAAATGTGGCCATATCTGGGCGAGGGCGGGTTGGTGTCGCCCATATTTTAATCTAGTAGGGTAAATCAATTAATGCTTAAACTTCAGACGGAATTAATAACAGTGTACTTAATAGAAACACAAAGCAATATTATTGAATCAGTTTGTTATTAATTTAGATAGTAATATCATGATGTAAACTCATTTGCGTCTAACTCGGGGTAATGCCGCTAAGTTTGATAATAAATCTCTTTGATTCAATGGCGGGTCTTGGGAACCACGCCTGATGATATTAAATAAGTAGTATATATACGCATGGTTTACGGTATCTATTAGCGATTACCTCTGGTTTTACGTTTTCGATCTTTCGATGCTTTAATGCACTATGATCACATTTAGAGTGAACGTTTGTGTCATCAGTACATTATTTAAGTATTGGATGTTTTCCATGTATAATATAATAAGTATCCATGTATCTATATTAGTATATTTATCTTGTCTAGTACCTATAGTATAAATAGTGCTTAGTCTGGGACTACGAGTAGGAAAGTTTGGGATTTAAAAAAAAACTTAAAGTAAAAGAGAATTGCGGTTAATATTCATCGATATCAGTTCATCGAATTTAATTTCATCGAACGCTATTTTCTGCTAAAACCACAATGTTTTCAGGGTATCTTAAACATCTAACCAAACCTAACCTACGTAATAAATTTTGAAGTTGCCCTGAAAACATTATAGTTTCAGCAGAAAATAGCGTTCGATGAATTAAAATTCGATGAAATGATACACTCGATGAAGTGATGAGTTACCAATTAATATCCCGTAAAACATACCAATGTAAATCACCACAAATTATTTACCTTTAAAACAGGACCAAAAACTACGCAAATCACAGTGACAAAGATCAGGGCACTTTTAGCAAATTTTATATTCAATGAAAGGCAAAGTTGCAGTTTGCATAAAGTCATACATATGCATGAAGCGCCATGACAGGCATGGCGGAGCCGGAGCATGTAAATTCAATGGGCGAATTGCCGGGCAAAAATAGCACAGTAGAGTTGTGACAGATCCGTATTATATTTACAACGCTATGACTGATCTCTCGCCTCTCTAGTTACGCAGTTTTAATGCATTCCGAATTGAAAAGCATTGTATAATTTTCTCGTTAACTGTACGATTAATGAGTTTGAAATGTCATTGTGGTTTTATTTTCAATTAAAACTCAATTAATGACTATAATCATGCGTTTATTTAGCCTTTTTACAAGTTTATTACACTAAAGCTTCACGTGTCCCAACATTTGTTATCAAATCATACGTGTAAATGGCATAAATACCTTTGTTCTGGTTATCATAATCAGTGAAGAAGAGCTATGCTATACGACGCGACGCCTACTTATTTTTAAATTGGTCTAGGTAAATTCTTCTTGATCTACTACTTTTCTTTTTCTTTCTATATGTCTTATAAGTGATTGTCAATGCAATATTAAGTCATTAGCGACACGGTTAATCTAATTGGTAGTGAACTCTCTCTATAAAGCCAGCGGTGGAGGATGTATTTAAGTTTTTTTCAACTACTAACTCAACGTACAGATTTTCATTAAAAGATATATTTAATGAAAGTACGAAAATTATTATCATATTGAATACAAAAAAAATAGTTTTCGGAATCTTGATGAGCCTCCATTTTCTTGTATTATTTAAATTATGCTTCGACCTCATTTTGTCAATGTGTAAGTTTTGAATTTCGTAGTTTCCTTCCATTCTGTATGGAAATTTAAGCGCTGCCGCGTCGTGGGCGTCACTCTCTACTTCTTTACTTATTTAAGACATTTAACTGAATTAATGTGTGCTTTATTCGGAATAAGCAATACTAGTTCTTATACTCTTTTGAAAAGATGAAACTGACGACGAAATTAGCTTGGTTGGAAGTGCCCCTGTATACAAAGGTAAGACGAGCTCGATTTCCCGTATGAGCTATTATTGGTGGTTTTTTTTTATTTATTTTTTTATGTTAAGGAGAAGGCACACGAGCACTCAGGCCACCTGATGGTAAGTGGAATCTGAGACCCATAGACATTTAAATTCTCAAGACTATAATTCTAAGACCTCAAATGCGTTGTCAACCCTGAGGACTAAGATGGAATGCTTGTATGCTAGTAATTTCACCGGTTGTCTTATCCCCACACCGGAACACAATAATGCGAACACTGTTGCTTGGCGGGTGGTTAATGGATAAGATGGTAGTAGCAATCCGGATGGACCCTGCACAGGGTCGTACCACCACTAAAAATACGATAAAATACGATTATAATTGCTGAGTCTGGATGGTTTCTAGTTATTTAATGTTATTTACATTTTTATGTATTAGTATGAATAACGTTGTCCGGCGATACCCAGTTGTATTGAAACCCTAAAATTGTGGAAAATAATCTTCTTGAATTTATACTCACACACAGTGTCTGACGCGGCTTTAAATATAGGTATCGATTCTATAGTACTCGTACTCCTTAAATGCCTTCTTTTGTTCTACGACTTTGAAAATAACTTAATTCACAGTAAGTTACGTGATCAAACTTTCACTTAGTAAAGTTTACTTGTAAAATTAGTGAATTAATTTTTAAATTTGTTGAACAAAAGGAGTTCCATTTGAGGAGTTAAATCGATACCTACAAAGTCAGACACCTAGTATAATTTGCCTTTGAATTATTTCGTAACAACAGGACTTTTGTCTATGTCAGTAATACCTGGGCCTCTTTTCAATTGCGTTATAACGATATCGTTTTTGAAGTGTTTTAGAATCGTTTATGTCACAGTCGCCATTATTGTAAATGACATAAGAGTTATGAAAACGTTGACAATACGGAAACACGTCAAATACGATATCGTTATTACCGTGTAGAATCCCAGCCCTGGTTGTCAGTTTGTTATGAATAAATTTTCTTATTGATTTTAAGTTTGGAACCAAAAACATACCAAACACCTACAAACCATCTCCGGCGGTGGTGTCTCAACAACATAATATATTATAGGAAATTAAAATATTTTTTGACCGTGCATAGTTTTTACACTTTTTTTGACTTTTTTGAATATGAGGGATAATTTAAGTTAAGTAATAATGCCATTTAGTTATTAAGTTGAGTAAATATAATAAATATAAATGCAGTGCCCTAACAGGGTTTATATTGGACATGTAATATTTTTTAAGATCATTGTAAACACATAATGCAATAAATGATATGACTATGTTGTACTGACGTAGATATTATGTTGACATTTTCGTTTTTTATGGGTTGAGATAAAAATATACGTAATAATAGCATCGTATGTTGAAACAAATTCATACTTACCCCAATAAATAAAACGGGAGAGTAAATGGCCCCCGAGTAGCTGAAATATCCAAGGTTTATACATTGTTTTTTCATTCTGGGCCGATACTAACCCATGCAAATCTTGTTGGGCACGAATAGAGGTTTCGCTTTCAGTTCAAACGAACAGTTTATTCAATTGATCAGTAACTTTTTTGTTATATACGGACTTTGGAAAAGTAATGGCTACCCCGAGACTCTAGGTGATTTGGAATATAAATACTTATAGTCTTAAATAAATAGACATACAAATATTTATTTGACGATCACAAGAAAGAAAAAACAGTTCAAAGATTACATATAATAACAAGAATGGCAATGGAGATAAATAAGAAAAGGAATAAAATAAAATACAATTGTATATAATGTTGCTATGGATGGTCCTGTGATGTCGAATTTATTTACTTGAAACAAAAAAAGCATTCCATCTTAGTCCTCAGGGTTGGTAACGCATTTGAGGTCTTAGGATTGCAGTCTTGAGATTTTAGGTTTGAGAATTCAAATGTTTATGGGTCTCAGATCCCACTTCCTATCATGTGGCCTGAATGCTAGTATGCCTTCACATTGCCATAAAAAATATATGATATTATTAAAAAAACATTGCCATGATTGAGGTTACATTTCTCATAAAACCGATGGCTGTTGCGGTCGAAAGGTTCTAGAGTAGTACCCACGTACACCGGAAAACCGCAAATCTGGAACAGTGGCGCGTGCAGCGGAGCATGCAAGAGTGTTATTGAGCGTGCATCGTCTAGTGCAGCGTGCGCGCTACTAGTTTTCACTAGAACGCGTTCGAACGGGGCGTTCTCGTGTGCGCTACGCGTCCGCGCACGCTTACTACAACGCCACGCTGTTCCACTGATCACGCCGCCATACCACTGTAAACGCTGTCCTACAAAGATGAGAAGTCTATACTTTCAGTAGGTTAGCGAGCACGCTCGCTAGAGTAGTGACCACGTACACCGGAAAACCGCAAATCTGGAACAGTGGCGCGTGCAGCGGAGCATGCAAGAGTGCTATTGAGCGTGCATCGTCTAGTGCAGCGTGCGCGCTACTAGTTTTCACTAGAACGCGTTCGAACGGGGCGTTCTCGTGTGCGCTACGCGTCCGCGCACGCTTACTACAACGCCACGCTGTTCCACTGATCACGCCGCCATACCACTGTAAACGCTGTCCTACAAAGATGAGAAGTCTATACTTTCAGTAGGTTAGCGAGCACGCTCGCTAGAGTAGTGACCACGTACACCGGAAAACCGCAAATCTGGAACAGTGGCGCGTGCAGCGGAGCATGCAAGAGTGCTATTGAGCGTGCATTGTCTAGTGCAGCGTGCGCGCTACTAGTTTTCACTAGAACGCGTTCGAACGGGGCGTTCTCGTGTGCGCTACGCGTCCGCGCACGCTTACTACAACGCCACGCTGTTCCACTGATCACGCCGCCATACCACTGTAAACGCTGTCCTACAAAGATGAGAAGTCTATACTTTCAGTAGGTTAGCGAGCACCCTCGAAAGAACGTCCCACTGCACGAGCCGCCGGCGTCCTCCCGAATTTGCGGTTGAAGGCGCAATATTGGCTGAACTCCCACAAAAAACTGGGCAAGAGCATGTCGGACCATGCTCAGTGCAGGGTTTCGAAACCGTTAGGTAGGTACTACAAAAACATAAAAATCAAGAAGTAATAACTTATTTCCTTTTTAAAGTCATTTGGTGCCGTCTTAGAAGGTTTTAGTAGGTAGTATAAACACTTCAATCGCCTGTATCTCAAGAACTAATGAAGTCTACTTAGTCGTGATAGTTTTCTTTTTAAATTTGTTATTTTTGCTTCCTTCCAAGATTTTTTTCAGATTTTTAGTATTGTAGTTTTGGCTGTAGTGGGGGCACACAATTGAGTCTAACAAAAATTAGAGCTTTAAAGCTTAATATCTTCTAAACGGATTCTTTAATCGAAAAGTTGTTCCAATATACGTAATATTTTTGAAAAATTTATCTAACAATAACCCATACTATGGGGTAGATGAAAAAAAATACAACCCCAAGTTACGTGTAGGAGAGGTACACTAAAAAAATATTTTTTCCTAATTTTATGCTACCACTTTGTTGGCGTGACTAATTTGTACCTATGTTTATACCAAATTACAGTGTTCTAGTACTAAGACTCTCAGAGCTAGGCTGCGGATAGACGGATGGACAGACGGAGGGACGGACATGGCGAAACTATAAGGGTTCCTAATTTGACTACGGAACCCTATTAAACGTTATTTGTGGTCACACAGCAAGCCGCAGACTGTACTCATAAGTACAGAACATGAAATTAATTGTGAAAATTGTACAATATTTTAGTAACACACAGTTACGAGTACTAACTAACAATTTTACTAGACATATAACTATAACTTAATAATAACTTACTAAGTAAAGTCTGACAAGATTCTATTTAGCCCTATTTCCATACAAATTTGTATTGAAATAGGACTTAATAGAATCTTGTCAGGCTATAACTAATGAATTATGATAACATTAAAATTACGAATTCACAATGACTAGTAACATAAATTGTTAGAATTACTATAAATATACATAAGTAATGTATTTACCCATTCAAAAATGACTTGTAAATATGAGTTTTACTATTCGATTTTTAATCCATTCGAATTGTTCGAAAAACGTCAAAAATCAATTGAATAAGTTCGACTTGCAATTGGCGGCGCAGCGGGCGGTCTCTATCTCCCATCTATCGACTAGACTAAGTTGAAATTTTCTTTCACATTGAATATCGCGATTCGTGGTATTTGCGGCTGATATCTGACAGTCAAACAATTGAAGTCGAAAATCGAAACTAGAATATTTTGTTATTCGAATAAAATGAACAATAAAAAATGTAAATCATTCGAAGTCACTCATCGCTAGTTTTTAGGATTCCGTAGTCAAACTAGGAACCATTACAGTTTCGCCATGTCCGTCCGTCCATCCGTCCGCAGCCTAGCTCAAAGACTCTTAGTACTAGAAAGCTGTAATTTGGCATGAATATACATATTAGTTACGCCAACAAAGCTATGGAGTAAAATCTTGTAAAATATTTTTTTTTAGGGTACCTCCCCTACATGTATCGTGGGGATGTAATTTTTTTTCTCGTCTACCCCATAGTGTAGGGTGTCGTTGGATAGGTCTTTCAAAAAATTACGGGTTTGTGAAACAAGTTTTCGATATAGTGATCCGGTTATGAAAGATTAAGCTTTATGGCGCTTATTTTTGTTAGAGTCTAGTGCTCGTAGCCCGTACATAGACCGGTCCTGCGCGACTTGTCAGTTCAATGGTAGTCCCCGATAAAACAACGTAAATAAATTGACTAAGTGCCCCGCAGCAAACATAGGGAAAAAGTGGTTTCAGTCAAATCTCACGAAATTTTAGTATGATGTTGATTCAAATCTCCTGATTATTTTTTTATAAGGGCACAACTCTCTCAGAAGTATACTTTCAGAAATAATTAATTTATTTATTTTAAATATGTTAGCTATTTTATGTAATTCCTCCTCTTTGCACAGTTATGCGGCATGTCGTTCGCAACATAGATAACTGATGAAATGACATGTCGACGTGACATAAACTGAACATTATAAAGGTCAGTTAAAACAGGCGGACATAACTGACAGTTGGTGACTGCATGAAGTCAGAACGTCAGTAAATGTCAGTGTGTATCATTCCGATATATCGAGTTTAGAAAACACGTCGCTTAAATAGAAAAAATATACTTGATTATATCAGAAAGTATACATCTGAGAGAGTTGTGCCCTTATAAAAAAATAATCAGGAGATTTGAATCAACATCATACTAAAATTTCGTGAGATTTGACTGAAACCACTTTTTCCCTATTTTTGCTGCGGGGTACTTTTACCTTCATTAATATTAAACTTCGACTCAAATAACACTCATGTCATGTCCAATCAAATGTATAGCAAATTTCCAAGTACGTTCAAAAGTCACAATGCTGACAAACAGCTTTATAACATACAAATTTAAATACCTGATGATATAAAAATATTATTATTAGAGAACTGAACACTTAGATGATAATTAAGTTATAATAAAAATAATATGTGTGAGGAATAACGATAATTGTGCATACATACATACATATCATCACGCGTTAATTTCCAGAGTGGGGACTTGTTGATCATTCTATAACCACATTTTGCACATTCAGGCTAAGATATTTACTAGTGTATTAGTGAGAGGTTGCAATCCCATCGCCTCACAGTACTTCAAGCCCTTATTCCCTTAGTCGTCCCTTACGACATCCACAGGGAGACGTAGAGTGGTACTACTGTAACCTGGCAACCACACGATAATTATATTTGAGAATAGTAACAACGCATTATAAATATGAACAAACTACATAGTATTTCTCAGAGAACCCGCTCAACCAAGTTCCAGTGGTAATTCTCGCTCGCGTACAAAAACTTTTTTTTCGTAACAAACGTTAACAAGACAACATGAGCGCAAGTTACTTTTGTCAACTCCGATATCCAACATATTCAGTCCATTGTTTATAGAGTCCCTGTTTGTTTTTTCTATCTCATCCACTGTAGATGTTTATGGTCTTAAGTTTCTCGCGCCCTTTTTCTTGTTAGAAGACACCTTTTTTATACCGAATTGTGCACAGTTTCCTTTTCTTCCGGCTGTCGGAAAAATGTAAAGGTATTAGGTACATGTCTTGGATTTTCCTTGTATTATATTATAAGTTTAGTATCAAATTATGTATAGTCGCAGATTTAAGCAGCTTCGTTTTATCTCCTTACTGTTTGTTTTAGTATGAGAATATTGTTAAAAAAACCCATTTTGCGTATACGCGTACAAAGTAAAATACGTTATTAATATTCTCTACTGTTTTGATAGTCATACGCACAAATATATAGAAATAGATAACATAACATAACATTACGCCTTTATTCCCAGAGTGAGGTAGAATATCTATAGGAATATCGACAACTCTTGTTTATAATTCGGTAACCACGTTTCGTAAAATCAGGCCAAGAAGTTTACTAGTTTATTTTTTTTATGTATTTGAGAAGGCAAACGAGCATACAGGCCACCTGATGATAAGTGGAAACTGTGACCCATAGACATTCGCATTCACAAGACTGCACATGCGTTGCCGACCCTGAGGACTAAGTATGCTAGTTATTTCACCGGCTGTCTTATCCCCAAACCGGAACACAACACTGCGTATGCTGCTGTTAGTATTAGTGACAGGTTGTTAGCCCATCGACTAACAGTACTACAAGCCCTTATTCCCTTAGTCGCCTCTTACGACATCCACGGGAAGACATGGAGTGGCACTATTCTAACCCGAAACCACACGCGGTAGAATTAGATAATACTTCGTTATGTAATAATACAACACCACACTAAATACTCTTAAATCAAAATTAAAATACCTACGTTTTATAAATAATATAGTACCAACAGCTTAATAGCGAATTTAATTAGTATTAAACCTAAACACTTGAAAGGTAAATTGACCCTGCAATACTTACCCGTTATACTTATCTCTAATTTCCAATTCCGAGTACATTTTATTCGCGCGAATGAACTCTCGATAGCTAACCGATATAATACTAATACTCAACGAAATAAGTCAGTTGATTAGCGCGGTTCCTACCAAGCATTCTCAATTATACTAACAAGTGTAGTAATACTTGTATTAATGGGGTACTAGGTATGAGTGACTACACTGATGTTAAGAACAATCAATGATACGACTTGGTGTTTGGTCCGAAAATAGCGTAGGTATTTATTTTAATTTCTCAGTCAGCTTCAGTATACAGTGTGTGACCTCCATACGAACATATATTTTGACATTAGTTAATATGCATCCTAATAACCATAAAAACATGTGTATTGTTACCATAATGTGTACTTTTTTCATACTAACTAATTCACCATGCAATGTATCGGTGACAAAGCCAACAACTGACACTAACATTTCGCACTGCTAGATTAAAACAGTATCAACTCAAAAAAACTGTTAGATTTGTTTCAAGTCCTAACACATTAGTATTAAAGTTGATTTTGAAATACAGTTTTATTTTGAGTTGATGCTGTTTTGATCTAGCAGTGCGATTTGATTGATTTGTACCTAACTCGATTGACTCTTTGCATTACATTGCTGCTCGAGAAAAAATAAAAAATAACTCCCCATTAGAAAAGGTAATTGTTTTATTTTTTCGATAAAACCGTTCACAGCATCTAAAGCTACTACACACTGCGTATATATATTTAAATATATCTTGTTAGGATATTTGTGTTTTTATTTATATTCTATTTGTTATAAAATAACCGCCTACTAATTTGTTTGTGTTTCTTTTTAACTTCTCTTCTTTGTGAGGTTATCGGGAAGATATCGTTATTTCGCCATAAGACCGCATAATGACTTACCTGTTTGGTCATTACAAATTATTTGTATTGTATTGTATCTATCAATAAGTTAATTGAGAAAACAAGACGAATACTAACTTATTAAGTAAGATGTCGTATTTTTATGCACTATATCTATAACCTGCTTAGCCTTCTTTTAACAGGCCGCGCATATGATAAAGTGGTTGTGTTTCGCGATCTGGATCCTAGTAACCACAACGCCTGTGTCTTTTCTTTGGATATATTAAACTTGGTCATGTTTTCTTAATACTGTTATCCGTAAAAACACGATTAGAAACAAAATCCTTGATAGTTAAATTGTTCCAACTTGACACCGTTTTTTTTTTCATATTTTCGGTTGAATCTTCGAAACTTAACTATAATTAACGATATTTTTTGAATCAATAGTCGAGTCCTTATAACATCTTCATTTTGGTAAACCACTTTTTTAATAAGTGCTGTGGTTGCAAAGTAAACCGCAATTATTCCGATTTGACGTTTCATTTAAGGCACACGCAAACTATCTTCATCACATGTGCTTCGCGCGGAAGTATATAAAGCCATCCCTTTAAAATCTCGTGTGGGTGTGGCAGCATATGTGGCCTCTTAAATATTTTGATTATGCTTCAATAATCAAGAAGCAAACATAATAAAACATCAACTTGACAACAACAAACAATGATAGATTAAATTGTATTAAAAAAAGGTACATATAGTCTAATGGAGCAAAATGTTATAAAACATACATGTATAACATCATGCCTTCTTCCCGGAGTGGGGTAGGCAAAGCTGCAGAAATACCAACAACTAAAAAAAAAAGATAATTCCGTACCATATTTTGCACAATCAGGTCAAGATACAATTCATTTACTTATTTCGTGCAGTATAAGTATTACACAGGTGAAAAAACATTACTTAAAAAATCAGTTGTCAACTGAGGTTGACACTAATCTTTCTAAGTTCTTATATTATGTATTCTTGTAAAGGAAGGGTGAGCGAAGGCTTCCTGAAATATCGGAAGTAATCTCGACCGGGACGAGTCCTTTGGAGTTCCAATCATTGAACGGGGATTTTTTTTTTTTTTTTTTTTTTATTGGGAAACAAACAGCGTACATGAATTCACATATTTTACAAAAATAGGATAATTACAGTAAGCCAAAACAGTTTCCACTTAAAGTTAAATACAAAGTGATGAAATTACGAAAAATCCTAAATTAACTATTTTAATGATTAGTCCTAATTAACAAGTCATATAAGCTATATCCGTATACCTAGTTAAGTAAAGTGGTTGGTAAGCATGCTTTAAAGGTATTTTAATTTTAGAGTAAAAGTTACTCTCATACTTGATACAACGCATTTTGTTTCTTCTTTAGATTGTTTAACTTTATGTCACAAACATGTTTTATTAAGTATATCGTCTTCTCTGTACCCCTAATTGGTGCAATAGGATCTATCAATTGCAATTATGCTGGCAATATGAGATCTACAATTTGATGCCAAAATGGACTATTACCGTCGAACCCAGTTATACCGTATAACGTAATTATCCTGGGTTTTTATCGGTGTCATAATATTTAATTTTTAAAATAAACGGCAAATAAGCAAGCGATTTAGACACTTATAGCTCTATTCTATTCGGGCTAATCCTAATTGCTTTTGCGAAGTCAACGTCATGGTTAACTTATATTTAAATACAATACGATAACATAAAACTTGTAGGGAAAAAGTAAAATAATTCCCCTAGTAAAAAACTACCGTGGTCCACTCACACCCACACAACATCAGAAGAGTCTTATTAGAAGCGTTGCCGACCTTTAGAGTGGTGTGTGAAACAAGGACGGCCACTCAAGTCAATCATTGCCTGAACAACTCTCTGTGATCGAAGGCAACGCAATACCGAACACTCTACGTCAGTAGTCTACTGCTTTTGTTTATTCGACTATCCATACATATAAAAGCCTTCCGTCACTGGCTGCCTGACTGACGACGTACTGCCTAAACCGCTGAACCTTAAATTTGGAGGGGAGTAGTGAGTAGTTGAGTCAAGGTGTACGAAGTTGCGGGTGTCTTCTAGTTCTAATAATACCTACTAAAAATATGTTAGTTTTGTAGTACTCGTAAGTCCAAGAGTTTCCCCGGAAAACTTGATGGATTCGAAACACGAATAAAACGATTTAGATACGGACAAAGTCACGGTATGATGCTAGTTGAGATCATCTTCATAATTTAGTAAATATAAAATAAAGTCCTAGTTTTGTCTGCCTGTTTATCCGCCACATTTGTACAGTCAACCAATTTGATTCCTATGCCACTTTGGACTATGTCAACGTTGTCAACCAAATCATAAGAAGTCGTTTTGGTTGACAACGTCAGTTTAACATAGTCCAAAGTGGCCTAGGAATCAAATTGGTTGACTGTACGTTACAAAATATTGATGCAGCTTATACCATTATTCACAGGATGTCATACAGTTCACACAGGCAACACCAAGGCTTAATCGCTTGTGTTACGCATGTACGAGTAAGTAATGGGTATTTTATTCGGACAACTCTTATCTTGAAGCAGCAAAAAAGGTTGCGTAATGTAATTCTTGAGAGCACAGCGGTAGTATCGCGGTCGAGACGCTTTTATGATTAAAAACTCTTATAACCAGACAGAAGCTTTTGTGGCAAAAACGTCAATTTACTATGTACTTCCTTCCGATATTAAATTTATCGATAGCTGTTTTAAATACTTTTTTCAAAGTGAAATTTCATAGTAGTGAATTAATAAAGTTCACCGGATAAAATATAGATAGACCCATTGATGTCATTATAGTGATTGTGTCATTATAGTGACTTTTTAAGGATTTTAAAATTCAAATAAACATCATAATTAATACATTTCTTTTTTACGTGTTTTTTTACACAAAAACTTCTTTTAATGCTAATTAATTGATTTATATACAAAGTAAACTGAAACCAAAAGTGCCTTTCAATACAACAAAGCCCTACTTGGGTTAATATAATGAAATTGTAAAAATAATACTACCTATAGTGCATGTTCATATACCTTATCTTATAGTCATAACTATCATAAGAAAGTACAAATTATCGATAAATAAATATCGTGAGGAAGTCCCTAGGACAATTTTATTCGTGCCACAAAAACCTCTATGTCTGCTTATAACGCGTTTTGAGTGTTGTAGCAGTAAACACAATCAGTGAACCATTTAGTGCCCATGGACAAGTTTAATAAGTTGCATGCGTTGCGGATGTAAATGACGCAGCGCCGAGAAAATCAGCCATATTAGCGCGTTGACAAATGAGCGTGCTTCTGGCCCCGACAGCGCTGCGGTTGGGAACAGATTCCTCTAAATTATGTATCGAACCCTGGAATTAGAGGCATGCGGTATGCTTGCCCTAGCATTGTACCGAAGAGAAACTTCTTGAATTGTTAAAGTTTCTTGTGATAAATTCTCGGGAACTTCAAAGAATGTTAACAAGTTTCTGCTCGTGATATCGTGCGCGTTGACCAATGAACATCCTACGGGAAATGTGTTTTTTTTGCGATATAAGATAGCCTATGTATTAATTTAGGCTATAAGCTATCTCGCTTCTAAGTAGCAGACATACTTACTTACACACGCACCAACACGAACTTTCGCATGTGATGTGATTTTTGTATTTAAAGACCACATGTTCAATGCTCTCAAATATTTCTGAGAACTTTTCAAGTAATTTCTTGACAAGATTTCCTAACTCCTGGGAATTTTCTGCAACATACATATTCCTAGCTCACCCTTGTACTTGGAAATGATCCCCTCCCTACGTATTAATAAAATATATAATCCGCAAGTCGGCGAACGCATTAGACCGTCATCGGAAAAGTTTCAGAGACATAAATTCAGCTAAGTGCGAGTTTGATTTACGTGTTCCAGGTTTCTCTAAAACGATACGGATTTTGGATTTGGGGTAAATGCATAGAAAACTGACCATTTTTTTTCCTTATTAATCTTGGTCTATTAATACAAATACAAAACTTAAAATTTGTAGTAAATGTCTCTTTATTAATAATACCAATATTAATTTTCTGCCTCTGTGTTCCTTAACCTTTTTCGGAAAAGCGAACTTCATTGTTAAGAGAATAGTATATGCAGTAACTTAATATTTAAAAGTCATTTATACTCGTAAATATTGATTTATATTTATCTTGAATAAGTAAATTAAATATTTAACAAAATAAAATCAAATTTCAAAATCAAACACATTCAAAGTAACCATGATTAAGAACCTACCCCGTTCAAGCAATGGAAATCATTAATCACAACATTCTAAACCAATTACCTATACACGTGGAATAACCGTGGGGTAGCTTATGCCATGCTTTGTCACTTTCTGTCCAATGTAAAGGCCACAGTTAAAGATAAGGATAAGGCATGGCATAAGCTACCCCACGGTTATTCCACGTTTATAAGTAAGGGGGTAAAAGCACACAAAACAAAAAAGGGTTGACAAAAAGCACCCCTGTAAATTAAGCCGTAATTGCAGCCTAGTTTCGAGTAACCCAATTACTTCGCAGATTATAGCGCGCAGTTGTATAGCGATGTTTTAAAAAGACGTCCAACGTTCCAGCACGTTTTGCGCCAACTCTCTCGTAAACAAAAGAAACAGACGGCGCTCATATCACAATAACAACAAGCGCAGAAGGCTCTCTTGTTAAACTGTAACCCAATATTATAAAGAGCAAATACAAAGAGAAAACGATGGAATCGAGAGTCCTCGTTTTTGTTTGAAATTTGAACCAATTCTTTGTAACGAAAATGCTGGGAGCATGTAAATTATTTATTAAGTGTAGCATTTTTTAGCATTGTTTGGTTTAACACTTTTTAGTGTATTGACAAAAAAGCATATTTTGTGTTTTTAAATGGTCTTTACATAAATAATTATTTATTTCTACTAGGAAACGTTTTTTCCGAAGATGACCACTTCACAGATCGATTCATCGCCTCTATATTGCAAATTACATTAAAATCAGCCGTATGAGCAAATAGATACACAAAAACAATCAGATGTACGGCTAATTTTAGTGAAAAAACTGACAAAATTGACGTTTCTTAATTTTACCTAGGCAAAATAAATATTGCGATGGATAATTACTGCACCAGGTGTAGGTATTTGATGAAGAAAACGATTTGAAACAATACTGAGGTGTTCGTTTCCAACAAAACTTGTGTAAATGTCAAAAAGCAAATTTTTAAAACCCAACTACTGTTGATAATGTCGTCAGTACAATGTTAGTTATATTGACGAAGTTATTCAAACAGCAGTTAGGTTTTTTAAACTTTATTTTGTTACTACACGTAACTGTAACGAATATCAAACTTTTCTATCGAATCTAAATATTAATAATAACATTTACGTAGTAATAAATTAAAACCTATCTTATGATACCTCACTCACGTCAAGATATAAAATTAAATTACATTTGTTTCACTGGTATGGAAATGACCCGAAAAACTTATCTTTTTTAAATATTTTATTTTACAGCGTTGTAGGCAAAATTTAAATGCATACCTATGCCTATAGCTTTGTATTAAAAATACTTTCTGAGTTAAACCGCAGAGAGGCGGACAGACTACATAATCCTAAAAAGACAACAGTTATTTCACAATAGTGACGATCAATGAAAGTTACCATTCTGTGCGTTATTAGCCCTGTGTTATCACTATGGGATTATCTCACAAGTTATTACTTCAACCACTTGCCGCCCACATTATATCTGATTGTTTCACGTGCGTAAAGCAGTTGTTTTAACTGCCTCTCATACACTTTATTTACCACAATAAGGCTTCTAGTGAGTTGTATTGCAATAGTATTTATACAGTACAAGAGGCAAGCGTGAACCAAATATTTCTGCACATATAAGAATGTATTATATTTACAACACTGTTGAACCAAAGCCAGGCGTAAACGATTTTTTTTAATAAGCCTATGTCACTCACATAAAAGTTTTGTGAAAAATAGTAGTACTTCGGAAGACTAACTACTACTTTCATATAAAATCGGGTGACTCAGCTGGTCAGTCGCGTTTTTTAATAACAGAAAAGGCAAACCAGCACAGACCACCTGATGGTAAGTGGGATCTGAGACCCAGATGGAATACTTCTACGCTAGTAAATTCACCGGCTGTCTTACACCCACACCGCAACACAACGATAGACTTCTGATTAGCGACAGGTTTAAGGATAAGATGAATGTAGCAATCTGAACGGACCATGTACAAAGTCTTAACCACCTCTGAAAGGACCAATTTTATGTCTACCAGCTCATAAATTCACTATATAACTACGTGATAAAAACGTATACATTTAAATGTTCTACAAACTTAACAACTTTCAGGTTCGGGTAAAATCGATTACACTCGCATGTATAAGAGCGAGCGAGAGGAAAGTACAAACCCAAAGTCCCTTTAAGGAGCTATTGCACTGTATGTTATGTTTTAACTTATGATACACTTTTAGCTGGAAAAAATCATTTGACGTAGTGAAAGGCGGAATTTTAATATGACAACTATAATGCATAAAGTAGAAGCTTCAGGGTAAATTTAGATTTTGTTGCTTTTGTTCTCCCGAACAGGAACCTCATTTATCACGTTGTGCAAGTTTGAATCCACTTCTAGAAAGCATTACAAGATTAGTAATTTTAATTCTGGTTAGCTGAACGCAAAATACCAAAATAACTGCGGAGTCCGAAGTTATTACAACAAGCATGAACATGTTTTTTTTCTGTTTGTTTTCCCAATAAAGAAGACAATAATAAATAAAATAGATCCCGGACCTCAAATAACAAATAATCCTTCAAGGCAGCAAGATGGCTGATTGAAAACTATCCGGCTTTTACTCACTCGATGTTGGTGAAATCAATACGATAGCGGCCATTAATAAAACAAGAAATTCCAAAGAAGCGCATGGATTATTAAATTATTTAAGATATCATTTTCATCACCATAGGACATCAACAACTTAGTAAACTCATATTGTCTTTTTTGGTCGCATCGTATGAAGCCACTTAATAATAATAGTTCATAGATTTGATTTAATTTAGAACCACTGAAAACCCAGCGCTGCAGCTTGCTGCAGCACATTGCTGAGGAGTGTCCTTTTTAGCGTAACTTGCATGTTCTTTGTCTTGTGTCACATTATATATTGTCATATTTTGTTTGCGCTGAATAAATTAAATACTTACTTACTTACTTACTTATATTGACTTGGCATGTTACCGTATTTTCAACGTTGCTCTCTCTCTCTTTCTTTATCTACGAATAAGAGCCATGCTCTTGTAAGTGGAGTAATCGCCAACCGCTCCGGTCCTCCATCAACTGCTTGACTTGCTGGTACGACCTAACCATAACCTTCTCTTTTAACTGTTAAAAGTAATTTCTTTTTGGTCTTTCTCTGTCTCTTTTTCCCTATATATTTCCTTCTATGATGTTTTCAGGAAACGGTCGTGTCGTAGCAGGTGTCCTAATCATTGTTCCTCAACTATTTTCTATTGTTGCTAGTAAAATCCTACTTTCATTTATTCTATTTATCCCCTCCATTCTCCTCCAACAGCACATTTCCAAAGCATCCAATCTTCCTCTATCTTTTTGTATCAGTGTCCACTTTTTACTGGCGTATAAAGCTATGCTCCAGGTGTACGAATTTATGAAGTGCTTTTTAATATTAGTTGCTATTTTTGATTTTAGATCAACGTAGTAGGACTCTGTGCAGGGTCCGTCCGGATTGCTACCACCATTTTATCTATTAACCACTCGCCAAGCAACAGTGTCCGTATTGTTGTGTTCCGTTGTCGGGAAAAGACAACTGGTGAAATTTTTAGCATAGAGGCATTCCATCTTAGTCCTCAGGGTTGGCAACGCACTTGAGGTCTTAGGATTATAGTCAAGAGAATTCAAATGTCTATAGGTCTCAGATTCCAATTATCATCAGGTGGCCTGAGTGCTCGTGTGCCTTATATTTAAGAAAAAAAAGTTACAATAGCTCTTATTTACTTCACAATAATGGCGGCCAAGTTAACAACAATACCAAAGCACGAAGTTCGCCTTTGTACTACTTTTATTCCTGTAATTATAATATTTTTGTAATGTATGTGTCTTAATTGTACCTATTACTCGTAGTACAATAAAGACTTTACACAGGTTAAACGTAATTTTGTTGTATACAGTTGAATATCGGCCGCGTATTGTGTTTTTATAAACGGTGAGTCATGTCACATATATTCTATTATGTATTTTATTTCCTCATAATTTCACATCTTAGCCTGTTTATGCAAAATGTGGTTACAGAATTATCAAGAAGTCTTTTTTAGAGTCGTTGGTATTTCTGTAGCACTGCCTACCCCTCTCTGGGAAAAGAAGGCGTGATGTTATGTAACTTTCCTCATAATTTTAATCTCATAAAGTTTTAACGATGCACCTATATTCCATACTTAGTGCATACTAAGATAAGGCTTCATTAAAAGTATAAACTGGGAGAGAGCATGCTACTTAGTGTTATTAATTTAAAAGCGGGCCAACTCGCTACACCCACTATAACGTCGGATATACACTAATTTGGCCAGACTTGGGAACTCGCTTCGGCAAATGAGTTTCTTCACCAAATTGGGAGTTAAGCTTGAACTTTATTTATAGAGCAATTAACAGCACTCAACACCATTAAATAAAGTTTTGTTTTTCTCAATGGTGTGAATGAGATTTATTTTATAAGAATTTTCGAGGAAATTTAAACAGATGCAAAAATGTTGACTTATTTGTTCGGGTATAAATTATACAATTATACAGGGCTTCTATTCTACTGCGTTATAACGATATCGCGTTTGACATGTTTTAGAATCGTATATGACTCGATCGCCATTATTGTCAATGACATAAGAGTTATTAAGACTTATTAAGATTAAGGGGCTCACGACAAAGGCTCGACCTAGTGTGAGCTCCATTGATAACCAAACAATTACGTGTATTATCTGGTAAGGTCATTGTAACCTACATATCTTGTAATGTAAACTGTCCGGGAAATTAATAAAACATACTATTACTATTACTTTGACTATACGGAAACACGTCAAAGACGATATCGTTATTACCGTGTAGAATCCCAGACCAGGGCCTATATGCTACTGCGTTATAACGATCGTTTCCGTTTTGTCAACGTCTCGAGACTCTTTTGTCATTGACAGTATTAACGGCAAAGTCATAAACGGTTCTAAAACACTTCAAACACGATCTCTTTATAACGCAGTAGAATAGAGGCCTTGTATTTATGTATTCAATGTTATTATTTGTAACAATAATGGCATTTATGATGTATTTCAATTTTGATTTTGAAGAGTTTTTAGATTTGATTGCATATAACGTATTATGTATGTATAAACGGTCTAGTACACATTCGTCAGATTCCTTTTTCGTCAGAATAAATTATAGCCTGTTTTTTTTCGGACGAAAACGGACTTTCGAGCAGATTCCGCTATCGTCAGAATAAACACATATTACCTGATACGCGGATGACCATAGAATACGTAGGTAGGTTTAGGTTATGTTAGTTTTGCAGCAGGCCCGGAGGGCCAAACCATCCAGAAATAGGAGCTCCGCGTAAGCGGAGCTCCGTCGACACTGCCTAATATTAAATAATATAATGTAACAAATATATAAATTATAAAAATTAACCAAAGTTTTTTCTGCCCAAAAAGTAATTCCGTTTTCGTCCGAAAAAAACAGGCTATAATTTATTCTGACGAAAAAGGAATCTGACCAATGTGTACTAAATCATGTAAACACCTTATGGTACCTAAGAAAAGAAATAACAATTATAAAATATCTAAAAATATAGCAGGGAAGGATCGACAAAGTCGAACTTATCCCCTTATGGGATCTTTTCCAGTTGACCTTTTGACCAATAGAGAAATAAATAATGGCAACGAATAGGCATTAGGTATTTAAGTACATACTAAGAGAAAATAAATGAATACTATACCCAATTATTTTTTTTATGAATCAATTACTCTTACGGTGAGGAAAAAGTTAATCAGGTATAAACAATCCAATTACCCTGGTTCCGCTGTCATAAACAAAAGGGTTCCGCTAATTGTTAGTGCGGAAGATCATTCTGGTCAAATATGTATACATACAACATTTTGTTAATTATAATAAAATAAAAAACAAATTAATATCAAAGTACCTACTTAAGACTACACGATACCATAATTTTCATTAGTGTTGGACTTAGTTGGCTATTCTTTGTCATTATTCCCCATTCGCTGAAAGGTTTTGAAAGAGACCCCTTCGAGAAATAAGTTCGCCTTACATCGTATACCTGCTTTACTTTTGTTTATTTTATAAATGTTTGTACATTATAGTGTTTGTATACACTTTAAAATTTAAAAAAATGGTTAAGTTTAAAGTATACGTTATTAGGCACAGAAATTATTTTATCAGGTTTCCGTATCTCAAAAGGAAAAAGCGGAACCGTCCGTCCCTCCGTCTATCTGTCACAACACTTTATCTCGATAAAAAAAAATCAACGGCAAAGTCAAATATATCCCTCAATACAATTTTACATTCATAAGTTTGTACGAAATCCTCGGTGCGCGAGTCCGACTCGCACTTGACCGACTTTTTTGTTTTACTGTGTACCGAAGGACGTAACAATTAGGTAGGTAAGTATAGGTAAGTCGGTCGTTGAAACTATTATATATTCTATAGATTTTTCTATAGAAAGTAATTGTTTTTCCGACAGCTGTACGTCAAGCATGACCATTGAAGCTTGACCTTTTTCTTATATCGAATAAATGGATAACTTTAGCGTAAGGTCAACGAAAAAATGTGAATGGCGACCGGCATCAGCGCTCCGTGTCCATACTCAATACTAAAATTTGACAATACCTGTTGATGACGTAGCGTGCTACGCAGTCCGAGGATATGCTACGGCGCGTAGACATGCTACGCGCGGTAGCTTAGTAACGTAAATGCTTAGTGACGTACCGTAGGGGAGACGTCATTTAAACCCTTGGACGATCGATGTGACGTCACCAATTAACATCCTATAGTATCGATCAAGCCCGAGATTCTTCACGGTAAAACCGTATTGCTTTTGACGTCTTATGGTATTGATTTTAACTCGGCTACCATTGCTGTAAAGAAATAAATAGCTGTACATTTTAGTACCTTGTCGCAATAAAGTCTGAAATTGAGATCCGTTTGAGTTGAGTATATCATTAGCTGCGACAAAGTATTAAAATGTATCTTTAATTTATTTTCAGACATTAACATTTAAATTACTATTCTCTTTAGAAACAACTACTCCAATATTCCAAAAGATAAATTTACAATAACAAAACATTAGGAAATTCGATTATTAAAACCTTTAAACATATTCAGGATTTAATTATACTGGTACAGTAATTAATCAAATGATGACGTAACAGTCGTCACGGCTCGTTACGTCGTAGCAAATTAAATCTCGTAGCACCGCGACGACGCGCGAAGCGAGCGCATAATTTATTCATTCTTCTAATCAATAACGGTAGTTAAGGAATTTATTTATTTATTTATTTATTTATTAGGATCACCAACAGTGGATACAATGTTATTAATAACTTAGTATTATGCACATCACAATTGGTTTTAAATGTAATTGTTCCACCAATTACAGGTGAGCACAGCATGCTTTAACAGATATTTTACAGAAGAGAGTTGTACTATCTAAAGATACTTGTACTATCTAAGATCGAACTAAGACCTAAAGAAGACCCACTAAGACTTCACTAAGACTTAACTAAGACCTAACTAAGACCTAACTAAGACCTAACTAAGAACGTCAACAGATATTATCTTACGCTTGAAAGCAGGCAAACTGTCATGAAATATATCCACCGAGCTGAGTCGGCTAGTGAGCCGGTTGTACAGGGAATTAAGCATATGCCGCTAAGTGGGAACTTTATTGCCTAACAAAGTGTTAACAGGGCCTAAAGGCAAAAAATACCAAATTTTGAATAAATACTAATTGATTTAGTCCGAATCTAAGCTCTAGGCTTGTCCAGTACTAGGCAACAATAAACATACTAAGATATAAAATAAATACTTAAATACATAGAAAACATCCAAAGCTCGGGAAAAAATACTCGTGCTCAGCACAAATGTCTGCCCTTACCGGGATTTGAATCCGGGACCACCGGCTTCGGAGGCAGGGTCACTCCCAACTAGGCCAACGTGTCGTCAAAACAATCAATCAATATTATTAAACCTAACCTTATATTACTATGCTCACAAACATAAATAAACTCACGCCTTAATTCTTAGAGTGGGGTGGGCAGAGATTGAGAATGACCAACAACTCTAAACTCAAAACTTGTTGATTCATAAATTCTCTAACCAAATTGTGCACAATCAGGCAAAGATGTTTACCAGAGAAGACTTTTAAATAATAATTTCTATCAAACATAATAGTGTCTATCATTTCATCGTAACACCTTTCATCGAATGTATCTTTTCATCGAACGCTATTTTCCGCTGAAACCTTAATTTTTTCAGGGTATCTTAAACATCTAACCTAACATAACCTACGTAAGTTATGTTTAACATACCCTGAAAACATTATTCGATGAAATAAAATTCGATGAAATGATACATTTGATGAATTGAAATTCAATGGTAACATTAATTCTATTCAATGTAAATTAAGCTCATTATGTATTCAATGTCCATGATATTATTACTATAACGAAATAACTTTTTCTTTGCTACCTAGATTTCAGAACGAATGTAAATATTTAACGTTTCAAAGTAAAGCTTCTTTACGGCGAGCTAAAACTTTTTATCAGATCTTAGATCCAGGACAAAACATGCTATTTGTATCCCCGCGTCAGTGGTGCTATTCTTTGCCCACAGACTTAAAGAAACCAGTTTAGCAGACACGAGACACCACGTACTCCTAACGCGTACAAAGGTCAGGTTAAGCCAGTTTGGCGCAGAAAAGTCCAACTTTCGAAAACTACAGGGTGACTTCAAATTGGTAATACAAAATCAATGTTTTACACACATTTCCCCTAAACTTAGCCCCTCAATTAAGTCTCATACTTTTAAAATAATCAGAAGTATTTTTTTTTTAATTTTAAAACTTTCCCATTTTTGTTGGCTTTACGTGGTTATCCTACCATAATAATTAACCAAGAAGTTTAAAGAATTTCAAATGAACACTTTCCTCTTTGGTTATCCTTCTCCTGTCGCAATTTATGAAGAAAACGTGTTTTGATTAGTTGATAACATCGAGTGACAGATATGAAAGTTAGGTATTTAATGTAGTGTAACCACACTTTGGGACTTTAATTATTTTGCACAATCAGGTTAAGATGTTTACCAGTGTACTAGTTACAGGTTGCAAGCTCATCGCCTAGCAGTACTACAAGCCCTTATTCCCTTAGTCGCCTCTTACAGCATCCACGGAAACACATGGAGTGGCACTATTCTAACCCGGCAACCACACGGAAAATAACTACACAGGAAATTTTGTCACTTCGGAGCCTTTACATGTTTGAGATGTGTGTATTCCTCATGAAGCATTTCATACCTATTTATAAATATTGTGATAGAAATGAGTTGTATACGTGCCCTACCAAAAGCTAAAAGTATCCCGAATGAACTCTTATTGCAGGTTGCAGGGGTAATGTGTGGATCTACTGAACCGATTTAGATAACATTTAATGTGGGAATAGTTTGAGTCCCGAGAAAGGACATAGGGTACTTTTTATCCCGAAACGAGGGGATTTTCTTCAGGAACGTTACTTTATTAGTAAAAGTCGTCGAAATAGCGATAAAAATACGCGGATGGAGTTGCGGGAAACAGCAAGTATTTTATACATTCATTAGTTTAATTACATAGGTTAGTTAACGGTACACTTGAGACCCAGAAAATATTTACTAATGCGGGGACGAAGGCTTTTAAAATAAAAATACTGCGTAGTGATAAAAATTTTGTCAAAATCCGTTTCTATAAAAAAATAGGCACCCCACAGGCAAAAACACACGTTAAACTTACACGTTAAATAACTAAGTAATAAATATCACGGCAAAATGACACACAAAATCTCACACACTCTAGGCTTGTATTTACTATGGATACTAGACAACGATAAACATACTTATACACAGAAACATACACTTAATTACATAGAAAACATCCTAGACTCAGGAACAAATACTCTGTTACAGGACTTATCCTTCTGTTTTTGTCAGGAGTTTCTAACAAAACATTATAGAATAGATGCCTTGAGATATAACAACACCAGCGTCACAACAGATCTTGCTTGATCTGCACTCGCGTTAACGATCTCATTAGCCGCTCGCACAAATAGCTTCACGCGAACTTGTTTTTAGAAGAAAACTTAACAAAAGATCCGCTTTCTGCGTCAAATAACGTAACAAAGGAAAATTGTGTCGGATAAGAGTAAAATATTTTAAAGTGGAGTGTGATACGTATTGCATTTCCCGCTTATTGATTTGAACACCTGAACGGGATTTTATTTTTCCGGGTAAATCAATGTTGCCATTTAAACAAAAACATGGAGCAATCTCACACCAATTTTATTGACCTACTCGTACTCCCAAACTAACCTCTAAACTTATACTATGGGTACTAGACAACGATAATCATACTTATATAGAGAAACTAGCGACCCGCCCTCGCTTTGCTCCGGATTAAAGTATTGTACATATAAACCTTCCTCTTCAATCACTCTATCTATTAAAAAAAACTGCATCAAAATCCGTTGCGTAGTTTTAAAGATTTAAGCATACATAGGGACAGACAGCGCAAGCAACTTTGTTTTATACTATGTAGTGATGGGTAAAGACCAAATAGTTGGACCTTAGTTAAGCGTAGTTAACCATACAAACAACAAAAGTGAAAAATGTTCCGTTGTGACACGAAAATTATCCCTACGTTCCGTTGTCACAACGGAAAAGTTTCATAGAAAATTTAATTAAGTGAGTGCGTGGCCAACTTTTTGGTACTTACCCAAATACATAGAAAATATCCAAGACACAGGAACAACAATTCGTGCTCATCACACAAATATCTGCCCTTACCGGGATTTGAACCCGGGACCGTTAGCTTCGTAGGCAGGGTCACTCCAAACTAGGTCAACGTATCGTCAAAACAATCAATCAATATTTGAATGGGGCTATTGTGTCGAGTGGTGTGTCTTTAACATGTTATTGTATTGTTTTAACACGACGATATGTTTTTACCCAATAGAATGAAGGCTAAGGGCACTTGGTGTTTTGTATAGGTTTTAAATATTTGTGGCTTGTATTTGATAATATTGTCAAAGTCCGTCCGGATCGGTACCACCCCTTTAACCTACCGACAAGCATAAGACCGGTGAAATTACTAGCATAGAGGCATTCCATCCTAGTTCTCAGGGTTGGCAACGCATTTCCGGTCTTAAGATTGCAATCATAAGACTATAATATTGAGAATGCAAAAGTCTACGGGTCACACATCTCACTAACCATATTAGGACATAAAAACAAAATCGTCAATTTTTTTAAATTGATTAGTTTGATTTGATATTGATATCGCTTTTGTTTCACTCGCTTTGAAGTAAGCCTCCTTGAAGAAAACCAGTTCGTCAAGCTGTTCTAATTTAACAATCATTCAGATGAGGGTGTTTAGTCACCCTATCACTAGGAGTTCAGTACCTACAAGGGTCTGCGCCAAACTGGCTTTACGGTCAAGAAATTTAATACAAATCAGAAATCAGGTACTTTTTTAACATAAGAAAAGGAAGTAAATATATATATAATTACATATAAATATTTGTATATATATACCTAGCAATACAGTTAACGATCGGAAACCATAGTGTGTAGGTAGTGTTGGATACTGGGGGGTTATTATGACATAGCTATGCCGTTCAGTTTAAGCGGAGAGAAAAGGACAGAGCTGTCGTATAGTTCTGTCCTTTTCTCTCAGCTTACTTTTCTTTTTTTTTTATGTTAAAGAGCAGGCACACGAGCACTCAGGCCACCTGATGGTTAGTGGAATCTGAGACCCATAGACATTTGAATTCTCAAGACTATAATCCTAAGACCTCAAATGCGATGCCAACCCTGACTTTGATGGAATGCCTCTATGCTAGTAATTTCACCATCATATCATTTCATTTTTTTTATTTTTTTTTATTTTTTGTATTTTATTTTTTTAGTAATTTTACTTAGCTCTTGTTTAGCAGTTGTAGTTTACTTTATATAGCAACTGCTATAGCTGTTATATAGCTGTGTCCTTTTCTATCAGTTCAACTGAACAAAGAGCTGTAAAAGTACTAATATTCAGTTAAATTAAACAATTATTAATTCAAAATGTTAGCGGTTATCTATTTGTCTAAATTGATGGTTTAATGGGAGTGTCTGCCTTTATTAGTGGGGCATGATCGAATATGAAACAAGAGAAAATGTTATTATCACGTATTTAGCTCACTTAATTGTATTTTGTGGACATTGTTTATTGGGTTACCTAATTTATGTTTGGAAATTATACACTGTTGCTAATGGCATTAATATTTAAAAGGTGACTGTACTTGCTGATACCGCCCGACGCCGTTTGCGTAGTAGTCATATTTTATATTCTCCTAATAACCCAAAGTCAAAAAACCGGGCAGGAGCATGTCGGACCATGCTTAGTGTAGGGTTCCGTAGCTGGGATGAACGTTCATGGTTGAAATTCAATTAATTTTTTTTATTAAAATCTCAAAAACTTCACAGCGTATAGTGTTCAAAACAATTTTGGTTGGAAGTATTTCGTATGTTCTACTACTGTAATTTTTATAAGAATGTTCTATTTAACAGTTCAAAAGCTACCCACCCGGACAGAATTTTTACGACTTTAGAAGCGTTTATCTCGCCAACTGTTCACTTACGTAAAAAAGTCACTTAAAAACCTCTATCATTTTGAAAGCCCAATTTAAAAATACCCCACACGCTGATACAATACAATACAATACAAATACTCTTTATTGAACACCAAAAATAAAAAATAAAAACAGAACATGGAACAGTACATTTAAATCATAGGTATACAACAGGCGGTCTTACCGCTAAATAGCGATCTCTCCCAGACAACCTTGTAAGAGAAATAACTAAGGACACAAATTCATGGCTGATGTAACTCAAAAAAAATTTTTTCGTCCCCTAGTTACATGTATGGAATGCCACCCCTAAATATTTTTTTTTTTCAATTTTACTACATCATTGTATAGCGGTTTATAGAATACAGATGTATTCTATAAACCTTGAAATTTCATTTATATAGTGCCAATAGTAGTGTAAGTTCTCGAATGGCGTCCACGGACCGGGAGACGAGCTGTTGGTAGGCCTCCAACAAGATGGAGCGATGACCTCGTTAGAATCGCGGGATCGCGATGGATGCGGAAGGCACAAGACCGGTCTAAGTGGAGACCCTTGAGGGAGGCCTATGTCCAGCAGTGGACGTCTTTCGGCTGATATGATGAGTGCCAATAGGCTCTGAGTAAAATGGCTGTGACATACAGACGGACAGACGGACGGACGGACGGACAGACGGACATGACGAAATTATAAGGGTTCCGTTTTTGCCATTCGGCTCCGGAACCCTAATAATAACTAATTTTCAATTTAAAGTCAATTGGTGCCGTCTTAGATGATTTTAGTAGGTATAAGTAAACACTTTAATCGCCTGTATCTCAAGAACCAATGATGTCTACGTAGTCGTAATAGTATTACTTTAAAATTCGTTATTATGCTCTTGCATTTAAGTTTTTTTTTCAGATTTTTATTATTTGTACTTTTGACGGGGGGACACTTGAGTTTAACAAAAATAGCAAAACTATAAGGGTTTCTAGTTCGACTACGGAACCCTAAAAAAGAGACGTAGATGTTTAATGTATAATATGTTCTTTACTAGCTGATGCTCGTGACTCCGTTCGCTTAGACGTCGTTTATTTATATTCCCTTGGTAACCCAATTTAAAAAAATTCCCTATATCCTTACTCAGGGTTTATGCAATTTCTACCAAATTTCAGTAATATCGATTTAGCGGTTTAACTTTGAAAGTGTTACAAACAAACAAAGTAAAATTATTTTTGTATTACACTATGCCTACTAGATTTTGCGCGCGAAGAATTAATGATTTTTTGGGAATGAGGGCGTGATGTTATGTATGCATGTATTTTGCACGCGACTCAATCCACGTAGAAGTCATTTTTCGTTTTTTGGGTGAAAAAGTAGCTTATGTCCCTATTCCGGACTATAATCTATCTATGTGACAAAGTACCCCGCAGCAAACATAGGGAAAAAGTGGTTTCAGTCAAATCTCACGAAATTTTAGTATGATGTTGATTCAAATCTCCTGATTATTTTTTTATAAGGGCACAACTCTCTCAGATGTATACTTTCAGATATAATCAAGTATATTTTTTCTTCACGGGGAGCGACAAGATTATTGCAGACATAGCAACGGTTTCTTGCTGCCATGATCTGAGGTATTTTTATTTATTTTAATTCATGTGATTGTAATTACGATCGAAGATAAAGATGAGTTAATCCTTCGGTCAGAATTATTATTGTTAGACTGTCGTGTAGATAAAATCAAGTCAAGAGAATAGGGTGAAGTTAAGTGACACAAATGTGACCTTTATAATGTTTATGTCACGTCGACATGTCATTTCATCAGTTATCTATGTTGCGAACGACATGCCGCATAACTGTGCAAAGATGAGGAATTACGTAAAATAGCTAACATATTTAAAATAAATAAATTGATTATTTCTGAAAGTATACTTCTGAGAGAGTTGTGCCCTTATAAAAAAATAATCAGGAGATTTGAATCAACATCATACTAAAATTTCGTGAGATTTGACTGAAACCACTTTTTCCCTATGTTTGCTGCGGGGTACTTTCATCTAAATCTTTTCAGCCGTTCAGGCGTTATTGAGTAACTACGAAACATCCAAACATCAAAACATTCTTATTTACAGGTTATACTAATTGTTTCCCGCGACTCCGTCCGCGTAAAAGACATTTGTTCCCTTAGGAATCGTCAAATTTTTCGGGGTAAAAGTATCTTATGTCCTCCCTGGGGACTCAAAACTGTATTCACCCCAAATTTCATCCAAAATCCGTTCAGCCGTTCTAGCGTGATTGAGTAACAAACATCCATCAATATAAACTTTCACAATTATAACATTAGTAGTATTCACCGGCATTTTTAGCGGAACATTATAAACAGGGTTTTTTTTTAACAATGCAAAGGAGATTTTTAAGGAGATATTTGAGGTAGATACGGATGGAGGTAGCTATTGCTCCATTTAATAAATAAATGTTGAGATAAGATAGTTTTTGTAGTCTGATATTGTTTGGTAGAAATTTACCAACAAATTAATTTAGATTAATTTTGTTTGAATACTGGGGCGGAACTGTTTTAGACGCTTTTTTGCGATCTTAGTTCAATGACTTACACTAGGGATTAAAATAAGATCTAGTGCGTAATGGCTTACCTAATAATAAAAAGAAATTGATTAGCGTTCAAATTTAGAAAATTAAGTACGCAATACCATATTATAAATCTTCGGATAAATACCACAAATAGAATCAAGGATTAAAGTTTTTAAGTCACCTCGGCTTAAAAGTTTAAATGCCATCAGACTCAAACAAGCATAATGTTTGACCGCAAGCCGCCGAACTTTGGCGGAAACGGAATTGTCCCTATCGGAATCTTGGAATATCACTCGCAGGATTTGAGGAATTATTAAATTCCCTGAGGCGTGGGGGGCTGAAGTGGTCCGGAACAAAAAGCGACAGAACTCTCAGCCGATGAAATATTGCGATCAAAGAGATCGCGGTCTTCGGAACAAGGGTTAAGGCTCCGACACTTTCGTACTAACGGTTTACCAGCACCATAGTAGAAATGTAAAATAATCGTATCTGGTCCGGTGTGCCATAGAACACAATTAAGGCAATTTAGTTTAAACTATATTTTAGTGACCATAGAATTCATTTTTTGGGTTCCGTAGTCAAACTAGGAACCCTTATAGTATTGCCATGTCCGTCTGGCGTTAGCCTAGCTCAGAGCCTCTTAGTACTAGAAAGCTGTAATTTGGCACGAATATACATATTAGTCACGTCAACAAAGTGGTAAAATAAAATCTTTCCTCCCCTACACGTAAAGTGGGGAAGTATTTTTTTTTCTCGTTCACCCCATAGTGAGGGGTTTCGTTAGATAAATCTTTCAAAAATATTACGGGTTTATGAAAACAACTTTTCGATTTAGTGATCTGTTAATGAAATTTTAATATTAAGCTTTAAAGCGTTTATTTTTGTTACAGTCAAATTATTTCTCTTTTACCTTCTCGTGTGGACACAAAGTCACAATAGAAATGATGACATGGGTTGTCAAGCTGTAGGTATTTCGAAATTTGAAATTTCATGTACAGCTTATCAGACAACAAGCCCCTCTCCTACTGATATTCTTAATTTGAAATTTCATTTATTAACTTACTTAACAATACTCCCCTCTCCTCGCACCGTTATCGTATATCGTATATCGTTAAGTTAGTGGAATCATTGAATCGGCAATATCTTAATATTTTTTTAAGCTAGAGTAAAAATAACACAACATGTGTTATTGATTAACAATAGGGAAGCAAATATTAAAATTTGTGCACCTATTAAAAAAATACCCTGTATATTCCGTGGTGCGATTTAGGCTTGGCTCTTGGTTCCGTTTATGTAACACTATAGCTATGAAAATTCACAAGCAAGCCATATCTTGGAATATTGACAATATGTAAAAATATTTTGAGTACATTAAGTTTTCATTCATAAACTTGTAATGATTAAGTGTAGGTTACAATGAGGTCAAAGATGAAGCGAAATTAACCAACTCGTAGTCCTCGTAGATCAAGGCAAATCAAGCCCCTTTACTGTTCAATGGTAACGCCGGCAGATAACGGGGTAAAATCGATTGGACGACATTATTTCGGTGAACGATCTCAGCGCGGCCGACCCACGGAATGTGATTGATTTCCTCCCCAATCCCGAACTAACTCGTACGAGATACCGGACCGAGTTGTTTCTCAGAACGCTCCAAGGAAATGCCGAGGAAATTAACTACTTTTGTTCCGTTGACTTAATAAGGTAACTAGTTCGTAAATTGGAATTGTTGTCGTAATAGAGCATTGGTGTTTTACAAGCTTTTTTATTTACTGTCTATGTTTGACTTACTGCTTATTTAGGATAAATGTTGTTAGTTAATTATTAACCAGAGATTGTAATTTTAATAGCATGCATTTAAGTAAACGTAATCATGACCCGGTAATAACCTCGTGTCGCCCAATGTAGTGGTGGTAGGACCCTGTGCAGGGTCCGTTCGGATCGCTACCACCATCTTATCCATTAACTACCCGCCAAGCAACAGTGTTCGCGTTGTTGTGTTCCAGTGTGGGGATAAGACAACCGGTGAAATTACTAGCATAGAGGCATTCCATCTTAGTCCTCAGGGTTGGCAATGCAATTGAGGTCTAAGGATATAATCCTTATTATAAATCCTTGGCCTGCGTGCTCGTGTGCCTTCTCCTTAACATAAAAAACAAAAAACAAAAAAGAAACTTACATTTAAGGTTGGAACTGAAAACCAGTCCTGTGGCCCTGCTGCAACACATGCTGAACCACAACCTTTTTAACGCCGCAAAACAGCTCACCCAATTTTGTATGAACGCCTACGTTTGTTGGCTTGTTGCTTAACTATTTCTCCACATTATTTATTACAAAAAATCTATTGTTATTTTTTATCATATTCATTTCATCTTATTTCATTTCTATTCACATAATTTTCACCTCATAATTGCCCGAAATTTGAACCAGTGGGTGCATTTAATTTCTTAAATGCAAAGAAAGTGGCATGCGGCGAATATACAATCCAACAATAATAAAATGCCTGTTAAAAGCAGGCGTGTTAAAATAAAAACTTGGTTAATGGATAAGATGGTGGTAGCGATCCGGACGGACCCTGCACAGGGTCCTACCACCACTAAACACTAATAAGCAAATAATCTGGGTGGCTTTGTGGTGGTCATTAAATTATAACATTGGTAGACAATTACTATAGTGAACCATTCGCGAAGCCAATACCGCGAAAGCCCTACGGCACACTTTTGTACCTTGACGCTTTGACGTCTTGGACAAATTAGTCATCATCATCATCATCATCATATCAGCCGAAAGACGTCCACTGCTGGACATAAGCCTCCCCCAAGGCTCTCCACTCAGACCGGTCTTGTGCCTTCCGCATCCATCGCGGTCCTGCGATCCTTACGAGGTCGTCGCTCCATCTTGTTGGAGGCCTACCAACAGCTCGTCTCCCGGTCCGCCAAATTAGTGCAGCAGTTTAATTATGACATCAAAGCAATAAAGAAGTGTTCAGCTACGTATAAGGCCGACTGTACACGAAAACGGTACAATTTTGTTGGATGTAAGTCAGTGTTTGATTCCCTTTTCTATAAACAAAGCCTTGGTTCCTAAAAACACATTACTTTATCTCTTTTAGTTTCTTAATTCCTTATAGTGACCCATTAATTTCGTTACTAATCCATTTAGTAAAATGGATTAATTTTTAACTGAGTTTAAGGATTTTATAATTACAACGTAATACGATTGCGAATTTAGGAGTGATACGAGTATAATGTCTATGTGTCTTAGATCCCACGTACATAAGAGATTAAGAAGTATAACGCTAACATAAAAAAAATACGAAAACTTTGACAATGTATGAAGTTGACATAGACGCTAAACGTGACTGTTAATCATATACACTTCCAATAACTATAATTTTCGAAGAATGCATATGGTCCCTACTTGTTTGCCGTTACTACACCATAAAAAACAGTAAATTTCTTACACTTTTGCTCATTCTCTTTGTTTTTCATTTGAAAAGAACTCTAGGAGTTCACTTTATTTTTCTCATTGCAGCATTAAGTTTTGTTATCAGAAGCAGCTATACGACAATACTGAGGCGTATTTCCCGCGTGAAATGCAGCTTTATGCGCTAGTGCACTTTCGAGGAAGCATAAAGTGGTCTTAAGGCGGCCATCTTCAGTCTCACGTTCAGTGGCTTACTGCCCGTCGAAAAGAATATAGTGCGAGAAAACGTCAGGGACGTTATGAAATTTTAATTATCTTGATATTCACTTGCAGATGAAATGCTTTTAAAGCAAATCTTTTGTTATAATAAATACACTTTAAGTATTATTTTTTACATTCACTTTCCCCGTGACCTCGTCCGAACAGAAGTCGTTTATCGTTACTCCCTAGAAAACTGTTAAGGTTTTAGCGAACAAAATATTAGCTGTGATAATCTGGGTATATACCTACCTGGGCCTCTATTCTACTGCGTTATAACGATATCGCGTTTGACGTGTTTTAGCATCGTTTATGTCACAGTCGCCATTATTGAAAATGACACAAGAGTTATCAAAACGTTGACAATACACGTCAAAGACCATATCGTTATTACCGTGTAGAATTCCAGCCCTGTGTGTGTGCCATATTTCACTCAAATCTGTTCCGCGTGGGAGTGGGATTCTCCGAGAGTACAAATAAAAACGGTCATAAAAAACCAAGCGTTTATAATAAGAACGGACGAAAGAAGTCCAAAAATGTAGCCCCCGTATCATACATTCCGTTCCAAACCGTTTCCCGCTCAGATTACTGTAGGTACATTAATAATGATAATTTATGCATAATTTGCTTAGGGTCTTTTTAATAGCTACATTATCAGGGATCCCAGTTTTACACGCGGTCTGGTTGGCTCTTCATACGTTTTATGTGCAATTAACCTTTATTTTGGGTAAATTGGTGGGAATTAGGTACGTTAAGGGGAAACGCGGTCGGAACAGTTGCCCCTTTTGCTAGCTGTAAAGGCGATAACCTGGAAATTTGGACCTTAACGAGGTTTTTTAATAGGTTCACTGTTTAACCGCAAAAAATGGAATTAGTGTAGATTTCCTCCTGTTTAGATTATAAAAAGTACATTCTGAGCTCCTATGGCTTCTGTGGATGCCCTTTTTCTCTAAATATGAACGTCAATGTTGTGTAAATATGACAATTACTTATATCACAATTATAATGTTGTAAGGTTTCACGCGGACATCACTCGACTGACCACGCCAGATGTAAATAGGTTTCCAAAGCCGTTCAGTACTTACGATAAACATAAACAAAATCAACCATTAAAAACTAATTTCATTCTATTTATTAAGCTTAATATTTCATAAACGGATCCCTTGATCGAAAAATTGTTTGCATAAACCTAGAATATTTTTGAAAGACCTATCCAACGACACCCAACACTATGGGGTAGACGAGAAAAAAAATACATCCCCACGTTGCTTGTAGGGGAGGTACCCTAAAAAAAAATATTTTTACATTTTATTATACTACTTAGGTTAGCGTGACTAATATGTATATTTATCCAAATAACAGCTTTCTAGTACTAAGAGTCTCTGCGCTAGGCTGCGGACGGACGGACGGACATGGCGAAACTAAAAGGGTTCCTAGTTTGACTACGGAACCCTAAGAAAATCAGTTACTAATAATATACTGATGTTATATTTAGCCAGCTACTAATGCTAAATATTAACATCAGTAGCAATTGTCTTAAGTTGCATCCAGCCCGCTACAAGCACCAAACCTTCACATTATCTATTAAACTATCAAGACGTGTGCTGTCCACACATGAAACGTCTAACAAAATTCAGTAGGTATAGTTATTCATTTAAAGTACCAGTAGCATTTATGAGATGATTTGTGTGCTCATTTAAATGTCGATAATCTTGTGCCACATTAAGTGATCTAAACGCTCGCTATTGTTTCCTAGCAAGAGGTCCGGGGTTCGATTGCTGGTAGGGGCGAATAGTCATGGATTGTTTTCTATGTATTTAAGTATGCATTTTTCTAAAGTTTAATTGTTTTTTTCGTTGCCTAGTACCCATAGTACAAGCCTAGAGCTTAGTTTGGGACTAAGTCTATGTGAACCGTGTTTTTTTGTTGACAATAAATGTAATGTGATTATTTTATATAACCTAAAACAATACATGTTATAAATAAAACAATAACTGTAAACATAACAATTTATAAAGTGTAAAAATGACCTTCGGCATTATCTCGCAGGTGCTGGCAGCATTTCCTTGCTGAATAGTGAAATGAATGCGTTATGCTAGACTAATTAGTTACTTATACGACGACTTATTAGACGACTTAATTTTTTTATATCGCTTATAAATCAAACCTAACCTTACCTATGTATAGAAATTAAATTTTGCTTAAAATCTAAAATAGCTCAGTAAAAGAAACTGAATTTTAAGGTGTTCCCGTATTTAAAGTAGACAACGCTCAAAACCCCAATTTTTTTGAATGACGCCTGCGTTTTCCCTTAATTATGGTATTGTATGGACTGCGTGACTGAGTTGGAACAATCGTGTGGGTCGGAGGGATTGGATAATCAAAATTAACCGAGTTACCGCGCAACGAGGCCGCGTAAATGAACCTGAATAATAAGATTGTCTTTCTGCGATATCAGCTCAAGCGAAACTGTGGCCGTGACACTGATTTATTATGCCTAAACGCAACGAACTTCGTTTTGTGTTCTGTATCATACTATAATAGACTTTAATTGTCAAGCCGTTTAAGAATACTAGGCCTCTATCACACGGTAAAGAGTAGATTGTTCAACAAGGGACTTAATTAAGTAAGCCATTATGATGCGAGATATGATAGGGGAAATTCGAATGTCATTATGGCTTTATTCACTTCGATTGCGAGAAAAATAGTAGATTGTTTATCTAGGGACACGAGACATTTAGCCACCCGAGCATTAAAGTTCGTTCGAGTGTCATTGTGTCAGTTTAATTTGATTGCGAGAAAATAAATCTTAAATTGTAATAGTTACAACATAGACTTGAAAAAAATACCAATCAATAGCGCTATCATTTTTAGTCGCAACCCGTCACTGTAACGTAGAAAGAGTCAACAAGAAGGTGTTTTTGGAGGTAGAACATAACAAATGTCCATAGCTTTTATAAGAAAAGAAAAAAGCTTTAGCCACTAGGGAGTAAAGTGTCACTAATCCCTAGGGATTAAATGCATCACTTTAGTCCGCCTATACTTACATGGCTATTATGAGTTATTTTAGAGCGTGAGAAGTGAAGACCACGCTGCTTTTGACGTGTTTATCGCGTCGTCAACGCTACGATAGCTATTTATTTAATTGACAGTAATGGCGGCCGAATTAAAAGCAATACGACAACATGAATAAGATAATGGTGTCATAATAACACCGTCAAGTATCTAATTATAAAATACATCGCAATAATTAATTTGCTTTTTGCGATAGGGTTCCAACACAGACGACATAACATAACATAGAAGAGCCCAACACTTAGGAAGCATGACAGTTACACTATATACATACACACATAACATCACGTCTTCATTCCCAGAGTGGGGTAGGCAGAGCTACAGAATACCAACAACGCTAAACTTGTTGATAACTCTGTAACCGCATTTTGCATAATCAGGCTAAGATTCGGAACGTTACCAGTGTATTAGTGACAGGTTGCAAGCCCATCGCCTAACAGTACTACAAACCCTTATTCCCTTAGTCGCTTCTTACGACATCCATCGGAAGACATGTAGTGGCACTATTGTAACCCGGCAACCCCACGAGGACAGGCACTTACACTACATTAATACAAAAACCGGGCAAAAGCATGTCGGACCATGCTCAGTGTAGGGTTCCGAAGCCGTTAAGTACTACAAACATAAAAATCAACAAGTAATTTTCTATTTAAAGTCAACTGCTGCCGTTTTAGATGATTTTAGTAGGTATAAACACTTTAATCGCCTGTATCTCAAGAACCAATGATGTCTACTTAGTCGTAATAGTTTTCCTTTAAAATTTGTTATAGTTATGCTCTTTAATTTAAGTTTTTTTTCTGATTTTTAGTATTTGTAGTTTTGGCTGATGTGCGGGGGGGGAAACTTGAGTCTAACAAAAAATTGCGCTTTAAAGCTTAATATTTCATAAACGGATTAAGTAATTAATTGAAAAACTATTTAGACAAACCCGTAATATTTTTGAAAGACCTATCCAACGACACCCCACACAATAGGGTAGACGAAAAATATATATATCCCCACGTTACGTGTAGGGGAGGTACACTAAAAACACCTCATTTTGTAATTGGCCTATAATTTTTCTGCCGGGGTCTTTAAAAACTTCTGGGATTATGAGTGGGATCGTCTCCTCATATAAATAATCAGTCAACTGCCCGTAAAACTTATGAAACTAATTTGTTTCCACTTCATAATCAGTAAACAAACAAAAAGGTACTCGTACATTAAGGTATATTGCCTTAAAGTTATAATTGGGACATAATCCAAAATAAAGTTGTAAACGCGAAGAAAATTTAATATCACATGAGAGTTCGAAACGTAACTTTTTAAATTGAATGGAAAATGAAATTAGCTTCCTACGAGTATGTAGTTAATAACTGTAGATAAACTTGACGCCAAATTTAATTTATCTTTCCTGGAATTAAGCATTAATAATTATAGTTACTGGTATAATTAGAATTATGTTTGTGTGTATACCTACAAATTCAAATAGTTGTGTATTATTTAGCCTAAAACCAAGCCCTGTGGCCACATAATTTAATTGGTATCGTAAACACATTCGGAACGTTATCGTTTTCAGACAATCGCGTCGAATTCTTACGTCAAGTCCATACATTTGATAGTTTTCTTAAATCGTTTAGCGTCATGCATCTTTTCTGAACCCCCGGTTGGTCGGCATAAATATATGAGGAAAAAACCAATATAAGAATTATAAACATTATTAAAAACATAATTGATTGTGCAAAATGTGGTTACACAATTATCAACGAGTTTTTTGTTGAGTTGTTCGTAATTCTATAATAGCTCTGCCTACCCCACCCTGACAATGAAGGCGTGATGTATGTGTTAAAAACATAACTCTTCGCTCTGCACTCTGCACCTTGCTACATCCAGCTAAATACTACACAGCAGAGTTTATAAGAAAACTAGAGGATGCCCCCGTCTTCATTCGCATAGAATTGTTTTCCCCTATTTTAACAACTTAGGGAATAAATTTCCAAAATCTTTTCTTAGTGCACCCCTAGGGCGTCCAAGAAATATTCCCTCCAAATATTGAGTCCCTAGGTGGACCGGTTTCGGCTGTTCGTTGATCGATCAGTCAGCCAGTAAGTTTCTTCTTTTATTTTTATAAGTATAAGTAAAAATATTATAGGAAAACTATTCAGGCTGTACAATAATATTTATAAACATTATTATTAAAATTAGGTATACAACACTCGTCGCTAAATTAAACGATCGAAGTGTAAATATTGGTAGCTCATCATTTTATCGCATATCACTTTATCGATCATATCATTACATTAAATTTCAATTAATCATATGCTTTTTTTGCTGAAACCACGATGTGAGTTTGGTGACTACCAAAAAAAAACTCATGGCGAAGAATGCCTTTCGATGAAATGAAAATTCTGCGTAGTGATACGCAGTTCTGGTTCGGGTTCGTTGAAAGGTTTATCAATAAAATCATAGCTAAAGTCATCGTTAAAAGGAACTGATCACTTTCATACCTTGTTGCTTTACTGTCACATAAGCAATATAAAACAAGACTGTCTAATGTATTAATGCGACGCTGCAAGGATACGTTATATGAAAAAAAAGGTGAATGGAGAGAGTACTCGTTTCTTTTACTTTGTTTCAAGTTTAACATAGTTTAGTTTTTAAGTAAGTTTTATCTCAAAACTTCCCAAGAATATTTTCAAGACAGAAGTGATAAAGTAAGAGCTATCGCGTGGAAGCAAGCAACGGGCTGAAAATGAAGTCTAAACCCTCTTAGAAGGGAAACTTTCTTTATTCTGGCGATTCCAGTTATCTTGGAGACTGGGCAAGAAAAAAAAAGCTTTTAGCATTCCGTAAAATAAAGGACCGGTCATATGCTTGTCATGAAAAATATATTTATCTCTTACTCATCTAAATGTATAATACAGTGCCGTGGCTGAGTTAATGACTGACACACAACGAAACGCCGAAACAACTAAGATAAAATGAGATAACGCCTTATTGTCTTCAGGCTATAACCACCCTAACGAAGCACCCTAGTTCAGGCTCATGTGTTTCAACACATGTGCCTGAACTAGAGTGCTTCTATTTTTCAGGCATTGAAAAACTTACATATTAGTAATATACGTTTACTGGACTTAGAGACTTGAAATTTGGAGGGAATATTCCTTGGATATCCTAGGGGTGCACTAAATGTATTTGGATATTCATCCCCTTAGGAGTTAAAATAGAGGTAGTCGCGGGAAACTAATTCTATGCATACGAAGTCGCGGGCGTGCTCTAGTCTAAATATATAAAAAAGTACCGTGACTGAGTTAATGACTGACAGACCAACACACATCTAAAACCGCTGGACCTCGGGGCTCGAAATCTGGAGGGAATATTCTTCAGATATCACGGGTGCATGAAGAAGATTTTTTTGGATTGGTGGGGAGTATCGGGAATCTAATTCAACGCGTACATAGTCACCGAAGGTAATGTTGTTAAAAAAAAGAAGGTAAATTCACTTCCAGTAATTTGTCTCACGCTCCATAGATTTCGCGTACGTTGATGTTCTCTGGGATAAGTCAATTGCAATTAATGAAGACCGTTGCGTTTACGTCGCATTCAATAGGTTTAAATTTCTAGTATTTCTATCACTTCTATACAACTAAGTACTTACTGTAAAACCAGAGCGTTATAAGTAACTACTCGATATAGCTGCCACACTCTCTGGTAAGTGTATTTATTGTTAAACCAGAGAAATCGTGATAGCGATAGACCACCAAGTACTATGTTTTTTTTACTATTGAAAATGCGTTTTCTCTTGACTAATTCTTGCCCTAGGAAGACGAAGATTGGTCGACAATGAAGCAAGCTCAACCAGAAGATGGTTTTACTATAATGTCTCTGATTCTTTTATTGTGCACAGCAAAATTATGCTCATAATGTTTGATATTCGGTTTGACTTGATACCTTACTATTTAGCCAAGGCTCGATTAATTGTTCGTTAATTGATGTAAAATTATCTAAAATCGTTAAAATTTGAGGTCTACAATGAAGTACGTTCTAATGTGAAGTTTATAAGTGTATCTAGTTCGTCCATGGTAGACCAGCATCGGTTGCATTGTGTGAACCTTTGCATAAAAAACTTTATACACGAACTTTTTCTTTAAACAATTCTCAACACCGCAGCCGCCGCAAGCTCTTGCGGGTGCGACACGTTTTACATTTTTGCAGAGTGCTTCCATTTTCTCCTTTAAATCTTTTTTACGTATAATTCCAGCTCAAGAGAAGAAAGTACCTACTTCATTCCCCAAGAATCCTCTGAGGCGTTCTCGTGTCTGTAGTTCGTCAATAATAGATAAGAGTAAGTATACATCTCGTCAACTCGCTTCCTTTTACGGTCTAAGCATTATCAGTGGGGTGATAAGCGGCGACGAGGCAGCTCGAGCAAACCGCTATCATTTTTTATAACGCAATATTCCGGTCGTAAATAGTCCAGCCCTTCCCCCAGGTTATTTGCTTTTGTCTTAAGGGAAGTAAGACTGCAGACTTAACGAATGTTTTGATTGTTTTCTGTGAAGTTATTTCGCATTTAAATTCGTAAAGTTTTACTTAAAGCAGTGACGATGTCTTGCGAGAACTTTTGTGGTGCTGCGGTATATGAATAGATACTTACTTTGTTTATAATGTTCACTGTGTGAAACTTCTTCTGTTTTGAATCATTAAACGAAATAACTTTAAGCGCACATTATCAGCATAAAGCAGTTAAAATATCGTTTAGTTGCGTTTTATTCACGTAAGTTTTAAGAAACAGATTCGTGAACACATGCAACTTTCGACATAAAAAATCAATACTAATTATGTTATGCCCACTCTTTTTGCATCCTACTAATCAAAATAATCCTTACTAATATTATAAATGTGAAAGCGTGGATGTTTGTTACGTTTTCACGCAAAAACTTCTTGACGAATCATCATGAAACTTTGTACACATATTCTGGTAGGTACAAGAAGTAACAAAGGATACTTTTTATAAAAAATAAATAAAAAAAAAAACACAAAAATAAAAAATAAAAATTACAACGTAAAATACTGCAGCGGGCGAAGCCGACGACGGCTAGTATAATATAAATGCGAAAATGTGTGTGTGTGTGTGTGTTAGTTTTGTGGCGACCTAGCGACATCTAGTGACAACTTGTAACAAAACAACTCGACAGCGCCACCAGCGTCAGACAGCGCAACTAAATCTGACAGTGCGCTACATCGCGCTAACCGAATTTTCTTCAGTCGGTTGACTTATATACCACTTCCAACTTCATCCAAATGGACTTCGGTCCCCAGGCATAACACCCGCCTTGAGAGAGATCTCGTCTTTTTGGCGTCGTGGGCAAGCAGTCACCTCCATATCTTTGCGATAAACTTACCTGGTCTAGCAGAGCGCGCCTAACCCGTCTAGTGGTCCCGCGGTATAAATCCGCGGCCTTTCGGGGAAGTTTTAAGTATGCCGCCATGAAAATATGGAACAATATTCCGCCACCTATACGGGATCACTGTGTTGGCCATGCTTCTGTGTCTGGTCTTAAGAAACATGTTATTTCCCTTCAGTGTGGCGGCATCATTGACCACCTTTTATAAATTAGTGTTTTGGTTGCCTTGAGGGTTTTTCTTTTGTCACTGCGTCTTGTCTTGTTGTAAGGATTTTCGTTAAAGTTTATGTACCTCTGTAATCTGTCTGCCTTCCGCATGTAATTAATGTCGTATCGTTGGGTCCAGCTGTACATCAGCGCTGTGGCTACATGCTGCAGCATAAATGCTGAGCTGGTTGCCCTTTTAGTGCCTTTAGGTAAAAATAGTTAAGTATACAAGTTGTTTGCACTTAGTTTTGTTATTGTAGATTTAGGCACTGAATAAATGATTTTTCTTTCTTTCTTTCTTTCTCTCAATTGTCCTCTCTTACTACAGTTTGTTAATCTTCCGCGCTGCAAAGGCTGGACAGATTTGGATGAACTTTGAAATGGGAATAGCTGGATTAAAACATAGCTAGTAAGTTCCTGTAGGAATAATGATAATCGAAATTTGCGTGACGGGATCGCAGACAGAACTTAATAATTAAATAAATTAGACCACAATAAACAAGGTACCTTAAACTTATCTCTTTTAAAAAGTACACAAGTATCATCATTTCAGTCTTGAAATGAAACGTACGTACACTCTAAAGCTACAATCGTTGCTAAAGTAATTTGCAAATAAATTTTTGTTTCTACAAGCAGCAGCCCGTCGGCTCGTGAGATTCAGAAATCCCAACAGCTATAAATAAATGCGACCCCCAAAGATTTTCATTTCGCACCGTAATACCGAATTTGCGTAGACATTAAGTTTTATGAGTTTCCAATAAATTTCCTTATCGCGGTCGTATACGATCCGCGAAGCATTAGACGTTACAATTTTAGTCAAACAGTCATGTCGTGGTAATAATAAAAAAATATCGTGTATTTTTTTATAAACACAGTTCCACACAAATTAACCTAGACCCAAAATAAGCTAGGCTTATACAATGGGTACTAGACAACGACATAAATAGTTATATAAAGAAAAAAATACAGAAATACATAGAAAATAAATAAAAATAAATACTCGTGCTAATCACAAACATTTGCCCACACCGAAAATCGAACCCGGGACCGCTAACTTCGTAGGCAGGGTCACTATTACTACTACTTATTATTACTACTGCCACTACTAGGGGGGTATGTTTGCTTATTTGTTTTATTAATTTAATTGTTATCAATTACAAATCATTAAGTACTCTACACATAAAGGGTTTGTATTTGTGAATATTTAATGTCTTTCTCATTACGTCTAAAGTATCGAGTGCCATCGCAAAGGCGTCCATAGAAAACCAGCGCTAAAGAACCACGTACCGCAACACAATTGTACTGGGCTGGGATTCTACGCGGTAATAACGATATCGTTTTTGTCCTGTTTTCGTATTGTCAACGTTTTGATAACTCTTACGTCATTGATAATAATGGCGACTGTGACATAAACGATGCTAAAACACGTCAAACACGATATCGTTTTAACGCAGTAGAATAGAGGCCCTGAGTGGGATCGGTGTCAATTTCATCTACGAGTATATTAATATTATAAAGCGGTAAACTTTGTGAGTTTGTAGGGGGTAATCTCTGTATGTACTGAACCGATTTAGATGAAATTTGGTATGGAGATAGATTGAGTCGCGAAGAAGGACATCATAAAGTACTTTTTATCCCGAAAAATCGCTCCTTACGCGGACGGAGTCGAGGAAAACAGCTATTATTATATAAAGTTTTAAATTACTTCGCATCGTTATAATAATTTGGACGGTGTAAATAACATTTTTTTTTCATATTTATCTTTTTTTCATAATAAGCTGAAGGCAACGAAATGCTTGTACAGTTGAGTTCTAAGATATGTATACAATTTTGCACCTTATCCCATTGAAATAAGGCGCAAAAGTGTAAACAGATTAAAAAGTTGGCCCTATTATGGGTACTAGACAACGATAAACGTATTTAAGGGGGCACCGAGCTTTTTGCGCTCATTAACTTTAGGTATTTTATGCACTCTGTGTATGTGTGCGTATAGCACACCAGCAAGGAGCGAGCTGGAGCCATGCGCCGGCCGCGCGCCGCGCCTGACGAGCCGTGCGCCGGTCCACTAGGCGCGGAGGTTGCTACCAATGTTTACAAAATAAACATAATCGATTCCGAATACTTTTATTAAAATATTCACTATAAGAAGTTAAAAACTTTTTTCAGCCTACATTTTTTTTTAAATTTGTTGTTTACTGTCGGTAGGTATGGTAGGATTGAATTACTTGCATGAGGTACAGTCACATCACGAGATTGTTGAGCCACTCTAGAACCCTCTCACAGATAGATAGATAATTTTTAATTAATGTCGTTTGTACATCTAAGTTGTATTTAGCTAGTGTTAAGTTATTTATAATATTTATTGGGCAATTGTTCGGCTAAAGAGAATAAATCATAAGTAAAAGCAATACATCTTCCAATCGGCCATCTTCCCTCTCCGAAGGTTACCGGGAGAACCCTTTCATAGAAAGTTGACGGTAAATTTTGACGTAAATAATTTCTTTTGCGAAACTTGACGCTGTCATTAGGACAGAGTTCTATGGTGGCTCAACAACCCCGTGATTTAATGTGACTGTATATTGAAATGAAATAAAACCTAATTACCTTTATTGACAATATTCTAAGCACAAAATAAAGTGAAGTCAATACCTAATGTAAAGTAATAGAACGGCTAAGTAGGGCAAAAATCCCAGTCATCGAACCTTTCTTCAAGTTATTATTTTTAACTGACTTCAAAGAAAAGGAAGTTCTCAGTTTGACCTGTATGTATGTATGTTTGTCCGCGATTATCTCACGTTTGGCTGAACCGATTTTAATGCGGTTTTCAGAAAAGTATTTGCTCACATAGGAGAAGGTTTTGGTATTTTAACCGTCTTTAAAAAAGGGTCTTAGTTTGACCCGTATGTACGAATGTTTATCTATGATTATTTCCGCAAAAACTTCAATGTCTGATTCTGATCACTATAAAGTATAAAATTAAATTGATGTTTTAAAAAACTAAAAACTTAAAGCCGCTGTATCAATCACATACATATTTAGAAGTTCCTACTTAATGTATGTATGTATATAATGTAATGAATAATGTACGCAGGTATCTTTAGAAAAAAATATTAGGACACAAGAAACGACAATAATCAATATCGGATTTTACTTCACGGCATTATTTTGTCTGTGTGAGTAAGCAATGTCATTGTCTATTTTTCCATCCACTGAAAGACAAGAAATTTGGTCCATTGGCATCCTGTAATAAAACAGAACGTTTTGATTTAACTATAATTTATTTATTAACAGAATTGGTTTTTGGATGAAATTTTGTAATCCTCATTCTATAAAAATAATTCGTATTTGGGACTTACAATTCCATTGTGTGGTAAATTTTATAATCGATGTCAACCAATTCATTTACTCTGTAAATTGAAAAAATATAAAGATAATGTGGAAATTCATTCTAAATTTATTAAAATGTTTTCCTATACACCTCTTACTATTTTTACGCATACCTCACCGGTTCATTAGGTAACTCTTCGTTTTGTAGCGAAGTGCCAACAACTGGAACATTAACCCTATAAATAAAAAAAAATTAAATAATTTTGCAATTTTACTCATTTGTTGAAGTATTGTTGTTAGGTAATGAGTATACTTACGGAGTATTCTCTTTGTCTTCAGATTTCTGGAGATGTCTTGCTCTAGAAATATTGAAACCATCCCAAGAAGTAACAATATGTAGTATGAAGTATTAATTATAGTAAAAAAAACCTCGGGTCGTTTCTAAGAAGCCTGTTTTGCCTGTAAATGTGTTTTTTAGCTAAACTATTTTCATATCTTAGTAAATATTCACCATAGAAGTGTATTTTTTATATACCTACAAATTGAAAGAACTTCGCGTGTTGTTTAAAATTACTTGTGTAAATTAACCAATTTTGGCCCAAAACATCAAGACTACAACTAAACGATTACAAAGTCTTAGTAATACAAATCGATACATCTCGAAAATCAGTCTATGTTGCTACCGATTTATTTTCACCTCCCTTAGCGTGGCATTTTGACAACTGTCAAATCAGGTTTCTTAGAACGACTCCACTATCAGTAGGTTTACGATTTTAACTTACTTCATTTCTTCACGCAAGCGTTTAGCATTGTGCTTTTGCCAACCTCTTCTCTTCCTTTTTTGGTTGTGTTTGTTCCCCATTTAAAATAAAGTGAATAATCACAAAAAAACGCGATAAACGCAACCAATCAACAAGCGACACAGCCTCCACGTCCGACGGCCGAAGCAGGACTAATGCGGACATGGGGGAAACGTGACGGCTCTGGTTAAAATGGACGAAACGCGTGCGGATTTAGATATTTCCTTCATAATAGTAAAATAAAAACACATTTTAAAAATGTAAAGTGTAGACGTTACAGAAGACGTGTAATTTTGTTGTAAATCCAAAACTGATGATCTTCCGTGAAGTAATTACGCCGTACTAAGTGTTTATTTTGTTATGTAGAGGTATTTTTGGATGTTTTTTCTATCGAGGGAAGTACAAGTAATCGTGTTTCTAAAGTGTATGATAAATAGAGTGATTCCTTAAGTATCTTACATATGAATTGCATAACTAAAGCTTCAGTAAAAACAATGCAGCAGGCGATCAAACGAACGCATTTTTTTCGTAATTACGTATCGTTGCCTCGGCGCACTCTTAAACTCAACGAAATTTGCGGCAATATGGCTGCCACTCGAAGGGAAAGCAAAAAGACCGAAAGAGTCTTATATTCGTAAAAATCCACAGCTTTTAAGTAATTTTGGGTTCAAAGGTAATATAAAGACATGAGGTAATTACCCTACAAACACCTTAATCAATTCAAGAGGGCACATTAAAGCGACAAACACCCACTATCCGGCTCGAAGGACCAGTGTTTCAAGTCATAATTATCGCAAGTTATATCGTTTTTTTTTAGAAGCTGCATATTCCGGATTTGCATAAATCAAACCTAACCTTACCTAATCTTGTTTACACTTTAGACATTTAATAAATTCTGAAAAGTTAACGGTTTTAACTACATTCCTGACAATCCCCGTGTGGTTGCCGGGTTAGAATAGTGCCACTCCATGTCTTCCCGTGGATGTCGTAAGAAGAGACTAAGGGAATGAGGGCTTGTAGTATTGTTAGGCGATTGGCTTGCAACCTGTCACTAATAACTAGTAAACATCTTAGCCTGTTTGTGCAAAATGTGGTTACACAATTACCAACAAGTCTTTTTGGAGTTGTTGGTATTTCTGTAGCTCTGCCTACCCCACTCTGGGAATAAAGGCGTCACTTTATGTATGTATGTAATAATGACATTATGACTAAAAAAAATATGGGGAAACAACGGGCTCCCATATAGAAAACATAATTAAGACTAAGGAACAAATAGTTAGGTTCATGTTCGTAAATAAAAGGAAAAAGATATGTTACTTGCAAGGTAATGTGGTTTAAACAAAAGATACTTGCGTAGATGATAAATTTCTGATTTACTCACCTTTACGATTTGACTGTGTGAGTGTTAGGTTACTCCTTGTCAGTGAAGTTTCAGTATGCGGCTTATGGCAACATTCCATTTGGCCGTTCACCTTATGCGTTTGGGTAATTAACTAATCGTAGTCTCGAGGTTTCGTAGGACATGTGTAAAGGTTGCTTAGGCTGATAACCGGATTTCTGATGGTGACTTTTTAAGTGAGTGGAACAAGAAGATATGAGTTAATTACAAACTAAAGCAACATTCAGTTAAAGCAATGTAAATTCACCTCTAGATAGGAACGAACATCATCGACATAAAAAAACTTTTCGTTAAGGTTTCAATGACCTTTAAGTGAGATTAAAGAGTGTAATTTACATGTAACTATATTTATATTATGAGTTCAAAACTTTTGGTGCATTACAAGCTTTTAGTAAGCTTCGAGTACTCTCAATAATTTACCTGTGACAAAACTAGATGACATCGACTTTCATCGTGATGAAAATTTAAACGAGCTATGGGAGGGATTCAAATTGTAATTAGTCATCAACAACAAAAGAAACAAAATGTATCCTTGTTAAGTTAAGATATTAGTTTATAATATATTGTATCTTTCAATTACTTCCCGCAAAAACTACAATTATTCTGCATAAAATGTTAAAAGTCGGGCAAGAGCAAGTCGGAACATATTTACCATAAAAATAGGTTTCCTATGGTACAGGAGTCCCTTGGCACGCGAGTCTTACTCGATCTTGACTAGTTCATATCGCACCTTCGGCAGGACAAGGGCACAATTTTCATTTCAGTAACATTGTAAATTGTGCCTTTGTTCTACCGGACAAGAGCACAATTTCCCCTTTAGTCACATTGTACATTGTGCCCTTGTTCTACCGAAGGTGCGAATATCAGTTTCGAAGCCAAATGTTTTGCGTCGCAGGGGTAGCAGTGACCGAAGTTAAGCATCTGCTACGTCAAGGCTTACTTGCAGTAAAACGGTATTTTACAGCTTTTTTTTAAATAATGGGTTTCGCCCTAACCCTGACCTTGAAATTTTTTTTTTCCGAGAGCTTTGTCTCTATTTTATAGCTCGGAAATAATGATTTATAATATCTTTATCAGTTTGGTGAACCGACCTTTTTACCCTCATGTTAAAAACACTGTGAGTGCGCATTTCTTCAAATATTAAGAAGAAATGTAAACACACTTTAATTTATAACAAAAAACTCTCCTATACGCATCCCTATTAATATCCCATTTATTAAGATAAATTGATATTGAAGTTATGATTATACTAAAGATAACCTGGCGCGTTATTTAGGGTAAGATCCCCAACCATGGAATCCTATTATTACATCGTTGCAAATTTCGCAAAGGCATTTGAAGTATTTCGTCGTTGAACCACTTAAATCCTAAAAGCATTTGCCGGAAATGCGCTGAAGTGTTCCGGATTCCCTGGAACTATTTATAATTATTGAATCACTTTACGGAGTTATACGACCATTTTACACATTATTTCTACTAAACGTTTAAAGAGTCTCTTACAGAGTCTCTTAAAGACAAATCGAGCTTTCGTTTAGTCGATTTTGTTACTAAAATACTGAACTTTTTTATTTATTGCAACGCTGCTGTCAATTATAATCTATTAGCAGCGCCACTTACAAATTTTTAAGTGTGTTTTAAAAATGACACTTATTTTTAAAATGGTAGGTTAAGTTATAATTGGAACATTATAAAACAAACACACGAACCCGGAACAAATCAAAAGAAAAAAGGGAACATGTTTTTTTTTCTTACGCTCTCTGGAAAGTGCTATGAAAGAGAGGAATAACTGTATAAGCGAAACAATTGTCGTTTAATTTTTTCATAAAATATGAAGCTTTAAAAAATCATAGTTCCCCCTGCGAAAATACTCTATACAAAGTCGACGGCAGTACTTGATGACGTTCCATATTTAAAATATAAGGACCTTATAAAGAAATTTGCATTTCTTTCGTAAATTACTATGTTTAAGTCAAAATCGTGAAATTCAAATATTACGTAAAGAAAATTAGGATGCCGAAAAAAACAATCCATTCAAAGAAGTTTCAAAATTTTAACAAGTTTTGATTCTAGGTTTCAATTCTGAGTTTTATGCATGTTCTCTATTATATTATACTCGATCTCTAAGTGTTCCGTGTTAGATACTGATTATTTTGCATCTTACATTACAATAACAAGGTAAAATTGTTATTTATCTACACAATATAAAAAGTCCTCTTCTTGTAAAAATTAATCTTCTATGATGCATTCAGAACCAGTTGGCAATGACATTACAACACTAAATTTTGCTATCTATGGTAGTGTGGTCGTGACGATAACGATATTAAATGTGATAAAGTTATAAGGTCAAATTTGGAACATCCACTCAAAGTAAATAGGCCCCAATTCTAGTATCAATTGAAGCAAAAATTTGTAAATACTAAACTTAGCTAGCTAGCCTATAGATAATGTTGCAGGTAGCACCGGTAGCAATGCAGGGCTGGGATTTAACACGGTAATAACGATATCGTATTTGACGTGTTTCCGTATTGTCAACGTTTTGATAACTCATGTCATTTACAATAACGGCGACTGTGACATAAATTTATTTATTTATTTATTTATTTATTTATTAAATAAGGTACACCAACAACAAACATATTAACAAAATTACAATAAAATAAATTTGAACATTAATATCAGATATGAATGTCAATTATAGGCGTACACGACATTTGCAATAAGCCAATAAATTTAACTAATTACGATAAAATACAATACAAAGATGATAAAGAAAATAAAATCTGAAATGTACAAAAAAAAACAATTATAATAAAATAAAAATAAAAATAACAAAAGTCAAATAAAATAGCCTAGGTAATTAAGAATTGGTAAGATGGAGATAATTTAATCATTTAACAATAATTTAATAATTTTGTTTTTAAATGTATGGAGGGAGTCGTGGAAAATGTCAAGATGCGGCGCTTTTTTATTAATTTGGTTGTACTCGGAACATGCCCTGGCCAGGGGTGAGTTCATTCCGAGGTTAGTTCTGAAAAACGGATTGTTGAAGATCTTAGTTATAGGTGTTCTGGGAAGGTGGCAGGGAACAGTTAGTCGGATTCGCTCGGTGATCTGGTTGCAACCGTTTTTGCCATTGATGGTGTTGTGTAAGAATCGTGCAGCATACGACGGTCGCGGAGGGATGTGATGCAAAAATGCTTCAGGCGCTGGTCGTACGGGTTTCTATGTGAGAAGCCCTGCGATAAACGTGCCAAGTGTCTGGTAAACGCTCGTTGGATACTTTCAACTCGTTGTGAATGGTTAGCGTAAGAGGGACTCCAGACAACACTGGCATATTCCAGGTGACTGCGCACAAGTGCATTGTAAAGGGTTATTCTGGTTTGGGGTAGACGAAATCCCTTAGAGTTGCGTTTTAGAAATCCCAGCATTTGCGCCGCCCTCTTAACAATTCCATCCACATGATGCGTGAACGACAACTTGCTGTCGAGTACAACACCTAGGTCCCGAATTTGCTCCACCTCTGCGAGTTCCGCGCCCCCTACCCTATACTGAGACTGAAGTGGGTTTTTCTTCCTTGTGTATTTAATGTGATAACATTTGCCTACATTCAGTTCCATACCGTTAGAAATACACCAGGAAACAATACCATTGAGGTCGTTTTGAATTAAAACAGTATCAAAAGACGTTGTTACTGTATGATATATCTTAAGGTCGTCTGCAAACAGGGAAAATTTACAATTTTTAATCCGGTGTACTATATCGTTGACAAATATGAGAAATAGTATTGGGCGGAGGTGGGAGCCCTGGGGTACTCCTGAGCGCGCGTAATAGGTTCGGGATTCGTAACCGGTAACCGTGACTACTTGAGGTCTTTCTCGCAAATATGATTCAAACCAGCCGAGTACCTCTCCCGCAATACTAATAAACTGTAGCTTCTTTATTAAGAGTGGATGATTGACTTTGTCGAAAGCACTACTAAAGTCAGTATATATAGCATCTACCTGTAGACCGTTGTCCAATTCTCGTGATAAATCAGCTGTGAAGTTAACCAGATTGGTCTGTACTGAACGTCCAGTGCGAAAACCGTGTTGATGGTCCGTTATGAAGTTATCAACATGCCGTGTGATAAAGGGGCAAACGAGAGCCTCAAGCAGTTTGGAAAAGCAGGATAAGACCGAAATGGGGCGATAGTTATTAACGTGAGCTTGATTACCTTTTTTGTGAATTGGTACTATTCTCGCCTTTTTCCATTCGTCTGGAAAGACCCCTTCCTTCAAGGAACGGTTGAAAATTAGGGTCAGTGGAAGGGAAAATGCAGAGCCACATCGCTTCACAAGAAGAGGAGGAATGCAGTCGGGGCCAGCACCTTTATTTATGTCGAGTTGCTTGATTCTTTGCAGTACTTCAGTTTCGCTGAATTTTATGTGAGATAGATAATGTGTGGACATAGCAGAGTACTGTGAAATATCCAGATGTTCGTTGCTCGAAGGTAGATTGTCAGATGCATAGGCCGACGAAAACTGATTAGCAAAGAGATTTGCAATATCAGGGCCCGTAGTTGCTACTTCATCGTTCCTGTGCATTTCAGCTGGAATAGAGGAATTTCCTTTGCGTTTGTGTTTAATAAACCGCCAGAAAGCCCTTGGGTCTTTGATTACATTGGCTTCAATGTGGCTTTTATAGTTTTGTAAACATATATCACTAAGCCTATTGCAACGCTCACGGAGCAGTTCGAACTCAAATTTGTCGCGTGGGTTGCCAAATTTACGATATTTACGTCTCAACTTCTCCTTTTCCTTCAAGAGGTTTATGAGGCCGTGCGTAAACCATACAGGGTACTTGCTTTTCTGGGTTTTGCGTTTGGGTACATGGTTATCAATGATTTCACGTATAATGACGTAGAACAAGGATACCATTTCATTTACATTCACACACGTTCCGAACCTTTCCTGCCACTTGATTTTCTTAAGTTCTGAAGTCATTTCAGGAAAATCGGCTTTAAAGAAGTTTAAATCTACTTTCTTATTTTGAGCGAGAAAATGATTTCTAGCAGAGGGTATGGAGATTAGTAGGTTAGGGTGTTTAGGATCTAATTTGCTCAGAAGATCAAGCGGTTTGGTAACGTGGCAGCCTGGTAAGTTACACAGAACTAAATCTAAAATTCGGTCATCTTCGTTTTTGATACAGTTGCATTGTTGAAGGTTATTAAATGACATGAAATCTACTAAAGAATGCCCTAGTGGACAATTAAAATTATGTGGGGATGCAAAGCCGCTGTTCAGGTAGCGCCAGTCAATAAAGCCAAGGTTAAAGTCGCCCAAAACAATTGTGTCCATGACATCTCCGACAGCATCATCAACATTCCCCAAGAAAGTATTAAGAGTATCAAGTTTGACTGGTGGAGGTATATAGACAGCGCAGATAGCTATTTTTTTAAGAACACCGTTGTTACAGGTTTCGATGGTCACCCAAAGGTCTTCGCAATCGCTCTCCCAGTTTTGGACTCGGACAGACGGGATATCACGAGAAACGGCTATCATGACACCTCCACCGTCATTCTTAGAACTATTTGAAGTGATACGGTCCCTACGGTACACGACATATCTAGAATCAATAAATTCGTTATTACATAAATTAGGGTTAAGCCAGGTTTCCGTAAAAACAATGACCTTATAATTACACAAAAGTATGTTACGAAACACATCGTTCGTTTTAGTCCTCATTCCGCGAATGTTCTGGTAATAAATATCGAGGCTGCCTGCGATAACAAAGCTCCACTGCATTTATGTTTGAATATACGCGAATGTAATTTAATTAATTTGGTTTAACCCTTCCATGCTTCGAATTAGTAGGGCTTGGCATGACTCGTTTTTTCTTACGTAGATGCGTCCGTTGCGAACCCAAACGAATTTGTAGGCAAGCTGCTTGGCTTTGATACGCGTTGCGGCGTGCAGGGACTTGTTGGCTGGTGTCAAATGTTCCATAATATAGACAGGTGTGCGGGGCCCACCCAAGCCCAGGTGCTGAGAGCTTAATTTGTTTTGTGCATTCTTTTTATTGAAGGTTGACACGGCTGCCAGCACGGTATCTCGCTGCCGCGGACTGCGTAGTTTCGCTACTACGGTGCGGGGCTTGTTGCTGTCTTTGTTTAATTTTGCGACTCGCGTGACCTGGAGTATGTCGTCAGCAACTATGGGGCTATCGATAATGTTTCCAAGCTGTACGAGAGTTGTTGCGAGGTTTTCGGTTTTGTGTTCGGGAAGCCCGTTGATCTCAATATTACTACCTCTCATCTGCTGTTCGACTTGGTGTAGACGGTCCTTGAGCTCCTTTACTGTTGACTTTAACTCCAAGTTATCACTTTGTAGTTCTTTTATAGTGTTTGACTTGTCCTCAATCGCAACTCTCATTTCTTCGTATTGTTTATTAAAAAACTCAATGGAGTCACGAAATGCTGACATCTGCTCAGTCATGTTGCGCAGCTGAGTTGTAACTAGTTCATGTATGTTTTTTTTTAAAGCAGCATTTAATTCTTCGTTTATAACTGAACGCAATTTCTCCACGCTAACATAACTAGGCGGGCTGCCTGGTTCAACTGAGGCGGACTGCTGCTGCCTTTGCTTGGTGCGCATGGTTACATTACTAGTACTAGAGGACTCGCCTTCTGGTTCAGGGTTGTCACAAGAAGGACCCGAGCGCAGGGCCGAACGAACAGGAGTGTCGGTGTTGTCGGATTTTGGCTGCTTACTACGACATTCTGGACACTTCCATTTGTTTTTTAGGTCACGGTCCATTGCAGCGAATTTATTAGGCGTAATACTAGCGCAAAGGAGGTCATATTTTAGTTTGCATTTTGCACATGTCAGAAAATCTTTATTTTGTATAACACTCCGACAGCCGGAGCATTTAGTGGCAGCGGAAGACATAATTCAGCGTGTAATTGGAAATGGCTGTAGGCTATAGGGCAATAATATAACAAAGTGGTGGGCAGCAATGAAAAGTCTGAACCTATTCTGGTATGAGGAATTAATTTTCAACTCTTATGTGACACTAGCAATTGCGTTCCCGATTGTTAATTCTGAACGCGTCTTTAGTTCTAGCAACACCGTGATGACAGCGCTGCGCATGCGTCAGTTGTCAAACTGGCAGCCAATCGGCCGGTCTGAGGCGCGTGTCGCCGTTATTATTATGAGACAATAACGGGAAATGTGTGGTCGTTTGTGTTTAAAATGAGCAATTCAAATATTAAACGGATCAAATAGTCCTCACCATGCTGTGCGAAGTAATAGTTTCGGCCCACTTGGATGGTATTTTTGTGTTCTTTCACAGTAAGTAGATTGGTTGTTTACTTTTTGCACAATCACAAGCTCGAACTGTAACTTATTTACTTTTCTATCAATTAAACGTAAGAGAGGTTTCAATGTACTTGTTTTCTTGGCTAGGGTTGCCAAAATAAATGATTCTAAAACACGTCAAATGCAATATCGTTTGCCTTCGGATTCTGAATCCATGTTAGAGTACTTATGATAGGTGTACATACATACATACATACAAAACATCACGTCTTCATTTCCAGAGTGGAGTAGGCAGAACTACAGAAATACCAACAACTCTAAAGGGATTTGTTGATAACCTGCAACCACATTTTGCACAATTGGGCAGATGTTAACCAGTATATTTGTGACAGGTTGCAAGCCCATCGCCTAATACTACTACAAGCCTTTGTTCACTTTGTCGCCTCTTACGAGATCCACGGGAAGCCATGGAGTCGATTCTAACCCGGAAACCACACGGGGTTAAAATATGTGTGTAGATAAAATAATGTATGCAACTAATTAGGCCTTAAAATACTCGTGCGATTTTAAACCAAAGCCGCGTTTTATAATCCCTCATTATTTATGTATAAGTTACATCAACTACTATCCTGTTACATGATACCAGTTATCCAAGCGTGTGTTTTAGTTCTGCACGAGAATTTTTAATTAGTTCAGTATCGCATTGCGGTTTCGTTTGGTTGCAAGTCACGAGTAGCGTCTGTTTGCTGCGTCTCATTACGTGCCCCGCCCGGCCGCGTGACATCAGCATTGAAGGTTATGAGGGATGGTGTGCTTTTCTGGGAGGTTATCAGGACGTGACAAGGCAGTTCTTTTTACGCTCAGCGAAAAGGACAGAGTTATATAACTGTCATAGCTCTTTCCTTTTCTCTGAGCGTAAACAGAACTGCATTGTTATGTTATGATAACCCCCCTGGGGAGTTATTATGACCTAGCTACGTAGCTCAATTTACGATGAGCTCTGGTTCACCTTTGTGCCATAAGATTGTTTTTTCAATAAACTACTATAACAGTTATATAGCTCTGTCCTTTTCTCTGAGCGTAAACAGAACTGAATAGTTAGGTCATAATAACCCCCCTGGGGGGTTATTATGACCTAGCTATGCAGTTCATTTTACGGTGAGCGAAAAAGACGGAGCTATGGCAGTTATATAGCTCTATCCTTTTCTCTGAGCGTAAACAGAACTGCATAGTTATGTCATAATAACCCCACTGTCCTTATCTCTGAGCGTAAAAAGAACTGCATAGTTATGCCATAATAAACCTTTGATGACAGATGGACTATAACGTGTTACGTTTAATGTTATGCACTGTAATTATTAGTGTTTTAAATCCTTAACGGCGCCCCACGCCTGCCTCTCTTTTCTCTGAAAAATATAGTAATGGGACAATACGAAGTGGATTAAAAAAACTATCTTATGGCACAAAGGTGATCCGAATTACATGTTTTGTTCACAATATTTTGCCAGTTCTCCATTTTAATTTTACAAATAGCGAAACTATTTAAACTCGACACTTGGTGGCGACACTCAGTGTGGTGTGTGCAATTGCGTTTTGTTTCCTACGTCTCATAACCTGCCCTGCCCGGCCGCGTGACATCATCATTGAAAGTTATGAGAGATGTGCTTTCCTGATGATAGCGCGGAGACTACTGAGCAGCAGGCGAGAGCCACCAGCAGCATTTTTAACCTAACACAACCTAATTATTCTACAAGATAAAATTTTAGACCGAACAATAAATTAGGACAAACCATTTATATTTGGGTACGTGCTTTCCTGATGATAGATAATTAAATAAAATAACACGGGAAAAATCTCACACAAATTGACCTCATCCCAAACTAATCTCTGGACTTGTGTGGGTGGGAAAACATTCAAGAATCAGAAACAAATACACTCGCTCATCACATACGTAAGTATTTGCCCATACTGGGATTATCTGATAAGTCTATGTTATGTAAATACAACTGTAATTGTAACCTGTGAGATTCGTCATAGTGGATTGAAAATCTTTACGATACAAAGGTGTTCCACATTCCCATCATTTTTCTTCTTAGTATTTCCTACTATTCCTTTAAAATGATCTAATGTTTATTTAAAGAAGTATGCAAAGCGACACATTGAACTCGCCACTCGGGTGTTGACACTAAGTGCAGTTTGTGTATATCATCGACATAAAAATCATTTGATATTACGACTCACTAATAAGTATGCCTGGTTCGTCGTCGTATTCACTTCAACCCTTATGGAAGAAGCCTACACAGAAAGATACGTTTCAAAACCACTTTGCTATTTTACACAAAAAAAAGGTTAGGCGGGTTTAAAGTTATGTAAAGGCAGATAGTTAGGTCAAATAATACTAAAAACCTTAGGTTTAAAAAAAAAAATCAGAATTTAGTTTTGTAATTGAACCCAAACTTGTCAGATAAATTAAACTATTTAATATTGAGCTGAACTGCCTTTGGCTGTTATTTAGAATCTCGTATTATTCCATTAGCATGTTCAAATATTTGACATATGGATGTTTGCTCCACGCCGTATGTACAGTCGAACCCAGACTCTGAGTAAAAAGAAAACAAAATGTTTTATTTATGTAGTATGGTTGTACTCATAAGTAGCTAAAAAATTTAGTACCATGTCGCAATAACGTATTCAACTGAGACTCGTTTGAATTTAGTTTATCAATGCTGCGACGAGGTGCAAAATATCAGCTATTTATAAGTTCGACCGTACTTAAACCGTACTAATTTCTATATGCAAGAAATCATGTTTTTAATTATTATCATTCCTTTTAATTCTGACAATTGGATTGACGTTTTGCGTACACATTTATTATGAATTCATAAAACAGTTTATTGTGAAAATTAATAATTCAATCTGCATGTGATTTAAATCTCAACGACACTTTTCGAAAGATTTCAAAGAGAATTCCACCGCATTTTCCGTACCATTTTCAACGTTGCTCTTCATTATCGGCTTTTGCGCGATATTCATAAAACTTAGCTAGATCAAAGTTCGTATTTAGAATAGGAGCTCTATGGAAGCTCGCTTTGAAAGGATTCTCTGTCGGAGCCGGCTATATATTTCAAAGTGGGCATGGCGAGGTTTCACCTCGCATATCCTTCCGTTTCATCTCCATTTTATTTTCGGCTTAGATAAGCCCGTAAGATTTTTTCCCAGACAAATGAGATACGCGGCGGTCGGAGCAAAATAATTTTTTCGCTCTCGCTCATACTCATTGTGCGGGTATATTATTTTTCCTCGTATATTTTCGGTCATTTTTTGCCTCGTCTAAAACACTTTATGAGTTCTAAACATGTTTCTCCCGGTGATCACATGATCTTGGGTTGCGGAGGGTAATGTCGCACGCGAATGAATCTTTTTATGTGAATGTGAAATTGGATTGTATTTCGCTTTTATGTAACCATGTAAATATCATTTTATCCACGTAACCTCACGCATGTTATTGCGTGTTTCTGTCGAGCTGTCATTTTGGAAGAACCGCATTTACATGTGCCTTGGCTTGGAATCTTTTGCGTTAGTTTTCGATATACCCGTAGCGGAAAATATTAAGGTATAGAGGTTTTTTTTGTATATAAACACGAATAAGTACCTAAATTTTGTTGAGAGAATGACAACGCTTACGCTACTCGGCCCTCGTAAGCCAAATCGTCGATGAAACTGCAATACCGCGTAACCAAAAATTGCTAATGCCGCGTAACTGACTTGTGGCAATTTTTACAGGAGAGCATTAATTTTTTTATATCTTTGTGTTTATTGATGTCGGACTTACCCAAACTTAAATTTGACTCATTTTGTTAGTTACGTGGCATTAGCAATTGTTGGTTACGCGGTATTGCATTTTTATCGACGAAATAGCACCATCTTAAATAAAACTTGTAGCAATCACAACCTCAATGCTATGAGGAGAGGTTTGAATATACTTTGGCTATTGAGTCTCAGATACAATTTATTGCTTTAAGATGGCAGTACTGCTGCCCTAGACGAAGATGCATTGCAAAGTCATTATCGTTATCGAAAATGTATGGGATTGACGTAAGCGAAAGCCAAACGGTCGTGTCGTGCGCTTATGTCAATTCCATACATTCAGACAATTTTTGAAAAACGTAAACTTTAGCGTTAGAATTCTTGTCTAACCGCGCAGATCCCACTACTTGCTATTACTTGGATATAAAAGGTAAAATGTGACTCAGGCTGTAATTTCTGAAGTAATGCGCCGGCAATGCCGAAATACAAACAACACATTTAAACTTTGATCCCTAGAGACGCGTGAGTTGCAAAAGTAAACACAAGCTCGCACTTCCCTAAAATGAACATTCACTATTCGAAGACATGTCGTAATGAAATTTATCTTCGCATTTCAGGCCGGGGTAAAGCCGTGTTCGAATCCTAATTCGAAACTTTAATTACTTAACACACTTAGTAGGATACCTGTAGAAATTGCTTACGAAGTTCTTTGAAGGGATTCTCCATTGAACGAGCTCAGCTTCAGCTATGCCATGCTAATTGTCTGCTAAATCAGTTGCACTAATTTAAGAATTAAGGTTGTGGGTCTAAGAAGATGACCGTCATGGAATTGTTAATCAGCATGAAACTTTATCACTGAAAGTTAATTAGGATTATGGTTGTGCGTCTAGGATAAAGATGACCATCATGGAATTGTCAGGATGAAACTTTGTCACGGTAAGTTAAAGTAGTAGTTTAGTGGTGGTAGGACCCTGTGCAGGGTCCGTCCGGATCGCTACCACCATCTTATCCATTAACCACCCGCCAAGCAACAGTGTTCGCATTGTTGTGTTCCGGTGTGGGGATAAGACAACCAGTGAAATTACTAGCATAGAGGCATTCCATCTTAGTCCTCAGGGTTGGCAACGCATTTGAGGTCATAGGATTATAGTCTTGAGAATTCAAATGTCTATGGGTCACAGTTTCCACTTACCATCTCCTTAACATAAAAAAAAAAAAAAAAGTATGTTGTTTATTTCATGGACGACAGCATCGCTGTAAGTTAGGGTTATTATTCACGGTCAATAAATTCTAATTTATTTAAATTCAGAATATTTTACCAATTTGCAACTATTTTTTCTATTAAAGATTTTGTTTTTGATATCGCTATTAAAGACTATTCCAAACGAGTCCAAACTCGAGTAATTTACCACTATCCATTTAATTACAAAAATACCCGTAAAAGTTTTTGCCTGCGTTGTCTCCTTTTTTTCTGGTATTCATAAATAGCTTTTTCCTAATTATCTTCGTTATTTACTCGTTTACTGGAGCATACATAAATTTCAATAGAAAATGTCGGTAACGTAAATTGCAAGGCAAATTGGCTGCATTATGCTTAGCGTGGGAGTTGATGCAGTATTGTTGGACCAAGGCCTGCTGGATTAAACGGGTATTATACGAGAAGCTCCCCGAGTGTGAGCCAATTTACGCCAAAACCAATGTCAATCGACGTTCCCACGAAACTGTAAAATTCTCAACCAATAAAATACAACAAATTGTAAGTTTCTGCTTGTCTAACACAAGATTTCACCCAAAAGATGCAGTGAACACAAAACTTATGAATATCGCGGCCGAGTGTACGTGTAGATTTCCCTCGAGATCACTACCACTGATAAAGTACACTCACACGAAAAGTTGTGTCCCTCGATGACCAACTTCCCAGCAAATGGATTAAGATCGTTCTGTGCTCCCGAACTTATTATTGCTCTCTGAAATTGTATGTGAAATGTAGAGGCCTACAAATACTAATTTGAGTCTTAACTCGAGACATATTAGGCTTACTTATAACTACTTGACAGTCCTTGGTTGCAAGGTCTTTCTTAAAAAAAATATTAGGGTTCCTAGTTTTACTACGGAACCCTAAAAAACTCAAGCGGCGAGAAATGCCTTTCGATGAAATGAAAATTCTGCGTTATGATACGATTGTTGAAAGGTGTCTCAAATAAAAAAATAGGTAGCCTAATGACGATGCAGTAATACTCTTAAATTAGACATACAATACAAGTCTAAGCACTTAGCTAACGTGAAAATACTTATAAACATTTGTTTTAAAGTAAAAAGTCTACGACAAAAGTAAAGCAACATTAGACTACTTACTTAAAATACTGCCAAAACATAAAAACAGTGTAAGTTTCCAGGGAAAAGTAAGAAGTAATAAATTAACAGCTTTTCTTGTTCTGTTAACTTGAAAAAATCTAAGTTATTAACTCCTTTAGGAGGAAATATTTTTGCTCAGATGTATAGTTATCTTTCGGTCCGTCTGTTGCTTGCTAACCATTTTATTGTCAAACCACTATTTTTATGTTTAGAAATGTTATGCACAACCCTTTGCTGGCGAATTCGTTTGTGTAAAACAACTTTATCCTTTTTCCTTTGGGATCTATTCAATTTCCTAGCGCAAAATGTTGTCTACGTTATAACCAGAGCATGGGCTATTTGTATGCCCAATTTAATCCAAATGCGTTAAGCCGTTAACGCGTGATTGTAAGATAAAGATTCAAACATTCGTACAAACTTTTACTAGTAAACACTTTTACACAATGTTTAAGTAGTCAAACATACTCGCGCTCATCACACAAATATTTTACATCACCAGGTATCGAACCGGGGCAGTATCTTTATAGACAGGGTCACTAACTACTGGGCTAACCACAATATCAATATAAAAGTTAATTTATAGACTAGGACAACATTTAACCAAAACCTCACCAGTACAAAACTTTTCCACGTGCTAAAGTTATATTTTTTTGGTGGCTACAGGTCTAACCTTACCTAACCTACGTAACCTATCATATGCTTAAGATAAACTAAAAATAATAAGATTTCAGCAGAAAGTAGCTTTCGATGAAATAAAGCTCGGTATAAAGACAAATTCGATGAAATGAGTTTCAACATTTCAAGGGGATCCCCCACTCCTGAAACAACCACCAAGCACAATTATGAAGTTTCTAAATATTGTTAATGTTAACAGCAGTAAAACAATGGTCTTATTAGTATTCTTTCTTACTTAACTCAACAATTAAGTAATGTTTATTACTTATTGTGGTAACTTAGATTGAGTGATGCTTTCGGAAATTCGGGATTTGTGATCGAGTGATGTTTGTTTACTCCTTAGCTTTAGTGAGAAAAAATCTATACTAGTGTTATACATGTGAAAGCAACTCTGTGTGTCTGTTTGTAACTCTTTCACATATAAACCGCTGAATTGATTTAGATAATATTTGGTATGGAGATGTTTGATTACCGGGGAAGAACATAGGGTAATTTTTATCCTGAAAAATAGGACGGTTCCTGGTGGAGTAGCGATAAACGACTTCTACGAGGACGGAGTCGCGGGAAACAACTAGTAGACTATAAGTGTAAGTTTATAAGTTTGTCAAGCCAAGCAGTAAAATAATGCTAAACTTATTAAATGAAAATAAGTTCGCTGATGAAGGATGCTTATCTGCAATAATGGCGCTTTCTCTAAAACACCTCCCGCGTTTCTTCTTAAAACACATTTCAAAGTGGCTAGCGCCTTTGTTGACTGAACAGTGGAACAATGTGGAGTTGTTCAAGCGTGCCTGTGACGCGAATTAAAATAGGCGGCGTTGTTTTACCGACACGTGCATAAGTTGGCCGACTTGGAGACTTGTACGAGTAACTGTAAGGAAAACTTAGGGAGCAAGTTGTAAGCGATTACGGGAAGAAAATTATATTTTCTTAACAGTACTCGGAAATATGAACATTTGTGGTCTGATTTGGGATCAGAAAACACACTTTTATGACAGGCCGTTTTCATACAAAATAAAATTATTATTGGCCTATTTACTATGGACGTAAGAAAGTAATAAAACAAAAAAAAAAGTGTTTTTTTGGTGGTGGTGGACCCTGTGCGAAGTTCGTCCAAATTGCTTCCACCATCTTATCCATTAACCAACCGCCAAGCAACCATGTGCGCATTTTTGTGTTCCGTTGTGGGGATAGGACAACTGGTGAAATTATTATCATAGAGGCATTCCATCTTGGTCCTCAGGGTTGGCAACGCATTTGAGTTCTTAGGATTATAGTCTTGTGAATTCAAATGTCTATGTGTCTCAGATTCCACTTAAAATCAGGTGATCTGAGTGTTCGTGTGCCTTCTCCTTATCATAAAAAAAAACTCCGCAGCAAGAAGTTGAGAAAAGCACTATATCAGCCTCGTTAGAAAGTGCAATTTATGGACTTGTAGTTAAAACTAAATCGGCCTGATTATGTACCTCCAGCACACCGCGTCTCAAAAGGTTATTTTTAACTCTTTCATTCCGCTTTCGCCTTTCGCCTGACATATAACCGCGATCTTGTAGGCAAGCAAGTTGTCTCTTACTTGGAACCGAGCTGCATACTAAGCGACTAAGCCAAAGTTGTCCGCATCGGAAACTTGCTTCCTGCTTCCATTGTCACGCGTTCATTTGTACTATTAACTATTAAAAGCTTAACCGATACAGTATGTCGTTTTAATTACTGATACATAGTTTATTTGCAGCAATATATCACCGAGTTAAAGGCAACTTGCTCCACAGAGACCCGGTCGATACGTTCGTGGTAAGCGAAGGGCTAGTATTTGTTGTCGCTTATTTTAAGTTTCTTTCTAGATTTGTTTTGATTGTTAACCGGCCAGTATTTTAAGAGAAGAAAAATGTTTATATTGTAGAATTACTCTTACATTTAAACACTCTGAAAAATATTTGATATCGTTACTGGGAAAACAAAAGTATAATTTTTTTATTCCCCAATACCACTATACACTTTACAGTATCTTAAGGAAAGTAGTCTGATGTTGCTTATTTATTGTCGTAGACTTCTTATAACGGCAACTACAATAGCCAATTTTAAGAGTATATAAATACTTGCAGAAAATAAGATTGTATTATTTGTGTCACTCATAGGAAATGGGGTTTTTCGAAATCTCGTTCTAAATAGTATGACAATGCCCGCGTTCCCTCTACTTGACAATCCAAGTCGCAAATGAATGCAGAAGTGTAAAAATTACTTCACTTTGAACCTAATGGATTTAGTCACTAAAACTTTTTTCCAAACGCCATTACAAGGACAACCAAGGACGGTCAAGCAGTTATAAGTAAGCCTAATATGTCTCGAGTTAAGACTCAAATTAGTATTAGTAAACGCAAACTTTTTAAACAAATGTTTATAGGTATTTTCACGTTAACTAATTGACAGTGCTTTGTATGTCTAATTTACGTGTATTACTAGGCATCGTCATTCGGGTACCTATTTTTTATTGAAACACCCTTCAACAAACGTATCATTACGCAAAATTTTCATTTCATCGAAAGGCACTTCTCGCCGCATCAGTATTTTTGGAAGTCACAAGTCTAATCTAACCTAGCCTATGTAATGATTATTTAAGAAATCTTGAAAACATCGTGAGATTAGCACAGAATAGCTTTCGATAAAATGAAATTCGATGAAATGATACAATCGATGAAGTGAAATTCGATAAGTTGACTATACTATATGTTAAGACTTGGGGTCTTATTAATAATAAAATAAAATTCGTAGATGGTACAATTAAACTTCTGTAATCCAGATTCCACAAAAGTGTAGGAAATAGCATTAAATAAATGTATTAAAGTTGTATGACGCGCACGCAAGCGCGCTAAGAGCCGATAGAAGAATGCGAGGCGACTAGGTGCGGCGGAGGGACAAAACTTCATTAAAACTGGTTTAGCTCCGTACCGTCCCCGCCTCACCACTTGTACTTGTAGCGGCAACATCCTGGGGGCCCTTGGAGACGTCAGTCTTCAATGGTTCTGCTGTCTCGTCCAGTAAAGGGCAGAGGTATTTCACACCTCGCTTGTATATGCCCGATGGCGTAGCAACTTCAGCTACTCGAGATATCCCATCTGCGCCAGGAAATAATTGGACGACTCGTCCAAGTCGCCAGTGCATGGGAGGAGTATTCTCCTCCTTTATCAGGACCAGGTCGCCCAGCTGTAGAGCTCTGCCGCCGGGAACTCGCCATTTGGTCCGCTGCTGCAGCTCGGCGACGTACTCCAGCTGCCAACGCTGCCAGAAGTGCTGCCTGAGTGCCTCAAGCCTCTGGAATCTATCTAAACGGTTCGGGTTTATATCCGCCAGAGTAGGCGACGGCAGCGAGGTAAGCGCGCGGCCAATGATGAAGTGACCTGGGGTTAAAGGTTGGAAGTCATTAGGAGAAGAGGACAACGGACATAAAGGGCGGCTGTTAAGGATCGCCTCTACTTGATTAAATAACGTTGCCAACTCCTCGAAGGTCAGATGAGAATTGCCTAAAATTCGCTTCAAGTGAAATTTCGCAGACTTGACACCTGCCTCCCATAAACCCCCAAAGTGGGGAGCATAAGCCGGTTGGAATTTAAATTTAATTCCCTCATTCGATGCAAAATTACAAACTAACTCTGAGTTTGAAGTTATACAATCGCTAATTTCCTTGGCTGCACCTATGAAATTTCGGCCGTTATCGCAAAAAATCTCGCGCGGTCGTCCTCTCCGAGAGATAAAACGGCGCAACGACAAAATAAACGAATCCGTAGACAGCGAACTCACAGCCTCCAGGTGCAAACATTTATAACGAAAACAAACAAATATCGCCAGATAGCACTTAGAAATTTTGCAACCCCTTCCATGCCTATCCGTAATTAGGAAGGGTCCAGCAAAGTCGACACCAACACTAACAAAAGGAAAGTCAGGCGTAACGCGCTGAGAAGGAAGAACGCCCATTAGAGGAGCAGAGGTATTGCCAGCGGCGCGGCGGCAAGTGACGCACTGTTGCGATACTGTGCGCGCGAGCACGCGGCCCGCCACGGCCCACACGTACTCGCGGGTCGCGCCCAGCAGCAGTTGCGGCGGCGCGTGCAGGAGGCGCACGTGCTCCTGCTGGAACAACAACCTGGTGAGCCTGTGCTTAGCATGCAAAAGCATTGGGTGGCGCTTATCATACGAATAAAAAGACGAGTTCAAACGTCCACCGACCCTAAGAAGTTTGTCGTCGGCGTCATAAAAAGGGTTCAATGACAAAATTGGACTTTTGGGGTTAAGTGGTTGATTGACGCGAAGGGTCCTTAAATCGCGGGGAAAGCTATCTTCCTGCGACAAAATTATTAACCTCTTAAAAGAAAGTTCAAGTTCCTCAGGCTGTAACACACCTGTAGTCTTGTTAGAAGGATTGCAGCAGTTATAAATAAATCGAAGTACATACGCTAATGAGCGCTGTAGTGTGCTTAGCTTCGAATATTTATTAAAATTAATAAAATCGTTATCCTTTGTCACAGTAGTGACATTTATTTTTACTTCGGGTAAATCATTAGCACAGTTCAACGAAAATTGAGGCCAGTTACATGGCGGCTCATATAAAAATGATGGCCCGTTCCACCACATATCTAAAGACGTTAATCGGCGGGCTTCGACGCCGCGCGACGCGTAGTCCGCCGGGTTAAGTGACGTCGGGACGTGACGCCACTCACTGCCTTCAGTGAGTTCTAAAATATTAGCAACTCGATTAGACACAAACGTTTTTAATTTAGAGTAACTCATTTTAAGCCACGCCAAGACAATAGAGGAGTCTGTCCAATAACATTTCCGCGCGAGCTGGCAACGCAGCGTCTTAGAAACAGCTGATGCGAGCTGTGCGCCTAGAACGCAAGCGCACAGTTCAAGGCGAGGTATGGTCGTGGCCTTGACCGGAGCAACTTTAGACTTGGCACACAGCAGTCTGATAACAACATCGCCCTTATCATTAATTGATTTTAAATAAATACACGCGGAATAGGCGATCGAGCTTGCATCACAAAAACAATGCATCTCGATGTCAGTGGGTGCGTCACACAAAACGTGACGAGGCATTTGCAATGAAGTTAAAGAGGCCAAACCATTAACAAAACCTTGCCATGAGTCATTAATTTCGCTCGGCACCGGCTCGTCCCAATCAATTTTCGCGAGCCATAGTTTTTGCATAAGAACTTTAGGTATAATTGTGAGTAGACACAGGACACCCAACGGATCAAATATTTTGCACGAGTCGGACAAAATCGAACGCTTCGTGGGACAGCCGTCCTTGGCCGAATACTGAGTGGGGAAATGAATAACATCTGCAGCAGAGTCCCAGCCCACTCCTAACGTGTGTGACGACGAACTAATAATCAAACTGCCTTGACTCGAGTCTGGGTTTTGAGAGTCGCACAAAATTGACGGTAAATTTGAGCGATATTTGCGCAGGGGGAAACAACCAGCCGCGGGCGCACACTCAACCGATTTTTTAATAACGCGAAGTTCATCCTCTGTATCGGACCCTGTTAACAAGTCATCTACCAAAAAATCATTTTGAATCACTGTTCTAATTTTTTCATCCGTGCATTCCTCGCCCAACTGCCATAAACAGCGAGTGCTTAAAAAACTAGCACTAGAAAAGCCATACGTGACCGTGTTAAGCCTTAAGGTTTTTAAAGGTTCGGTCTCGTTGCATCGCCAAAGAATTAATTGTAAATCGCGGTCACATTCTTGAACCAAGATCTGCCGATACATTTTTGCAACATCTCCGGTCAACACGTATTTATAAGTACGAAATCGTAACAAGATATTGAACAAAGAGTCTTGAATCGTAGGCCCGACCATCTGTAGGTCGTTTATTGAATAGCCGGATGAAGTAGAAGCACTACCATTAAATACTACTCTAATTTTAGTTGATTCACTAGTGGGCTTGAGCACGGCATGATGAGGCACAAAAAAGGAAGGGTCTGGAATAACAGTGTCAGATACAGAGAGATGGCCTAAGTCCGAATACTCATTTATAAATTGTTTATAAAGCCCTTTGAGCTCTGGGTTGCCTTTAAATCGCTTTTCTAAGGCAAAGAAACGTTTTTTAGCTAAACGATATGAATTACCTAAACAATCAGGTTCAGTAATTAACGGTAAGCGAACACAAAACCTGCCGTTTTCATTGCGGTAGGTGTGAGTAACAAAATGTTTTTCGCATTCCGCTTCTAAGTCTGTGTGCGGGTAAGTAGGCTGGGGCACCTGCTCCAGTTGCCAAAATTTGGCCAGCGCTTCGTCTAAACTATCGCTGTATGTGGACAGATGGTTGCATTGTAAAACGAATTAAACGATTTATCGCTTGGCATCGAACAAGCATTTATGTTACCGGCAAGTACCCAACCTAACTTTGATTTGCGCATAATTGGCATATCTAGCCCTAAAGTGATTTGCTCGGATCCAATTAAATTCCAAAAAATGTCAGCACCAATTAAAACGTCTACAGGCGCAGGTTGATTAAAAGAGGGATCTGCGAGTTTTATATTGCGCGGCAATTTTAAATGTGATACATCAATATACTTATGCGGCAAATTACTAGAAATAGTAGGCAGTACTAAACATGAAAGATTGAAATTAATGTTTTTATCATGTCTAGACCGAATCTGTACGGCACAGCGCTCAGGCGTGCCGGACAAGGGGATGTTACCTACTCCGACCACGTTAATAGTATTGTGCTGAGGTACCAGCTGCAATTTCTGTTTTAAATTGTCAGTAATAAGAGAGGTCATGCTACCAGAATCTAAAAGCGCGCGCACAGTTACATGCCTATCATTGACCGGGTTGTAAACATCAATAAGCGCGGTGGATAGAAGCACGTGATTCGCGTGTGACACGGCCATAATGCTGGCTGCGACCCCGAGCTCCGCCCGCGGCGGCGGCAGTGCCTCGACTGGCGCGGCGACAGCATGAGGAACCTCCCTGTGCAATAAAGTATTGTGGCGCTTCTTACAAGTATGACAAGGCGCTGCCCTGCATCGATGCGAAGTATGTCCCTTCCGCAAACAATTAAGACAAACGCGTAACCTCGCCGCTCCGGAAATTCGGTCTTCGACGGGCAAGGACAGGAACGACGAGCAATCGTAGATCCGATGGCTGCCGCTGCAGTACATGCAGGAGGCAGGGGAGGCTGGTGAAGCGCCAGGAGTGGCTGAAATCGCAAAAGTTTTCATGCTAGACTTTTCTTGTTTATTGTGAAGAGGAAACATGGGTTCGCGCTTACTGGTACTGGGTTTCTCAGACCTATTACGTTGTACTGACTCTAAAATATCGGCGCGACCCTTTATAAAACGATTAAAATCGGCCAGTGTGGCCATTTCGTCATCAATCGAATTACCCTTAAATTCCTCCCATTTTAAAGAGGTATTGCTATCCAGTTTAGCCGAAACCATATGGATGATTAACGTGTCCCAGTTTTGAGTGGGTTGTCCCAGCGTATGTAATGCGCGCAAGTTTTTAGACACGTGATCCACTAGATAACGCAGAGACTTAGATGACTCGCGACCGATCGGCTGCAGGTTAAACAGGGAGTTTAGATGGTTGCTAACTAATTGCTTCTTGTTGTTGTATCTCTCGCAGAGGAGACGCCAAGCTTCGACATAGTTATTGTCTGTAACTTCTAAGTTACTAATTACCTGAGCCGCTTCGCCCTCTAAATAGGAATTCAAGTAGTGGAATTTATGAATCGGCTTAATCCTATCCGAACTGTGAATGAGAGAATCAAATGTGTCTCTGAACTCGAGCCACTTAAAGTACGAACCATCGAAACTAGCGATTTTTATTATAGGCAATCGGAAGTTAACTTCATTGTTGTGATTGCAATGACTTTGAACCTCGGACTTCACGCTTGCAAAGTCAGATCTTTCACCATTCTTATCAATAAATTTTTGAGCAGTAGCAATAAGAGATACAAAATCCCGTTCCATCTCGTCTCTTATGTCAATCTCAGCATCCATAGACGATGGATCTGCAATTTCTATTTTAGTTTGGATTTCGTCAAACTGTGTAAACAAGGCACGAAAACGGTCTAATTTAATTGAAAGTTCGTCAACATCTCTATTAAAAATGCTTTCTTGATTAGTTAATTCGTTAATCAAATTTCTAAATTTGGTAACGCGACCCTTTATTGAAGTTCTAGTGGCCTGATAAGAAGTCATTTTAGAGACAGATCTGACTGCAAAATAAAAGCAACGAATGATGGATCAAATTAAAATGACAAGAAATAAATACGTAAATTGGTTCGGCTTATGTTCCCAGTCACCGTGGTAGCCCGATGCGGCGGTGTAGCGGTGCAGCGTAAGCGATAAAAGGCGCTCAGCAACAGCGAGCCGATAGCAACCGATAGCTGGGCGCTGTGCGGCGGTGTGCGTGCGCCGGCGCGGGAACCGGTTCTATGGCTGCTGCGGAGCAAAACACGTCTATTACTTACTAACGTAATTTAATGGAAAAAATACTTTGGATGCTAACAAATTAAGCTAGATTGCTAGAAACTATGCAAAAGAATTATTGTTTCAGCATAAAGTAAGGAAAGACGCTTTATAAATCGCAAAAGTTGCGAACTAAAACCTGAGAAAATAATTTAAAGCACAAATAGGTTTCAGTTGTTGCTAAATCTTATATTTGTAAGCTTTAAGGAGGAAATAAAATCGAAGGCCTTAAGATATTCTAAACACGTGGCAAAGCTTGGCCATTAAAGCAGCGACCAGAGTATTTAAACTGGCACTAAAATTAAATAAGACGGCTTAAAAAAGGTGTGCAACACGTGCAATTTATAGGGCCTCAAACTAACCCTAAAGCTTGAGCTTTGCGTGAGGTGAAGATGACAAAGCTAAAAAATCAAGTAGAGAGAGACTTCGAGTGGGAAAAGAAAGGAAAAAATGGAATGGTGCACTTCCCTTGCTAAACCTTGGCTGCGGCGCAATTAAGCTGCCGGCGGGCTTGAAGTAGGGGCGGCTGCAGCTTCCGAGGTGGCGGCGTAGAACTCCACGTCACATACGGTTGCACGAAACGGCACTGAAGCTTTCTTAGCTTTTACTTGGTCGAAAATATCTTTAAATCTTCTATATCCGACACGGAACGGCTGTTTGCGTGACCTTTGTCCTTTCTTCTAGAAGCTTCGACTCGCGCGGTGTGCAGAATCTATCGTTGCGTATCCATCACGTCGGGGTCACCATGTTAAGACTTGGGGTCTTATTAATAATAAAATAAAATTCGTAGATGGTACAATTAAACTTCTGTAATCCAGATTCCACAAAAGTGTAGGAAATAGCATTAAATAAATGTATTAAAGTTGTATGACGCGCACGCAAGCGCGCTAAGAGCCGATAGAAGAATGCGAGGCGACTAGGTGCGGCGGAGGGACAAAACTTCATTAAAACTGGTTTAGCTCCGTACCGTCCCCGCCTCACCACTTGTACTCGTAGCGGCAACACTATACATACTTATAGAGCTCAAAGAGCCAGTGTGAAGGCGTTACATAGCTTTAGCTATTCATAGAATAGACATAGTTACTTAATAGTAACACAGAAATCCATTTGGTGGACAACAAACTTTGGCTCTGTTTAAACGTGTGTCCTGCGCATCGTTGTAACCCTAGGGCGAGCGTGCTTATATTAAATGTGTAGGTAAATAAATGGCACTGTTTTGTGTCTATCTAAGATCAAAATTGTTCCAAATATATTATAGAAATATATTGGTATATGCAGATCCATTACAATAACGAACTATAGCTATTACAGCCTCTGATTGCAAGCGTGCCTGCCTTTGTTCGACATTGGCATTTTGACCGAAAGACGTCGTATTTCAGTTTGCATAAGTTCATCTGACACAAGATGATTTAATTCTCTGATGATTTTAGTCGGAAACTACTATTATTAACTTTTACGTTTAAAATTGTATGGATGGGCTGTCTGGGTCTCGAGATATGTATAAATATTTTGAAGTGTTGTCAAATATTACGTCAAGAAAATTGGTTTTCAGACAATTATTTGTAGCTAGCTGTACTATGGGGCTAGACAAGTTGCATTTGACAATCGTTAGCTATTACGTTTCGATTAAAAAACAGGAATACCTGCAGAATAATAATAATAATAATTCTGTAATTTTATTGACGTAAGCACCAAGATAGTACGTGACCATCTCAATGGCTTAAGTCAATTCCATACATTTCTCGCTCGCTCAACGATCGAGAACAATAGAATATAGTTCAGTTAGCTACAAATAATTGTCTGAAAACCAATTTTCTTGATGTAATATTTGACCACACTTCAAAATATTTATTTATATTTTGAGACCCAGAAAGCGACGCGGACAGTGGAGATGCTTTTCCCATCTTCGTAATCCATCATCAGATCACCAAATAGACATCTTAATATTTAATTATCATCAGGTTTTCATACAAAACCCATAGTTTAATCTGTTCCAATCACGGAAACTTCATTTTACTTGCAAGATTTTTGACTAAATTAGATAGATTATTTATTTACCAAAGAAGGAGTTACATTTGAATTACAAACAGTGACCTCCACACTAGGCATAGCCTGTATCGTGGAGGTCGGTACATACATACTAAATATACACAATTTAATTCTTGTAAAACATAGGTACAAATTCAATTGAAATACGCTTATAATTGTCTTTAATAGCGAGCTTTAGTAGCGAGTAATATAAAGCGTTATATCCCGTATATGGAATATTAGCGACCCGCCAGCAGCTTCGCCCGCTGCTATTTTTTTTCTTGTCAATTTTATATTTTATTTTTGTAAAAAAATATTTTTTTAGTAAAAAATATCCTATGTTACTTCTAGTACCTCCCGGAATATGTGTACAAAGTTTCATGATGATTCGTCTAGTAGTTTTTGCGTGAAAGCGTAACAAACATCCACGCTTTCACATTTATAATATTAGTAAGAATTTGCGAAATACGGTCAACGACTTACAGTTTAAATTCTGTCTAAATGCTAATGACGACCGGCCCAAGTTTAAAATACAGTGGTTTACAGAGGTAATAACTGTAATAAGTAACAATAATAACGAATATAACTTGCATCAAACATAATCGATAACTTGCAATTTTAACTGTAAGTGTTCCGTACTGGAACAGATTATTTTAATTAATCATTTAGATAGGTGTTACATACAAGTCAACACAAACTTGAATCTAGGATTTTCGTCCTTTTCTTTTTTATCTTTATTTTAATTGGGTCTGCGATAAGCTGTGACAATCTGAACGGACCAATCCCACGGCAGCGCGCGACACTAGCGCCACCTAACATGCTATGGCGCGGATCAACAAAGTCTAGTCTAAAAAACGAACGCCGTCGCGTAAGCAGCAAAACTTTCCACCTGCTTTCGAAACTCCAAAAACGTTATCTCTTTCACCCTGGAATTAGTGGATTCGAACTCGTGACACCTATGGACTTGTGTTGTGGTATATTTACTGGATTTTCTTGTGAGCTGTGCCGACTTGCACCCTGATCTTCTGCCAAGGCCTTGGAACACGCGGTCGCCGGAGGATCGTAGCAGTAAGTCGCTAGACCTAGTTTAATACCTAACATAAAATTTGTTCCTTCTAAACCGGATGAGCCTAATTCCAGTTTGTGTTTTCTTGTTGTAATTAGCAGTATTACGTACTCATTACCTTACACGCGTTTGCAAATTCTAACCCGCCATCTTTATCACGCAAAATGTCGGACGATGAATATTCGCCGTGTGAGCAAGATATTTTCGAAAGAGATTTGATTCTCGACGAGCTTAGACGCATTTTACAGCTCGCAGCGACAAATGAACAACAATTCCGCTCGCGAACTACTGATTTAAGTGTTCATCAAAGAAAGTTTACCAAAGTTCAGACTAAAATCGAGAAAACGCTCATAAAAACCAAATCATTCAACAAAGACGAAAATATTAAGGTTCGTAACGATTTTAGTGATCTGTATTATGCTATTGTTACCCATGTTAGCAATTTTAAGACCGCGGATGACCAACAGCGCCGCTTGAATCGGTCATTCACATCTACAGACGCGTCAGTAAATCTAAAAAGAAATTTACCTATTTTGCCATTGCCTGAATTCAACGGCGATCCGACGAATTGGCCGTCCTTCTATGACTTATTTCGGTCGCTAGTACATGGCAACAGTGCCTACACGAACACGGAAAAGCTTCGTTACCTACTTCTTGCCGTTAAAAATGAACCATATAACTTAATAAAGTCAATTCCTATTACGGAAGATAACTACTCGATTGCATTAGATATTTTACGTTCCCGCTATGAAAACAAAAGAATCATCGCATCGAAACATCTCGATCGTATATTCGATATTGAACCTTGTTCCGATAGGTCAACGCATAGTATGCGAAACTTGCTAAATATCTACCAGGAGAACATCAAGGCACTGGAAGTTATGGGTTTTCCTGTCGATCAATGGAGTTTTATGCTATTAAGTACGTTACTTCGTAAAATACCTAACGGTACGAGAAAGAATTTCGAGCGTTCACTAACTAAACCTTCCGATATTCCAGATGTAAGTTTGCTAATTTCGTTCTTAGAGCGCGAGATTTCTGCCGAGGAAATGACCTGTACTCATAGTACGCAGTCCACTAAAAAACCCGCGGTAAATGTAGGTACTTCGGGACACGCCGCGCGGCACAACGCCGCTGCCGGCGCGAGTACCCAGCCAAAGCGCACGTTCGCGGCTAGCACTACCGCCGCAGATCAAACTCGACCTAACGTTCATAACAATAAGGTCAAACTTTGCTTGCAGTGTAATGGCTCACACTTGTTGATGAAATGTCCAGAGTTTTTAAATCTTTCCCCGCAAGATAGATATTCTTTCGTGCAAAATAAAAACGTGTGTTATAATTGTTTAAACGTCGGACACGACGTAAAAAACTGTAAATCCAATTTCGTGTGTCGTACTTGCCATAAACGCCATCATAGTTTGCTTCATTTCTCAGCGAATTCATTATCGGTTGTAGGTGAAGTTGAGACACCTAGTGTTGTCCCGCTCGCTCCTACGGAGGAGCGCGCTAATGAGATCCCTGTGCAATATAATTGTGCGTCAAACGCGCACACGACTCGGTTTGGCACAGTGTTATTATCTACTGCACTGATTGATGTGTGCGTAGGCGATTCGAAGGTCTCAACTGTTCGTTGTATTGCCGACACGGGCAGCCAGGCGTCTTTTATTACCGAGGCTTGCGTACAACGGCTAGGCTTGACGCGTAGCCATGTTAGTATTCCTGTGTTTGGTATTGGTGATACCGAACCCGTTCGACCGAAGGGTATAGTTTCGTGCTTGATCAAGCCAAAGGGTAAACAACAGCCTGTCCTTCCGGTAGACGCATTAATCTTGCCGGAATTAATTTCGAAAATGCCTAGCTTGGCACTTCCGTTTACTGAATGGTCTCATTTAAAAAATATCACTCTGGCCGATCCTGATTTCCATACGCCTCAGCCGGTAGAAATGTTACTCGGAGCGGATATACTATCCCACGTTTTGTTAGGGAACACAATCACCGGGCCTCCAGGCACGCCAATGGCTATTAATAGTGTATTCGGATATCTGTTATTAGGCAAGTTATCGTTCGATGTAGTTGGTTCGACTTCACTCCAGGCCTGTTTTAGCTCGTTTGACAACGACAACCTGCAGAAGTTCTGGGAGCTAGAGTCAGTTTCGGAGAAGCGGAGTTTCACTCGCGACGAAGAATTATGCGAATCCTTTTACCAAAAGACGCATACTCGTGACGAGGCAGGGCGATACGTCGTCGCTCTCCCGTTCAAGCCCGATGCCCCGCCCCTCGGCGAGTCGCGGCAAATTGCTTTGGCTCGGTTCCATAAGCTGGAATATCGGCTACAACGAAACCCTCAGCTGAAGGCCGACTATCACGCGTGCCTCCAGGAATACGTGGATCTCAAGCACATGGAGCCCGTCGCGAGCGAGCCGCCGGCCGGCGCGAGCTACTACATCCCGCACCACTGTGTGGTCAAAGCGTCGAGTGAGACGACCCGTACGCGAGTGGTGTACGACGCAGGCTGTCGGTCGACAAGTGGGTACTCTCTTAACGACGCTCTACTAACGGGTCCTAAGCTTCACCTGGACATAGTAGATGTGCTTTTAAAATTTCGTGTGCATTCCATTGCGTTAACCGCTGATATCAAACAAATGTATCGTAATATACTTGTTCGTGATAGTGATAGGGATTTTCAGCGCATCCTGTGGCGCCAGTCGCCAGAAGAGCCAATTCGTGACTACCGGCTACGTACAGTCACGTTCGGAGTCAATTGTTCTCCCTATCTCGCCTTACGCACCGTCCAACAGCTAGCTCACGATGAAGCACACCGGTTCAAACTTGCCTCGCCAGTGTTACTAAATGATGTTTTTGTCGATGACGTCGTCTCAGGCGAAGACACAGAAGCCGGAGCCCTGGCGCTGCAGCGCGAATTAATAGGGATTTGCGCATCAGCTGGGTTTGAACTGCGTAAGTGGCACAGCAACTCGGCGGCGATACTCGCTGCAGTGCTGCCACCAGATATTAATGGTGAGCGGCGGGATAACGTAACTTTTGCTGAAATGGAAAACGACAAAAAAATAAAAGTTCTCGGGCTACAGTGGAACCCAGATTCAGATGTATTCAAATTCAAAGTGCAAGTCACTTCTAGTAAATGCACAAAACGAGTGATCCTATCCGAGATAGCAAAAATGTACGACCCGCTCGGATTATTATCTCCGGTGACATTGTTTGCCAAACATTTGATCCAATTACTGTGGTTAGCAAATGTTGGTTGGGACGATGCTCCACCCGTTGATATCGTAAATTCTTGGATGTGTTTTATCAAGGAGCTACCGCTCATTTCTCAAATTGAGTTTCCGCGTCACATTTTTAATAATGGTGATGTCGAATCTATTCAAATTCATGGGTTCGCGGATGCGTCCCAAATTGCTTTCGGGGGTTGCGTCTATATACGTCTTACCGGCCAAGACGGTTCCGTTCAAACTTACCTAGTGATGGGTAAAACTCGGGTCGCTCCACTTCGCGTACGTTTAACCATCCCTCGGCTCGAACTGATGGCAGCTTTATTATTGTCTAAATTACTCGAAAAGGTAATGTTCATCTATGGTGATCGTATACAACCTGATCAAGTGTTTGCGTGGACCGACGCATCCATCGTGTTAGCATGGTTACGCTCATCTCCGCACGAATGGAAAACCTTCGTCTCCCATCGCACCAGTGAGATCTTGTCCCGCGTGCCCGCGAGCAGCTGGCGCCACGTGCCGTCGGCCGACAACCCCGCCGACTCCGCGTCGCGCGGCCTACTGCCCGCCGCGCTAGTTCATCACGACTTATGGTACCATGGCCCTTCATGGCTCCAACTTAGTCCCGACTCCTGGCCTAAACAGACGCAAATTGTCGAAACCTGCGAAGAGAAACGCAATTTACCTGTTTGTTCCAATGCGTCCACGGCGCCTCCTATTCAAGAGGTGGATTTCATTACGCGATTTTCGTCGCTCGGCAAACTAGTCCGTGTCACAGCATTGATATTCCGGTTCTTCAATAAATGTAAAGGGGTTAAACAAACGTTTCCGAAACACATCACGGTCCCCGAATATAACTTTGCCTTAAATCGACTTATTCACGTGACTCAACAATCCGTTTTCAACGATGACGTAAAGAATATTTCGTTAGGTAAATTACCTTCCAATCAGCTGCGTCGTCTTACGCCATTTCTGGATAGTGATAGGTCGTTACGACTTGGAGGTAGAATTCATAAGTCACTTTTACCCTTTGGTTCCAAACATCAACTAATTTTACCAAAACGACATCCTTTAACGGATCTTATCATTGACGATGCACATATTAGCAATCTACACGCCGGACCCCAATCAGTACGATACGCGCTTCTACAGCAATATTGGATATTGTCAAGTCGTGACATCGTGCGCCAGCGCATACATCGCTGCGTCCGTTGCTTCCGCGCGCGCCCGTTACGCGTACAACCGCGCATGGGACCGCTCCCCGCGTCAAGGTTACGTCCCTCGCGACCGTTCTTGAAGACCTCGGTAGATTATGCTGGTCCATTTTATGTGCGGGCCAATAAAGTACGTAACGCTAAAATACAAAAATGTTACGTTGCAGTCTTCGTATGTATGAGTGTTAAGGCCGTACATCTCGAATTAGTTTCGGAGCTTTCCGCAGAATCATTTTTAGCAGCCCTGCGTCGATTCACCTCCCGACGAGGCTTATGCACGGATATTTATTCGGACTGTGGGAGGAACTTTGTCGGTTGTGACAATTATATCAAGGACTTGTACACATTTTTACGTAGTGATTCGGTGCAAAGTGCACTTAATCAACAAACCTTGCAACAGGGCTTAACGTGGCACTTTCAACCCCCGTATGCGAGTCATTTCGGTGGACTTTTCGAGGCCGGTGTTAAGAGTTTTAAACACCATTTATACCGAGTAGTGGGGACTCGCACTCAGACTTACGACGAGATGCACACGCTTCTATGTCAAATCGAAGCAGTTTTGAACTCTCGCCCTTTGTGTGCAATAAGTTCGGCTTCTAACGATCCTCTACCTCTGACACCGTCCCATTTCTTAATCGGAGAACCCTTAACGGCCCTGCCTGATGTTTCCTTGGTAGATGAGAACCCAAATCGTCTCACGCGTTGGCGCTGGATACAGCAATCGGTCCAGCATTTTTGGAAGCGGTGGAGTAAAGAATACCTCCACGAATTACAACAAAGTAGTAAGTGGCTTCACGACCGCGGCTCCGCTCTCCGTGAAGGCACTGTGGTTGTGGTCTGCGACGACCACCTGCCACCGCTGCAGTGGAAGCTGGCGCGCATCCACGCTCTCCATCCCGGTTCTGACAACGTCACTCGCGTAGTCACTTTAAAAATCGGGAATACTTTTTGTAAACGACCTGTAGTCAAAATATGTCCTCTTCCCCTAGAATGACTAAAGCGTTACGAACTTAATATTAGTAGTAAATTAAGTATATTTTTTTTTTCCTTGCTTCTATTTAATTATAGTATTTTTTTTTTTTTTAGTGAGTGCTTTAAAAGCAGCTATGTGCTTTTAAGGTGAGCGGCATGTTCCGTACTGGAACAGATTATTTTAATTAATCATTTAGATAGGTGTTACATACAAGTCAACACAAACTTGAATCTAGGATTTTCGTCCTTTTCTTTTTTATCTTTATTTTAATTGGGTCTGCGATAAGCTGTGACAATCTGAACGGACCAATCCCACGGCAGCGCGCGACACTAGCGCCACCTAACATGCTATGGCGCGGATCAACAAAGTCTAGTCTAAAAAACGAACGCCGTCGCGTAAGCAGCAAAACTTTCCACCTGCTTTCGAAACTCCAAAAACGTTATCTCTTTCACCCTGGAATTAGTGGATTCGAACTCGTGACACCTATGGACTTGTGTTGTGGTATATTTACTGGATTTTCTTGTGAGCTGTGCCGACTTGCACCCTGATCTTCTGCCAAGGCCTTGGAACACGCGGTCGCCGGAGGATCGTAGCAGTAAGTCGCTAGACCTAGTTTAATACCTAACAGTAAGTAATTACTGTAACCCTTACCATGAGTTGCAATTACCACACTCGCTAGCGAGTCGAATGCTCTGTCCCTCACAGTATTGTTATAGAGTGGGAGGGACAAAGCATTCGACTCGCTAGCGAGTACTGTAAATGGCAACTCATGGTAAGGGTTCTGACTACCGAAATAATACGGAACGGAAGACAGACTCAGCAATACATGGCCGGGCACAGATTTCAAATACAGTGATCTGGCTTAGCTAGATGGCCCCAACCACAAAAGCTCAGACAACCGAAGCGTCCGCCCCGTATTGACAAAGCACAGTTTCATCTCAATATCCATCACCATGAGTTTGGGATATTATTCAGTAGGTAACAGTGATAGTGCGTTTGTTGATTTTCCTCGTCATTGTATGTCTTGGTATTGTCCTATTCAATGCGAAACGCGACTACGGTTCAGATCCTTGGATACAGTTTACCAATAACGTAAATAGAGTATTGCCTGCTGTCATATTGCAATTTCTTTCCGGAAGAAATAGAAATGGATTTTGAATGATATTTCATAAAATATCACGTAATCAATCAAATTTAGCGTTACAGATCTTACTTATAATGGAGGTGTTTAATTTAGTAGATGAATTATTTATAAATGGGTTTTTAAGGCATACAGGGGCCAATAAGCGCACAGGTCATCTGATGGTAAGTGGGTCCTGTAACCCATAGACATTGAGATTATATTAAGACTGAAATCTTTAGACCGCAAATGCGTAGCCATCCTTGAGGACTAAGATGAAATGCGTCTATGTATTCAGTTAACAAAGAGTAACGTTTTGCCTCTATACTAAAGCAGGGTCATAGCAGTTTTATACTGCTGAGTTATAATGTTTATTTGTGACAAAAAAAAACAAGCTACACCACGCGATTTAACTAAGGCAATGTATAATTCGGTTTGGCTTTAGCTGCAGCAAAATTTTAAAAGTTTATAAGGTTTAATACACACGTTGCAATTATTTTACATTTAAAAAAGTAAAATATTTGCAACCTATTTGTAAGGGCACGTTTAATATTTTAAGCTCTTACAGTGTTTATAAATCTTTAACGATAATCATAAACCGCAGTAAAATACAAACAGCAAGTAAACAATCGAAAATACAATATTAACCGTGAATTTATTAGTTAATGTAACTCTCTAGAACACTTCAGCATTAAATTCCTAAATTTAAACAACGGAGTTTTAATCTGTTTCGCCCGGATTAATCATCCCGTGAAATCTGTAATCCTAAATAGCTTTTCTAATTCACGGGCCAATGAAGTTTTACCTGTAACGCAATAATGAGAACAAGCCTTTATTGCGAACTTTGGTTTTTCAATTAAACTTTCGGTAATCACCGTTTGCATAATAGAACGGTCCGGTGACTTTCGGAAAATTGCCAAGTTTCGTCAATCTAATCAAATTCCACTTTTAGCGAGGGCGCCGTTAAATCTTATGGCTGAAATAAGTGCCAAGTTATAGACGACCCTGTGTAGTGTAGATACTATCGCCTTGACACCGAGGCCTCATTCGAGATGTTTATCCTGAGATTTAACGTAAACGTACGTATGTAGGTCTTCTAATATTTAAATTTACTTAGTCATAGAATTTGAAGTGGAAATTGGAATAGCATTTAAATGTACCTAACAAGGCATCTCCTTTATAACACATACAGCTATTACGTGTATATTACAGGGCTAATACTTGCCCGAATTTCACCTGCCATAATGTTGTTTCTTATAACTTCGTAAGCCATACTCTCTGTTTACCATATTAATCAAACGACAGTATCTTTGTTTTATATTCATTTCAATTACTTTATTTTTCATAATCATTGTAATCCATAATTATCACATGCCATAATGTCATTTGCCATCCATGTAAATGGTAATTACTAACACCACTATACTGGGCCTCTATTCAGGTATTAAAACGATATCGTGTTTGACACGTTTAAGATTCGTTTATGTCACAGTCGCCATTATTGTAAAATGACATAAGAGTTATCAAAACGTTGACAATACGGAAACAGGTCAAAAACGATATCGTTATAACGCACTTGAATAGAGGCCCTGATAAATACCATAATCAAACAAGCCTTTGAATTAGGTCAATTTTAGCAACATTAGGTAAGGTTAGAGTTGCGAAAAGGCGCGAAGCGCTTCACCACGGTGGAATTAATTAAGGTCGTTCAGGTCCCTATCAGAGTTAAATAGAAAAAATAATTGAAACGAATAGGTTAGGTTAAGTTAGATGGATTTAGAAAGAAACACTTTTTAGTATGGCGTTTAAATAATATTATTGCACTTAATAATATGGAAAACATTACGTATGGTATTCCTATCAGTATGGCATTTTCGGGAAAACAAGAAGTCAAATAACTTTTTTAGTAAACGTAACTATAGCATATGAATGTCGGGCATACAATAGCTGTGTCTGTGACGTGCTTTATATAAAGGCGATACACTATAAAGCACAATATTATATTAAAGGTTGAAAGTATTCTACGGAACTGTTCCCGCGTGCCTAAAGAGCGGCCATTTTTTCATTAAATTCCATTTTCAAAAACGATACTGTTTACAGTTCAGCGTATACTCAGTTTATTAATCTGAATTCGTCGTGCCCCAGGTTACGTAAATACCACAAAAACACTGTATACGGCGGATATAACGCTTGTAAACCAAATTGACACAATTTAAGTAAGGTTTACCATTATTCAATTGGTTATTGTAATTTAGTTCAATGCGTCAAAGCATACATTGTTATTGTGACAGCCTAGTAGCTTCACTAATTAAGTTTTCCTGGTTCTCACGTACGGATATGTCGTTAGTGTAAAAAATATTTACCAATTCTTATTTATTTATTGGAATAACAAACAATTGTACACAAACATTACAAAAGTTGTACAGAAATATACTTTGAATACACGTACAATCAACCACGTCATCCGCAGATTGAATGTAAAGTGTAAGTTGATTGCCGTGCTGAAAGCGTTACGCGTCCACCTTACTTATAACAAACCACGTTGACAATGGAAACTTATCACAAAGTAAGTTAAAACTATTTTTCTTTTTTTTTTATGGTAAAGAGGAAGCACGCGAGCACTCAGGCCACCTGATGGTAAGTGGAATCTGAGACCCATAGACATTTGAATTCTCAAGACTATAATATTAAGACTGCAATCCTAAGACCTCAAATGCGTTGCCAACCCTGAGGACTAGGATGAAATGCCTCTATGCTAGTAATTTCACCGGTTGTCTTATCCCCACAACGGAACACAACAATGCGAATGCTGCTTGGCGGTTGGTTAATGGATAAGATGGTGGTAGCGATCCCTGCACAAGGTCCTACCACCACTTAACATATATTCGTATAACGTATCGGGTTGCTCATACCAAAAATCAAGCATTTTTCAGGTTTTGTAAGACAGCTTTTCTATAAGCTGAAGCGACGGGTTCGGTCACGAGATGCCGCCCCTACCACCCTGCAAGATCTTCAGGACGCAGTCATCGAAGAATGGGGCAACATTCCACAAGAGGACATCGTAAAGTTGGTGCGATCAATGAAAGACCGTTTAGAGGCAGTGATAAGGGCAAGGGGGGGTAACACTAGGTTTTAAGTTAATTTTAGGCACTTTTTGTAAAATTTTGTTATCCATTTATTGTTGTAAATTTAAACTTGAATAAACATTTTTCAACTGTTCGCAATGTCATTTCCTTTAATTTATGACTCCAAGGAAAAATCCTTTTTTTTTTTAATTTTCCTAAAAAAACACTTTATTACCTTTCAAATGATACCTAACAATCATATTGTTGTCCTTGATCAAATAGGGTTTAAAGTCGGTTGTAATTATTTTCCGAGGAGGGGCGATATTTTTGACGCCGAGTGTAGAAGACAATTGGAATAATATATCTACATCAACAAGTTCTTCGTTGTATGAATGAAGTAGGCAACGCAACGGTGCCCGCACCCCGGCGATGTCACTGTTTACTAAGAGAATCTCTGTCACATTATTATACCTATTGCAATAACTTATTGAGCATTCGGTGATTTGATTTTTCAAGTGTGATTCACAGGGCCTCTATTCAACTGCGTTATAACGATATCGTTTTTGATCTGTTTCCGTATTGTCAACGTTTTGATAACTCTTATGTCATTTACAATAATGGCGACTGTGACATAAACGATTCTTAAACGAGTCAAACACGATATCGTCTTAACGCACCTGAATAAAGGCCCAGATCATTTTCCGACTGTCCTTACTATTATTACTAACATGAAATGCAAAAATGTGTTTGTATGTTTGTTCGTTTCTTTGTGTGTTTTGTCTTCATGGTTTAATACCTCGACCGATTGAAGTAAAAGTTGATACAGTAATAATGTTATAGCCCGGTGACACACCCCACACATATACCCCGGTGGCACATATACTTTTTATCTCATAAAATTGGACAATTGTCGAGGAAAACAACCTCCTCAACCTCAATCATAAACAACCTCTTCACGGACAAAAAGTCGCGGGCAAAAGCTAAGCTAGTCTTATACTTCTGCCAATACAGCAAATACAATATTCATGCGTCATGCGCCAGTCTAAGCTTTTCACCAATCGGAGCGCGATTAGTACTTTATACAATGCATACGTTCGCAGTCGTCTTGAAACTAATGCTATTGTGTGGAGCCCCCATGCGAAACAGTATACTCTCATGGTGGAACGTGTGCAAAAATCATTCTTGCGTTTTATTTTTAAGAAAATGTATGGATATTATCCGCACATGTACCCTACACTTTATATTTTAGGCATGGTCAACTATACTTCCCTTGAAACAAGGAGGAATGTGTCACTTGTCAAATATTTCCTTCAGCTGATACGTGGATATGCTAGTAATCCAACACTTCTAGCACAAATTTCTTTTCGGGTGCCAATTCCTTCCAGCAAGCAGCTGCGTGCCCGTCGTAGCCTGCTGTTCGCTGTCCCGCCAGCGCGCACGCGTGCGCTCTCGCACTCGCCGCTGCACCGCGCGCTGAGCCTTATAAATGATATTCTGGACAGCAACAGTGAGCTAGATGTTTTCTACGACTCAGAGTCCAAGCTAATTGCTACGGCCGGTCGGTACTTAGAAACGATTGTCACTGCAAGCTCGGTGCAGTAACTTGGCTGAATTAATATGTATTTTGTCTATTGTTTCTGTTTAGTGTTATATTTACCTTATATTAATTTCTTGTACAATTTATGTTTTCAGCTTAATTAACATGTTTGGCTAGACCGTAAGTGTTAATTGTATTTTAATTAAATAAATAAATATTTAAGTAGAATTAGGACATACATTAATTATAGGTGAAACAAATGAAATGGATCAGGAAATGCGGTATTTTTCATTACACAACCCCAGACACAGACTTTTTTAAAACTCCTGTCAGTTTCGATGTCAATTTATTAAACGCGAAAGAGAACGTCTCCCGTATTCAACGGCGAAACTCGCCCTCGTACTGGAAGAAATGAAATCTTCTGCTTAAATTATTCAGAAGGGACAGAAGGAGTCAACAAATCCAATTTATATTTGCGTTCCCGCCAAAGGTCTGCGAAGGAATTAAATCAGTTCAATATTGAACTGTCGCTTACCTGGCCTTAAATTTAAGTGACAAATCGAAATTTATGTCTAAGGAAATAAATCTATCGGTATTTAATGTAATAATAAAGGGTGTTTTTATAAAATTCCGAAGTGGGCGATAAACGCCCCCGTGTGGTTGCCGGGTTAGAATAGTGCCACTCTATGTCTTCCCGTGGATGTCGTGAGAGGTGACTAAGGGAATAAGGGCTTGTGGTACTGTTAGGCGATAGGCTTGCAACTTTACTTGTCACTAATACACTGGTCTGATCCTAGCCTGACTGTGCAAAAATGTAGTTACAGAATTATCAACAAGTTTAGAGCTGTTGGTATTCTGTAGCTCTGGGAATGAAGACGTGACGTTATGTATGTATGGATGATAAATCTTAATATAACAAACATTCCATTTGCCATTTTAAAAGACTGAGCTGATCATACACTGTTAATTTTTCCAGCACTGCCTTGGATAGGTACAGTTATTGTATTTAAAAAAAACCACACACGTATCATAAGTCCTCTGTAAAGCGTTCAGAACCCGTTTGCAATGTGCAGCATTACTACATTTAATTTTATTATCTACGGTGCGGTGGTGTGGTCGTGATGAGGGTGTAACGTAATGTTCTTATAACGATATCAATATGGTCAAATTAAGAGTTTAAAATTTTGAACATCTTCCATAACCAATACAACTTAAATAGACCCCAATTCTAGTATCAATTGAAATAAAAAAACCGGGCAAGAGCATGTCGGACCGTGCTCAGTGTAGGGTTCCGAAGCCGTTAAGTACTACAAACATAAAAATCAGCAAGTAATAACTATTTTCTATTTAAAGTCAATTGGTGCCGTTTTAGATGATTTTAGTAGGTATAAACACTTTAATCCCCTGTATCTCAAGAACCAATGATGTCTATTTAGTCGTAAGTTTTCCTTAAAAAATCCTTATATGCTCTTTCATTTAAGTTTTTTTTTAGATTTTTTGTATTTAGAGACACTTGAGTCTAAGAAATAAATATATAGTCTAAATAATATGCATATTCATGCCAAATTACAGCTTTCTAGTACTTTGAGTTTCTGCGCTAGGCTGTGGACGGACGGACGGACGGACGGACATGGCGAAACGATAAGGGTTCCTAGTTTGACTACGGAACCCTTAACATGTTCAAGTGTGAGTTAGGCTCGCGCTGATTCAATTTGAAATCAAGTTCAAATCGAAATAAAATAATAGTCCGACTCGCACTTGACCGGATTTATTAACTAAAAAGAAACTAAAATTAACACCTAGGCTGATACGAGTACGTTCACGTTTGTCTTGCCTATTAGCTCGTGTTTTCGGCCACTTAATCACGGAACTCGTGTACAAATTGTTCCAATTCGGCGAGTGTTTCCAGCGATAATGATGTTAACGCGTTCGCTGCTGGGCTCCGTGATTTCTATACAATATCGACCAGATAAGGAGCCCACTTAGTAAATTATTTATTACTTGTTAATTTTTATGTTTGCAGTACTTAACGGCTTCGAAACCCCACACTGAGCATGGTCCGACATACTCTTGCCCGGTTTTTAGTATTATTTGTTTTTCTTAAGAGTTTGTACTATAATCATATGTGACGTTTATATGTTTTTTTCCGTTTTTACGATACCACAAAAATAAAAAAACGCTTCGTTAATAATAGGAACCCCTTTTATTACGATATTCATTACTTTAAAAAAAATATGTTTGTAACTTTTTCGTAACAACACATACATATCTGTTACAGTTCTAAAGATACAGCTTACAGCTCTGTAAAGTTAAGACGGACGGACGGACGGTCAAAAGGACAGCATAGGCATATTAATAGGGTCCAGTTGGGCTCCCTTCGGGCACGGAACCCTAAAAAAAGACATGGGATAAGACAACCGTTCCACCACTAGCATAGAGATATTCAATGTTAACTTTCAGTGTTAGAAACGCATTTTCAGTCTCGGAATTTTAGTCATTCGAGAATGCAAATGTCTATGGATCTCAGATGCCTTATCTGTCCATGCCTCAACCTCTTCGCCGCCACAAAACAAACGAAGTGACGTGCTCTGTACGCCACGGAACAAACCGTCTAGTAGATAAAAGGAACTTTAATACCATCGTAGAAGGTTTCATTTCGAGTTAAATGTTACTCACGTATAGGTGACATTGGCGTAATAGTGTGATTCTTGTCACTGGCTGTCACGACTAGATGAATAGGGTAGAGAAAACGTTAACAAAATATCAGGTGGTCAATCTTACACAAATTGACCTAGCCCAGAACTAAGGTCTAGGCTTGAACTATGTAGTATATATTATGTACTAAATACACAATAATAAACACACTTACAGCCTTAAAATAAAAACTAATAATTAGTTATAGGTTATTTTTACCAATCCACGCCCCGCCAGCCAATTTCAAGTTGCACGGTTGCGCCAGAAAATGAAAAATTAAGCAGTGGGGCGGAACGTTGTGGATGTAAAATAAGTTCTTAAAATCGGCTTTGGTCCAATTTCTATGTGTTCTAGTTGTAAATTAAAGTCATATTTTTCAAAAATAGTAATAAAATATATGTTTTCTGAACTATCCAACAATCCTTTATCGATGTTTTAAGGACTAAAACTTAATTGCACCCTTGCTTTACAGGTACCTATGGGACGTACCTAAAACTATGGATGTATTGACTGTGACATAAAGACAGACGGATGGACACAGCAACTGCAAGGGTTCGTAGTCGACTTCACAACCCCAAAAAGGCCATAAATAAGCAAACGGCTCAAATCGGGAAGAAATCGGAGCCTATGTTTATGAAAAACGTATGGAAAACTCCCTTAAGTAGACGTGCCCTTTCAACTCTGCTAAAATGCCCTGGCTTAACTCTCGCCGACTTTGCTCGCTACATAAAATACGCATTGCGTAGATCATGGGCCTTTATGCGTTCGCCGGGTTAAGGTTGTTAAGAATAAATTAACTTTAACCCAGAAATTAATTTAACAAGCTATAAAATGGAGCTTATTACGCACATTCAGCATTTGCAGCATTAATAGAGGTCTCCGTTAATGAGAACATAAAAGTTCCCTTTTTGAATTATACGTTCGAATTTGCATTTTAATTGGGAAGAAAACAATTTATGTTCTATTTCGGTGCACTAAATTGTCCTGTGTTGTGAAAACTTGTTTTTCATCTATGCCCAGTCGCAAAATGAAAATCTTGTGTTGAAGTGAATCCCGTTTCACTAATAATAATTATTATACTGTAAAGTGGAGAACGATGCCACAATAAATACCTCGACGCTGTCCTATAGGCAATCAGCAACACAACTCATACGTTTAAAAAAATACTTTTATATAAAGACCGCACACGTCGTACAATTTTTTTTCATTTTGCTTGGGATAAAATGCAAGACGTATTTAAATATCAAACCAAAACGTGCTTTAAATATATATATTTTTTTTTACAAATAATTGAATTACGCTTTTTTGCAGCATTGATTGATTAATCATGTCTATTTATTATTTAATTAAAGTTTATGTGGGTCTTTAAGAACATCTCACAAAAATAAACCCTTATTGATAACCTATTACACCTTCAACTTTTTTACAACAATAAACTGTGTCACATATAAAGAGCCATAATTAAATTGGACATAAATTTAGTAAAAATGAATAACTTAATGATTTAATACGTCATACCACTCATACCATTTAAACATGGCGGCTAGATTCAGCGCAAACAGAGCTTAACCGTATCAAGTTTATGTATGTGCATATTAACAAGCATTAAATCATATCCAGCCCTGCACCTTGACAACTCAATGGGCGCACAATAAGTGGTTTATCTCGAATTACTGTCATTTGGCGTTTAGCCTTCATAACGCAAAGTTATGATGACGTCTGTGTATACACAATGGAATACAGAAGCTTATTGCGCTGTTATGCTGAAAACACTCTTAAGTTCTTTCATATCGTATTGCACACAATTTTCCTACGGTATTTTATTTACACGAGCAGCTGAAATGTGAGTTTACTGAAAGTTTTGGGAATTCGGACGATGCATTGATTGAACTCTTTGTTTTGGGATGCTATGGATATTCAGAATGATAAATTTAGAAGTAGTTGAAAGTAGGAAACCACGCCATAAGATAATGCAAGGGTAATTATTTAGAATTCAAAATAATGAGGCAAGTTTTTTGCTTAAATCTCCTAAAACGTTCACATCGTAATTAGGGTAGGGCTGTAGGTTTTGATGCCCTTATTTGCCGCGATAAGTCGTTTTCAAGCGAAATAACAATTTTACCACGTGTTATGCGGGCAAAGAACGTTGAGCTAAATCTTTAACTGCAAACGCGATAACTGCGACCGACGTCCTACATCCGATAAGTTCTTTGAATGTCCTGACTTGCGCACTGGAATCTGCGGGCAGAGATATTTTAACAGAAACAAAATCCCTCAGTTTTGTTACACCCCGTATATTAAACGTGCAGTGAACAACAATTTGTCGGCCTTACAAGCCTTGTGAACTGAAATGAAAATTCATTTCAACCCCCAAGCGTATGCATAATTTGCACTAGTGAGATTTCCGCCCATTTGCGGACTACTTTACTAATTACATTGTGTGGAAAATGTTGCTCTTATTTTCACGTACCCTTGGCGATGTAAGAAGACATCATTTTTGTTTCCCGCCATTAATCCTCAGCCACGCGTCTCCTTTTGGCTGGCTTATCTTTACGAGCAGGGAACACGCAACGACAGGAGCCTGTATACAGCCTCCGCTTCCAAATGAGTAGCAAATCAACGAGAAATTGTGTGAAATGAAGAAAGGCTTCTGGTAAATGCTACTAAGAAATATTAGACGCATTTTTGTGCTCACGTTGCCTGACGTGTCAATATCTCATAAAAAATGGAGCTATTGAATACGTAGGAGGGTGAATTTGTGAAAAGGTATTTTAGTTTATAACCTATCAACCAACAATAATAGAAACCATTTTATCAGGTATGAGATTTTTTAAAATTTGTTTTTATTTTTGGGTTCCGATTTTTATACTGCTTTATAAGCCACAGTATTTATTAAAATAACTCTGCATAAAAATAAACTGACAACTACATTCACTAAAATATACTTCTAGATATATTCGCATGATTTTTTTTTTTTTTTTTTTTATGTTATGGAGAAGGCACACGAGCACTCAGGCCACCTGATGGTAAGTGAAATCTGAGACCCATAGACATTTGAATTCTCAAGACTATAATCCCAAGACCTCAACTGCGTTGCCAACCCTGAGGACTAAGATGGAATGCCTCTATGCTAGTAATTTCACCGGTTGTCTTATCCCCACACCGGAACACAACAAACTCTTGTAAAAATCAACGCTTTCCAACACCGTGTCGATATTTTTTAGATTTTTAACGTTTTTTTCAAGCGCTGAATGCGCGAACTTCTAAAATACTTCAAAGAATTTAATGAAAAAAGTTCACGAAATCTGAATAAAAAATAGAGCACCCTTTAACTTCGAGGTCTTTTTAAACTTGTGAATAATTAGTCAGGAAACCGCTTTAACTAATTTGATACGAAAAAAGTTAAATACAATAGCCGTTTAATTAATGACTGAGGTGCAGCCTCAACATTACACTTGAGCTTGAATAAGTAAAATAAGGAAGTTTTAACCTAGACTACTAAAAATATACCTAAAATGCTTTGTAATATTTTTTACCACTTTCTTTAATATATCTATAATAGAAATCTGTTTTGTTCTAAGTTTTGCATACGCTCTTTATTTTGCATGTTAATGACACGGTGTATATCGCCAACATACATTGTTGTGCAGATGAAATCAAAGAAGACGAGACGATATGCCGGTAATCTGCATATCTCTCGGAGTGTCGTAATGGAAAAACAGTCAAAACTTGCGTCTAACTTGAAAATTCCCTGGAACAAGTATCTGGATGGGAAAAATTGAACCTTGTTTCTTTTTTCATGATCGTGAGAAGGCACTCGTACACTCAAGCTACCTGATGGTAAGTGGAATCTGAGACCCATAGACATTTGAATTCTCAAGACTATAATCCTTAGATCTCAAATGCGTTGCCAACCATGAGGACTAAGATGGAATGCCTCTTTGCTAGTAATTTCACCGGTTGTCTTATTCCCACACCGGAACACAACAACGCGAACACTATTGTTTGGCGGGTGGTCCAATTTAATCCAATGAAGACACAAGTTTACGCATCTACTGCCAAGAAGGACCCATTTGTGTTAGCACCTCAATTCCAGGGCATTCCCTTCAAATATTCGGCAATATTGGGATCCTCGACGTGGATTATACAAACCAAATGCTACGAGTACTAAACAGATCCAAGCGATACTTCACGACGAAACTACGTCTGGTGCTTTACAATACTCAGATCAGACAACCCTTGGAGTATTGCTTTCATCTTTGGGCTGAGGCTCCCAAATACCAATTGCTTCCCTTCGACTCTATACAGCGACGAGCAATTCGAATTGTCAACGATATCAATATTACGAAACAATTGGAGCCTTTGCAGCTGCGAAGGGACTTTGAATCACGGTATTACGGGGATTACTCTGAAAAATTGTTTAGTTTAGTGCCTACAGCACAATCCTACTATTATCAAACCACTCGCTACCGAAGTAAAGTTCATCCATACTACTTGTTACTATTATAATCGACTGCAGTCCATTTCCTAACGTAATTTCGTCCATGTACTTTGTAACTATGGAATAAATTCCTTTCACGATGTTTCCTTAGAACTATGACATGTCCTCCTTTAACCGTGGCTTAAAAAGAGTACTCACTTAACTTGGTTTGGTTTCTATTCTATTCTATTCTATTCTAATTGACGTATTATGTCAAACTGCAAACATTCGTATTTTTGATGATACCTACAGGATGAAAGCAAAGTGACATTTTCATTTTACAAAATCATAGCGACGTCAATTTTGTTCAAAATTAGTGGAATAGAGTCTTCTATCCCGTTCCAACAATAGTTAATTTTTCATACATCCTGCCTGCTTACGTCACCACGGCGCAGCGTCGTGTGCTTTGAAGGGCCAGCTTGCCGTGTCCGTACCAATGCAAGGTGAGGAACCGCGTCGTATTAGAATACCGTGCATTGAAAACATTATAGTTCAGAAGAACGGTTTAATATGTTTCATCGAAGTTTATATCGCATATTGTCATTTCCAAAGCAATTTATACCATGTTTTTATTTCGGCTAAAGGAGCGTCCTCACTCAGAGCATTCGCGTGCAATGAGCATTCGGCGTCGAATATTCAAGAGGTATGGCCCACTCAAATATTACACGCCAATGTTCTCAGTGAGGACACTCTTTTATGATCATCTGGCATAGCAATTTTTGCACTTCAAATGGGAATTTTTTTGGTTAATAAATAATTACGTCGTCATTTTTTAATTTGGCAATTACCTTTTCGTCAAGTAACTCACCTTACCTTTTTGTTGTGATCATAGTTCCAACCTTTTTTTTTGACCCGGAGGAAATGCTTGTGCATCCCCGCCTCAGACTAAAACCCCCGGTGGATTCCGTCAATAGCTTTAAGATGAGACTAAGGGACTAAACTACGGGCTTGGATTTTTGACTAAAATTAGTAAAATGTTTGTCAATCGACTATTTTCCACAAAGAAACTTGGTTACTAATACTATGATAAAATCACATGAAAAAATCCCTGGTAAAAATATTTTGCGGAAGCGGGTTTATACTATTCATAACTTATTTTCAACATTATTATAGTAAGATAATTTTGGATATCATTATTAATATACTCGAAAACTCATTAATTCTGTTTAAAATGTACCTATGTTGAAACTCTGGTATTGCTTGAATAGACTCGAGCGAGCTTAGCTTAATTAGCATTTCGCTGAAAGGACTCAGCAAAAGCATTATGTAAAAGTTAATTTGTATTATACTTTATAAAATATTGTTCTCAATAGTTCATTTATACAGAATATTTCCGTGCGAAATTGGCAAAAATAGCAGTATAAATTAAACTCGACTCGATACAGCGAACCCGTTTCCTCGGCAGCTAATAATTTTATTTAAATGGCGAAGGAGTCAAAATAACGTTTACACCCCCGAAGTTGTAACAAGCAGGCAACATTGTTCATGAATTAACAATGAACTCGGGTCGGAAATTGGGGCCATTTAGGACAAGTTGTGGAGCAAGCAGGGCCGATTCCCTTTGACAAACTATTTGCGGCAATAATAGCTACGTTTTAAGCTGGAATTCGTATATTAACGCCTAATAACCATTGTCAATGACGCAACTCAACTAGATTTCATTAATAGCTAAATAAATTTACCTAGTTTTGTGGAAATACGTTCAAATGGAAGGAATGTGTAACGGTATTTGTTTTTGATACGTTATATACTTTTTTAATTCTATGAAAATATTTATTAACATACTGTAACGATGATAACAATTCAAAAACATTAATTAATAAACCAAATACGAATAACTAAGTGAATAAAGAAACGAAACTTACTAAGCTACTTAAAGAACAACTATAAAAAGAACACCCCTTCTAACAGGTCCGCCCGCGGCATGGTCCCTATGACACTGGCTGCATTACCTCTCTGGATAGCTAGCTTAATCCGTCATCTACACTAATCTACACTAATATTATAAAGAGGAAAGATTTGTACCTATTTTTGTATGTTTGTATGCTTGTAATGAATAGGCTCAAAAAGTACTGGGCCGATTTAAAAAATTCTTTCACCAATAGAATGCTACATTCTTCCAATTTGACATAGGCTACATTTCATTTTGAAAAAAATAGGGATCCTTGGTAAAATTTGAACAATGTAACCGAAGGTGTAGAAAAATGAGTCTTAAAATGTCTTTCGTCGAATGCGCTGCCGAAACTATTAGCGATAGAACAAAATAATGTACAACAATATTGAAGAACATCATAATGTCTACAAAAAACTCCGCGGTAGCATATGTCCAACTATTGTAGTTATGTCACTACAACAACTTTTTTTATTTTAAACATTAATGAAAATGCTAACCAAATTCAAACCATGCTATTTATGTGTTTATATTAATCCTTATCCAAATAAATTATTTTATGGTCAAGACCATTTAACTACCTATAAAATAGTTTTTAAATTATTTAAATTGGACTTTCCATTCAAAAATATTACGAATTAAAAAATTCAAACAGTAAACAAAACCGCCATAGCGCCGTGGCCGTTGTTTGCGATGCAGTCTGAAAAGCGCGCCGGGCATCGCGGCGGGCGGGGTGGAGGGGGCACTGAAATACAGGAGTAGGGCGTGCACGTCTAAAAAAATTGCAGCGGGCGAAGCCGCTGGCGGGTCGCTAGTATACTTATACAATACTTAAATAAGTTAAGCAAATTAAAACTTGTACATTTGCAACACAACTTAACACATTTTTTTTTAATCTTGACCATATCAAGATTGATTGTTTGGTGCAACAGACAGACAGACATTGTTTTCACAATTTTACGTTGCATAAATATGCGTTAATTTTCGTTTTACTCTTCCTTAGAAAATCAAGATATTCAAAAAATAAGCAAATTTTAATAGTTACAAAATTTCACTAAATGTGTTTTATTTATACGATATGTATTGAAAAAATATTTAGGCAAAGCAACTGAAACGTTCCTTGAACATAAAGCATGTTCATTTTATGTTTTGTCTTTGCGAAAAGTAAAATAAATCACTTCGAGTTAATAAATAATGGAAAATTTGACGCGAACTAGAACGATATAAATCTTAATGTAGCCACATTCGGGAGGGGAAGGAGGAAGAATTTTGGGCCCACACACTCAAGATAGAACGCGTGTTCAAGTGTTACTGAAATAAATCTTACAGGGCACCTTGTCTCTTGATTTATTTTATCGATAATCTTTCCTCGTCTGAAACTTATCTTATAATTCACAGTGCGAAGATACTAAATTTATCAATAACAATACGCAACAATTGTTTCAAAAAAAGTTACGTTTAGAAAAGGATGTTCAAATTTATAGCTAACAATTATGACTATTTTACGGCATGTAGAGAACAAACAAACTCACAGATGTTCATTCTTGGCTTGTTTGTCTACACTCATTTCATAGAACTTTACAGAATATTACTTCGCAGAATTTTCATTTAATCGACAGGCTTTCCTAGGCACAGGGTGTTATCATTTTATGATAATCTCAAATCTAACCTAGCCTTACTTACTCGTACGTAATTACTATACAAGATAACCAAGATAAACCAATACGGCTTCAGCAGAAAATAACTTTTGATGAAGTGAAATTCACTGATATGATACATTCGATGAAAAAATTGTCGTTAAAACAAGGAGATACTGACAAAATAACGTTGAGGGAAATTAATTCCATACAAACAAGTACGAGAAGAAATGACCTTTGGAAACTTTATTGAATTTGATGTAATGGTTCCAATTATGGATGAAATCTACTCCGATGGCAGGTGTTGCGACGGGCTCTGTGCAGATCAATTCCTCAAAACACTCTTCGTTAAAGGGTCTATAGAATACCCTTAAAGGCCCTTCGTAGCTGTCAAGTCTCTAGTCATTTCATTAGATAAATATTATAACAAAGAGGAAGCCAAATATCTCTGCTGGACAATGTTCAGATTGTTAAATGCAGTCAAACTCCGGGATCATACCACATCCGACTAAATAAATGCAAAGGGAGAGACTACACGCTTTATTTTCATCGCCGCCGTAAACAGTCAGATAATAACATTATATACCGCTTTAGTATTGTTCACAGATAATAATGTGAGTTTTATCTGAGGTCATGAAACACATAAAGGGAACATTAAAGCCTTAGGAAGTCACGTTCTCCGAACAACGGTACCGTAATAAGACGAGTCGTTAAGTGCTTTAACAGTACTGTAGTCACCGCAGAGAGTGGCCGTTAATAATTTCAGTTTAACCGAGTTGCCGACAAACACGAACTTCGTCAAAGAGAAACGGTTAATTCAATTTCTGCGTTCGGCCACCGCTACGGCTACACAGCCGTGAATTTTCTTGTAAGTATGGACTAACAAGAAAATTCACGAAACATTAAATTCCAATGCCACCTTTGGATTGAAAGTTCAAAACCGCCGAGTTTAGAGTTTCCAATGGGTTTGGCTTTTAAGCTGTCTCTGAACATTTGAGAGATTTATTGCGATATTGATAAATTCATTTATTGTTTAGTTTAGTAAGCCACGTTGGCCTAGTTGGGAGTGAAAGGCAGATATTTGTGAGATGAGTGCGAATATTTGTTCCTGAGTCTTGGATGTTTTCTATATTTCAGTATGTTTATCGTTGTCTAGTACCCATAGTACAAGCCATCCATAGTATTAGTTTGGGATTAGGTCAATTTGTGTGAGGTTGTCCCCTGATAATTATTATTTTATTATTAACATTCTTTGCTGAAAAGAAAATCAATCGTGCATAATAATACGTGGGGCATAGTATACTTTATTTAATTTTTGAATCTTGGTCTTGTTTATAAATAAATGAATCTAGATCAATAAACACAAAGTAGCAGGTACTTTAATTGTCTAGTATTTTTTTTATTTTTCTACTGGTCAAGAAATCTACTACCGCTGCACTCAGAGACGATTTAGAGACGACCACTCATTCCTTTCCCCATGCCTTTTCTAATCTCCACTCAGGAACGACTTAATCATTAACTGACCCTGATGAGGACCTGAGACTACATGAATGTTTCTTTAGTTTTTAAACTACAAGCAAATGCACATCATATTTTCACACAGATTAAAAGCTGTTAAGCTATTTTTAATTGTTGTTTCATTATACCATGTAAATATGATAAATATGTGTATAATGTCGGTTGGAATATCATATTGCAGGAAATTGAAATAATTACGACTATAATGTATACTATACTCTCAATCTCGCCAATAATTGTTGTGTTTTGTAAATATTGTACAATATACGAGTATGACCCGGTCGGTGTGGCATTATAGTAAAAATATCCATGTGCTTTTTTCCTAAATATTATTAGTATTGTAAAAATGATTTTGTTCCGTCTTATTTGGTGTAAGATCACAATGGACTACCAAATTTACATCTCGATTGCCATGATTTTTTTTAGAGATAAAACTAGACCAAAACATGGTAATAACGAATTTTATAAGGTTATTTCATAATCCAAGATCGCTCCAGATGTAGAGATAAGCCATAACATCTTAGCACTTATCTTATATAAAAGAATCTTATTCAGGTAACACAGACAATCAGAGGGCATGGACAAGAAAAAAAACGCTACGTTAGCAATATTCGAAAATCGACAAAATGTATAGGATTGGCGTAACCTGATGACAGATCGCGTCGACCGCTATGTCAATTCCACATTTCGAGCCGATAGAAAACAGAAAATTTAGCATTTTAACTACGCCTATTAGACGAATGAGTATAGGAAATGTGTACCTCTATTACAAAAAGGTCAAGGTAGGTAAGTTGCGAGGGGCTCCAAACTGGCTATACGGTCAAACAGAAGTTAATACAATTTATGATAATCATGTCCATACTTTCTTTTTCCATTGCACGATACAAAATAATAAACCTTTTTGGACACTGTTTTATAAATTACATAATGAGATGGATACGTCCTGAGGCTGGATTAGGCCCCTAGGGTCCGGCAGACATCGAGAGCTTGTCCTGGCATAATTAATGCATTGTTATCCTATTATCCTCTGAGGCTGACTAATGAAACGCAGAGTATTTAATATCCTCGTCACCGCGGTAATCCCACTAGGCTTAACACCATTGTTTTGAGATCGCGGTGGGCTGTGCGGTGACCGCCGCGGTGGGGCTACCTGTGTATCTTGTCGCAGTAACGTATTTAAGTGAGAGTCGTTTGATTTGAATACATCAATAACTAGGACAGGGTTCTTAATATACAGATACTACTAAGTGCGACAGTGTCTACATTATCAGGATACTCGTTACACCTTAAATTATACCTTAAGTTTTTTGAATATTATATCAAAATTAGAGTTTACTTATTTTGCTTAATATACTAAGTAAATATACAAGTAAAAAAAACTGTCGATGTTCTTGCTATACAAATAAAATATTCTGATTCTGTTTCTGATATAATGATGAAAGACCAGGTTTAGTATAACTTGTTGGTATAAAATTGTCACAAGTCCAATTTTTATATTTTCTTAATTATCATTGTCGATTGACAAAGGTTTACTGCACAAAATAACTCAATGTCTTGTTGTGTCACGATTCTAAAAAGCCCAGTGATATAACTGGAATATTGTTTAGTAACTACATATAAATTGTATGTGCTGCAATACTCTTTGAAGACATGTATAAATCGAATGAAGTACGGAGAAGTATAGTTTACATACATACATAACATCATGCCCAGAGGTGGAGAGGATGGTGTAGGCAAATCTACAGAAATACTTTTTTTATGTTAAAGAGAAGGCACACTAGCACTCAGGCCATCTAATGGTAAGTGGAATCTGAGACCCATAGACATTTGAATTCTCAAGAATACAATCCTAAGTCCTCAAATGCGTTGCCAACCCTGAGGACTAAGATGGAATGCCTCTATGCTAGTAATTTCACCGGCTGTCTTATCCCCGCACCGGAACACCATAATGCGAACAATGTTGTTTGGCGGGTGGTTAATTGATAAGATGGTGATAGCGATCCGGACGGACCCTGCACAGGGTCCTACCACCACTAAAAAGACTTCCTGATAATTCTGTAACCACATTTTGCAAAAACAGGCTAAAATGTGTACCAGGTTGCAAGCCCATCTCTTAACAGTACTACAAGCCTTTATTCCCTTAGTCGCCTCTTACGACATCCACGGGACTACATGGTGTGCCACTATTCTAACTTGGCAACCACTCGGCATAAATGTTGGTATCATCATATTATTAAATAAAGTTTAATAGGCATAAATACTGTGTCACAATAAATCTAATGTGGCATAGATTCACCAATAATATTCGTTTTACGAATCAACGTATTTATTAGAGCCGCAAGCCGCAAATCGCTTCTTTTCAATTTAGATTTGCCGAACTGAGAGTATAAAGGTAAGTGATTTTGCTTAGCACTCGCTGACAAGGCCTTGAAGCCTATACTGCCCTCCTAAGCCAAAATGCAGTATCTCTGATTCAATGGCCAAAACATATTCAATCCTAAGCCGTTCGTAATAAGGTTACATTTGCTATTGGAGTTTTTTCTGAGATACTGCCTTTTAGGTACGTTAGCAGGGCAGTATAATGAACATGTGTTTTTTTAACACGTTTAAAAATGAAAGGTTTTTTTAGGACTCATTTTTTATAATTTTCATAGTGTGTTCCATAATTAACGAAAGCGTCGTTAAGAGTATAATAATATATTCTTCTTAGTCTACGGCATTATTATCTAACATGTTCCCGCTCTCTTACCTAACATTAGCTCTGTTAATGCAACAAAGTTCCAGAGCCTACTTTACTAATATGGCGGTAAGATATTTGAATGTCAAGTAAATAAAAATCCTTCTTGTTAATAGACTTTTTGGCGTGTTACGCTGGGAACAGCTGCAACAGTTTTCGGATTTGAATAAAACGGTTTCCACTAACCACTCACTGTGGCAGAACGAAAAGCCGCCGGTTAGTTAATCCTTTACATAACTGCGCATGCGCTGACGATAGAGTTTTAATTTGTTTTACTTTAAGGCAGATAAAAATGAAATTTCAAAGCTTTTTTTGGTAGGTGGACTATACTTAAGTGAGACTTCAAACTCTTATTTTATTCCAAAATACAAATTTTGAAAAGAAAACTGCTATATCCATTTATCTACCATAAATAATAACTTTGTAGAGTGTGAAACGAAATTCGTCAAATAAATTGTGCCTCGTATTTTACGGTCGCCTTTATCGCGGTGGATAGACGTGGATAAAGCATCTTAAGCATCCGTCACTCTCACACTTACATAAATACTCGTAAATAAATAAATATCACGGGACAATGTCAGACAAATAATTGACCTAGTCCTAAACTAAGCTCTAGGCTTGTACTATGGGTACTAGACAACGATAAACTTACTTTTATAGAGAAATATATACTTAAATACATAGAAAATATCCAAGACTCAGGAACAAATATTCGTGCTCATCACACAAATATCTGCCCTTACCGGGATTTGAACCCAGAACCACTTGCTTCGAAGGTAGTGTCACTACCAACTAGGCCAGCGTGTCGTCATCAGCACTTACATGCTGCTCAGAAAGTGACAAACACTTTATCCACGTTAACATAACTATATTTGACCAGGGGGGCTAACATGGTCGTGTTTATCGATGTGGATAAACGTGGTTAACGCTTCCGTCACTCTCACACTGACATACTGGTCGAAAGTGACAGATCCCCGTTTATCCACATCGATAAACACGACCATGTTAGGCCCCCTGTAGAACTAAACATCAGTGACTCGTGGCAATTAAGAAGCACTTGTGATGAGACACGTTTTTCAAGTATCTTTTCAGATAATATGATATGATAATCAATCAACATTATGGTATTCAAGCCACTTCAATTAAGGAATTAGAAGGTTTGAGTCTCAAACTAAAAGTGTCTTAAGAGATCGTTTTTAAAATTGAAAAGTCATTTTCATTACTGAGATTGCATCCAAAAAGCTAAAAATTATATTATAAAAATTAGGATATCTTACAATACAAAATAAAAATAACTTATGACAAAATAAAGAAGTTGAAATCAAAGAGAACACCAACAGAAATACGCTGCAACATTACAGAAGAATGTTTTATTTATCCTTCACGTCCGTCGAAGTCGAAAGATCATTTTCTTACACCGAGTGGATTTTCTCAAATATAGGTAGAAGACGTAGGATAACTTTTAAAATTATATAACATATATTAATTATTTATTTCAAATGTCATTAACTTATGTTAAATGGTTAAAAAGTTTTTTTTAACTGGTTTCTTTTGCTCGACTTACCTGAAAAACATTGTTACATCACTAATCTGTCAGAAACGTCAAAATTATGCTGCCAACAAACAACACATAAACAGCATATCTATGTAGATGACGTCTTTCGTACCTTGTTGCTTTCTTTCGTTAAATTCTTTCGAATGGCAGTTCAAACCTAGTAGGTGATTCGAGTTAAATATTTTGCCGTAGTGAGGGTTTTAAACCAATCGACGGATTATGCACCGGTAAGCCTAGGTTGTTGCTTTTAAATTTAGTTTTAGATTTTATCGACAAAGCAGCTCGGGCAAAGCGTAAGGTACCTTATTTTAAACATAAAATGCCTACGAGAGCACGGAGCAACTTTAATTTTGCGGTTAATATTCTATCAACCAACTGAAACCAGCGTTGTTTTAGAAAATAATATCCTTTAAGTTAAAGTGACAAAGTACAAGCGTAATAAGTTAGACCGCTCCCTAATGTATGCTGTGTAGCAAAACCAGTCCGTGGGTCCGCAGAAAACCAGCGTCTTACTTCCAATAGGGGTACGACACATAGCTGAGTGGATACCATTTTCGCAGCACTCTTTATAATTTACTTCTAAACTGTTAGATTTTAAGAATGTCTTGCATCATAATGTGTAAACTTTTAATAGTTAAGCGATAAAATATTTTCTATTATATTCTTTTTTCCTATTCTGCAAGTAAACTGGTAATTTAGAATAGAATAGAAACTTGCACTTGCAGTAAATCAGATAATAGACAGGGTTTATTAAACGTCTGCGCGTTCATGCCTAGCACGTGTTACTGGATGCATACTTTACTTACGAGTACTTACGACGCAGATTGAAGGTACGTAAAGTTAAAGATTAAGTTTCGATGTGACGACATGTTAGCCTAGTTGGGAGTGACCCCGCCACCAAAACAAGCGGTCCTGGGTTCAAAACCCGGTAAGGACAAATATTTGGGTGATGAGCGCGAATATTTGTTCCCGCGTCGTTTTCTATGTATTTAAGTATGTATTTCTCTATATAAGTATGTTTATCAATGTCTAGTACCTATAGTTCAAGCCTAGAGCTTAGTTTGGGACTAGGTCAATTTGTGTGAGATTTTTCCCTGATATTTATTTATTTATTTAATCATACGGATATATTCATTATTAGCTAAAGTGTTACGGGCTACGGCTTAACGTAGAATTGGCTTCTCTTTTCTCGAAGCCGTATCACCGTTGGTCGTTTATCCCATTATGTCATTCATACATCGGAGCGTTCTTTACGAGACGTATCCGAAGCTTAGTGTAGATTATCTTCAACAATTCGTTCGTTTTTTTGTCAAAGAATTAACTACTGGCGAGCTTACGTTGACCCGCGTGCACGTAAGCATAAGGTAGACTTTAGTTCCTACGAACTTTGGCTGAGCTCTTTCTTCAGCGAAACATGCAATTATGTTCGGTAGGTATCTAATTCTCTTATGTCTACGAACACGAGAGACAACTTAAGCTCACTTTATTGTACAAACAAAAGAGATAACGATTATTAAATAGACAAAAATAGAGCAGGGATGTACAAAGGTAAATTTTAATTTACCTTTGTACATCCCTGCAGTTAACCTTTGAGCGAATGAGTAATAATTACATTATACATACATAACATCACGCCTTTATTTCCAGAGTGGGGTAGGCAGAGCTACGGAAATACCAACAACTCTAAAAAGACTTATTTATAATTCTGTAACCACATTTTGCAACAATCAGCCCAAGAAGTTTACTAGTGTATTAGTTACAGGTTGCAAGCCCATCGCTTAACAGAACTACAAGCCATAATTCCCTCCTCTTACGACGTCTACGGGAAGACATGGTGTAGCACTATTCGAAGCAACCACACGGGACGGGTGAGTGATCATTAATGATATCAAATAGCCAAAAAATACAACACTAAAAAAGCTATTTAAAGTCAATTTTTTTTATTAATTACTGTAGTTGATAACTCGCAGCGAGTTTGTCACCGAGATGTTTTACAGAATCACCCTTAACCCACAAAGCCACGCCAACTCCTCGTGCCTTGTTAATTTTGTACGAAAACAGTTTGAAGTGACATCACAAATTGGACAATCTCCCGGTTGTTGTTTCATTCAGATTTTGTAAATTACTGTCTGTTTAGCCGAATGTACGTGTGGTTTTAGGTAATGAACCGTTGTGTTGATTAGAATACTGCACGCTTTTAGCTAATGAGTTTTAATTGTTATAAGTGTAACTCGATTAAAATCACCGTGACAACGCCAACGTAATTTGAGTTTCGGAGCGTAAATTAGCGGCAATCAAGCGCAAGGTGCTGGAAACTTCGATACAATGGTAAATCATGTTAAAAGTTTAAAATTTGCTGATACGAGTATAAGGATCATTCTTCAACTTCGTTACTAATTTGTGTAGCGATCTCATCTACTTGCGGGCCCCCCTTTTGGATTTGATATGATAAAGGCTTTAAGGTATAAAATCCAAAAAGAATGCTCGCTCGTACATTAAATCACTGCATAAATTGATTTTAAAGTAGGTCATTCTCCGTCGATGAGATTCAAAAATCGCACACACACATTGTTATTTATTGGTGTTAGTCGCGCAGGATTTTTATTCTGCATTGCCTTTACACCTTGGGCCTACTCGGTGAAAGGACACTGCTTTTGACATCTTAATTTTGTCATATTGTTTGTATTGTTTTTAGTACACCACTACCACTATTTTTATTTCTTTGTGATATTTTAACTACACCGCCAGAAACAACAACTTATTATGTCATGTCAAAAAAAAAATTGTTTATCCAGTACAATAGCAGGGTTGGGATTCTACACGGTAATATTTAACGATATTGTCTTTGACGTATTTCCGTATTGTCAACGTTTTGATAACTCTTATGTCATTTACAATAATGGCGACTGTGACGAACGATTCTAAAACACGTCAAACGCGATATCGTTATAACGCAGTAGAATAGAGGCCCAGAGCCCCTAGCCAAGATGCGTACGCTAACTAGCGATTCGATTCGTTTTGTTCTTAAACAAATCGCGTCACTAGTAGGTCACGTCATTCGAAAAGTCACGTGATCTACCAGGTGATGCGATTGGTTTAAATCCAAACGAATCGAATCGCTAGTTAGCGAATGCATCTTGGCTAGGGGCTCAGCTCTGTGTGTGGCTGTGTGCATTGCGAAAAACGTTATCGTTATCAAAAATGTATAGCATAGACGTAAGCTGCCGGAATATCACGTGGAGCGCTTCTGTCAATTCCATACATTTTGACAGTTATCGACAATCGTTTGCTTTAGCGTTATGCATCTTGTCTATGGCCACTGGTCCTATTGTTATTGTGTTATCAACGTAATGATAGCTCTTATTAATTTAACAACAATGGCGGCCGAGATGACGACACGTGTAGCGAAAAAGTAGAATAGGGCACAGAACATTTTTGGGCATTTGAGTTTATTTTGAGACCGCTGAAATCGAGAAATATGCATAAAATTGCAGACCATTTCTAATATTTTTTACAGGTTTTTACAGTTGCTATCTTTCATAGATAATAATGTATTGCTGCTAGTTTTTATACAATGCAATTTGGCTTGACAACTCGGCTCCCGGATCATAAAAATTCATTATAAATTTATTCATGGATGGTTGGAAAACGCTCTTTTCTACTTAGTTATTTAAGTATCTACATTTACGCCACCGTGTAACATCAATCAAGTGGCGGGGCGTGACTTTGTTGATTAAGAACACTGTCAAACACATCTATGGATATTAATAAAAGTTATTAAGGTAAAGACCTAATGAAATAAATTTCAAAATCATTGGAATTACGAGTATAATACAAATGTGAAGCGAACGTCTTTTTAACTACTTTTTAAAAAGTTTTCAAACAAAGACTTAAGAGAATTAATTGCTCTCAGTGTTTGTGATTAATTAACATGCTTCTAAAGTTTAATTTATTTGCAAACGTTGCAGCAGTTTGCGAACAATATTAACTTCGTTAATCCCACAATTAAATACGCAAATTCAAAACTTTATAGACTGAACATACAATTCGAAGAAACCGTAAACGTTGAATGTAGTATACATTCAAGAAATAATAATCTGATTTATTATTTCTAAGATCTTCGGTGATTTTTTAAATAAAGAAACCTAACCGGTTATCTTATAATCGCAATAGGGTAAACCCGCATGAAAGGGGTTTTAAATTTTATTTTAAGTAGCTTCAGCAGGAACATTTAAATCGAACTATACTATCCCGATGATCCGTAACACGAACCCCTAAAACTTTGCATACGTTATTATTTTTTTACTTATCTTTACCTTTACTTCTCGATGTCAATACAAAAGTCAACGTCAAGGTTAAAATACGCGGATTTGATTTCAAACCTAAACTCATAACATTTAGGGATCAGCCACACCCATGCGTAAAATACTGTGACGTTGCGTGAACAAAAGATTGGTCATACTAATTACATGGCGTCAATTTTGACCGACCGTAATTTACGCTCCGTTAAGCTCGACATTTGACAAATACACACCGCAACACAACAGACAGTATAGAAAAGCAAGATTAAAATAAAACCAATTTATGTAGAAAGATTGCGCTATATCAAACAGGACTTAGCTCAGAATGTGCTGCAGCCAGGGCTGGGATTCTACACGATAATAACGATATCGTATTCGACGTGTTTCCGTATTGTCAACGTTTTCATAACTCTTATGTCATTTACAATATTGGCGACTGTGACATAAACGATTCTAAAACACGTCAAACACGATATCGTTATAACGCAGTTGAATAGAGGCCCAGAACTGTGGTGGCGCTAGTTTTCAACTTAACCCAGGGCTGAGATTTTACATGTTTAAACCTTACTGCTTTTGACGTGTTTCCGTATCGTCAAAGTTTAGATAGCTCTTATTTACTTGACAGTAATGGTGGCTGAGAAAAAAACCTTACGATAACACGTCAAAGTTACTCGTAATATAGTTTTAGCCATTTGAAAGAAGCCCTGGTGCTTACCATTCGTTGATCATTTCAGATATAAGAGTGTTATCGATGACATTATGTTAACGTAACTCACTCGATAAAAGGAAAAAGTTCGTGCTCGCGATACTGTTACTATACTCATAACGTGTAACGCCACCGCTAAACGCTGCAATTTAAATATTCACTTTCATGACGCCAACGTCAATATTGGTCTCGATCGTCAAAGTTAACAAGGTGTTTTGCCAGTGCAGAAACCCGTATTTACCAAGCTGAAAAATATCCAAGTGCTCAAAATAAACATTTATTTTTGGCTCTGGATATATTTGCAGGTTTCTTGCAAGAAAATATTATTTAAGTTGTGACCAATATATTAGGCTAAGTCGCTACTATGACGTTTCAAAAGAGTTTATTATTTGTAAACCTACTTGAATAAAGATTATTCTGATTCTGATTCTATATAAAAAAGGTAGTAAAAAGTATATTTAAATCGGTATTTCGATCAATTTGATATTTTATACAATGGAGAGTTTAAACGTCCTGAATCTCAGTAGCTTAGAATGTCTCTCGAGTGACAAGTATTCATATTTTATAAAAAAAAAACTTCACTTTCCCTAATAACTATTAAATATTTTGTGACGTTATTCTGCTCATTGTGTGATTCAGTTCAAAATCTATAAAGATTAAATACTTTTAAAATAACAAATACCATGTCGACAATATTTATTAAAACGGTAGGTACTGCTCTTCGCTTACACTTCATTATCATTACCATCTTGATATTATGTTTGCTTTATCTGTATTATTTTTTGCTTATCCTCATATAAATTATACATTTATATTATATATCTATGTATTATTATTTTTCCAGCGCAATATATGTATTTATATTGTTATAGCTTATTGATATGTAAGTATATGTGTATTATCTACACCTTATGTTGCACCGCCACTTTAATCTCTGATTTGCCCTAAGTCAACTGGTAGAGAATGCCTTACGGCATTAAGTTCGCCTTTTGTATACTAAGTTTATTTTTTTGTGCAAGAAAAATTAAATAAATAAATACACTTATTGATCTAGCTGAAAATCAGCGCTGTGACTATAATTCGCAGCATCTTGGAGAGCTGGGGCAAAAGCCAAGATGCGTACGCATCTTGTCTAGGGCCTCTAGTCGCCTTTTAAGTGCTTGCATATTTTTTTTGTTGTTAACTATATCATAAAAGGTTTTTGTTTTGCACTTAATAAACGTCCTTTCTTTCTTTCAAAAGATAAGTCTAGTAAGCCGTAAGCCGTGAATTGGATTTTGATTGACCATTCTATCCCGATCGTTCATTCCAATTGGCTTAAACCCCGGCTGTGACAATCTTACTTCAACATCGAACAAAGACCCTTTTCTCTTACTCCTTTAGTTGTCGTAACAAATCGACTCAAAAAGTTAGAGGACAGGGGTGTTATTTGAAAAAATTGCTCTCTCACCGCACATCAATGAGCGATAAATTCGACTTGTGCTCAACTCGCCGAGAGAGATTTAGGGAAGCCGATAAGCGAGTGCCTTGCGAGGTGCCTGGAACATACGTCACGGGCAACTGGCGATTTATGCAAGTACTTTTAGAAGACAACTCCTATTAATCATCGTATATAAGGATTACTTTAAGGACGCCGAACTCTTTACCTGCTTAGATTAGCAAGGTAGCTTTTCAAATTGAACAAGGAATTCTACATATTTTCCCTGATCGATTGTTTGCTAAATAAAGGCCGTATACATGATAAAAAGTTTACGCATTGTATTTTTGAATTAGGATACGCTTGGGTTTTGGGATCCTATCATTTCATAACCAATGTTTCAACCAATTGATTCATTTCACAAACATATCATTTGACAACCCGCGTTTTTTTTCGATACTCTAAATAATTCTGGATTTATTTCAGGACCATGTGTAGAACCCTATAGGTTATGTTAGGTTAGTTTTATAAAAATCCTGAATTCTATGTAGTTATAGAAAAAAAAGCGGGTTGGCTAATGAATAGGTTGCGAAACGATGCATTTGTCAAAGATTTGTCGGCGAAAAGGCAGAGAAACTTGGGTTTAATTACATTAAAATACCGTTTATAGATTATGTCGACATGTTTTGCTAAAATAACAGAGGTATACACAAAATAAATAATAACGTATAAATAGTAAACTTACCAAACGGTTGTAAAATATATTTTAAATATTATATTTACCAAAATCTTTGTAAGGTTACGGCAATCTTCATGTTAAAAGTAGTCTGACAGAGGCGGCACCTTGTTAAACTTGCTTTACGGGCTAACGCACAAAGGATGCAATAATGCGTTCAATGCAGGCTAAATCGCTTGGAAACTGGCGCAAACGGGCAAGAAGAAGTATTTTTAGCCTATAATGTTTTAGATACATGCCATATTTCATCGTGGACATGGAGTTGTATAATGACAAAAAACGGTGAATTTTTAATCATCAAGTGGTGGTGAGACGTGTTTAATGTATAGTCTGTGTCAATCAAAATTGGCAAAGATGTAAATAAATTAGTACAGTTTGACAAATAACCTCAAATATTAATCAAACGCATTTTTATTAAAATAACGTTTAAAAATACGTTATTTAATCTTAAACTTAAAACATGAAAGTAATGATTATATATATCATTGCAAATACCTCACTTGATCTTTAAAAGTCCGTAATAGTGGCAAATTGGTTTGTTTCAACTGACGAAGACTTTAGAGAGGATTATTACTTTGAATTCCGCAAGAAATGGACTTTGTGTCATGAAAGTATTACTACCCAAGTCATGAATGTCTGACATTAACTTAACTGAGTTTCACAAATAATTGTGGTAATAGGATCTTGTTTACAGAGTAGATACTTCATCTTAGTACTCAGGGTCAAAGCACTTACGATGACTCTAGCAAAAATGATAATTTAAGTGTCCAATATTTTAAATTGATCAAACAATTTCGTTATATTTTTTAAGAGCTATCGAATACTAAATCATTTGATGTTATAATGGAAAAACATATTTGCTTAACATGTATGGGAGGAACCAGATAAAAAAACATAATTTTAGTTTACCACTTTGTCGGCCTAAAATCAATGTATAATTACGCTAAATTATAGCTTTGTAAGTGGTAAGTGGAATCTGAGACCCATAGACATTTGAATTCTCAAGACTATAATCCTAAGACCTCAAATGCGTTGCCAACCCTTAGGACTAAGATAGAATCCCTCTATGCTAGTAATTTCACCAGTTGTCTTATCCCCACACCGGAACACAACAATGCGAGCACTGTTGCTTGGCTTGGTTAATGGATAAGATTGTGGTCTCTCAGTTAAACCGTGGACTACGGAACCCTAAAAACATTGTTCTAGTTTTAAAGTTATTAATTTATCGTAGTTTGAAATACTCGTTTGAGATTACTTAGATCAAAATGTAATGGCCAGAATATTATCTTGAAAATAGGCAATTTTAATTCAAAGCTAAGTTTTATTGTGTTAATTCAAAACTTAACATGATTAGATTTCAAACAAGCTTAACAAGGCCGTCTTAGCCCGAGAAAACTTTAAAGGACCTGAAACGAATAAATACATTTAACTTGTCTTCATCTTTATTGAGTTTGTTAATTAGACAGGCACCTCATAATCTATCCTACATTTAGTAATTCGGTAGGCAGAAGAAAATCTTGATTTCTAGATAATTCGCTTAATTTCGACTCATTCACTGTTATGCTCCTTAAATTCCTTACATATCTGTTATTTTATTAAATTCTAAAATATTTATGTACATGTATGTATGTAAACTCTTTATTGCACATAAACAATTACAAGACATATTTGCATAAATATAGATAATGTACATAGGCGAACTTATCCCATATGGGATCTCTGTTAACCCTTAAGTAAAATAAGAAAGGACAATGCAAGAGGATAGACAACAACAAAATTACACTGGCGAGCAAATACCATCCATCCAATCGGCAAGGGTTTCCTGGCAACCAGTGGCATCTGCCAATCTATGCGCAGCGTTTACGCCGCCTGTACGTTTTACTGCACGCATACCGACAAGTCAGGAAGTGGCCTTGTGTTTCAGTGTTTCTTTTACACCATATTGTTATTAACTGTAAGCATTGTATCCTTTTACTGATTCTTAAGTGAATAATTATAACGGGTCATCAGGAAAACCGACCGGGCGTTCGTGGGGTTACCATCCTGTGGGCGTTATGATAGCGAAAACTCCAAAATAAATACACAAGAATAACAATCAACAATCACGTGTTTAATTTTTATACACTGAATAATAACATGTCATTACAAAAATCGACACAGATATAAGAGCTAATAGTTTAGTGGGCTGGGCGTGGTCGCCTACTCGTACAATGGGCCTCATAACATGTGATTACAAAGATCGACACAGATAGATAAGAGCTAATAGTTTAGTGGGCTGGGCGTGGTCGCTTACTCGTACAATGGGCTTCATAATATGTGATTACAAAGATCGACACAGATAAATAAGAGCTAATAGTTTAGTGGGCTGGGCGTGGTCGCTTACTCGTACAATGGGCCTCATAACATGTGATTACAAAGATCGTCACAGATAGATAAGAGCTAATAGTTTAGTGGGCTGGGCGTGGTCGCTTACTCGTACAATGGGCTTCATAAGAAGGCTCAAGGTCACTCGGAGGGCGATGCTGGGTGTCTCCTTGCGAGATCCAATCAGGAATGAGGAGGGATCTCGATCTGCAGATGCAAGAGAACTAAAGTAACTGACATATGTAGCTCATAGAATTGCAAACCTTGAGTGGCAGTGGGCGGGGCACATTGCTCGAAGAACCGATGGCCGTTGGAGCGGAAAGGTTTTAGAGTGGCGACCACCAACCGGAAGACGAAGAGTCGGCAGGCCTTCCACAAGGTGGACCGACGATCTGATAAAGGTCGCGGGAAACCGGTGGATGACAGCAGCAGAGGACCGGTCGTAGTGGAAAACCTTGGGGAAGGCCTTTGTCCAGCAGTGGAAGACTTCCGGCTGATAATGATGATGATGATGATGAATAGTTTAGTACGTGTGCAACCCTCACGCCAGTTGTCAAGGAATGACCAGCTTCACCAAGGTGGCGCCACTTACTACTCTTTTCGGCATTACCCGCTCTTATTCCGATTTACCTTATTATTTTTACCAATAATAACATTATCATTATGTTTTTTTCTAAATACATACAACAATTAATATAAATCAAATAAGATATTTTGATGAACATCGGAATTGAGTTTCATTAATACGATTTAGGAGAAAATATAAAAAAACATATAAAGTGCATACACTAAGTTTTGACCCGTTTATTAAAATTTTAAACATGATCAAAACTTGTTAAAATTTTAAAACTTATTTTAATGTTTGTATTGTTTTTTTAGGCATCCTCATTTTATTTACGTAATATTTTAATTTAACGATATTGGCTTAAACATAGTAATGTACGAAATAAATGCAAATTTATTTGTAATGTCCTTATATTTCAAACTGATACAACAGTTGTGACGTCATTCCTGTCGTCGATTTTGTATGCAGGGGGTCTGAACTATGACTTTTTAAAGCTTCATATCTTGTATAAACTTATTCCTCTATTACATAGCACTTTCTAGAAAGCCTAAGAAAAAAAATATGCATGTTCCCTTTTCCATACATTTAAACAGTTCTTGAAAATTGTTAATTTTCTGGGGCCTTTCGTTTATAATGAATTTGAGTACAACATGACCGCTTTTTTCTGCAAACAGGAAAAACATGGCGGTTTATAGGGTAAGATTAAACGATAGCGGTTGACCTCCAGACCCCATTAATTTTGCAAATCATCTGGTACCTAAGACTAAGGATGACAAGCGTTCCACCTATCTAGTTTGAATGTAATCACGACTACACTGCCTTATCATGCTTTCATTATGTTTTAACTAAACGTGACAAGCCAGAATGAAAATTACATAGAACATTGTTGGTCATGTTTGTCAAAGGTCATGTATCACATGCGAAGGGGCGAATTTCAAAACTATTATTACAAATAATCAAACATTACAAATTACACTATCTGTGCGGCTAGTCAAGTTGCATTCGATAATTGTTAGCGATTATGATTCGAATGAATAATGTATGGGTTTGACGCAAGTCACTGAGATACACGTGACTATCTCGGTGGCTCACGTCAATTCCATACATTTTTCAATCGAAACATAAGCGCTAACGATTGTCGAATGCAACTTGACTAGCCCCACAGGTGCATTATTGTATTGTTTTCATACCTATTGCTATAGTATTGTAAACAGAACTGCATAGTTATATCATAATAACCCCTTGAATTGCTTAGCCATGCCGAGGTAACTCCCCTAGACTCTACACAAATACCACCACAACTTAGTGAACTTAAAGAGTTGAGATGAGTTGATACTATACTGTCAAAGGCTAGCAACGCGTCTGTGATTCCTTTCATGGCGTTGCGAGTGACAACAGCAGCGTTGATTACTTTCCATCAAGCATCCCGCCGCTCGGTGCTTCTAGCATAAAAAGCCTGTCAAGTTAGAATCATACGCGCGCACTGAGTGTTTCGTTTTAGAGATAGAATACTGAAGAAGAATGTAGTTCATTGAGATGCTGGTTTCTTTAATGTTTTGATTACAATAAGGTCCATTTTAACTTGCCTAGATTTAACGCGTTATTTTTCCGTAATATAAAAAAAAACGAAATCACATACATAACATCACGCCTTCAATCCTATAGTGGGGTAGGCAAAGCTACAGAAATACCAACCCTAATAAGATTTCTTAATAATTCACAGATTGCAAGTCCATCGCCTAACTTCTCTTCTTAGTCGCCTCTTCTTATTCCCTTACTCGCCTCTTACGACATCCACGGGAGGACATGGAGTGGCACTAATCTAACCCGGCAACCACACGGTACTATGTACGTAGCATGATGTTGTGTATCTTGAGAACTGGATTGTTTCGGATTGGCATCTTATAAACTTTGGCTACACAGCGAGAAACAGTTTTTTTTTTTTACATTTATTATGGCTATATAAACCAGAATGTATGTACTGGAAAGTTATTAAGCTAATAGTTTTGAAATATGTAAGTTAAGTCCTTTCATGATGACACCCTATTTTAATATAAACCTTTTTTAATTATTTTAGTTCACATGCTATGGCTCGTGGCACGTACGTTCGAGAAACGTGTACATGTAAGCCACGCAATGTACTTTGTTTGAAATGATTAACTGTTCTATTTATAGTTTGGTAATCCTTATAATGTATATTTGTTTGAATAGGGTTCCCGCACAGCAAGATGAGTAATGAGATAAAGTTGCTATTAGTCTAACGGAGATATAGGCAAGATTTGGATATCATCGAGGCCTGGTGCAAAAGAAGTAGCTAGTTAAAATAAATCCATACTTAATATTATAAATGTGAAAGTAACTCTGTCTGTCTATCAGTTTGTTACGCTTACAAGGATAGACCGTTAAACCGTTAGTATTTATGGTATGGGTGTTACTTTGAGTCCCGGGGAAGGACATGGTATAGTTTTTATCCTGAAAAATTGTACAGTTTCTAAGGGAGCAGCGATAAACGACTTCTACATAGACGGAGTCGTGGGCAAAAATTAGAAGTAGTAGAATATATTAAAAAACAAAAACCGCCTTCAACAACTCAAAACATAACTCCTTTTAAAATTGTAGGCACCTATCTAATTGGTTAGTCCCACTGAAGTCGGCTTTTTCGGTGAAAATATTGTGGTCGCTGACTTCAGTAGGACTAACCTATTAGGTATGTCCTCACAATTTTAAAAGAAGTTAATTTTTGCGTTCTTGAAGGCGGTTTTTTGTTTTTTAAAACATTTATTTAAATTTATACTTTTAAGTGAACATAATACTCGTACGCTGTTCCGTAGTCCCACTTACTAGTTGATATGAAACTTTAAGTTTCAAGCGCGCCGCAAGCAACGCCGCCGGAAAGTCATAGTCAAATTTCACAAGTAAATATTTTTCTTTGTAGCCGCTCAACTATCTTAATCGAGATATCTGATCGCCATCCTTAAAATAGGTACCGTTGAGGTGTTTCGGTGGCCATCTTTGGTCTTCATCATCAGTTCCACTTCCTCAAATGATACTTTCTGAATGCAAATGATAGACTTGTTACTAAAAATACTAAAATCGATCATATGTTTGCCTACAATATTTGAGGAGTTCCCTCAATTCCTCACTGATCCCCTCATCAGATTCAGATTTGGTGACAGTAGGATACTCTATCAAACCAAAAAAAAAAAAAATCGGTTTACAATTGACCGAGTAATCGGTACACATACATAAAAAAAACATGCAATGGAACGTATAACCTCCTCCTTTTTTTGAAGTCGGTAAAAAAAAAACTCGTAACGAAACTCGCAGTATTTCTGCCGGTATCCCATTAAACACTAAATGAAAAACTGAAAACGGAGTTCTCCAATTATTTCCAGCGTTCTTTTCTAGTTTCCGACAAAGGCGTGAATTCCGTATGTCGTTTTTACATAAACTACACCTATATCTGGTGTTCGCGTATGTATATTAGCGCTGGGAGCTCTCATGTAGGTAACCGCGGATTTTAATTTCGCCTCTTGTGCTCTTAATTTAGTGTGCACTACTTGCGAGTCCCGCGCGGCTTAGCACTCGGTTGCGTAATTCCAACTAGGCAGTCCCAAGGCCCGAACGCGATGTAATTTTACCTTTCCAGTCGGTATTAATTGTATAAATGGCGCCCGTAGTTCCCGTGTTCTAAAGAACGTGGAAAGCTAATCTAGCAACTACGACATTTACTCTATAGAAGGCGACGTTAGCAAAGGTTATTACGCTTACGCTTGCTAGATCTTTTGTGTCTTTCTCTAGGAAGGTAAGAGTTCAGTCAAGGTTTAAAAAGATCTAGATTTATTTCGTTTGTGCGTTATCCAAGTGCTTACTGTAGTTTAATAAAACGTAACTATTTACATCCATACTTACTGATTTTATTGAAAAAAAAATAATTAAAATTCTCATTACTTTAAGCCAACCCGTTAATATTAGTAGGATAAGCCCCGCGAAAGTGGTCGTCTGAAACGCTAAGCTGCTGCCTGAAACTATTAAACATTCAGACTGCCGTCGACAATAATCTCGGGCGTAAGTGCTGACTTAATATTGAAAATAAAATTGTACAAAATGAGCTCAAATTAGGCTCTCTTAAGCAGCGTAACTGCTTAGTAGTTTCGAGGGATATTACTGTGTAATATTTTGTACATTTTTTTTTATCAAATTGCAGAATAATTTCCCTGGTCTTTAGACACTTTTTTAAGGGCTCCGTATCTCAAAAAGAAACACGGAACCCTTATAGGATCATTTTGTTGTCCGTCTGTCTAGAACGCGTGGAGGTATTAAGTTCTTATGTCTACGGTCCCTTGAAGTCGGCCTTATCTCTAACACTTCGCAAGGGAATCAAACCCTATATGGTACTTCCCATCGACTTAGAATCATAAAATTTGGCGAGAAGGAAGATTTTAGATTTTACATCACAAGTAAATTTGTGGTTATGTAAACAAGTTAAACAATTTTGATAAATATTGTTTTTTTTTTCATTATAAACCTAGAAGTTGAACGGAATCCCGGTTTTTTGGATGCCGAAACCAAGATGCGTACGCTAACTAGCGTTTCTATCCGTTTTGTTTTTAAACCAATCGCGTCACTGGTAGATCACGTCATAGTCACGGGATGTATCAGTGACGCGATTGGATTAAAAACAAAACGAATAGAAACGCTAGCATCTTGGCTAGGGCCTCTGATGGCAGTAAAATCTGAGACCCATTGATATTGCAATATCAAGACTACAATCTTAAATGCGTTGCCAACCCTAAAGACTAAGATGGAATGACACAAGAAAAGTTATGGAAGTTGGTTATATTTTAACAGGGTGTCACTGTGGTAAAATTCACGCTGTTTTACCCCAACTTCGAAAGGATTTTTTGGTGCACTTTTGCTTGTTTGTAGCTTTTCCATTTGTTTGTAAGATAAAGAAAAATACTTTGACGAATTATCATTTTATAACGCGCTGTGATGTACTCCCGACTGGTTATCGATTATTATTTGTAGCAGTATCACTAAAATTTAATAGAAACGTTATTCTTTTTAATTTTAAGTTTCCGTAAATTTGTTGAAAAATTTCACCTACGTACAACAATTTACTGATTAGCCCAAAGGTCAACTGGAAGAGAATGCCATTAGGCGTTAAGTTTACCTCTTGTACTAAAATTTGTACTTTTGTGCAATAAAGATAAAATAAATACACATTATAACATCACGCCTTCATTCCCAAAGTGGGGTAGATGTTAAAAGTATAAAGTTTGCTTATACGAGTAAGAATCATTGTGGGGTGTGATTTTTGAATATCATAACATAACATCACGCCTTCATTCCCAGAGTGGGGTAGACAGAGCTACAGAAATACTAACAACTTTGAAAAGACTTGTTTATAATTCTGTAACCACATTTTGCACAATCAGGCCAAGAAGTTTACTAGTGTATTAGTGGTTTGCAAGCCCATCGCCTAATAATACTCCTAAAGATAAAATAAATATAGATCTCTGGCATGTCAATCTGTCTAAGCCTATTTTTCCCGAATCTGTAAGGCGGAAAATGTAAAATTTATGAATTTGTTTATTTCATTTACAGTGCTGATAAACGAATTATAATTTTAAGTAGTCAAATAGAAAAATATTTATTTGTGAAACCATGCTGCATAAGATATAATAGTTACATAATATAAATTTAACAATAATACTTTTTAATTCCATATTTGGCTGGTAGAAAAAAAGCCCCCACTGGTTAGGATATAGGGACGACCAGAGTGTTGAAAACCAGAAAAGCATAAAAACATTACCAAGGTCTCCTTAAACTAAGTTTTTACAGTGAGAGGCCGCCTAGCAATTATATAGTTCTTCCACCGTCCATTTCTTTGTTGGCAGCTCTCCTTTGGGCGCTGCGACTTGCCTCCAGCACAATAAGTTCAATTCATTTAACAAGTTAGCTTTGCGCTGATCGCTTTTCTATTTTTCGAATTAGTGGAGCTGTTAAACCTTTGCTTTGACATTTCAATGTTCGATCTCAAAGGATTTTTCTCAATATTTCTGAGAAATACCAATTTATCCCAGTTCATAATACGTCGAATTTAATTATTTGTGAATTGCCAACCTCACTTCTAGTAATTGTGTGCTTTGTTCTGTTTTGTTTGTAAATAATTATATTCACTTTTCATTTCTTTTCTTGTTTTACCTACTTAGTCTCCTCTCCCTACAATCAGTACTGAAGCATACCAATGCTTTTTTCTTAACAATTCTTGGAAATGTGGGCTTTCCTCTTATAAAGAATACTATCATTCTTCTATTAAAAGACTTAAAAATGCAATCCCTTCTTGTAAAGCAACGGTTGCCATAGTTTTATTTTCACTGGTTTCAATAAAAAAGTAGTTAAAAATGCGTCAAGTATGGGTCAAAAGTGGGTTCCATTTTGATTTAAATTAACTCTAGTCACCATACATACTTACTTAGTTAGTTCGTAATCTTTATTCCGCTCTAGTTTTTATCTCTACAGGGCCTCTATTCAGGTGCATTAAAACGATATCGTGTTTGACACGTTTAAGAATCGTTTATGTCACAGTCGCCATTATTGTAAATGACATAAGAGTTATCAAAACGTTGACAATACGGAAACAGGTCAAAAACGATATCGTTATAACGCAGTTGAATAGAGGCCCTGCAATCGTATTCTTTCCGACTCGCTTTTACTGTCAAGTTAATAGGAGTGACGATGACGTTAACATTACTATAGCAAAAAATAAATAAATATGGAACGAACATCTAAGGATAAGATTCTTCACTTTTGTCAACTTTTTGATAGTTCTTATTTACTTGAAAGTAATGGCGGCCACAAGTATAATACGATTACAAGTCAAAAGCAATATGGTTTCAGAGTTGATTTCTGGCTTCGGTCTGATTTAAATATAGAATTTTCTAACAATAAATAGATATTTTTTTTGGTTTCTTGAAAAACTTGTCTATTTAACGTCATGTTTGAACTGCCATATGAAATTGACATAGCAATTAAAGTGACAAGGTACTAAAGTGTATACATATTTATGACCTTGACTGTACCTGAACATTATAATTTTTGTATGCCAGGCTATAAAAATAAGATAATGATGCTCGAACACCGCCATGTACTTAAAAAAAATATTAATTGTTTCAATTTGTAACTCTCTGTGGTGTGCAATAAAAAGTATTGTATTATATTATAAAAAGTATTGTATTATATTGTATAACTTCTTTATAATTCTACCAAAAACAATTAGATTTTTGAAAGTGGGAATTTTATTCTACCAGCAAAGAAATTACCTTCACTCTTAAATGGCATTTTCAAATTTGAATCAAATAAAAATAAACTGTATGTTTATTAAAATTAAGTTTTAACTCAATTGCCTTGATTATGTATACACCGGGTCTCACGAAGATAATTATGATTCTCAGCTAACCAAGCAATCATGTTGTATCGCTGTCCTTTTTTTAGGGTTCTGTAGGCAAACTAGGAACCCTTATAGTTGCGCCATGTCCGGCCATCCGTCCGCAGCCTAGCGCAGAGACTCTTAGTACTAGAAAGATGTTATTTGGCATGAATATACATATTAGTCACGCCAACCTAGTGGTACAATAAAATGTTTAATTTTTTTTTAGGGTGCCTCCCTGTCTACACGTAACGTGTGGCTGTATTTTTTATTTTTGTCTTCCCTATAGTGTGGGGTGTCGATGGATAGGTCTTTCAAAAATATTGTGGGTTTGTGAAAGCAATTTCTCGATCAAGGGATTCGTTTACGAAATATAAAGCTTTAAAGCGCTAATTTTTGTTAGAGTCAAGTGTCTTTATCTGATAAAATGAGGCCAACTAAATTCTCTTAAACTTAGTTTAGAATCACTTTAAGGCTGCATTTCCCCCAGAGCTATGCGAGGTAGGGGAGCGATGTGCGAGGAACATAATTATCCTCCAATACGAGAGCTGCGCTCAGCGAGGCTATTAATATTTAATGGTGGTATTTTTCCTCGCACACCGCTCCGCTACCTCGCATAGGGCCGAGATTCTAGACGGTAATTACGATATCGTCTTTGACGTGTTTCGGTATTGTCAACGTTTTGATAACTCTTATGTCATTTACAATAATGGCGACTGTGACATAAACGATTCTGAAACACGTCAAACGCGATATCGTTATAACGCAGTAGAATAGAGGCCTAGCTCTGGTGGCAACACAGCCTAATACAAATTAAGCCGTACCCAGAGATATTTCAGAGACAATTAATTCGTTCACATTTCAAAAACCGTCACTAAATACCGACTTAATGGTTATTAACTGACTCTGAGTGCAAGCGTTAGCTATCATACGAAAAAACGTATAAAAATATTCATTCACCATATCGCTGCAATGCTAAAGACAGACAGAAAATAAGGTATGCGACGTGTAAAATTTCTCCGTTTTCAATTCTCTGCACAGACGGATGCGTGGAATAAAATTCCCGTCGGTGGAGCGTGCACTTTGAGGCACAGATGCCTTGAGACGGCGTGACTCGTTCCGCAGTTCAGTTCCTGTCATACATTCTAGAATTCACAAGTCGATCTATTTCTGCCGGTACGGTAACGGAATTTTATTTTTCATTTTGGATTTAATGCCGTTTTGAAACTTGAAGCGGTTAGTCTAGTTGGTAGAGATGCTGCCGACGAAGATAGCGGTTCCGGGCTTCCCGCTGGGAGAATATTATGTGCGAGTACCTATTTGTTCCTAAGTCTCGGGTTGTCTATAATTGAATGCTTATAATATTGTTGTCTAGTACTTATAATTACAAATCAATTTGTTGCAAAGCTCAAAATTTAATAACATACATACATAACATCACGCCTTAATTCCCAGAGTGGGGTAGACAGAGCTACAGAAATACCAACCACTCTAATAAGACTTGTTTATAATTATGAAACCACATTTTGCACATTCGGCCCAAGAAGTTTACTATGTGTTTTAAAATGTAATAAATTGTAATGATGGATGGGTACCTAGGCAAAGTAGACAACCTGCATACACATGTATGCCTGTGTACTTAAAAATCATCCTAAAGTTAAAAAACCGGGCAGGAGCATGTCTGACCATAATCAGTGTAGGGTTCGGGGATCAGGGGCGGTGTAACGTAAATGTATACATACACATACATAATATCACGCCTTCGTTCCCACAGCGGGGTAGGCAGAGCTACAGAAATACCAACAACTCTAAAAAGCCTTGTTGATAATTCTGTTACCACATTTTGCACAATCAGGCCAAGAAGTTTACTAGTGTATTAGTGGCAGGTTGCAAATCCATCACCTAACAGTACTAGAAGCCGTCATTCCCTTAGTCGCCTCTTACGACATCCACGGGAAGACATGGAGTGGCACTATTCTAATCCAGAAACCACAAGGGATCACAAAAATCGGGAAATCTATAACTATGCCAATTTACAGCTATGTAGTATCAAGAGTCTCTGAGTAAACTCAGAAGTGACATGGCGAAACTATAAGTGATCTTTGTTCACTGCGGAACCCTGAAAAGGTAATAATTTTCAGCAGATGTTGATTATTTTATGAATACAATTTTAAAATAATAATATTCCCTACATCCCAATTACGAGTATAAAACACTGATGCGGAAATACCGATATCATCAATTTTTAATAATTATATTAATTATACCAACGCGGGTTTTAATACTGGCGTGCGTTTGCTTTATATTTCAACCGATTTGTGTCAATGTAAGGAATATCACTTTAGACATAATACAATTCATTTTTCCTAAATAAAAGTCCCTAAAGAATGCTTTCGATTAATAAAACTGCTCCTTCCAACTTCATGCAATTTAAATTGTATTGTGCGAAGCGTGATGCTCCCTACAAAACCTACTTGGTTCACCCACTACTGACACCTATAACATTTACTCGCATGTCCTCCTTTAATCTTTTCCCACTCCACATGGAACTGGAGCTAAAGTTTTTCTTTTATTACACCACCCGCTCTCTCTTAAACTACCGTATGAGGTTGTATTAAAAAGTGTCGTAAAGCCGTCTCGACACGATCGATGTGACGCAAAGCGAAGGTAAATGCGAGTTTAAGTCATCGCGGCTTAGCTTCGGCAGAACGAGAGATAGAACCCAGGTCCATACGTTTATTTTTTAAAGTCTCTCGGTTATTTAAAAGTTGAAATGCTCTTCGAGAATCGGTAGAGGTTTTGAATGTTACAAGCGCCACAAGAAACTCAACAGTCAGTCATTATTCTCTTTCTAGAGATGTGCCAAGTTTGGCACTAGATTTGACCAATTTATTGCCACTATAGTTAGAGAGTGCTTGTTTCTATCACACTTATCTCTTAATTTAACGATATCATTCTGCCACAGTCTACTAGGTTTTGCTTTTTGGCGTTGCCTATTTGCCCATTAGAACGCTGCGGTTGATTGCAATAGCTTTAACAAAGTGTGTTTTTAAGTATTGTTAATGCATTAGTATTGCAGTCTTAAGATTGGAGTTTTGAGAATGCAAATGTCTATGGATCTTAGATTTTACTAACCATCAGGTGACCTACTCATTTGCCATCTCTATGTCATAAAAAAACCTATCGACATTGTTTTATTTGCCTGAGCACCCCTCGACTAATCGGTCGATGAATAATGCATTCACATGTGAACGTAAACAGATTCAGTGATGCGAAAAAAATATCATAAGAATAAATTATACCCTTTACATGATCGTCGCTAATTTCAGTGGTAAGATGCCTAGGGGCACATTACGTGTTTAGTGTGATGAGTTCTTAATTGTCCTGTAGATAGTGCGTCCTACTGGACGGGTTAATTAGTCTGTTAGAGGCTCGGAGTCAGCGACTTGTTTCTCGCTCGGATCTCGCTTTCTATCTAGTTGAGGCTAGACAAGTTCCATTCGACAATCGTTAGCGATTATGCTTTCGAGAGATAAATGTATGGAATTGACGTAAGCCACCGAGATATTACCACGTGACTTACGTTAATGCATACATTTTACAACAGAAAAATAATCGCTAAGATTTGTCGAATGCGTCTTGTCTAGCCCCACTGTAACGATAGAGAGGCAATCACCGAGAAGCGAAATAATACAAGTGGTGCTAGCCATACTGGGGGATTAGTCAAGATGCATAACGCTAAGTTATGCATCTTGACAGGCCCTAGCCAAGATGCGTTCGCTAACTAGCGATTCGATTTGTTTTGTTTTTAAACCAATCGCGGCACTCGTAGATCGCGTGATACGGCGAGTCACGTGATCTACTAGTGCCACGATTGGTTTAAAATTAAAACGAATCGAATCACTAGTTAGCGAACGCCTCTTGGACCTATCCAAGAGGCGTTCGCTAACTAGTGATACATACGAATACATTTTGAAGCCCTAGCCTCAAAATGTATGGGGTGACATTCTCCTGCGTTTCGATAAACCACGTGGTCGACTGTCATCCCATACATTTTAAGCGATAGAAAAGAAAAACGGTAGGAGCGTTTGCATCTTGGCTAGGGCCCCTGAACAGATCTACTATGTCATCTCCATAAATTTCGAGTCGATAGAAAACAAACACGTTAACAGCGTTTGCATCTTGGCTACGCCTTCTTACTTGTTTATAATTGTATGAAAACCACGCCTATCACAATGTATTATGTAGGCCTTCGCGTAATTTAAAGCGTACAGGCAAGCCCTGTTTAATTCCGCCCCAAAGTAATTTTTTCTTCAGTCAAAAACACGTAATATTTGGTCGGATACTATTAATAAACAAAAAAAAACTATTTATCGAGTTTAAAGCATTACACAAAAAAGTATGTTAGTCTTATGGTAGATATGGTGGATTGTGGTTAGGTATGTACTTATTGTTTCTTTATTCAGTTATAAACGTTATGAGAGACAGTGAAACGATAGTTAATTAGTATCTATATTTCCGAATGTTTAATTTTTTATGGAATGTTGTTTTAGTGCAATACATTTTTAAGTGGTAAAATTGTACAATAATAATAAGTTAAAGAAATGGACCATGAAAATTCATTAAAATCGTAAGTTCCACATAATAATTCAGTTTATTTAGGATTCTTTCATCTCTTTGTAAAAACCGACATTACATTTCTACCTCTGTAACAATTCCGCAGCTGTGATAACAGAGCGTTGTAAAAATAGGCACAAAAAGTTACCTTTAAAAAGCAACCAAAACTTATTTATTAAATGCGAGTTTTATTTACTCCTGGGGCTATGTTCTACTCGGTTAAACAATATTACTTTTGACATGTTATCGTATTTTCATCGTTATGATAGCTCTTATTTACTGACTTTGCGGTTAAAACAATAGTCATACGACACGCTAGCCTAGTTGGTAGTGACCCTGCCTTCGAAGCTAGGGTCCTGGGTTCTAATCCCGGTAAGGGCAGATATTTGTGTGATGAGCACGAGTATTTGTTCCTGAGTCTTGGTTGTCTTCTATGTGTTTAAGTATATATTTCTCTATATAAGTAAGTTTATCGTTGTCTAGTACCCATAGTACAAGCCTAGAGCTTAGTTTGGGACTAGGTCAATTTGTGTGAGATTGTCCTGTGATTTATTATTATTATATAGTAGAGCGAAAAAAAAAGTGTCAAGTTAAGACTTATACATAGGTGATCGCACCAGTGTTGGACACTTTAAGCTGACAGGCACCAATAATGGACACTTTACTCTTAATTCAAAGATCTTAAGGTTATAAATTGATTGTTGCAAAACAAATGAATAACCTTTATTGTCTGTAAAATAAGAGTCAGGTGTCCATCATTGGACCTTGTCCATTACTGGTTCGATCACCTAGCATGTTTTTCTTCTTCCATAAAATAATATGCATAAGAGTACTAACCGGCATAAATGACGAAACATGCATACTGCACTTTATAAAACTAAAAATTCTATCTCTAACATCCTTATATATATATCCTGGTTGTCCCCTGATATAAGAAACTTGCAAATTCGTACGTAAATATAGCGACCTCTACCAAAAATCGCGTGATTTAAGACATAAAGATAGGTTACTTCTTTCTGATCTAAATAAGCTACAAATTATTAATAAAGGTCCGCATGCAATATCCTTACGAATTTATAAAACTGATCCTAAAGATTGTAGGGAAGAAAAATATAAAACATTTGTTAATAAATTTAAAAAAAAAATATAAGTAAATGCCCGTACTCTCTGCAAGAGTTTATGAATTATTGATAAATAATATTAAGAAAATAGATATAATTACAGAATTATAATACTTAGATACAAAATAATTAATAAGAAAACGCAATATTAAGTAGTAATTCTTAGAACAACTCTTTTATAATTTGTACTTAGTTTTTAAGCAATTTGCGATGCCCTAGTAGGGTCCATGTATGTACTTTTATTTTTAAGACCACCTAGAAATGATTATGCAAATAAATGAATATGAATATGAATATGAATAAGTGATCTTTAGCGGCGAAGCCGTAGGTAAGTGTTTGCACAAAAGCAGATTCAGTAAGTAACCGTGCCCATCTAGTATTGTTTACCTTTGAAATTGGATATAAGGCCAACATTGTACGAGGATCCAGGCGAGAATTTAATTATAATGTAGACATCACGCTTGTTCACCTGCCGCTGAGACCGTGACCCTTTTTGTTACGGGCTAAGTCGACTTTTATCAGATGTCACTAGAGCCACAAATTATTTATATGGTATAATATTTCTCGTTCGCATTGTCGACTTATTGTAACATACAACGTTCTTCCTCAATAGCTAAGATAATAAAATTGTAACCTCAGAACAAGCATGGCCTAAGTGTGACATGTACGTCTAGTTAATTGGCATAGATACATGCCATTGGCTATTTAGGTGATCACTCTAGCCTCCTAAGACCCACCACACAAAGAAATTTGCCAATGGAATATGAACCTTTTATAAATGCAATAGAGTCAATTTCCTAGTTTGATTGTTCCTCATAAAAACAAAGGAAAACTTATTTTATTTCCTTTGCAATAGGTCTATTTTCTAATGAACGTATTATGTACAATTTTTTGTACGAGAGGCCTTAAGAGGCTAGAGTCCTAGTCTAGTATTTTTTTTTTTTTTTTTATTTTTTTTTTATTTATTATACATAATCACAATTAGATTTACATTAAATAGCACCGTAAAACCTTAAAGAGGTTTGTCTCGATGCCTGAGCCAATTATTGTTAAAATAAAAGTAGCACATACTAATTAGATGTGGCTAAACTTACAGTTACCTACTAACTAATTCGTTAAAATTAATTACAAACACACGCAAAGCAAACAAATCAAGTAAATTGATATTTAGTTTTACATGTGTATGTGTATCCTTTTTAATTTCGATTTAAGTCGACTTATAACCCTTTTTCACTAGGACCTCAGAATTTTACCGCTACAGTACGTTTACTGTAAGTTTACCAAACAGAGAGTTTCCTTCATTTAATTTTCAACTTTAATTTCACACAAATTAAGCAATTTTCAGAATACTGTTATACACGTATACCGATTTGGTAATAAAATAACATAATAAATAAATAAATGTAATTACATTAGCGAAGCATGAAACGTAACAGACGTGTGTGATCCTGACACGTTAGAAATGTATTTTTAAATTATTTCCTTGTTCTGATCCTGGTTACATTCGGGAAAAAAATGTATTTTCCAATTGATTGAGTTAGACTGCTGTGGGTTACAATTTAAGAGTTTTACAAAGAAACCATTCATCTGCCGTATTACCGAGGCTAAATGCATAGTAATAGTATAAGCATTTTAAATTTAATGATGTTAGCCGCCTTCTTTGCTATTACGGCAACTACTTATTTAAGTGACACTTTATTTCTTTTTTTTTTTTTAATCAGAAATTGGCGGAAAACTTATGAATGCGAGTACCACGAAACCAATCTCGTGGAGATCTTTATTCAGTCAATAAGCGTGCGTGACACGCGCATGCATCCGGTGTGGCTTTATAAAATCAATATGGCCCCCACATTGCATAATTTGGGTCAACTCTAAATAGGGTAATGTGTGTCAGATACCCGTTATCAGTTCAAAGGTGCATTGTGGAGTTTACGATGTTTCTATAAAGACGCAGAGTTCGCATATAGGCGAGAGGTCGTGAACAGTAATAAAACGCATTCAAAGACTGGGTGTACGTTTCATGTGTATTTTATGTCCGAAACTATATCGGCACTTCGTGAATTCCCGACAATTTAAAATAAGTTCGCAGTTTACGGCCTTTGAAATCCTTATAACCCTCGTGATAAGCTGTTTACTGAGATTTATGGGAGATTTATGTATACGCTAAACTGGTGATATATCTTAATAATTAAAAACCATTTGCATATTAGAATTTTACCTTGGGATTTGTTAAATAAAGATAGATAGGGACGTGCAACGTTTTTAATTTTATGTTATTCTATTATTCGTTTGTTACCTACATTCATTTCAATATGATTTCCCATCAGTTTTAGTTTTACAATACACACCTTTTGTCTTGCTAGTGATAAACTAAACACATCAAAAATGACCATAAATAAAAATAAAACAAAATAATTTTAAAATTTGTAATGAACAGCGTTGGGGTACATTTTAATATCAAAATAATATACTTTGAGTGAAATTCGGTACATGCTCGACGACAATGCAATGTTTTTTTTAGTTGCTCTAAGAATGAAATCACTTTTTTATAACATTGACGTTATAGTTCACATTGTCATGCCGTCTTTGCACTCTATAGGACATTGCCTATTTATTTCCTGACATAAGAACGTGTTTCAAAAACTAAACTTCAGCCATATTATTTATAAAGATTTGCTTTTTAGGGTTCCGTAGTCAAACTAGGAACCCTTATAGTTTCGCCATGTCCGTCCGTCCGTCCGTCCGTCCGCAGCCTAGCGCAGAGACTCTTAGTAGTAGAAAGCTGCAATTTGGCATTAATATGCATATTAGTCACGACAATAAATTGGTATAATTAAATGTAGAAAAAAAAATTTTTTAGAGTTCCTCCTCTACACGTAACGTGGGGATGTATTTCTTTTCTCGTCTACCCTATAGTTTGGGGTGTCGTTGGATAGGTCTTTCAAAAATATTACGGCTTTGCACAAACAGTTTTTCGATTAAGTAATCCGTTTATGAAATATTAAGCTTTAAAGCGCTAATTTTTGTTAGACTCAAGTGTCGACCTCCCCTCCCCCCATACAGCCAAAACTACAAATACTAAAAATCTTAAATGAAAGAGCATATAACCAATTTTAAAGGAAAACTATCGCTACTAAGTAGACATCATTGGTTCTTCAGATACAGACGATTAAAGTGTTTATACCTACTAAAATCATCTAAAACTGCACCAATTGGGTTATCCCATAATTTTGTAATGTATAGTGATTCAAAAACCATTTCGAGAAAAAGGGTTGTAGAACCATTCCCTGTTATCAGATTATTTTACAAAATTAGTATTAAATAGTTATTTCTAATTTATCATTTGACATTATTTGACCTGTAATTTAGTGACGTCACGATCTTCATTGGTAAGTTGTGTCTAATCTGTGATCAACCATAGTACCTACTGCATATAATATGAGTCCGGAATGCAGTAATAAATAAATAATGTATATCGCATTTTGTCTTATTTATTTCTGTTTTATTTTAACGCTTATTAAAATTAAGACATTTTTAACTGTATATAAACATGACAAGGTCAAATCTTAAAAAAATGGTATGATTAAAATACAAGTCCGTTTTGGAACCTCCGCCCGTAGGCTAGTCTGTGGGTGAAATTGTCAAACTCAACTAACTAAAAATAAAATTTCGGTTTGTTTGGTGTGCAACATATAACTACTCGTTTTCTGATTTTCTGTATTTTAACAACATTGCTTCAAATTCTACGGAATCTGACGATCCTGCTACACATATTGACCATCGCCAGATCTTGGATACCGATATTCTTGCTTATAATGACGACCAACGCTGTACATTTATTAAACTTTGTAAGGGCTGATTCCACTAATCTACCCAAAGTGGATATAGTAGTCAGGATATTGACATACTTGGGAGACAGCTCCAAGCACAACGTAGCTGAAATACGTGGAGCTAAAGCTCTAATGTAAGTATGATTTAGGTATAAGAATATAACGTTCACAATACCATTAATACTTTAGTTTACCTATATTGACATGACTTGACATTGACATTTTACGTGATCTGACAGAAACGCGTACTCTCAAACGAATTCAATAGTTTTAAAGCATTTCTCAAACAAACCAGCTTGTAGTGACGTCATAAAATCATTTTCTTTAAAAATTAAAATTAATTAATATATTGATTTAAATGCAAAAACCGTGAAATTAGTGTCTTCAATTAGTCTATTTTATCGAAAAAAAAATTAAAAACTAGTGGTTTTTTTTTTTGGGATAACCCAATTGACTTTAAATAGAAAATTTGTTATTACTTGTTGTTTTTTATGTTTGTAGTACTTAACGGCTTCGGAACCCTACACTGAGCATGGTCCGACATGCTCTCGTCAGTTTTGTACGTTAAATATTAACAAAGCGGCTCTTATAATACTTTAAAACCTTTTACGGCAGAGAGTCGAGTGTTTTACCATTTTGTTGAAACCACCGTAGTTCAACTAGGAGCGTTCCATCTCAAGATTTTCCCGTTAGAGCCAAGTGGATGATTCTTTTATTATCCAAAATACTCTCGATCCGAATGGCCCTTTGGGGCTCTTGTCGCGAAAGCGGGCATTCACTACGCAAATAAAACGTGCTTCTGACTGCTTCTACATGTTCCTGCCCTCCATAATTCTATTATTATAAGACTAAGTACCTATTATTTCTGTTATAATAACCTTCCGAGCGATGTTTATTTTCAGGCTCTTGTTCCTAAGAGGATTTTCGAGATCAAACACCTTCGTAGTGACCGTATTGTTCCTTGTTCTACCGATTTTTTTCTATTTTTGATGCGTAATATCAACTTAAGAAATATAAATGGTAATGCGTAAAACGCCCCATAGTTGGATAACCTTGAGAATAATCATGCTATGAGTCTTAGGAATAGATGAAAAATCAGTAAGCAACTATTTAGTATTGATGCAAAATCTGAACACTATTTTACTATCGTGTTCTAAAAGCATTTACTTAAAGCAATCCTGAAAAATAGGCACGGAAAATTGTGATACGTGGGTTTCTAATCGAGAGAATAATCTTTTTTACGCACAAACGATTTAAACGCGTAAAATAAATTATTGTAAAACTTTAGTTTTCCCAAGGTTGTTGTTTAAAGGTATGCGCTGTAATTAGCTTTACTACTATTGTAAATACGAAAGTTTGGAAGAATGGATGGATGGATGTTAGTTACTTAATTACGCCAGAACGGCTGAACGGATCTAAATACAATTTGGCATAGACATAGATTATAGTCTGGAATAGCAATTTTTTGTCCCGAAAAATTAGACGGTTTCTACGCGGACGAAGTCGCGGGAACCAACTAGTATTTTTATAACTAAGCCCTTTTGAAGCTACTTAATAAACGAAATTCTTCACTGCGCTTGAATGGCGAATACGACCTGCAAAATACAGACCTCTTTTCACGACATCAATTAATTTATCCCTACGCATACCAGGTATTATCTTATTGTTCGCGCGGCATTAGTGCAACCCTAAGCCAGGATTCCAGGGAGCACGACCGAACCCGTTTGTTCATTTTGCACATTCATCAACGTCACGCGGCTAAATAGATAACTAACGCTGTGATGTATGGAGTGAATCCACTGTGAAACAACCGGAAGAGACGCGCGCACTGAAAAACGCCTTTTTGAGGACTGGTTTTAATGATGAGGCCAATTTTGATAGGTGCGGTTTTAAGATTGAGGGATGATGAAGTTATATTACCACAGTATTAAGAGACATTTTTCAGAAATGTAACTTGTTACTTTTTCAAACTTGTTTATGAAAAATCGTTGCTAAGTAACCACTTCATCTTCATTAACTGACTCCGAGTGTGGTCGTTAGCGAACATGTATGACTAAATCAAATTTCGCAAATATTTTTGAACCATTTTTGATATGGGCTGAAATTTACACCAGTTTTATACCTTATGATTGTGGTATTTTAATTAAAGTAAACGGCCCACAAAGTTTCATTGGTCTTCAAGAGCTTGATAGTTATTCAAAATAAAAGTACACTTGGCAAAAAAGCGATGGAACCAACGCAATGGAAAGTGCGACGGCACCCGACACCCTTTTGACTTTGTCAAATGACAAAGTATTTATACATTTAAACTAATATTCTTTCAGAAAGTTCGATAAAGTAACCTGAAATCTCACTAAGCCCTCGCTACCCACAAATGTACTAACCTTCAAAGATTTCAGCAAAATCCAGATTTATCCAATTTTGTTATAAAGCCCATTATTCCCTCTAACAACACAAGAAGCTTTCGACAACATCTGTATAAGTGTATTTTTTAACAATCCAATATCAAAGCTAGCAAATCTCTTTCTAGATCTTCAATAATCTTTAAAGAGACCTCTTCTCTCTCTTTTTAGACCTAAAAAGGTCAGTGAAGTTTCAAGAGCAAGTGATCTATCAAAGTTGACATTGCATAAATTATTTAGAGGTAACCCTACCCAATAAATGCCAGCGGTTGTAGTGTCACCCCTGTCACAAACCACTCGCCATATCGGTAACAAGGGTGTAAGGTACTACAGCTCGATAATATTGAGCGGGATTACTAGCAACTAGCCGGTGAATTTACTTGTTGGTAGGTTACTCGCCTAGTGTTTAGTAGCTAAGCCGCAGATTAAAACAAAACAGTGGATGGAAAACGGTATCATTCCATACAAATTTAGCTCCGGGTGATAACGATTTTCACTCCCTAAATAAAGTCCGATTTCCACGATTTTTGAATATGTTGTATTTATACTAGGTGTTGCATATTTTTTTAATTTGTTTCATTCGGAGTAGTTTTTTAAAGCAAAGGAATATTTACAGACCTTGTTTCTCATAATATCTACCACAAATTCAAAAATCGGACTAGGTTTAAGGAGAGAACGTTATCGCATTTCGTGTGGAAAATAAATTAATAAATTAATTTAATCTTTATTGCACAGAAACAAGTACAAATGGCGGACCTAATGCCTAATGGCATTCTCTGCCAGTCGACCAAATTACCAATCAGAAATTTCAGCCTCATAATCCTCCTAATCCTATAGTTATTGGCTGAACGAAAGTGGAAAGGCAAGCACGAGTTTACTCGCCCGCTTTTACACTTGCCAGCTAGTAGCCAGTCGACTTGATCAGTGTAATCAAACTTAGCGGGCATTCTGTGTAAAAGCAACCCCTGTCAAACGCTCAACTACCCCAAAGGTGACTTTGATTGTTTGAGGAAGTCTACACGAGGCGTGGATTAATTATTGGGTACGGGGTAAATTCATGACCCATTTAAAAAAAACTTATAGTCGGTAATATCGTTGAGATGCCAAGTTAATTGTATCTTATAGCAAAATCAAACTTATTATGGGTCGCAAATTTAAGTCTTCGACTGTACTTACAGAGGTATATAAGCGTATTCTAAAGTAAGGCTGCCATCCAAATTACATCACACCCCAAATAAGCTTTTTTTAGTTTGTATTTGTTACAAATTGTAGCGCGGCCTTTAAGTTAATGTTTTGAAAATGCGGTTTTTATATAACATTCCTACGTAGGTACGAAGAAAGAATTTAAAAAACTGTTGGTATAATATACATTTATGTTAGCAACACCGAGATGCGTTTCCTTACTGTCAAGCTAGTTTTCAGTCTCTGCTCAATTGCTCATTATATTTTTAAAACCTGTGTGTATTTAAAATAAAACAAATGAAAGACAAGCAGAACAAGTTTCATTCTTCATATTAAGAGAAACGTTTTTTTTATAGATTTAACACTTGTTTGTTTTGTTGTCTTGTAAATATTTTCTACGGTTCTAAACCAACACGTTAACTTGGCAAAACCATTTTGTGTTTAGGGATTCTAGGGACCTCCCAAAGGGGGTCCTTCATCCCTTAAAATTGTTTTAGTGTAATTTAACTACGGGAATATGACGTAGGTATTGTATTAACTTACAATGGCTTTTTATCCTTTTGCGCAATGCGATATACTTCAATAAACTTCAAATACCAAGCTATAAAATTAAATCAATATTATATTGACTTCTAAGACTACATTGATGGCCAAGTTGACGGAGCAAGTAAAATAATTTACGCTATGTTGTGTCGGAAATTAATCACGTAACGAGCGAGCAAGGGCGATCGCGCCATCTGCCTCCATTCAAAATTAGAATTCGAGCCTTTTATTAAACTTTCAAATCTATGTTACAACCAAATTGATTCCTTACGCCTAATTAATTTAGGCGTTATTTTGGTGGAGATGTTGGGATTTCATTGTATCTAAATGAATTTAAGTATATTATTTATTTATTTAGTTTTTTAGGTTACAAGCAGTCACATCACAGTTATAGAATACATGGGTATAAGCACAAAAAGACTTAAAGAACCATACCAATGCTAACAAATTTTAGCTACAATCGATACAAAATAAAATATTGGAATTTAGTTGAAAGAATTCAAGACAATTTACAATTTATGGAAAAATATAAAACAAAGGCAATAGTGAAAAAGAACACAGGTCTACCGAGGTTCAAGAGAAAGGTAGAAAAATGAAAGTATAGGTTGCTACGAGTCTAAAATACTCCGTGCATGTATACCTACCCCTTCTACCACAAATCAAGTCGGCCCCAGTCTGTTCTTACCAGTGCCAGAGAAGTTATAAAATAATTATGTCAAACTAACGAGATATTAATTACCCATGTTTTATAAGATTAGTTAAACAAATAGGTACCCTAACGTACAGTTAGTCTATACTAATATTATAAAGAGGAAAGATTTTTATGTATGTGTGTATGTAACCAATAAACTCAAAAACAACTAGGCCGATTTCAAAAATTCTTTCACTATTTGCATGCTACATTATTCCAGATTAACATAGGTCATGTTTTAATTTACTACACGGACGGAGTCGCGGGCAACAGCTATATTAAATAAAGTAGCATAGCCAGCGGAATCGGTGACTGTAAACTTCCAAAACATAACGATGTTATAATTCTTAGCTACTATTTTGTTGTTAGAAATTATGTAATTAATTTATAGTATTAAAGCGACTACGCCGTAGTATGCAAAATCAGCGATGTTTTTGATGAATTGCGAAATGAACTAATACGGAACATATTTTTTTGTCTTACGCTTTCTGGAAAGGGCTTTAAAAGAGAGGAATAACTAAATATGCAGAATAATTGTCGTGTACTTTTTTCATATTTTATGAAGCTTTAAAAAGTCATAGTTCAGACCCCCTGCGAAAACACTATACAAAATCGACGACAGGAATGACGTCACAGTTGTTGTTCCATGTTTAAAATGTAAAAACCTTATATAGAAATATGCATTAATTTTGTAAATAACTATGTTTTAGCCAAAATCGTTGAATTAAAATATTACGTAACTAAAATAAGCATGCCGTAAAAAACCATCAAAAATTAAAAGAAGCTTTAAATTTTAACAAGTTTTGATTCTAACAAAATCTTAATAAACGGGTCAAAATTTAGTGTATTGCGTTTTATATGCTTTTTCACATTTTCTCCTAAATCGTATCAATGAAACTCAATTCTGATTTCCGTGGTGAAAAAACCATGCGCAGGGTCCATCCGGATCGCTGTCACCATCTTAACCTTTAACCTACCTTGAAACAGCAGTGTTTGCATAGTTGTGTCCCAGTGCATGGTAAAGACAACTCTGAGGAATGACTAGCATAGAGGCATTTCTTCCAAGTCCTCAGTTTTGGCAGCGCATTTGTAGTCTTGGAATTGTCATCGTACGAGTGCAAATGTCTATGGGCTTCAGAGTCCACTAACCATGCAAAAGAGGCAGATGAAGAGGCGAGTAATCTGATGGTAAGATAAGAACATACATACGTACTGAAGCGCAACAATCCTGTAAATACACAATCGATGCACTTCAGGACACTAAGAGGTAAGCGTCAAACGTAGAATTTTAAAACAAACTCCGAAGTTTATTTAAGTCTAAAAGAATAAAACACAATATTTACAGGTAAAAAATCACACGATAAAGACATCACAGGACAAGTATGGATGACGTAGGTACATTATAAATTTGGGCGTAGAAAATGAAGGTGAGGTCGAATTAAATCCGAAATAGACAAATAGTCTAGGGCGCGCGGGAAATTCTTGAATTTAGGGAGGAAAAGATCGGACGAGGTACTCAAAAATAAAAATATGAAATTAGAATCTAGCAGCGTTAGTTGTTATTGCACTAATTACCAATATCTACTAATTAAAAGCATTGAGACGGTATGGAAGGTAGCATTAAGAAGATAAAAAAAATACGGAGAGGATAACTTGGCCTTGAAACGGTTGGTGTCGGCAACGTTAAGATCCGAAGCAGATGCAGCTCGTAACAATGCGAACACACTTGCTTGTTGCTGTTGTCACACTACTATTTTAACGTACCTGGTTTCTGCCGGAATATCTGGGTGATTTTTGTGTTTTTCCTCGAGTCCCACTGCCTTTAAGGTATTGCTATCGCAGTTTCTTATCGTCTCTGTTTTATTTTTAGCAAAACCCGCTACCTTGAACAAGAAGATTTTTTTCGATTTCTGGAATTTTAACTTTCGGTCAGCTGCTGTTAGGTCCACCGTCCATATGACGTGGGGCAACTCAAGTTGAACAGCCGTTCTACATACAAGAGTCGCCCGGAGCGGTTATTGTGGCGCCCGATACCATATTAGACAAATGGTGAAATTACTAGCATAGAGCCATTCCATCTTAGTCTTCAGGGTTGGCAACGCATTTGAGGTCTTAGGATGATAGTCTTGAAAATTCAAATGTCTAGGGGTCTCAGATTCCACTTACCATCAGGTAGCCTGAGTGCTCGTGTGCCTTCTCATTAACCTAAAAAAAAAGTTAGGAGCATGCCGCATGGTCTAAAAGGGAGAACGCTGTGTTTTATTGTATGTTTTTAACCGACTTCAAAAAAGAAGGTGGTTCTCAATTCGCCTGATATATTTTTAAAGTACGTCCCCCGATTACGTAATGTTATTAAAAAATGTTTGATTGGGTATACTTTATAGTCGGTCGCATTTCCAGCACGTCAAGATCTGACGATGGGATCTTAGAGAAATCGAGGGATCTCCTCAAATATTGTAAGAATAATAAACGTGGACGACATAACAGTATTAATATCAGTAAAAGGTATGAAATAAAATAAATGGTTTAAAAAACTAAAACCGTCTTCAAAAAGCAAGAAATAATTTATTTTAAAATGATTTGTCAATAGTCCAACTGAAGTCGGCGTCCCACTATATTTTTAACCAATAGCCGAATATAGTATTGATTATTATTATTATTATTTATTATTCACTATTTACCTATCATTTTAAAAGAAGTTATTTCTTGCTTTTTGAAGACGGTTTTTAGATTTTTAAAAAAATTATTTTTACTTGTAATATTGACGCGTAACTTCTTCAGTTTTTGTTTTACAAATACAAATCTTGTAAATAAAATTCGACCCAGTTTCCGTTATCTGAGGCTGCTGAAATTTTCAGCCACGCGCCAGCATCAAATACGACACGGTATACAATAATCCAATTTCCTTGACCTGGCGCTGCAACCTGGTGAACCTTGTCGCGGTTTTTGTTTTTTTTTAAGTTAGAAGATCTGAACGAAATTTATAAAATGTATGTAATAGATTTTGTATACAGCAAGGTTGACGTAACTGTATGTTCTTTGTCATCGCCAGATATAGAAGTTTTTGTGGCAGGAATAAAATTATCCTAGAGAGTTTATCGATTTATTACTTTCTTATGACAGTTAGGGTAAGGGAACCAGTAGTCGGCCTTTTTACGAAGGTTCCAACTTCAAACTCCTCTCATTTGTGCCTACAGGAACCAATTGAAAAAGAACAACTTTTTATTCAATAACAATTTATTAAACTTTTATATTTGTAAAGAAAAATACTTAATAATTTCTTCAATTCTTAGATAATTAAGAAAAAACAAAAAAGGGCACTTTTGCCCAGAAGTCGGCCCCAAACGACCTTACTTCGGCCTTTAAGTCCCCAGTGCTCGTCCGTTACATTGGTTTGAAATTAACAATAGTAAAATATCCAACCAGTGTCAGATTTGCCCAGAAACCACTGCTCTGGCATACTGTTTACGACGTCCTTTGGTGGCCTGACATAAGGAAATACCACACATGGGGGTAAAACATCTCCATCGGCGGAGAAGACAGCCAGTGTGGTGATGGTTTCTTTTTCATTTCCCTTGGCAATTTGATAGACATTCTTATATCCTCTTGGAGCGACTACTTTGCCTCATCAAGGATCATCTAGAACTTCAAGAGCATTCTGTGACATTAGCAATTCTTTCAATTCTTTGAACCATTTTCTGATATTATATTCTTCAGTAATAACAGCTCTTCCTTTTGATTATCTTTAAAAGGATTTGGTCGTCCATCGACAAGCATAATGGAATGCACTGTATTTAGAAGTTCGCTGGTTTTTTTATAGGAAAACCACATTTTGTTAATTTTATGCACTAATCAACAATTTCCTCTTCTTCTTGCTTGGTCAAAACAGTATCGGGACCAATTTTTCGAGGGCCCTCGGGAACCCGCAGATGAAGCCTATCTTGTAAAGTGGCTCGAGGGAGACCAAAAACCCTACTAGCTTCTCTGATCTTCATTCCATTTCTTATCGCCTCCATAGCAAGTGTCATTTTTTTGGGCGGATACTTTAATATGGGTCTTTGAAGCATATTCAACTGAAAAAGAAGCAATTTGTGACCACCCAAAACGCACATTTTACATAAACCTATCATTATCAAAACAGGGGGCCGAGCTTTAGAACCTCAATACCTAATAGTCGGCCACGTCAATATAATACATTTCAATGCGGCCGACTACTGGTACTGTTCTACAAGTACTTACTAAATTGATTGATAAAAAATTACACATCTAATGACGTCAAATTCATTCAAAAAGAAAAAAAATTACAAAGTCCAGAAGTCGGCCACCTACACGGCCGACTACTGGATTTATCACTAAAAAGTTAGCACCCAATAGTCGGCCGCCTTAAAATACTACTTTCGTGAGGAAAAACATCGACTATCGTACCAAAATATACTCGTAAACTATTAAAAAAGATATTCAAAATAAAACGAATGCAATATAGTATAAAAGGAAGCTATTTAACACCACGTGCTCGCGGATGACGCTGGTATGAACCTGTTTTACTCTCGCCACTCACCCTTCCCCGTACAGATCACGCGATCTTTCGATCAATCAGAAGTTGGAGATTGATTATTATACATTCATGTCATTAGATAATTTCAAAACCGGCGCTATTTGTGGCGAATAAAAGACCGAAAAGGCCGACCATAGGTTCCTGGCCGACTTCAGGGCCTCTATTCAACTGCGTTATAACGATATCGTTTTTGACCTGTTGCCGTATTGTCAACGTTTTGATAGCTCTTATGTCATTTACAATAATGGCGACTGTGACATAAACGATTCTTAAACGTGTCAAACACGATATCGTTTTAACGCACCTGAATAGAGGCCCTGGTCACCTTACCTGGATTTATAGAGCATAAACTATTGTCAAACCTAATATTTCATTTAAATTCAAAAGATACAGACCGCCCTTAAAGTTAGGATGGATTGACGAAGTGACTGACAGCATAGGTTCATTATTAAAAGGGTCCCGTTAGTACCCTTTGGGTATGGACCCTAAAAGAGCGAGAGAGAGACGAAAAACTAAATTAAATCATTTCAATTTTACGTGGTGCAATACTACAATTCAAGCGAGCAGCAGTTTGAGATATAAGTTAGTTTTTTATGACAAGAATTGGGTAAACCAGTATACAGACCCGTGATTGTTAGTGGGATTTGAGATCCATTGAAATCTGAACTATCAACACTGAGGAATGCTAAAGGAAGGTGACAACCCTGAGGACTAAAATAGAATGCCGATACGCTTAATAGGTGTGGCGAAGGGTGTAGTGACAAGATCAAAGAACAGCCAAAACATTACACATTATCACATTACACTTGCACGTATGTTCACGCTTGTCGGTCCGTTCGTCTCTTTTGTTACAGACTAGTCAAAAAGGGATATCTAAAAACATCAAAAAAATCAAAAAAACATTTTTTCTAGCTGTCCTGTCTACAAATTTGGGCTACAGCCGCCATCGACGCGATCCGGGCGGCAACAAACGAATAAATAAATATCAGGGGACAATCTCACACAAATTGACCTAGTCCCAAACTAAGCTCTAGGCTTGTACTGTGGGTTCTAGACAACAAAGAAATACATAGTACATATAATGCAAAGATGTTTGAAATATGCCACGAGTCGCCGCGGCGCTGATGAGGCGATTTCTATGCATTTATTTCCGATGCCCGCCGCTCACCGCACATTCGCTGCTACCAAGCAAAAATATATCTTTTAAATGCTATTTTAACTGGATTCAAACTCTTGCTTTTTCTGTTTAATGTGAACTGCTAAAGAGTGGAACTCGCTTCCTTCATGCATTTTCTGAGTGAAACAGCAGACCTATTGTATAAGAATAGGCAGTTACTGATCCAGTCAGCTTCATCCTCAACTTCATCACTGTTCTTTAATATAAAAAAGCTTAAAGCTATGTATTTATTATCTAAGTTTAAAAAACTAACCCTACTTCTTAAACTATTTGCGCATCTAAGGTATGTACCACGAGGATTTAACAGATGACGTCCAACTTTTGACTTTTACTAAAAATAAAACGAAAGACCTCCAAATCCGAAAATCTGGGTTACGTGGGTCGAATAGGGGATAAAGACTTACTGGCCCTGGTGGAAATTAGACAATGTGAGTAAAGACGTGAGTTTAAAGAATAGACAAGGACAGAACTTACCACTATGCCAAAGGCTTTAGTTAGGCGCAGTTTAGGGTCGTCGGTACAGTCAGTAGCTCCTAGTTGGTACCTTGTCTTTATGTCAGCGAGCACTACACATAGTGGTATGCGGAAAATGCGGAAAGGTTTGCAAAATTGGGTATTGGGTAACAATGTCAAAATAGGAAAATCCAAGAGAATGTAAGTTTGGAAATGTGTTCACCAAAAGCGGCGGGAAGGAAATAGAAGAAAGCAGGCGGGACTATTGCGATTCAAGGATCAATTAGCTGTTAAGGAAAGCACAATATAAGTAGTAACTAAGAGGTTTATAAAGTACCTTTAGAACGATTAATACGATTTTTAAGGATGCGGCAAAAAGTAGCCTGTAATGACCTAAAACTTTATAAAAAACCACACACAACACAAGCCGTTGTAGAAACGGTAAATATAACGGCTCAATAAAAACAGACCCACAAACCAAAGCTCTTATGCCCGTAGCTTGTAAAAATAAAACATTAGCATACATATGTATATATTAATACTAATGCCAATACGCCTGCAAGAAACTACGAACACAATAAGCACCGAACCAAAGTAAATTTGCGAGGTAAGAGCCAATTGCGGACAAAGGAGGTCCGAGACCAGCTTGCTATTCACCGCATCCTCTGGTTCAATGAGCACGGTAATTGCTAAGGTGGACTGTACTGGGGTTTCCCGGATTTGAGGTTGAGAAAAGCAATTAAGAGGGACGCCATACTTGAGGCTAAATCAAATGAAATTGAATGTGTGTTACAGTCAAAAGCACTTTTCGAGGATGGTCACGTTGGTAAATTTATTCTAATTATGATCTTCCCACATTTTACACATACATATGTGTTTTGCAATTTGAGAAGCATTTTGTTGGTACAATGGTACTACATCACAAACATGGAATAAAATGTGGGAAGATCATACCTATGTATGTACATACATAGGTACATAACATCACGCCTTCATTCCCAGAGTGGGGTACGCAGAGCTACAGAAATATCAACAACTCGAAAAAGACTGGTTTATAATTTCTATAACCTTTAACCACATAATTCTATAACCACATTTTGCTTAATCAGGCCAAGAAGTTTACTAGTGCATTTGTTGCAAGCCCATCACCTGTTAGGACAACAAGCCCTTATTCCCAAATTGCAATTCATATGAGAAATTATCGGTAACAACTACTATTCTTATTTTTTTATGTGGGAAGAGAACATTTACAAGTCTCATACATTTTCAAAATTGATATTCATATCTTGAGAAACTTTTAAAACCTGTCGGAATGTTCTACACCTACACTATGCAATGTGCAGCTATGGTGGTCAAAATACTTACGGGTTTTTGAACTTTACATTCCCTGTCAGCTACTTTCTTTAGGCAACTACAATTGGTTCAAGACTCATTACTGTGAGTATTACGTAAGTATACAGATATTTTCGTAAATAGCATATTATTTGCTAAGCGAACTCACATCAATTACTAAACTGTTTTATGTGTTTATTTTTCATTGCAAGCGATAGTAGAAAAGAAAAGTAAAGTGATGTTTTCGTACAACACTCGAATAGCTCAGTTTCTTTCCAAATTATCTTCATTGTATTTGTATCGTCCGTGTGGTTGTCGGGTTAGAATAGTGCCACTCGATGTCTTCCCGTGGATGTCATAAGAGGCGACTAAAGGAATAACGGCTTGTAGTACTATTAGGCGATGGGCTTGCAACCTGTCACTAATACACTAGTAAACTTCTTGGCCTGATTGTGCAAAATGTGGTTACAGAATTCATACAAGTCTTTTTGGGGTTGTTGGTATTTATGTAGCTCTGCCTACCCCACTCTGGGAATGAAGGCGTGATTTTATGTATGTATGTATGTATTTGTATCAGATGAATTTTTGATTTATTAGCCTAAAGTTATATTCATTGTGATGCAAGAGCAAATAAGATGATTTTTAAGGTTCCGAGGTTAACCTCGAGTTAAAACTAGGAAAATTATGTCGTCATGTGCGTCTGCCAGTCGGTCTGTCCATCTGTCTGTCTGTTTTCTCAGGAACTTTTAGTTTATTTTTACTCTACATATGATATTGAATAGCTATAAATAATTTAAGATAGTACCAAATAACCTTAAATAGAGAATTTGTTCATAATCGTTGTTCTTCGAGCTGGTTTTTTGTGTTTCTAGTTAAGGCTTTGGAAACTTAGGTTGGAACACTAAGCACGGTCCAACATGCTCTTGCCCGGATTTTTCATTATTCACTGGCGTTTTTGTGTACGGACAAACTAAACTGAAATATTTACATTAGAATAAAAATCCTATTCCAACTACCAAACTTGTCAAAAATCTAACGCGTTTTATGTTATTACCCGGCTTTACTTTAAGCTTATTATTTATACAACAGAATACAAAATGATTAACAAATTTTAATAGTCCTCGGAATTCTGGTGATTTTATTTGAAATTCAAAATAAATATCAAATATCATGGGACAATCTTACACAAACTCACCTATTATCCTGAGGGATATAATTTACATGTCTTCAAACCAAGAGCTAATAATCTTAACTTCGTCTTAGAGTTCAGATAAATCGCTGATCTGTGCAGAATAAAAAAATAACCAAGGCCCATACTATGCTAGAATTGTACTATAGGCCCTAGACAACGGTAAACATTCTGATACATAGAGAGGAATACATAACTGCATAGAAAATTCCTAAAAGTCAAGAACAAGTCCTTACACAAACATTTCCCCATACTTGGGACCAAACATGGGACCTCCAGCTTTGCAGGCAGGTTCTCATCTAACTAACCGCGTTAAAAGTCTTGAAGCCAACGCTCAAGCTCTCGTCGTCGAGTCTTTAGATCCAAACAGTTGAAGTTAAGTAGCTTCTTACTACTTAATAGTCCCTTAGCAAAGTGCTCTTAAGTTCCGTTATTGTAACGGTTTTTCCTGAACCGTAATAAAACGTTTCACATGTCGGCCACAGACCCGCCAGCCGCTTGCGGCCGGCATCGGGCCAAATTGATGGGTCACTCCATCGCCAATGTAATGGTCCTTCAAAACGTACGACCCCTGGTCAGTAAGTGAAGTTTACGTTTGATTAACTTTCTTTCCTAAAGTGCGTTTTAGCAAAGGGAAGCATGCGCAGTTCAGTTGTTTCAATGCGAGACATCCTGTACGGAGTTCTTCAGAAGCTGGTTTGAATGGCTTTAGTAAATAAAAGTATATATGTGCGTGTACTTAAAAGAGTTTGATACGGGATGACAGAGAAGGAAACATACAGTTTTTGACAAAAATTAAGTAGTTTGACCCGAGTTCTTACTATATTTTTGTCCTCCTAAGGATAAAGGGTAGGTATACTGCAATCAATTAAGTAGGTAAATCTTATACGTAAGAAACAAAATCAAATAAGATCTTAATTTAAATTGTATTTTTTTTATTAAAAATAAATTTTACTTATGGTAACAATTATTATTTAGTATTTTATTGATCATCTCTAATAACGTACTTATATTATGTTCCGTGTATTTTTTATGACGTTGTTATTTGATACAACGACCTAAATATAAAATCTTATAATTTTACTTGTGCGATTTGTAACGTTATTTTATATTGAGCAATAAAATAATGTTATATTATAATCCGTAACATGTTCACCGTTTTTATAGGTTCAATTTCTTTGCATTTTCGCCAAATGAGTTTGAAAGTAGAAGCATCATCGCCCAATCGTTGGTGGGACCACCTGCGTTTATCCGACCTGAAAATAATCTGATGGTTATAGCTAAATCACGCGGGGGGTGTTATGGAATGTTTGCATGTCTATTGTCATCTATTATGATAATCGTGTTCGTGATACGTTTTTTTTTGTTTCTTCCAATGAAATATTTTATGATACCTTGCTTCTTATTTCGTTGATTGTGTAATAGTAATAGTAATAGTAATTTTTATTAATTTCCCAGACAGTTTACATTACAAGATATGTAGGTTACAATGATCTCACCAGATAATACAAGTAATTGTTTGGTTAAGAGTATCAGCTCACACTAGGTCGAGCCTGTGTCGTGAGCCCCGGTTGTGGTTACCAAAAATGGTTAACAGCAGGTATAACGTCAATGGATTACACAAGTATTGTAACAATAACTGCAAGGTTTGAATAAAATGATTAAAAAAATAATAATGATTGCAATAAGTTAAAAGTGGAAAGTAATAATTAAAATTTAAATAAAAAGATACAAAAAGATACATACATACATACATAACATCACGCCTTCATTCCCAGAGTGGGGTAGGCAGAGCTACAGAAATACCAACTACTTTAAAAAGACTTGTTGTTAATTCTGTAACCACATTTTGCACAATCAGGCCAAGAAGTTTACTAGTGTATTAGTGACAGGTTGCAAGCCCATCGCCTAACAATACTACAAGCCCTTATTCCCTTAGTCGCCTCTTACGACATCCACGGGAAGACATGGAGTGGCACTATTCTAACCCTAAAAACCTTAACCTTATTCTAAAAAGATAAAAAAGATAAAAAGAGGGAACTTCGTACGCGTGTGTGTGTGAGTGTGTGTGTGTGCGCGTGTGCGTGTGCGGGTGCGTGTGCGTGTGTGAGTGTGTGTGTGAGGGTGAAAGTCTGTGACTGAATTTGAGTGAGAGTAAGTGTTGCAGGGCGTGTTAAAGCACAGGTTTTAAGACGGCTTCTGCTTCTAAGTACGTTATAGTAAAGAGCCATGCTTTTACCGTAGACTGCTGTGTGTTTTGGATAATCACTTTGGTCACTAAAGTATCAATTTATTAGTAGATAGTGAACATGGCTATTTTTTTTATTCCTGCCAATGGTGCCCGCGTCATTTTCTTTAAATTTTGCGAGGCATACTCGTAATTTGCAAGTTTCCTCCATTATGCATGCATAGTTGCCTACTTATATTACTCCAAATTCCATCTTGTATTGTCAGAACTGAAAACTTTGGTAATTTGTAATAGCTCTAGGGTGGTTAGACTCGTTGCATTTTCACTTCATCAGAAGCAGCTACAAAACATATTGACTATTTGTAAGATGACGTTACGTGATAATCTCTTATTTAACAGTGTTCCATTTCTATGTAAGATGTTAGATATTAAAGGAAAAATACATTGTTATTGAATGTACAGATTTGGATGTAGGTAAAAATCAGCCAGCCGTGTACGTGTTTTGTTTAATCATTACACTCTTCCAGCAAGTTCAACGTCATCTCAAACTTTAAAAAAAGTAACCAGATTAGATACATATTTTTTTATTCCCATGTCGCTAGCCTAAAACTATTAAACCTAAATCTCTGAAATTACACGACCTACTTAACACGCAACCCAAATACTAGACATGTCTTTAAACCCAATCTGTCTGCCTTAATTTCGCTTCTATTATTAGAAGGTTCTACTAATTAGGGTAAAAGGGTGTACAACGTTAGCAAATTTCTACGTCCTATGTGAAGAAGTTAACAATAGCGTCGGTTTTGAAACGGCTAAGGCTACAAAACAAAAATCTTGATTTTCCCTTTTCTTACTCCTACAGATGTCTCATTATTCCATCAGAAATGCAAAAACATTTCTTTGTCATCGTTTTTAACTTGTATTTATTTAGAAGCCAATATTCAACATCAATCCAGCCAGCGGCTCTGTTAATAAAGACAGTGGAAATGTCTACTAGTCGCGCTCGTAAACGCGTACGTTACGGGTTATAAACTCAGATTATTTGTACTTGTAAAAGACAAGGAAGACTGTATAATAAGTACATTATACCGGTCCAACGACCGCATCCCTTCTCTTTCGGGCAATAACAATGGTATTGGAAATTTATAAAAGCTATTACGTCCAAATGTTGAGCTTTACGAACTGTGAATTCTGTAAGAACGTCGAATATTCCTATTTTCATTCTTATTTCTTTCGGATACGTGACTTTTGGAAGCGCTGATTGATACGTACAGCGTTGGATGGATTTATTTGTTACATAATGAAGCTGTATGTTTTTGTAGGAATTGTAATTTAATTTTCTAGATGCGAGAAGAACGGTTGGTTTTGTTCTCAGAGCTTTTAGGAGTAGTAAATCCCTGAAGGTATTTCAAAGAAATCAAAATTTCTAAAGGTCCCCCTTGATCGACATTCAATTATTTTTTTATAAATCATGTCACAAACTAAATTAACTTGATGTTTATTAAAGCCTCATTTATATTCGGTTATCCTATCACGACGACTCTTTCAAATTCCATTCCGTTTGTGTATTTAGTTAGATCTTTATCGGTGCTACTATTATTTTATTTGTAGGTATCGACTTTCTTCGTGTTTCCATGAAACAGAATTAACTTTACAGTCTGATAAGTGCAAGTAACGGCAATAATAGACAGCCGATGGCAATAAGGGATAGCGGTTATCGATCAAAATTTCAAACATTGCCAGTTTAGACTGAATAGTTAACTTTAACGTCAAAACTTTTATCATCCGTTGAATTGATTACTTTTGGGCGGATTCTGCAAAAATTGCGTGAGTTTCTGCGAAAGTATGTCACTTTTATTTCCAATGAAATAAATTTTCAAGGTGGTCTGTTTTCTAAATTGAAAACATTGTAATAGGTTCACCACAAGACGATCCGGTACGTGATCGGAAATGCCGATTCGACTGGAGCAATGAATCGTCGGCTGCGATAGATTAAACGATAGTGCGACTCTGGCAAAAATACATACATTGTCGATTCAGAAATCGTACACTGTGGGGCATTTTGTTGTTAAAACTTTAAAATCCTAAAATTTTCAAATATGAGAAATCAGGATCTTGTAGGAAGTTATACGTTTTTATTAGGTAACTTTAAAAGTGCTCCTAATTGACAAGTAATAGTAATGGTTTTAACTCGGCATTACTGTCATCTAAATGAGAGCTATTGTAACATTGACAATATAATGACATGTCACATGGCAATTATGGTTTTACTTAATAGAATAGAGGCCCCGGAAACAATTTTACACAATTTGGTCTAGTCCCAAACAAATGCTGATAAAAACACTTCCATAGAGAAATCAATACTTATTAACATAAATAAAAAATATCCAAGACTCGTGCTTTTCTCACGAATATTGACCCTTACCGAGGTCAAAGCTAGGAACGCTAATTATCTTGATGAAATTCTCAGACAAAATTTTTGGGGTGTAAAAACAATGTATAAAATATCGTCTTTGCAGAAATTAGATAATAGACCTTGTTAAAGTAAACCTCAAGAAAAACCTCTGTGAAACTATTTTAAAAGAAGCCAACACATCTAAGGTATGGCGAAGGTTGAGACAAAATTCTATGTTACAGTGTAATAAGCTGAAACGCAATCTCACATTGGGAGAAACTACCAAGCACTAGAGAATTGCAAGTAAACTCAGATTTGCTGCGCTGACCGGGTCAGTGAGTTTACTCATATAATGTTGACCGTTACAAAGCACGGCGCTTTCTAGTCGACGTTGAAATAGCTTACAGGGAATTTTGAGGTAAATCATGCATCGTTGCAATGGTTTGCCGAAATTCAATACTTATTGATAGGAGGTTATGTTATGTTGCTTGGAGTTTATTTGATAGAAGCACACGTGTACTCTAAGAGTAGTCTTATTTTTATTTTTTTACTGGCACGGAAATGTACTCACAACTCAAACAGCCCATGCAAATTAGAAATGCGCTTCAATGCCTTAAGACAGAGTATACATTAATTAGTATAAAAAAATTAACCTGTCTGAACTCCCAGTACCAGTACCAGTCTACTAATCACAGAATCATTGGTGCATAGAAAAATAAAACCCCTTTTTTAGTTCGCAACCTTTTACTCTTTTATTCTACAAACCTAGTAACACACAGAGCCTCATATGTCGCCTACAAAAAAGCATTCCAACCAGATAGGATTACACGAAAGCTATAATGGTCCTTGGAATCCTTCGTAAATGATAGCCTCAATACAAAATCCTTATTCATGGGCAACTGGGACGGGTACAATTGTATTGCAGTTATTGATACCGTGTGTACCGCAATGAATATCTTGGGACTAAAATCTGCAGCAATGGGCATTATTTCTAAAGATTTATCGCTCGCACGCACACCGATTATACTGGAAATGTATTCAAGGAATTCTAATACTCTATAGGATGGAATAGTTGGTCCTAGCTAATTTTGAGTATGAAACTTCGGTGCTATGTTTGCACGCTCGCTAGCTGAGTATATATTGGAAACAAATATTTTCAGAGTATGCTATTTATCTATTTGCTATTGGTGATCTATTAAATAAAAACGATGAAGTGGTTGAGAATGTTGAAAAATACGCTGCGTTGTATACAACACACTTTTAACTTAAAAGACATTGATTACCTAATAATCAATGTATGTCATTTTCCGCTAAAATTTTTTTTTTTTTAATTGCCGTGTGTCCTCACAACTTTCACTAACGTACACGTAAATAAGTAATTGTTATACGTCAAATTTAGTTTTCGAACAAGTTTTTGAGTTTGAAATGAATCTTCTAACTAGAACAAAAAATTATGACGATCTAAAATTTTTACCTCAATGACATTGTAATATTTTTTATTGCAGTTATATCCCCTCGAAACTTTCGGAAATGCCGGCAAAGTTGTTACGACTGCGGTAAAACAATGCTGTTTGGATTGCTTTATTAACAATTTAGTACTAAACCGCAGCAAACCAGGTAGATTTGTGCATTAATGTTGCAGACGTTCTAGAGTAAGGTCCATAAATTTTGGTATGGCGACAAACAACGGATTCAACTACATCAAAAGGTGACGACATCAACAATTAATGTTGGTTTAAAGATTTTGTTAGTTGAATTATTAGGTAGTCATTTTAATGATGTTGTTCAATAAAATTTTAAACGTCTCCGGTAAAACTGACATGACAAAATAATGGCCAGATTAACGTAGCATTGTATAGACGAAGCTGTAAAAGTTCGTCTTATGAAATCTGTCGCGGTTTTGTGAATGAAAAGAATGTTCTCAATGCTCTCTTTCCGAAAATTTTGTAAGTATTTTATTGAGAAGATTTCAAAACTTCTAGGAATATTATTGAACTATCACGTCGCTAAATTGACGACTAACATAATGTAAAGGGTTTTTTCTTTGACTACAAAATCATAAAAAAGATAGAGACGATGCAAGGCTGCGGCGCCTGTCCCGAACACGTTATTTACACCTTTTACCATCCCGAATAATATTGAGCAAGAAAATCGAAAACATACCAATAAGCCAAGACGGGCTTGTTGAGATTATCGATTCAATATCGTAAATATGCGCATCGTAACACGGTTTCCTACCTACGCGAATCCAAACAGGTTCTCTTAAAAACGGCGTGCCTTTGTTTTACTGTAATTTTTTTCATCGAATGTATCGTCTCACCTTTTTCACTTCATCAAAAGGTGTTTTCTGCTGAAGCCATTTTTCAGGTAAAAATTAGGTCGGGTTATACATACTTGTAACTATCAAAAACTCTAAACTCCCGCGCTTAGAAAAACCAGTCGATTCAAATGAAAGTGATACGTTCTGCGAAATGCATGTCTCCTTCCCTTCAAACACAATGCTTCCTTGTCGTGAAATTATTAACTAACGAGTTTAAGTTGCCCCGTCAGTACGTATGAATAATGAGCGAGTGTATTTTGACTTTGGTCGCAAGTTTCGTCGACAACTTTGCCTTAAGGGCAACACAGATGGTTCGCCGACCAATATTGGCCTGTCAGTTCATCATATTAGAACACAGACTATCCGTTTCTCTTAAGATTTAGGAGTGATGATTGCTTCGATCTGCAAGTGTGGGGAGCATGGCGATTTCGCGGCCGGACAGTCCAACGCCTAACAGCCATATTCACTACACATTTGTGGGTGGCCGCAGTATGCCGTCTCATGTCAAACTGTTACTGTGTATGCGCTAAGCGATAGTTTTCATTTGCAAAATGCATTCAGGTGCAAAATGTAAACATATTTTTTGATGTTGACTACGAGTATTGCCAGCAGACTTATATCGTTTAATGTGTGCGCTCCATTAACTGTTTGACCGTAAGGCCAGTTTAGAGCAGACCCTTGCAGGTACTGAACTCCTGGTGATAGCATTGACTGAACACCCTCATCTGAATTTATTATTGCCAACTTGAACAGCTTGAACAGCTTGAAGAACTGGTTTCCTTCGAGAAAGCTTGATTTTGGACTGTCAGGTGGCCTGACACCCTTAGGGCTTAGAGTAATCTGTTAGTCTGTGGTGCATTTTACGTAATTTAAGCTCGCTGGCTAGTTATTCGTCACAAATAATAACACCCTAGATGGAAATAAATAGAAAACGGCAAGCCATGGATGTCGCTAACTGAGTGTTTGCGTTAGCATGAGCAGCAAATACGGCTTTGACGGAGAAAAGTACCTCGCTAACATTTCTTTGATTTTCGTGTTTACTTAATAAATACTTTGGTTTAATATTATCTTTGCGTTATTTCAAAATTCTATCAAACGATCAAATAGAATATGAATAAAGTTGTCAAACAATTCTGCAATATTTGGTTCTTGCGTTTGATTACTTATTATAGATAAATGTCATCAAAATTAAACTTAAGAGAGTTTAATTTTGATGACATTTATCTATAATCACGGAAGACCGTGATTCAAAAATTATTAAAAAACTGATATAATTAAACCTTGCAACATAACAATTCGAGTCCAATTTTAATCTGATTAAAATATGATTCTTGACTTGAAGCTGAGTCTGAAAGGATAAGGCCAAGTGAAGTAAGTGCCCGTTTAAAGAAACGTCAAATAATTCAAGCAAATGGAACTGTCATCTCTGACGCATCTTAAGACATGCATCTCACTCAATTATCAGTTTATTAATAAGTTGCTGTGATGATGACTAGATGACCCTAACTCTAAAGCCAGCGGTACTGGGTTAAAATCCCAGTAAGGGATTTGTGTGATGAACGCGAATATTTGTTCCTGAGTCTTGGATGTTTTCTATACATTTAAGTATGTATTTCTCTATATAAGTATTTACAAACCGAGAGCTTAGTTTGGGACTAGCTCAATTTGCGTGAGATTGTCCCTGATATATATATTCTTTATGATAGGCGGGGACGCTTGGCTGGAGCAGGCGGGCGTACGTTCCCCGGTCTCCCGGTCATTCCACCCTGTTCCCCCTGGGTGAGCCGTATATTACTGATCTGGAGACACTCTCACCCAGCAGGAGCCCTACCTTGTTGTCCTACAAAATCGAAATGTGTCCTGTTGGTTGGTGCTTATTAGTGCTTCAGTCGATAATTCATCCTCCCCGAATATTCCAAGTCTTAGCAACGAGTACATTACACGCTCGGCTAGAACATTACATGTTGGCTTGTTTCCTCTTTGCCACAGTGTGGGCACTTCGAATCCTGTTTAATAGCTCACCTTCACGTGATTTACTGTCATTTGGGTAAAAATGAAAATCCACAACTTGAAAATAAACGTCAAACCAGAAAAAATAAATTTTAAATACATTGTCAATAAAAAATTTCTAACCTAAGTTAAGTCTAAAGTGGAATTATGTCCCATGGTAAAATTATCCAAAAGTCGAAAGAAAAATAGCCTTTTGCGATTTCAAATTTCTGAGTGTCCGTAAATATACGGACACTCAGAAATTTGAAATCGTAAATATGTCCTACCTGAAAAATACCCAATCATAAAAACGGCACTTTGAAGCTGCATACATTTTGATCGTAATTTCCGTTCGGGCCTTATTAATGTTTAGCAAAATTTTGGCTGTAAATAATTTCCAGTACAACATACATTTTGACTAAATTCACTACCATTTTTCATCTAGCTTCAAAATGGTCATTTCAAGTGGACGATTTTCCTTTCATCCTAAATGACAGTAAACCCTTCAGGTGTCTGGTTAAGCGGACAGTTTCCAGTTCGCAGTGAAGTACACATTATGCAAAAATAGATTATCGCCGATTTCTACAATATCTGCGCGGACAAAGTCGCGTACAAAATTTAAATAAAGTCTCTTTATTTATGAAACAGTACCGTGACTGACAGACAATACAGCCAAAAACACTGGACCTAAACGTTTGAAAGGAGGGAATATTCCTTGGATGGGTCATACACACTCTTAAAAACAAAAGTTGTCTTTCCTTTGGTCAATAGTACAATAGTTAAAAGCTTGTGTGCATTTAAGGTTTGTTTTTATGTGATAGGTCTAAAGCAGTCCTTGGGGGTTATCATGACATAACAATGCAGTCCTGTTTACGCTCAGAGAAAAGGACAGAGCTATGACAGTTATATAACTCTGTCCTTTTGTCCTTTTGGTGACGCCGTTTATGCGGGAATGGGCTAACCCAGAAAAGTAGGCCTAAAAAACGTTAACTTCCGGCGTGTCCATAGGAAAGACGCTAACCTAAATCTGTGTATAACCCGGATATCTTAGGGGTGCACTGCGAAGGGATGTTTGAAAATTCATCCCCTAAGGGATTGAAATACTGGTAGTAGAGGAAAAATAATTCTACGAGTATGAAATCGCTGGCATCGCCTAGTTTGTAATGTAAGTGTAACTAAATTCAATAAATGCGTGTTCTTAAGTAAGGGAATCGGTCGGCCACCACGTACACTTTTGCGACGATAAGAACAATTACTTACATTGACTTTCCGGGACCTGCGCGTGACTGTTGTATAAATGGAACCTAACGCGGCTTCCATTAGCGGAATACTGATTATTCATTTCAATGTTCAATTAATACTGAAGTAATCTGGATTTAATATTAAATGATTACTAGGTTGAAGTGTTTTCGAAGTGTTTCATTATACCTTTTGTAACTATCCGTCTTTCCGAAAAAATAATAATCCTTTGACCGTCTCCGGGCTATTCAGTAAATTATCGTTGTTCGCTTGAGGCGTTGAACTTTAAAGATGGAACAAACAAACAAACATTCACATTCATATTAATATAAGTTGTTTAATGTAATGTGTGGTTGCTGAGTTAGAATAGTGCCACTCCATGCCTTACCGTGGATGTCGTAAGAGTCGACTAAGGGAATAAGTGCTTGTAATGCTGTTAGGCGATGAGCTTGCAACCTGTCACTAATACACTGGTAAACATCTTAGCTTACGAGTACTTTTGCAAAATATGGTTACAGAATTATCTTTTAGAGTTGTTGGTACTTCTTTAGCTCTGCCTACCCCACTCTGGGAATGAAGACGAGATGTTATGTATGTATGTATGTAATGTAAGTTATAATCAAATACTCCCTTTGGAGTAGCGGGAAACTAATTATACGCGTACAATGTCGTTGGTCGTTCAATCCTCTAGTAACCATTATGATGATGACTCACCCAGCTGACTCATTATTTTTTTGTATGTATCGACACCCCCTAAGTTAAAGTGTGTATCTGCCCAATACACAGTTATACTACTAGGGCATTTTCGTAATCTACGGTATCGACTTTATCAAAATACATTAACAAAAAAAAAAAAGTGACCAGAACATATTTTTTTCCTAAAGTGTAACTGACAATTTACTTCCTTAGCTAAAAAACATCCAGAGAAATTAATGATATGTGCCTCTTACCCATTCTTACGCTGGGCGGCACTGCAGCGGGTAGTGGGGAGGTGGCAGTTCCTCATTCCTGCTGCGGACACGAAGCGACATGCGCGCGCGCTACGTTTATTTAAAAAAAGTGGTAAAATGGCGAGTGAACGGTATTCATTTCTTTCAAAACTCAAAGAAGATGCTATTGGTAGTAATAAAAACACAGTGAACAACTAATACCATCTCCGAGACGTCGTGGTAAGTACTTTTTGTTTTATTTTATGCACTAAATTGATATCCAAGTAATAAGTAGGTAACTATCCACGTACACATTTATACGGGGGATCCTAATAAATCTTTGTAGGTAACTAACCAAATACACACTTAAACGATGGAACCTCGTTTACATTAATGGCTTATCTGTATATTTATTCATTTATTCACTGGAAAAAGATTCATGTTATGCTTGTAAGTGAATATTTATTAAACATTTTAAAATAATAATTGTCGAAAACTAAAAACATAAAATCGTTTTTCTATGCACTTTTAACTTAATTTAACGATATAAATTGCAGTTAGGCATGCAACGAAGTTCAATAAATATTTGAAGGCAATTTTTTGAAAAATCGTGTAAAACGATTATTATAGTTAGTATATTATTATTTTGAAGGTTACGAGTAAGTTTTAGTATATTTTGTTACTTTATTAAAATTATTCCATTACTCAATATAATTTTGCGTTGATGTGTTATAGCCGTACTCGCTCATTCAACCTGAACTCATGGTGTGAGTGTTTATTTGTTTTAATCATTCCATGTGTACTAATCAAATAATTAGCTGTGTATTTTTTTTAGCTGAATCACCGGTCCGTTATTCAAAAAACTTCACAAAAGAAGACCTCGCTACTCTCGGCAGTCATAGCAGATAGTGATGAAGAACATTCGGATATATGTTTTGAACCCCCTGCTTCATCTGATGTTACGAATAATGTGCAGAATGATGATAATAGATATGTGTCGGGTTCTAGTTGTGCAGATATAGAAACTGCAAATGAATATACCGGTGCCGCCAAATTTTCGCAAATCCATGACGAGACCATAGTAACCGTTTCTTCTGTGCCGGCTTGCAGTATAACTATAACCCACTCTCCGGTTGAAACAACACTGAACAACACTGAATCGCCTTTATTGACACCAGAGGGTCAATAGTAGAGACTATTAATCAGTTAATTAATAATGTGCAATATGACATGTATGATTCACCAAATTTGTCATCATTTATTGCTGACCAAATAATTCAGTTCAATAATGTTAATTCCTCAACACTTTCTCCATTAATGACACCGTGTATGAGTCAAATCATAAATGACATTCCTGCATGTGAGTCACCTGACCAGCAGTTGCCTTTTATAGACGAGCAAATTAATCTGTTACACGGTGCAGATTCTAGACCCGTGACTCTACCTGCTCCTGCTACGACATCTCCTTTATCGGTGCCAACATCACTTTCTCCATTGACGGCACCGTGTACGAGTCAAATTATAAATGACATTCCTGCATGCGAGTCACCTGACCAGCAGTTACTTTTTATAGACGAGCAAATTAATCTGTTACACGGTGCAGATTATAGACCCCTGACTCCACCTGCTCCTGCTACAACATCTCTTGTATCGGTGCCACAAACACTTTCTCCATTGATGGGACCGTGTACGAGTCAAATTATAAATGACATTCCAGAACGTGAGTCGCCTGACCAGGAGTTGCCTTTTATCGATGAGCAAATTAATCTGTTACACGGTGCAGATTCTAGACCCGTGACTCCAGCGGCTCTAGCGTCAACTATTGATATGCGAGCACCTGAGATTACAGAGTTTAGGGGAGTTGAGTCAGAAGGTGTCATGACTAATCAACTTTCTACGAAGAAGAGAAGCAGAAATAATGTTCCTAGAGAAACAAATAAAAAGAGAACACGTAATAAAAGTCAATGGTTAGATACTCAGCGTAAAGACAACAAAAATAGTGGAAAAATGTACAAAAGTAGGGACGGTAAAGTTCGACAGCAGCGTATCATGGGATCAATTTGTAAAAGTACATGTAAACAGAAGTGTATTAAAAAAATCACTGACACCCAAAGGCAGAAGTTGTTTGCTTCATTTTGGTCCATGGGAGATTTGGTTCGCCAATGGGATTTTATCGCCAGATATTGCCATAAGATAGACAAACGTCGTATAACTACCGAATCTGACTCTAGAAGACAATACACTATTAAATATTTTCTACCGACAAAAAAAGATAATGAGCCTAATTCAAGAACACAAGTCTGTAAAATTATGTTTTTGAATACTTTTGGCGTTAAGCAGGGTGTTATATATTCTGCTTTAAATAAATTAACGGCAGAGAGTACGATTCTTCAAGACCAAAGAGGACGCCATAACAATCATAAAAAAGTTGTCACATCAGCTATGACAGCAAGCGTTTGCGATCACGTAAAAAGTTTTGTTCCTGTCGAATCGCATTATGTGCGTTCTAGGTCCAACAAATTATACTTACATGAATCTCTCTCAGTAGCTCGCATGTTTCTTTTATACATAGAGTGGAGAGACCCGGAATCACGAGAGAAAGTGAAAACATGTAGACAGTACAGAGACATTGTAAATTCCAATTTCAACTTGGGGTTTCATATACCCAAAAAAGATATGTGTGACGTTTGTCACGCACATAGTAACTTACCAAAGCCCATTGGAGAAGAAAACTATATAGCTTATAGTACACATATTAGAAATAAAAACATAGCAAGAGAACTTAAATATAAAGACAAAGAGCATTCACTACAAGACAAAACTGTGCTGACAGCTGTGTATGACTTTCAAAAAGTTCACGGTTTACCTTACGGCGAAACGAGCATACTTTATTATAAAAGGAAATTAACAGTTTTTAACTTTACTGTATTTGATATGGGCACTAAAACGGCAAAATGTTTTGTTTGGGATGAAACCATAGCCAAAAGGGGAGCAAATGAAGTCGCTAGTTGCTTATATGACTATATTGAAGAAAACGCTCAAAAAGGAGTAAAGAAGTTCAACTTTTGGTCTGATAATTGTGGAGGACAAAACCGAAACCGCATCGTCTTTGCTGCCTACTTACGAGCAGCTAAAGATTTTAATGTAATTATAACCCATAAATATCTAGAGAAGGGACACACTCAAAATGAGGGCGATAGCGTGCATGCCCTCATCGAAAGGACAGCTAAACACAAGGTAGTTTACACTCCCGAGCAGTGGTATGCTCTTATCAGGTGGGCCAAACAAGATAAAAACCCTTATATAGTAAAAGAAATGACAACAGAAGATTTCATTGACTTTAAAATGCTTTTACCTGAATGCAACTGGACAGTCGATACTGATGGAAGAAAAATGTTTTGGTCTCATTTAAGGCAATTAGAAATATTTCCCGATTCTGCAGAAAAGATCAATTTTAAGACTGATTTTTGTGACCATGACCTCAAAAGTATCCTTATTTTGAATACTCGAGAAATCCCTAAAACTAGAAACCGGCTGCGTAATAAAGCCGTAGTCGAAAATAGTCAACTCCCTTTTCATTCAAGACGGTTACAGCAAGCATATGAAGGAAAATTGCCTCTCCCAAAGGCAAAACTTCAGGATTTGCACTATCTCTGCTCACATAATATCATACCCCCTCTTTATCATAACTTTTACATGAACCTTAAAGAGGGTGACGTAAACATTGCCAATGATGAAGAAGAAGACTGATTAAAATGATCACATTGGATGTTTTGTTCAAGATGATTAGTGCCATAAGAATCCAAATAATTAAATGTTTAAGTTACGTTTTAGTTGAATTGTTAAGTGTTTTTTGATACGTCATAATATTATATCCTTACCGGAGGGTGAGGCGATTGTATTTTTGCTCTGATCTCGATAGAAAATATTTCGTTAAAATAAAAAAAAAACTTGATCTCCATAAAAGATTTTATAGATATTAATATTTAAGCTACGATACAGGTAGTGGATCTTATCCAAAGTTAATTTGTAATAATTGTTAATAAGTAATAATTGTTCGTTTTTCTACCTATATAAGAATTAGGTATTTTGTTTTCTACTTGTTATAACTTGGGTTGCTCAAAGAAACATCATTTTTTACATATTATTAACCTGCTGTATAATACACACAGACGGTCTTATTATGTTTTATTTTATGTTTTTATTAGATGGTTGGAAAGCACATGGCAATTTTTTTTAACAACTGTGCGAATAAGCGATGATTATGGAGTATTTTATTTTGGAAGATAATAATTTTGTTTTTCTAGTATAAAAGACGTACCTTTTTTTAAATCAATAAATAAAACTTACTACTTAATAACATTGTATTATTATTATATACTTAAATAGGTACCTACAAATTAAGTACTATTTTTATTTAATCAGTTATTTTAGAAGCATAATTGGAGGTTTTCGTTTAAATAACTATGTAAATGCCACCGTCAGTTCCTAAAACTCAAAATATGTGCGAGATTTTACGAGGAATAATAGTGCAATGGCTACTTACAGATTTATTTTTAAGGATGTCACTACGTGTAAGTGTACATCTGTCATTTACAGACAATATTTTGGAGATTTCTATTTATTAGCCTGTACGTAACAAGTATGTATCTGCCATTTACATGCTTACTTCGGAATCAATTGCATATGGTAAATATGTACCTGTCACTTCCAGAATTTAACGCGGGAAATGTTAACAAACATCAGTCATTTACATAATTTAGCGTAAAATTATGTCACTTAACAAATGTGCATCTGCCATTTAGAAATGACTTAATGAGGTAGTCAATAAAGACTAAAGTGTATCTACCACAACCAGTATTTATCTCGGAGAGTGATAAAAAGTATCAGTCACTTGCCCAATTTAATGTAAAGTATAGTACTACGTATATGTGTGTATCTGGCTTATACCGATTTGCCGAACAAAAGAAACAGGAGTAGAAGTATGTATTTACTACTTACACGTTCGAGTCAACCAAATAGTATCACGTATAAGTGTGCAACTGCTATTACTAAAAAACTACTGTATTAAAAAATATAAAAAAAACACCTAATATATATTATTGCATTATAATGTTTAATGCCAAGTTTCATCATTGTGGTATTTATAGTTACAACGCAATTCCGTATTGAACTTTATAAAAACTTTAAAACGCTCTCCTGTAAAATTTGGGTTTTGCAGTTACACACTTTATCTTAGGGCGTGTCGGTATGTAAATTATCGCACATTAACAACTACAAGACATATTTGCAATATAGTAAACTTACCCCACAAAGGGTCTCTTCCAGTTAACTTTGGAGTAGAATACGAGTAGGATATAAGTCATATTTATTATGAGACTTTTCAACAACCATACCAAATACGGATCTCTTTTACTGGGTTACCTTCGTTCCACCAAAAAACTTTTTGCCAAACTGATTCAAAAATATCATTTGACCAAACTGCTTTATTTCCAAAACTGTAAATATTTCAGGATTTTTATAAAACTAACCTAACCTAACCTATAGGATTCTACACGAATGTCCTATAAATCCTGAAACATTAACAGGTTCTGAAAAAAACAGATTGGTCAAATTATTAGTTTGGGAAATAAATCAGTTTGGCAAAAAGTTTTTTGATGACACGAAAGGAAGAAAAAAAAATTCAAACATCTAACAGAAGGACAAAACAACTAAAAAACAAGGGAGACCAAAAAAAGGTAAAAGTAAGGCTGACCTAATGCCAGACGACGTCGTGAAATGGACCCAGCTCAGAATGTTGCGAGTAGTAAATCCAGCACTGGTCTTCCGCGGGGACCATTTGGTGACCTCACGAAGCCCCCCCCCCCCCCACAAGGCTGCCCTTTTAGGAGTGGTGGCAGTACTATGTGCAGAGTCTGTCTGGGTCGCTACTATTTTATCCTTTAACCCACTGCCAAGCAATTTTCGCATTGTTGTGTTCCGGTGTGGGGATGGGGACAACCGGGGTAATTACTAGCATAGAGGTATTCCATTGTAGTCCTCAGAGTTGGTAACGCACTTGGGTTTTTAAGATTGCAGTCTTAACTATGCAAATGTCTATGAATACCAGATCACACTAACCATCAGTCCCCTATTTCACCACCCTGACAATGACAGGTGACAGGTGACATTTCAGTATACATGGCGCCGCTAATGTGAAACCCAGTGATGTATCAGGGTGTTAACTTTGTAATGTATACCGAATTGTCACTTGTCACATGTCATTATCAACATGGTGAAATGGGGAGCAGGTGGCCTGTGTGTTCGCTTTGCCTCCATACCATGAAAAAACAACAGTGCATAAATAACAATTGAATCCATAAATTATACGTCAATCATTTTAAAACATTGCCCAAGAAACTGCCCAGAAATTTAACACCCCGGTACTTATCGGCATCAATATATTCCACGTCGGTGAGTAATTTGACACCATACAGCGCTAGTCCGCAAATACTAGCTTCGCTCTTTGGGTTGTTAGTGTAAGTTGTTTGCATTAGTCATTTGTCGGGAAGCTTATCGAGCATTCGCTGGCAGTGGTGTTACTCCTTCCCAAGTCGACTGCGTTCAATCGACCTTTTTTCTTTTGACAAGTTGATGGTAGTAAATGGTTACTGTGGTCCGTTTCACGAAGCTACAAGATACAAATTACAAGCGGAACTCTCTTTCTCGCAAAAGGAGTTAAAAAGAGACTTCCACTTGTAGTTTGTAACTTGTAGCTTCGTGAAACGAGCCTCCGGTAGTTTGGACACTTGAAAAAACCATTATCTATACAACATTAGACACTATAACCTTTTTTTAGTTTCACCTGTCCCGGTGTCTGTCTGTAACCACGGCGTCTGTATAGAAATCGAGAAAAAAACGGCATGAAAATCACGTTTGTTGTATGGGAGCCCCTTTAAATATTAACTTTACTCTGTTTTTAGTATTTCTTGTTGTAGAGGCAACAGAAGTTATATCATCTGTGAAAATTCCAAATATCTAGCTATCACGTTTCATGAGTTAGAGCCTGGTGACAGATAAACAGACCGACGGAAAGTGGAGTCTTAGGGCTGTATTAATAAACTGATCTCGAATCTAATGCTCGTCTCTAAAAAGTGACAGTTTTCTATGGTTTGGCGTTTACTTTGACGTATCTTGTGACGGGCGTCTCAGCTGAGCTCAGTTTATTAATAGGTACAGAACGCTAAAAAGAATAAATACGCGTTAGTAATTGTGGAGAAAATTTATTATTATCAAGTTGGTAGTGACCTTCTTTCGAAGCTAGCAGTCCCGTCTTCAAATCCCGATAAGGGCAAATATTTGTGTGATGAGCAAGAGTATTTATTCCTGAGTCTTGGATGTTTTCTTTGTGTTTAAGTATATATTTCTCAATAAAAGTAAGTTTATCGTTGTCTAGTATCCATAGTACAAGTCTAGTGCTTAGTTTGGGGCTAGGTCAATATGCGTGACATTGTTCAAAATGTTGTAGGTACTGAAATTAAAATGAGACTAGACCGCTGAATCAAATTAGATGAAAGTTGCGGAAATAACTTGAACCCAGAGCACGAACATATACTCTTATCCTGGGATTTTTTTACTATACCCAAGGGAGTAGTGATAATATTTTACTAGGTCCCCGTGGTTAATTATAGAATAGATCGATTAGTTATTTTCATAGTATGCAACTTTTATTCTGTCAGGCTGTGGAATCGGTTACCGGCCGACATTAGGCGATCATAATCGGTAGGTAAGTTCTGGGGGGTAATTTTCTCAACACAGCGCTGCGTCGATCTCAAAGGCGAAGTTTTATCTGGCAAGTTTAAGAAGTCCCGTTGGAGCGTACAAAAGCAGCAGGCAGGTGAGTCGCGTTCAGTGTCGTATAAAGCTGCCTAATTGAGAAGGCACGCGCTAAAAGGTGTTTTGTACGCTCCGACGGGACTTTTTAAACTTGCCAGAGACTGAAATTCGATTAATTTTGTCGACCACGAAATCGCCAAAAAAAATCCAGCTGTTCCATACATTAACTCTCAATTAATTCACCGTTAATGTATGGAACACCTGTTTCTTTTTGGCGATTTCGTGGTTGGTCCCATCGGAAAAGTTGTTCAGTATGACCGTCTTATTCAATTTTGGCCATTCCGGATCATGACCCCAAAATCACCCAGTATTATACTCGTAATAATGTTTAATTTGGTCGCCATTACCGGCAAGTAAAATAAGAGCTATCGTAACGTTGACAATACAATAACACGTCAAAGGCAATATGGTGGTTTTAGTGGTGGTAGGACCCTGTGCAGGGTCCGTCCGGATCGCTACCACCATCTTATCCATAAACCATCCGCCAAGCAACAGTGTTCGCATTGTTGTGTTCCGGTGTGGGGATAAGACAACCGGTGAAATTACTAGCATAGAGGCTTTCCATCTTAGTCCTCAGGGTTGGCAGCGCATTTGAGGTCTTAGGATTATAATCTTGAGAATTCAAATGTCTATGGGTCTCAGATTTCACTTACCATCAGGTGGCCTGAGTGCTCGTGTGCCTTGTCCTTAACATAAAAAAAAAAAAAAAAATGGTGTTGCCGTAGAAGTAGATCGACCACGCGAAATCGTTTTTGTAACGAATCATAATAACACCGTTGGACGATTCAATTTCCTAGCTTGACCCGATTCGTTTGCACACTGGGTGGTCTTTGGGTGCTTATAGAAAAAACTACATACGCGGAATCCTCTTACGTATAAAGTCATTTACTTTGTGCCAAATTGAAAAAGAGGCGAAACCTGTGTGCGCTTTACAGCGTACGGGAAGTACGTTGCCGTTAATGGTTTCAGTACAATTTTGGACCGTGATAGTTGTAAAACCTATTTGGTGGTGACTAATCATCAAATCGTAAAAAATACGATGGTATGCTCCCCTTGCTTTTAAAGTGGTTTAAAAAACGAATATAATAGAGAGCTTTTTAGTCGAGTACCGTGGCCCAAGTAAGGTACGAGATTAAAAAGTTTGATTATGACACTATAGTGAACAATACTTTTTGTATCGAGTTCATTAAAATTAATGATTAACTTTTATTGTAAAGGTTCTTTGACTTTTCAGGTAGCAAGGTAAGTGTGGCTACTCTGCCATATTAGTTATTTCTTAAGGAGGTAAAGTTGTTTCGTCACTGTTACCACTCATTTTCTTAGTTTATATTTTGACGGCACGTTGGCCCAGTTGGGAGTGACCCTGCCCCCGAAGACAGCGGTCCCGGGTTCAAATCCCGGTAAGGGCAGATATTTGTGTGATGAGCACGAGTATTTGTTCCTGAGTCTTGGATGTTTTATATGTATTTAAGTATTTATTTCTCTATCTAAGTGTGTTTATCGTTGTCTAGTACCCATAGTACAAGCCTAGAGCTTAGTTTGGGACTAGGTCAATTTGTGTGACATTGTCCCGTGATATTTATTTTGTTTTTATTTAACTTTTTAAGCTTAAGGTCTGATTTTTATTTCCACAGAAAAAACGGAAACTACTTTGCTTTGAAAATAAAAGTTATCACACCACCGGCGTCCGTAATGTTGCAGTACTGTGCCAAGCTAAAAATACTAGCTAATCACAAAGCGTAGTTTTTTTTATGCCCTGGATACAGCAGCAAGTTTAAGTAGATTTTTGACAGATGACGCGATGCTGCTACGTTCCAAAACGCCATACATTGGCAATTTTGTACCGCATCGAGTCTCCTTAAACAAGGGCACATATTATTTAAATACGAAGTTCTATTTATTTATTTTTTCGATTGTCTAGAGCGTATCGAAATAGTTATTTCGGTTGTTTCGGAAGTAACATAGACTATTCAACGTTGAAAAGAGTGACGTTACAGTATTCTCTTTGAAATCTTAATACACAGATTTTAATCGACGAGTACAAAAAAATATTACACGACATTCTAGACGTATCTAAGTAGTGTTTTTGTGTTTTATCCGACTTCAATAAACTAGACATTCTAAATTCGATTGTATATTTTTTTGTAGTATAAGCTTAAACTAGATATTTTTACCAAAGTATCAAAAGAGAGTAGCTGTGTCTTAAAATGTGTAAACTACACGGATTTTATATGACTTTCATAAAGTTTTAGTCTTATAATCTGTTTGTTTCGATTCCCCGAAAACATTTGCTCGGTTCTTAGCAGATAGTACCAATTGCGACGCCACTTTGCCCAAAACGAGTGAGCGAGCGGGAACAAAGGGGTGCCCTGAATGGCAGGTAATGAAATCCCAGACCCCAAAACGACATCCTAATAACAATCGAATTAGGAGCCAGAACAGAATCTGTTTTTTTATAAGGCGAGAACCGGCTATGATTGCTAGTTTTATTACAAACAGAACTTCAATGAATTTCGAAATAATTAATACCGAATATTAAAAAATGAGTTGGTATTTTTACCTTCAGAAAAACGAGCATCGGTGACCTTAGGGGTTTATTATCGACTCGTGATGGTAAGCTATGTAGAAACTTATGAGTTTTTCTAACCCGGCGGGATGCTATTATGGTGAAAGTAAAACATCGTAAGGAAACCTGCACATTCGGCCAGCTGCGTGTGTAAGAGGGTAACTACACAAAAGATCCTAAAGGGATCGAAGTATTTCCGAAAGGATGCATTTGTAAGATGCATTATAAAGACCTACATAAAGAGATATTTTTTATGAGAAGGAGAAGGCACACGAGCACTCAGGCCACTTGATGTTAAGTGGAATCTGAGACCCATAGACATTTGAATTCTCAAGACTATAAAGTAGTCGCAGTATAGAGTATAATATACTTTATACTACTGCTACTACTTCATATTATGAAGAAGTAGAAAGAAGTAAAAAAAGCGACAAGCGACCCCTTATATTATTTGTGTAGTAGAACTATTTAATTATGAGTCTGTAGTATGGGTGAATTGCAAAAATATTGTACATAGTTACATACATACATACATAACGTCACGCCTTCATTTCCAGAGTGGGGTAGGCAGAGCTACAGAAATACCAACAACTCTAAGCAGACTTGTTAATAATTCTTTAACCACATTTTGCACAATCAGGCCAAGAAGTTTACTAGTGTAGTGTACATAGTTAAGGACTTTGTTTCAATTAAATCCTTAACTATTAATAATATTTTTGCAATTCACCCGCATATCAATGAGTGTTATTATTATTACGGTACACTTTGTAAGGAATATCACCATCACGACTAAATCATACTTGTGGCGTTTTACCCTCTAGTTGACGGATTTATATCGGCGGTGGTAAAAGCGTCTCGCATCTCCACCACCACAGCATTTAGTTAAGTAAAGGGAGCATTGAAATAACATTATTTTTCACCTCACTAAACGGCTTTCCCTACTCTGTTCTACTTTATTCTAGTTACTCCCAGTGCTTCTATTCTCCGTGTCTTATTTCATAGTTCTAGTATTGCAAATATCTTTACCATACCATGGGTCATGCACGGATTATGGTTAGCGTCTTTCTTGTGGACACGCCGGAAGTTAACGTTTTTAAGGCCAAATTTTCTGGCTAAGCCCATTCCCGCATAAACGGCGTCAAGAATGCTTTAGACCTGTCATATAAAAACAGAACTTATATGCACACAAGCTTTTAACTATTGTTCACTGGAAAGACAAAGTGTGGAAGTGGTGGTAGGATCCTATGCAGGGTCCGTCCAGATCGCTACCACAATCTTATCCATTAACCACCCGCCAAGCAACAGTGTTCGCATTGTTGTGTTTTGGTGTGGGAATAAGACAACCGATGAAATGACTAGCGTGGAGGCTTTCCATCTTAGTCCTCTGGGTTGGCAACGCATTTGAGGTCCTAGGATAGCCTTGAGAATTCAAATGTCTATGGGTCTCTGATCCCACTTACCATCAGGTGGCCTGAGTACTCGAGTGCCTTCTCCTTAACATAAAAAAAAAACTTTGGATTTAAAGAGTGTGTATGACCCATATGCGGTATGCTTAATCAGGAGAGCGGAGTGCTTGATTACGTTAGTTCCTTTTTAAAAGAGACAGTGTTCCCTAATTCTGGGTCTAATAAAAAAAAGAGCAATTTGAACAATTAAGGGTAAAATGCATGAACACGGTACTAGTGCGAATAATCCAATTGACCGTACGATAAACAGCCACAAAAAGGACCACTTTTTGAGCAATCGCATTAAAAATACTTGTTACTTTTTAATTTTACCTATTTTTTACACTACTATAAAAATGCCCGTTTTCCTTGCAAACGGGTTTATATAATTTTCCTCATCGATACCGCAAAGAAAAAGAAAAGTTAACTTGTTTGCGTCAGCCAATAAAACTCGCCGAAGCCCGAAGTAAAAACAAATTAAACGTTACAATTATTTTTCCAATTAAAATTGGCTTCACTTTGAAAGAGTCTGTCACTGCCGAGAAATTTGTATGCAACGATATTTCCCGGAAACATCACAACATCGACTGTATAGAAATACTTCCCTTATTGCTAAATTGCAATGAAATGGTTAAAAGTGTAAACGCTGCTGTACCCACAATGAAACTAATTTTTTTTTTTGCATATTCGTAATAAGTTTTTTTTTCTTACTCGCAAATCCCGTGACTACGACGATTTAAAATGTTGATGATGATAATTTGATATATCGAAAAATAAAAAATGCAGTAATAAGCACAAGTCTCTTGTAGAAGTTGTTAACAGCGTTTTTGCAGATTTGCATTAACTACATACTTTTTTTAATGTTAATTAGAAGGCACACGAGCACTCAGGCCACCCGATGGTAAATGGAATCCGGGACCCATAGACATTTGAATTCTCAAGACTATAATCCTAAGACCTCAAATGCGTTGCCAACACTGAGGACTAATGACTGCCTCTATGCTAGTAATTTCTCCGGTTGTCTTATCCCCACACCGGAACACAACAATGCAAACACTGTTGCTTGGCGGGTGGTTAATGGATATGATGGTGGTAGCGATCCGGACCCTGCACAGGGTCCTACCACCACTAAAACCACTTATTATACGAATTCAAAAATGGTGGCTACAGCGTTTACATGTATTTGAAACTGCCCTGATTTTTAATGGCCAGTAGGTACATAAACATGATCCATTTACAGCGTTTACTAGTAATGACAAAAAAATGACTGCTGAAACAGACAATAAAAATAAATTCTAAAAAAAAAAATTGGTAGAGGTTTTTGCTGCTGAATGTACTTTTTTTGCAAAGTCATTATCTGTTTATCATGACCGAACAAATGAATCCCAACACTAGAATTGGGGCCTATTTAAATTGTGTTGGTTTTGGGATATATTCCAAATTTTAAACTCATTCATGACTTTATCACATCTGTAATAAGAACATTACGTTACACCCGCCAGCACCCCCATCACTACGACCACACCACCGCTGTAATGCTGGTAATGACCAACGGGTTCTGAATTGATTATCGAGGACTTATGATACGTGGGTAGATGATAGGGCAAAAACTATACATATAATGTACGAGGGACGACACCGCTTCACATAGGTCACACCGCACAGACCGTCGTTACATACGTGTGCTGGCAGCTTGAACTGAATTTGATAAATTCTTATTTCATACATCGCTGATGAAGACGCTTGTGTATATGTGTGTAAAGGAAAACAATGAAATTATGCTGATAGATACAATATCAACAAGATTTTTCCTTTGCCCGGGAAAAAAAACAATTCATAAAGTTATTTCACAGGCTTTGTATTGGGATCCATTTAAATGACACAAAGTGTAGGTTAAGTGAAAATTAACAAAGTATGACGTATGAATAGAATTTATAGAGTGAAAGAGATGGCTACATTGATGTCATGAACGAGTGTGAAAGAAATGATGTAAACGCATTAGGTTATGCTTTAAACTTTAGGCGTTAGCTATTGAGGTTCAGTGCTTAGGCCAAAAGACGTGCATATCGTAATATTTCCAAAATTTCTTTAAACTATACCGATACTTGTCAACTGGAGTATTTACTTATTATCTCCATGTATTTTTCTCAATAGGTACATCGATATCGTTCTACAATTTCACTGCACTCCACAATGTAGAGATAGCAATGATCTAGGTTTCTATTATGATATTGATTTGGTGTCGTTGTTTTAATAGCCACGGGCAGAATGACAGTATCTATCCCTCGTCATTAGGTAATAATGAGTAAATGATTACATCAGTCAATCTCCTAGTCATTATTAAATGCGCACAATTTCGGCTTACAAATCGCTTTATTGAAAAATATTGCTGCTTCATTACACGTTGCTTCGACTATTTTTTGACGACAATTACGTTTCAATTTCAACGGGCCGTAACATGTGTCAAATGAATAATTCGTGAAAAATTGCGTCGGTCATCATCAGAACACAATTGATTACACGGCCTAACATCCGTTCATCAATTGTAGAGCGATAAACGTCGGGCCAAGTTTGCAAATGACAAATGTTTGCTAATGACTCGCTCAGTTGAAAACCGAATAATTTCGCGTATATTTTGCCCAGAAGCTTGATGAAATAATAAATCTTACGCATAATAGACAGCCCCATTACCAAAATCGCAATACGTCCAATTGTCATTCCCCGTTTAATGCGTATTTTGAAACAGCCGTAATTGTCCTTGGAGGTAACGAATTTAATTAAATTTGTTCAATCAGGATCACTGTTGAAATTCCTTTAAAATTACAGGGATTATAGAAAACCTTTGTTCGTTCACGGAAGCTGATTCCCTAAATTGATTGATGGGCTTTGCGTCTAGGCTGGGAACCGCAATTATAAGCTACATGCAAACGATCTAGGGATTGCGTCGACCCGGCATATTATACACGCGACTGGCGATAAGTCGCAGTACAATGACAAGCGAAGTTTCGCCTTCAACGGGAGCATTAAAAGGGTGCTTAGCACTCGACGGATTGCGCCGTGTGAATAATGGAGGAATAGCTGAAGGGGCCACCATTTTTAACGTCCTCTGAATAGACCCGTAACTCCATAGTCATTCAGCGCAGTAATGTAAGATACGTGACGCCGCATTGAACACGTCCCCGGGTCAGACCGCTTCACTTTACTTTTCGACTCAACCAAAACAAAGTGATTTGTTCACCCCTGGCGGCACTTTAGCATTAGGAAAATGCTAGTTAGAATTCTTGAAAGCGTACACAAAATATATTTAAAGGTAATAACAATTTAATTTTAGAATAACAAAAGTAAGTGCGTGGTTTTCAATACCGTCTAGTACATTGACGAGTATTCGAGATCCTTTAGTATGGAAGCGTATATCAACCCAAGATTGCCTGAAACCCACTTGTTTGTTTGGCGGTTACTATCTAGATTGAATAACAAAGGAAATGTGTAGTTACATTATAGAGTAGGATACCCACTTACCAGGGGTGTTGTGTAAATTAATATACCTCAGGCGAGGTCTTGAATGTTTCCTCAGCCCTTCGGAGACACAGAATTACAATCGCACTATCGACTTTGCAGATGCAATGGCTACCAGTGTACGATAATTGTATTGCTAACCTTGAAACTTTTTGTGGCCTTTGTGCAAATACGAAAAGCATTGTTATTACTAAAGAAGCATCAGATTTTGTAGAAAAATCTGTTGCCATTCATGATTATTAGAGCGAGTGTGCAAAGGAATATTTAAGCACCCTGTCCACTCGGATTTATTTTCTGCATTAGATTTTTTTGCCTCTGCCATGTCTGCCTTAGTTACAGTCGCTACTTTACATGAAAGAAGTAATAAGTTTGCATCATTTAAAAAACGCTGATCATTATTATTTCTATCGAAAGCATTATTAAATAAAAGATAGTGAAGGTAATAAAACTCGAGAGATTCCATAAAAAGGCTTCGAGGCCCATACGTAGGTAAATGAGGGAGGTCGTTCGATTGTAATAATATTATCACGGATTTTGCAATCTGCCAAATTTTATATCGATAACAGAAGCTTTTTACCGATATCAGGCACATCTGCTAGTCATTCAGAACACGTTCAGCTATAGAGCCATACAGCGCGACGATGTTCTCTCGTAGACAAGAAATTGCCCTCTTTATGGCTTCTTGGCGTAGATTTTATGTCTTCCACTTACGAACATTGACTTCCGAGGTCGACTCTTTCCTGTATTCTAAACGTGATGTCGTACATTTTGAAAGTATTTACACGAAATCGCTTGTCATCAGATGGGATATTGGTTTTGTCTGGGGCATACACGTTGGTAGTGCTATTTTTTTTAATGTTTGGAATGAAAGTCGTCGTTTGTCATATAAATATATACTTACATGTAAAACAATTCGAAGTTCCATACTGCGAAAAACGAAGCAGAACGGGTATGTAGGTTGAATGTCTAATTTTTGCATACCAAATGTGGTTTAACGTGTAAACCTACCAATTGAAAACTGTACTTATGTTAACACCTCAATATTCTTATTCTTACATTATTTACATATTTTGCAATCTGCTGCGTTGCAAGATATCAAAATGATGTAGGGATATTTTTGATCCTTAAAGGTTTTTAATGTGTGTATGTATCTACACATCTCTAGAATTCTGGAAAACCTTTACAACAATAATTCAGAACAAAATACACGGAATAATTAATTTTTAATCCTTTGCATTTACAACACATAAACTAACAAGAGGGCGTCGGATAATTAACGTGTATACTTAGGTACCTATCGTATTTTTTTATCGCGTCAAGACCTAGCAGGGCAAGCAAGACCTAGCAAGGAGGGCTAGCACAAGTGGACCGCGACTTGTTTGTCGCTCGGATCTCCCTTTCTTTCTAGTTTATAGTGATAGAGACGCACTGAGTGACAAGCGAGAAAATGCAACTTGTTCTAAGCGTACTGAATCATCTTCCTGCCCTTCTTCCACACTAATGTTTTCTTCTTTCACTCTCCTCTATCCGCGTCAAGACCTGATTATATTTCTTAAATAAACCCGTCGTTAATTGATAATGTTGGTATTTCTATAGCTCTGCGTACCCCACTATGGGAATGAAGGCGTGATGTTACGTACGTTAATTTTTGATACAATAAAAAGCTTAAATACGTACATGCATACAAACATGACCAAAATAAAGTAATGGTTATTTTCGGGATCTCATCATTTCATAACCACCGTTTCACAAATTATAAATTTTTCAACCTGCTTTTTTTCCAAAACTGTACTGTTTATTTCAGGACCATCGTGTAGAATCTATAGGTTAGGTTAGGTTAGTTTTATAAAAATCCTGAAATACTTGCAGTTACAGAAAAATTGCGATTGCGAAACGATTCGTCAAAGATTTGTCGACGAAAAGGCAGAGACCCATTTTCAGATAATTATACAGTTCCCAACCGTGTTATACCCATACCCGTGTTATCACATCAACCCAACCGGCATCTCCACCGCAAACGTTCCCGCCCACCCGTTGACACAGCCGTGGTTGCGGCTCGCACCAAATATGTAGCTGAGGATAAATTCAGTGGAACAGGTATGAAGTTACACGGTGAGGATGTGGCTGTGTTATGTTTTCATCAACGATGCTTTGAGCGTGGAGTGATTTTTGTTACATCCGCTCTATCAGCAATCCGGCTGAGTAGAATTTCGTAAGAAAACAGGATTGTGACCAATAACACACACTTATAAAATGGTTTTAAGCATTTAGACGTTATAATGGGAAAATACATTATCATAAATACCTTAAACTATTCCAATTCTTTTTTGTTGAAACAGTCGTGTAAAAATTATAAATTTAAAAACCCCCGACTAAATAGTCAGTCAAAAAAATCTCTAAAAAGTAAAAAATCAGCCCTTAGGGCCACTACTTATTATTTTTTACTTCTTATAGGTTTTTTACAGGCTATTAAGTCGGGGGTATTTAAAATTTCTAATTTAGTTTTTTATTTCACACTTTTTAAACTTCTCCATCTGAGTATCTGTTTGTGGCATCGTAACTCCCAAACGGATGAACGGAGACGCAGGTATTTTTTAAATAAAGTTACATTAATCGGGATCGGTCTTAGAAAGATTTCATGAAATTTGATTGGGCCGTTTAAGAGATATCTGAACCGATTTTTATAAATTATGTTTAAGAACCACCACTAGAAAATCTGCTTTCATTTAAAAAAAAACGCATTTAAATCGGTTCGTCCATTTAAGAGGTACGGTGCCATTTTGACACCCCTCTTTTTGCGTCGGGGGTTAAAAAGTAGCTTTCGTTATTTTGTGGCATTCCATTTGTCTTCGTATGAAAAATGACGTAAATTGATGCTCCTTTACGAAAGAAAGACAAATAAGCATACTTTTGCAATGCAACTATATTAAATTACAATGTCTGCCACTTCTGGTAACTCATAATTTTATCGAATTTCACTTCACCGAACGCAATTTTTATTGAAACCATGATGCTTTCATAATATTTTAAACATTAATTACGTAATCAGGTAAAATGGGAATTATACGGCAAGAAATGGCTCTCGATGAAATGAAAATTCTACGTAATTATACGTTCATTGGAAGGTGTTTCGATAAAAAAATAGGTACTCGTCTTCTCTAAATAACGTTCTAAAAATAACAAATTCTTTCAACAAATACATTGAATAACATGACAGTTCTGTAAAAAATAACATTTAAGCGTGGGTTTCTGGCAGAGCGCAGCGCAAACGAATTCGCCATAAACAAAGCCATATGCGTGAGGCGACCGTCTACTCCCTAACCTCAGCACGTACTCGTACCACACCGACAGTTTTTATTCCCCCGCTCCCGTTGGCATGGGCCATGAAACTTTAAACATCCTCCGAAAATGCAAGTGAAATTTGTAAAGATTTAAAGTGCAAACTTATAAATAACGACGCACTCGCAAGAAGCTTTATGAAATGTTAAAAGCAAACGCTGTGGCTTTGGAAATAATTGGATAAAGAGAGAACAAGATGAAAAAAGGCGGAAAAAGAAAAGTCCTTTTAGCTAGGCAAACTATGATTTTATGTAGAACTCTTTCGTTTTCAAGTTTTCAAGGAATGCTTATTTAGGTACTTGTACTTGGTTGTTGTATAAATATACCGTTCTTAAGATTTCTCGAAATTTCTCGAGAAAGGGCCATCTCTAAATTGACAATTTATAAGTTTTTAAAAGGTTTTCGGAAAAAATCGTGCTTATAGAGGTTTGTCCCAAAAACGTAAAATTTTAATATTTTATAGAGGTTTAGATATTTTCAGTGTTTGCTACGGTCGCTTTGGACTAGTGATCGGAATGACATTCTTTTCATTGTCACCACGTTTTGTTACTACATAGAAAGTCATTAGCAGAAAATTGACTGTTTATTTTGCAGTAAATATAAAATAATGAACAAAGAAGTACTAAAAACTTTTTTGTTTTTAAGACAAATCTCTGTATTCAGAACACCTTTTAAATAGATCCTGTTGTTCCTACAACATTGAATTAAAAAACTGTAAATTATTTGTTATTGATAAGAAATAAAGAGAGAGAGCAGTAGACACAAATCAAGAGGTGTTATTCCCTTAATAACTTCGCCGCAGTCGGGTAAAAACGGCTCATTGTCGAACGGTCGGTCGAGTGAGTGAAGTCACACGTGCTCGCTCTGTCGACGGGTAAAGTGGGTAAGCTGGTAAGCTCCCTGAAATGTGTTTGTACGCATTGACAGGACAACTTCCACTCGCTGGTTAAGGGTGTACCCATGGGCCAACGGCCTTGACGCGAGATTTTCTGTCATTTTCCTTAATATCTTTAAAACAAAACACAATATAAAAAAATACCGGTAGTTTTATAAATAGTAACTTACTGGATTTTTGTATAATTTTGCAACATTTAAGAGTAAGTAATTTCGGAGAATCAAAAAGAGTACAATTTGCAGTATTATTGATTCTCCCCGAAATGGCATCCTGTTTGTTTTTGCAAAAATATACAAAAAGCCCAGTAACTTATTCTCTATAAGGGTCATACACAGATTTAGGTTACCGTCTTTTCTGTGGACACACCGGAAGTTAACGTTTTAAGGCCTAATTTTCTGGCTAAGCCAATTCCCGCAAAAACACCGTCAGGACTGCTTTAGACCTATCATATAAAAAAAAAACTTATATGCACACAAGCTCTTAACTTTTGACCACAAGAGAGACAAATTTTGTTTTTAAGAGTGTGTATGACCCATAAAACTACCCGGACATTTTTTATATTGTGTTTCGTTTGAAAGGTGTTAAGGAAAATGACGTAAATTCGCGCGTCAAGGCCGTTGGCTCATGACAGCCTCTTATTTTGGTTGAGTCGAATTCGAGAACGAGTTGTTTAATAGACTCCTAGTGTAAAATTTAGTTATTTAAGTATTTTTAAGTCACTTAATTTATGGAGTGAATCTTAAAACTACGTTGAACTCAAGATAAAAGTCCGCTGGCTCTTAAAGTACTGTCCGACGTCTTATTTAGGTACTTTATGTATTCTGTTGCTGTATCGTTTTAGTACACTTGAAACTATCTTTTATTAGCGATGTGCTTTAAAAAGACGTTACCAACATATTTTGTCTTTCATCTAAAATAGGTACCAACTTAACTTAATTTTGTTTTGTTACTTGTTATTGTTTTTGCGTGGGCATAGACGAGTTAATAGATAGTAGCCCCTGTAGGTAGTGCCCTGTCTATTAAGACGGGGCACTAGCGTAGTAATTGAATTATTAACATTTAAGTTATCTTCCTAATCATAACGACGTGTTTCATAGTATGTCAAAAACTTAAATTAGTAAGCCACTATAGAACTCTGTCATAGTGACACCGCTAAGTCACAACAATGAGAATACGTCATAATTAATCATTGCCTTTTTACGACAAGATTTATATCGTCTGAACAATTATATTCGTTATTTGGTCGAATAAACACATTTTGGTAAAAATCCTGAGCATGTTTGTACCTTACCATTGTGTACCTCATTGACCACACTGTACTTTTAATTCGAAGTAAGAAAAGAAAAAAAAAAGTTTTGTTTGAAGTTCATTTTGAAAAGGGACTAAAGCGGTCATCCTTTTTGTTTTGGATACCATACATGATACCCTATCTGAAACACTCAAAACTTGCCCGCTGTTTCGTTTGTCCGAATTTTCATAGGATAGAGTTAGAGCTTTTCAAAATGTTTCAAAAGATATACCTACAAAACCTGTAGATTAGGTTAGTTTTGTTTCATTACAATCTTGGAAATTAAAACGGCTTCAGAAAAAACATTGTTTCACAATCGACAAGTAAATTTATCTGTCGAATAAAGATAGCCCTCTCTTTGTCTATTTTCTAGTGCAAAAAAGGGAAAGGGCGAAATTTATTTGACACATATGCATTACTAGACGATTGTGAATCAGGCGGTTAGTGTGATAAATATTACTATGATATATGAAGGGTAATACCTAGGCGTCAGCGGCCTAGTGGCTCAGGGAATCGACTCGTGATCGCAGGAAGCCGAGTTGAATTCCAAGGGTCTTCGTGTATTTAACATTCGAATATGCTAACCGCCGTACTTAGAGACATTTTAGAAATAATTAACTCTTTCCTTTTTCAAACTTTTGCATTAAAAACGTCACTAACGATCGACTTAAACGCCGTTAACTAACTCTGAGTGCAGCCGTTAGCGTATTTAAGGAAAAACGTTTTTGTTCATTTTTAGCATCTTATTCTTTTTAAGTATTCCTCAAAAGGCCCACCATAGTATAGACAGAAAGAATTCTGTAAGTGGTATTTTTAACCTACCAGCAAGTTGATAAAGTTCAATTTCCTTTGCTCTTAAATGTAATTTTAAATTTTGAAAGAATCATACTAAACTTAGAATATAATTTAAACTAAATTGTCTTGATTATTGTACCTCCTCTAGGGTAGTTTTCAAAATAATTGTACCTAGTTAAGGACTAAAATTAAGAAACGTTAACTTTTACATGAGAGTAACGAAAATAAGTCGTAGGTACATTTATTTGGTTAATTTGCGTGACTCACATGTAAAAGATACCGTTTCTTAATTTTAGTCCTTAACTAGATACAATTATTTTGAAAACTGCCCCACCGGGTGTCACGAGGATAAACTTACGTTTATTTTAAGACACGTAACGTGGGGATGTATTTTTTTTTGTCTATCCTATAGTGTGGGGTGTTGTTGGATAGGTCGTTCAAAAATATTATGAGTCTGTGAGAACAATTTTTCGATTAAGTAATCCGTTTATGAAATATTAAGCTTTAAAGCGCTAATCTTTAAGTGTGTGTGTGTGTGTGTGTCCCTCCCCTACAGCCAAAACAACAAATACTAAAAATCAGAAAAAAATCAATGAAAGAGCATACATCGAATTTTAAAGGAAAACTATGACGACTAAGTAAACATCATTGTTTATTGAGATACAGGCGATTAAAGTGTTTATAAAGCGATTCACTTGAAATAGAAAATTACTTATTACTTCTTGGTTTTTATGTTTGAAATGCTAAACGGCTTCGTAACCCTACACTGAGCATGGTCCGACATGCTCTTGCCCGGTTTTTTTTTAAATACGTGTTGGTGCTTATTTTATATTATATCTAGTTCACACCGCCTAAGACTGTTATTTTTAAACGAAGCCACGTGATTAGCTTATTACGTTGGCTGCTTAATTATCGTAATAATCTCGTATCAAGTAGAAACCCATATGGATTCAATACTAATATCGGATTTAATATGGTATTCAGGTAAATATTAATCAATCTTCAATCTTATTCGAACCTCGGGGAAATTCGACTAAAGACTAGATTCGGTCCTATCGGGTTCAATACTTTTTCATCTTGCGGCGAGATTTCACGTGTCAATGCACAAGCCACAAAAAAGTAAAGATGAAAAAGATAAGACGCAAAAGAAATATCTCCTTAATTCCTACAAACGACTGGGAGCCAATTTTTTTCATTACTTCGAAAATTTCAGCTGATATATAACTATGGCCGAGGATTAGTAAGCAATTTATCGTATAAAGCCCATTCCTTCGCCGGGGGCATAGAAAAGTATTTCAGTGAATGGCCCTGGATTAAAAGCCCCTGAAATGAATCTGGGGGTGACCTCTTCGTTAATAAAGATTACTAAGGGCCGGTAGGTAAGAGTGTAAACCGAGGCGTTTCGCAACTTTACTATTCTCAATAAAAACCGGGTTATGGACGCTTTATCTCTAAGTTAAAAGTCGCATTAAAATGACAATGCAAATTCTTGCTATTTTTCGGCTCCTTCAGTTGGCATCGGATATACAATGAGCGGTTTCAAATCACGTGCCGCGCTGCATGCATAGGAATCCGCCGCTGCCGCGGTATCTCTTCAATAAAAATGAAAACTGCGCTTGAGAATACTTGAGCGGTTGGAAACTTGACGTTTTGATGCAGCTATTTTCTAATTGGATTGTAAGTAAACGGGACGCGATGAAACCGGGCCCGAGTTAATGCCTCGGTGACGGGAAGCCTTTTTTGTTGCCTCCCTCATGCGGGATGTCCGCGTAAACTAAACGCGTGTTCGCTACCACGAGATTAGTTACAAGCCGGATCTATGTTCTAGTAAGGTTCTGGTTTTTTCTAATTAGCTCCTATTCAAAACAGAAGGGAGAAAATTATTTAAATAATTAGAAGAAACGACGTATCAGTCACTATAAACTGGCCAAGTGCGGGTCGGACTCGCGCACGAAGGGTTCCACACCATTATCTACACAAAATAAGACGGTATACCTTTACTTTGCAGAATATAATGTGCCCGAATTTCATCTGGGCCTCTATTCAACTGCGTTATAACGATATCGTTTTTGGCCTGTTTCCGTATTGTCAACGTTTTGATAACTCTTATGTCATTTACAATAATGGCGACTGTGACATAAACGATTCTTAAACGTGTCAAACGCGATATCGTTTTAACGCACCTGAATAGAGGCCCTGACATAATGTTCAACGGCCATAAAGTTTGTCTTATAATTTCGTATGCCATACTCATAGTTTACCATATTACTCAAATGTCAAAATCTTTGTTGGCAATAATATAAATTTTAATAATTTCATTTTTCATAAACATTGTAATCCATAATTATCTCATGACATAATGCCAATGTATAATATAACGCTCAGTGGGTATAACGTAATACTGGTATAATCTATATATACTCGTACTACTATTAATATAACCTACCTATTCTGCGTTAAGGCAGGTCTCCGTTCGGTACGACGACGGGCGAAGCGAGGAGGAGTGTTAGAAAGAACTGCGACCCTACAGCGCGCGAGCCGAGCGAGCGAAGCGAGCGTGCTGCCGTGCCGTGCCGAAGCGTCAAAACAGATTTTTTTGAAATAATACTATACTAATATTATAATTTGGGAAGAAACATTTATTAAAATTTGGGAGTTTAGTATGGCGTTTAAATTTTCAGTGAAATAATATTAATGCACTTAATAATATAGAAAACAATATATATGGTATTTGTATCATTATAGCATCAAATTTTCCAGAAAACAAGAGTATGTCAAGTAATTTTTCTGGTAAACGAAACATTCGGCCAAAAGAAATCCGGGCCAATGAAATTCGGGCAAATGATGATTCTAGCATATGACTGTCGGTCAAACAATTTTCTGTATGGAAGCCCCCCTTAAATATTATTTTTATTCTGATTTTATTATTTGTTGTTATAGTGGCAACAGAAATACATCTGTGAAATTTCAATTATCTAGCTATCATGGTTCATGAAATACAGCCTGGTGACAGACAGACAGACAGAGTCGTAGTAATTGGGTCCTGGTTTACGCACGGAACCCTAAAAACGAAAGGAAGACATTTGCATATTTAACTAATCTTTGAGACCCAAAACATCCGCCGTATTTATTTTCTTCTGAAGTAAACTCCATTAACTAGGCGGCTTTATGTCGTTTACTAACTAATGGCGCTGCTCTTTTTTCCTTAACGCACTCGATCCCGACTATTTTTCTTAATCCAACTGTCATAAATATTTATGTTTCATAAAAACTTCCGCCATCGAACCGCAGTGAAAGTGATTGGAGCATAAAGATAAAGAAACAGTAAAGCGGGCTCATTTATTAAGAAAATGCCGCTAACCGGCCATTTTGGCTCCAATGCCAGACACTGTTTTGGATAAGATCCAAAGACAGCTCCGTCAGTTTTAGTATTTAATACGGCTCAATACTTCCATCATTCTAAGAGAGAGAGGGCAATAAATGACATCAAAAGTAATATTTGACATTGCCTGAATATTAAATTGAATTCTGTTCACTTTCCAATTTATTTTTCTTCGTCACGGAAGACGAGCCTCTTGATTGCGATATTTCTGCACAGCATTATGAACGATTTTTCAATTTAAATTTCTTGTAATGAATCATGACTGATTCAATATTACAAATACATACGTACATAAAATTGCGCCTTCATTCCCAGAGTCCAGAGGCAGAGCTATAGAAATACCAACAACTGTAATAAGACTTGTATATAATTATGTAACCACGTTTTTCTCAGGCCAACAAGTTTACTAGTGTATTTATTTGTGTGTTTTGTGATTCAATATGAAATTTGTTATAAATTTTTAACGATGTATTTTAAAACTCAAAGATCATACACATTACTCTTTACGCAAATGTATCTTCCCCCCACCCCCCTGAAATAAAACGTCATTTCCATTCACATGTTTTACGTGAGACTTTGCTGATCCGATAACGTATTCAGTGCGCGGACATAGATATCTACTTATACCTACACCACCCCACAGTGGACAGATTATTTTACCCAATGAACAATAAACATTTAAGTAGCTGCCGTGTATAAAATCACTTAACTTGACTTTTTCTAGCTGCTGGTAACTTACCGCAATATAGCAGTTAAAACTTGTTAATATTTTATCTTGTTAAATATAATGCAAGTATTATCATTTGATTGTCTTAAGTAATAAATAACTGCCTGTTGAGATTCTTGCCGAGCTTCTTCTCGGCAATGATCTCCTCTTGGGAGGCGCTGGGAGATATCCAAATTTTGAGCACGGATCTGTGCTTAAGGCTCCGATGGGTTGAATAAACATCTTTAATATTCTTTTAATCTTTCACTGTACTTTAATTAGCAATTGATATCGAATCTACAAACACATATCAAAATTATATACCCTTAAAATAATATATACCCCGTAATATCCCTTTACGGGGTATATATTATTTTATCGAAACACCTTTCACCAAACGAGATCATCACGCAGTATTTTTATTTCATGGAGTATAATTTCTCACTGCATGAGTTAATTATCTTGGATGTCACAATTCCAACCTTACTTAACTTACGTTATTAATGTTTAAAATATACTGGAAATATCATGGTTTCAGCAGAAAATAGCATTCTATGAAATGAAAAACGATAAATCGACAGGATACCGTTTTAAATAAATGAGAAATTACAGTTTTTTATTATTGTACGTTTAGTTTGACGTTATCTTAGCCCAGCATTTTATTAAAGATCTGTTTATTACCCATTACGGCACTTACGGAGCCAACTGTGTTAATTTGACCTATGAAAGAAAACTAAACAAGACTTGTGCCGCAAACATACTCACAAGGATGACAAGCTGTCAGTCAATAAGTGTAACAAAATCATTTTTTAAAAACCTATGTTTTGATTATGTCATCTATATATAAGTACCCACTAACACTCGCGACGTTAAGATGAATCTAACGACACCTCTCTTGTAGATATTGGCTCATCTATCCAGCCCTACGAGGAAACAAAGAACCATACATACATACAGGTCAAATTCATTACCCTCTTCCTTCAGCAGTCGGGTAAAAAGAGGATTATTATTAAGTACCTAGTTGATTTAATTAACAAGTACATATTATACATTTTTATATTTTTGCATTTGCATTGCTGCTAGCAATCTGTCTAGTGTGATCATTTTCCTACTTTTGTAAATGTACCGAATTTATCTGAAGATAATATATTATTTTTTAGCTATAGAATAAATAACAAATACACCTACAAAGCGATTTAGTATAAAGAGGATTGCTAAATAAATAAGCTCTTTACAAGATGGAGCTAAACCCTAATGCCGACTGGTAAGGAGCCGTCTCACAGTAGCTGTACAGGCAACATGGAACATTTTGTTTTTATTTCTGATTATTTAAAATTAAATGATGTTAATTAAAATTTTCAAATTGTATATTAGATGTTTTTAAATGTAAGCAATGCAAATATTAAACTACTAACAAAACTCAGTGAAAGTTAGAGCTGCCTGGATTTTGTTAGATATTGATAGTTCATACATTATAGCATCAGTAATAAGTATATAACCAGCCCAAAAGTAAGGGGTTACCACAATTTACATATCGTTGTATTCGTAAGTAGCACAAAGGAAATGACTGTTGTGGGGCACAAAAACACTTGAGTGAATTCTCGTGTGTTCGTCAAAATACACGCACAATCACATTAAGTAACTCATTTTCCAACTCGAAAAACGAATCAACCGGCAAGTTTAAGTTGTGCCGTTAGAGCGTACAATCAATGGTTTGGGATATGCATTTTCAATAAGCAAGTTAACCGTCGCTCGTATGAGTGAAACAGGCTATTTTTAAGAGAATATGTCGGCGAGTTTACTATGAAACCGAAAAGCAGCTGAAAAAGTAGTGTTGTCTAATGATAAAGCGTCTCAATTGAGATGAGTCATATTTTTAAAATGTGGAGCCACTTCAACACAATTTTGAGGGGACCTATATTCGATTGGCAGACTTTTGAAATATTTAAGATGTTTTCGATAATTTACTTTTATGTTATATAATTGGATTTTTAAACAACATACCATCGCAAGATATTTACTTATAATATATTTATATAAACATTGAAGTAAAATTTTCAAAAGATGAGTAGTGGGTTGTACAATCAAACTTATTTACATTATTTAATAATATTAATTAATGGGCATTTTCAGTGAAATTATTAATTAATGGGCAATAAAGTGTACCCTAGTTAAGGAAAGTTAAGAAACGTTAACTTTTGTCAGTTTTGTGACTAAATTAGCCATATAAATGTATAGCGAATGTTCGTCACAAAACTGACGGAAATTCTCTATGCTAGTAATTTCACCGGTTGTCTATCCCCACACCGGAACACAACAATGCGAACACTGACGCTTGGCGGGTGGTTAATGGACAAGATGGTGGTAGCGATCCGGACGGACCCTGCACAGACTGACACAACGCACAGCCGAAGCCGATGCAACCGATTTGGAGAGAATTATTCTTAGATATCCTAGGGGTGCACTAAGAAGAGATTTTTGGAAATTAATCCCTTAAAGGGTTAAAATAGGGGAGTAGCGAGAAACTCATTCTGCGCGTACGAATTCGCGGGCGTTCAATTCAATAAAATGTAGAAGTTACATCTTTGGAATGCTCGATCTTACTTTAGACTAAGTATTATTATTGAAAATGCTCTATTCAATACGAAACAGGTACGGTACCCATTAGGGTTTTGTTACAAACTGTTGTACATTGTACGCTCCAGGGTATATCTTTGCCTTGAGATATTAATAGATATTACAATTGGAAACCCCTTATATTTAACCGGGTTTAACTGAGAATGTAGGAAGTGTCGTCGGGTTACTTGTCATATTCAGAATTCAATACAATACAAATACTCTTTATTGAACACCAAAAAAAAACAGTACACGGAACAGTACATTTAAATCATAGGTATACAACAGCGCTTTTACCGCTAAATAGCCTGAGGTAGAAATATAAAGCGGGGCCTTTGTTCAACGAGAATTCAAATGTCTATGGGTCTCAGGTTCCATTACCATCAGGTGGCCTGAGTGCTCGTGTGCCTTCTCCTTAACATAAAAAAACTCAGTCACTCAGTCACGGTGCTGTTTTATATGTTTAGATCATTAATAAATAGATGAATTAATAGGTATAACTAACTAATGTTAGTAAAATTGATGGAACAACCCCCTACTCATCTTTTGAAATTTATTTTACTTCAATTTTGTCTGAAGCAAATTATTATTTTCTGATTTCTACCTCACTCATTTACCTAAATCCTACTTAGGCCCAACCCCCCAATCATTATATAAGACAAACTGGATCTCCATTCAGACCCCTTAAGATCCATGATCAATTTCAAGTACAATAATTTTCGTCTATTTGTTTTTCTTTTTCGTCATATTTAAGAAACCCGGAAAGAGCATGTCGGCTCAGTGTAGGGTTCCGAAGCCGTTAAGTACTACAAACAAAAAAAACAACAAGAAATAACTATTTTTCTATTTAAAGTCATTTGGTGCCGACTTAGATGATTTTAGTACGTATAAACATTTTAATCGCCTGTATCTCAATAACCAGTGATGTCTACTTAGTTGTGATAGTTTTCCTTCTAAATTCGTTATATGTTCTTTCATTTAAGATGTTTTTCAGATTTTTAGTATTTGTAGTTTTGGCTGTAGGGGGACACTTAGGTCTAACAAAAAAAAACGCTTTAAAGCTTAATATTTCATAAACGGACCACTCAATCGAAAAACTGTTTCGACAAACCGGTAATATTTTTGAAAGATCTGTCCAACGACACCCCACACTATAGGGTAGACGAAAAAAAAATCATCCCTATGTTACGTGTAGGGGAGGTATCCAAAAAATTTTTTTAGGATACCTCCCCTATAAGGGTTCCTAGTTTGACCCTAAAAACGTTGTTTTATACTACCATAATTTACCATACGCAATAATGTAGTAATAACCTTACTCCGCCCCTGTAAATGCTGACAACGAAACCTTGTAACCATAACAAAGTTCGCAAACAGGTATCATGGCTAGAGGCTATGAGTATTTTTATACCAGCCGTTAATTCCGAGTAAACACAAACAAATTATTCCTTTAGCAAGAGAACAACGCTGTGTATTTAATTCGGTTAGCTTGCAGCCCTTCCGTTTACTACGCAGATTAACGGGCACGTTTTCAGGTCACATTTTACGGCCTTTTTTCTTTTGAGTCTTTTATAAATGTTTATAATTAGACGTGAAACGTGTGTGGGCGGCCTTAGAGCCCTGATACCGCCCACACACGTTTCATGTCTCATTGATTCTAGTTAACCTTAAAAGGTTAAATGTGAGCTCTAAAATTAATTGAAGTAATTAATTTACTAAAACTCAAATTGGATCAGTTGACGTGTAAAAAAATAGAAAAATTAAATTCAAAAATTGGTTCCCTTTTGAAAAAGCTTATACTGATAAATATCTATTACTGAGTTTCGGAAAATAATCGCCTCAGATTCGAGTCGAAATGATGGTCTAGCCTTGTTAACCAACTAAGGCAAATTAAAAGAGAGTTCTCTGTGAACGAAATCGCGGGCAAGTATTAATAAATAAATAAATGAATATCACGGGACAATGTCACACAAATTGACCTAGTCCCAAACTAAGCTCTAGGCTTGTACTATTGGGTACTAGACAACGATAAAAATACTTAGATAGAGAAATAAATACTTAAATACATAGAAAACATCCACGACTCAGGAGCAAATACTCGTGCTCATGACACAAATATCTGCCCTTACCGGGATTTGAACCCGGGACCGCTGGCTTCGGAGGCAGGGTCACTCCCAACTAGGCCAACGTGTCGTCTCCCGATGGGCAGTTAACAGTGTGGGCGATGGTACTACTTTTATCAATGCGTGATTAAAAGACAGTGTTTAAACAGTCCAAGGAAACAACTAAGCGTCTAAACCCAATCGTCCATTTTCTATGGTTCTGTACCCAAAGGGTAAATACGGGACCCTATTACTAAAACTCCACTGTCCGTCTGTCTGTCTGTTTGTCTTTCCCCAGGCTGTATCTCATGAATCGTGATAACACCAAATACTAAAAACAGAATAATATATATATATATTTTTATGGTAAGGAGGAGGCACACTAGCACTCAGGCCACCTGATGGTAAGTGGAATCTGAGACCCATAGACATTTGAATTCTCAAGACTATAATCCTAAGACCTCAAATGCGTTGCCAACCCTGAGGACTAAGATAGAATGCCTCTATGCTAGTAATTTCACCGGTTGTCTTATCCCCACACCGGAACACAACAATGCGAACATTGTTGCTTGGCGGCAGGTAAAAAAAAAGGTATACATATGACGTTAGTGGGGCAATACAACCAACGTGGTATTTTTGCCGTTTTTTGCTCGATATTATTAACGGCAACAGGTAGACTAATATTGTGTCGAATATTGTATAGATAATGATACGGAACCCATTGTGCGCGAGTCTGACTCGCACTTGGCTGGTTTTTAAATGTATAATATTTTGTAAGATAAGTTTTTGTCTTGTGTAAGCTAACGTCTGATGTTCTCGTATCCATCGGATGTACTTTACAGTACATGAATGATCACCGCGCTGAGCTTACATCATAAATTCACTTGTTCAGCATGAACATGTTTAAGTTCAAGGACGGGGAATTTGTTAAATCATATTACCGAGGTTGAAACTTCACTATCGACTTACTCAATGGCTCAGTTTTCATTAAACTCAGTGAATTTGAATTCAGAGTTTCGTAGTTAAACTGAAAAGGAATCATTTTCGCTCGTTCTGCCCGTTTTTCCATCTGTCTGTATGTCACAGTTACTTTTTAAGACAATATAGGAATCGATGTTTAGACGAACATGGGCCAATAATGAAATTAGATGAATATAAGTGTACATCCCATTCATGTAAAGCAAGGGTAATATTTTTTTTATATGACGACAACGAATGCGGTATGGCTTCACAACTCTTCAAAACAATTTTGTGCCATCAATTTCTAACCGGATACCGTTTACAAAAAAATAACATCTTGAAAACATCTAGAATGAAAGTTTTTCATGTAAATAACCGTGAGTTTTTCTGACCTACCCTTTGACATCCTTTTGACACATTTTTAAAGCAATTGAGTAAAGTGCACTTTATGCCGGACCGAATCCTTAAAGCAGTGGCATTATTCAAGCTGATCTACGTCCCCGGCTTAGCGGGAGATCGACGTCGCGAAACCTTTTTTACATAATATTTCTTTTTTTCTTTTAATGATAAGGAGCAGGCACACGAGCACTCAGGCCACCTGATGGTAAATAGAATCTGAGACCCATAGACATATGAATTGTCAAGACTATAATCTTAAGACTACAATCCTAAGACCTCAAATGCGTTGCCAACCCCGAGGACTAAGATGGAAAGCTAAATTTATACTGAGATATGTACCTACCTACTCGGGGTTATTATAACATAGCTATGCAGTTCACTTTACGGCGAGCATAAAGGACAGAGCTATATGTCCTTTACGCTCGCCGTAAAAAAACCTACACAGCTATGTCAAATAATTATGACATCGCTAATCCCGTGTTCCAATGTTATCAAATCGTAAAAAACAATAAAATCACGTGAAACCACAAACAGGTCATTAAATTAATTAATGGCATATTGCAAAACATGATGACTTATTGGATCAGCGGAATCCGGATAAAATTTGGGTCACCTGCGCTCGGAAAATTACGAAAAATTAAGGAAAGGTTTTCAGAAATAGTGGTTAATAAATTATATTTGGACAACCTAGCACGGCACGAGAATAAGCTATTTAATATTGCCTGTCCAAATGAATTGTATTTTTATTATGCGTTAATTTTTTTAATCCATTATAAATAATGATTGGGGGACAATCTCACACAAATTGACCTAGTTCAAAACTAAGCTCTATGACTGAAGTTTCTTCTTAACTTTTATATGGTTTCTAGCTGTTTCCCGCGACTCCAACTGCGTAGAAGTCGTTTATAAAAAGTACCCTTTCCCGGGACTCAAACTATTTCCATACCAAATTGGTTCAAAGGTTTTTCTGCGAAAGCGTAATAAACAGACGGAGCGACAGACAGGCAGTTATTTTCACATTTATAATATTAGTGTATAGATTAATCTAATTTCTCATTAAGTTTTTCTTGTTTTAACCTAATGATGTCCATGATAAACGTTACCAAACTCCCTCCTATTCATTCATAAAAAAGTAAACTTAAATCTACGCATAAGTGTAGTGAATTTTTTCCGAATCGTATTTCCTTACAAATACTTACACGTTCACTTCGGCTCTAAGCCCTGCGGTTTCCAGTCACAATAAACTGGGGTGGAGATTAAAAGCGAGCCGGGAGAAAAACGCCTCCACGTTGTTACGCACGAGGGCCCCTGGGAGAGCCGTCAGCCGGCGCCATAACACTTCCTTATCAAGACAACGCAGTACGCAACACACGCCTATACCGAACACACCCGACTAAGGATAACATTACATTTCCTCTTGAAAAGAACACCCACCCACCCAATTGAAGCCCAGTGCATCAATGGAATAAAAACTAACTAGGGTAACACACTTATCTTAAGATAAGTACGAAAGAAGAGCTTCGAGATAAACTTTGGGAGATACTCATGCGTAACATCGCAAAATACCATTAGCCGTAATATTCGCTTGATGAAATGTTAGCAAACTCGTTAATAGCAGGTATTAGGTAAGGAAATAAACAATTTTCAAATTAACTAACGAACTTTTCATATTCAAGCAACACAGTTAACTGGAGTTGGGAAATCTCATTCCAGTTCGAGTCAGGAGCCGTAAATTTTTGCCACATTTCCATTGTACATTACGGCGCGGGCTGAGCTCGGAACGCCTCTTTAACCTCACTTAATCCGCAGGCAAACCATCGGCGGGAGTCCATTTTACACGCGATAAACTTGCAAAAGGATTTTTGTCCGGCCGCCGCGGCGAACTTTCCGTGGTGTTATTCTCAAGCTGCAAATGAGAGTTTATTACATCGAACTGACCTTACTTGACCCTCAAGCGTATAAAGCATCCACAATGTTTAGTATCTATGGCTTCAGTTAGGTGATTCTTTTCAACAACTCAATATTGGGACTACTTCAAAGTTGATGCGTTAAAAATCAGTAACCGAATGTTTTGTTGAAATAAATAGGAGAGTAAAGAACAACATAGAGATGATGATTGGATGGCAAAAAGGAAAAAAGAAAAGAACTGTACCTCTACACTGCGCGGGAAAATGATATTGCTTTGGTATTTTGTCGTATTGTCAACGTTATGATTACTCTCTTACGTGACAGTAATGGTGGCCGAGACAATACGACAACATTTCGAAAGCACGATTGTTTTACAGATTTGAATGTAGCCCCAACCACCTGTGTTATAACTCGCTTTTTAATAACAAGAAGTTAGTAAAACCCGGCGAATTTAAGTTGTCCCGTCAGACTATAGTTGACATTTAGTCGACAGAGCAGCTCAGCAAACGCCTAGTACCTGGTACTGTAATATCTGTGGATATTATAGCATCAAGGTTTATTTTATATAACCTGTGCACAAAATAATCTCTTCTCTGAATGAGGTGCCACGCCCTTCTTTCCTAAGAGCTGAAGCCGAACACACGATGTAAGATAACATTAAGACAAGATATTTATAATTATACGTTTCTCAACAAAGTTGGTGTTTCACTAAATACTTGGCGCAGTCGGTACAACAAAGTTGATGTTTCACTAAATACTACAGGTACAACTCTAATTAGCCGGTAAATATATGACTGACGAATTGAAAATCTAATTACTAAAAAAAAAAAAACCCTGTTCTCGCGTGTATTACAAGTCTAGTGGTCAAATTACACTAAGTACATCGAGGGAGTTTGCCTTTGCTTCGAAAGAAATAACCCCACTGGTGCGTAGCTATTCGGCCCACTCCGTGGAACCATAAATCTGTCGGCAATCGGCTCGTGTTTGATCCGCTTTATACCGACCTTTTAACGACCCAACTCAGATGGTGCAAGCAAAGTGGAAAGATTTTACAACCTCATGTCCGAAAGTCAAATTAGCAGTTATGTAAATGAGGAAGCTTATACTGGAATTGCTAGAGAAAAAAGAGAAAATCTTTTTAACAATAACAATAAAACATGCTTTATTGCTGTTCGCTGTCCAATTATGCAAATGAAATGAGTCTATGTGTATGTATAGCAGATGTTGTACCTATGCACCGCGAAGTCTTTTGACTAGATTTCTTAAGTGCATTGAGCCGTTGGGCGTGAAGCGTGATTGTGCTGTATTATTGGCGATAATGGTAAATAAAGTTTTTAAATCCTCGTTGTTGATCGATTCCGTAAATGTACACAAATAGATGATATATTTTTTATTGTTGGACAATCTCATACAAATTCTAGTCCCAAACTAAAAATAAGCTCTAGACTTGTACTATGAGTACTAGACAACGATAAATAAACTTATACAGAAATACATACGAAACATTTAAGTCCGAGGAAAAATACACACAAATATTTACCCATATCGGGAATCGAGTCTGGGACCAGTTGTTTCGTAGGCAGGATCACTAGTCTAAACGTGTCATCAAAGACCAAACACAACTTATACTTACATATCTTTATAAAGCAGCTATATTTTCACATTAAATAATTCTTATGAAAGTAGAATTCTAATCCCAAAAGTAAGTTGAAAACAAAAACATTCTTAAAATTGTGACAGCGAAAATACATTACTGGCGAAAAGGAACCGGCAGCTAACAGACAGTAAAACAAATTTTGATACAAGCAGAGTTTATATAAGTTTTTCTTGCAAGCCGTCACACGTGACACTTTATCCCTCTGCAGAGTGTTTATTTTCTTTTTAGAGGTTCCACGGCATAACACAGGTTTATCATTGTATATTCAGTTACAGCCCTTGACGGAAAAGTGGATATTCAAATAAGCTGTTAAATAATTCTGCATGTAAATTTGAAGACGTAAAGACATTAGGCACATATTTTATTAGGACAGTTACACATCTGAAAAGGTTAGTATTTTAGGTCAGAGTCATTAAATTAAAAAATAATCCATTTACCTTTGTGTTATTAAACTACAACAGAAATCCTCGTTATTTTTGGAGCTGGATTTTTTTTCGCAGGGTAATTATGCTGTAATTCAACACAGCTGCCTAGTAAAGGCTGCCCACGCGATATGTAACAAGGGTTCCAGCAATTCATTTTAACAGGAGGTTGTTGGAAAAAACGCTGTATATTTTTTCAATTTTATTAAAGCAACGGAGTGGAAGTTCTCTCAAGGTGTCTCGTTGCCGATAGAGTTGGGAAAAGGAAAACCTCTCACGTAAATAAAGTATTAGGCTAACGTAAGAAATCTATCTTATCCTTTTTGTGTCATTTGCTGAGAACCGCGGTGGCTGACCGCAAAGCCGAGGAAATGTTGCCCAGATAGGTTTTAATTTAATAATTACCTGAGTATTTCTATAGTATGCACATCAATTATGAGAGACACATTTTTAACAGTTGTTAATTTTTTCATATTTAGCTGCCAAGTTTTATAATATTATACTTTTGATTACTATGTATGTACAAAATATACATTTGATATAAAAATCCTGAAAAGTTTGGTAACGTACTAGGAAATTTAGGTAACGGAATTAAGCACAAATTAATACACATTTGTTTTAAGAATGCTCACCTAATTCTGACTTAATAAGTCACTCTGCTTGCTTTCTTACATTGGTAATAATTCATCCTACCGAAATATTTTATAAACGGTCCATAAGCATCGTTGTTTTTCACATAACACTTAATTAAAAGCAATACTCGTAATAGTGGCTGTTCATGGAAAATACTACCTTTTTTATGTGTCTCCGTCCGCACACAAATTTTATGTTGTTATTATTAAATGAACTGTTAAATGTTCCGAAATCAAAAGAACACGATATCCGTCTTCTGACTCACGAATACAACGTTATAGCCTTTATAACGTTATACACAAGGCGACATTATCAACATCATTCATAATATTTTTAAAATAAGAATAATAATATTTACCTTAGTTACTTAGGTGTATTTATATTTAGTCTATAAATAAATGGTTTGAATTTCAAAATTGAAATAATTTAATTATTTCTTGTAGTTGTTAGTTTGAGTTCTAAACGAATTAGTTTACACCGCCTACCATGAATTTGTGTCCTCAGTTATTTCTCTATACAAGGTTGTCTGGAAGAGATCGTTATTTAGCGGTAAGACCGTCTGTTGTATACCTATGATTTAAATGTACTGTTCCTTGTTGTTTTTTTTTGGTGTTCAATAAAGAGTATTTGTATTGTATTGTATACCTAGCAATAATTTTTATTGGCCCCCACAACCCACAACATCGTAGGCGACCCCTCATCCGATTAAAAATAGGTATAACTAAACGAGTTCAAGGACGCCAGCTCCGATAGGGTGTTGGCATCTAGGGTTAGGAAAATATTTCTTCAAAAGGCCTACTACTCCGTAAGGTAATTTCTTGACGAGTAGCTAACGAACTTGTTTTTGTCAAATTATATTTTATAGTTTGTTTTAAATTAACTCATTAGCTTGCACCACATTTTTATTTATATATTTTTTCTTTTATTTTTTTGGCTGACGTTTAATTGTATTTTTTTTATGCTAAAGAGAAGGCATACGAGCACTCAGGCCACCTGATGGTAAGTGGAATCTGAGACCCATAGACATTTGAATTCTCAAGACTATAATCTTAAGACTGCAATCCTAAGACCTCAAATGCGTTGCCAACCCTGATGACTAAGATAGAATACCTCTATGCTAGTAATTTCACCGGTTACGCACCGGAACACAACAATGCTCACACTGCTGCTTGGCGGTTGGTTAATGGATAAGATGGTGGTAGCGATCCCGACGGACCCTGCACAAGGTCCTACCACTACTAATTAATTTGTATCCTATTTTTAATGAATTATATAGACGTTTAAAGCAAATACTTGTACATATAATGTTTGACAATGTATATTCAATACAACAAAGATTATGATTATTATACTTTTGACTTTTTCGTCAGGAAAATTATATACCATTTGCAATGACAACTGCAGCAGGGCGCTTCAGTATTCCAAACCACGCTGTTTGCGCAAGTCTACAAACAAGGCGAGCCATTTGTGAATCACCAATTTACCCGAATTCACCGTAAACAGAAACTAGCCGTAACGTGTACTTAATTAGATACCGCGTATCCCAGAATATTTAAAAGTAAAACATGTTGTTTGACAGTTTTTAATCTGGTGCACTATTCCACTAGGAAAAACCATATTGATTTGACATGGATTACGATATCGTTTCAACGGCCGCTCCTGCTTCTATTTGCGTTTTCGATAAGGATGGATATATAATTTTGTGGTAATGAGCACAAATGTTTGTTTTGTAGTGGTGAGTATTTTCTATGTATTTAAGTACATTTATTCGTCATTGTCTAGTACCCATTTTATGACTAGTAACGCTTGTGACATTGTCCCCTGATATCTATGTTTTATTTATTATCGAGATTGGTTCATAATGCATGTAGTAATTATTTAAATAAATATCAGGGGACAATCCCCCACAAATTGACCTAGTCCCGAACTTAGCTTTAGTCCTGTCTTCAGGGAACTAGATAACGATGAACATACTTAATAAAGAAATAATAACTCGGGGCTAATAAGGCTAGGCAAAAAACACACTTCAAAGAAAAATCATACAGCCAAACATGGAACCTCCTCCCTTTGATCTGTTAATTAACTACCTACGCAGAGTAAAGATAAGAAAATTAAGCTATATTATTCTTTAGTTTTTACAGGTAACCCCATAGCTTTATCGAATTTCACTTCAATAATTTCATCGAAAGCTATCTATCTATCTACTGCTGACAACATCTTGTTTTCAGGATATCTTAGACATTGATTACATAGGTTATGTTAGAAATTTGTGATGACTAAAAAATGTCTTTCGATGAAATGACAATTCTGTTTAATGATACGTTACGTTACGTATAAAGGTGTTTCGATAAAATAATACGTACACGGTATCAAAACACCCTAAACTTATTACAGTCAAATTTTGTATCCAAAAATCTAATAATTTGATTTGGACCTTTTAACTCCCTTAAATAAATTTAAAAACCCGGGAACTACTCGGCGCTGTCACGCGTAACTCCCGTGAACCCGGGTCTACCCGCGATACTAATATTCGGCTCATGAAGGCGGGGCACGCGTGAACTCGCCAATTACGCCCGCTACTAGCACGTATCCGAATTGGTACGTTTATCGTTGTCTAGTACCCATAGTACAAGCCTAGAGCTTAGTTTGGGACTAGGTCAATTTGTGTGAGATTGTCCCCTGATATTTATATATAATTTAATACAAATATATACAATGACTGCTACCGCCATCTTTTATCGGATAGCGGAACTATACAGCATGAGCTTTAAGTGAGTTTCACTCGTATACGACTCAAAATAGGACCCTAGACCCGCGGTAATTTTACAATTCCAATGATACCTCGTACGCTTAGGTTTGGTTTGTGCATTAACTCTGGGTTTCTATATTCAAAACATATCGTTAAAATGTGACGCTTCGTTAAAATTTGGCACATTTTGTATGCAGCAAATGTAAAATTATAACGAGACGTTACATTTTAACGTGACGTTTTGAATATAGTAACCCAGGTAAGAAATTATCGTAAAGCAATTCACAAGTTTACATACATGAAATCAGAAAACAGTACCTACACTCCTTTTTGGGCTGACATGTGAAACATCCAAAACTCACACAAATATTTGCCTATACCAAGAATCGAACCCAATGCCGCTAGCTAGGGTAACTACCAACTAAGCTAAAAGCGTAAAGGTATGATGTCACAGTTACAATGTTAACATCACTTACCCCCTTACTTATAAACGTGGAATAACCGTGGGGTAGGTTATGCCATGCTTTGTCCTTATCTATAATTGTGACATTTGCATCGGACAGAAAGTGACAAAGCTTGGCATAAGCTACCCCACGGAGTTAGTCTGCCTTACACGTAATTTCATAGATGGCACCTAATAAAATTTCACTAAATACCAAAGAAAGCTTCGCTGGTGGTTAATTTGTAATATTACATTAGTTATAACAAGACACTCTTAAGCATTTCGCTGAAACATAACTTGGTATTTTAATACGCCAACAAAACGAAACTTTGCTGCTTTGTTCTAATACTGGTACTTCAGCAATGAAACTATTGTATTTTAGAAGAATTGAACAAAGGCTGCATGGTTATTTTTAATCTTTCCAATCCCGGCAAACGCTTCAAAGTGGACTCGAAGTAAGATCAAGAAAAATTGAACGAGCTGAGTGTAAATTCCCCGGATGAATTCTTTATCTCGCGAAACAGGCGCTCGAAAAATTCATTGTACTCCTAATGTATGAGATCTTACACATAAGACGTCGACAAAAGACTGAAAGCACTTATTTCCAGTGATTACTCGTTAGACAGACAGAAAAGTACTGCTCAGGGAACTCTTTTCACTTTTGAAACGTTTTTGCTTAAGCGATTCAAAGATTTCTTTCGGAACATTAACTAAGCTTACATCTGAGAAATTACGAGTATGAACGCAATGGGGAAACGAAATTAAACAATGAACCTTATTTTGGGGCTCTATTGTACTCTGTAAAACCTCATTGCTTTTGATATGTTATCGTATCGGCAACGTTATGATAGCTCTTATTCACTTGACAGTAATGGTGGCCGAGTTGATAACAATATCATAACATGTCAAAGGTAGAACGCTGCAAGAAACTCATCAGTGGAAACAGAATACATAATTATGTACAGTGAGAATAGTTAATCCCTAAACAAGATGAGTATGTTTAGAACATGATTTAATGACTACGGGTGCGGCTTAGGCCAAACTTAACGGATTTAAGCCGTTAAATCTGGTTTAAGTCTGACAGTTCAGTACATTGCGATACAGTTAAACCGCCCTAAAACTAAACTAGATTGTATTAAAGACTAGTCGTTTACCGCTATTCTATCAGGAGTCCAATTTTTCGGGATAAAAAGTAACCTATGTCCTTCCCCGGGACCAAATTTCATCGAAATCGGTTTAGTGATAGCGTTACAAACAGGCAGAGAGACAGAAATACTTTCACATTTATAATATTAGTATAGAAGAGTATAGAATATAGATATAGATAAGGTAAGATAAAACAAAACATATCTTATTTTTAAACAACGTTCACGCAACGACTAGTTGGTAGTGACCCTGCTACGAAGCTTCCGGTTCCGAGTTCGGTTCCCGGTATGGGCAATATTTTTATGATGAGCGCGAGCATTTATTTCTAAGTCTATGTTATTAAATATGGTGCTTCTCAATATAAGTATGTTTATCGTTGTTTAGTAACTATATACACACTTCGCTCCGGATTAAAGTATTATACATATAAACCTTCCTCTTCAATCACTCTATCTATTAAAAAAACCGCATCAAAATCCGTTGCGTAGTTTTAAAGATTTAAGCATACATAGGGATATAGGGACAGAAAAAGCGACTTTGTTTTATACTATGTAGTGATTATTTTATTTCTTTATTTTTAGGGTTCCGTAGCCAAATGGCAAAAAACGGAACCCTTATAGATTCGTCATGTCTGTCTGTCTGTCCGTCCGTATGTCACAGTCACTTTTTTCCGAAACTATAAGAACTTAACTGTTGAAACTTGGTAAGTAGATGTATTCTGTGAACCGCATTAAGATTTTCACACAAAAATAGAAAAAAAAAACATAAATTTTGGGGGTTCCCCATACTTAGAACTGAAACTCAAAAATGTTTTTTCATCAAACCCATACGTGTGGGGTATCTATGGATAGGTCTTCAAAAATGATATTGAGGTTTCTATTATAATTTTTTTCTAAACTGAATAGTTTGCGCGAGAGACGCTTCCAAAGTGGAAAAATGTGTGTCCCCCCCCCCGTAACTTCTAAAATAAGGGAATGATAAATGTAAAAATAATATATGATGTACATTACCATGCAAACTTCCACCGAAAATTGGTTTGAACGAGATCTAGTAAGTAGTTTTTTTAATACGTCATAAAAGCATTGATCAAAGCTACAACGAACTTTTATATTATGTTACTTGCTGCTACGGAACCCTTCATGGGCGAGTCCGACTCGCACTTGGCCGCTTTTTTATATTACGTACCATCAAAAAAGTCAATACTGAAATTTAACGACAGCAAAAACCTAAAATGACAAGGAGCTACGAAGCGAAGTGGCGTTATATCAGCGGTTTAGACAAGCGTCACTTGGAGCGGTCATCTATAACGTTTCACGCCAAACGCATTTGGTTGGCTGTTAAGCACTACCGGCTCCACCCGGGAGATTTATTCATCCAGGGCGTGGACAGCGTGCGGGTCAATTAGCATGCAACTAAATGTTACAGCTGGATTGACATGAAATGCTGGAGCCATAAAGTTTACTTTGAATTTAATGAATATTTGGGACAATATCACAAATTTACCTAGTCCCAAACTAAGCGCACTAAGGTAAACTAACTATATGTACTTGCTAGATAACGATAAACATACTTATACATCATGTTATGTATACTCCATGCTATCTGACTTGTCTTATTCAGTAAACACTTGTCTTTTATAATCTCAAAATTGTCCCTTTTCGCCTAAAATTACAATTTTGTCATAAAAAACCATCCATGATGTAAAATCAGGAAAATAGTGTGCAAAATTTGGTCTCTAGTTGCTTTATTCACCAGAAAACGGCCATTTAAGCCAAAAACGCTGCATTTTGATGTTATAAAAGTGTTTACTAAAAAAGACAAGTCAGTCAGTAATCAAATATCGAAAAAAAAACTACTGGACCATATTTGAAAGAAAATGAAAACACCGATAAAAGCATGTCGGACCATTCTCAGTGAAAGGTTCCGAAGCCGTTACTACAAACGTAAAACCGGGCAAGAGCATGTTGGCCCATGCTCAGTGTAGGGTCTCGAAGCCATTAAGTACAACAAACATATAATAACAACAAGTAATAACTAATCTTCTATTTAAACTTTTGTTTGGTGCTGTCTTAGATGATTTTCGTAGGTATAAACACTTTAATCGCCTGTATCTCAAGAACCAATGATGTCTACTTAGTCGTGATAATTTTCCTTTAAAATTTGTTATATGCTCTGGCATTTAAGATTTTTTTCAGATTTCAGATTCTAGGGGGGGGGGGTGTTACTTGATTCTAACAAAAATTAGCGCTTCAAAGCTTTTTATTAAACATTTTATTTTACCACTTTGTTGGCGAGATGTATATTCTTGCCAAATTACAGCTTTTTAGTACTAAGAGTCTCTGAGCTAGGCTGCGGACGGACGGGCTGGTGGACATGGCGAAACTATAGGGTAGCTTGACTACGAACCCTAAAAACTATCTCAAAAATCAACAAGTATGACTAATTTTCTATTGCAAATTAGACTGTTTTGATGATGGACTCTTTAGCCGCCTGTATCTTAGGAACCCATCAAGTCTATTTGGACGTGATAGAACCGGACTACGGAACCCTAAAAATATCTTTCTTTCATATGCAGTGCCAGCGACCTGATAGTCCACTGTTTCGCTACATAGCGGAAAAATGCTGCTACAACCTAGCATTCATAGTCATAGCATGGCCCTGAATTAAGATGTTTCGTGATCTCAGAATTCAGTTTTTAAATTCCTCCAAATTAGACTCAGGAGACGGGATCAGAAGCGACCATAATAAGCCAATTATGATTCATTATTATTATTTATTACTGATGGATAATGTTCTGATGTATTTTGGTTAAGTCATACTTTATGGCAATTTTTGACGACACGCTAGCCTAGTTGGGAGTGACCCTGCCTTCGAAGCTAGGGGTCCTGGGTTCAAATCCCGGTAAGGGCAAATATTTGTGTGATGAGCACGAGTATTTGTTCCTGAGTCTTGGATGTTTTCTATGTATTTAAGTATATATTTCTCTATATAAGTAAGTTTATCGTTGTCTAGTACCCATAGCACAAGCCTATTTAGGGCTTAATTTGGGACTAGGTCAATTTGTGTGACATTGTCCCGTGATATTATTATTATTATTAATAATTTTTGTAAAAAATAGTGGAATGAAAGCATGATTATCATAGGGAAAATGTTTTCATGTTATAATTTTGAAAACGAAATGGGTTAAACCAAAATTAAATAAAGGCCTAGACCAAAGCACTTGCAAATCATTAGAATAAACAAACATGCTTTTATCACAAAACCACGCTTAGAAGACAAATTTATACCGGAAAATATAACACTACCTAGGTTAAGAGTAAACAAAGCAAAACGTACGCATTTCAAAATTCCACGGTTATACCACGTCGTTAAGCATAACTCTCATGTCATCATTACCACCACAATGTTTTACATATCTGTCAGTATTAACAAACAAGGCGTCTCGGGCATTCTAAGATAATATGCAGATTTATTAGCCATGTTATTCTAATTACAGCTTGTCGTATCCAGTGCCCATGGCTTTATTACGAGGCGGATTGTGTTTGAAAACTAAAGAGACTGGTCCTCAATATGTTACACGTTCAGCGCCGATGACACGCCTGCCATCTTCAAGTTGCATGATGCTTTTATTTCATGGCACTGAATGTGTATAAATGTTGTGCGTCCTCTTCAGGATAACAGGGTATTGTGCGGTGCGCAGTCTCGTTAGCTGTGGTGTTATTCTGTCAGTTTGTAGACATGCATCGAACCAGTTATGAGATGGGTGCCTTCAAGAAGTGCCTTTTCATTTCCCTAATTGGCCAGAAATGGACCGACAACTCTTCTTGACTTGCTGGTGTTTATGGGTGGTGGTCATATTGCTTCCCATCAGGTAACTTGCATGCTAGTTTACCATCCTCTCTTATAAAAAAAAAACTTATGTAAGTGCAAATTTTCCGCAGTGTGTTTGTTCCTCTCCCTCCTTTCTTTCACTCCGTGCGCACCCAGGGGCAAGTGATAAAATAAAAATATGCGCTAATCGTAAACATATTATTCAATATTTTTTTAAGATTCTTTCAGCAAATGAATCACATTAAAGTTTATTTACGTCCTTTAAAATGAAGTAAATCTTCTAGTGCTCTAAATAAAACCATAATTTCCGAGAAAAGCATTGCTAGAAATCACTGGCCGAAGATTATTATGCCTTTAGTCCGAGGCCTTTATTTTACTGGAGTAAAAAATGACGATGCCATTGACGTGTTTTTGCATTATCAACGTTTTTATAGCTCTTATTTACTGCCTATAGGAGGCTGAGTTCAAAAAAATACCATAACACGTCAAAGACAATATGGTTTTATCGATTTGAATACAGGCCCTGGGCCTCTATTCTACTGCGTTATAACGATATCGCGTTTGACGTGTTTTAGAATCGTTTATGTCACAGTCGCCATTATTGTAAATGACATGAGACTTATCAAAACGTTGATAATACGGAAACACGACAAAGACGATATCTAAATTACCGTGTAGAATCCCAGCCCTGGCGGTGATTCAAATTTGCTAAGGTAATAATACATACATACATGCATAACATTATGCCTTCATTCCACGAGCGGGGTAGGCAGAGCTACAGAAATACCAACAACTCTAAAAAGACTTGCTTATGATTCTGGAACCACATTTTGCACAATCAGGCCAAGAAGTTTACTAGTGTATTTAGTGACAGTTCAAGCCCTTTTTCGTCTCTTACGACATCCACAGGAAGACATGGAGTAGCACTTTTCCAACCCGGCAACCACATGAGGGTGATTATGTTTTCTAGTCAACGAAATGCTTCGAAAAGACCTTGTCTAGGGGTAGGTACGATCCGGAAGAGAATAACCAGCACGGCTAATGCGGGCTGCACTCCGTCGACAACATGCTAAAGTGTTTAATGTAGGGGAAAGCGCATTATGACGATTTAATGCACTTGCCAGCTGTCACATTTAGCTTACGCTTGCTCTTTGAAGCACTTCCCGGATGTTTTTAGAGAGTTGAAGATTTTGAAACGATTATAGTTGGCTGAGGTGAAGCGGTAAAGTTTCCTATGGTAGTAATTCATTTATTATTTTAATTACTAGCCGTTTGTGCCAAGCTTGGCTTGAGTGATTTTTTAATACAAACCAAATTGTTCAAGAGTCATTCTCGAGATATACTCGTACATATATCATATATCCTAACTTTTGTCCTCTAGTTATGTGCACTTTATTTTATTTTAAGTTTGATAAATTGGTCTTGAACCAAAAAGCGTTTTTGCACTGCGTCCGACTAGAATCTGCAAAAAATCGGAGAAATAAAGTGAAGTACAAAAAATCTACGATAATCCGAAGTAGCCGTAGTCTTATTTGCTTGAACGGCTGCATACAAATGTATCTTTCCTACGTTCTTAAATTTTAAAGTCAGTGTGTTAAAACACAGACATTTACATGTACAACGGTTAAATATTATTCCATAATACATAAGTCATTCAGTGTTAAATATCCAGCATCGATATTTCTTTCCGATTTGTATGGAAATCCGATCAGTCTGTCACTGAATAAATATGTCACGAAAGTAAACAGGCTTTCGATGACAGGTCTCGCTTCACACACATATTTATAAGCCTAAATTGTGATTTATTAATTCAAAGGCGTGATTTAATAACATTAGGAACTGAAAAGAGAGACTAGTAGTAGCTGAGAGAAGAACAACTATAATTCGTAGTCTTAGGTCATATTTAAAACTAATTCATCCCCCGACTTCGTCTGCGTTATCCCACGGGAACAGTGTATTTTTCGCGTTAATTGGTAGGTGGGTCGTTCTACTTTTTTACCGACAATACATCGTCATTTTTGTATATTTTGCGTTTTTCAACTATTAATAATTATGGTTTTAATTTTTGATTTTAAAATATGTTGCATGAATTTTTATTTTGAATAATTAATGATTATTTAACGGTGGCGATAATGTTTTTTTTTGTGGTGGTTTTTCAGAATAAACTGTGACAGAGTGGCCGTTTTCAGAGGAGACAAAATTTTGTCTTACCAGTCTGTCACGCGATTCTATGAAAAACAAACTTATAAAAAAAAACTGGATAGAGAAAGTGAAAGATTATTTAGTACGAATAGATGAATAAATGTTTGGACGGGTCACTAGTAGAGTGACTAGATCGAAACATTACCACATCGCAAAATGACCACATCGCTTGTAGCCAACATCTCAAAATGACTGAGTCGTAAAATGACCACATCGCTTGTAGCCTACTTCTCAAAACGTCCGAGTCGCAAAATGACCACATCGCTTGTAGCCCACATCTCAAAATGACAGAGCCGCAAAATGACCACTTTGCTTTTTTCATTTTATGCCTGTCTTAGCAAAGTCGACGCAGCCCCGCATAGCGGGGCTGCTATTCTTGGGAAATTTGCCCTTCGGGCATTTGAAGTTACCTAACGAACCTAACCTACCTAGTAACGCAAACGAAGTGGTCATTTTGCGACTCGGACGTTATGAGAAGTAGGCTACAAGCGATGTGGTCATTTTACGACTCAGACATTTTGAGATGTGGGCTACAAGCGATGGGGTCATTTTGCGAGTCGGTAATTTTGCGACCGAGTCATTCTACTAGTGACCTGGCAATTGTCGGTAAAAAAGAAGAATGACCCAAGTATGCTTTTAAAAACGTCTCGCACACACACTCATATTTCCCATTTATATTTACAATATTGAGTGTGAAATGCCCCAAAAAAGAACTCAACTGCGTTTCAGCAAAAATCTAAATAGTAATCTGACTTTTAAAGTCCTTTATGTGTCATACTTTGACATGATGAACCCTTTAATAAAGTTGATTTAAAATATTAATATTCGCATTTCTCTATCAAAACAGTTTACACACGCGTGGCCGCAGCAGAGAGCAATTTATTTGCAGGTGCATTGACCGCATGAAATTTTCGCGGTTCGAAAGAGATACATATTTCCGCTTAACGTTTGTAACAGCCTCGATAGTAATTTATTCCGAAATTAAAGTTGACATAAACCAAATACTGACATAAGAGCAAGACTGAGATTCTACACGATAAGAACGATATTGTCTTTGACGTATTGTAAACGTTTTGATAACTAATGTGTGTTAGTTGTTTTGACAGTAATGGCGGCTGAGTTATAAACAATTCTAAAACACGTCAAACGCAATATCGTTTTAACGCAGCCCACTACCTACGAGACGAGTTATTTTACGAGACTTTATTAGGTAATAAATATTTCAGGGCCTCTATTCAGGTGCATTAAAACGATACCGTGTTTGACACGTTTAAGAATCGTTTATGTCACAGTCGCCATTATTGTAATAACATAAGAGTTATCAAAACGTTGACAACATGGAAACAGGTCAAAAACGATATCGTTATTACCGTGTAGAATTCCTGCCCAGGGCCTCTATTCAACTGCGTTATAACGATATCGTATTTGACGTGTTTCCGTATTGTCAACGTTTTGATAACTCTTATGTCATTTACAATAATGGCGACGGTGACATAAACGATTCTTAAACGAGTCAAACACGATATCGTTTTAACGCACCTGAATATAGGCCCAGGGCAGTTTACAAAAAAAGTAGGTATAGGTACATAGAACCTAAAATTACGAGAATTATTCGCACATTACATACTGCCTTCATACGCCAATTGGCGGTATCTCAAATTCAATAAACGAATCAGATTGAATATTCACCCATTAGTAATATGGACACATTTCCTACAGGAGTTTTGTCTGAGTTAGCATTACTTGTCACCCTAAAATAAATAAATAAATAAACATCACACAAATGGATCTAGTTTCTAAGTTACTAAGGTGTTTGACCGAAGGCACAATAACTAACAAAGGCTCCAAACACACTAAGTACCAATTTTACCAAACGATGTTAAACATTTAACAGACAATTACAGCGTTAACAGTTGTCAAAACATATTAACTAACAGTCGCTTAACATTGATTAAATTTAACATCGTATGGTGAAATTGGTACTAAACCTCTTTATTTAAGTCGTAAGTGAAATGACCTGCACAGAACAAAAGCATGTTGTAAAAATAGATAACTTATTCTTGTAAGCCATTGTTTAACTCAACTGCAAACCATTTACTAACAGAAGCGAGTCGTGAACTCTTGTTGAGGGTAAGTTTCTGTTGATCAACAAGAAAATGGGTCACTCCTTTGAAAGGCGAACTTATTAAAGACACTTTTGGACTCGCTTCACTTTAATTAACACTTTCCTCGCCAACGACACGCTTGGGTGTCCAGATTGCATACGACTGCCATTTTGTGGCAAGGAATAAGTTTAGCATAAATTGCGTGCTGATGTTAAACCTGAATGTTATAGGGATAATTCTAGAATATCGATGTGATCGATACCGTTAATATTAGTTTGAGTACGAAGTTAAGACTTGGGCAAGAAGTTTTTTCTGTCTTTTTAGGTCAGAACGGAATATGGTGAAAAGTTTGAGATGATCGCACGCCCGCTCGTGTCCTCAAAGGAGACTAATTAAAGATGCTCTATATTGAAGCTTAGTTCTCAACGAGTTTTAGTATTAGCCTTAAAAAGCGACATAAAATAAGTTATTTATTTTACCTTTTCACATCTTCCATGCATTCATACTGATATTATATTATATTAGTACCTATGTTAAAGTATGTTTGTCTGTTACCTCTTCACGCTTATACTGCAGAACCGATTTAGATGAAATTTGGTATTGAAATAGTTTGAGCACCGGGGAAGGCCTAGGATAGTTTTAATTCTGGAAAATTGTACGGTTCAAAGGAGCAGCGATGAACGACTTCTACGCGACGGAGTCGCGGGCAAAAGCTGATTAACAATAAGTACAGAATAGAAACCTTTTATTTATGGCAACAAGGCCTATAAATTACATGTACCGACTGACATACATAGCAATATAATACTTAAAACTAACAACTTAGTGACGAGAATTGCAGCCTGGTCCTGATTTGCCAAAGCCTGAGGAGAATGGAAAGAACTTAAAAAAAGTTTTTTCAGTGGTCATTATTTTTCATTGAACTTTAAATCCATACTTATTTCCAGAATTCTTTCCTTGGTTTTCGTCGAGTAAGCAAAAAAACTGGTTTTGTAATCTCCGTTCCCTATGGGCAATGGGAAATTCTTCGGAGGCACTTCAAATCCTACAAAGCGATACGTACCCTGAAAAAAACCTTAAGGTAAAAGATAGGTTCGGCATAAGGGTCAAAATCATATAATTATAATAATTCAGAGCTCTACCAAACACGACATTGCTCTTGCACACCGTTATTCTAAATGTAATAATTTAGGCTCGAAAAAACCCGAGTAGCGATTAAGTAGATCGCATCGTTACATTTAGTCACATTCCTGAAAAATTGTATGACACCCCATTTATTAAAATATGCTGAATAGTTCAGGAGTGAATGGGAACTTAATTTTGTTAAAACTCGATATTTTTTAGTTTATGTTCAAAGGATGTAATTTATTTCATTTTATAGTACCTCGCCGCCATGTGCCCAGTGATGGGCAAAATATAATCGACTAACGATTAACGATTAAAAATGGCAATTGATTAATTTTAGTGTTAAGAGTTTCGATTAATTTAGTCACGATTAAATTTATCGCCGATTAATTAACAGCGACTAAATTTTTAATCAATTAATTAATTAGATTAATTTTCTCTCGATTAATATTAGAAATAAATTGTTCCTTTTGTAAGTCTAAGTTTCGACTTACGTTGACAGATTGCTACAGCTTAACTGCTTACATCTGTATAACATCATTTACAACATATTGAATTTTTGTACCGTGCGTGTTTAATTTAGTTAATTAAAATGACGATTAATTAATCGTTATTCGTGTACTCCGTCGATTAATTTAATCGCGATAAAATCAATCGTGATTAATTTTTTAATCGATTAGTTGGTTGATTAAAAAGTTAATCGGCAAGACTAATAAGACGTATCAATTATGTAAGAAAATGCAGTTAAAGTAACACTTTTATTAGTGGAAACACAAAAATATGCGTGGAGTAGAGTATAGAGTGCCAAGCGTCGAACGCTGCTCCCCACGCGGCGCATACGTTAATCCGATTGTAAAATTGCGTTTGCGGGAGAAAAAAAACAACAAATTTCAATTCAGCGCCATACGAGTACCAATGGGCAGAAACTACACATACAGTCATCGGCATAAATAAAAAAAATAAAACATTTATTTCCAAAAATTAACCCAAATAAAATACATATTACCCCAAATAAAATACATATATAATAATCAGACAATATTTGTTAATCAAGAGGGACGTGAACGAACCTTTTTCAATGGGCATATATCCACGGACATATTGGAAAATTTCTCCACCCAGTCCCTCGCCCATTTCCAAAAATTAACCCAAATAAAATACATATTACCCCAAATAAAATACATATATAATAATCAGACAATATTTGTTAATCAAGAGGGACGTGAACGAACCTTTTTCAATGGGCATATATCCACGGACATATTGGAAAATTTCTCCACCCAGTCCCTCGCCCACTTGAACTTCATCATGTCACAAGTTTTCACGTCTAACTCCAAATCACCCGACTTGGCTTTATGTTTGTTGAACAAGACGGTTATCTGTAAACATCAAGACATGTACATTGTTTCTGTGAATGTTAAGCCAGTGCCTACACGTCTCAATTCAGCCGTATTAGACTCCGGGCAAGAGAATGTCGGACCATGTTCAGTGTATGGTTCCGAAGTTAAGTAGGTACTACAAACACAAATTACCTATCCCAAAAACTATAATCAAGTATGAACTATTTTTTTTATTTAAAATTATTAAATCGCTTCACACTTTAATAACCTGTTCTCAAGAACCAATTAAATCTACTTACATGACAGATTTTCTTTTAAATTCAGTATTTCATTGTGTGCTTGCATGCTTTCATATAAGATGTTTTTTGGAGTTCTAATACTTGTAGTTTTGGCTATAAAGATGGGGGAGGGTGATGATAGGGCTCATTCGATGTTATAATGTAAAATGAAAATATTTGACCTTTGCTTTGTAAGTTTCGGAACACCCTAAAAAAAATGTTTCATTATTTTATCTTACAACTCTGTAGCACCGAGAGTTTCTGAGTTAAACTGAGGACAGACAGATGGACATAGCGACAATACGGAACCATAAAAAAGATTGTTGATTTAAAATCGAGAGAACCTATAGAACTGAAGTTGTATTAAGAGACTTTCCGAGACATACGATCAAAATCATTGTCCATGTTTACAAAAACTAAGCTTTTAGTTGATTATTCACCATTTCAAAAACATTTTCGGCGAGTAACAGGCTCCAAAGCGTTGGAATCAGAGCAATTTTCGCATAATTAAGTGCTTAGCGGTCTATTATGTAGTGTTACGTCAGCCACGAAATACGACAGCCTTTTTGCTTTTGTGCTAATGGCAACCCCAATGTCCCCAATCCATTATGCTTTTGAAACTTAACGTTGAAATTATACAAATTGACATGATTTCATATTTCTAAGATTATAATTTCATTAGTTCTCTGTATACTGTTTGAAAAAAGGAAGACACGAATAGTTTTCCCATAGGATTCATTGTTAATAGTTATATATTGTTATTAATTTATTAAGATGTATTTGTTCTAAAAGTTTACTCCAGTTTCTATTTCTTTTAAGTTATGTAATGGCATAGACATCTGACGTTATCAAAATGTTAGTGCGTGTGCGTGCGTTTATTAATGCGTATTTACTTGTAGGTAAATGTATAGACTATTGTTAAACGTTTTGTTGTTTAAGAAATGTACAAATAACGCAATATTTTTGAGGTTCTGTTTTATATTTTATTGTTATTTAGGACATAAATAAATAAATAATAAATAAATAAAACACAGGACAATGTCACACAAATTGACCTAGTCCCAAACTAAGCTCTAGGCTTGTAATATGGGTACTAGACAACGATAAACATACTTTAAATAGAAAAATACATACTTAAATACATTGAAAACATCCAAGACTCAGGAACAAATACTCGTACTCATCACACAAATATCTGCCCTTACCGGGATTTGAACCCGGGACAGCCGGCTTCGGAGGCAGGGTCACTCCCAACTAAGCTAGCGTGTCGTCATGGACATGGACTATATGTTTATAATACTTCCGATGATCGAAACATCCTCGCATTTCACATTCATAATATTATTAGTAGGAGAAGATATGGGTATAGCAGTAAGGAAAGTATTAGTTAATTACTAAACCTAGGACATCTTACGGTACAATGACATTCTTTATACAAGGACTCCGCATCAGAGCTCAAAACACGTGGCGTCAAAATTGTGCTTAATGGCGGTTACGGACACTCTTACCTTAGTCGTCTGTTGATCTTAAAGCCGTAAGCATGCCAAAGTTTGCCATCAAAAAGTTCCGACATAATTCCGTAAAGGCAAAAAATATAATTATGTTACTCAACACCGTTAAGTTAATTTTATTTATGAAAGATAATATACTTTAATAATTAATTAAAACCATTTAATTAACAACAAATTTCGTATCTCAAATGTCATTCCAAATAAACATCGTAAATGAGCATTTCTAAAAAAGTTACATTTCATTCACGACTTCAATTTGCAAAATAAAATGCGGGTTGGTAGAGTGAATGAAGCTGAGCCTAAATAACATAGTCTCCCAAAATGTCCTCATACATTTGTATGAAACTTTCCTTTTTTTTTAGGGTTCCGTAGCCAAATGGCAAAAAACGGAACCCTTATAGATTCGTCATGTCTGTCCGTCTGTCCGTCCGTATGTCACAGCCACTTTATTCCGTAACTATAAGAGCTATACTGTGGAAACTTGGTAAGTAGATGTATTCGGTGAACCGCATTAAGATTTTCATACAAAAATAGAAAAAAAACAATAAATTTTTGGGGTTCCCCATACTTAGAACTGAAACTCAAAAATTTTTTTTTCATCAAACTCATACGTGTGGGGTATCTATGGATAGGTATTCAAAAATGATATTGAGGTTTCTATTATAATTTTTTTCTAAACTGAATAGTTTGCGCGAGAGACGCTTCCAAAGTGGAAAAATGTGTGTCCCCCCCCCCGTAACTTCTAAAATAAGGGAATGATAAATGTAAAAATAATATATGATGTACATTACCATGCAAACTTCCACCGAAAATTGGTTTGAACGAGATCTAGTAAGTAGTTTTTTTTTAATACGTCATAAAAACATTGATCAAAGCTACAACGAACTTTTATATTATGTTACTTGCTGCTACGGAACCCTTCATGGGCGAGTCCGACTCGCACTTGGCCGCTTTTGTTACTAACTTTCTTTGGTTCATGGTAATAAAAAAGGAGTCGTGAATGAAATGTACAAACTTTTTTAGAAATGCTCAAATGATTGACCACTTTTGTCAAGTATTTCCATGTCTTTCTCTCACGCGCGTTAGAAAGAAACAGCTAAAAGCTAATGACAATAGCATAGTGAGAAAATAAAACAATAGAGTAGGGTTTGTAGGGTTCTATAGCCAAATGGCAAAAAACCGGGCAAGAGCATGTCGGACCATGCTCAGTGTAGGGTTCCGAAGCCGTTAAGTACCTACTACAAATATAAAAATCAACAAGTAATAACTAATTTCCTATTTAAAGTCAATTGGTGCCGTCTTAGATGATTTTAGTAGGTATAAACACTTTAATCGCCTTCATCGTGATAGTTTTCCTTTAAAATTCGTTATATAATATGCTTTCACGTAACTTCTTTTTCAGATTTTTAATATTTGTAGTTTTGGCTGTAGAGGGGGGGACACTTAAGTCTAACAAAAATTAGCGCTTTAATGCTTAATAATTTATAAACCGATTACTTAATCGAAAAACTCTTTTAGCAAACCCGTGCCAAATTACAGTTTTCTAGGGTACAAGAGTCTCTGCGCTAGGCTGCGGACGGACGGACGGACGGATGGACATTGCAAAACTGTAAGGGTTCCTTGTTTGACTACGGAACCCTCAAAACTAAAGCCTTGTATTGGCTGTTTTTTTTTTAGCTTTTCTATACACAAGATTATGAGAGAAATTAGGCGCAAGTTAGTAACAAAAGAAAGATCCGAAATATTTTACAAACTAAATAAATCAAGCGTCATTTACTCAGATCATTTTCTTAAATCTGATGTTTATTGCACCACTAAAGGAAGGTGTTTCATTAAAAACAGCTGTTTCGCAAATCGAGGTTAGCAGTGTAGTGAGTAATGTTACAACCCGTCCCATTAAAGTTTGCTGGTCATTGTATGTGTAACAGTTGATATGTTTGCGGTTTCAGAGGGTTACAAAAATTGGTTAATATTTATGGGTAGCATCACCCTCTGGCCCCTGAAATATCGTTTACTCGTACTACGTTAGTAAAAAACCACCCTACATTAGCTATCCTCATAATAATAATACCATACTTAGTTCAAAATATGGGTAGGTACATTAGAAAATATAAAAAACGGTTTATCCTTCTTTTGTCGACCTTCATCTCATCGAATGTATAACTTCGCAGTAGGTATTTTTATTTCATCGACAGGATTTTCTAGGCACAAAAGTTAACATTTTTAAAGTCTAACCTAACCTAACCTACGTGAATCATATTTAAGATAACCTGAAATCGACACGGCTGCACAAGAAGATAGCTTTCGATGAAATGTAAGGTTAACGTTCAACGACATGAAAATACAAAGTCAAACAACACCGTAAAAAATACTTCATACATAAAAAGAAATGCCCCGTGTGGTTGCCGGTTTAGAATAGTTTCACTCCATGTCTTCCCATGAATGTCGTAAGAGGCGACTAAGGAAATAAGGGCTTGTAGTACTATTACGCGATGGGCTTGCAACCTGTCATTAATGGGTGAATCAACTTTTAAAGTCCTCCTTTTCTATACGCTAATAAAAACTTACTAGAATAAGTGAGATTGATAATGGTTTACACATGTTAAAATTAGATAATCAGATTTTCGGATTTCACTATTCATAATCATAAACCAATTCTATAATTTTGTAAAAACATGGTAACGCAGTGGAAAATGCACGTTTTTCATACAAAACCCGGGGACAACGTCGTCCCCTGCGTTACCTGATATATTTGTGTAAATCATAGAAGAATTTTTAAAATTGTCATCTAGAAAGTAAGTTTAATTGTCTAATTTATTCAATATATTGACCACATCAAAGAAAAAAATTGCATTCTACCAAATTAAGGTGACATAGTGAGACATGTCGAAAATTGGGGAGTACCTTAAAAGTTGATTCACCCTAATACGCTAGTAAAATTCTTGGTCTGATCGTGCAAAATGTGGTTAAAGAAATACAAACAAGTTTTTTACAGTTGTTGGTATTCCTGTAGCTCCGCCTACCCCACTCTGGGAATTAAGGCTGGGTATGTATATGTATGTAAAAAGAACTCTATTAGAACTCGAACCGACAGACGGAGTCATTAAGTGAACTTATGTAGTTGTAACGGTAGTAGAAACGGGCTGTTTATTGAAGGGTTCCAAAAAACGGAACCCTTATTGTTTATCAGAACCCTAAAATTAACAGCCCATTTCTACTCCACTGCTCCCTTGTTCCAGTTAGCTTCTAAAAAAATCAACATAATATGTAGCTCCGACTGCATGTTGTAATTCATTTCTGATTAATGACAGACGACATTTTAAAGGACTGGTGAGTCAACGGCAATGTATCGATAATACAATTCGAAGCTTCATAAGATGCAGTGCTATGTTTGGGCTATTTTTTTGTATGACGTGATTTGTCCATGTGTATAGAATGTCATTGTTACGGTATAGTTGTACTAACAATAAAAACGAATCATACAAACTCAAATCAAATACAACTTACGGTAACGTTGTTTCCCCAGCCGGCAATAGAAGTGATATTAAGGTCCGTAGTATAGGGAGAGCGGCGATTACGTCGAGTTGTGAATATTGAAACCGACTTGATGTACTTCGGGTTGACATGCGTGATCTTAGCACGCTGTTGCTGGAAGACACACTTATGAAACAAAAGACAATCGCATATTAAAAGAAGCTTGCATATAGGACATCACTGGTTAAATATGAAATATGAATATGAAATAAAAATCACTTATTTGCTTGGTTTTATTATACTACTAAAGAAAACTAGTTAGTGCCCGTGAATTCGTCCGCGTAGAATTAGTAATTTATTTTTATCGGGATTATCAGTAAATTCAGGATATAAACTATCTTCGTTTCAAATTTCATCCAAATCCGTCTAGCAGTTCCAGAGTGAAGGAGTAACACACATATCAACTCACACTCTTACAAAATTTCGCATTTGTAATAATTAGTATGATGTCGTTTTAATACGAATATAAACCACGGGCTATTTTTATCTGGTATAATATTTATTGTTCTATATACCCTTCGCATAACATGTATCGCAGAAACACTTTTAGTCGGATAATAATTAAGCATAAAGATATACTTGGCATAACAATTACTACTCATACTACATTTTGCAGCGTTTCATTTAGGAGAAGAATACTTTTGCCGACTTTCATTTAGCATCATTTTATGTACCACAACAATCCTACAGCATACTCCTAATTATTGCATAATGTTTTTTTCTGCTAACAGAAATATTGGCAAGTTACATTTTGTAATACAAAAATATGTCTCTCAAATAACTGCAACGTACTCGTATAAGTAAACCATAAACCGCTTAAGCCTATTAACGATATAGAAATTCGACAATCACAACATATTTTTAAAAATGTACGAAACGGTGTTAGTTGCTTGAATATTTCTGAAAGACTAATCATTTACTTGGTTAATTCTGTATCAAAATGTGAAGCCCCCTTTGTTATTGAAATGCGTACCAAAGTCGTCACTATACAGCTACAAATAACGATTAAAAAAGCGTGTGCATTGGAACACATCTTTATCGCTACTGCGGTATATCGTATGCGCAGTTTCATCATTTAACCGTACTTAGGGCATATTTACACAGCTAGATACGTTCGCGCCTGAAACCTCTCTGGGATGTGTGAATGTAGTCTAATTAGGAATGGGCATATCGCGGCATTTACTGCAATTTACTTGAAGTACACTGTTACGCGGGAAACAAAACGTTTAATTTGTAAAGTTGCTTAAATTATGCTGCAGTATTTTATACACTGGTGGTTTTTTGTTCGATGTAACATCCGCTTTATTTATTATAAACCTACCGGAAATTACTTTAGATAAACAACAATGAAACTAATTTGCAGTGATATTATTACACGATAAATGTTAAAATTATCTGTCATTCAGATTTCATTTACGATTTTTGTTCGTCAAATCAACTTATTTAGAACACTGATAGTTTCGAATACTACCTGTTTCCCGTGACTGTCCGTGTCGAAGTCAGCAACCGTCCGATTTTTCCAGATGAAAAATACCCTATGTCCTTTCCTGGAACTCAAACTATCTCTATACCAAATGTAATCTAAATCGGTTCAGCGGTTTTTCCGTGAAAGCGTTACAAAAGAAAGACAGACAGAGTTACTTTTACATTTATGTAATTGGCATAGATTGTTATTGTATGGATAAATCGAAATAGGGACGTCTTTACGTGTAGTAGTGTGTACGACAAAACTGTTATTTAAAGTCAGTTAACCGCAGACGCGCGTCAGTTAATATTTAGATAGAAATTATTATCGGCCTTATTTTGAACATTTTAGTCTTTTGTCACTTGAACGTCATGTTTGAACTGCTGCAGTAATCTGTCAAAGGCAAATTTTACCGTTATACCTCCTTTTCCTTGAACTTTGCGCCCGTCGATACAATTACCGAATTAAATATTGTAGCATTAGCTGTATTTTAGAGGGAAACAATAAAATTGAAGTAAATATATAAGCAATGTAAAATGCAATTCGGTTGGCCATTGATGACAGTTGGAGGGCCAACATTCAAATCATGCGGCTTAGTTTGTTATGTTAATTAGACCAATAAATTACTCTACAGACTCTTATTTACTAGTTGCAAACATTATTTAAATGATGTTGGGTACTAGGTAAATAATATGGTAAGTAACCCACTGTGTACAATTTAATTTAATGTAACATTCATTTAGTTATAAAGAACGAAACTACAAAATATATAGTCTAATATCATAACAATAAAATGTCACAATATTCACATTATCTATCAATCAAAAAACAACGCTGAAACAATGTAAATCATTTCTGGCTTTTATGTTCACAATTCTAACCTAACCTAACCTAATCGGGCCGTGTCCTAAAGTAGGCCGGAGGGGACCCATATAAGTGAGTCAAAATTCATTTTAGACTTCAACTTTTATGTTAGATCCGGTTTGTATGACCATTGATCGGAATACCTTATTTGCCTAAACTTGACGCATATACATTAAACCTTGTATCCCTATCTCACTCACGCATGAATGAACATGCAATGCGACATTTTTAGGCAAATAAGCTCTACCTTCATTATTTTTTTATTTTGTTATATATTATTATAAAAAAAATATCTTATGATTGTAATAAGAAATAAAATAAATCCAAATTTTGACGACGCGCTAGCGTAGTTGGTAGTGACCGCCTACGGACCTAGTGGTCTATATCGAGTGGTTCAATCAGTGTTTGGTCTAATGTATTATTTGGTCGGAAACGGTTTTTGCAATTGAATTGACGGATTTTTTTTAAGTGTTACAAAAAACGAACTTAACCTAACTTTACTACTTAATCTACACAAGACCTTAGTACCTCAGGAAAGTTACGATGTCTTTCTATTCGTCACGATATCAATATGGAAGATTGGAAGATTGTGATTGTGATGTGGAAGATTGTTATTTCATTAAGTACTTAAATACAATATTAAAAGTAATTGTTTAACTTATATAGTCATTTCAATATGTATTTTCTCAACACATTATTGTTAAGCCACTTGCCACCGCTCGTATTTTGTCAGTGTAATGCAAATCGGGTTTAGTCGATAATACTCATGTAGGTATGTATTGCTCGGATAAATTATAAAGAGAAGCAAGTGGCTAAAAAATTCCGCTTATGACTGTACCTACAAGCTACAGTGTCACCACAAGACTTAGCAATCTTCATTCGTCATCATCACATCAGACGAAAGACGTCCACTGTTAGATATAGGCCTTTCCTAAGGATCTCCATGATGGCCGGTTTTGTGCTACTTGCATCCATTGGCACCCGCGGTCCTTGCCAGGTCGTCGGTACACCTTGTGGATGGCCTGCCAACGCTTATCGGTCCGCGGCCGCCACTTACCACCACCTTTCTGGCATTATTAGTCCACTGCTGGACATAGGCCTCTCCCAATACACGAGCTTCACCCATCTAACCTACACCGGCCAATCTGCGCATATCATCGCTCCATCTAACCCCAGGGCGCCCCCTACGACGTTGCAAACTTAGCAATACTAATTAAGAATTCCCCACAAGGGAGTTCGTATATCCGTTGGCTTCATAAAACACCCCCCGTCCCGTGCGCTCGCTTACGTTCTGTCGCCATCCGTATTCATATGAACCCTGCATATTCGATCAGTCACTTAGCTCGAAGCTAATCCGCGTTTAAGCTGTTATGAGCGTTGGCTAGAGCGCTGCACAAATTGGCGGGCCCCAAAGCGGCTGGCCGCAATTGAGCCGCGCATCATGATTGATACAGCGCTTCGTCGAGTACGTGTAACTGTATAACAAAATTGTTGAGGTTAAGGAAGATTTAGAATAACTTGATCTCGGGATCTTTGATGATAGCGACTCGCGCATGTCTCCACTGTGTGCTTAGAGAAGTTGCATTTGGCAAACGCTAACTACTGTTGAAATCTGTTGAATGCATAGAATATTGACGTTGGTAACCGACGCGACCGTACGGTAGCTTACAAAAATAATATTTCTGTCGTATTTGTTAAAGTAAAGTTTGTAAAATACAACTTGTTTATGCTCTTTTGCCAGCTCTTTTCGCGGACTCGCTAAGTTCTACACATAATAAAACTTGAACTCTGGTATTATTTTAATGAAAGTGAACAATCAATGTTTTTTTCCCATATTTTTCCTTAGTAAAGATTGCCGTATGGATGAAAATATCCACTTTAAATTACTAAACGTTCTTTCAATGTCCTCTGTTGTAGTCAACGGGGCATTTTTCAAATATTAAAAAAGACTAAAACCCGTTTTCTGATTTATGAAACTGTGACTAAATGACACTGAACTTTTGGACGTTATCTCTTTTTATCGTAAGATTTACAGAGGATTTTTATAAATAAAGATACGAATAAACATAATAAATAAATAATAAAAAATATCAGGGTACATTCTTACACAAATTGACATAGTCCCAAACTATGCTCTAGGCTGGTACTATGGGTCCTGTACAACGATAAACTTACTTATTCCTCGTAAGACCCGGTGTCCTATAGAAAGTACATAATCCAGGCAATTCAATTTAAACCTTATTTCAATGAACATAAAGCTCATTTTTATTCGTTTCAAAATTGAACATGTCATTTAAGTGCAAAGTTAATTAAACTTTATTTCCTTGCTGGTGGATTCAAATTCCTACTAACAAAAATCTACCGGATTGTAGTATGGTGGGCCTCAAGAGGATATAGAGAAATATATACTTAAATACATAGAAAACATCCAAGACTCAGGAACAAATACTCGTGCTCATCACACAAATAGCTGCATGTACATCGACATCTTATTTATCGATATCAAATCACTAGAACGTGGCCCTATATAGTTAGCACACATATGCTTATCACTTAGTTTGATACTGAAGGTCTGTAGGAAATCCTGAGTTTCACCACTTTAAGTACTTTAGGCGCACATAGAGGTTTCGCATCCTCAAATCCGAGAGCAACTTTACTGCAAGTTAATTGCAGTAATAATTTCTCCAACGCCCCGCGGGTATGCAAACGTCTTCAATTACGGTACTCTTTGCGTGCACCTTTGTTAGAGTTTGAGTGTAATTTGTTTTAATGGAAATGTAAATTAAGGTAAAAGCAAAAAAGACGTTATAATACCCGTTTAACTTGGTACTTAGTATACCGTGTCAACGAACTAAAATTGTGACTAAAGAGTGCACACATTAATATAAGAACGATTGACAACTCTTACAAAGGCTTTTAACTTGACCCCTGAAGTTAATGGACAGAAGAGTTGGAATTTGAAGCTTAGTAAAGTCCTTGCATGTTACCTTCAACACGAAATGAAAACAACCAAACCCTTACAATCCACGTTTTAAATATGCAGTACCTATACATGATCAGAATTAGAGGATCAAGTGGTAAATGTATCGTATGACACTACTTGGTAATACGACTGGCATAAAAAATCGGTAAACCGTCAAGTCTACAGGAGGTTACAAAGTAACAGGGAAACATACAAACAAAGTTAGGTCCATTACCTTCCCTTCTGGGCAGTCAGATAAAAAAGTTATCGTACAAATCATTACGACGATTGACGACACCTTGGCCTAGTTGAGAGTGACCCTGCCTTCGAAATTGAAATTGAAATTTATTGCGTATAAATTAAGGTTACAGTTTGCAGGTACATTCGCTTATAATTATGTTTCACTTAATCCTACCCTTACAGGTGTACACGCCTTAGAAAAATTAAATCTATAACAAACATAGTAAAACATAAATCAAATAACATGAAATTATTTTAGTGAGGTATATGGAACTCCTAGCTGGCTAGACCACTGTATCCTTACCCAGGCGGCAGCGTGTTCTGTGTGCAATGTATTTGTAAAGTATGATTGTTTCTGGTCAGATCATTTCCCGCTAATCATTGAATGTGATTTGGAGGTCTTGATACCTAAAGTACAAGGTAAAGGAAAATCAATAAAAAAGTCAGTTTGGGGGGAAAGGACGGAGAAACAAATCGCACTTTTTGCACGTGAGGCTCACGTGAGATTGAGGTGTATATATTTTAATGAAAAATTTACCTATTGTGCAGATCGTTATTGTAACAGTCCGGGTCACAGGCGTATTCTTGATGGGATGTATAACGACATCGTAACAGCGCTATGTGAGGCAGCGGTGTGTGAGAGTGTCAGCATGCGAGGTGGGGGGAGGGGTCCTCGTGTGATGGGCTGGACGGAACACGTAGCCGATGCTCACCGGGTGGCCAGGTCCAGGTTTGTGGAATGGGTGTCATGTGGGAGACCTAAGTTGGGCATAGTGTATGAGGAGATGTGTGACAGCCGAAGGGCGTTTAAATCCAGATTAAAGTGGTGTCAAAACCACGAAAATGGATGCCCTTGCAAAACAACATTCCAAGGGTAACTTCCGGGGTTTCTGGCGGGAGACGAGTAAGGTGAATGTGCGGCCTGGCCTTCCGACGAGCATCGATGGTGTGAGTGACGCAAAAGAAATAGCTACAATCTTTAAGGACTATTTCTGCATACAGTCCCCGTTGGGCCCGTGGCGGGAGATGCCTGATGCTCGGACCCGTAATGAGGTAGTAGGAATAAGATTTACAGCAAAGAATGTCGCTTGTGCCATAAAGTCCATTTCTCGCGGAAAATCTCCAGGTCACGACGGTCTGAGCATCGAGCACCTCCAACATGCCGGACCACACATGGCGAGAGTCCTAGCTATGTTCTTTAACTTGTGTATGAGTCACTCATACATGCCCACTGACATGTTAAGGACGCTAGTAGTGCCCGTGGTGAAAAATAAAACCGGGAACCTAACGGATAAGAGTAACTACAGGCCCATCTCTCTTGCCACGGTCATTGCAAAAGTATTTGACGCTATGCTTAATACACAGTTAAATAAATTAAATAAATACCTAAAACTGCACGACAACCAATTTGGGTTTCGACCTCATTTGTCCACAGAAAGTGCCATACTGTGTCTTAAGCATACCGTCAGTTATTATACTAGTCGTGATACACCAATATATGCGTGTTTCCTCGACCTGTCTAAGGCGTTTGACCTGGTGTCCTACGAAGTACTGTGGAAGAAACTCGAGTCAATCAACTTACCAAATGAACTAATAGGCATCCTCAAGTACTGGTATGGTCACCAGGTCAACAATGTTAGATGGGCAGGCGTAATGTCCGATGAGTATGGGTTGGAGTGCGGGGTGAGGCAGGGTGGACTGACCTCTCCTGCACTCTTTAACCTTTATATGGACGCACTGATCGTCGCGCTTAGCAGTCAGCATGTCGGTTGTCATGTGGACGGTGTCTGCGTCAACAATCTCAGCTACGCAGACGACATGGTGCTGCTGAGTGCGTCGGTCTGTGGTCTCAGGAGACTGATGAGGACGTGTGAGGAGTACGCCTTGAGCCACGGATTGAAGTATAATGTGGCAAAAAGCCAATACATGGTTTTTGAGGCCGGCAGTAACCGGCCGACTATCGTACCGCCTGTCATGCTTAATGGAGCCGTACTGGAAAGAGTTTACAGGTTTAAATATCTAGGACACGTGGTTACTGCTGACCTCAAGGATGATGGGGATATTGAACGGGAGCGAAGAGCACTGTGCGTACGCGCAAATATGTTGGCACGTAGATTTGCACGGTGTTCCGGTGACGTGAAGTTAACGCTTTTTAAAGCATACTGCACGTCGCTGTACACGTGCGGTCTGTGGGCGAACTACACGCAAAAAGCGTACAGTGCTCTTCCCGTCCAGTATAATAACGCGTTCAGGGCGGTGATGGGGCTGGCTCGCTACTGCAGTGCCTCGGGCATGTTCGCGGAGGCGCGCACGCCGTGCTTCCACAGCACCATGCGCGTGCGCGCGGCGGCCCTGGTGCGGCGCGTGCGAGCCAGCCTCAACACCGTCGTGACGGTGCACTGCTGCGACAGGCATGTTAAGACTGGCGTGGGATAGGTTAAGTTATTTGTAAGCAATTAATATGAGCCTTGTGTTGCTTGAAATAAATGAATTTTGTTTTTTTTTTTATTTTTTTTTATTATAAATTTATATCATTAAAAAATTTAATATCTAACTAGTATTTTTGTAACTATATTATATTATTAATATTTCATTAGGTATATGTTATTAGCATTTACTTAACATGTTAATAAAAAAAACACAATATTGTTATTCTATATTATAAATTATCACAAAGAAAGTCTCTCACACTGTAATAACACTTGTCAAGCAACAATTGTTTCGTCAAATAAATAAATTGCTTGAGGCTCTTTCCTTTAAATGGTGGAAGCCAGCGGTCCTGGGTTTAAATCCCGGTAAGGGCAGATATTTGTGTGACGAGTACGAGTATTTGTTCCTGAGTCTTGGATGTTTTCAATGTATTTAAGTATGTATTTTTCTATTTAAAGTATGTTTATCGTTGTCTAGTACCCATATTACAAGCCTAGAGCTTAGTTTGGGACTAGGTCAATCTGTGTGAGATTGTCCCCTGATATTTATTATTTATTTATTAGTATTATTAATGGACCAAAAAACAAAATGTGAAAAAAACAGAGCCTCTTTTAAAACGATCCGATTTTTTTAATATGTCATTCATTAGTTCAAACAATTAACGAGCTTATAAAATGATTGGAATTTCGAAACCATTTTACAACAGGCATTTTGTATTGTCACTTTGACGTTGGCTCGATATCATAATTAATTTTCAACTATGCACATCGAATATCAAACATAAGTGTTCGAGAAGTAGCTACGATCGTCAAAGCTCGAATCGAACCAATACAGATCCAAACCAACGTAGTAATCAGCCGCGCAGTTGATTATAAGGGGCGAGAAACACCCTGAGGTCATACTTGAACATTTTGAACGCGAATTTTGAGCGTATGATTTGCTAGATCAGGTCTAGATTGGCTGCAGTAAATCGGCCCAATAATAGCGGAGCCAGAGGGCGCAATCAGCACGCAATGGCCCCAACACGGTATGCACAATGCACAAAGACTCGAACACATAAACGTATATCGGGAGCAGAAAGCACACATCTCTTTCTGTTGAGTAGGTAAGTGCGAAAAGGATAGCTGTTCGTTCTATTAGTATATAAATATGGGAGCTTATAACTTGCAAGCCAGGCCGACTTATTTGACAGCTGCTGCAACAACTTACTTATTGCCCAAGTTGCACTGGGTTACGCTTCGATTGAGAATTTTACGATCTCTGTTACTTAGTATTCCTTAAGCTTATAACACGACTAGTTAAGATGACTTCTGGTTGATATAAAACTAATTTTGTTCGGTATAATACTGTTGAAAGCTCTCAACTTCAATAGTAATTTTCAACTGTCCGAAATTAGGCTCTTTCCATTAGCAATAACTCACAGATGTTCTTAATAGAAAGGAAATTGAATACAAAATTCAGTCATCGTAAATAATTCACGGTAGAGTTCCTTATAAATCGCATGAAGTCAATTCAAGGGTTAGTAATGATTCCCTGTAAAACGGAATCACCGTTTGGCAGATAGCGTCATTTCTCAACGTCATGTTATTTCAACAAAAACATTTCCAACGCTGCCTGGGCCAAGTAATGCATCAAAAAGCGCGTAATTTATTTATTTTACAAATGCTAACTGAAAGAAAATGCGACTGGTGATTATTTCTCCCTTTGTTCGTACTGGGAAACAAATACGTTCGTTTAATTCGATAGAACTGAGATTTTGCTCTTTATGAAACAGAATGGTAGCTGTGCAAAATGTATGAATTCAAATTATATTGTAGTGCAAATAAATGATAATTACCCGGACGAGCAAAATTAACGGGTCACTTTGAAACGAATTCAGTACAACGTGATCTTTTGATACAATGAATACACTCTTGTAATAAGTATTAGGTAGCATGTAACAGGGATAAGATTTAATTGTATTCAGTTTTTTTTTTTTTATAATGAGAAGGCACACGCGCTCTCAGGCCACCTGATGGTAAGTGGAAACTCAGACCCATAGACATTTGAATTCTCAAGACTATAATCCTAAGACCTCAAATGCGTTGCCAACCCTGAGGACTAAGATGGAATACCCATGAATCTTATTCCCACTCCGGAACACAACAATGCGAACACTGTTGCTTGGCGGGTGGTGAATGTGAAATTGCGAATGGGACTCAGAGCTCAGCATTCAACATTAAAACGCAATGCAACGCAAGTTGAAAGAAAGGAAGAAAAATCATTTATTCGTGACAAACAACAGACAAACAAAAGGAACAAAATTCTGACAAAAACAAAAGACCATACGCCTTGGTAATTATACATATTTCGTTTATGTTAATTAATAAATAGTCTAAATTCGTATTCTATTATTATTAGCCTAACATAGTGTTCCACTGCTGGGCAAAGGCCTCCTCCCTTGATTTCCACACCTCTCTCTCTAAATAAATTCGTATGACACAAATAATTTTCAATTTCCATAACCGTTGACTTTAAATTATTTAGTACATTTTTTTAATGTTGTGTACGAGATTATTAAATTACAAAGGAACTATAAAATAAATTTAATTAAATGTTCACTTTAAAATTTCGTATTATTTTCGAGAAACCAACCAATATCTTGACTAAAATCGCTTACACGGTAGAGATTCAGGTAGGGCCAAGTTCTTTGGAATGCTGCCAATGTTTGTCAGAAGTTCCTGGCTCCACAAAGTGGGATGTAAAGTTTCACTGAAGCTTTTCTTAGGTGCTGCAATACGACCTACACCGCCTTCGGCTCACAGCGAAACTGATCTTGTAAAAAGTCCTAAGTTAGATCGATCAGACTTAATTATCGGTTTCATAAGAACACTTTTGTTAAATATCAAGTGGAATTCTAACAATTTGCTTTATTCAGGGTTTTCTGGTGGATTACCTTTACACTAAGAGTTGATAGGGTGGACCGTGCTGAATACAGTCAACAGCAAAAGTAGATGATCATTTTAGTACTTTATCGCACTAACGTAACAGTACTGCGACAAATGGGATGCGGCAAAACTTTTCTGTTGACTGTACCTACATAGTTTTCACCGCAAACCTATGTTATAGATTAGTTTAGGCCTAGCTCTAAATTTGTACCAGCGTACGATTGTCCCCTAATACATGCATACATACATACATACATACATAATATTAACATCACGCCTGTATTTCCAGAGTGGGGTAGGCAGAGCTACAGAAATATCAATAACTCTATTACAAATTTATTTCAAAAATATTATGTATGGTTGTAAACATTTTGTTGGACAAAGGACAGAAATTCAAATACAATATTCACAGAATAGCAACACGCAAGTAAATGATGCAATGTCTTTAGAAGGGTTTAACCTTGTTTTGTCAAAACTCATTTCATAGAACGTATTACGCGCAGTATCGCAGAATTTTCATTGCATTCACAGGCTTTTCTAGGTGCAAGGGTTAATATTTTGTGACAGTCATAAGTGTAACCTTACCTATGTAATTATTATTTAAGATTACCTGAAAACAACACGGTCACAGCAAAAAAAAACGAATAAGTATATATCGGTATTAAAATATTGTCGGTCTTTAGTAGAGATTGACCTAATTTCCCGTGTTGCGGACGCAATAACCAATTATATTCGATCGCGCTGTTGGCCGACCTCAATGTCTTATCTCGTCGTAATCAGATGTGATCCTATTAGTTACACTTCGCAGGTCTTTGCGCAGTTGCTCTGTGTTTCTGGACACGCGGTGACTAGTTAGTAATGAGAGTGTTCCCTTGTTTTGTAGACAGAAATATTTATAGAATTTCGTTTCGCAGAAAACGTTTCATATTATAATATTTGTTCCTTGTATTTTATTTACAAGATTATTGTTTTAACGACTATTCATTAAAATGACACATATTGTATAGAAACATAATTCAATGAATTTTTAAAAACCTTTTTTTTTTAGCAAACCTTCAGTACAATTATTTTTTAACGAATATTGTTTGTTCGGTATATTTTTCCATGGTATTTTATTTCAATGAAAAGTAAAACCTGCTTTCAGAAAAGTAGGTTAGGTTAGGTTAGAACTGCGACCCCGTCAGGAACAAATTTCTACCAGATTAGTAGGTTAGGTTAGAAATGTGATCCCTTCAGAAAACGAATCACCGTCAGAAAGAAGCTGCTCCTAGAACAGTAGGTTAGGTTAGGTTAGAACTGCGACCCCGTCAGGAACGAATTTCTACCAGATTAGTAGGTTAGGTTAGAACTGTGATCCCTTCAAAAAACGAATCACCGTCAGAAACAAGCTGCTCCTAGAACAGTAGGTTAGGTTAGGTTAGAACTGCGACCACGTCAGGAACAACTTTCTACCAGATTAGTAGGTTAGGTTAGAACTGTGACGCCTTCAGAAAGCGAATTATCGTTAGAAACAAGCTGCTACCAGAATAGTAGGTTAGGTTAAGTTAGAACTGCGACCCCAAAAGAAATTGGTTGGTATACATATTATAATAATTAAAAATATTTTTCTAAACAATAAGTTTCACATTAGCTAAATAATATGAGGATCAAAAATATTTGATGTGATATTCTTTGATATGAATATTGAAACATTGAATTTTATTTATAACAATAATCTATAATTTTAATGTCTTCAAAGTAAGTATTTTACGTTTTGACTATTCTATGAACAAATAATATGATAATAAACTCCTATGAACCGAAATTCTATAGGTAAAACAATTTGCCTATAAAACAGTGTATAACTAACTGGTAATGAGTTATGACCCTGCCTAGTGGCCAAAGGCGAACCTTTGGTCTTTGGGATCGAAATCCCGACGCCATTTTGTTCCTTATTGTTGGAATCAGAATCAGAATCAGAATAATCTTTATTCAAGTAGGTTTACAAATAATAAACTCTTTTGAAACGTCATAGTAGCGACTTAGCCTAAATTGACTGCAGGTTCAAATCGCGACCGATCAGAGAAGAACCTGTAAGAAACTCTGTCGGATGTCTTTTTTTTTTTTTTCGACGTTCGCAACCTTTTGTCGTAAGGACTAAACATTTTATTACAAGCAATTCAGTCCCAAGCATTGTTATCATTAATATAGTCTTTAATACTATAATATGCTTTAGAAATTAGTTTACGCTTAACGTAACTCTTAAATTTATTTACTGATAGTTCAGTAACATTACTTGGGAGCTTATTATAGAACCTAATACAATTACCCATAAAAGAGTTTTTTATTTTATGGAGCCGCGTGAAGGGCACTGCGAGCTTATATTTATTTCTGGTATTAACATTATGTATGTCACAGTTCTTTCTAAATTTAGCGATGTTTTTATGAACATAAATAATGTTTTCATAAATGTATTGACTGTGCATGGTCAATATATTAATTTCTTTAAACTTATCTCTAAGCGAGTCTCTCTGGCCCATCTTGTAGACAGCACGAATAGCCCTCTTCTGCAGAACAAAGATGCTATTTACATCAGCAGCACTACCCCACAGTAAAATACCATATGACATAATACTATGGAAGTAACTAAAATAAACTAATCGAGCGGTATCTAAGTCTATTAATTGCCGAATCTTATTAACTGCAAAAACTGCTGAACTGAGTCTACCCGCCAATCCAGCAAGATGAGGACCCCATGGATATTATTAAGTCTTGAAAATATGTATTTCTCTATGCTCCTGAGTCCCGAGGTTTTTGCTTGAGGACATAACACCAAACAAAAAACTAAGTTGGCAAGATTACAACTTCAGTGTTACTAAAATAGGTACCTATTGGGTCTTAAGAGGTTGTACATAGTAAGAGTACAAGCAGAGAGCTTGGTTTGGGACTAAATAAAATGTATTATCGTAATTATTATTTACTTGTAGTTTCGAGAATGTAAATGCACTGGTTTCTGCAGTCTCCACTAAATAGAATATCTACTTATAATTCTTATGCTCAAATTTTCCCTTGAACTAACCTAGTTATCGTCCCTAGAGACAAATCTACAGCAAGAAATAATATTTTTTTTGTCTTTGACTGTCTGACTAAAAACATTTTTTTTTTGGGATATTTTCAATGTGGCTTGTACTGTGGGTACTAGATAATGATATACTTAGGTACTTATATAGAGAAATATTTACTTATATAGAAAACATCCAAGACTAAAGAACAAATACTCGTGCTCATCACACAAATGTCTGCTCTTACCGGGATTTGAACCTGGGACCGCTAGCTTCGAAGGCAGGGTCACTACTAACTAGGCTTATTTGTCGTCAGTAGATAATAGATGTCTTATTCTTAGATTACAATGAAAACTTTACGTTAATAAGTACTGTTTTTATCTTCTTATGCCATCTTATCTTATGCGTTTATTATCATTTGATAAAAAAAACACAAATTGATTCATTTTACAAACATAATAATATCAATTTTGACAAACCGCTTTTTTCCGTAACTAAATATTTCAAGAATTTTATAAAACTAACCTAACCTAACCTATTAAGTTCTACACGGTGATGGATAGGGTTATGAGCGAGATGACTAAAAAGCCAGATGCCGTTTAAGCGTGACGTCTAAAAAGCGAGATGCCTAACAAGAGGGCTGCCTAAAAAGCAAGATCCCTAACAAGCGGGTTGCCTAAAAAGCAAAATACCCAAGAAGTGATATGACTAAAATGCAAAATGTCCAGAAATTGGAATGCCTAAAACGCAAAATGCCTAACCAGCGATATGTCTAAAGAGCTAGATTCAACTAGCAACTCGCTTAGTAATCATTATACTTTTTAGTCATACAGCTTGTTTGATCCGTACACCATTTATTTTAATCTAGTTTTAGGTATTATTTTATTGCATTATTGGTACCGTAATTCGGAACGCATCTGTTAGTGACAGTTTACGTAGGGTACTTTTCGTTATATTTTGTTTTTGAAAATGCCAGTTGAAGGTAGATCGATTTGTATGGCTGCTCGCTGCTAGACGCGTAAGCCCTGTGTCTTGTGTTAAATTGGAAGGAACGCTAAAAATAACCTCGATACGACTCCAACCTTGTGTGCAAGATCCTCCAGCATATCATCATCCAGAAACCAGTGAAACTAGACCGGTACCGGCTCGGATGCAAACCAGGCTGAAATTGGGTGAGTCGGCTTGCATTTGATTTATTTTCACTGGCACTAGGATTATCTATTATTCGCGTTGGTTGTAATTTTCGCTTTAATACGATCTCCCGAATCGCGGGCGATCAAACACAGCTTGTTAGTCATCTTGCTTTGTAGGGAACTCGCTTGGTAGTCATTATACTTTTAAGGCAACAAGCTTGTTAGTCATCTTGCTTTGTAGACAACTTGCTTGGTAGTCATCACACTTTTTAGGTATCAAGTTTGTTAGTCATCTTGCACTGAAGGCAACTTGCTTAATAGGCATGCTACTTAGGCATCATACTTGTTAGGCATCTTGCTTTTTAGGCATCTCGCTCAAAATGGGATTGAAATAAAGCCTGAAAAATATACAGTTTCGGTATAAAAGTGGTTTGCCAAATGTTTTTTTTTGTGAAATGAGTCAGTGTGTGAAACGTTTTTAACAAATGATGAACTATTATTACACAAACGCTGACAAAAACGTAATATACCCAAATTCTGCTCATGCTATGTCTTTAGATATCACTCGGATTCCAGCATAATCTGCAGCAATAAACAAATTAGATTTGATTGTTGAGTTTGGCGTCAATACAATCACGTATCTATGCAGCAAATACGAGATAACAAATTGGACTAGCTCAAACTGCAGCGCTATAACCGTTAGTAATATATTTTATCGGCCACCAGAGCATCGGGGTGCATATGTCTGCTCGGCAGATCTTTATGAGCTCTATAAGTTAAAATTAAATTGTACGCGATTTCGTCGAATGCGTTTTGTTTATGCTTTTGGAACATTTTAACAGATTTTCATACGTTTACAAATGTGAATAATACAAAATATAATTTAGCGTTACTGAAAGCGCTATGCAAGACGCTGTAAGTCGTTCTTAAAATATTCGAATGATATATTCTTTATTTTTGGTTAGAGTAAGTATGTAAGTAAACACTTATTGCACAAAAAGAAAAACAAAAGAAGTGGTCTCTGTCTACCACTTCGGGATACATGCGAGATTTAAGAAAAACTAAATCAATAAGTAAAGATCAAAAACAAATACAAAGTCGAACTTATCCCTTTAAGAGATCTCTCCCAGCTAACCCTTGAGAGATTAAGAAAAGTAAAAGGTTGCGATTCGAGTAGGCAAGTGTTCACATTTATTTAGGAAAAGAGCATATCAATTAAAATAACCATAAAACCAATAAAAAAATTAACACAGTTGAATTATACATAGATTTATACAGAAATATATATTCACACATCTATAAGTATACATACCTGTACATCAACTACATATATAACAACAACAATATTTACGAGCTAGAGTCAAGCCAGAACTTCTTCAGTTTGTCTTTTAAGACATCTACTGATTGTGACTGCCTAATGCCGGCCGGTAGCCGATTCCACAACCTGACAGTGTGTCGAAAGGGATTTGGAAGCGTATTCGCAAAACCAGCATATCGATGCGAAAAACTATGCCTTTGAAACTTCTGAAGTGAAAAAAAGTTGACTCAAATGAACCTTTGACTTTGGTAGAAAAATATATTTCAAGGTTCTGGTCGTCCCATGTGCCCTTCTGACTGAAACTCTGAGTGAGATAAATCATCTCTTTGGCAGCTACACACAAAGTTCACAGCAATATTGATAATAAAATTACTCGAAGCTATATTATTACCTACTGAAACTATAATGTCAATTTACTAGATGGATGAGAATACATAATAATAAAAAACAGGGCAAGAGCATGTCGGACCATGCTCAGTGTAGGGTTCCGAAGCCGTTAAGTACTACAAACATAAAAAACAACAAAAAATAACAAATTTTCTGTTTAAAGTCATTTGGTGCCGTCTTAGATAGAGAACCCATGATGTCGAACTAGTCGTGATAGTTTTCCTTTTAAATTCGTTATATGCGCTTTCAGTTAAGATTTGTAGTTTTGGCTGTAGGGGGACACTTGACTCTAACAAAAATTAGCGCTTGTTCATAAACAAATCCCTTAATCGTAAAAATGTTTTATCAAACCCATAATATTTTTGAAAGATCGTCTTACCCATAGTGTGGGGTATTGTTGGATAAAAATGCCCCATACTATGGGTTAGACGAGAAAAAAAAATACAACCCCAAGTTACGTGTAGGAGATGTACATTAAAAAAAAAGTTTTGCAAAATTTTGTTTTACCACTTTGTTGGCGTAACTAACATGTATATTCATGCCAAATTGCAGTTTTCTAGTATTATAATTATGAGTCACAGAGCTAGGCTGCGGACGACGGACGCACATCTGTAAGGATGTGAAACCGGATTCGACAAACTATGATTTTTCCATTGAATAACTGTTGTCTCCAATTCTCCATACATCGACATAGGTCGCGATTAGTTTAACAACTGCAAATTAGTTACTCATACATACATAGATAACATCACGCCTTCATTCCCAGAGTAGGCAGAGTTGCGGAAATGCCAACAACTCTAAAAATACTTGTTAATAATTTTGTAAACACATTTTTCACAATCAGCAGATCAAGAAATTTACTAGTGTATTAGTGATAGGTTGCAAGCCCATCGCCTAATAGTACTACAAGCCCTTATTCTCTTAGACGCCTCTTCGCCTCTCGACATCCTCGGGAAGACGTGAAGTGGCAACCACACGGGGTAATAAGTTATCCTCGAAAAAATGTTTGTTTATTTATCATTTCAAGGAACCGCAGGCATAAGACCGCTGCCTGAATTGAACGGTATGCTTGCAGTAAAACACGGAATCGGCAAGGGTTTTTAGGCAACCAGTGGTATCTACCAATCAATGACCCGATATCCTAGTTGGTAGTGACTCTGCCTTCGAAGCAGCTTCCTGGGTTCAAATCCTGGTAAGGGCAAATATTTGTGTGATGACCACGAGTATTTGTTCCTGAGTCTTGGATGTTTTCTATGTATTTAAGTATATATTTCTCTATCTAAGTAAGTTTATCGTTGTCTAGTACCCATAGTACAAGCCTAGAGCTTAGTTTGGGACTAGTTCAATTTGTGTGACATTATCCTGTGATTTATTTATTTAATGTGCAGCGTTTACGCTGCCTGTACGTTCTACTGCAAGCATACCGATAAGTCAGGAAGCGGCTTAAGTATTTGATGTTAATTTCAACTTGATACTTCTACGCATTTCTGAAAGGGTCTTGACAGCCAGACAGACGGACAACAGAGTGAATCTATAAGGGTTCCGTTTTCCCTAAAAAACATCTACGTACCTACTGATAAAAGACGTGTGCCGAATTGTTCGAATCTATTCAACATCGTATTATCTTTTATGTATTTTCCAGGATTTTCAGTTGAAAATCATACTCCCAGGCACTGGTAGATAACGTTTTAGAACACAACTTATGCCTCTGGCGGCCAGTCAACAACTACCTTCAGACGGTACATTATTTTTCTGATGAACAAATTATAATTTTTAATCCAGACAGAATAAAAGTGTAACAAAATAAATAAATTAAACGTAAAATTTTAAGAAATTCGTATAAGAACTAACAGACGGCCATTCTGCAGTGGGGATGACCCCATCCCCAGCTCAGCTCGGCCATTCACTGTTAGGTATGACCTCATACCTTGATTTATAACTTATAAGTAATAAATTGAAATTTAAGTACAATTTTTTTTTTTTTTTTTACATACTATAACATTTTCAAAATAGTGTACTAATATTTGTTTATTGATATTATAAAAATAATCCTCTATCTATAGATAATAATATACTTGGTTAATACAAAACAATTCAAGTATTATCAAAACAGAAATGTAAATAATTCCTTATTTATCTCATTCTTGTATAACACAAATGTAAATTAACGCATTCAAGAGAACGGATATGTAATATAACAAAATAAGCTTCTATTAAAGTAATTATAAACTTGAACTTTATCATACACAGTCCATTATTAAGTACTCGTAGGTAAATCAATCCACACACTGTAACCACACTGGGGGTATACAATCTATTATTAAGTTGGTACCACACTGGGGGTTGATTTGATATAGCCACACTTGGGGATTCTCATTGACCTTTTTGTAATCACACTTGGGAACTTCATTTATTAGGTACCACACTTGGGGTCCAATGGTCTCTTTGTATAGACCACACTCGGGGTCGTATCACTTTTCTTTTTCTTATGTTACCTATGCTGTAAAGGTTATAAAGAGGGCATATATTGGTAAATGTATAATATGTAGGTAAAATGTAGGTAAGTTAGTTAATAAAGGTATGTATAACTCAGGTAATAAACGTATTAAATTACTCTGAAAGAGAATCGTCATTCGAGCTGACTTCCTCTGTAACAGGAGGTACTTCCATCGTTATCCACGGCTTTAAGTGATCTGCTGAAAAAATATTGCGGTATGCACGATCGGAGTGTCCGCGAATGCTAGATACTTCATATCTGTCATTAGCTAGGACCCGTGTAATTTGAAAGGGTCCTCGAAACTTTGGGACTAGCTTCTTACTCTTGCCTTTATCAATTTTGTGATTGGGTATCATAACAAGATCATTCTCTTGAAATATTTTAGTGGGTGCTTTGTTTTTGTCATAAATATTTTTCATTTTTAGTTGAATATTTTCTATATTTTCTTGAACAGTTTGTTTTAATTCTTCTCTTTCTGTACTTGTCATTTGTTTTGTATCGTCTAAGGCATTTTTAATAATCCCTTCCGAGTGACCTATTGTTCTTTGTCCGAATACTATCTCAGCAGGGCACTTTCCTGTGCCTTTATTAACCGTGTTATTTAGGCTCCATTGTAGCTTTCCTAAATTAAGGTCCCAGTCTTTTTCATGCAGGCCATGGTTCATCGCAGCCAGCGAATTCAGGATAGTCCTATTATACCGCTCGATCTGGCCATTGGCGCGCGGTGTCGCCACTGCGTTACACACATGTCTGGTACCAATGGAGCCAGTAAAAGCCTTAAATTCACCGGAAGTGAAGGAAGAACCTTGATCGGATATTATCACTTTAGGATGACCAAATACAGAAAATATTTCTTCTAAAACCTTAATAGTTGTTTTAGATTTGGTGTTTCGTACGCCTTTAACAAATATAAACTTACTAAACGCATCTATAACTCCGAGAATGTAGCAGTTTCCTCGTTTGCTTTTGATAAATGGACCAAGATGGTCCATGTGGATAGTGTGGAAAATAGCACAGATCTTTGGTATGGGATGCAATTCGCCACTTTTCCTGCCCGACATTTCCTTATTATAGGCGCAGTTTATGCAAGCTCTCACGTATTTCTTGACGAAACGATGCATTTTCGGGAACCAGTAATCAGAAGCGATCTTTTCCATTGTCTTTTCAACTGAGAAGTGACCCACTTCGTCATGATTCATTTGACATATTTTCCAACGTGCTGAATCAGGTACTACCCATCTCAATTTGTTACCCACTTTCCTGTAAATTTTGTCATCGCGTATTGCATAATTTTCAAATATATCTTTTATGTCATTTTCGTTTTTCTGTAGAATCTGTTTAACAGCCTTTAAATGTGGACCAGTCATTTGAATAGTATGGATTGGAATAGTCATTAGTGGTAATGTTAAAAACCTCTAGTTCTTCTTGCTCCGGTGGGAACACAGGATTGCGACTGAGCGCATCTACATGCTGCATACCTTGACCTGGTCTGTATTCAATCGAGAAGTTATACTCCTGTAGTATAAGCCACCACCTTGCAACTTTTGGTAACAAATCCCGTTTTGATAACGTTGACCATAAAGCATTGCAATCAGTGATGACCTTGAATTCAATCCCTATAAGGTACACTCTAAATTTCTTCAATGACAGTACTACAGCTATTGTCTCTAACTCATACCAGTGCCAAAATTCCTCTTCCCGTGTAGTTTGGCGACTAAAATAAGCCACGGGCCGTAGTGGTGTGTCATTATTTGGTCGTTGCAATAATATCCCGCCTATACCCACCTTACTAGCGTCACAGTGCACTTCTGTAATATACTCGGCATTGTACAAAGCTAAAACAGGTCTCGTAACGAGCTTAGATTTAATTTTTTGAAATGCCGTTTCTTGTTCTTCATTCCAAATCCAAGCAACATCAGTTTTAGTTAGTTTTGTCAAAGGCCTGGCTATAGACGCAAAATTTGGAACGAAGCGTCTAAAAAAACTGGCTAACCCAATGAACTGTCGAACTTGATGGACGTTACTTGGACGAGGAAATTCCGACACGGCCAGTATTTTTTTACTTCCAGGTTTAAGCCCCTCTTCAGATATCTCGAAGCCCAAGTAATCAATTTTTGACTGGAAGAAGCAACATTTTTTTAAGTTTAAGGTAAGGTTTGCTTTTCGTAAAAGCTCCAAGATTTCTTTAAGTTTCCCAAACATTTCTTCAGGTGTGCTAGCCGTTATCAATAAGTCGTCCAAGTAAGGTATAGCTAATTCAAATCGTTTGGCACCGAGAGCTTTATTCATCATACCTTGGAAGACTGCGGGAGCATTAACAAGGCCAAAAGGCATGCGAGTGTACTCATAGTGGCCATCGGTGGTTACAAACCCCGTAATATGCCTTGAATTTTCCGCTACAGGAATTTGATGGTAGCCTGACTCGAGATCCAGACTCGTGAATAACGATTTACCACTAAGCCTATCTAATTGATCGTCTATAACAGGCATTGGATAACTATCTTTAATAGTCTTTTTATTCAATGCCCTGTAAAGGCGGTAATCGTTATTCTTTTTATGCACGAGAACAACTGGACTCGCATAGGGTGATTGTGATTCCTGTATAATACCATTAGCCAATAGATCTCCAATAATCTCTCTCACTTTCGCACGCTCGCTGAATGGAAGCCTATATGGCTTATAGCAAATAGGAGTAGTATCATTTAACCTAATATTCATTTCAGTTACTTGAGTTACTCCCAGTTCACTAGAGTCGAAGGCGAAATAGTCTCTGAAATCGTTTAATAACTGAAGCAATCTATTTTTTTCCCTTTCAGTGATAGCTGGGCCTAAATTCAACATCTCCATAGTTATTGGAGGTTTAGGCTCGGTAATCGTCGGTGGTTGTGTTGTCTCACTTACATTAATATTGTTAACTTCAAGCAAATTAGAGTGTGGCAAAAATACATCTTTGTCAGGTAATTTTAATACACGTGATAATAAGTTTATTGTCCTTGAAATTTATGTTTCTATTGGACATGTTTATTATAAGAATTTTACCTTTACCAGCTTCGAACTGATAAATACCTTGTAAAATTGAATATTCATTTCCAGGTTTCAAACATAAATTTCCGGGTACAAAAAGTGGTCCATTATGCGTGTTAACTGTGTGTACTTCTAAACTATTTAACCCTACTTCCAATGTTACGTCATGGGTGACATGTAAGTTAATTTTTTCCAGCTCCGAATCATCGCAATACAATGTTAAATTAAAACTCGTTTTGTAAACAACTACCGTAGGTAGTTCAGTCAATGATTGTCCAATCAGAACATCAGTTTCTAATAAATGGTCGTCCACAATATACGCTTCAATATCAGCTTCAACTGCATCAACCACGACATTAACATTGGTTTTACCTATCGGTATTATACTTCCGAAAGCAAATCCCTTAATTAAAGGGAGACCTGATTTAACCATAGAGAGATGAGCCTCATCTGCTACCATTTTGCGAATAAGTGTGCATTGACTACCAAAATCAATATATGCGGAACGTTTAACGCCATTTAAAATAATAGATTTAAAATACTTGCCATTATTAGTTTGACTGTCCGATGATATTTTTAAAACATTTTGAGATGGCTCAGTTTTGGTATTTGAAATATTAATTTCTTTACTTTTACTGCCATGCTGCTCACGAAAATTTTGTATGAGTTCACATTTTTGGGAATCATGTCCGAGACGTGAACATTTCGTACAACGTTTTATTGGTTTTGTACAAGTGCGTGATGTATGTCCGTTTTCTAAGCAATTGTAGCATTGAATATTTTTATTCCGTTCGTGAGGCTTGTTAGTTGGTTTCTGAACATTGGGAGCAGTATCACGGCTTGTCGTTACAAAATTCTCGTTTCTACTTAAGTTGAATTTACGTGGGATCATGGTGTTCTTTCTTGAAATACGGCGTAGATATTTAAGTAGCTGCGATGGCTTATTAAAGTTCGAACCCTGTGCATTTAGACGAATGTTATTGTCAAAAATTCCATTGACAATACAGTCAACCGCATTACGCCCTCTTATTCCACACATTTTGACTAATCTCGCCTTATCATGGTAATAGTCTTCCAGGGATTCCTCTCTTCTACTCCTTCTTTCTAACATTTCATATAAACGATCAGCGTAGTTTCGATCATCAGGGAAGGTTCTAATTATTTTCTTTTGCCATTGATGCCAGGTCAAGTTCAACGTACTAAGGCCTTGGTACCATTTTTTTGCATGACCTGCTAATTTTGGGATGGCGTAGAAAATAATTTGCTTTTCATTCCAATTATAAATCTTTGCAGTTTCGTTAACCTTACGAATCCAATTTATAGTCGATTGTTCATTAGCATCTGGGTTGAATTCGGGGATCACGTTTTGCGCCCCTTCAAAGTGATGATCAGTTTTACGAAAAATACGCGATAGTCCTTTCATAACATCGATGTCACGGCGGCGGGGTGGTGAGTATGATCTTCTTTTACGTTTCGAATACTTGCTAAGCCGTTTTTTCGGACGAGATGATCTTTCGGACTCAGTCGATGATAGCGAACTGTCAGATGACGAAGTGTTTGATTGGGAGCGACGCCGTCGTTTCCTACTTTTTACGTGTCGACTTTTTATATCGTAAGAATCATCAGAACTTTCAGATGTACTATCGGTAGGGTGGCGATGCCGTTGGTAGGAGGAACGTGGTCTGCGACGTATATGTCTGCTGCTATTCGTGCTACTGGACGAGCACCGTTTTCGAGATCTGCTACGGTAAGTTTCTCGTAAGTGGCGGCGCCGTCTGTCGCGTAAACTTGTCATAGACCGTTGTCGTCGTCTCCGAATGGGCTGATCGTCCCTAGTCTTACTAGGTGACTCCCTAGTTCGCTCAAGATCGCGTGAAAGTCGCGGCATCGGTGGTGGTGGAGTGTAACCAGACACCTCTGCTGAAGACATGTCTAAGACATACCTTAGAGATCTGGTATGGGTGGAGCCTATTTACATATCCACAAAATAGCACAGGTAGCATAAATGTGATTGTATGTAAGTAAAAATAAATAAACAGTGAACGAGTGGGTGTGTGTATTATAAAGGAAAAAGGAAAAGAAAAACGTATGATGTGTAAGGGAGAGGAAGAGAAGAAAACAATATCCATTACTATAAAATAAATAATTGATAACGTTTTCAGCCTATACACTAAATTATTAATTTAAACTAGTTAATAAGACAGGTATTTTACGATCAAATGCAAGGTAAGCCGAACACGCGCACTGCTATCTGTTCCCTATTCAATGGGTGCAAGGACGGTGCAAACTACAAAGTGTTCCGCTTAGCTTGGCTCTTGGCCGTAATTGCAAATCTCTTTTTTTTTTTTTTTTTTTTTTTTATATATGTATATATTATTTTTTTGCCTTTATAAATTGCGTTATGAAATTGAACAATTGCTAGGGCCTCTATTCAACTGCATTATAACGATATCGTGTTAGACGTGCTTTAGAATCGTTTATGTCAAAGTCGCCATTATTGTAAATGACATAAGAGTTATGAAACCCTTGACAATACGGAAACAGGTCAAATACGATATCGTTATTACCGTGTAGAATCCCAGCCCAGGTCACAGACACACACAATAACGAATACCGATAACGTACATACTCATAACATGGAAGCATTTTAAGTTCAACATTCAAATAGTTTCGGCCAGGAATCGAACCCAGAGCCGCTTGCAATCGCCGCGTGCCGTATCATTTGAACTAGACTAGTCTTTCTTATCATAAACATAAAAAATATTTATAATATGTAAATATAGGTATGCTTTGTGAGCTCCATTGATCAATCAATAATTACAATGTTCGTTTGTAGATACCCACCGACACCTACACTACATAGTTTGCATATAAAAACCACTTGCCGTAAACAAGTTAAAAATAATAAGAAAGATGTTTAACAGAAAACAGAAAAAAATAATTTTAAGTTTATCACTGCAGTGAGATGTAATGCATTGGTACTAAATAAACCAGTTATGTCTTTTATTACAAATGCATGCAGATACCTACTATTGTTTTTGTTTATAACTACTCCGCTGCAATGTGTTATGCGTGATTGGGATAGTGGCGTTTTACCAACTGTGTTTCTACAATTGATATGAATATATTTATATTCATATTCATATTCTTTATTCGTAATAAATACATTACATATCAATTTATGATTTGATATCTTTGTAAGTACAAACCACGGACAATACAAACAGATTAGCATCGCCGATTAGTGGTTTAAATATTAGGTAAATAAAGAAGTTACATACCAGCGAATTTTCTCCAACGTTCTTACCACTTCTGAAGTATTATCTTTTATGTATTTTCCAGGATTTTCAGTTGAAAATCATACTCCCAGGCACTGGTAGATATATGATTTATTCGTAAAATGATTATTACAACAGAACGTTTTAGAACACAACTTATGCCTCTGGCGGCCAGTCAACAACTACCTTCAGACGGTACATTATTTTTCTGATGAACAAATTATAATTTTTAATCCAGACAGAATAAAAGTGTAACAAAATAAATAAATTAAACGTAAAATTTTAAGAAATTCGTATAAGAACTAACAATCGGTATACAGATAGTCCATGTATTAAGGTTACTTTTTGTCCTAGGAAATTTGATAGTTCCTGAAGGAAAAAAAAAGAACAAGTTCTACCCAGATGAAGTCACGAAGAAACATAAACTTAGGACTTACGAGTACCTACCCAACGAACGCCCGCAGGACCAACACTCAGTATGAACTCCGCAATCCTACGCAGAGGTTCAAGAAATAATCACGCCGGGAAAAGTCAAGACGGTAACGTGTAAACTAGCTATGTGTAATAAAACTACCAACATAATTTACAACGCCTTACCTGACAGAATAAAAAAATGAGAAACGAACATTCTTTTAAAAACGAATTGTAAAAAATACTTATTAATAACGCATTTTATGACATGCCTATCAGAATTTTTCGACGAAATAACTGCTAACATATTGTATTTAATCATCTTGTTATATTGTACCGGATAGAAAATTATAGCTTAACTATTAATACTATTATTGTCCCTTAATTTATTTATTTCTTTAATTATTTTTGTAAATATGATAATGTGACATGTAGGTAATATTCTGTAAAATATTATGAATAAATGCCTACGAGTATATATGGGTAAGTCACAATATTTATGACCTGATTGAGATTTTCGTTACAAACATTCTGATTTGTGTACGAGTACGTTACAGATTCGAGTTTACGGGTCCCGACGGACCAATACACACATACAGTCGAGTCAACCAGGAATAAGATTTTATATATTCCGGGAATAACGCCCTCTACCCTCGTCAGATTACCTATTCGGATAACCAGGCATTAAGGAGGCAATCGAAACACGGTTTACTTGTTCAGCTGGTTTAAAATTCCACTTATCTGTGGAAATTATCTGATTCCCAGAGCTGTAAAATTTGTGAATAACATTAATGTGGAAGACTAGGTATGCGTTGGTTTTTGTGAGCGCAACATAATTTTATTCCGAGTTGGGACCATTTTACGAACGCACGTGGAGTTTTTAGTTTATCTGTTTGTGATCTTTTTGTTGTAGGTAGATTTAAATAAGTTTTTTATTGAAATTTATATTAGCTTTGTTTTCTTATGATCAAAATGTATGCGTCTTCAGAGTTTTACTTAAAGGATGCCAATGGGCCCCTATTACTTAGCCTCCGTTGCCCGATTATCTGACAGCAGTCTCATAAACCGTAATAGATAGAGAGTTATAAAAAATAAAATAAAAAAGGAGTTATTAGATACTACACCTCACAGGAAGGGTGGTGTGGTATTATGTGTGAATTCAACTGGCAGTTGGCTGGTTTTAATAAATTTTCTTGTACTGCTTTTGTTTTTAAATGAAATAGTTATTAGAAAGAAAATGTTTTTACTGCCATTAAGTAAAAGCAACAAACATTAAATATTGCAATTTTAGTAAAATTCCGTTTCAACAAAGGGTTCCAGTTTCATGTTAGAATTTATATCAGTTTTTAGCAAATGGACCCCATAGCGCTTTTTCTCGGTTGTTAGTGTAGCCGAGTAGAATGTAAAAATCATTTTATTAAAACTTGGACTGAATGACCAGGGATACTTTAAATTCTAGCATTTTCGAAACAAAAGCGGTTCGAGCTCATATTTCGAGAGCTTTCGGGGCTTTATTATGCTCATTATTCTTACCGTTTTTATTAACAAATAAAGTTCATTCAGTAAATAAACGTTTCTTTACTACAAACTTTAATAAGTGTGAGTGTTTGCAATGTCAGAAGCAATAGCAGTTGTAGGATATTACGACGTCGTACTCATAAACAAGTGAAATCGCTTTGAGCGTTTTGTCAAAACAGATACGGTTGTCACACAATATGCGGTGTCGAGCGGCCGTATCGCTTCCAGCTGAAAATTCTCACTAGAGACCAAACAACTGTGATCGAAGTGCCCAACTTCCCCCGCCTGTGGGTTGCGAAGTTCGCAAACCACTAAATAGATTACGATGTCGCGCATCGCATACTATTTACTCTGTGATATAACGCTATGATTACGTAATGTACTTACTCGTTGAAATATTTAACATTTTAATAAATCTCAACGCCAATTTACTGCCATTATCAAGATTATCAAGATAATTACTATGCCAAACAATCCGACGGTAAGCGTTTAACGGGACTGAATTAATGAAATTTACTTCGGACATATCTTTAATAAGACGGGAGAAGATTCGCCTTGAGATTTTAATAGCCCCGTCATGGAAATAATGAAGGGAATGAATATTAATATCGAGGACTTGAATGGCAGGTGGTCTTTGCATTGCAGGGAGATTTAGGGGTACGTCGGAGCGGGGTCTCGTGAATTAGACTGGGTACGACTGAGAATAACAATTTAGATAATGCAGCGAACTATTCGTTGTGCAGTCGAGAGTGAACTCGACCAGAGATTATAACAGTCGTGTCCATTTGAATTCCGTTTGATAACCATTACAATTGGCCACATTTGTAGTTTAACGGGACTTAAGTTGATGCCCGTCTCTTCAGTGTTCTCGTGAACACGGTCATTGCAATATACGATTGATACGTTGCGGTAATAATTAAAACATTTACTTTAAGCCTGCAAGTCCCGTTGAACTATAAATGTGTAAATATCGTAAAAGAATAAGACAAACACTAATGTTTGCCTTTAGTAAAGACATACCGATAGACACCCACCATTTCTGACTCGCCAATTACTTAAATATATTAGGTTATCTTACCTTACCGGAAAATCTATCTGGCATTCGTTTAATGTTAGCCTAGAAGTAAAATAAACAATGGATACACGACGATATACAGATAACAGATGGTTAACTGATGCAGTCACTGCGCGATCGGAATTTAAAATTTCTGGGACGGTTTCGCACACCAACAAACGCGAAACGAGGTTTCTTATAAAACGGACCATACCAATCTATCAACTGTATACATGGAATATTCTAGATAGGGGCAATGTAGAGTCATCCATTATTATACCTTAGCCACGGACAGCATTTCTTCTTTGGCCAACAACTTATGGTTGATGATAATATTTGATGTCAAGAAAAATGTTAATAGTTTATGTATCTACAGATTAACAGCCCGCCAGCCGATATTGATCTTTAAGTAAATTATATTAGAGACTTTCTTCATATCTTATGTATCTTGTATGAATCTCGGAACGCCGAGGTGACCAGAAGCTTCCCGGTGGAACTGAGTTGGCAAGAGTAGTGCCATCAACCCACCACGCAAAAAAGGCGCATAAACTAAGTCGTGGAGTTGCGGAAATAAGCCCGCTCTATCCTTTACCCTATATATTGTACAAATGGGCCCTTTTGGATACACTTCGACCTTCCATAGAATATCTTCAAACAAGAGTATATCGAATGAGTTGTTTGTATGCGCGCCTCAAACGTACACGTGCCGCCTGCGTGTGTGTTCGTAGGTATCTAACTCGAGCTCCAACAGTTCCAGAGATGAATTCCTTTTTCCCGACCGCCAAAGGATAATATATTTGACCCGTGTATATGTCTGTATGTATGTATGTATGGATACTCATTATTTTATCAATACATTTTTCAACGAAAGTATAATTACGTCTAACCCAATCTACGTTCATAATGTTTAAGATATCTTGAAAACATCATGGTTATAGCAGAAAGTATCGTTCAATGAAATGACATTCATTGAAATTATACAATTTTGGCGACACTTTGGCCTAGTTAGGAGTGACCCTGCCTCCGAAGCCAGCGTTCCTGGGTTCAAATACCAGTAAGGGCAGATATTTGTGTTAAGAGCGCGAATATTTAATTTTGTTCCTAAATCTTGGATGTCTTCTATGTATTTAAGTATGTGTTTCTCTATACATATAAGTATGTTTATTGTTGTCGTCTAGTACCCATAGTACAAGCCTAGAACTTAGTTTGGAACTGGGTCAGTTTGTGTGAGATTGACCCTTGATATTTATTTGTATATTTTTATTTTTAATCGATGAAGTGAAAATTCGATAAAATAATGGATTACCTGTTGGTATGTACATTTGTCCTCTTATGTAAGCTGAATGGGTGACCCAATTTTATCAATCGAGGTATCATTAGATTGGTACGTCATAGCGTCGCTATCACTGGGTACTTTAATTTAAATAATAAACCAAAATGGCGGATTTAAAAAGTTTTTAACATTCATTGACGACAAGATGGCAAATTGCAGTTGGGTTTTCAAAGCTTATTTTTTGTTAGAATTTGTCTGTATATTATTTGCCTTTAAAGCAAAACTAAAACTCACATCTTTAAGACCAATCGCAAATTGAAAAGGTGAAACCAAGTCTACTTTTTATTACATTGTTCGCAGTGTCGACTATTCAATAGCGTGTGTCAAGTTAGCAATAGTAAACAAAGTTGAGACAATGGGTCGCCCGACCGAGCTGACAGTAATTCTATTTTCTAATAAAACGCGACAGGTTCGAAGGGTATTTGCATAAACTTTCTGTTTGACTAACCATTAATTATTGCCCATGTTGTATTAGTAATTTTCAGACGTTTTCAGCAACATTATTAACTAAGTAGTAATAAGTAGGTCACTATTCAGCGGTAAGACTGCCTGTTAAGTACCAATAATTTAAATGCACTGTTCCGTGTTCTTTTTTTTTGGTGTTCAATAAAGATTATTTTGTACTGTATTGTATTGTAGGTGAAGAAAACACACTGACGGATTGATATAGACTGGTTGATTTTTTAGACTACCTACATAAACATTTATTTCTTAAGAGGACTGTGAAGCAAAAAAATCCATACAAAATGCGATAACGTTTTTCACCCCTTAAACGTTGTCCGATTTTTACGATTATTGAATATTTTATAGATATTATGAAAAACTATATCTGTACTTTTACGTTTCAAGAAAATATTTATTAGAATGAAAATAAAATAAAAAAACAAAAGCGAAATCGGATAATAATACACCTAGCTACTACACTTCCTTTTCATGCAAAGAAGTACATGCATGCATTTTCGGAGTTGTTGCAGAAGTACATGCAACAACTCCAAAAATATTTATTTGGTTCTCTGCCTTTTAACCGACAAATCTTTTACAAATGCATCGTTTTGCAAACTATTCTTTAGCTAACCCACTTTTTTTCTGTAACTATAAATATTTTAGGATTTTTATAAAACTAACCTAACCTAACATACGGTACGGTTAGTTTCGTATACGGTTCTACACAATGTTCCTGAAATAAATCCACAATTATATTTACATACACATACATAACGTCACGCCTTCATTCCCAGAGTGGGGTAGGCAGAGCTACAGATATACCAACTGTAAAAAAAATTGTTTATAAAAAAAAAAAAAAAAAAATTGTTTGTTTGTTTTTTGTTTTTGTTTGTTTTGTTTGTTTGTTTTATAATTGTTAACAAATATATTTTTTCGGAATAAAACGCGACTTGTACAAAAGATATGTTTGTGAAACGTTGGTTATGAAGCGATAGTATTCCGACTTGTTTACAACTCTGAAACCACATTTTGCACAATCAGGCCAAGCATTTTACTATACATATACCTAGTGTATTAGTGACAGGTTGCAAGCCCGTCGCCTAACAGTACTACAAGCCTTTATTCCCTTAGTCGCCTCTTACGACATCTACGGGAAGACTTACTATTCTAACCCGGCAACCGCACGGGTTTATTCTACTAACCTACTGACATTAGAAATGTGAAAGTTTAGATGTTTGTTACTCAATCAGGCCATAAATCAGGAATGGATCTGGATAAAATTTGGCTCACAGATTGCTTATAGTCTATAGGACTTGTTTTTCCAAAATATTGGACAGTTCGACGGAGTCGCGCGCAAAATCTAGTGTACAATAAATTAAAACGTCATGTAATTCATTGTTAAGCCTTCGTTAGGTTATGGGATGGGTACGGTACCTACTTAAGACAATGTAGATAGTAGTCGTCGAAACATCGGTCACATTAACTATTAAGCGGTACAATTTGACGCTATGTTGTAAACCCGATTTAATTGTTTTATAAGAGTCTTCATGTTCGTCTCACAAATTAGTGGCGGGCATGTGAGGCTCTGGTCGGCAACATAGCGGCAATAGATAAAGTTTTGATCGACTAAGTTTAAGGGCACAGTTTGGCGTTGTTACTGACACGTGTTTTGTACATAGTACATATCGATAGTATGAATTTATGTGAACTTGTATTAGATATGTCTTAAAAGTCCTGTGGTCCCAAACAAGATGCTTTGCGAGAACGTTATCGTTATCGAAAATGTTTACGATTGATATAACCAGCCAGGGGCCCTAGCCAAGATGCACTTTTCTATCGCTCAAAATGTATAGGATGACAGTCGACCACGTGGTTTATCGAAACGCAGGAGAATGTCATCTCATACATTTTGAGCGATAGAAAAGAAAAACGTTAGGAGCCTTTGCATCTTGGCTAGGGCCCCAGATGATTGCGTCGAATGCTTATGTCATTTCCATACAATTTGTCAGTTAACGAAAATCGCTTACGTTAGCGTGCATCTTGTCTAGCCTCTCAGATGTAAGTTTTATTGCAAGGCAGATCACAAAGGTCCATTCCTATTGCATTACCTATATGTATAACACCTGTAATAACCTGTGTTTCACAAAATAAAAATAACTGATTACCAATTACTGATTGAAAATTGGGGTCGCTGAAGCGAAACCATCCTTGAAACGTACTAAAGCCCTGTAATTGTGCGTATGACTTTCCTTTAATTTGATAATATAAGTGCAATTAGCCTTATTAAAGTATTTTTCATACTTCCTTATTCATTCGCATCATTGTTAAGAAGATCGAAAGATGTTATATTTTACGCTTAGGTTCAGAAAATGTGCCATCCAATGTATACGAAGCTATCTAATTTAAAATATGTTCACGGAACTAATAGGAATCTTGTTTTACTGGACGAATAAAGTTTATTCGTGTTGACTTTTCTGCTACGAAATTGCATAAACAAGGGATTGGAAATTTTACTACCGCTCGCCAACTTCTGATTCGTGCGGTCACTCTAGCTACAGATTTTATATCAAGCCAATCTTAGGTAAAACTGTGGTGTAATAAAGAATAAAAGTGTATCGAACATAAACACATTTTATTTTTATAGAATTAGAGCAAGCGTTTTTTCGTTTGTTTATTTATTTATTTATTTACTAACCTCTAGAAATATGAACATTATTTAATGGCTTTCTTAACCATGGAATTTAATACGCAAAGAAGCAATTTTGTACATGATACAAACGAATATTAAAGTGTTTTATAGAAACTCATTTCATAGAATGTATCACTTCGCAGAATTTTCATTTCATAGAAAGCTAATTTCTGCTGAACCCTTCATGTTTTGATGATGACATCCTCGGGAAGACATGGAGTGGCACTATTCTAACCCGGCAACCACACGGTACAATACTCGTTTAAATAAAGTTAAAAACTAAATTGCCTTGATGATGTACATCCTATGGAAAACTGGGTCTCCGAGGTAGCTTTCGCCGCGTCCGGAAAAGTGTATCGTTTAGGAACTACAATGCATCAAACTACACAAATACACACACCTAGATACACGGATTCACACATATTCAGAACACCAACAATCGTTAAACTTGCGAGTATTACAACCCTCTTTGTTTTTACCTCTCCTATTGAAAAGTTATGGTAGAAATACAGCCTTAAATAAAGCACATTCTACTAATTACGTATAAGACTGAGATTTGAACGTAATTTTTCAGTAGAATTGACAAATTAATTATCGTACTTATTTACTAATAAGAAAAATTATTAAATTTACAATTCTACTGGAAAATTACGTTAAAATCTCAGTCTTATACGCAAGCAAGCAAGCAAGTGTATCACTTATTTTAGATTGTATTTCTATTCTTTTCTCGTGTGGTTGCCGGGTTAGAATAGTGCCACTCCGTGTCTTCCCGTGGATGTCCTAAGAGGCGGCTATAGGAATGAGGGCTTGTAGTACTGTTAGGCGATGGCCTTGCAACTTGTCCCTAATACACGAGCAAACATCTTAGCCTGATTGAGCAAAATGTGATTATAGAATTATAAACAAGTCTTTTAGAGTTGTTGGTATTTCTGTTGCTCTGCCTACCCCACTCTGGGAATGAAGGCGTGATGTTATGTATATATGTATTTCTATTCACCCTATCTTACGGTAAGTCGTCTAATGTCCCAATTGGACTTGGTGAATATTAATTATGTACAAATGGAGTTAACAGTAAACTAATTTATGTAACCTTGGCTTCCATTCATTACTGAACTGTACATTATTAAGGTATGAAATATTAAGGCCCTCCTTGTAATAACAATCATTTACATTTCCGAGAACTAAACCTCATTAATTAATTCTCGATAATTGGATGCGTTTCAAAGACCCTTCATATAAACGAAACGGTTTTATTCATGTTTGCCCATTTGTAACGTCTCCCGAGAACAAAGGGGTCGTAATGTTTCAATTAAATCTGCACAATCACAAAGATTTTCTATGGTAGAATGCATCGTTACGTTTTTCAGGCAATTTTGTTTAATGGACGTGTCTTTTGTCAAAATATTTTAATGTTTTCAATTTCAGACGTGGATTTATTTTGTTGTTTGCCTGATTTGCCTAGGTACTGGCTAAGTATAAAGAAACCAGAGGCTCTAGCCAAGATGCGTACGCTAACTAGCTTTTCTGTCCGTTTTGTTTTCAAACCAATCGCGTCACTGGTAGATCACGTCATACGAAAAGCCTCGTGATCTACTACTATATTGACGCGAATAATTCAAAAACAAAACGAATAGAGACGCTAGTTAGCGTACGCGTCTAGGCTAGGACCTCTGGGCCCCAAACATTCGGGGAGGACAAATTATCAACGGAAGCACTTAAAAGCATTAACCTACAGGACGCACTTCTGTTCTGGAGGAAAACAAGAAGATGGAATCCATGCTGAATGGAAGCGTCGCCGGGTCAGTAACCTACGGCTCTACCAAGGGGAACAGGGCGGCATGACCGGGAGACTGATCGACCGCCCGCCTGCTCCGGCCGGGCGTCCCCACCCATCATCATCATCATCAGGGCCTCTGGGCCTCTATTCTAATGGGTTAAAATGATATTGCCTTTAGTATTGTTTTAGTACAGTCGCCATTATGGTAAAGTAAATAAGAGCTATCGCAACGTTGACAATACGATAAGACGTCAAAGGTAATATGGTGTTGTCCAGTAGAAGAGGCCCTGTGGAACATCTTCGAACAATAGTATATTATGTGGCATGTATGTATGCGCCTTATACGTACACGCGACAAGCAAATGATAGGATGTGGCAGGACACTGATAAATCTGAACCATTTGCCGATGCGCCGTTGCCGCGTTCTGCTGCATCTTGGAGGAAAATTACATAACTATCGTCATCTAAGATTAATCTGGTCTCTATTTCTCAAAATTGAGGACAGTGGATAAGTAATGATTCGGTATACATACGTCGCTGAGTAGAGTTCATAAATTGGTGAGCTTTGTATCTCTATTTAGGCTATGCAATGTACCAGATACTGTAAGGTTTTTTTTAATAGCAGCCAGGGCTGGGATTCTACACGTTTGACGTGTTTCCATATTGTCAACATTTCGATAACTCTTATGCCATTTACAATAATGGTGACCGAGTCATAAACGATTCTAAAACACGTCAAACGCGATATCGTTATAACGCAGTAGAATAGAGGCCCCGTAGTCAAGTTGCAAACATCAGCTAACATCTGTGCGACAGATTAAAGCCGAAAATCCACTGACACGATCAAAATTTATATAGATAATCCTACAGCGACATGCTGACATGACGTTAGTGACACACACCAAGAACGATTGATCCTTGATCCATGTAGCTTACGTTTCAGCGTGTACGCGCATAGCTTGCACCACGGTGGAATTATAGCTTTACTTCAATCGTAGCTACAGTCTCAGGACTTGTTTACGGAGACTCGGGCCGTCGCACGTAGCGTGCGGCTTGGCGTCGCGCGGTACGTCGAGTGTTTTATACGACCTTCAAACCTTCAAGAAAAGAGCGTACTCTCATTTAAAAGGCCGGCAACGTACCTGTAACTCCTCTGGTGCTGCAGGTGTCTATGGGTGACAATATTCGCTTACCAACAGGCGATCTGTCTGCTCGTTTGCCTCCTATTCCATAAAATAAAAAAGTGTCATAAAATAGCTTTGAAATCTTTTTTCCCTCTTTTTTAGTCTGTATGTTGGTTTTGTACGTTTTTGGTTCCGTAGTTCAACTATAGCTTTGCCATGTCCGTCCGTCCGTCCGTCCGTCCGCAGCCTAGCTCAGAGACAGCTGCAAGTACAAGAAAGCTGCAATTTGGCATGAATACCTATACATATTAGTCACGCCAACAAAGTTGTAAAATAAAATCTGTAAAATATTGTTTTAGTGTACTCGTAACGTGGGTGGGTGTCGTTGGATAGGTCTTTAATAAATATTGCGGGTTTTTAAAACAACTTTTCAATTAAGGGATCCGTTTATAAAATATTTAGCTTTAAAGTCAAGTGTCCCCCCCATACAGCCAAAACTACAAATACTGAAATTCTACTAAAAATACTGAAATAACCTCAATAAAAGCGCATATAACGAAATTAAAAGGAAAACTATCGCGACTAATTAGATATCATTAGTTCTTGAGATACAGGCGATTAAAGTGTTTATACTACTAAAATCATCTAAGACTGCACCAATGGAAATTTTGTTATTACTTGTTGTTTAGTATTTAGTACTCAACGGCTTCGGACCCTACACTGAGCATGGTCTGACATGCTCTAATGCCCGGTTTTAATACTTCAGTCTCATCTTGTTTGCTGTTTTAGGGAACCTAAGACACAGTTTTATTTTGATTGTATTAGTAAGTTATGGCTGGTTTACTCAACATTAAAATAATAACGGTCACACAATGTAACTGAATGTAACGTAATGCATCGGTAAATATAACTGAACTTTAGTGACCTTTATTGTACATTAAAATCTCATGCTGTAGAAAAGCGTGGCTATATTCTCGCAGAATATTAAAGATCTAAAATATCAGACTCTGTTCAAATGGAAAACAATGAAGTGTTTAAGCCAATACCGTTGGATTAAAGTTTACTTAACTCGGCGATACCTTCCGTCGAAGCGCATCTTTTATCCTTAGCATTAACTAAGGCAGTGAATTGGATGACTCTACTTGTACAGTCAGCAACAGAAGTAGCTACGCAACCGAAGAGTGAACATTTTGAGGATGATATTCTGCTTAGCAAATTTTGATGCTGACTATTGAAAAAAAGAACAAGATTTAAAAAAAAATGGTTCCGCATGCATCATGTGTTTTGGCCTTACTAGGCCTTAATGAATAAAATGTTAAAACATCGTTAAATCAATATAGTGAAAATAACAATGAAATTACCAACAAACATTTCATTGAATGTGACATTTTACCAAATTTCATTACACTTAAAGCCAATTTTCTACTGAGGTCTTATTGCTTCCAGGAAATCGAAAACAGTTATTTAGGTAAGGTTATAAACGCACGATAGGCAAAAGCAATAAAAATAACTGTAGACGCTTTTAAAGAAAGTTGACAGCAAAAATTCAATTTTATTAAAGGAATATTGCCAGCAAATTACTCGAATCCGCCTCTCTGGAGAGGCGTGCTGTAATAAAAATAATTTGGATACAGTTTGCGATGAATAAATATCAAACAAAGACCTTTTTCAATTTTGATCAACAATTCAAAAGTCAGAGGTTAATAAAAGAGAAAATATTTCCGCGTCTCTCTAAGTAAGTACATACAGTCGAACTCATAAGTAGCTGTACATTTTAGTACCTTGTCGCAATAACGTATTAAGCTGAGAGTATTTTCGATTATGTATCTTAATAGCTGCGACAAGGTACCTACTATAATGATCAGCTACTTATTATTTCGGCCGTACTTGGGCGTTTTCCAAAAAAAGTGTACATCGTTAAGGACCGAAGAATTAGCCATACATTTACATACGTTAATTTTCGTCACGAAATGGAAAAGTTAAATTTTCTTAACTTTTGTCTTTAACGATGTACACTTTTTTTTGGAAAACGCCCACTTACCTGTATATTTTATCTGTATGCTTCAAGACAGTGTATTTTAATTATTTATTACTAGACCTCGTTATACTCGTATCAGGGCAGTGAAATGTCGCAAATGTCAAAATAGGGGAGTATGTGGCCAATTCGAACATTTTTTTTTTAAGTTTATTAGCAGTCTGAGCGGTATAAATGGCACATTTTAAAAACAATAAAATATACTTACCCTTTTCAAAACACGTAATACCATTGGTGCAACTTGGAATCTGATAATAAACATACATTTTGCACAATCGTGCCGAGTAGTTTACCAGTTTACTTATTAGTGACAGATTGCAAGCCCATCGCCTAATAGTACTACAAGCCCTTATTCCCTTAGTCGCCTCTTCCAACATCCACGGGAAGACATGGAGTGGCACTATTCTAACCCGGCAACCACACGGGGGAGTATTATAAAAGTATTATTCTTACAATTAAACTCTCCATTATATTATTTTACTAACAGGTCAGGGGCTCTATTCTGCTGTGTAATACCTTATTGGTTTTGACATGTTATCATATTGTTTAACTCGGTGGCCATCACGGTCAAGTAAATAAAAGTTATCATAACGTTGACAAAACGGAAACCCGTAAAAGGCAATATCGTTTTGACCGTGTACAATATCAGGGCCTCTATACTACAGCGTTATAACGATATCGCATTTGACATGTTTTAAAATCGTTTATGTCACAGTCGCCATTATTGTAAATGACATAAGAGCTATCAAAACGTTGACAATACGGAAACACGTCAAAGACGATATCGTTATAACCGTGCAGAATCCCAGTCCTGCCCTGTATTAAAGTATTTATCCTTACGGGTAATTTCTTCATATTTTCATAACAGCTCTGTAGTAAATTTATGTTTTGTCGCGCAATGAAGCCGTAAGTATTTTTTACATTTCTCAAACATCTGTCACGACCATAAACATTTTACGACGAGCGTTCCCCCTTTCCGCATCTATATGGCAACACGTCTATTATGATTCATATTGCTAGAGTCGTTCAGAAGGTAGTAAAATAAATAATAATAATAGGAGCTGATAAGGGTCGCGGAAACATCTGGATGCAGCACAGGACCGATCATGGTGATGTTAGGGGAAGGCTTTATATCCGGTGGATGGGTTTCAGATAGCGGAATGAGATGATGATGTTGATTGTGATGAGAATATCTTGGTTTAATTATTTTTAGCACGACACGAACTTTTTCCTCCTATAGATGATAACGATACTTCCTCGAGAATATTTATATGGCGATTGTAACAGCACCCCCGTGCCAGTATTTTACACTATAATTTCCTAACGCGAACTTTAAAATTGCTTTCCGTATCGTTAACAAGTAATAAGGTTAAGAAAACATTAGATAATGTATGGAAACGAGAGTCGGCTTAAAGGGTTAGAGGGGTATAGATTCAGAACAATGGTGTTAAAGCGACAAGGTTTAATAGCTTGTATGATAGGCAAGGGTTGATAATAATCCTTTGAAATGAAACACTACTCATGCACAATAACTTTCAACTAATTACACCAATGTATTCCTCTTCCAGGATACAATCCTAGGGCCCATAGGGGTATTAAACAGGTTACCAATGAACCAACAAATTAGTCAGGTATTTTTAATTTAAAGCCATTAGATTAGCGCGTGAGATTCATGTGATAACTCATGACACCGGTGAACTTGCATAATGGGAAGATAAGATTTTAGAATAACATAAGCTATAAGAAATATAACTTTAAACTGGGTCAATGCATACTGTGATCGACCCAACACACTTCTTATATTAATATAAAAGTAAATATTCCGCGCTACAATGCAGCACGAAGTAGGTAAATTCAATATAACTGGGAAAAGTTTCCTTCAGCGAACACAGGAATAAATCAATACTAAACATAGAATATCAGCCGAAAGACGTCCAGCGCTGAAGAGAAAACCATTTACGAAACAAAGCGAACTTGAAGACACAAAATCTTTTTATTTATCGCCGGTAATGAACGTACCTTTTAATAACATAGCAAATACAAATGAGCACGCAGGCCTGTTAATAAATGGGATCTGAAATGCACATGACTACAATGCCAAGACTGCAAATGCGTTACCAACCCTTATGACTAAGATGAAGTACCTTTATGTTAGTCATTACACCCTGGTAGTCTTATCTTCACACTACATGACCTGCTGTGGAAGGTTAAATGATTTGGTGCTGGTAGCGATCCGGACGGACTCTGCACATAGTTCTACCACATTCACCACAGCGGTTGCTCCGGTGTTGCCAGTGTTTATGGGTAGCCATGATGACCTAAGTATATCCTGACCAAGTTGCTGCGCCATGGCGCGAGGATAGAGCGGCAACATTCAGATGCATATAGCTGTATGAAATATGCCACAACGACTGGCACGAGTCGCCGCGATGGAGGCGGTTTTTGTCCAATAGGAAACATGCAAATATTTTTTTCTTACGCTCTCAGGAAAGTGCTATGCTATGAAAGAGAAGGATAACTGTATACGCGAAATACTTTTCATAAGATATGAAGCTTTAAAAAGTCATAGTTCTGACCCCCTGCAAAAACGCTCCATACAAAATCGACGACAAAAGTGACGTCACAGCTGTTGTTCCATGTTCAAAATATAGTTTAAAGTGATTTGCATTTATTTCAGAAATTATTATGTTTAAGCCAATATGATTGAATTAAAATATTACGTAAATAATATGAGGATGCCGAAAAAAACAATGTAAACCATAAAAGAAGTTTTGAAAATTTAACAAGTTTTGATTCTTTACAAAATCACAAGCGACCTGCCAGCGGCTTCGCCCGCTGCATTTTTTTATATCACTTAGGGGTATGAAAAATAGATGTTGGCCGATTCTCAGACCTACCCGATATACACACAATTTTTTTTTAAATCGGTCCACCCGTTCCGGAGGAGTTCAATAACGTATACCGTGACACGAGAATTTTATTTATTAGAGATAGATAATAAACGAGTCAAAACTTGCGTTTCATATGCTTTTCTTTACATTTTCTCCTAAATCGTATAAAAAACTTAATTATGTTTTTCATGCATGTTCCTATTATTTCCACCATCCGTCGCTCACCGTAACCGCAGTCGCCATCGCGCAAAGTCGTGACCACAAGGTCCTATCCTGAAAATTCCTTACTCTCATCCAAAGTTTACCGCTCCACTGTGACCATCCCTGGTCGTTACCATCAGGTGACGCGCTGTAAAAAACCAAAATCAAAGTTAAGTAAAATTAAAACCGCTCCAAATTACATTGACCGCGTAACTGGTGTTGCCCGCCATAATCCAAAACAATTTTATGTATAGAAAAGTAAAACCAATTTCAACTTTGCAATTGTATTAATTCCCAAAACGTTCCCTCGGGCATTGTTGTTACGGCAATGTCGACAGGAGGGAATCACGTGTGTTTTACGACTGTGTATAAAAACACCTTTCGACTGAAACAAAAACGACACATTTACGATGCCTGCTCAGTTACAAGGCATATTTGTTTGTACACTTCAGGTTCCGTAGATTTCACGGTGAAACATCTTAAACAAGACTGCGCGAGCTGAGGCCAAATTAGGAAGTGACAAGTTCTAAAGCCTTTTTCTAAATGGTGATTTTGAGTATTTCGAATCGCTACCACTATCTAATCCCTTAACCTGCCGCCAAGCAAGCAGAAATTATCGCATTGGCGTGTTCCGGGGCGGGAATAAAAGTACCGGTGACAATACTAGCGTATAGTCATTCCATTTTCGCCCTAAGGCCAACAGATTTGCAGTGTTTGGATTAGTGTTAAAATTGTAGTCGTAGAGATATGTAGCAGTAGAGTATAAAATTGTCTATGGGTATCAGATGCTGACAATGACAGACCAGGTGGCAGTTGAAATTTCAATGTACATGGCGCAGCTTATATGAAACCTCGTGATGTATCAGCGTGTTAACTTTGCAATGTATATCGAATTGGCACCTGACACGTGTCATCACGATAATGAAATAGAGGGATGGTGGCATCAAAAAAATACATACATATATACATAAAATCACGCCTTCATTCCCAGAGTGGGGTAGGCAGAGCTACAGAAATACCAACAACTCTAAAAAGACTTGTTGATAATTCAATAACCACATTTGCACAATCAGGTCAAGAAGTTTACTAGTGTATTAGTGACAGGTTGCAAGCCCATCGCCTAACAATACTACAAGCCCTTATTCCCTGAGTCGCCTTTTACGACATCCACGGGAAGACATGGAGTGGCACTATTCTAACCCGGCAACCACACCGGCACGGCAACCACACGGGCAAATCTGTTCCGGTTTCACAACGAATGCGCTGAACCTATTTTAATGAAATTTGGAGTGGATTGATAGTTCCCAAAGGTAATAGTGATAAGATAAGCGACTTCTACGCGAATGAAAATTGATTTTTTTTTCTTCTGGATAAAATTTAGCACAGACATGGATTATAGTCTGAAATAGAGCATCTGTTACTTTATATCCTAAACGTTGATAAACGACTTCGGACAGTTGCGTGCTAAAAGCTAGTAAATACTAAATGCTCAAGTGTGTTTCTTGTTTTTTTCGTGTTAATGGGCAAACAGGTTAACCAATTTCCATCACGCCTGTAGTCTGCTATTTGGAGACGGACATAGAATACTTATTATGTGATTCGGGATGTCCTCCATGGACAAAAAAAACATAAAAACTAGATAGTGAGAAGCGCTAAACGTATACAAATAGCGCTTTCTTTGACTTTATCTATTGATCGAAATTCGACTTTTAATATGCTGGATGAGCACCTGAACTTTAAGAAACACAAGCTGGGCAACTCTTGAAAACTGTGTATCTCGCATTGTGTCAATCTATCATAAACTACTGCATTCTACCTTGGAGAGGCATCGCTAAAACATCTCTTATTATATTAGAAAGAGCTAAAAGGGCGGTTCTGAAGGTTCCTTACGTAAGCCACGCCGATACCCTACAGTGGACCTTTTCAGAGAGGCGCAAGTTTTTAGCGTTCGAAGGTTATTCCTGTTGCGATACTATCTACATGCACAAGAGAACGCTAAACTGACCGTCATTTATGGATATTCTAAGGAAGAGAATTTTCAAATATCCTACCACTGCTGTCAAAACTAGCTTCGCACATCGTTTTAATAAATTCCTTTCTCCGCACGTGTGCAACACTTTGACTCTGGCATGTGACATAAAACGTTTAAAAAAGTTAAGGCACTTTTACTATAATATATTATTAATAATATAATAATATATCCTAAAATTCATAAATTTATATTAAAAATCTGAAATCATTTTACTATTCCTGTAACTAAAGTTAAAACTTCGATAGCTCCATGGAATCTACTAAATATGGGTGATTTCGATTTATTGACATTTATTTACTTCTCTAGCATAAGGATTTCTTAAAATATAAATTACATAAGATTAAATTACAGCAACTGAAGTTTCTAAAATACTTAATAGGATTTGAATTACAATTAAAAAAATAATTATGTAATATGTTATTCTAGATCCAGTTCTTCTTAACAGCAGTGTTCGCATTGTTGTGTTCCGGTTTGGGGATAAGACAGCCGGTGAAATAACTAGCATAGAGGCATTCCATCTTAGTCCACACGGACTGCAGTCTTGTGAATGCGAGTGTCTATGGGTCACAGTTTCCACTTACCATCAGGTGGCCTGTGTGCTCGTTTGCCTTCTCAATGCCATAAAAACTATCCTAGGACTATGAACAATCTGAAATAATACTACGGGCTATATCGTAACATACACACGCACGCACACTAATACACACACACGCACGTTTTTATAAAGTTCATAATAAATTAATTATAATTTTGTTTTGTATCTATATAGGCCTTATCGACTTGGGGTATTCTGTACTTGGTTGGTTCCCACGAGACAGGCCTAGTCTAGTGTGTGGACCATAGAATATATCTAGATGTTGCATGTGTCTACTGGTATTAATAAATTTCATTTCATTGCATTTTAAGTAAGTGTCCAATATGATAAGTAGGTAAGTAAAATAATCCAAAAGTGAATTTTGTGAATTATTGATCAGAAGAGTTACGATACATGCAACGAAAGGAAAACACAGTAGTAATTAAGTAGTGTCGTTAAAGGGCGTAATAGACTACGAGTAAAGGGTGATTTCCACCAAACGCATCGGATCGGAAAAGATACAATCGGAGGCAGCGACGGCCGATCGCGTCTATTAAAAAAAATACTATTTATTAAGAGGGCGCCGAGCGTCCATTGGCGCCCTTATTGCTTTTATTGTGTTTTCTAATAAAGTAAAGAATTATTTAAAAAATAATGTATGCAATACCCACGCTAGGCAAGCTGCGATAAAAAAAATATACCAATGTTGCCTGTAATAGGAGCATTAAATTCAGGGATTGTTTCCACATCACAAACGTAACAACATTTATTCTACAACTTTTGAAAATAACTTATTGCTAACTAAATATTAATGAATTTACATTTTCTAAGCAAGCAATGTATTGCGAAAAATACGAATGTAGGCTGACAGTAAATGTCAACTAGACTATTGGATGGAGTACATTGAAAATGCTATTTAGTTTGTTAGAAAAAAAACCGAATAATAATTACACTTTTTTTAAGTTGTAAAACAAATGTTGTTACGTTATAGAGTAGAAACGATACCTCAATTTATTGCTCCTATTACAGGCAACACCCGGTATATAATCTTGAAAAGCAAAGGAGGTTGAAAGGTTTAAAATTTATGTCAATGTCAATAGAAATAAAACCTTATTGCCTTTTTTTCTGCATCGCCACATGACTTCTTTTCCAAACGTAATAAATTGTCTTTATTAATCCAACTCAATGATAATCCTGTTTTATATTTTTCGGCGGACAATCTCACATAAATTGACCTGGTCCCAAACTAAGCTCTCTGCTTGTAGGTACAGTCAAGGACTTTAATTGTTATGCTACTATGGAACCCTGTCATAATGACAGCGTCAATCCACATGAAAGAATGCTAACATTAATGATTAACGCTGTCATCATGACAGGGTTCTATAGTCGCATAACAATTAAAGTCCTTGACTGTACTGTGGGTACTAGACAGCTATATAAATACTGAATTAAAACTTAATAATAGTATATCTACCTATCTATTAATTGTGTCGTTTTTGTTTGGTCAACGTTACGATAGCTCTTATTTACTTGACAGCAATGGTGACCAAGTCAAAACAACACGATAAAATGTCAAAACTAATACGGTTTCCCCAAGTATAGAGGCCCTGTAACATGCTGCCACGGGACCTAGTGTGAAATTCATCAAACAGGAACTATTGTCAAATATTATTAACAAAATGTCATAATGACAGCCACCGGGGGTTTCAGTTGCTTAGTAATAAAAGAACGCAAGTCACACAAAATACAATTTTATTTCAAACCTTAACACTTCATCTTACGTTGGAATATGGAATAGACAATTAAACGATATCGCGTTTGACGTCTTTTAGAATCGTTTATGACTCGGTCGCCTTTATTGTAAATGAGACAAGAGTTATCAAAACGTTAACAATAAGGAAACACGTCAAAGGCGATACCCTTTGTACCGTGTAGAATCTGAGCCCTGACGTGTGTTAGCATGTTCAAATAGATTGCAATCGCGACGAAACGAACGACGAACGATTGAAAACGTTCAGCTATTTCGATTCATTCACACATTCGAGTCTGTGCGTATTTGTTCAGAATAATTTACTCCATGCACCCAAAGTGATTGGACTGTCACATAATACTACCCTCCTAAGCCAATAGACGGTTTCTTAAATCAGTACGATAGCCAAAGCAACTAACATACATACATCACGCCTTCATTCCCAGCACGGCTAGCACATGACGGCGCGCGAGTTTAGTCGCGCGCGAGATGGACTACCCGTCATTATCTAATTAGAACGGTCAGAAAAAGACAGGTAGTCTATCTCGCGGGCGACATAACATAACTCGCGTGCCGTCATGTGCTAGCCGTGCAGAGTGGGGTACGCAAAGCTACAGATATAGCAACAACTCTAAAAAGACTTGATGATAATTCTGTAACCACATTTTGCACAAAAAATTGCAGCAGTTTTTATCAGGGTTCCTTAGTCAAACTAGGAAATATTTTATTTAGTGTACCTAACCTACCTCCCCTACACGTACCGTAAGGATGTATTTTATTTCTCACGTGCCCCATAGTGTGGAGTGTCGTTGGACAGATCTTTCAAAAATATTGCGGGTATCGTGAAAGCCATTTTTTTCGATAACGGGATCCGTTTATGAAATATTAAGCTTAAAAGCGCTAATTTATGTTAGAGTTAAGTGTCCCAACTACAGTCAAAACTACATATACAAAAAATCGGAAAATATCTTCAATGAAAGCGCATACAATTATAATGAATTTTAACTGAAAACGATCGCGACTAAGTAGACATCACAGGCTATTAAAGTGTTTATACCTACTAAAATCATCTAAGGCGGCACCAAAACACTTTAAATAGAAAATTTGTTATTGCTTGTATTTTTTTATGTTTATAACTTTGTAGTACTTAACGGCTTCGGAACCCTACACTGAACATGATCCGACATGCTCTTGCCCAGTTTTAAGTACAATTATTCGCAAACTTTTTGAACATCAAGCATCGAATTAAGTGCTTTTAACGGATAATGACTGTTAAGTGACTTAAGTTAAATTTTAGGTAGGTAAAAAAATATCAAATTATTCAAATGCCAGTCTCTTGCCACGCTCTTGTCGGTTGGAGTAATTGCCACTTATCTCTATTCCGTCAGCTTTATAACCTCATTGTGTGGTTGCCGGGTTAGAATAGTGCCACTCCATGTCTTCCCGTGGATGTCGTGAGAGGCGACTAAGGGAATAAAGGCTTGTAGTACTGTTAGGCGATGGGCTTGCAACCTGTCACTAATACACTGGTAAACATCTTAGCCTGACTATGCAAAATATGGTTACAGAATTATCAACAAGTTTAGAGTAGTTGGTATTCTGTTGCTCTGCCTACCCCTCTCTGGGAATAAAGGCGTGACGTTATGTATGTATAACCTCATACTACACGAGCCTGACCATCTGTCTTTTTAAAGTAACTAAGCCTACGAGTTTGTCTTCCTCTTCCTCTTTTCCTCCGAATTTGCCTTCAAGGACCTCTATTCTATTCGGTAAAACCATATTGCATTCTGCACTATATCGTCGTGAGATTTTGTAAATAAAGTTATTTATCCATTGCTCTTAAACACAATTTTTAATTTTTAATCTATTGAAAACTATCGTTATAACTCCTGTCTGTGGCATACCGGGTCCCACAAAGATATACGTGTCTATAGATCGTGGACCTCAGGTGAAGAACTGGTAAATTACTATTTGAACAGGTTAAATGAAGGGCAGCTAAGACGGGAACTCATTAAACCGACCGCTCGGCAGGAAACGTTAGATCGCACTAAATGGCAGATTAAGGAAATGTATATTTTAGAAGCAGGTGTGTCAAAAGTCTGTCTTTTTGCAGATATCCTGGAATTTGATGCATTATCCGGAATACAAGGGAAAATTCAATGTAATCATGTATTTACAAATAATGAAAAATATTTTTTCTATTTTTTTTTATGTTAAGGAGAAGGCACACGAGCATTTAGGAAGTGGAATCTGAGACCCATAGACATTTGAATTCTCAAGACTATAATCCTAAGATCTCAAATGCGTTGCCAACTCTGAGGACTAATATGGAATGCCTGTATGCTAGTATTTTCTATACTAATATTATAAATGTGAGTTCAATAGGATATCAGTTGATTACACATATAATATGTTTAAATGTATTTTGGCAAGGCAAATAGCAAAATGAATCTATTAATTGAACCATTCTACTTTTACCTCGAAAGTGTCAAGACTCAAAGGTCAGATCTCTCTCAGGTCTAGCTGTCAGCTCTCTTCATCCTCAAAAGTTATCAAAATTCTAAAGAATTTTACCGTATAGGTACGCAATTTATAGCGTTCGTACTTAAATAAAACTAAAAAGTTTAAAATAAACTTAATTTACATAAATGTTTGGTGGGATTTGACTCATACACAGATTTAGGTTACCGTCTTTTCTGTGGACACAACGAAAGATAACGTTTTTAAAGCCTAATTTTCTGGCTAAGCCCATTCCCGCAAAAACGCCGTCAGGACTGCTTTAGACCTATCATATAAAAACATAACTTATACGCACACAAACTTTTAACTATTGACCACAGGAGAGATAACTTTTGTTTTGAAGAGTGTGTATGACCTATATTTATATTAGCGGTAGAATTAAATTAGGGCTTGTTACTAAAGTATGTCGTCTACAGGCCTCGCTACAACGCAACGCTACAAACTTATGAAAGCTAAAACTAGGGCACCCTCATAAAATACGGAATATATAACTTAACGGTCAAACTTGTATTAACAATGAAATACAATACGAACCAATCCCACTAATTTGTACCCTCTCCCACTAATATGGATACCGTGACTCGAGGAAATGCGATACAAATGCCCGGGAAAAGGCTTCTTAGGCTCCCGCGTTTACCCTTTTGGGTAGTAGAAATGATAATTGTATCTAACTACTTGAAGGTTTTTGAAAGGTGTAGATTGTTTTCAAATACAGCCACTAGGTACATTCTGCTCGGGACTTCGTCCGCATATTTACATATTCCACGGGAATAAAGTTGTTTTCGGGATAAAAGGTGGATAATAAAGATATAAGCTACTATACAGGGTATTTTTTTAATAGGTGCACAAATTTTAATATTTACTTCGCGATTGTTAATCTATAACACATGTGTTATTTTTACTCTAGCTTAAAAAATATTAGAGATATTGTCGATTCAATGATTCCACTAACTTAACGATATTCATGGACCCTCTAATGCAGGGGTACGAGGAGAGGGGAGTGTTGTTAAGTAAGTTAATAAATGAAATTAGAAATTTAGAATATCAATACAGTGTATCGCATACCTACAGCTTGACAACCCATGTCATCATTTCTAGTGCGACTTTGTGTCCACAATAGAAGGTCAAAGAGAAATTTTAGTGGTGGACCGGATCGCTACCACCATCTTATCCATTAACCACCCGCCAAGCAACAGTGTTCGCATTGTTGTGTTCCGGTGTGGGGATAAGACAACCGGTGAAATTACTAGCATAGAGGCATTCCATCTCAGTCCTCAGGGTTGGCAACGCATTTGAGGTCTTAGGATTACAGTCTTGAGAATTCTAATGTCTATGGGTCTCAGATTCCACTTACCATCAGGTGGCCCGAGTGCTCGTGTGCCTTCTCATTAACATAAAAAAAAAAACGTTTAATGGTCGTTCTATATTATATTAACGATACAAAGTCGTATGTTAAAATTAGTGCACTGATAAGAAAAATACCCTGTATAATACTAAATAAAAATGCTTCAGGGAGCGCCCACACCGACGCGTAAAATACAGTGACGATACGCAAATAAAAGAATGGGTCATACTAATTACATGGCGTCAATTTTGACGGACCGTAATTTACGCACCGTGAAGCTCCGGTGTGGTCGCTCCCTTATTCAGTAACTTAAGCTAAGTTACAATAGCGGCAGATGCCTCTTTTTAAGTAAACAAAATACTTGTGTTAACCGCTTTTCGAATTGATGGTGCCTCTTGATATAACACAATAAGGTAAGTTGAGTGCTATTTTTAAACTTAGAATTTAAAAAGAAGAATATATAAAAGTTATAGTGTTTTTACATAAATCTATGACTGTTCTTGCATAATGTGTAACGCGTGGATGTGTGTGTGCGTGTGCGTATGTGTATGTGTGTGTGTGTCCAACTATCGATATCCTATATATATACCTATTATGAATGCAATGCATGAATCCAAAGGGAACCCTATTACTGACCTAAATGTTCATTTTGTGATACAGTTAAAAGCTATGTACAGCTCGTTGAGTGATTATTTTGTATTTTTTGATCAAAATATAATGGAAAACACAGGAATGAGAAGCAAAATGAAGTAATTTTTATACATAACTTTTTCCAAATATTTTTAACTTCCCATAATCCCATATAGTAATAAATCAGATTTGGCACGGAACCCTAATTGTACAAAATCCGATTTGCAAAAGCCGGGTTTTTTAAACTTATGTATGAAAAATCGTCGCTAAGGAACGGCTTCATCGTCATTAACTGAGTCTGCGGCCGTTAAACTCATTAATCATCCTTTGTATTTGTTGTCAATAGTCTAGTCATTAGAGAGGGCAAGGGCTCCAAAATATGTCCTTAGTTAAGTCAACGGCCTAAGTATGAAATATAGCATATTGATTTAAGAGGACTGTGAAGCAAAAAAATCCATACAAAATGCGATAACGTTTTTCTCCCCTTAAACGTTGTCCGATTTGTACGATTTTTGAATATATTGTAGATATTATGAAAACCTAGGTCTGTACGTTTTGCTCTTTCCAAGAAAATATTTATTAGAGAGGAAAAAAACGAACAGAATCGTTCAGACCTAGATTTTCGAAAATCATGGAAATCCGATTAGATTTAGGGGTGAGAAACGTTATCGCCTGGAGCTGAATTTGTATGGAATATTTTTGACAGCTACGCGATTTTAGCATCGCTTCACAGTCCTGTTAAGAGTGCAATGAACTTTCTTTAGGAAGCGGTCAACTCACCGCAAAATGTCTCAAAAGTACCTACTTAAAGAAACTAAGAAACTTAGCTCAAATCGCGTAGCTGTAAAAAACTTTCCATTTAAATTTAGCTCCGGGCGATAACGTTTCTCTAACCCCTAAATCAAGTCCAATTTCCAAGATTTTTAAGTATGTTGTAGTTGTTATAAAAACTGGGTTTGCAAGGTTCCGTTCTTTTTAATTATAATTTTAAAATCGTAAACATCAGGCTAATGGTGTTCGCTATCTGTGATAGAACAGCTCCTAATTGTCGTATCACGTAAAGTTCAAGTTTAGGAAAATCAAACACATTGGCAGCAGGCATCACCTCTGAGTGGAACTCCATCCATGATCTTCATCCTGTCTACTAGCATGCTATTAACAATATTGTTTGTAGTAGAAGGCTAGTAATTATTATATCAATGTGCATCGTAGTTTGGCCTAATATTACTTGTATGTCGTCCACATATATTTATTCCTATAATTTTTGAGCAGTTCCCATTATTTCTCCAAGATCCCATTATCAGTTCTTGACATACTGGAACTAGAAAGTCGAATTAAAAATATATTTTCAAATCGGTCCAGCGGTCTCTGTATAACATACAAAAAAAAACCCGACAACTTGAGAACATCCTTCTTTTATTGAAGTCGGTTAAAAAGTGAACTTATCCCTTTTTTATGGCTATCGACAGACAATGAGGCCGACGGGACCTGGCGGGTTATTATGACATAACTATACAGTTCTGTTTACGCTAGGACAGAGCTATATAACTACCATAGCTCTGTCCTTTACGCTCACCGTAAAATGAACTACATGGCTAGGTCATAATAACCCCTCTGATGGGAAATGGTCACCGCCGCATGTGTACATACATTTGCAACGCCGCCGGAGGCATCACCAATGCGTTGCCGTTGTTGAAGAAATTTAATGAAAAACTTTAAAAAAAACCCCGTAATCTTCATAACGGGACTCTTCCACCTAACCTGACCATGATTGAGGAAACTGTATGTGGATAGGCAACTGTACCAACGTGCAGTTTTGACTCAAAAGAGCCACTCGCACTGTTCGCTGCCTTATTTTTTAGTTGACCTACTTTGAAACCCGAGGATTACCATTTCTCAAAGTCAACTACAATCACTTGGGAGCAAGTAAACTGCTTACGAGTACAAATGCATATTTCCACAGAAAATCCAATCTAGCCAACATGACAGCAACTGTAATCTTGCTAAGCAAATTTGTATCTACTCAATCTAAAACGTGTGAGGATAAAGCAGTGCCCAGACTATAATGTATTCATGTTTACATGTCTTATGCTGTACACGAGATTCTTACCTAAACTTTTGCATTGTAATGAGAAAATAGTACATTGATGCCTTAGGGTTTATGAACGAGACAAGTTGAGGCCCTCTAGTGTGCGACTCCATAAATTACGCTTTCTGCCGAAGCAGACAATGCTTTTCTCAGCTACTGAAAGGTCTTTTTATTTATTATTAGTAAACATCGGCGTCTCGTGGCATTTAGGTAGCATTTGACGTTTCTGATAGACTAGTGATGTAACAATGTATTTTTGTACAAGTCGAGCAAAAGAAACCAATTAAAAAAACCTTTTCAATAATTTAATATTAGTTCTAACTTCTTAGAAGTTATCCTACGTCTTCTATTTGAGGAAATCCACTTGGTGTAACAAAATTATCTTTCGAATTCAACTGACGTGATGGGTAAATAAAGCATTGTTCTGGAATGTTGCAGCGTCTTTTTGTTGGTGTTCTCTTTGATTTCAACTACTTTATTTTTTTATAAGTTATTCATATTTTTATTGTAATATATCCTGGATTTTTTGATAATACTATTTCTAGATTTGATTACCTCTTGAATGCATTCTCAGTTATGAAACTGACTTTTCAACTTATTTTTAGGCATAATTTATTATTTTATCTTCTTCTTTTTTTAATAATGGCGGTCCACCGCGATATTCCGCAGTAATTCCGCCAATGTCAAGTGAGTAGAGTAAAACAGTAAACAGAATAAATCAAAAGCAAAAGCCGGACATCTTTCAATCGGCCATCTTCCCTCCCCGAAGGTTACCGGAAGCATTATTTTATCTTATCTGAAAAGACACTTTAAAAATGTGTCTCATCACTGTGCTACCTAATTGCCCCGAGTCGCCGATGTTTAATTATTAGTTGTGTAAAATATGTCAAGAATATTATTTTTATTTTATATGAAAAAGCCTGTCATAAAAGTGTTTTTTTTACCCCAAACCAGACCAAACATGTTCATTATTTCCGAGCAGTATTGAGAAAAAATGCAAACTAATCAACATGTAAAACAACAAAATGGTATAAACTCATGTTTAAGAACTTGTCTTATGCTATACACGAGATCTTACCTAAACTTTTGCATTGTTATGAGAAATGGCCACATCTGCAACGTTATCATCAATTTCCCTGATGTAATCTTTACTGCACAATAAAACCCATTCATTACCAATCGGTCCACTAAAGAAGCGAAGGGGGATCGAATTTTTAATCTCATCTGGTGACCAAAGCTCATCAAAATTGTAGTTTTTGCTGATTTCTAGAATATCGGTGAAATGACGTGTCTATCAGTCTTATTGAGTTGTTCCATAATGGGACAACTGAGACAATTTCGTCCTACCAGTCCCATGTTACAAGTGGCATTAATATTTTGTCCCAAAAGTCCCATTATCATCATCAAGGTATATGAGTGAAGTTCAATAAGTTGACGTGGTCATACTGAATGAGAACATTTATTTATTCATTTGTGGTAATTATTGTATGAGTCGCATATTTTCCCATTCCGTAAATCAAATTTGACAGTCAACGGAGCCCCGCTAGGAGGAGTTCCTATTTCTGGGTGGTTTTGGCCCACCGGGCCTGACGTAAAAACGAACCTAATCTAACCTACCTACGTGTTACAATGAAATTACTATTGGGAGAGTTGGTGATGACGGTAATGGGACTTTTGAAACGTAAATATTAGTGCCACTTGTACCTACCATGATGGACTGATGGGACAGAATTGTCTCAATAGTCCTATATGGGACGACTCAATGGGATAAACGTGACATTACTAGCATAAAGACATTCCATCTTAGTCCTCAGGTTTGGCAACATAATGGAAGTCAAAGGTTTACAGTCATAAGATTGTCTCCTTTATAAAAGGCGGAAAAAATCTGGTGGTCTGTATACTAGATTGCTTTCTTTGCCTTAAAAAAAGTTCCTTTTTTAAACCGTATCCGTGTACACGTTATCACCGCGTGACTAAATTTTCATAACTCTCACTCATCAATGAGGTTCTAAAAACTATTCCCACAACACAAGTTCTAAAGTATCTTCGTAAATATTAGTCTTCCTTTCTTTGATTTAGATAATTATAATAGCATCAAATAACTAATTTTAAGGCTAGAATCTCACACATACGAGGAGTAACGATTAACAGATTATAGAGGCTCGCGCTGCTGGCGTAAACGATCGGAAACAATAACACGGGTACATTATCAGCGGGAGCCTTCATAACCGCCGTTTATGTCTTCATCGGAGCTAGGGTCGGCACATAAATTGACGTCAGAACTCATTACTCGCCTATACGATGCTGCCACGCTGTCGATGGTTAGTCGAGTTAGCGACTCGATTACGATGTGAATAGTCGTGTTATTCGATCATGATAGCGAATGGGAAATCAACTGGAGATTTGTGACAGGATAATGTGATTTCAAGTGACTTGTACAGGGATATTATGGAAAATTTAATACATACGAACAAACAAATGTAACAAAAAACAAGCTTTGAAAACCCGACTGCAATTTTTAATATTAAAGATAAAGATAAGTTTATTCATAGACCAAGGACAAGAATACATACAGAAAACGTCCTTTGGACTCAAAATTAGGCTGTGGATGTATCTTGGAGCCCTGTGAGCTTAAAATATTGTCTTAAATATAATTATGTGAAATACCTTTGTTAACTGCTTTTAAACCCGCCATTATGGTACGAATAACGCCAAATTGGATGACCCTTATTTATGTCAAGTTTGGCCTGACTACAGTGACTACCTGTAAATTTAGGCTTAGAGTTACAAATATTACCGTCTTTATCAATTACAAAAAAACTACTCGTCACACTAAAAACAAATTTATTTATATCGCAGACTATGTACATTTTGAAGATTTGTGCTCGTCTATAACTCCTAAGAAGCGTTGAATAACTGTGGGTAGATCCTTAGCTTCACACATGTTATTATGGCCTAGACCAAGACCACGGCCAAAGGGGTGCATCATAACAGGTGCACCCCCATCCATCCTGGACTTCAACACAGAAGAATGCAACTTTACAGCCAACTTGTAAGGTACGATCTGGTCACCCCTACAGTGTAACAATAAAAGCGGTACTTCTGGCACGGAAGACAAGTACTGATCAGTGTTAAAAGCGTATTCCGGAGACACAGAAAACGGCTTTATAAACGTATGTTTGAAATACGGCAGCCATGACACTAGCTTTGAAACAGGATGACTCTGGATCTCTTCGCACAAATTGTTAAAAGCTGACTCCAAAATCAACGCATCCGGCCGCGGCAACGGTTTCATGTTGTACCGTTGGCACAATGTCTCCAAATTTGCTACCAGATTTGATGCCACTCCTGTGCCAAGAGAATGTCCCCAGATTATGACTTTGGGTCTATTGGTCTTGTTTAATTTGCCTAATAACCAAGCGTACATGTAAAGCGCGTCCTCCACTACGCCCGCCTCTGTTGGCCTTACACGTGTAGAGTCCCCGTATCCACGATAGTCAAAAGTAATTATGTGGAAATTTAGCTCTTGGAACACTTTGTACATTTGTAGTCGGTGCGGGGAGGCTCTGTGGTTCGAGTTCCCGTGACAGTACAGGACGACGGGCCGGTCCGTGAGCTTTAGCTCCTCATGCAGACGCTGTTCAATAGTTTGGGTGTCGTTTACGGCGAATATGTGACGGCAACACATCGAACAGGGAACGATGTGCCAAGCCCCCAGCTTGATATCGCATAAATCCTCCAGAGATTTAAACTCGACACTAAAGTTTCTACCACCGATGACATCGCAACTCGACGGGTTGTCGTAATCCAGGTTTCTTGGATAATTTATACAATTAGAAAATACAATTTTCCTTTGGACAAATTTACAATATTTGAAGACTAGAGGTAACACTGCGACATGCACTAGGAACAAACTGGCGGTGACAGAAGCGCCGGTTACCAAAATTACTCCCATCACCATTATTTGACGTTTAACTTGTTAATTTTATTATTTTATAATATTATTCATTCGAATTTTACATTTTTATTGTATAATGAATTTCCGCCTCGATGCTTGACATTATAGACTTTGACATTTTTGACAGGAATAAAAACTTTACTGTCTAGATAGGGTAACCAATTGATAAACCACCAATATGTTAACCAACACTTTTACTCATTTGACTAATGAAACCTTTTTCGCGAACTTAACTTCTGACTGTGTGCAGTTATATAGCACCACCATAATATTTACTCAGAACAATAACTGGCATAAAAGGTAAAATAGCAACCAAAGATAAATACAGGGTGTTTGGATACAGCTCCAATAAGACTTGCTTATAATTCTGTAACTACATTTTGCACAATCAGACAAGGTTGATAGGTTGCAAGCCCATCGCCTAACAGTAAGTACTACAAGCCCTTATTTCCTTAGTCGCCTCTTACGACATCCTCTGGAAGACATGGAGTGACCCGATAGCCACACGGGTGATTATTTTAGTGATATTATTTTAGGAATTACTAGAAACTGAATAAGTTTTTAAGTTTTTAAAAGATGTATTATTTTAGGCATCTATTTCCCAAAACAAAACCTGTTTGTGTGTGTGTAAACTAATAGTATTACTCGAATAAATGTTTGCGTTAAGAAATGTTAAACCGGTAATATTGGAAAACCATGAAAGTTTAAGCTTTGCCGAGTTTCCACTAACGCTTCAAAGGGACCCGGGAGGGAATTCAAATCCATTACCGACGCTTTCTCTACGCGACACACTATAGATGTGTGAGACAACAGTGTTGTGATTCTCAAACGTTTCTGAGGCGCGTTTGTCGACGAGTTCTACGCCTTAACAACTTAAAAAGTAAGTGCTAGTGATATGCCGTAGCAGCTTATCCTAAAGCTAATGCGTAAATGCGTACATACAATACAATTCAAATATTGAACACCACATACAAAAACAGCATGAAAAGTAAATACAAAGAAAATGTTACAGAGTGAGTCAATATGTAGAGCGATCACTTCCAGACAACCTTACAAAGAAAAGTTACAGAGTTACTTAGTTAAAAAAACCGGGCAAGAGCATCTCGGACCTTGCTCAGTGTAGGATTCCGAAGCCGTTAACTACATATCATGAATATCAACAAGTAATAACTTTTTTAAGTACATTTTATTCTACCAATTTTATGGCGTGACTAATATGTATATTCATGCTTTGTACAGCTTTCTAGTACTAAGAGTCACTGCGCTAGGCTGCGGACGGACGGACGGACGGACATGGCGAAACTATAAGGGTTCCTAGTTTGACTACGGAACCCTAAAAACAGCAATAAATTTATACGTAGCAGATACGAGCAGTGTTTGCTCATTGTTATATTATATAAATAAATAAATAAATATCAGGGGACATCCTCACACAAATTGACCTAGTCCCAAACTAAGCTCTAAGCTTATATTATAGGTACTAGACAACGATAAACATACTTAGGTATATAGAGAAATAAATACTTAAATACATAGAAAACATCCAAGACTGCCATTTTAAGGTAAGCCATTTTTCACTTTCTGACGAATCAAGCATAATGCTTTTCTTAGCTACTACGAGGAAATAAAACGTTTTTTTTATTTGTTTACGTAGGTTATTGATTTTAGATAAGGAGATTTTAGATAATTGATTTTTGTATGAATACGGCCTAAAGAACTCAAAATTTATGTTTTCCGACCCCAACCCAGACCAAAAACGTTAATATTTCCGAAAAAAGTAATTATCTGTTTACCGTTATTTTATTTCAAGATTTATTTTGTTAGGAACTAACTTTCTTATAAAAGTTATTTAGTGTTGGTCTCAATCAAGTCTTCTTTACATGGAAGTTTTCCTTTTCAGTTCGTTTTATGAGATTGAATTTAATAATTTCCAGATTTTTAGTACTATGTTTGGGCTGTAGGTGGTGGGAACACGTAACTCTCGAACAAAAATGGCACTTTTAGAGTTTAATATCCTAAAACGGTTTCCCAAATCTTAAAGTTTATAATAACAAACACATAATGGTTTTAATAGCTATACAACCATACATCAAACGGTGTTGTACAGTAAAAAAAAAACAAGCTCTTGCTAAAGGGATCGTTTTAAAAAAAGACATAATTAAGGGCTTTATTACAACAAAAATTCAATCATTCCTTTGTGTTACGAAAGTTACACATATAGTTTGACTAACTCTCTTTACACACAGGACGCGATCGTGATTCGGTTTTCATTAGGCCTTTAACTATGTATTTTTTTTTATGTCCTTTACGTGTTCGGGAGGTACCATAAAAAAGATTTGTAACTTTTTTCATCATTGATTAGTTAGGGCGCGGTAAAAATATCTATATGTGTACAAATGTCAGTTTTGTAACTTGGATAGTTTCTGAGAAAAAGTGGGTGACAAACAGACGGTCATGGCAGTATTTATGTCTGCTCAGATGGACGAGCGTATTTGACACGAGTAGAAAACTTGCGTCCAAGGATTAAGTAAAACGGAACGTGGAACTTTATTTCCTACAATATGTCGGTAACAAACAAGCGGCCCGATTGATGAAGGAATACTCCAACTCGTGGGGAAAACTTGTACTGGGACTCATTCCACAACTTTATGGTCCTCGGATGTAAAGTTATCTGTAACCATGGTTACGCAGGACTTTTATTCTTTAGACACTAGAGAACCCAGTCGCAGAGAGCTGATGATTAACACCAAAGCAAATCCTTTGTCGTAATCTGACGCTGTCATTATGACAGAGTTCTATATGGGCTCTAGAATTAAAAACAGTTCTGTTGCTTAAGTGCTCATTAATTCCTGAATAAATTCGTCGACAAATAAGCCTTTGGTAGCGTTAATGAATAATCACACGCAAATTAAAATCAGTTGAAACGAAATATGTGAAGCGTTTCAAGGTACAACGAACATTCTACTTGTTTACCGTTTTCCCAGAATAGCTAACAATTGGGTTTTTGGAAATAAGTAACAGAAATTCAAAGCATTAATTTCGCTGAGGATACCGTATGAACGAGGTAGCAACGAAACTAAAGCTAATGAAATGAAGTAACGGTTCAGTTACAAATTGGGGTTATTTAAGTAGTTATATACGTACAGACGGAGTCGTTTTTATAAGTATTTTTTTTGATTTATACAAATGAATTATAGCAAAATACAATGGTAAAGAGGACAACAGACATAAAACATAACTAACTGCCTAGTGTATTGGAAAAGTTTTAGCACTATTTATATAGAGATTAATTTATTTAAGCCAAGTTTTTTAGTATAAATAATTATTATACTGATATTGTACACATGTAAATATTTTAGGAATCCATATTATGATCGTCAAAAGACAAAAACAAAATAATTAAATATTGAAATAATAAAAAAGTTACATTAAAAATACAGGGTGTTAAATGACACGTACATGTACGTACGTACGTACGTATATATATTTGTACTTTTTTTTTTGTCAGGGTGGAAAATGCGTTACGCATGACACTCTCGCAGAAGGGGGCCACAGCCCTCCAGGACCTGTCGCTGCACAGCATTGAAGACACAACGCTGTGCAGGGAGAGGTCCCACTGCCCTATAGCCAGTGCCATAGTGCAGCGCTCCGCAGTCCAACGGTCGCACACCTTGAGGGTGTGCTGAGCCGTGTCGTCCGAATCGCCGCAGTGGTGGCACTACGGGCCGGGCTCCAATTTATATATGTACCTGAACCTCACCATCACGTCGATATATGTCACTTCTAAGCATTTTACTTGTCATTTCACAACCGTCCCTATTTGATTTGTATTCCAACAACAAAAATAAGAATAGGTAAATTGCCACAAAAACCAAGTTTTTTTTTCTTTTTTCCCTAAGTTTAATAATTATTCGTTGAGACGGAAATATTAATTGTTCAGGGAGGGAGTAGGTTTATGAAATGAATCGGTGTTTTTATGACCTTGGAATTGACAAATTATAGTCCTGTTTTTTCCGGCAAAGATGATCTGGATAACGAAAATTTTCATAAAATTCCTTTCGATGGGGGTTTTTATATGTACTTACATAACAAGTTTTATCAACAAGGGATAAAAAGAGGCACGGTGACGAGCAAGACGAGTTTTTATTTACAATTATTACGAAATTGCTAAGAGCTAAACTTTAAGTTATAATTTCATACTTATAATTTGTTATATTCTACATTGCATACAGACATACAGGCGATGAAATGATGATACATCCAGCAGTGGACTGCAATAGGCTGAAATGATACAGGCGATTCCTCTCCTGGTTTAGCGGGTGTTCTTAGGTGGAGGTAATTACATTTAATCAGGAGAACGGATAGTTTGTTTGCCTTTTCTAGAATTTTAAATATACGGGGACTCTATACCAATTTATTTGAGTCGATATTGCTTCTATATTGATATCATTTGTAGGAAGAGAGAGGATCTGAAGGTTGCGTGTTAAAATCACGTCAGGTCACCAATGTAGGAAGAGAGAGGACAATAGAGAGATCTCTCTCCAGGCGGGTGTCATGCCTGGGGAACGAAGTCCTATTGGTTGAAGTTGGAAGTGGTATATAAGTCAACCGACTGAAGAAACTTCGTTAGCGCGATGTAGCGCATTGTCAATTTGTCAGATATATTTGCGCTGTCTGACGCTGTTGGCGCTGTCGAGTTGGTTGTTACAAGTTGTCACTAGATGTCGCTAGGTCGCCACAATACTATAGATTATAGATGCTTCACTGGTTAGCGTGGACTCCCATCAGGAGTCCGCCTTCTCTCCGGCAAAGTAGTCAAAGCCATCAGAGGCTAACTACGTAGGTCCCTCAAAAAAAAAAAAAAAAAACTTCACTGCTTGCTTCACTGTCAACTAAGTAAGAGCGACCCATAATGTTAGAAAAAATATTACGTAACAGAAGAAAGATGGGTAAAACAATGGTTTCCAAAGCAAAATGACCTTCGCTTTGAAAACTATATTTGTTTTTTTCCGTTATGATAATAAATATAGAACGGAGAAACGGTAAAAACGTTAGGTCTTTTCATTAATCGACTTCAATGAAGAAGGGTTCTTAGTTTGACCAGTGCCTCTATTCTACTGCTTTAAAACGATAACGCGTTTAACGTGTTTTAGAATCGTTTATGTCTCGGTCACCATTATTGTCAATGACTCAGGTAAGAGTTATCAAAACGTTGACAAAACGGAAACACGTAAAATACGATATCGTTATTAGCGTGTAGAACCCCAGCCCTGTTTGTATGTAACGTATTTATTGTCTGTCCGCGATTATCTCGCGTTTAGCTGCACTGATTTTGATGTGGTTTTCAGAAAAGTATTTGTTACACTCAGGAGAAGGTTTTGGTATATTAACTGACTTCAAAAAAGGAGGTTCTTAGTTGGGCCCGTAGGTATGTATGAATATTAATATGTCCGCTATTATGATCGCATTGATCACTAAAACGTAATAATAAATTAAAAATTTAAAAATGGAAAAAAAACTCCTATAAAAACCAAAGAAATAGGTAACTTATTTTTAAATGGTAGATAATAGGTCAGTCCAACTGAAGTCGGCGTCCCACAATATTTACTCGTAGAACCAAACGCCGACTTCAGGTTGGACTGACCTATTCATAATAATATCTACCAATTTAAAATAAGTTATTTCTTGCGTTTTTGAAGGCGGTTTTTATTCATTACTAGAGAAGGTCCGTTACTGATAGACGTTATGCATATACAGTGTTTTACGATCAATTTGCAAAAAGAACCAACCTATAGAGTATTTCGACAACCTCGAATTCAATTCCAAATTGCTTATCTTTAGCAATTTTAGGAAACCTCTGCTCAGTTACATTATCTACTTACTAACTATAACAAAGTTTATAATCTTACTCATATTCGCCGAAAGTTCTTATATACCTAATAATAACGCTCTCATACCCGCAAAAGACTATTGCCGTAATAAATATAAGCACAAAGGTGATCTAGTGCGAGAGAGTTTACTTAAATATTGTAACGAGCCAAAAGGTCACCTGTCCAGTTAATTACAGAAAGATTTAATTATTCAATAAAGAACAGAATTAAAATTAACAGAATAGGAAGTATGTTATGTAAGAGTTTAAGTAATGACAAAAGAAAACATAACCTACTATATATTTGACAAGATAACATAGTTAAAAAGTTCATTCCATTTGAAATTCATTATAAAAAAAAATAGTCAAACAAATTATAATTTATAATTTAACAATTTAAATAAAATACTAACATCATTAAACATTTAAAAAGAATAACGTAAATAATCAAATTAAAGTTATGAAAAGTATGGTAAAATAATGTACGCTAAATTCAATCTTAAAACATCAACTCGCTACTGCGCATGTCGAAAAGAAGGCGTTGAGGCCGAAGACGCCGATGAAGGCAAAGATGGCGATGAAGTACTTGAGATGTTATATAAGCAGGTCGCCATTTTGGGGTGGAGGCTTTTCTCTTTGACACTCGTGACGTGCGGACGGTTGTTGCTCTGGGGTCGTATTTACGTTCGAAATTAAAAATTACGAGAAATTAGACATTGAATTAGAATTTTATATTTTAGTAGTGGGATTTAAATAATTGAAGCTTTTCACTTTGACACTCGTGACGTGCGGACGGTTGTTGCTCTGGGGGTCATACTTACATTCCGAACTCGGAAAATAAATATTTAAATTTTTGTTGGGGTTGATTAAATGGGTTTCATACGGGAAAGTTAGACATTAAATTAAAGTTTATATTTTAGTATTGGGAATTACATAATTTGGGTTTAGAAAACTTTTCTTCGTAAATTATTGGTAAGATAATATTATATGTAATTATTTGTGTGTGGATTTGTTAATCTTTTCTGTTACAGATTATTAGAAGAAAGAAGTAGTCAGCAAGTTTAGAAGATTTTTAGTTGACATTTGTGTCTGGCACGTTGTTTATTTAGTACATTCAGTTTGGGGGTTTATGGGGGGAAAGTTTTGTAATTATTAAAGTCTTTGAGTTAAGCTAGATTAGCATATTTTCGTGCCAGAGCGGTGTCCAGGCTAACAGTTTGCCTGACAAATCACGCTGACCCTAACGGTGACAAATAGGCTTGGTTTGGAACTTTGTAGATTCTAAAAGATGGTCTGGGCGTCCCTAGATGTACTCTTTACCAACATAGTCATCTATATAAGTGCCCACCATTCTCATTCGCCAGCCTGGAGTGGGATCGGGGTCCACAGGTTGGGCATGCAATTGCACCCGTGAAAGCTCTGGGAAGTTTGAGGATTGGTTCCTTAAAACTCTATATATTTATATACACTAAACCACACAATAGGGCGTCATACTCTCACCGTCTTGGACTTCGGTCTGTGTGAGGGGGGTGGCAATTACACGGGTGTTAGGTTGCTTTCTCAGCAGACCCGGCTGAACTTTACAGTTTACCTAGGGAACTAGCTAATTATGAGGATAAGGTAAGCCTCTAGGATGTAGTTCTTTGTAGAATAGGCCTTATAAGTAGAGTTAGGGTAGATTCACTTGACTAGGGAAAGTAGGGAATATTAGGATTTTATTCAAATAGGGAAATAGGTAATGTTTATTTTTATTCACTAAAATTTAGGTACAATATAAAACTGATAGCAATCAGTAATTAAATAAAGTTCATATTTAAAAACGTTCTTAGGATCACTTAAGGGGATAAGTAGGTACCTAATAGGTAAAATATTTTATGATAGAGATAAAACTATAATTTTAAATTCTCTCTTCATATTGACTTAGATGAAGTCATATGAATTGAATAATTTTCAGTAACAAATAAAACACTTTTCAGTAAACAAGTTTAATTAGGGACAATATAGGATTCAGTATGTATTTGATAAATAACTATCTATTTGAAATTTGAAGCCATAAATAGTTTCATGTCTAACAAAATTAAAGTATCATTCTAGATAAAAATCTATACCTAATAAATCTAGTTTGAAATGAAATAACTTTGAAGTAAGTATAAAAATGAGATCTTTGAATAGATTTGATAAATTGCAATAATATAAATATAAAAGTATTATATCAATATACTTAAGTGGCTTTATATTTGAGCTGTATATTTACTCTTCTTACATAGCACAGAAAGCTATTATGAGGATTCAATCTAGCTAGAAGACAAAATGACTTCTGTATTACCTCTGTTTTACTATAAAAGATAAACATGTATACATGGTGAAAATTGAACATCTCATTATAGACTATAAAGATACTAGAGTCTAGATCATGACTCATACAGTGAATTAAGCAATATCAAGCTAAAGACACTTTTGTAATAATAAATTTACAATTAGCATAAATAAATTTTATTCGAAGATCATTAGAATCAATTATATTGAATATTGAAATATAATAAATTTTGAACCCTCTCAATTTGGTACCTTACTACTAACTGACATCATACAGTAAATAAAATAATTAACTATATATGGCAAGGAGTCTGCCCTGTCTCTGGAGGATGACTATTGGAACAGACTAAGGTCTGCGTGATAGCAATCACGACGGCGTAGGTGGAGCCGATTCCCCCTAAAAAGGGGCCATAACACTTATAATTTAATGGACATGAGATTGTTTTATGCTTTGGTTTACATAGATTATATTTTCCATACATTATAACTATTCTACGATAACTGCTTTTCTTCATAGTAGGTTAACTATAGAGGTGATTAGAAATTCTGAATTATATAGGATTATTTAAAGGTATATGAAGTTAAATATGTAGGTAATTTAATTCAATAGGTTAAGTACAGGTTGTATTAGGTAGGTAATGTTAGGAATTAAAACAAAGACTTAAAGAATTTTAGGGTTACTGTAGGTTCACAACTATTGGGTCCATTTTATCTGTTAGACGATCACGAGCCATATTTAATCTTCAATTAATCTTAAGTTGTTTCAAGTAAGAATATAGTTAATTAAATCAGGGTATGTAGTATACTAACTGTCGGAGTTAGTTACATTAGGTTAGCTAGTAAAATTATGTAGGTAGGTAGATCTATAGATAGGTAGGCCCCCGGTAGGATGGATAGGCTGGTTACAATTGTTGCCGTGGACCAGGATTCACAAGGCAATAAACCCCTTTTACCCAGTAGATAGGTAGGCCCAGTAGGATAGGTAGGTTTTTTACAATTGGTGTAGTGACCAGGATTGGTTACAATTGATGGTAGTGACCAGGATCATTAAAATGGTTGCTGTAGTCCTGGTTACAACTGGTGGTGGCCGTACCAGGATCATAAAAAAATTAGGGTTAGTTATTTAATTCAAGTAAGTGACTTCGGTTTGAAGTCCAATTTTTGTCTGTGAAGATGGAGGTCTTTGTTTTAATTTAAATTTTATATTTCATTTAGTATTAGCAGTTATCGTCTTAGATTTTGGTTTGTAAACCATACATTCATTAGATATTTTTACAGTTTTATAATTGAAGGCAGGTAACAAAAGTTAATTAGATACCTTACAGTTTCATAGTTGAAGGCAGGTAACTAGAGTTATATAGGATCTTGCAGTGGGTTTATTGCTATTCAATAACACAAAATAAAGGCATAATATCCACTTAATTTTATACTGAATATAGGAAACACTTACAAATATCTAAAAAGTCTTTTATCCTATTAGTTTCTATAAGTTCACTTGAAGCTAAAAGTTGTTTTAACGAAGGCAGGAAATGATATAACAAGATTAAACAATTTTATTATAGATTCAATTAAATTTTGTAAACTTAGTTATGACCATTAAAACTAGTATTTTAGAGGAGCGTCACTAGGAGTACTTTCAGGAAGATTTAACTATTAATTAGTAATGAAACATTTCATTTACAATAAGTTGACGATCTTCAATTTTGGTCATTCACAAGTAGTCCTTTGTATTTCTTGCAAAGCTGAAAAAGTCATGATGTTTTAATTAGTTCAACTAATAGCTCTAATGTCAGGATACTTTTGAGAGGGAAACTAGTGTCATTAGATGGATGTCACTCAGTTGCAATGTTGATATCAATAATCATAAATCAATTTAATTAAACAGTAATTGAAGTAATTTATTTTCAATAAAATAAGTTAAGTTTAAAATCTATTTGGACTGAAACATGAGCTTTAAAATGAATATAGGTACTTTAAACATTATAATATTTATAATATTACCTGTAATTCTAGACACATCCAGCCAATAGGATTCATTTTCTTCTGAGGCATATAATAAATAAAGATAATATTTCTGTGGTCAGATAGTTCAGGTGAACACTTCTCAGATGTTTGAGACCAAATTACTTTTTCATTTGCCGAGTTTGTCTGACTAATGTTGTAACAAGCTAAAAAGAAAATAACAACATTAAACATTTTGTAAAATCAAACAATTAGGTAAATAGAGGAATTCACTTGTATTAGATTGTTTCATGCCAGTTTATTTTAAGTACATACAATGTAGGATACGCTTTCACAGCCCTTTTTGAGTTATTAATGTCACTGGTAAAATTTGTAAGGCGTCAACTAAATAGGTTAAATGATTTCATTAGTTTCACTAAAATATGCAGTTTCACTAGATAGTAGGTTATGTTTAAGCATTAGAGAGGTTATTCCTTGGTTTACGCTAAGTAAAAATACAAATATAATCATGATCTTACCTTGTATCACCTTTATCCAACGTTAGTAAAACTTTAGCCGGTGTAGTTTAGCTTCGTAATCATACAAATTTTCATATTCTACATGGGTACTGAGACAAACAGAAAGAAAATATTTCTAGATAGAACATTATTATATTAGGAAACGTTATAGTTTTGATTAAACAAACGTAAATAGGGGTTAGAATAGTCGGATTACGGGGCGATGTTTCGTTTTGAAACTTTTAAAAGTAACAGATTATATAAAGTTATTGGACTGGTGAAGTGGTGAGGTTACCGAGTATGAACGTTTAGTTGTTGTGAATATCGTTTGTCGTAAGAAAAATTAATTGAAAGCTATTTACTAAGTCACTTAGATAAATAGTACCGTAATCATCGTAATAAAATATAAGTAATAAAAGTAAAAATAAAGTGTTATAGGGTATAAAACAAAATAGGTCATAGTTTGGTGGAAGGGTTATTTGTAGAACGAAACGCAAAATGAAAAGTAACGATTAGAGGTTGACATTCGATTTATTTTATCGACTTATATCGAGTTTTAATGAAAGTTAATTTAAATGAATAAAAAGCAATTTAATTATTGGCGTTCACTTGTGAGTTGTAAAGGCCGTGATCATCTGTTGGTTAGGACCCTACATTGTGTATAATAGAGAGATCAAATTGAGTGAATCTGTCAAGGAATGGGTAAATTGGAACTACATAGACTTTGTCATAAGTTTTCGATAGGTCGAGTATGTCGATTTTAGTTTAGGCTTGCTATAAGTTATAGATTTTAGAGAATTCGATGTCTCTATTAGGATAACTGATAAAATTAGTAAATTTTACATTTCTTTTAAGTACCGAACCATTGGATTACCAATTCACAAAAAATAGAGAAGGTAGAACGAATTTATTCACTGACATTATTATGAGTTCTATGATAGTAAAGTTATTTATGTATTGGGTATGTTGAAATTGTGCATTATTACTGTCTTAAATAATAAATTAACTATGTAATGAAGTAGTATTTGATAGATACAGACAGATTGGTGTATTAGTGATTAAATTTAAAAAGGAGCACACGATTAAGGAGAAGTAGGGGATAAGGCAGGAAATTCTTATTTGGATAGTCGTCTATGCTGACATAAGAGTATTAGATATAAGATAGGTATAGGGTAACTTTTTATTTAGGAGGGATCACATTATGAATGTGAAAATAGTAATCTGTTTAACTTTTAGAATAACGATATCTACTTCACAATTATGACACTGTCATAAATATAAAATAGGGAATGGAGATGCGATTCAACGGAATACGTTTATTAGGGACAAAAGTAATACTGTTGCTATGTAGGAATCTATCTATTGTAATCAACTAGATAAAATAATATGGGCGTGAGATGTGAGATTCGGAATAAAGTAGTTTTATTTTTTAATCGATATGTTTTTTTATCGAGTGGTATTTGTATGTACGTATGATGGTAAGTATGAATGTATGTATGTTTGTATGTAAATATTTTGTTACACACGAGTAAGATGTATTTAGGTAGTAGTAGGAACGACGAGAGAATCTGAGTTCAAAAATTTCTTTATAAATTAGTCATTTTAAAATTGAATACTTTTGGTTCTAACGAAGAAAGGTTTAGGATATCATATCATTAGTATATAAATACATTAATCAATTAGTAAGTGTTAAAAATGTCGGGTTTTTCTTTATTAAATAATCAGAATCAACATTTGAATGGAATTATTTGAGATACCGTAAGAACCGCGCTAAAAGTATGTAAATGTTCGAAGTCATAGGTTTGTTAAACAAAAAGTCATTTGGATTTTTGAACGGAATCAATTGGACAGGTGTCATTTTTTTATATTAACGGGCGGGAATTCGATGTTATTTTGTGAACTTATTGTTGGGTTTTAGGAGAAATCATTATAGTTTTTGAAATTAACTTAGAAATAAAATGGTTTGGGCTAGAGAATGGTAGTGTTCGTAGCTGAGCTAGTGTGAAAATCTAATGAGGAGATTTGACAGTTTTATTTTGAGAATGTAAGTTTTGTGATGAAAATAAGTGTGTGATTTTATGCAAGTATTAGTTTAATTTACTTCAGAAAGGGGTTCAGTTGTGACCACAAACCAAAGCAGCAAGCCAGGTTTATCAAGATTTAGCCTGGAGACACAACTATGTTCAAATGTTTCGTTAAAAGGAAATCTAAAACTCTTTGGTGTTAGGGTAAATTTAAATTTCATATTAGAAATTAATATGAAATTATAGAGTTAGCTTGTATGCAATTTTGACGAAACATCTCTCTTCTAGTAGGAAACCGATCTATGCGCACACTGCACATTCACCAGTTCTGAATTGTATAGCAAAGTATGGGGCAATTTGTTGATAGGATGGAAGGAAATAGAGCGGTTGTAACATTATCTTTAAGGATTATAATTTATTCTGGGCGACCTAACCGGAGAATTATACTCAAATCATAAATACAAAAGGTTTGTTGTTCTTGACTGGTTTAGTGTTGATAGAACGATAAGGATTCACAACCCTTGTTTTCCACAGGTAATACGATAATCTGGTAATTGTGACTTCAATTTTATGTCTGGACATTTGTTGTTAACTAATTGTATTCATATTATGTTGTCAATTCAAATTGGTTTAAAAACACACCACATAATTATCAGAATTTCTGATCAGGAAAGGCTAAGTATTGATAAATTATTTGAATAACTAATGTAGTTTAAAAGTATTTTATGGGTATATTTTAGTTTAAGGTAGATTTCTCTTCAAATGCCAACTTTAAGTGATAGTGTCATTTTAAGAAAAATCTAAAGGCAGGGATGTAACGAGCCAAAAGGTCACCTGTCCAGTTAATTACAGAAAGATTTAATTATTCAATAAAGAACAGAATTAAAATTAACAGAATAGGAAGTATGTTATGTAAGAGTTTAAGTAATGACAAAAGAAAACATAACCTACTATATATTTGACAAGATAACATAGTTAAAAAGTTCATTCCATTTGAAATTCATTATAAAAAAAAATAGTCAAACAAATTATAATTTATAATTTAACAATTTAAATAAAATACTAACATCATTAAACATTTAAAAAGAATAACGTAAATAATCAAATTAAAGTTATGAAAAGTATGGTAAAATAATGTACGCTAAATTCAATCTTAAAACATCAACTCGCTACTGCGCATGTCGAAAAGAAGGCGTTGAGGCCGAAGACGCCGATGAAGGCAAAGATGGCGATGAAGTACTTGAGATGTTATATAAGCAGGTCGCCATTTTGGGGTGGAGGCTTTTCTCTTTGACACTCGTGACGTGCGGACGGTTGTTGCTCTGGGGTCGTATTTACGTTCGAAATTAAAAATTACGAGAAATTAGACATTGAATTAGAATTTTATATTTTAGTAGTGGGATTTAAATAATTGAAGCTTTTCACTTTGACACTCGTGACGTGCGGACGGTTGTTGCTCTGGGGGTCATACTTACATTCCGAACTCGGAAAATAAATATTTAAATTTTTGTTGGGGTTGATTAAATGGGTTTCATACGGGAAAGTTAGACATTAAATTAAAGTTTATATTTTAGTATTGGGAATTACATAATTTGGGTTTAGAAAACTTTTCTTCGTAAATTATTGGTAAGATAATATTATATGTAATTATTTGTGTGTGGATTTGTTAATCTTTTCTGTTACAGATTATTAGAAGAAAGAAGTAGTCAGCAAGTTTAGAAGATTTTTAGTTGACATTTGTGTCTGGCACGTTGTTTATTTAGTACATTCAGTTTGGGGGTTTATGGGGGGAAAGTTTTGTAATTATTAAAGTCTTTGAGTTAAGCTAGATTAGCATATTTTCGTGCCAGAGCGGTGTCCAGGCTAACAGTTTGCCTGACAAATCACGCTGACCCTAACGGTGACAAATAGGCTTGGTTTGGAACTTTGTAGATTCTAAAAGATGGTCTGGGCGTCCCTAGATGTACTCTTTACCAACATAGTCATCTATATAAGTGCCCACCATTCTCATTCGCCAGCCTGGAGTGGGATCGGGGTCCACAGGTTGGGCATGCAATTGCACCCGTGAAAGCTCTGGGAAGTTTGAGGATTGGTTCCTTAAAACTCTATATATTTATATACACTAAACCACACAATAGGGCGTCATACTCTCACCGTCTTGGACTTCGGTCTGTGTGAGGGGGGTGGCAATTACACGGGTGTTAGGTTGCTTTCTCAGCAGACCCGGCTGAACTTTACAGTTTACCTAGGGAACTAGCTAATTATGAGGATAAGGTAAGCCTCTAGGATGTAGTTCTTTGTAGAATAGGCCTTATAAGTAGAGTTAGGGTAGATTCACTTGACTAGGGAAAGTAGGGAATATTAGGATTTTATTCAAATAGGGAAATAGGTAATGTTTATTTTTATTCACTAAAATTTAGGTACAATATAAAACTGATAGCAATCAGTAATTAAATAAAGTTCATATTTAAAAACGTTCTTAGGATCACTTAAGGGGATAAGTAGGTACCTAATAGGTAAAATATTTTATGATAGAGATAAAACTATAATTTTAAATTCTCTCTTCATATTGACTTAGATGAAGTCATATGAATTGAATAATTTTCAGTAACAAATAAAACACTTTTCAGTAAACAAGTTTAATTAGGGACAATATAGGATTCAGTATGTATTTGATAAATAACTATCTATTTGAAATTTGAAGCCATAAATAGTTTCATGTCTAACAAAATTAAAGTATCATTCTAGATAAAAATCTATACCTAATAAATCTAGTTTGAAATGAAATAACTTTGAAGTAAGTATAAAAATGAGATCTTTGAATAGATTTGATAAATTGCAATAATATAAATATAAAAGTATTATATCAATATACTTAAGTGGCTTTATATTTGAGCTGTATATTTACTCTTCTTACATAGCACAGAAAGCTATTATGAGGATTCAATCTAGCTAGAAGACAAAATGACTTCTGTATTACCTCTGTTTTACTATAAAAGATAAACATGTATACATGGTGAAAATTGAACATCTCATTATAGACTATAAAGATACTAGAGTCTAGATCATGACTCATACAGTGAATTAAGCAATATCAAGCTAAAGACACTTTTGTAATAATAAATTTACAATTAGCATAAATAAATTTTATTCGAAGATCATTAGAATCAATTATATTGAATATTGAAATATAATAAATTTTGAACCCTCTCAATTTGGTACCTTACTACTAACTGACATCATACAGTAAATAAAATAATTAACTATATATGGCAAGGAGTCTGCCCTGTCTCTGGAGGATGACTATTGGAACAGACTAAGGTCTGCGTGATAGCAATCACGACGGCGTAGGTGGAGCCGATTCCCCCTAAAAAGGGGCCATAACACTTATAATTTAATGGACATGAGATTGTTTTATGCTTTGGTTTACATAGATTATATTTTCCATACATTATAACTATTCTACGATAACTGCTTTTCTTCATAGTAGGTTAACTATAGAGGTGATTAGAAATTCTGAATTATATAGGATTATTTAAAGGTATATGAAGTTAAATATGTAGGTAATTTAATTCAATAGGTTAAGTACAGGTTGTATTAGGTAGGTAATGTTAGGAATTAAAACAAAGACTTAAAGAATTTTAGGGTTACTGTAGGTTCACAACTATTGGGTCCATTTTATCTGTTAGACGATCACGAGCCATATTTAATCTTCAATTAATCTTAAGTTGTTTCAAGTAAGAATATAGTTAATTAAATCAGGGTATGTAGTATACTAACTGTCGGAGTTAGTTACATTAGGTTAGCTAGTAAAATTATGTAGGTAGGTAGATCTATAGATAGGTAGGCCCCCGGTAGGATGGATAGGCTGGTTACAATTGTTGCCGTGGACCAGGATTCACAAGGCAATAAACCCCTTTTACCCAGTAGATAGGTAGTCCACATAGGATGGGTAGGGTGGTTACAATATGAGTTGCGAAATGTTGTTATAAGACGGGCTTCTTTGTTTTCTTTGTGTTAATTTGGGTCGGTATTTTATCGTCGGTAATAATGGAAGGAAACTATATGGTGCCTCCGTAATATTAATTACACTAGCTGACCTACAGGGCGTTGTTAAATCAAATTAGTATAAAAAATGCTTCAATGGCGACTAAGGGAATAAGGGCTTGTAGTACTGTTACGCGATGGGCTTGCAACCTGTCACTAAGACACTGGTAAACATCTTAGCCTACTTGTGCAAAATGTGGTTACAGAATTATCAACAGGTCTTTTTAGTTGTTGGTATTTTTCTAGCTCTGCCTACCCTACTCTGGGAATGTAGGCGTGATGTTATGTGTGTATATGTAATGCTTCATTTAAAACGTAGTAGCTTACTATCTGATGAGATAGGTATTGAAAAATGTGCTAATTGAAAACGTCATAAGCAGACCCCACACATTTGGTGCCGCTGACGTAAAAGTGACGTAATTTCATATACAGGAAGTTGTTTTATAACACTAGCGATAATTTAAGTTACCAAATTGTAATATTCTAAAACATATCAATGCATAAAAAATCCACTTAAATAAAAATATATATTTTGTGTTGCATTTCAGTAACTATTTTAGTTTATATTATTTAATTTTCTTAGTGAATGACAATCAAAGTCAATCAAAGACGTTTTATATCTTATCTTCGTTTATTTTTAATTACGATAAAGATTCTAAAGAGATTATTATGTAATAAATAACTATGATAAAACCATATTTGAATCAGCCTATATGCAGAGTGACGTCGACTTTGTTTCAACGGCACCAAATGTACGGGGTCTGGTCATAAGTTTCACAAAGATCAATGAATAAAAAAATTGAAAAATCGAACCCAAAATAAATTCAAGCGTTATTAAGGTTCTAAAGTGATGAAACGTTTTCCGATAATGGGCCCATTAAAGGACTTCACTTTTAGGGATCAAAATTTCCACTTCTTTTAATAATTTCGATCAACAATTCACAACAGAGTCAAATAACTAATGTTGCACGAATAACGGATGGAAAAATAGAAAATTTGTTGTTGTGTATGTTTCTTTCTCTCGCTCATACCCAAACATAAGTTATAAGGCCTTGCAAATACACACATGCTAACCAGTTCTCATTTAAACCCGTCTTAAAAATAGTATTCACTGAAAGGCAACAACTTGGCTGCGCCCCTGGCATTGCACATGTTTATGGGCGACGGTGACTGCTTACCATCAGGTAGTCCGTCTGCTCGTATGCCTTTTATGAATATAAAAAAATACTTTTTTAACTTTGAAATTTAGATGCTATGACTGTGTTTTGTTATTATATCCTATGCGTTAAGTTCAGCGACATTTCAATGTACCTTGTTCCTAGTATGCGCAAAAAAAAAAATTAATCTTTGGTATCGTCCCGTATAATAAAAAATAATACAACAGTTACGTTACTAAGACATTTCTTAATTTGTAAATTAGAAATTGAGAGCTCATTTGTGTTTTGCAAGCCACAAAAAAAGTAAACTGAAACGCTTTTTAAAGTAGAGAAATTGAAATGTGTTGCTTATAACTCTGTCCTTGGCAGGGTTAGGCGTCGCTTAATTTACTTTTGTTTAGAATAGGAATTTGAATTATTGTGCCACACTAGCATAATATTATGTTTATTAACAAAGCAATGAGTATGTGATTGAACCTGATGACCCTACAAAGGGACTAGATCGAGCGAAATAGGAGTCATACAAATATTGTAAATGAGAAACACTTATACGGCAAATATTCCATCCAGATCCACAGCGTGTCTTCCCGTGGATGTCGTAAGATGCCACTAAGGGAATAAAGGCTTGTAGTACTGTTAGGCGATGGGCTTGCAACCTGTCACTAATACACTAGTAAACTTCTTGGCCTGATTGTGCAAAATTTGGTTACAGATTTATAAACAAGTCATTTTAGAGTTGTTGGTATTTTTGTAACTCTGCCTACCCCACTCTGGGAATGAAGGCGTGATTTTATGTATGTAGATAAAGATGCCACCTTTATCCAGGCATTACTATTATTCAATTCAAATAAATGTAAATTTAAAACGTATGTATTAATTACTCGAACGTTCACCCATTTCATTTATACCTATAAATTAAGAAAACAAGTCGCCTTTGAATAAATGTAACTGGGTGCCCATTGTTTCTAATGTGGCAATTAGACACAGTATTAAAGAGTACGTACGTTACAAGTAAATGGTTCCGTACAAAGCAAAATAATTCCTTATCTCGGCATAATAAAAATGTCGTGAACTCAAACCTTTTTAGAAATGTAAACATCATAAAAAATTGTAACAAAAAAATATTCAAAAGTGAATGTTTTATGGTATGTATTATACATGACACATCGCCAAGAAAAGGGTTATAAATTAAACCAGAACAACGGTCACCCATCGTTTTATGGAATTTCACTTCATCGATTGTATCATTTCGTCGAACGCTATTTTCTGCTGAAACCATAATGTTTTCCGGATATCTTGAACATTAATTATGCAGGTTAGGTAACGACACGCTTATGACTTAAAAGAAAAATGCAGATAGAAATGCCATTTGATGCAATGAAAATTCTGCGTCATGGTTCGTTGAAAGGTCTACCTATCGATAAATTAATAGGTACTCCATTGTTTCATTTATTTGTTTGTTTTTATCAGTAGATATCGAAAATAAACAGGATGGAAGAAATCAGACGTCAAAACTCTCAACTTGTTAAGTTGTAGTGCCCTGTATGGTTGCCGGGTTGGAATAGTGCCACTCCATGTCTTCTCGTGGATGTCGTCAGAGGCGACTAAGGGAATAAGAGCTTGAAGTAATATGAGGCGATGGGCTTGCAACCTGTCACTAATACACTAGTAAACATCTTAGCCTACTTGTGCAAAATGTGGTTATAGAATTATCAACAAGTCTTTTTAGATTTGTTGGTATTTCTGTAGCTCTGCCTACCCCACTCTGGGAATGAAGGCGTGATGTTATGTATGTATGTATGTAGTCAGTGAAATAGATACAGCTGTAATAGTTATGTATCTCTGTTCCTTTCACTGCTTAGATGATGTCAGAATTGGACAGCTCATAATACGGGTTATTCCCAACTGATTTCATCTGTAATAAGCCAGGAAAAGTGCGGGTAACAGGTATGAATAACCCCATAATACAGCCTCAGGGGTGGAAAAGCAATGGTAAACCTGGGTTTTTGACTGAGTTTTGCACCATTCTTCAAACGTTTTGAAGTATGAAACACAAAAAACCTTTCACGAAAAATAGAGAATACAAAGAGCAGAGTAAATAAATACAGCTAAATAAACCTCAAAACTTTTTTGCACCCGGCTAGTTTGTCCAATCAACGAGCAGGTAGGTATAACACGAACTTTTATGATGCGTAGGATGAAAAACAGCGCCTTTTATATAAATGTTTGAGCTTGAACAAGAATACATTTAAAAAAGAGTAAACCATTAATTCACTTTGTAATTAAGTAGGATAAATAATAAATAAACTACACACACGGGTGAATTGCAAAAATATTGTACATAGTTAGGGCCCTAATTGATGTCAATGTTTAATTGAAACAAAATATTTTTCCTTTGTGTAACGAAGATTAACCATACTATGACATTGTATGACTAATTTTGGTTACACAAAGGAAAAATATTTGTTTCAATTAAACTTTGTCATCAATTAGGTCCTTAACTATGTACAATATGTTTGCAATTCACCCACACCGCATTAAATTATAAGCATTTACACATTACATGCTGCCATGCTCGTTTAGCAGTATAAAGGTGTGACCGCTGCGCCAAAAAACTAACATACTTAATATGTTAGCAAAACATGTTACAAAACATGTTTAGGTAGGACTGCACGTCCATTGCGACTTTGGGGTGAACAATGTATTGTTTGTTATAACATTTCACTTTTTTATTATTTATATTCAAAGTTATCAAAATGAGTTCCGATAATTAATAATTAATAGCCTATTTGTCAGTTTTTTCACTCAAAACTTTTAAAAGTCAAACCATGAAATTCCGTGACGGAAAACATGTTTCAGCATTAATAAACAAATCGCTTTGGCCACGACCCTTTTCTATTCGAAAAACATGTTAAATGTTTTAAAACATCGAAAACACGGCGCAGCGGACGCGTCTTAAGACTCAACCAATACGGGAAGATTTTTAACTTTAAATTGCAGTCACCAAATGTACAACGGGACCAAATTAAGATTATTAGATTTATGGTATTTATGGGATTAGTGTAGTACAATCTTGGTACTGCACTTGTGTAGGTACCGAGCAATACGCAAATGCAGGACATGTTTGATATTTTAAATAATTTGCACGAGCGCAGTTAGCTTCAGATGCTATTATAACTTAATTAGCTGATATCATATTGAATTGCATGGCATTTAGTTATACGTACAATAACTACCTTCATTTTGATACCACACTATAAGTAATAAAATCTACTGAACGCTAAATTCGAACAATTGTATCAACTAATTACAATCAGCTAGTAGAATGATTAAGAATAAATCAAACACTCCACCAGTGTACTTCAAACCACCGGTATATTTAGACACCGGCCCTGTTTATAAAAATATAATGGAAAAAAAAGAAAATGTGAAGTCGCGTTCTACTATTAGTGAATGGTTTAGAAATGCTGAAAAAAGTTTAGGGTTTGAAAATGACATTAAATGGGTTAACTTTATTTTAATCACGCTGTACCACGTTATGTTTATTTATTGGCCCTACCATTACGCTTTTCCTGTAAAATGGCAGACTGTTGTGTTTGGTAAGTTTTATATTTTATATCATAACTATCTTTTGCCCGCAACTCCGTCTGCGTAGACGTTGATCGCCACTCGCGGTAAAAAGTACCGTATAAGTACTCTGGGACTCAAAACTATTTCCATACCAAATTATTTCGAAACTCATGGCACTATTTCGTTTTCAGCGGCAATTATGTACGTAGCGAGCGGATTCGGTGTGACTGGCGGGGCCCACAGGTTATGGACCCACAAGTCATACAAAGCCACTTTACCCCTGAAAATATTCATGTTAGTTCTCTACTCCACCGCAGGCCAGGTAAAAACAAGTTAAAAGAGAGATCTCTCACAAAATTTGTGACATTGATTGAAATTCACAAATATAGGTAATTGATTAACAGAACTCTGTACATTTGTAGAGCCATTTACTCGGAAAAATCATATATCTTGGTTTTACGCCGTAGAATAAAGGCCCTGAAAGCTACATAATATACATAAGGTACATGCTCGAAAATATTACCCTCTTTTTTGGGATGACATTTGAAAATATCAACACTCACCTCATTCACTTCAAATAATCAAGATATCATAAAAACGTGACATGGCCAGCTGAACTTTTGTAAAACGCCTTTTAATCAACAAATAATCGGGCACCAAAAACCCAATGCAGCAAGCCCTCCAGGCTTTTAAACAGACACTTGAGTTCGAAAAGAAATGCTTATTGGTTTGATTCTTAAGTTATCTGATTTTTGTTTGTCTGCGGCTGAAAATATTTTTTTAATCTCTCTTGCACTTTGACCTGATTAAACACGAACTAAAAGGTTCTCTTAATATAAATTATGAAGTTTCGATTACAAAACGGCATTGAATTTTATTTTGAGCATTTACTTTTGACATATGAGAGGGTTATTATGGTTAATTTTACGGCGAGCGAAAGCTTTGGCAGTTATCTTTTAAGGTGCCTTTCCACCAGAGCGGACTATGCTGTTGCTATAGATGCGTTTGGTATCCACCAATCATATTCATTGGTCCACATAGCTTAGCACTGGTAGAAACACATCTCTAGTGGTAAAGCACCCTAACGCCGTAAAATGAACTGCATAGCTATGCCATCCGTTCATCCACAACATCACGCCTTCATTCCCAGAGTGGTGTAGGCAGAGCTACAGAAATACTACTGTGTTATAATACTCATAATAACCCCCAAACTAAATGACTATATTGAACTTTGTTTTAAACCACATCAAAGGACAATCTTCCATTAATTGACCAAGTAGTCCCGAACTAAGCCCTAGTCTTGTAAAATACTCTTAAAAAGTCTAAAGGTTTAAGAATACTCGTATATCTCCCTAGACCAGTCTTCCTTATAAGCGTAATATTTTTTCTAGAATTCTCTCTTCAACTGGGTGCGCGATCACCGAGTTCACCACAAGTACAGTGATACCAACGCCGACCCCCACAACGCCAACAGAGGCCTCTTCTTCTCCCACATCGGTTGGCTGATGCTGAAGAAAAACGATGAGGTCATCAAACGTGGAAAGCAGATGGACATGAGTGATATCACTAGCGACCCGCTTTTGAGATTCTATGAAAAGTAAGTGCCGACTTATTAAGGCAATAATAACTGAGACTGCAAAAAGGAAAACCAAAAAGCAAAATCTCCTACGTGGCTTTTGTGGTATGTTCGAGCTCATAACGGGAGAGATTCGAGTCCGCTTTTGGTACTGAATCTAGAAATCATATTTTGGCTAAGGAGCACACTGCTCCTGAGAAAACTATTGTCATTGTTCAATATTTTTGCTTACATGTCACGCCCCAATGATTATTTTTCATATTTTTATTTTAAACAATAGCTTTTGAAAAAAGTTCACGTGTAGCTTTTTTTTTCTTCTTCTGCCCTTTAGATAATGTAACGATGGCACTTCACATTGATAATACTAATGAAAGAGATGCAATGAATATTATTTGACAATTAACAAGCAACTAAAGTTCTTTTAAAACCCAATGATCTCCAGGTACTTCAACTGGTTCAAGCTCCTGTTCTGCTACTACCTGCCCACGATGATCAACGTGTGGTGCTGGGGGGAGGACTGGCGCACCGCCGTCGCGTGGCAGTGCTTCCTCCGGTACATCACCACCTTCCACAGCGAACTCACTGTCAATAGCCTTGCACACGCTTTTGGATACAAGCCATATAACAAGTAAGTTTATTGAAAAGAAGAAAGGCGTTTTACGAAACAAAAGATAAAACAAATAAAAGTTAAGTTGTGCCCTCGCGGCAGTCAATCAGGCACTGGCTCAATGCTGATATAAGAAACTAAAACCAAGATGCTACTGTAAAAACTAGTGAACTGAAAATATAAGCATTATAAGCAGCATTAACATTTTAATCTGTCAAACAAACGTGTCATGTTAAAAAACAGTTGCATTTCACATCAAGTAGTCTGTTTCTAATAGGCAGAACTTTAAAATTTCTCTTTACTTTAACATAATATCCACGCATTTTGAAAATTCAAACAGCAGCAATCTATACTTTTACAAAACATTGCCTTTCAGAGATTTGAAGCCAGCAGAAAACCGCTTCGTATCAACGGTCTCTCTAGGAGAAGGATGGCACAATTACCACCACGCTTTCCCCTTCGACTACAAGGCTGCTGAGCACTTCGACTTCTTCAACTTTGGGACCACATTCATCAGAATCTTCGAGAAACTTGGACTAGCCTATGACTTACGACAAGCCACTCCAGAGATGATCAATTCAATAGCCAAGAGATTAGGAGATGGAACTCCAGTTCATTTTCCACTACACGAAGAGAACGAAAGGGCTGTTGGTTGATAGAATTAATATATATTTGGTTAGAAATAAAAACAACTCTTCTACTATACTTTATTTATCAAATTTTATCATAGTCTTATGGCGCTATTCTTTAAAACAATACGGTGAAATAGTATTATTAAATTACTTCTTAATTACACTAAACCTCTTTTAACTACACTAACACCTTATACGAGAGAAAAGAACCTACGAGATTTCACGGTCGGCAAATCTATATGTATAAAAATGAATCCCGGAAGTCCATTGGTCACGGCATCACGATTCATTGTTGACGACACCACCGAACGGCACCCTTGGGGGTGTGGTTAGTAAACATCATATGTTAACGACACTACCAGTGATTAATGTTGTGCATTATATATCGAGAAAAAATAAAACTAAATTTATTATGATAGTCAAAGTGTAATAATAATAAGGAATAATACATTACTTCGTAGTTGTTGTACGCCCGACAAATTTTAGTTACTACGCAGTTGTTGTAGGGCCCTTAATACCCACCGTACCCGACGTTACCCCTGGTGGCACGTTGGGTATTTTAAAGTTAAACGATACCACTGACCAATAGTTATGTCAAACATCTCTAATAGAAAACGTAGGTAGGTTTAGGTTAGGTTAGTTTTGCAGCAGAAATAGGAGCTCCGCAGTAACGGAGCTCCGTCGACATCGTTTAATTTCAAATCAATAACCTGTCGACGGAGCTCTGCTTACGCGGAGCTCCTGTTTCTGGGAGGTTTGGCCCTCCGTCTGACCTACGTATTTTGACTTAATAGTAAGTGGGAAAATTGTAATCGTAATCAGTGTCTCAGCCCTGCGGTGGTGTCGTTATCAAATGATGTTTGTTAACGACACCGCTAGGGGTGCCGTTGGGTGGTGTCGTCAACAATGAATCGGCATCACGCATGAACGCAAATTATTTTTTTGTTGTGTTCGTTATCGTCAGGAAAAGGTTCTTATGAAAGAAAAAAAAATAAAAATCCCCTAAAATACCCGCTGACGGGTAGCTAGTTAGAAATAAAAAGGGTGTCGAGTGAAACAGATGCATGTTCTATTTTACTTTACTTCCTTACCATATTGCCCGAAGACAAAGATAATAACGACACGTCTATACATATTCGTTCCTACTTGTCAAGCCATTAGCGACAAAGGCTTGGCAAGATGTATACTCGACTATTAATCCCTTAATAGCTACAGACAGGTACGTTACACTTCATTACTAACAATGTTAACAAATACGAGCACTTTGGCAGAATAGGGCACCAAGGGAGTTGAAGCTTATTTTCTTACATAAAATGTACGCTGTTTGTCCCGTGGTCCGACTGCGTGGTCAGGCAGACTAGGTATGTTACTACTTCAGCTGGCCCGGAGGGCCAAAACAACCCAGAAACATGGATTTATAACTTTGATATATTATAAATTTTAATTTGAAATAGAAAGATGGTCAGCTGGACCACGCAGTCGAACCACGATTAATGAGTGGAAATTAAGTAGATGCATGCCATTATATGCTCCTCATCAGCGGTCTACTCTTGCGAAGCGCTGGTAGAACTATGACATGTAAAACCGCCCGTGCGGCTTACTTACTGAATAACAACTTTTCGATCAAGGGATCCGTTAATAAAATATTAAGCTTTAAAACGCAAGTTTTGGTTTGACTCAAGTGTAACAGATACATACTAAATAACTCGCGTCTTTGGCCAGTTAGGTTAGGGTCTCTTAAACAAGTCGCTTATTGATTTGTTGACGAATTATTAATTGCTAGCCCGAAACGTTCATCAAACAAATGAGATCAGGATATAACTTAACATACAGAAAGCATATATGCTAGCTAATGCGCGCAACATCGTTAGATTGCCGGTGAACACTTCGTCATCGGATTGGAAAGCGAGTTGTTTAGGTACCTTTAACACGTCTGGTTTCCTTAACTATATGACTGATTTCACCTTTACTGTCAAGTCAATAAGAGCTACTATATGTCGACGATATAATAACGATATGGTTTGACATAAATTGGGATACAGGCTCTGCATTCGCATAATATCACTCGCGTCATAAATTCGGATAATAATTAGAACTTAATCAAGATTTCTTTTAACTTACAAAAAACACCCTACAATTAATAAAAAAAATGTGCTCTTATAAAACTTAACAATTCTTTAAGCTTACAAAAAAATACTTCACTTAATAACTTGCGCACGTATGTATAAAACTGCACATTTCTTTCAACTTAAAAATCCTTTACTTATATTATTAAAAGCTAAGGCGAATATAAAACTAAATATTTCTATACAATAACAAAAATCAAATAACTACACTAAAGACAAAATGCCAATTTAAAAGAAATACTTCACTTAAAATAAAAACTAGTGCTACTTACTGCCAAAGAAAGAAACCCAAATACTCTTCGCCACGTTCATTAATCTTAACGATTTGCGCACTATACTGTGCTCAGCTGTTGAGGATTAGTGTAGTACCAGGGGTCTGGGTGCAGGCCCACTTTCGGGTACGCACTACCACTCAAAAGGTGCACTCTGGCATACATAGGCGCGTTCATCGTGATTGATTAAGCTATCTTGCAACTTCCACCCGTATCGCAAGTTTGAGGTCTCCGGGTAGTAATACTTGTCCTCAGGATTCATTTGATACCTTTTCTGAAACTACTCCTTGCTTCCTACCGCTTTTAAATCCTTAGTTGATTTATCAATTAGCCGCATAACTTGGTCTCCCTTTGTTGTATCGTTTTTAGTTACCCCATTGTATCCTACGGGTGCCTTCATTCTGCGGCGAGCAGTCATATGATCTAGCTTTGTGACCACCAAGTCGGCAACATCTATATTTTTGATTGGTTTATCAACAGGAATTTTCATGTGCTCCTTTTTTTCTTGCATAATTTTATGTCAAATCTGGGTAGGTTGGAGCCGGAGCCTTAGTTCTACGATTAAGAGACTCAGCAGACACTACATACGTGATCGAGTTTTTTTATGTCTAATTCTGTGACAACTTGTGCGTGATCTATTTTAGTATATTCATAATTCTTAGGCTCCCCTTTAAATAATGCGGTTGATTGGACCATTTCTTTATGTTTAAAAACCCAGGCTAAGCGAACGCAGACTTTCTCCTCAATGAGTTCCAGGAGAAAACCTTTGGAAATTTTTGGATTACTTACGTGACGCATGATGAGTGGTTGATAATCCCTAATACAAAACGACTATCAACTATTTACTAACACCGATGATAATTTATTTATGACCACGACGATAGGGTCCCTGATTTAATGAAAACAATACTTTAAGTGAACAATACACAAACATCTACGACGATGATTATGACAAAGACTACTATTGTATACTTGGATTATGATTTTTTGAGCAAAGAGAATATAATTGCTACCAAAGAGAATATAATCACTACGTTTTGAGTTTGTCAAGTTGAAACGTCAATTAATGTTTTAACATTTTTACTAGTAGGTTATGCTTCTGTTTGTATAGCAAAGAGGGCAGCTAATATTAAATGATGTATAGGATACCTTATAAATACACAAACACGATGGGTGGATCAAGAGCGGACTGAGGCTGGAATTTTAGTGGTACTTTTCAATAAATACTAGGTAGTGAGTTCTCATTTAACGACATTCGATATATATAATTATGTAAAGATCATGGAATTAGTAATGTATACTTAGTAGGTATTTACTATTTCCATGATTATTTGTTATGCTAGAGAGAGTGTAAAAACGATAGACAACCGAGTGTGGACTGTACTTCCTGTGGTACTTCCATATAGATAGAAATACCCAGACAACAGTAACTAATTAATCAGTCGAAGAATCTAACAACCAAGAAGATATTTTTTGATAATTATGGCGTACAACCATAATTATCTGAAATTATCTTCTTTGTTTTCTCTATGGCAATTACCATATCACAAAGACTACTATTGTATACTATTGCATTGTCTATTATTGACCATTTGTTTACTTTGACTCAATTGACACATTGACATACCCTTCTAATCTGTGACTGGGGGATTCCGGTAACCTTCGGGGAGGGAAGATGGCCGACTGAAAAATGCCCGGCTTTTAATTTTGATTTATTCTGTTTACTGATTTACTCTATTCACTTGACATCACTGTGTGGACCGCCGTTAGTTAAAAAAGAAGAAGAAGAATCTGTGACTGACACATTGACATTTTATGATGTGATCGATTTCTATATTTTTTACTTTCAATTTTATAGTATTTTATATTTTTTCATATTGTTTATTATATACTATTACTTTTATAAATAATCTTCAAAATGCCGATTGATTTCAACGACCCGCCTACTTTAAAATATATGTCGGAGTACTTTGAAAGAGAAACGAAAAAACGCTTGGCTTGGTTTAGAGCCAATCAAGAAGAGATCGAAGATTCATCTCACAAACCCTTTAAACACAATTACCGAAAAAGTGACATACGACGTGTTAAGATTTTGAACAACTTGCATGTATTAGTCAACCAGCATCATGCTTCTTATAGTAACCGACGTAAGAAAGTCCCGCGGGACGGACCAATATTAGGCTTCTCGGATTATAAACCCGATCAGAGCTTGGTACATGTTCCAGTCATGAAACCAGTTGAAGATAACGTACGACACTTACTGACGTTTGATCTACCTAACGGAGGTCGTCGTAAATACCTCAAAGAAAGAATACGCAAGAAGCCCGAAGATCGATATAGCTTCTGTGAAACTAGTAACGGTATTTACGGCTGGGGTTTGAAAATCAAACTTACTGGTGAAGCTAGGTTTGGCAATAAATACACGTTTCACCGCGGCGTTCAGAGTCGATCGGGACCTCAACCGGATCCGATTTACTATACAGAAATAACACCTAAAAGGTAAATTTTTCATGTATTGATGAATAAAATCATAACGGCTTTCATTCAATTGTTTTAGTTAAGGCAAATTACACTTTTAAATACCCCATGAGAAACAATCTGCTTTAACAATTTTGAAAGAAGCTTACGGGCTGGCTGTTTCTGTGTTGAGCTTTTTAATAGAGCAGGGCAGAGATTCTTCACGGCAAAAAACACGTCTGTGACGTGATTTAGTATTGTTTTTAACTCGGCCGCCATTACTGTCAAGTAAATAAGATTCATCAAAACAATACGATTTTACCCCAGTAGAATTAAATAGAGGCCCAGGGCAAGTTTTTGACCGGGTTCTCTAGGGTGTAAAGATAGAAACGATACTATAACATGTCAAAAGCAATCAGGTTTTACCGATTCGGATAGAGCCCTATGTACGGGTGTGACTGTACCTATGTATGGACCTGTTTCTGCTGACATAATATAGTCGCGTCTGTAGGGTCAATGTAGTTGTTTCTAGTTGGGGGGTCCATACAAATCACCTTAATGTTATTTACATAGCTATAAGGTCATGTTTGGTATCATTTTTGTGTAAAACAAACATGCTGAATTCATTTTTGATAATAATTTAGACATTTTCAAAGAAAAAAAACTCAAAGAATGCAAAATCAATTTTCACTTTTTTTTTTTAATTTCCTTATTACTTTATAATAGTTATTTGAAAAATAATATTCACATATTTAAAAAGACCGTTCTCTCTACATTTAAATGAATCGCATTTTTTGTCGTGTGCAGATGCAAATAATAATGATTATTTTTCGAATGGGAATTTGTATCCACCAGCAAGGAAATGAAGTTCTAATACTTTTGGTCTTTTTAGAGTTTATGGTATTTCTGTAGGACTGCCTACCCCACTCTGGGAATGAAGGCGTGGTGTTATGTATGTATGTATGTACTTTTGCTCTATAATGCCATTTTAATTTTTTAAACAAAGAAAAATAAACTTTATTTTCATTGTAGTGTAGTTAAATTATCCGCCTGTCTGTCAAGGCCCTGTATATCGTGAACGCGTGTAGATATCGAGTTGAAATTAAAACTATATACTCAAGTCTACAGTCTCTTGAGCTGTAAAAAATCAAACCTAACGTAGAAAAAAGATACGGCTGTTTATGCTGCAATAAACGTATAAATATTTCAACAATCTCATGGGAATCAAAAATAGGTTACTTCCCATATAACTAGAATCCTAAAGTTTGGCAAGAAGGAAGGTCTGTAAGAGGCACAAGTAAAGAAAAGAATCCAAAAATCGATAATTTTTGTTGCTCCACCACATTTTTTTTTTGCGATTGTTAATTTATTTGCAGTTGGTAAACTAATCGCGACCTATGTCGTTGTAAAGAGACAACAGTTTTTCAATGACAAAGTCAAGTTTGGCCCACAATACAATTTTACATTCTTATAAGTTTGTACAGAACCCACGGTGCGCGAACCGACTCCCACTTGACCGCCTTTTTATACTAATATGATCATAGTACCTACCTATCTCATGTTAGCATTTTAACGGTAGGTAGCATATAAGTTTACACAGGTTTATCTTAGCTAATTTGACCACCAAACCATTAACGTAGATTTTCGACTTGAACTTTCACGTTAAAAGTTTCATAATGTTGTAATAACGCGGCTATTGTCGCGTTTAATAGCCATAGTTATTAGGTACAATAACAAACTTTAGTCAACATTAGGTCGTCCAGGTGCCGGACAAAACGACCGTGGCCTTTAACCCAAGCTTAGAGAAGCGAGCCACGTCCCAACAAACATCGTGTAATGTCCACAGGGGACAAAAGTTTTATCATGTACCCGCCGGCACTGCGAGGGGCGCTTAAAACTTTCATTTTACTCTCAAAACTCACTGTAGAGTCCGTGAACCCTGTCGAACCGAGCAATTAAGTCTTTTCTGCAGCATGATGGCATCTAAATTAAGCCCGCACCCTCAGTGCGGTTCCGGCGGTTCGTTTTTATCTATCCTTCATTCGATTGCCCTTATTACGATAAGATTGCTTCAGGGTAGGCGCATGGTTGAATAGATCGTTTCCAAAGAATTGCCGTTTTCGTTGAAAGTTTTGCTTCGAAAGTTTAGTTTCATGTACCGTTAGACAAGTAAAGATATAGCGAGTACCATTTCCACCTAAATGAGGTTTGTAACTATGGGCCTTGCCTGAAATAACAGATTTTTCACTTGTAAATTGCCAGGGGTTCTTGGAACGGTACATCTCAAAGAGCACGTTCGAATAATTTTTCGCTTTAGTGAAACTATATTTACTTAAAGGTATCATTCCACGCTCGACTTCAATGCGGCACCGCACGCTTTTTAATGAAAGAAAGAAAGAAAATAAATATATTCACAACAACACAACAATAACAAATAACACAAAATTTACAGTTGTTGAGAAACGGTCCCAACTTAGCATGTTCTAACAAATTATTGTTTTACCATATAGTCAATTTATATGTTTAAATTTTTGTGTTATAGATTTTCAAAAACAAGTATCTGAATGCGACAGAAGAGCTAACTAAAGTAGATTCGATATTCTTCTATTAGTAATGGGTTTCGCCATGTCCGTCTGTCCGTCTGTCCGCGGTTTAACTCATTGGTACTACAAAATATAATTTGGCATAGGACCTATTACATTTATATGACACCAACGAGATACAAGTAAATACAAAATGTTTGTTTTACGTTATAACATCGAGTGAACTATTGCATAGCTCTTAAAAAATCATTATGAGTATCTACTTTATCAACAAATATTGGAATTTCAGGAAATATTGAACTCGAAAAGTGTAGTTTTCGCACATAACAATGAATTCATAGTAGGGTATTATTGGGGATTCTGGATCATTTGTCCTCGCTGCGCTCGGATGATCCAGAATCCCCAATAATGATCCAGGATCCCCAATAGTTTCCATCGATCAGGGATCTAGTCGGATGATCCAGGATCCCCAATAGTTTCCATCGATCAGGGATCTAGTCGGATGATCCAGGATCCTCAATAGTTTCCATCGATCAGTGATTCAGAATTCCATAAACTCAACAGGTAAACGAATGACCTGACAATCCTTCAATGGTAAATTTGCATATTCTCGCCTCATAAATTTCTATAACAAAATATTTTGTATAGAGAAGCAAAACCGGAGTGCCGTATAATTCAATTTTATATTACTTATATTTTTGTTTACGGCACTCCGGTTTATTTTTCATAAATTTATTACTTTGTTTATTCATCTTTGTTTATTCATCTTTGTCCCTGTTAACACTTTCCACACAACCATTGCTGTACTAATGTTATAGGATAGTCCCGCTAACAGTTTTCTGGAGTGGCCAATTCCATACTAATTGTTTAAGGACAAGGCGGTCTTTCGATACGTTCCAAAGGGGCGCCTCCTCTGTACTGATATTTACTCAACCAAGATAATACTAGAACGCTGATCTATATATGCGACCGATCGTAAAAACTTTGATAGCGTGATTCAGGTCTTTTTCAATTATTACTGTCAAATCAAAATAAAAACTGCAAACTTTTTTTGATTTCAAGCTATCTTCAGTTGTTATTAAAAACCACATTATTAAAAGTGTTGATTAAAGTGAAATACATTAATTATTCCAATATTTGTGTATTATTCAAGTAATGAGAGATTGTTACGACATCTATTTAAAAAGGTAGGTACTTAACATCTGCTAGTCTGACGATAAAGTGACTCACGCGCTTCTCAATGTTATTGTTAGCGTAAGATGGCGCTATTTGACAATGCTATTTGAATGGAATAATACAGTGAAATGAATCTGCGGTCTTTAATAAAGTAAAAATTTCGTAGGTGAACTGAAACTTTAATAAATAAATCGACTGAAACTATTAAGTTTATCTCAACACTGTAATCGTTCGCGATGTACATCAAAGTTCGAACATTGTTACGACATCTATTTAGGTAAATCAAGTGTCAACTTTATTGCTGATTGACAAGAAACTCCGCGCTGTGTTTACTAATCAAGAACTTCGTTAATCAATGTTAAGATGGCGCTATTAATACAAATAATCGATATGAAACTAGCACGATGTTTTTACTGTTTACTAAGAACTTCGTTAATCAATGTTAAGATTGTGTGCATGAATGCAATAAAGTAAAATAATTTCGAACCTTGAGAGCCATTACATAGCATGCTGTATGACATGTAAATAATAGGAAGCGTAAGTAATTTATGTTCATGCTTCACATGATTCGAACAAATATATGTGTTTTTCTTTCTTCTTTATAGCTAAAGCCGATTCACAAATTCTGAGAGTTAAACAAGTTATTTAAACAATAAGTATAGTAAGTCGTTGCTGTCTTCAAGCCAACCAGTGCCTGTTTTATATTTCCTTATTTATTTTTTTTTTTTTTAATAATAAATATCAGGGGGGACAATCTCATACAAATTGACCTAGTCCCAAACTAAGATCTAGGCTTGTACTATGGGTACTAGACAACGATATAAATACTTATATAGAGAAATAAATACTTAAATACATAGAAAACATCCAAGACTCAGGAACAAATACTCGTGCTCATCACACAAATATCTGCCCATACCGGGAATCGAACCCGGGACCGCTAGCTTCGTAGGCAGGGTCCCTACCAACTCGGCTAACGCATCATATCGTCTTCATAGTTAGGCTACATTCGGTACATAGAAACGCATTAAAGTACATGCAGCTACCAAATACGAATAAGGTTTCAGGTTAACGCAGCAAGCTGGCGCCGCGCCTTATAGGTGTAAAGGATTGGGAGTGATTCACAATAATTATATTTTATTTTCTAATAGACGAACGTCTGTAATGCAGAATTAAGGTTTGATTTTGTTTGGACAATCTCATTTGAAATAAAATTATATTACTAATAATTTTAATTGGTAACATCTAAATGCAGCCTTAGTTTATAGGGTTATAAATGGAGCTTCCATTTATTTGAGCATTCAATTGGTAGTGGCAGTGCAGTGAGTGAGACAAGTAATTAAAAAGAAGCAGCAAGTATGTACGTAATATTTTTTATTTTTTATTATTTATGTTGATTGTGTTTGGTTAGTGATGCTTATTCAAATACTTTTAATAAAAATAGGTCGGCAGTGTTCAATCCGTTCGATTCCGATGAGGAGATTAGCTGTGCCCAGCAACAGACTGCATCTACCGCTTCTACGAGTGCAGCGAAAGTTAAGACGGTAAAGGCGAAGCAGAGAAGAACTAAGAAGGCGGCGGAACTGCACGGCTGTGATTCAGACCTGGACAGCGTCGCGAATGCATCAGCTGCTCAACCGAAAAAGAGACGAGTCGCTGTGTTTCTTGATTCCGAGGTAAGATGCCTATCTTGGGCGATTGTTTATCAAAAATACTTCGAGGATACGATAGCTTAGTTGGTAGTGACCCTGCCTACGAAGCTAGCGGTCCCGGGTTCGATTCCCGGTATGGGCAGATATTTGTGTGATGAGCGCAAGTATTTGTTCTCAACTATTGGCTAGGTCAATTTGTGTAAGATTGATTTTATTATTATGATGATTTCATTAAAACTGTTTTTACCCAACTTTAAGCCGATTTCAGTTGGACTGACCTAGGTCATGATAACAGTTTGTCGCTGGATTTTTTTAATAATTTAAGTGATTTTCTTAATTGTATTTATAAAGGTGAATAATATAAGGTTGCTAAATAATTTCAGGGTGACGAAGAGGAACCGATCAGGGCCGCTCCGCTACGTAATTTTTTGACAAGAAGGACGGGCTCCGGGTACACGCTGCAACGAGATCCCAGCCGGCGCGGGGAGTACTACGTCGAACTCCGAGTCTTCACCACGCGGGAGCTTGAGCCGGTAGCGACGGAAGCAACCAGGTGGAAACATGCCTTTTTCACATATAAAGGGGCTGTAAATAATAATAGCCCAGTTTTCAAAGCGGTCAGACAAGTTGCTCAGGCTGCTAAAGAAGAGTATAAAGGCGTGCAGCCTGTGTTGTACCCGTCAAATACTTTTTAACTAATTTTAGTTATGTGTTTATTGTAATCTGCTACTTTACAGTCGGTTTAAAGGCAAATTTAAAACTTTTGCGGTTTTCAACAAATGTAATTATTACAAAACAAAGCACGTCTTACATAGAACAAAAATAGTATAAGATGTTCTTTTGCGATGTATGTAATGTTTCCGTTCCAAAATTAGCAGCACATAAAAAGACTAATATCCACAAGTCTAATAGTTTGTTAAGTACGCGGCTTGAAAACGTTTATATAATAGCTAATGCTTTTCGGAGTAGAATTGTTAGTTATAAAGTCAATCCCTCAAATACGAATATTACCCCAGATTCATTTTTATGTGAAAACTCTGATATAGCACAACAACTTATTAAAGATTCATTACAAAAGCATGTCTCACTCAAAGTTAATTTGGAACTTTTCGTAAAGTATTGTTTGCCAAAAAATAGTGAAAGTTCCATTAAGTCATTTAACACTAAATACGATATAGTTTTGCAGAGTACAGACGTTTTATCATTATATAAATCACTTGCTGATGTACTAATTACTAAATGTGCGGAATTTGAGCTCTCGGAATCAGGATGGACAATCGAATCAGTTAGTCACTTAGAGATAAACATAGTAAAATACAATCCTTTGAGAGCTGGATCGTTTATACCATTACCAAAACATATTGCTAATACAAAAGCTTGTTTGAATATAAATAATGAGGATAATCACTGTTTTATATGGTCTATAATGGCTCACTTGTATCCTAGCAAGGTTAACTCAAACAGAGTCTCATCTTATCCCAAATACCAAAATGTTTTAAACACTTCCGGCATGGCATTTCCACCAAGCATCTCTGATATAAGGTGGTTCGAAGCCAACAATACTGATATTAGTTTTAACATCTATGGTTTAACAAAAAATGGTAGTGTTATGGGCCCTTTATATAAAACCGCTAATCGTAAATTACAGCACATCAACTTGTTATTAATAACTAAAAATAGTAAGGCACACTTTTGCCTAATAAAAAACTTTGAGAAACTTGTTCGCAAACAAATAACTAAACATAAATCTAAGATACATTTGTGTGAAGATTGTTTTTTATATTTTTCAACAGAGGAAAAATTAATTCAGCATAGTTGTGCAGGGGTACAAACTGTTTTACCAGAGGCAAATACACAACTTTTTTTTTCTAATTTTGAAAGAACTCAGGAGGTGCCTATTGTGATCTATGGTGACTTCGAAAGCTTATTACGAGAGTATTCAGATAAAAGTAAATCTATGTACGTGGAAAATATTCAATTGCATGAGGCATCTTGCTTTGCATATTACATTTGTTGTAGAAGCGAGCCTTATTTAAACGACTATGTTTCTTATCGCGGTCCCAACTGTTCGAAAAAGTTTGTGGAGTCTATATGTAATGATGTGCAGCGATTGTACTCAATATTATCTGTCAGCAAACCTATGATTCCGCTTACGCTAGAGGAACAGCTATCATTTGAAACTAGCACTGCTTGTCATATTTGTAAAGACAAGTTTTCATCTAGTGATAACATTGTAAAGGATCATGATCACTTCACAGGTCGATATAGAGGGCCCGCTCACAATAGTTGTAATTTAAATTCAAAACCTTGCCCATTTATACCAATAATTTTTCATAACCTTTCCGGATATGACTGCCATTTGTTTATTAATGAACTCACAAACGTATGCGGTCGAATAAACCTTATCCCAAAAAATAAAGAAAAGTATATTTCGTTTACGAAGTTCATTCCAATAGACCAGCAAAATGTAGCTCAATTAAAATTTATTGATTCTTTCAACTTTTTGAGTTCAAGTTTAGACAATTTAGTAAATACAATGAAAAAAGATGATTTCCAACATTTAAAATCATTTTTTGGAGATGGGGCCAAGTTTGATATAGTGCGAAGAAAGGGTGTCTATTGTTATGATTATATAAACTCTTGGCAACGTTATGAAGAAACCCAGTTGCCTCAGGCTTCCAATTTTTTTAGTAAACTCTCATCAGAATCTGTATCTTCTGAGGATTATAATCATGCCTTACATGTTTGGGAAACTTTTGCTATTAAAAACTTAGGAGAATATACAGATTTATACTTGAAATGTGATGTGCTTCTTCTATGTGACGTTTTTGAAAAATTTCGAAGCATGAGCCTTAAATACTACAATCTTGATCCCTGTTATTACGTATCGTCACCATCATTAAGTTGGGATGCTATGTTATTATACACAAAAGTAAAATTGGATCTACTCTCCGATATAGATATGTATCAAATGCTGGAAAACGGAATAAGAGGAGGTCTTGCTCAATGTTCACATAGATACGCAAAGGCGAATAATAAATATCTTCCAGATTTTAACATTAACGAGCCGAATAGCTTTTTAGCCTATTTAGACTGTGTAAATTTATATGGATATGCAATGATGCAGCATCTGCCAACAGGAAATTTCAGGTATCTTAACGATGATGAATTAGCAAACTTTAACGTTGAAAAACAGTCACGCGATTCTGATACCGGTTTTATACTTGAAGTCGACCTTCACTATCCTGTTGAACTTCATGAGTCTCATTCAGATATGCCATTTGCAGCTGAAAAATTTGCTCCTAGAGGAAGCAAAAATAAAAAATTAATTGCTAGCCTCTACGACAAACATAGATACATTATTCACTACATGCATTTAAAAGAATGTTTGAAAAATGGTCTTGTTTTGTTAAAAACATATAAAGTTTTAGCTTTCGATCAAAGTAACTTTTTAGAACCATACATATCTTTAAATACCACCTTGAGACAAAATGCTAGCTCAGATTATGAAAGGGATTTTTTCAAAAAGCAAAACAATTCAATATTTGGCAAAACGATTGAAAATAAAAGAAAACAGGTTGATGTAAAACTTGTTAATATCTGGAAAGATCATTCAAATAACACAAATAAATTTTGCGGCGCGGAAAAATACATAAGTGCTCCCAACTTCAAAAACTTGGCAGTTATATCTGATTCATTAGTAGCAATTCAGTTGCAACAGACAAAAATCGTTTTAGATCGACCCATATACGTGGGTTTCTCTATTCTAGAAATAGCCAAAAGTCATTTGTATCGCTTTCATTATGATGTGATGAAACGTGTTTATAAAAATAAAATTCATCTTTGTTATACGGACACTGATAGTCTTTTGTATTTAATTCATACAGAAGATTTCTATGAAGATATCAAAACACACATAAAGTATTTTGATACTAGCAATTTTGATGCTAGCAACATATTTAATATGCCCTTAGTGAACTGTAAAATTCCAGGATATTTTAAAGACGAAATGGGGGGTGAGATCGTGAAGGAATTTGTAGGTTTGAGAGCAAAACTATATTGCATAGATACCCAAATTTCAACAATCAGGAAAGCAAAGGGAATAAAAAAGTGTGTTACAAAAAAACTTAATATTAATAAATACAAAAATGCTTTATTTCAAAATGAATGTTTTAGAGATAATATGTGTGTAATAAAATCAAAAAATCATAAAATTTTCACGCAAAAAATCAATAAGCTAGTTCTTACAAGGGATGATGATAAAAGGTGTGTATTAGAAGATAATGTTTCGACTTTGCCTTGGGGACATTACAAATTAGCATTTTAATGTGGCAGCACTGTAAAGTAATAGAAATTTAATGCAAACGTGTGAATTGTAACATTTATATTATTTTTATAAAAACAATAAATGATGAATGTATGCCTATTGTTTTTCTTTCATTTACCTCCGCCAGCTAATTAATCACGTGCTTAGTAATAAACCCGCCTAACTCAAAACTATTAATCTTTCCATATTTCAAGACGCACTCTTGATTTAAAATAAGTTGGCTTTTTTATTTTGAGTTACGCTGGTTTTACACCTATTGCAATCGTATTATCATGACTCGATCGCTTCTACTGTCAAGTCAATAAGAGCTATCACAACGTTGATAATACGTTAGCAACAGGGAAACAATCAGACAATATAGAGTGAGGAGCCATTAATAAAAATTATTAAATGGGACAACCTCACACAAATTTACCCCAGTCCCAACTAAGCTCTAGGATTGTGTTAGGGTACTAGACAACGATAAACATGCTTATATAAAGAAATAAATACTTAAATGCATAGAAAACACCCCAGACTCAGAAACAAATACTCATGCATGCATTACACAGATATTTGCTCTGAGCGGGAATCGAACCCGGGACCGCTAGCTTCGTAGGCAGGGTCTCTACCAACTAAGCCAGCCACGTCACCAATAGAGTGGCTGAAATATTGATTAACTTTAAGAATTTAATTAAACAAAGTTGCTATTCTTTTATTTCGTTATAATTGAGATTCAGACAAGGAATTTGATACTGTTGCAGAGAAACAAGTCATAACATGTTAAAACGAGTTGTCCCTGCTTGTTTAACTTTGGCTCGGCGCGTAGGAATGTGGCTACGTAAAGAGTTGCTGACGCGGCGTGCGCGCAATTCGACTTTATCTTCTTAGTGTATGACCCAAGTTAAATAATAAAAAAATAATGTCGGTTTGTAGTTCCGCTACAATACTGTTGCAGAGGAAACAAATCATGACATGTTATAACGTGTTATCTCTGTTTATTTAACTTTGGTTGCACGTAAAATAAGTTCCACATTCTATATGAACATCATTTATTAAAATAAGGTTGATAATAATATTAAACTTAATAAGGTGAAAGTACAACAATAATAATTAAATAGCAGGCAGACTTCTTATAAACCATTGTCTTTACTAATTTACACTTAATGAGACAAAAAATAACATATTTATAACGCCAAATTATTTATAAATAAACATAAATTAAAGAAATTTATGATAAAATTAAAACAACGCTACATTAATTACATTACGGAAGAAAAATAATAATAATTACTATTTTTCTTCCTTAATTCAAACTTCGTTGACAATAACTTATATTAATTGGCTCTACAAAGTAAGTAAATAACAATATAATTGGCATAAATTGATTTTATAATTCAGAACTATAATATAAAATAAACATGGAGATATAATAGAAATAAGTCACAATTATACATATATAACTAACACCGAAATTAATCACTTTCAAGTTTTTTCATAATTTTTTTTAACACATTTTCTGTGCTGTCCAACACTTCATCATACGGATCACACACGAGATATTGCGCACTAACTGAACGATCACTGTAACACTCGTCCATTGTCTCAATGTTTATTTTAATTAAATATCGTCCATTGCGAATGTTATTTTTAATTACAAATGATGATCCTTTTCTACTACGATCCTTTTTATTAATACCCGATTTGGTATTTAATGCTTTCAACTCCCTTTTGTCCCGCGGAGCGTCAGGCTCTCGCGTTACGGTTGCGTTACACATGTTTTCTCTACGGGCTAAAAGCTCTTGCCGCTTTTTTTCCACTTTTTCCATGTAACCGTCAACGTCTTGAGCATAATAAAAAGGATGATCCTCCGGCACATCGTGGAAAACGGGGCTGACATCATATATGCTGCCAAAATCAAGTCGATCATTCTGCGTGCTGTCTTCCATAATTATCTGAAATATAAAAGTGTCATAAGTTTTTATTTAATAAAAATGGCAATAAATCCAACATAACTGGATGAAGCAATAAAAAATAGATTTACTTACCTATATATTTTAAATACGCAGGACCCACGTTAGAAGCGAGACAAATGTCGACTGCGACTGACGCTCGAGTAGCAGCAATTTAGATCTCGGTGTATAATATTCTTCGCCTAATATAAGACAGGAATGTGTAATTAGAGAAATGATAAAGACTTACAAAGATAATTCATTGATTTAGGATGATTATATTATTACAAGTATTTATTTGATATTATATTAAATTACTGAACAGAAGGCGAAATGAAATTTATTAAACAGCCTGTGTCAATAGAAATCAGCAAAATAAGTGATGGATCACATTGCACTAATTATAATAACAGACATAGTATGCTTCTTCCCAACTCTATACGATGTATTATATGTGGACCATCAAATTGTGGAAAAACAAATATAATTTTAACTTTATTGCTTCATGAAAATGGGTTAAAATTTCGAAATGTCTACATTTACTCTAAAACAACTTTTCAACCTAAATATAGATTTTTAGAGGAAGTTCTTAAAAGAATACCCGAAATTAAACTGTTTATGATCCACGATGAAAAAGAGGTAATCTCTCCTCATGAGGCGATGCCCAATTCAATATTTATCTTTGATGACGTAGCTTGCGAAAACCAGACTAATATTCGTAATTACTTTTGTATGGGCAGACATAAAGGAATAGACTGTTTTTATTTAACGCAGACTTACTCTAAAGTGCCAAAGCAATTAATACGAGACAATGTTAATTTTTTGATAATTTTTAAACAAGACGATATCAATTTAAAACATATTTATCGTGAGCACGTAAATTCTGACATTAGTTGGGAAAAATTCAAATCGCTTGCCGCAAATATATGGAAAGATTCACATGCGTGTCTTATAATTAACAAAGATTGTAAATTAAATAATGGTCGATATAGAAAGTCATTCGATGTTTTTGTAAAATTTGAATAAATATAAATGATGACTAAAATAAAATCACTTTACTTATAACAATAAGAAACATCGGGGGTCTTTTTAGACCGCGTTATTGATTTGCCATGGAGACAGACATAAAAACACAATTAATTAAATCTGTAAAGAATATTAAAAATAAGTTAAAGAAGATGCAGCAAGAGGAGGATGATTTAGAATTAAAAAATAAGAAGATTTTGAAACCATTAACCGATCCGCTAGAAACCATGATGTTTCTTCATAATTCTCCTAAGCAAATAACATCTTATAATGAAAATAAGCATAATAACAAAAATATATTATCAAATGATGTAAACGCGGATTGTATCAAAAAGGATAAAATAAATATTCCCAACATACTTGAAATAAAAACTCCTACGAAAATGGAAAATAATGTGGCAAAAGTAAAAAGCTTTGAGGATGTCGATTCTTATTTGCAAGTCCCAAATAAACCTTTTAATGTTGCCTTTGGAGTAAGACATGACGGTGAAACACTTATGATAGGAAATTCACCTGCAACGCTTAAATCTTATGGGGAGAATTCTCCTAATAAAATATCTACGATTAATGTAAATGATAAAAGTTATGAACTAACGCCGGGTTTAAAAGAGCTTTTATTTCAAAGTAAACCGAATTGCGACAAAATAAATGAAAAGGATAAAATAACCTATAAAGATATTTTGGTGCACACTAATGTCCATAAGAGAGGTTTTAGTCCTCAAGGTCAGATACAAGGTAATTCAGGAATGAAATACTGTCAAATTATTAAACCCCTATTTCAAGAATCCAGCACGGCAAAGCAAGGTGGTAATCTGCCTTCCTTAAAAAAATATAATTCAAATACGGATTTTGTATATTGGGATGATCCTAATGAGTTGATTGAACGTTTAAAAATTTTAATTGCTTCTAAAGATGCTGGCAACACTAACCATGATAACGAAATAATTTCGATTATAGAAGAACTAAAAGAAGCAGACATCATTAAGGAATAAAAAGACTTCAGAACCAACTGTTGATTCAGTCTCATTGTGTTGGTTGAACATGAATGTAGATAAGTTTGGACACCATGTGTTAAAAAAGCATAAAATGAATAATTTTAATGAACCTCCCTTGGCTTTCATAAACGTTACCGATTGTTTTGATGCAAAAAATAAGATAATTAAACATATTGGAAAGCCTGTCGATCCAGAGGACTGCGCCACAAAACAGTATGTTGACAATACTGCAGATAAATTGTTTAATAAAATAAAATTAATTAATCAAACATTAGCTCAGCTAGAGACAGAAGTAAATAGCCTGCAACAAAGTATTGAAACAGTTTCATTTAAGAACAAATACAAGAAATGAGTAAAGCAATCGTAGTAAACGAAATACATAAACAAGCGCGGAAAAACTTTCCTCGAAGACATGTAGTGATGAAAGATATAGATGATTTATGGCAAGCTGATCTTATTGATATGCAATCTGTTTCAAACAATAATTTACAGTTTAAATATATTTTAGCCATTATTGATACTTTTTCTAAGTATGCGTGGGTATATCCATTAAAAAAAAAGAGTAAGGAATATATAACTCAAGCTTTTTGTGATTTGTTCCAAAAAAATCGAATACCCAAAAACTTGCAAACTGATTTAGGAACTGAATTCTATAATAAAAAAATAAAATCATTACTTGAGTTACATAAAATAAACCATTACTCTACATACTCTACTAAAAAAGCATCTATAGTGGAAAGATTCATAAGGACTTTTAAGAATAAATTGTACAAGCAATTTAGTTTAAAAGGAAACTATAAATGGATAGGAAACACACTTTCGGAAGCAATTAATGAATATAATAATACGATACATAGAACAATAGCTCTTAAACCAATTGAAGTCAGTGAAAATAATAAGGATGCTGTATTACAGAAATATAAAAAGCTTTTATCAAAGAGGAGTTCAACAAAGGAAAAAAATAAATTTGCAGTCGGAGATTCCGTTCGTATAAGCAAATATAAAGGAACATTTGAAAAAGGATATACTCCCAATTGGTCAACTGAAATATTTACTATTACGAAAGTACAAAACACAAACCCAATAACGTTTATCATAGAAGATGCTAGACATCGACCCATCTTAGGATCATTTTATGCTCACGAATTGCAAAAACCTAAATATAAGAACATTTATCTTGTAGAAAAAGTATTGAAGAAAAATGGTCGAAAATTATATGTAAAATGGTTAG